>CM051385.1:16050146-17375146 GCA_028015245.1 Cardamine occulta
TCTAATTATTTCACTACTTTCAGGTATTTCTCAGTTAAAATAATCCTCTCTTATTTAAACCTCCGTAACGAATCTACAAATAAATCGAAAAAGTCTCTAGAAGTAATCGTGGACACAGCTTAAACCCTAAGAACCCTTTCGTTGAATAAACAAATTAAAACGCCTTCACAATCAAAATACGATCTCAGATCTCTCACCAAAGATCCTAGCTATGAGGAGAGTACCAGGACTTGCTTCCCGCTCAATCTCATCTTCCATCCTCTTCAATCCACGGCTCACTCAAACCGTGGCGATTACGACGATTCCATCCTCCTCCTCCGAACCTATCTCCCGAAGATTCGGTGGTCTACCAACGCCGACTTTTGCTGGCGGAGTCGCTGGGGTTTTCTTTTTCTCTGCTGCTGCGGCTTCGTCTCTTGCTCAAGAAGTTCACGCTAAGGAGTTTAATCCTAAGGAAGTTGTTCTGTATCAGTACGAAGCTTGCCCTTTCTGCAATAAGGTTAAAGGTATTGTATCACATCACGCCCAATCTCCAATTTTCCGGATCTGATCAAATTTTTGGAACATTGCAGTTCATGATTCGATATTTCACACGAAATGGATATAAATCGCTTGAATATAGTTAGATAAAGTAGAATATAGTCAGAAATTGGGAATTTAAGATGGAGAGAGACTTTAGGCTGGATAATTTTTAAGAGATGTCTAGAATAAATCTCAATAGTAAAGGTTCTTACTTGTATCTTGGATTGAGAGTGCTAAGGAATAAAGATTTGTAGCTTGTTTCTTATCATGCTCCTCCAAAAAATTAGCTCATAAATGCATAAGTTATGTGAATTTTATGTCATTAACACTTTTTTGTTGATTGTTGAGTCAATCATAATGTCTCTAAGTTGGGACAATGGCAGATTGGTGGTTTTGAACTCTCTAAGTTGGTTCTCATCATCTGTTACATTGATGATTAACCCATGTCTCTATTTTTTTTGTGGTATTAAATATTCCGCGATTTTTTTTGTCCTATGTAGCGTTCTTGGATTTCAACAAGATTCCATACAAGATTGTTGAAGTGAATCCCATCAGTAAGAAGGAAATCAAATGGTCTGATTATAAGAAAGTGCCTATTCTTACTATAGATGGTGAACAATTGGTTGATTCTTCAGGTTTGTCCTATGTTTTGTTTCTAACCTGTATTCGTCTTTCGAGAACCAAATATGTACCAATTTTAGTTGACTAATCTTTGGTTTGTATGCTGCAGTGATAATTGATAGCTTATTCCAAAAGATGCACCCTGAAATTTTGAAGGCTGAAGATGATGAAGAGACCAAATGGCGCAAGTATGATTATTTTCTTACTTTAGTGGCCGATACTGGTTCTACTTAGAGATTTGTGTCATTACAGGACCTGAGGCTGATAATGTATCTATGTGTTATAGGTGGGTGGACAATCACCTTGTGCATCTTTTATCACCAAACATTTACAGGAATACTTCAGAGGCTCTCGAGTCTTTTGATTACATCACTACACATGGTATGGTTATAGTTGTTTATATGCTCATTTGGTAATTTAATCAGAGGAGTTATTAGGATTCCCAGTTTTAGGAACCTTTATAGGCTGTTGTAAAATAGTAAACATCTTGTGTAAGTTGTAATGTTATGCCTTGTGCAGGAAATTTCAGTTTCACTGAAAGATTAGTGGCGAAGTATGCAGGAGCCACGGCAATGTACTTTGTCTCAAAGAAATTGAAGAAGAAATATAACATTACAGATGAACGTGCGGCTCTTTATGATGCTGCTGAGACATGGGTCGATGCCTTGAATGAGCGTCCATACCTCGGTATGATACTGAATCTAGTCTATGCAAAACCATAGTTTTTGTTTTCTTGATTGGTCCATGATATCGTATTAACAGGTGGGTCGAAACCAAACTTGGCTGATCTCGCTGTATTTGGTGTTCTGAGGCCAATAAGGTACCTTCGATCAGGCAAAGATATGGTTGATAATACACGCATAGGCGAATGGTATTCTCGAATGGAGAACACAGTTGGAGAGCCTTCAAGGATCAAAGACGATTAAAGGATCGTTGTCTTATCTCTCTAGTGAAAATATGAATTGCATAATGTTTTGCTGATTTTGCAGCGTAACAATATTTTAAGGTTTAGGACTAGAAGGAAAAAGGAAACTAAAGAATAAAACATCTCTTCTTGTGAATGGGGGATTTTGAATACTTTTGACATGTTTGGTTTTGGACATTGTTGCTATTGCTAAATTGTCGTTTCTTTGATTTCTTTCATTTGGTAAACGAATCACTGATTATTCGTATGGTCGAACAATTCTTTGTTACAAGAATTATAGTCGTTGTGGAGTATTTATCTTCCTTTGCTTGAAATAAGTTTCATATATTTTTTTATATTTCCATCCTGATCCTGATCTAGCAACCAATCATTAGGCCCATCATATTAAAGATGGGAAGAGCCGGTACAATTAAGCTATGAAGCAGGGGTACTCCTACCGTTTCATGTCTCAGGAAACATTTCGGAGATAGGGACGCCATCACAGGGACACCATGGGATGGGTTGAAGCGTCTCTACTCTACCCCAAGATGTTTTGGGTAAAGTAGATGGAAAGTTTGGATATAGAGACGCTTTCAAAACCCCTTGAGTAAAAATTGGTGTTCTCATCTTAAAAATGTTATTAAGAGAGAATCTTTTGTTATTCTTGTTGTTATTTCATGAAATGAAATAATACATATTTATACTAGTTGTAACTTAGGGAAGAAGTACTTTTCTAGATGGACATCAATCTAGATAAACATTTTCTAATATAGATGGATAATTATAAAAACTATTATCCATAATACTTATCTAGATAGATAATCATACAAATATTATTATCCATAATGCTTATGGATAATTACAAACATAATTATCTATAACAAAAACATAATTATGTATAACAATTTAATACTTATTTTCCCAAAAGAAAAAACAATTTGTTTTAAGAAGAAAAACAGTAAGTCGGGAAAGTTCATAATTGGCATAAACAGAGTATCTTTTGGGATTTGCCTTACTGGAAGGACCATTTATTGAGGCACAATCTCGATGTGATGCATGTTGAAAAGAACTTATTTGACAATATCATGAATACGGTTTTAAACGTCCCGGGGAAGACGAAAGACAATCTGAAGTCTAGGTTGGACTTGCCAGAGATTTGCGATCGTGATTTTCTTGAAATTCTTCTGAATGGTCAATATTCTTTTCCTCCGTACTGGTTGGACACAGAAAAGAAAACATATTTTTTTGACTAGATTTAAGACGATGTCAAATTCACTGATGGATATGCATCTAATCTGTGTAATTGTTTCGACCGCGGAGAAGGAAAGTTTATCGGAATGAAGAATCATGATGCAGCGACTTCTTCCATTTGCTTTTGCCTATCTCCTTCCTAAAGATGTCCACGAAGCAATTGCAGGTATATTCGTTTTCAGGAATTTTTAAAATTAGTCATATATATATATTTATTTTAATTTGTTTATTATTTATTTGCAAGAGTTGGTGCTTTCTTTCGAGATTTATGCACGAGAACACTTACAGTTGAGGAGATCCGCAATTTAGAGGACAGTATACCCTTGATCCTTTGCAATCTTGAGAAAATATTTCCCCCGTCTTTTTTTGACGTTGTGGAACATCTTCTGATCCACCTCCCCCGAGAAGCCGCACTAGGTGGTCCTGTTCAATTCCGTTGGATGTATCCTTTTGAGCGGTACATGTTCCATCTAAAGAAGAAGGTTAAAATTTTAAGTCTAGTTGAGGGGTCTATTGTCAAACAGAGCCTCAACAAAGAAACCTCACATTTTCCGGAATATTACTTTCCACCGGAAGTTCGTACGAAGAGTAGACGCCCTGCTCGCCATGATTATAGAGGTGAGAAAGCCATGTATCCCCTGGTGGTCCCTGAGTTGTTTTCGCAAGTTGGTCGAGTCAATGGGAAAGGGAAGAAACGTAAACTATCACAACAGGAGTGGACCCACTTACATATATATATCCTAACAAATTATGAGGAGATGGCGGAGTATGAAAGGTAAAAAACTTAACTTAGTTAAATACTTGATTATTTTATAACTAAATATTAGCTTTCAGAGGTTATATAATGTTGTTTGCTTTCAGGATTTACATGGCATTAATATGTGGCTATTTTTTGGAACATTCTGAAGAAGAACTTGAACAGCATAAGGAGAACGATTATATAACTTGGCTGCAACTTTACGTAAGTTTTAAAATACGGTTATTATATAATTTTAAGATTAAATACGTAAGTGTTTTATTTTAATTTTGTGTAAATTATTTTCTTAAGTTTCTGAGAGAATCAAATGTGGACAAATCTTTCCGACTTGGTTAGTAGAGCTTGTTACTGGTCATAACTACATTACAACCTCATACCCTAGGTATTGCAGTAGGGGATTTACGTTTAGGATTCACGATGAAGGAAGGCCGAGGCCAACTGCAGATTGGTATTTCGGCTCAATCTGGTGATGTTGTCTACTACAGGATTCTCAATAAAATATTGGTAGTGCGCTACCCAAGGATGTTGGACATGAGGTGCATTGTTTTTATGTGTGACTGGTATGATCCTGAAGTTGGGCGTGGGGTTAAGGTGGACCAGTTTGGCGTCACGTCAGTAAATTCTAGTAGGAGACTTCGTAAGTATGACCCATTCATCATAGCATCACAGGAAGACCAGGTTCGGTTATTTTAATAAATATTTTAAGAAACATGGTTATTGGATTCATCTTTAGTTTTAATAATTAATTATTTATTTCAGGTATGCTATATTCGTTACCCTCGTGTAACAAGGCGTTCAGATCCTTGGATTACAGTGACTCCAATTAATCCAAGAGGAAGAATTTATGGAGTTTCTGAGCACGATGCTTTGCAACCAACTAGACTGTTCCAATGGATCCAGTTGAGCTTTCTTTTGATATCGACCTTGTGGTAGATTTCACAGCATTCGGTGATGATAGAGTTCATTCAGAATCAGAAGAAGAACTTCGAGAATTTGATGAGGACAAAGACGACATTCCTTCTGAAGGATCATTTTAGTAAATTACATTTGATAATTTGTTTTTATTTATATTTTAGTAAATTCAAAAAGTATTTTAATAATTATGCTCATTTGGTTTATTTATACTTTATATTTTAAATATTTTTTGAATAATAATTCTTCTTAAAAAACAGAAAAAAACTACCAGAAAAAAAAACCATAAAACAAAAAAAAAACTAAACAAACAAACCATAAAACAAAAAAACCCAAAACATCAAAAACCCATGATAATGGAGGTCTCTTCATTGGCCAGTCAAACCTTAAAAACTGACAAGTCGAATCCCTAAACCCGTCAGAAATCCATCAGAAATTACCGATGGATTCCTGATGGTTAACACAATGCCATCGGAAATCCATCGGTAATTTGCGATGGATTTCCGACGGGTATAGGGATTCGTTATCGAAATTCAAAATTTCACGAAGAACAAACCTCAAGATACAATTATAACAACTATTGCAAAAGAAATGTGACGAAACAAACTTGTACATGATATAATAAAGATGATATACCAAATTGTCATAATTTGACCGAAAGAGTTCATATAGAAATATATCCTTACATAGAGATGTTTATAAAAGGTTATTAAAATAAGTTAATGTTATGAATTTGATACTAGGAATGATGTTTTAAAGGAATTTATCTTTGAAATCATCATACAATCATGATAGTAACTGTACCAACCAAAACGGATCGGAAAAAAATCACGAAACCACAAACCCATCGGAAATCCGTCGGATATTTTTGACGGATTTCCGACGGATTTAGGGAGACACGTATATAAGTGACCAATGAAGAGACATGCATTTTCGTGTATCCGTCGAAAATATCCGACGGATACGCGAAATTTTACGCGGCATTTTTATTTTTATTCTGCGGGCAAACTAAAATTTTGCGTATCCGTTGGAATTCCGTCGGATATTTCCGACGGATTTCCGACGGATACACAAAAATGCATGTCTCTTCATTCGTCACTTATACACGTGTCTCCCTAAATCCGTTGGAAATCCGTCGGATTTCGGTCAGAATATCTGGTTAAATAACCCATCGTCTTCCTCGTGAACTGATTCGCAAAAACGGACAAAAACTCGAAAAATCTTTAAATCCTCCCAAACCTTCGATTTCATCCCATATTTCGTCAAACCATCCACCAATGGCCAACAATCAAAGAAACTTGTAAGTTTTCAATGGTTCAATATAGGTTTATAGGGTTTATTAGTTAGATTTGTGGATTTAAGATATTGGAATTTAGATTTTAGGATTTGAATAGATTTAGGGTATTGAAATGTTTTTGGATTTCGATTTGGATTTGGATTTTTAATTGGATTTGGATTTGGATTTAGATTTTGGATTTTGATTTTCAATTTTTAGTTTTAATTGCATATGGATTTCTATTTTGAATATTTGACTTTTACTTAATTTTTTTTTGTGGTTTTGTTTTTGGTAATTATAAAAATTTAATTTTAAAAATTTATTTGTTTTAGAAATTTATTTCTATTTTTATTGTTCAATGGTATTTGATTTTGAGTTGGGTATTTTATATAAATTATTAAAATTTCGAATTCATAATTATTTTTAGAAATTTATAATGATTTTTGAGATTTAAATTTATTCTATTAATTTATAATTATTTATATTAATTTATAATTATTTTTAGAAATTTATAATGATTTTAAAAATTGATATATATTTTTTAGAAATTAAAAATTATTTTAGAGATTTATAATTATTCTATTAATTTATAATTATTTTCAGAAATTTATAATGATTTTAGAAATATATATCTATTTTTAGAAATTTATATCTATTTTTAGAAATTAAAAAAGATTTTCGAAATTTATAGTTATTTTATTAATTTATAATTATTTTTAGAAATTTATAATGATTTAATTTGGATTTAAATTTTTTTAGGAATTATGGACTATACGACCATTCTACGGCCCGAGTACGTGGTGGTTCCGGTAGGGGTAGAGGTGCGAGGAGTACTCCTACGCTGTCGACACATATCCCGGAGACCGAGTCACCACCACCCGCTGCTACACCGACACCATCCGCTACTGCACCGACACAAATGAGCGTCGAGGATTTCGTTGCTCTACCACGTCGAGATAGATTGACTCGTCTTCATCTGGATTGCGTTGGAAGAGACACATGGTAAGTTTGATTTTTCATTTTCAGAATTTTGAATTTTACTTACTAATTTTTATTTTACTATCCAAATTCTTCGAAATTATTTTGTTTTGTAGGTTTGGGGATTCCGGAAATGGGATTTCAAAGTCTATCAACCGGATGCTCAATGGATTGCTTCAGCATCCATATCCGACGTACAACCAAATGCCGATGGCGGATCAGGATATGTGGTTTCGCCAATTTGCTGTAAGTTATTCATTTTTTTACTGTTTACTTTGAATTTAAATACTTTATTTTAATTTAATTTTATATTTTCCAGCAAGAATTTACTTGGGATAGTCACATGACCGCTGAGGTTAGATGATGCTTCGATAAGAAAGCATCGAGAATGTATTCATGGAAGCTGAACGAGTGAAAGGAGAAGTGGAACAAGAATGATGTTCCAAGGGAGTCGGTTACGAACTCGGGCCTACGGAACGGGTTATGCGCTTACTGGAGTGAAGACGTTATGAAGGCAAGCTCCACAACCCACTCTACGTGCCGGAACAGCGACCGCAAAGGAAAGGGCAAGGCGACGCACAATCTAGGAGCGGTTAGCTTGGTCACAAGGGCAAAACAACTTGTAAGTTTTTTGTTTACTCAATATGTTGTTTTTTCAGTTTTAGATTCAATTATTTTGAAAACAATATTTCTGTTTTCTTAGTTTGAATTTTTTAAATTTTCAATAATATTAAATATTAATTTTAATTTCTATTTTTAAAATTAGATTTTATTTTACTTTTAATTTTATATTTTCGAATTTTCAAATTATTATAACAAAAAATAAAACCAAAACCGTCGGTTATCCATCGGTATTATGTCCGTCGGTCTTATATCCGTCGGTCTGATGTCCGTTGGTAATGCGTCGGAATAAGATCATAGGTATTCTGTCGGTTTACTGTCATTTTTTTGTAATCGGAATACTGTCAGAACTTTTCTGACGGTATACCAACGGCAGGATTCCGACAAATTTCCGAATCTGGAACTCCATCGAAAATCCATCAGAAATATCAAAGGATTTCCTATGCGGTTTCCAATTCTGACGAGATAGATCTGATGGCCATATCCGTCGGAAAACCGTCGGAATAAGCCGATTCCAACGGTTTACCGATGGATATCGCCGTTAGATTCCGGCTGTTTTCTTGTAGTGTACCTTGTTGGCTTTATATGTATAATCATTATTATATGTGAACTGCATGTTCTATGCAAACTCATGGAGATTGAATTTCATCACAAATCATTTTGCAATCCCTTAGATTTGCGTTATGAGCAATTCATTAAAACTCGTTTTAAATCTGGTCATCATCGCAATGATTGTTCCACTTTATTTCAACCAACGTTCAATAAGCAATAAATTTTGGGATATAAACTCACCAATAATTCAGACTTTGGGATGTAAATTTGCCAAAATCATCAACTTACTGTGTCGATGTGGGATTCTTTAATTCTCCTCCTCGAGATAATGAATCTTTTAGTACATTTATCTCATACTGTATCTCACAAGGATCAATAACATATCCAATTTGGCCTAAAGCCATATGATTCATGAGGCATAGCATACTATAGAATCAAGGAGGAGGCATAACCTTCCACTCCACAAATAATATATAAATTTAAGTAAATTTAAATGAATTTAAATTAATTTAACAAGAATTAAAATTTATCTTTTAGGATGTTAATACGAGGGTATACAATACTTGAAAAGAGTTATGTTTTACAACATAAATCTCAATGATCCTTGATATCATTGATTTACCGGGATGGCTGAACTGGTTATGCTATTTTTAAACATTTAGTAAACTATAAATTCAGTATCATTTTTGCCATATTATTTCTGCATGCTATAATCATATTCATGTCTCCCTTGTGGTCTAGTATTTGATACCACATTTACTCAAATTTTTAGCTATTTCATTAAGTATTCAGCCATGCCATTTTGAACATGAGGAAATGGACATCCATTCCCATTGACATAAAATTGTCTTTAAAAGGCTTAGAATCCTGTTAAATGAATTCACCAATTATGAAGCCTAACTTTTTTTTTATGGCATAATCAGGGAATTGTATTCTCAACCTGATTATTTGGAAAACAAATCTAGCGAAAGCCATATTTCGTGTTGTCAACAGACACACATATGACTATCTATTAGATGAGTCATTCGATATCATAAAGTATCAAAATGGCTCACATAATGGATAAATATATCCATATATATCATCATGTGTTCTCTTTAAGAATACTAAAAATTCATGAATATAAGATTTCTTTGAGAACATGCATCACATTTGATCTCATCATATTGAAAAAGCTTATGGTTCACCAATGAATGACTATTAGAATGTTGCACAAAATTTCGCATCATGACTAAACCAAGATGTCCAAGTCTTTCATTCTAAATTTAAAATGTACAAGTAAACTTCAAGTTTAATGTAGCATATGATGCGATCATATATATCTTTGTGTAATATAATGCAAAGGAGAACATGGGCAATTTATTCCCAATACATGTTTCCTCTCGAATTTGATACAAAGATCATCAATGTCATTCTTATTCATGGTCTCTATATAAGACAAAATGTCTTTGAAACTTTAACAATTTTCTTTGAGACTTTTGGAGAACAAAAGGCATCATCGATTATAAAATTTATGCCTTTAGAAGTCGAGAGACTAACTCATCTAGACTTTCTAATTACTTTTGCATTGTCTAATAATATCTTTCAATGTCTTTGAACTTGATATACAAACATATATTAATGCTTTAAAATAAATTAAATACTTAAATCTATAAATATAAAAATAAATTAAGAATCATAGCTTTCTGTATAAGAATTCAGGAGGCCACCCATCTATATAAAAATTCAAGAAGCATGACTTTTATATAATTAATGAGACATGATATTCCATTTGATCGATGAGGAGGCAAAACCTACCATATATAATGATCAGTTTGAAAAATATATAGCTTTTTATTTTATCGTAAAGGAGGCAGTGCCTACCATATATTATGATCAATCTGGGGAAAGACATGACTTTCTATTTTATCGTAAATGATGCAGAGCTTACAATATATTACGATTGACCCGGAAATGGCTCTTACGATGTCTATTATATTTATATTATATAAATATAAATTTATGAATTAAAACAATAAAATGAGTATCTTACTTCATTAGAGCTCAAGTGGTAAAGATATCGTCAGATCGAAAGCTTATTCTTGCTCAAAGATTTGGACGAGCAGAGGTTCAGTTGTACTTTAAAATCTTATAACAAACTAAGAGTGTATTCATGCTGATAATGTGTTATAAATAATCACACCTAAATATATCTTTGTTTGTTTATTTATGTATAATATATAAAATATTTGTATAATATATATAGGAAACAAAACAATGACATACAGAGAGAGAAGAGAGACATAAAAATAAACGTAGAGAGGGAGTAGTAACTCTTAATTGACTTGTCCATATTTTACAAATGAGCACACATATATATAGGAGAAAGAAGTGAATGAGGAATAGACAAATGGATGATAATGAGGATAGCCAAAAATGATAAGTGTCCATAGGAATAAAGAATTAGACAAGTGTCCATGTGCTAGCAATCTTATGATGGATAATCACCTTATTTCTTAACAGAAAACGTATAAAAGTGATTCTTGATTCTTAGGAAGCCAATCAAATACGTAGATAATGTATGCCACTTGAGAGATGACGCCATCTTCACAGTCGGTATAATCTGTAGAAAAGGCCATACTCAAGTTTCAGAGATGACGCCAGCGCCACAACATTTTGATTTTCAGCACGCACATTATCGCTCACACTCAAGTTTCCAAATTGGAATGGAGGAGAGAAAACTTCCATCATTCTAGCTCCCAAAAGACTTTGTCTAATTATCGTGAAAGCATATATAACCTAAACCAGAGAATTTATTCTTTTCTTATCAAGAGTCATCCAAAAAAAAAAAATTATGAAGAAATGGGACCATAACGCTTTGCCAAATGATCTCACAAGTGCTTGGTCGTTTATGCATATTTGGTCGAATCTGTGTTTAAACAAGAGACCGGATTAAACGAGCTGACAAACGACCTCATAAAAGCTTGGTGGTCTCTGCCTCCAAATTAATAAGAAAGTTTCTTTATCTAGACTCGCCTTAACAAAAGATTGAAGACTAAAGGATCTGAATGTATCAGTTCGGTATTAGATCTGAAGTTCCAACTTCCAAACAAATTATGTTATTCCTTTTATTTTTATTTTCTTATATTGTTTGCAATTTGTTCGTTTAATTTTGTTTCAGTTCTTAAGCAAAAAGTCAAAAACCCATAAAATTTTCCATTTTCTTGCTTTTGTTCTTTATGAATTGCTTTTGTTTATACTTTAAAAATGAAAACCCTAGAAAATCTCTTTGATTCGTCTTTATTTGCCTTTTGGAATCTTGTATTCACGTTTTCTCTCCTTAAGAAATCAGTTTTAAAAACCTAAAAACCAAAACAATGTTTTTCTAACTATTTTTCCTAATCCATTGAGCTTTAAATTCAACACCGATCAATCCACTGGCTTGATACAACAATCTTCACCATGGTTTCATAGTTGACCGATACTAAGATTTTCTCAACACAAGAAGACGCTTCAAGTTTTGCAATCACCAAAAGATATCGCTCAAACAGCTGAGAGATCATACCATATTAAATTTAAATTGATCAAAAATCTTCATTTGTTTAATATTGTTGTATTTTACAACCCGTGGCACGTAATCTAATTGTAGTTCATAATTTTATTTAAAAAAACCACGTAAATAAACATAAATAACTATTACTATCTCTGTTTCACTTTATATGTAGTTTTAGAGTTAAAAATTTGATTCATTATAAGTGTTCTTTTGTATTTCCAATGCATTGTTTTGGCAAAAATTCTGGTGATACCCATATTAAGTTAATATAATGACTGAAACGCCCCGACCTATTTTTTTTAATATTAATATTTCCATAAATATTAATAACTCTCAACAGACAAAACAAATAAATAACTCCGTAATAAATATTTATTATAAACCAATAAATTCGAACTAACTAACAAGCTAATGGTTTACAAAATCAACCAACAATTACAGCAATAATAAATAAATAAAACATCCTCTCGGTATGTAATTTTGAACCGTCACCACAGTTCCACGAGGTTCAGCTATTTTTGTCCTTTCCCTTACATGTGCGATTACGAATAGACGCAGTCAGTATTTAATAAACACTGAGGAGGCGATCAAACTGTCTACTAGGTCAATTAGGATAAAATTAAGAAAATACCCCTGGCATAATTAAATGCCCGGACTCGACAAACAGCAAAATAACAACTTGATAAAAGTTAATTCACCGCAAAATAATGAATTAAATTAATCAACGATATTTTAAACAACCAAAACGTGATTAAGACAATTAATTCAACGGCAATTCACGTAAAAATCACAGAAAATAATCTCACAATTAACAGCAATTAACAGCAATTTTTTGGAATTTATTTCAGCAATAATTGAACAACGATAAACACAGAAAACACATAAATAAATCCTAGCACGTAATTATCCCGGAATATTTTTCATAAAAATATCCGACCACGGTACTGCACTCACCTTAGCCAAATGTAAAACCTTCCGGAACAACTTTTCTGAAACTTTTGGAAACTTTCCGGAAACGTCCACACCCTAGATTCCCGGACACACGACCTAAATAATAATAAAATAATAAACTTAAGAAACTTGAACCAATAACTCACTACAAGAAAAAGTCCTTTAATTACTGCAAAAAGAGTAGGAAATCAGTAGCAAAACAGAGTTTTATGACTGATTAGTGACTAATATGTGTCATAGTTAAAGGTCTCGTCGCTAATCAGTCGTAAAGTATTACGACTGATTAGTGACAGAATAGTGACTAACTTTTGCTACTTAAAGTTCAGTCGGTATTCAGTCGTAAAATATAGCTACTGAATTACGACTGATTACCTACGACTTGGGCTACTAATTTACGACTAAACTGATCATCAATTTAGTAGTTTTGGCAGTGTTGATTTTAATTTAATGTTGAAGCTATAAAGAAAAGTAAAAACAAATGTAAAGTGAACGAAAAGCTTAGGATTAACACACACCAACATACATATTCATGTTTTTAAACAAAAGGATCAAGTTTCATGTTGTCAAAAGACAACATAATTTGAACTTAGCAAAAGAAGTGAGAAACAATGAGTCTTATGGATTGGCAGAAGCAGTTTCTTTGGCGAGGAATGCTAGGAATCGCTCATCGGTTGGCAAGAACTTGTGGACAATTGCAAGCTTGGCGGTCTGGGCGTTTTGAGCTGCTGCAACTCGAGCATTCTCTACTTCTTGCTGTGCGATAAGAGCAACTTGGTCCTTCAGCTTCTCTTCAGCCATTTGAAGCTGTTGTTGCATCTGCCGGAAAGAAGCCGAGGTTTCCAGGTTTTGTACCTTTCCCTTGAGCAGATTCTTGAGGCTTCCAAAACCAAACTGTTGTCCTCTATCATTTGTGAATGTAGACTACAAAAAGAAAAGAAAGACTATTAATCTCAGACACTATCATCAATCAATTTCCAAAACATAACAACATAAACGAAGCACTTCACCTGAATAAAGAGCTCGTTATCCTCTTTTATGCATAGCACTGGATGACAACCATCCGAAAGCTCTGTGGTTTCCGAGTCACATTCAGACAACTTCTCTTGTTTTTTCTTCGTATAGGCCTCATCAACTTGCTTCGTTTTCAGATCAATAAAGGTCCCATCTTTCTTGGTATGAGCCCTGATGAACACCTCACCGAAGCTCACTGGTCTCCCCAATTCAACAACCTGAAATGGGAAAGGATAAGGTGAATCAGTAAATCAACAAACTTAGTTAGAGTAAATTTAAAGCATTAACAACATAAAACCATATATCACAGATTCAAGCACCAAGTAAATGTAAAGTTAAAACTGACTTACCATTTCTTGTTCGATTTGTCGGTAAGACTTCTGTCCAGAGGTGTGTTTGTGAGCACCGAGACCTTTACGATCAGACATTCGAGCTGTTGAGGTTGTTGCACTCTTTGCTTTTTGTTCTTCAGTGCTCCAATGTTTTTTCATGTCTGCCCAGATCTTATCATTGATCCATTTCGGTTGCTCGTCACTACATCTCGCAGTGCTCACCATGTCTTTCAAGCGAAGTTGAATTATAGACTCGAAATGCTCTTGAACCAAACCTGTTAAAGATGGATCCCATCTGTGTTTTTTCTACACAACAACAGAGAAAGATCAGTGTTAAAGCAAATACAAGAAAAACAGAGAAGTTTGGTGTTACAGCAGAGAGATTCTTACTGCGAATTCAACGAAGTACCGTTCTTGTCTTTCTCTAGGCACACTCGACCAACTGTAGTAGGGGCCATCAAACTTGTTGGTGAAACACTTTGTATTCTTCCGGGTTAGAGATCATTTGTCATAACCAAACCTACAAAGACACAGATATAAATCATTGTTATTGAGCAACAATCATAGAATCAGCCATGGAATCGAGTTCACAGAAACAAATCATTTCATTTATGATCCTACAAATTCAATTACAATGACAATTACACTGAAAATTCAATTACAATGACAACAATGACAATATTTTACAATCAGCGAAACCAAATCTAGCAAGAGATTACAAAATCACTCATACGAATCATCATCATCACTATCTCTAGCAAACCAATGGATTAGAGAACGAAACATCATCATCAATATCTCTAGAATTCCTAATATTTTTGTACTTGTCCTAATTAGAATATGTCTCATGAATCTCATCCAAACCAAATATAGGTAGGTAACAGAGAGAAAGCGAGTTCACCAAGTTGAATCCGGCTCGATGAGGTCGGGATCAAGGACAGTGATTTTCTTCGGCCGTGGCGCAAGAAGCAGTGAGTTAAGAGCCTCCATCTGGTCTTCAGAGAGATTGGGTTCAGGCAGAGCTCCGAGATCAGATCATTCTTCTTCTTCTTCTTCTGTGTTGTGTGAATTTTGCGCCTGAGAACTGTGAGGAGATTGAGCTGCTCGATTTGGAGGCGGTTGAGATTGAAGTTCTTCACGTGTTGGAGTGGGTTGAGTTGCAGAAGATGCAGCTCCTCTGATTTGAGCCGCCATAGATGGTCAGGAAGTTGGAGGCGTTGGTGTAGCTCAATTTGCAGACACTATAGATGGCGGAGCCGTTGAGTCCAAAGGAGATGCATCAGATGGCAGAGCCGCTGAGGCCAGGAAAAGCTGCTCCGGAGGAGGGTAGTCTCTCACCGACAGCTGACGTTGGTTGTTGGGGAGAGCCGGTGGGTCAGTCGCCGTTCTCGGTACAAAATCATACTAAGTTTTTGGTAGAGAAGCCGGCGTTCTGACTAAAGAGTTAGTTGGAGGGACGAGAGTTCGCTTCCTCTTTCCACCCATTGCAACAGGCTCGACAGAGGAGAGAAAGAGGAAAAGGAGAAAAAGCGCGGATCGATGAAGAGAAGAAGAGGAGATAATCGATTAGGGTTTCAAATTGGACAGAGAAAGAGGAATAAGGAGAGAAAGCGCGGATCGATGAAGAGAGGAAGGGGATTGAATCGATTAGGGTTCAAAATTTCTCTAAGTGACGAATGATAAAAGGAATAAGGGTTTTAATCCGCATCCAAAACATAACATAGTCACTATACAGTCGTAAACGTCCTACTATTTAAAGACTGATTTATTTGGTCGCGAAATACCGACTGTTTTATGACTGTTTAGATATGGTCGTCAAACAGTCAGTTATCAGTAGCAAAACAGTCAGAAAATTTTGCGACTGCAGAATCAGTAGCAACAATCTGTAGCAAAAACCCTGTTTTGGTGTAGTGACTCCATAATTACTAAATGACAAAACAAAACAACTCCACTCGTATATGCCATCATCTTCAACTTATAAAACATACTAATTACCCTACATCACTTTAATAAGTCATCTTCTTCTTCCATGGAACAAACACAGCACCTCCATTAACACAAAAGGACAAAACCCACGATTCAAAAGTGAATCATCTTCTCCTTTGTGAACCTGCAACTACAACTCCAACACTTCACGACATCACGATCAACGCCACCATGATCACCATCTCCGGAGATCACAATCTCCACACCGGCGTCCCACCGTCACGACACACTAGTAACAACAGCACATCACCGTCGCCTTCACTGGAACATGGCACTTGGGTCCCCTGACTCACACGAACTCGCAACAACAAGCCAATGACGTTGATCTCCACCAACGACAACTGCTGTTTGCCATAACCAAACTCCGTCAAATTCATCGAACTTGACACAAACTCCATCAACACATGCGATCAATCATGAAGCTAAGGAAACGATGTTACCACTACAACCAGCACGACTCGAAGCTAGGTAATCGATCCAAGCCGCGATCAAGACCACACTCTCTTGTTTTGCCTCTCACCAAACCCAACACGAACCAATCTCTCTCTCTTTCCTCTCACGTGTCAACACCAAAACACCTCACCGCGCTCATGCTTCCTCTTTTCTCACACCACCAAGCTCTTCTTTGTCCTTTGATCTCACCAGCACAACAACTAAACTCTCACACTCTCTCTCTCTCTCATTTTCACGATTCGATCAACAAAGGTGGTGAGGCGTGCGCTTAAAACAACAAGAGGCTAGGGTTCGTACCACAACTTCCTAGAATTGCAACCAAGTCCTCCAAATCCCCAACTTTAATAATCAGCCCAGAAACTTCTAATACAATCAACTAAACCCGCCAGCAAAACTGATTAACTATGACCAATGAAATAAATGCATAATATATGAATGAGGAATAAAATAGACAAATCATTTTTTCTTTATTAGTGTGTAAAAATCTTAAACTCCATATAAAGTGAAGCAGAGGGAGTATCAAAAATTAAAACAAAACGAAAAACTCTGATCAATTAAGAAAGCATAAGCAATATAATTAGTCATCATAATTATAAATCAAGTATGATCGCACTACAAAAAACAGAAGTAACATTCTTAACAGATTTTTGGAGTTGGTAAAGATGGTGTCTATACCAGCGGATTCTTCTTCTTCTTCTTCTTCTTCTTCTTCTTCTTCTTCTTCTTCTTCTTCTTCTTCTTCTTCTTCTTCGAAACCACAAAACCGTCGGAAATCCGTCAGACAAATGACTAGGCAAGTCAAATATTTGCCGGTGTTTTTCGATAATATTTGTAAAGCCTATATTTTTGCTATCCATCAGAAATTCTGCCATATTTCTGACGGATTTCCGAGGGATAGCAAAAAATATAAACAAATTTAATTCACGCGGGCAACTTACGCGGTCAAAATTTCATTTTCCGTCGGATATTTCCGACAGATCCAATCAATATATATAATTTTTAATATATATAAAAAATTTAAATATATAAAACCAAAAAATATATATAGTTTTTTATTTATTTTCCCCTTACCTTAGTGCATTGAGAAAAACCACCAATTCACATAACTAGTTAGATAATAAAATTAAAATTGTAAAAGGTAAGCAAATTGTAAAAGGTTAAGAATTTTAAAAATATATCCGTCGAAAATTTCCGATGGATTTTTGACGGTTTTGTTGTTTTGTGGTCGTTTAAGATCCGTTTCTCTTGAAATATGTTTGTAGTATGCTTTGTTACTCATTTCAATGATAAAATACTAACAAATACCTTGTTACAAATCAAATATACCAAAATTAGAAAATTTTAGTTGTTATGGTTATAAATCATCGCTTAAATATATGTATCATTATCTAACATGTAATCATGATTGTCGTAAAAGTTTCTAATTTTGGTATATATGATATATAACAAGGTATTTGTTAGTAATTTATCATTGAAATGAATAACAAACCATACTACAAACATATTTCAAGAGAAACGGATCGTAAACGACCACGAAACAACAAAACCGTCGGAAATCCATCAGACAAATGACTACGCAATTCAAATATTTGCCGGTGTTTTCGAAAAATATTTGGAAAGCCTATATTTTTGTTATCCGTCGGAAATTCTTACAGATTTCTGATGGATTTCCGACGGATAGCAAATAATTTAAGCAAATTTAATTCATGCAGGCAACTTACATGGTCAAAATTTCATTTTTCGTCGGATATTTCCGACGGATTTCCGACGGATCCTATAAATATATATAACTTTTAATGTTTAAAAAAATTTAAATATATAAAACCAAAAATATATATAGTTTTTTTTTTATTTTCCCCTTACCTTAGTGCATTGAGAAAAACCACCAATTCACATAACTAGTTAAATAATAAAAATATATTGTAAAAGGTAAGCAAATTGTAAAGGTTAAGAAATTTAAAAATATAATGACGTTGGTATATTTTAATATATCCATCAGAAATCTCTTGAAATATGTTTGTAGTATGCTTTGTTACTCATTTCAATGATAAAATACTAACAAATACCTTGTTACAAATCAAATATACCAAAATTAGAAAATTTTAGTTGTTATGGTTATAAATCATCGCTTCAATATATGTATCATTATCTAACATGTAATCATGATTGTCGGAATTTTTCTAATTTTGGTATATATGATATATAACAAGGTATTTGTAAGTATTTTATCATTGAAATGAGTAACAAACCATACTACAAAGATATTTCAAGAAAAACGGATCGTAAACGACCACGAAACCACAAAACCGTCATAAATCCGTAAGACAAATGACTAGGCAAGTTAAATATTTGCCGGTGTTTTTCGAAAATATTTGGAAAGCCTATATTTTTGCTATCTGTCGGAAATTCGTCGGAAATTCTACCGGATTTCTGCTGGATTTTTGATGGACAGCAAAAAATTTAAACAAATTGAATTCACGCATGAAAATTATGCGGTCAAATTTTCATTTTCTGTTGGAAATCCGTCGGAAATTCTGCCGAATTTTTGATGGATTTCCGATGGATAGCAAAAAAATTAAACAAATTTAATTCACGCAGGCAACTTACACGGTCAAAATATATATAATTTTTAATATAAAATATATATATATATATATATATAACCAAAAATATATGTAGTTTTTTTTTTATTTTCCCCTTATCTTAGTGCATTGAGAAAAACCACCAATTTACATAACTAGTTAATAAAAATAAAATTGTAAAACGTAAGCAAATTGTAAAAGGTTAAGAACTTTAAAAATATAATGACGTTGGTATATTTTAATATATCCGTCAGAAATTCTGCTGGATTTCTCATGGATTTCCGATGGATAGCAAAAAAATTTAAACAAATTTAATTCACGCAGGCAACTTACAAGGTCAAAAAATTTCATTTTCCATCAGAAATCCGTCGGATATTTCCGACGGATCCTATAAATATATATAATTTTTAATATATAAAAAAATTTAAATATATAAACCAAAAATATATATAATTTTTTTTCTCCCCCTTACCTTAGTGCATTGAGAAAAACCACCAATTCACATAACTAGTTAAATAATAAAAATAAAATTGTAAAAGGTAAGCAAATTCTAAAAGGTTAAGAATTTTAAAAATATAATGACGTTGGTATATTTTAATATATCTGTCGGAAATCAGTCGGAAATCCGTCAGACAAATGACTAGGCAAGTCAAATATTTGCCGGTGTTTTTCGAAAATATTTGGAAAGCCTTTATTTTTACAGTCCGTCGGAAATTCTGACAGAGATCTGACGGATAGCAAAAAATTTAAACAAATTTAATTCACGCAGGCAACTTTTGCTTTCAAAATTTCAATTTGCATCGAAAATCCGTCGGATATTTCCGACGCATTTCCGACGGATCCTATAAATATATATAATTTTTAATATATAAAAAAATTTAAATATATAAAAACAAAAATATATATAGTTTTTTTTTTTCCCTTACCTTAGTGCATTGAGAAAAACCACCAATTCACTTAACTACTTAAATATAAAAATGAAATTGTAAAAGGTAAGCAAATTGTAAAAGGTTAAGAACTTTAAAAATATAATGACGTTGGTATATTTTAATATATTCGTCGGAAATCCGTCAGAAATTTTCTGACAGATTTCTGATGGTTTTGTGGTTTCTCGGTCTTTTACTATCCGTTTCTCTTGAAATAAGTTTTAGTATGCTTTGTTACTCATTATAATGATAAAATATTAACAAATACCTTGTTACAAATCAAATATACCAAAATTATAAAATTCTAGTTGTTATAGTTATAAAACATCTAGTGACTGCTTTGGATGTTTGGGTCCAGGAACTAATATACTCATAAATAGGAATTTCTTTTCCATGCACATCCCTGGGGGAAGGTTGTAAGGCGTGACGATTACTGGCCACGAAGAATATTGTCTACCAGACATTGCAAATTGACTAAATCCGTTGGTGCATAATCCAAGATAAACATTCCAAACATTTCTAGCAAAATTTGGGTGTACCGTATTGAAATTCTTCTATGCTTTTGCATCTGTCGGATGCTTGATCTCTCCTTCCGTCTGCAAATGTTCTGCATGCCATCTCATTGTTGCTGTTGTCCTTTCAGACTGATACAATCTTTTCAACCTCTCTGTAATTGGTAGGTACCACATCCATTGGTACGGTACCTTATTCTTCCAGTACCTTGCGGTTTATATCTTTGCTTCTTACAAAATCGACATTCTTGTAATTGGACTAAAAACCAGTTTTTGAATCTCATAATAAGATTCATCAGACAAGTTATCTTCTGACAAATATTCTTTGAACAATTCTGCCCATGTATCCATACAAACTTTATATAAATTATGATTTGTTTTAATGCTCATAATCCTAGCTGCTAATGATAATTTCGACATACCTCCTCTACATCTCTCGTAGATTGGTTGATTTGCAGCATCTAACATTTCATAGAACCGTTTCGCATCTAAGTTAGGTTCATCAACTGTATTATCAGTAAATGAAGAAGTTGTTTCATGAAATGCATCTGTAACCATGTCATGTACCCTATCATGTTCTAGATCTCCCCGATCTACATGATGATAATGATCATAATAATGCAAATTATTAGGTTCATCCAAACTCACAGCTTCAACATTACTATTACTACTACTTGCTTCATTTCCACCATAACCCTCACCATGGTGAAACCAAATATAATAGTTTGGCCTAAATCCTCTATTTAATAAATGATTCCACACATTCTCACTACGAGCAAATCTTGAACTTGAATTTTTGCATTTCCGACAAGGACATAACATTTTACCGGTTTCTAGAGTGAGCGGTGTATTACCTGCCTGGTACATGAATATTTCCAGCCCATTGAGAAACTCCTTTGTTACGTTTCCTTCGGAATCTTTATGCATATACATCCGTCTTCGTAGGTTCTGAATATCACCGAAGGAAGACAAATTTTTTTTGGTGTTTTTGGATTAAAAATTTGCCTTATAAACGATTGTTGTTTTTGATATTGAGAATAGGAGAATGTGGTATTTATAGGAAATTTTCAAACTAGTTAGGTAGAATCGAAACAACGAATTTACAACGATTTAATATTGTAACGCTTTAACATCATATTACCGACGAATTAACGACGAATATACTCAATCGTAAAATTTCTGGTGAACATTAAATACACATGCTCACCTAACAATTCAATGTTCGTTGTTATTGGGTCATTAATAGACTACGTCGTAAATGAGTCGTTACCTTACGACCATGTTATGATAATCTATGCGTCATCGTAAACGAGTTGCAACTTAACGACGCTTTTAGTACGAATCTATGCGTCGTCATAAACGAGTCGCAAGTTAACAACTAGTTTACGACGAATATATGTTACTTAGACTAATTTAAAAATGTAATGAACATGAACTAGTTTTTATACAACCAAAACCATGTATATAACATTATGTCCATTACAAATGCAATAATATTAAACATATATAGTTATTAATATTATACGATAGTTTAACATAAACATCTACATAAACATTACCATCTATATATAGTACATGATAGCTTAAAAACGTCATACAAATAAACTGCAAGCATATTAAACATAAATACATAGTTATTAATTTTAGTTTCCTTTTATTGATGACGTAATGTACTACTCAATTTCTTCATCATCATCCGACCCTTCGTTATCTTCAGGGTATAACCAATTGTTTAGATTTCGATTAACACCACTGGGACCACTTTCTTGTATGAACATTGTAGCCATGTTTTCTTTAGATATAATTTGTCAAATTAACAAGTTTATGTGTTATATACCTTACTATCGGTAATGATACAACTTAATACACTACCTTTTACAATAAAATTATAACTTACATTGGTTATGTTCTTAAGAGCAATGTTAAGATATGTTGTCGCCCGTTCAAACTTAATAACTACAACCTCCTTTAGAAGCAACACTGAACCCTCTTTTATGTGCGGCCCATATTTATTATCAGATATGATAGACCTATGAATGCTTGCTTGTACAGTACCGGTAGGATCCTACAAGAATTAAAAAGTAAAGTTATCGATTGCAAAATATCTAATTAGGTATTCAATTGTAGTCTTCCAAGGGACATCGATGAAAGCAGGATCTTCTGGCTCAGCAACACCATTAACCATCCATACATGTCTGTCATAAGATCCTTCATCATCCATAATTAGATCAAATTCATTAGTTGCTAGAATGTGGTATTTATAGGAAATTTTTGAACTAGTTTAGTAACGACGAATTTCCAACGATTGAATATTGTAACGCTATAAAGTCATAGTAACGACGCGTTTACGACGAATATACTCAATCACAAAACATTTGGTGAACAATAAATGCACGTGTTCACCTAACAATTCAATTTTCGTTGTTATTGGATCGTTAATATACTACGTCATAAACAGTCGGTAAATTGCGACTAATGTACGACGAATCTATACATCATCGTAAGAGAGTTATTAAATTGCGACTAGTTTACAACGAAACTCCAAGTAGTCGTAAACACGCTGCTAAATCGTCGTAAATATAAGTCCAGTTTACGACAAAAAATTTTGTCGTCCATTTACGACGCATTTACTACGATGGTATTTTGTGTCGTAAATGCGTCGTAATTGCCTTTCTAATTTACGAAGATTATATGGCGACGTAAATGTTTGTCATTACTGGCATGTTTTCTTGTAGTGGCACTTCGTCAGGGATTTGAACAAGAAAAGAACAAAGCACGACAAAGGAGGGAACAAGAGATTAATCCCAAGCCACCAGATGATACATCGAGATCAACTCGGTGCAGCCCACATAACACCTCTCTTACTCCCAAATCTAAGTTGAAATTTGATTCTGATTTTCAACATACTAAGGAGCTTCAACTCTATAAATTTTCAAGAAAAGGAAAGTACTTAGAGTGGGAACTAAACATGGAAGATTGGTTTCAATACAATTACATTCTTAAAGAAAAGAGGTTCAAAGCAACTAGCCAACTCGTTGGAGATGCTTATAAATGGTTGTTACAAGAAGTTTATGATCGCTGGTATTACAAGAATTCAACTATCACCTCGTGGAAAGAGCTTTAGGAATTACTCAGGGATAAGTACGCACCAAAGGAAGTGTACAAGAATGTTTTAAGTGGGAAAGTGGAGACTAAGTCAACATCTCTACCAAAGGAGGGCACCAAACAACTCACAGTTCACAAGCAAAGCCAAAATCCATCAATTGAAACAAGCAGTGAACGTCCAAAGCAATGTAAGTCCTCTGATCTTTCAAAATCCAAGGAAGTCACTTGTTATAACTGTAGAAAGAAAGGACATTTTTCTGCATCTTGCCGTGAAGAAAACGAGCTAAATATCACTTCATTAGGATCAAAACTGAGCTCACAAAACTCAAGTATTGAAATAGTTAATCAAAGTTTAGAAACTTCCATTTCTTGTGTGATGCACTTGTTCTTGTTAAAGGATATTGATTCAGGTCATACTATGGAGCATGAGGATGAAAAAGCTGAAGGAAGCACCAAAGAAAAAAATCAACAATCGGTGTCAACCACTTCACAAGCTTGCCGAGATAACAAGTATGAGCAAAATTACTATGAGCCTGTGGTGAGTAAAACTGGCTGTGTTTCAAATATCACCATATTCAAAGCTAAAATTTTATCAAACATCTTACGAGGCACTCAGATAAGTTTAGCTTTTGAGTTTATTCGATGTTGGAATAATTTTATTTTCACTCGTAGCTTCAAACAAGCTGTTTTGAATGTTGAAATTTCAAGTATATTGTACATGATTTTTCCCTTAAGTGCCAAGAAAGATACAGGTACCTTAGATGTGTGCAACGGCTTAGGATGCATTACATCCACACAGAGCTTAACAATGGATCAAACAGAGAAAGTGACAAGAATTGAACACAGCATGGTGATCAAGGAGAAACCACCAGATGCCTCACCACCAATAAAAACCCGAGGTAATTATCTAGACTCTCAAAACAGAATGAAAGCTAACTTGCTTTCTCTTGGCGCAAATTTTACAATTTTGAGGTCAAAAATTTGTCAAAGGAAAGGGTATGATACACCCATACCAACCACACAATCCCATGAGCAAACGAATCCCGCTGTCGCATGTGTCAAACTGGATCCAAGAACACTTTCATTTACCAAGGTAATTTCAAGCACCGAACAAAGTAAGGATCTTATACAGGAAAGTCTCTCTTTGTATCGACTAGTTTTCATGATTTAAGGGCTGTGAGTATGAATATATTATCTCCAGAAATCATTGAGAAAAAGTTAGGTTTATTTGAGGATTATTCGGAACCAAAATCTTGTCTTAGGATGCAAGGAAAAGAAGAACTTGACAAGAATAATGATTCGATACAATCTGATACATGTTTGGCTATTTATTGTGAGTCCATGACTGTGATAATATGTTTGCTCTTTGCCAAAGGTGTTGACAAAATTGCAGGTACAAAAGAGGAGCCACCAGACTTAGAAGTTCTCTCATCTAATTTCTTTGTTAGAACTAGAATTGGAGATGTTTTGATGCAGGATAAGAAACCCATTGCTTATTTCAGGATGATATTTAATGTTGGAGAACAAGTATGGATACACTTGAGGAAGGAAAAACTTCGAGCGGAAATGAAATCCAAACTGATGCAAAAGATCGATGGTCCATTCACCTAACAAGAAAATTCAGCAAAAATGCTTGTCAACTTGATCTGCGAGGTCAGTATCAAGTGAGTTATACTTTCAATGTTTTTGATTTGGTTTCTTATGTTGCAGATGAAATGGATTTGAGGTCAAACCCTTTTCAAGTGGGAGAGGATGATATGATCCTAGATGGCACAAGGAACTTGGAGCGTGAGGAGCAGCTTGAACCTGAGAAGCAGGTTGAAGCTGAGGATGTTCTTGTCACACCAGTTGGACCCAAGACTCGTTCAAAAGCCAAAAGTTTCAAGCAAAGTGATTTCAAGAAATGGGAAAAGTGTCTCAGTTGTACTCTTTTTCCCTTGTCAAGTTTTGTCCCATTAGGTTTTCTTGACAAAGTTTTTAATGAGACAGCTGATTCACTTCTTCATAGCCCATTTGTTGAACCAAAGGTCCAAGACCTATTTCTCACCATTATTTTCATGGCCAAGAGAGGAGAAGAAGGCTATTTCAAATTTCAAACTTCATTTTAATGATGTTGTTATTTCCAAGACCTTATGCATGTTGTTTTTGTTTTGTGTGTTTCTTTTCCTCTATATTCTCTTGTAACCTGAACTAAAAACCCATCTTTCATTTTATTCTCAAACTCTTTTAAATAAAGATCATTGATCCTTTTTCGTGTGTCGAATCTTGATCTCTTAAAACTTATCAAAGGGTCTTCCAAAACCTCATTGACAAACCAAACACTAGAACTTGTCACAATTTAATCTATTCAAATATGTCTCAGAAATTCACAAATAATTCAACAACTAACCGTTGGAAACACAATCCCACCATTGAATTAGGAGCCTGTAGTACCATGAATAACTGCATTATCCAGATCAGACCACATTTCGACCTCCACACGTTGTCTTGAAGAAGCCATCTCGGAACTAATACTTGGGGTTTTCTGGGTTTTTAAACACTTTGAAGTTACTTGGCTAGAAATCAACAAGCATAACTTCTCGAATATAGCACCAATTCCTGACCTTTCAAAGAGACCTTACTCGAGGTCTAATTCCCTCTGCTCCAACGGAAACTAGCCTCACAAAACAGATCCATCTCTTTATGCTTCTTCCTCTTCCTTCTTCTTTCTTTCTCTCCCTTTTCTTTATTTTCTCTAGTTATCCTTTGCTGATACTGCTCAAAGTTTCTCCTCAGGTGATACATAACTCACAGTAGCGACCAGTGGTAGGTAAAGGTGATGACTGGTGATGCCATGACGGTTTGGTCTCCTTCCCGCGGATCTCTCTCTCTCTTTTTCTCCCTTCTTTGTCTTCGTCCTTATTTATTTTCTCTCTTAACTCGAATTCTGCTTCTCTCTCCTTCCTTAATTCTGGTCTGTTTGCTTTTTCTCTATCTGATCTATCACAAACACACACACTCTCTCTCTTCTCCTCCATGCGGCTCACCACGGCGGCAACACAGTAAGACGACTTTGGACTCAAGTGGTGCTGCCCTAGATTAGATTTTCTTTTTGATTTGCTTCAATGGCTCTTGATGAAGGAGGTACATATGCTTATATAGGTATACACATACCAAACACACAAAACCCTGATCGTTTAATTTATATGCTCTTTTGGGCTTACATGGGCATTAATTCCAAGAAATACAAATAAATTTACGCTAGGGGAATTGGGATGTTATAATTCTCTCCCACTTGATATCAATTCGTCCTCGAATTCGTGTAGCTAGTTTTCTCCGACTTGGTTTTTAATCCAACTCTAGAGTGTCCTTCTCCTAGGCAATATGACTGATATTCCAGTCATGAACACATAAATAATAAATCCATAAATGCGCAAAGATCACTTGCTACTATCCCTTATCATTTTTTGTTGCCCTTATTCTCTAACATAATTGTACCGTCAACACCGTTTATTTCCAAAACTCAGTCTCTGTCAACATCAGACTCTCTTGTGCTCTCTTCAAACAATATTTTATATTCCAGGTCTGCCGGCGGTTTTGAAATAACCAGTTCCCACCTCTTTACTAGTTGTTTAAAACTCCTCATCTACAGGTTTGCCACCTCAGCTACTTTAATTCCTCAAACCTTGCCATTATTATCTGCCTAACTCTTCTAGCAAATAGAAATCTTTTTCTCACCCATTCTAAGGCAGTTCTACTTACTTCAATATCTTTTATGCCATTTGTAATTCTTAGGTCCTTACTTTTGTAGGTTCCTTCTCCCCCACTTTCGCTTACACTGCCCTACGAAGGGTCATACTTCATTCCTTTCGAACTAGACTCTCCAATTCTTATAAGGTCATCAACAAGCTCGCATATATTCCGATGACTCTGAATTTTGATGAACTTCCATAGACCACTTCTCCAAAAGAGTTCGTCTTCATATCCCATTGCCACTATGAGGTTTGGTGAACTCGGCCGTTTATTTTTATTAAATTAGGGTCTTGTGGTCTTACTTGCTCATTTCCTTAGATTTCAAACAGAATATTCTTCTTCTTTAAGCGCTCATTTGGAGGTCCATTTACTAGACGGCTTGCAACCAGAGTGCAACCATTGCACACGAGGCCGCTGCCTGCAAGACTTTTGAATCATGCTTATGGTCGTTGCTTATGGTCATTACTCATGGTTCAAAGAATTTTCCATATCCCTCAGCCATTAAGCGTTCCTTTTCTTTTACTTATCTAACCATAAATCTAGCTTCTTAACCTTTTGGTTAACATTAACAACGATTAACCAGCGATCCTAACATATTCATCTAAATTTTGAATTTTAAATCTTGTTTAATCCTATCTACTGTGCTTAATCATTGATAATTATGGTTTATATGTTGTTGGTTGTTTGCTATTGGGTTGATGAGATAGGTTTTGAAAGTTTTTGATTTGTGAATCACTGACTCGGCATACACCACTGGGTTTGCCAAGCCGAGTTAATGACTCGGTGTGAGCTACTTGATCAAACTGACCGAGTCTGACCTCAGGTGAAAAAATTTCACTTGTTATAGCTTGATGTGAATAACTCGGTCTAGTCCACCGAGTCATTCACATCAAGCTATAACATACGACTAATACTTTCAATGTTTTATGCATTTCAGGTATCCAATGCCGAAGCAACCAACACCAAGACCATCAGCCGTTGCATTAGCACATGGATTTTCAGAAAGGAGAGAATCACATCGAGGAAATCAACCAATGGATCAAGATGATGAAGAGCTAGCCAAGCAGCATTCCAAAGACATAAGAGATATTGCAAGAGGGAAGAAACCTGAGCTTGTTGATGAGGATGTTGAAAGTGAAGCTGAGGAAGTCAAGGTGCCTAAGGTGGTTAAGAGGCAAGCTAAGAAACCCCAGAGGAAGCAAAAGCCAACTATAGAAGAGTTCTATGATGCTCTCATAAGCATTGGCTTCGGTGGAACACGATACCTACATCCTGAAACTATGGTAGCACTTGGAATCTTCAGGGATGTGGGATATCTATTCGAGATGTGCCACCTCGGTACTTTCATGAGCCATCCCTTTGCGGGTTACAAGGATGAGACTTGTCAGTTCCTAACTACTCTAAATTTCCATTTCTATGATGATGAGAAAGAAGCAGTAAACAATGGGCAACATGCAGAAGAAATAGGCTTTATTATTTTTGAGGTGAATAATATAGGATTTCTCCTCATGATCAGCCAGCTCGACAACCTATTCGACTTCCCCTCTGGTTTAGAAACTCAGCAAGACTTCGATAAGGCTGAGCTCAGTATGTTCTAAATGCGCTTAAATCACAAACCCAGCCATTCGATACTTCCACAAGGCACTTGCAAGTACACTCTTTGCAAGGAAGGTCATGGACAATATATATGAGAGTGAGTTTCAGATGTTGGACTTAGCACTTCTGGAAGGGATAAATTATGTGAGGAGTGATAGAGTCTTCCAAGGAGATATAGCAGATACAAGTCTCACTATGGTTCTGCTCGATTAGTTTATGTGATACAGAGATTGGGCAGTCAAGCTACACAGAAATGGAAAAAAAAAAAGAACTCACTATTGGGGGCATAATCACTCCAATCCTACATGCTACTAATGTGGAACTGGTATCAAAACCATATGAATCCAAATTGTTGGACCTTAACAATGTTGCCAAGCAACACCTTTTGAACAGCAAGATAACCAATAAAGGTTATATCTACAAGTTCACCCATCCTGTAGTTGGAGAAGCAAGGATGATACTTCCAAATTCACCACTCACCAAGATCAGGCTAGCTGAAAACATTGACTTCTGCCTACCTGTAAAGTCTCTCTATGACCTTGAAGCAGCACCCATTCAAGAAGATCCAGTTGAGGATAAGATTGAAGCTGAGCTAGAACCGGAGTGCTACTTTTTTGAAGATGGGCCTTGAAGCAGCACCCATTCAAGAAGACCAAGTTGAGGATGAGATTGAGGCTCAGCTAGAACCGGAGTGCTACTTTTTTGAAGATGAGCCCCCTGCCAAAACCATTAAAGAAGCAAACAGGTGGATTATCCTACTCCAGAAGTGGAATAAATAGCAGAACAAGACAATGAATGCTCTGAAAAGCACCGTTAGGGAGCTTACCAATTCTGTTAAAGTAATGAAATACTACATAAAAAACCTATAGGGCAAAAGCAAAATTTCTTCTTCCAAGATCACCACAGGTCTTAATACATTGAGAAAAAGTGGGTCTTTCACCTTTAGGCCAAGGCCTAGTGTCCCAATAGATACTCCTAGGAAATCAACAGTAGAGCCAAGGCAGAGGAAGAGAAAAGTATTACCATCATTGGACCAAGGAGAGGACTCGACCACACCACTCGGCTTCCAGGCCGAGTCCAGCTTCTGGAGAACAGACTCGATGTTACAATGTAGCATACGGGCCGAGTTACACCTCCGGCAGCCCACCAACTCGACTTCATCACTCGACCTCTAGATAGAGTCAAGACCTTCAGCTCATGAGTACACTATGGAAAGCATGGAGGAATACACTGACTCTTTTTTCACCAAACCATTAGGTACCAACTCTATTCTATACCACTGTAGATACCATGCATTTTTAGATTTTCTGTTTTTATCTCAAACCTTCCTTTGAATCTTTTATTACACAAGAAACTGTGTAATTTAAGTTTGGGAGAGGGTCAGAGATGTATTTGACATTGTTTGTTTATTTTTATTTTCAAATTATGCACTTTATTCTGCATATACTTTGCATTTACAGCATAGAAAAAACCATAAGAATTTGAAATTGTTTCGAAAATAATTCCACAAAAATAAAGTGTCCATGTAGTTGCATTCATATTTTAGGATTGGGTCTAGTTGCATTTTATATAGAAGTGTAGCATTTGCATAGGAGATAATGATGATCATAGCCTTGTTAGCATGTTGCTTCATTTGATAATTTCAATAACCTGGTTAGTAGTTCTTTGATGCTTGTCATATGAGTTTGAAACATAAGGTAGAACCATAGTTAGAATGCATTGCTTGACATTTGGTTTTGGCTAAAGCATACTATGATTTGAAATCATTCCCTGATTATTAGAACCTAATTTTGACTTGCAATTATCATGTTTATGCTCTTAATCATAACTCATTGATACCATTCATACATACCCTTAGAGACTTTGTTAATCCAAGTTGATTCTCCTTACCCTTTATCTAAACCTTTCTTTCAAGCCATCATTGTTCTCTGTGTGTGTGAGGCCTGTTTATTGGATTGAGTTTGGTAGAACGTGTTAGGTTGGAGCCGACAAGGATAGTTTCTCATGTAGTTCTGGTTCACACTCTTTGAACTAATATGATTAGGTGGAAACTTGATTCTGGGTGGGAATAAGACTAGAAACTCTAGCTTGGGTAATGAAATCGGTTTGCAAGCTCGGTCACAAGTCAAGTGTGCACATCGAGTTATGCAAACCGAGTCTTGATATTTTACTTTGGGATCTGTTGAAAAGAAACAAAAGAAAAGGGGAAAGAATTTTGAGAAGAGGGGTATATAAAGTCACTGCTCTAGTAAAGAATCTGTGGGTTTCAAAAAATAAAATAGGCTCTGTAAAGATAAAAAAAAGGAAAAAAAGGCAAGAAGCCTGAAAAATCTTATGAAGTAAGAAGAAAAGAAGAGTCATAGCTAATATGAACCAAATCCGCTAGAGTAAGTGGTTATGTAAAAGAAAACCTCTCCTTAGAATGAAAAGCAAAGAAAAAAAAGAATGATTTGATCCAAAAAAGATTCAAGGCAGAAAAGTGCCTAAGGGCAGTGTTAGGATCATCTTCTGAGTTTAGAATTAGGTGGGGTAAAATCTGTATGTGTGTTTGGGTAGATGAAAATTTGTCCTTGTATGCATTGGTTCTGTATCTTTAGCATTCTTCTAAAGCTCAGTCATTCTTTGAGAGTTTCCTGTTTTGAGAGTTACAAGAAGGGACCATCTTTGTTTTTTGACCTTTTTCCTTAGCCAAATGAGTTCAGTGATTTTGTATAAATTTGATTCATGGTTATTGTTTAATGAATGTCAAAGGGAATGATCGATTTAGAATAGCTATCTGGGATGTTGATTGCATCTTGTCTAGTGGCATTGCTTTGGTTCTGAATTCCCATTTTTAAACCTCTTACCCTGCTTGTGTCTTGTTTGCTTGAAGGCAAGCAAAGACTAAGTTTGGGGGAGTTTATGTCTGTGTATTTTACCTCATTTAAGCATGTATTTCTCATCACTTAGGCATAGCTTCATCACTTGTTTCACTCCATTTATTGTCTTTTTCATTCATATAGCATTCATATTAGGTTTTTCATTAGATTTGCATACATATATCATTTTGGAGTTGTTATCAGGAAAAATGGATGCTTTTGAAGACTATCTTGAGTTTGAGGATGAATGGTGTAGAGGACTCGACCAAGGACTCGATCAAGAACCTGAATGGCTGCTTAAAAGAGCTGACTATGGATGACTCGATGTGGGGACCCTATGTAGAAGCCGAGTTCGATGCCAAGATGCAACCTTTAGAGAAGATGACTATTCAGTGTGACCACTCGATCATGAAACCGAGTCCACCACTTGATCTAATGTCGAGTTGAAGATCAAGATGCCAACTTTGAAGAATTGCTCAACTCGACCTCTATGACTCGATGAAGCAAACAGAGTTCTACCCACACACTTAATCAGATTAGCTTATTTTGTCTTTTGTGTATTAGAGTTTTGACGCAGGGTATAAATATCCATATTAGGTTATTAACCCAAAAAAAACTCTCTTTTTATTCTCTTAGCCACCTTTAATCCATATTAGGTTATTAACCCAAAAAAAACTCTCTTTTTATTCTCTTAGCCACCTTTAAAGCTTTTCAGTTTTGTAATCCAGATCTACTCTCATCCTTTGATCTTTTGCACTTATTTTCTTCAGATTCTTTCTCATCTCACTCTCCTGATTATGATTATGTATCTTATTTCATTTTCTGGGTTTGTGACTTTGATGATGGATTCTGAGTACTGAACTAGGATTCTTATGGATGGGTTAGATCTGTGTAGAATTTTTGGTCTCCTTAGATGTTTAAGCTTGTAATTGCATAGATCTCTTCTACATTAGGTGTTTGTAGTGCTATTCCTTGCTGACCTCTTGGAATTAGATCTCAAGCATTTCTCACCCAGAAGGTGTTTGATAAAATGTCTGACCTAACTAATACCAGATATCTATGGGTTTAACCCAAGAGATTGGTTGTTTTAGCTTTATTTTGACATTAATAACATGTTTCTTAATGCTTGCCTGTATTATGTTTCATTGATACATGTTTTCTGTTCCATTGACTACGTATTAAAATTAGGAAGTAGTATAGGCTTGTTGCTGTTTATCATGGGAGTGGAGCCACTTTGTTTTGATGTTCATTGTCTATAGATTGCTTCTATGAAATTTTTTCAAGCATCTAGGAGAGATCAAGGAGAATCACAGATCTATGAAGCCCATTCTTAAGACCTTTCTTCTCATGGGAGTGTTACTTTGTTTTTGCTTGCTCTGTTTTCTATGATTTGCTCTGTTTTTTTACTAATTTACCTTTCTGGGAATCGGTCCTCTCAGACATAGTCTTGCTCCCATTCTCATCTCTCTGCTTCTTTCTCACACTTTTTCTGCTTCTCCTGTACCAAAAAGAAATCAAAATTACGTAACCGTACATTAACGGAAACTAAATTTCCTAATTTCTACTTTAATCGTTCACCTAAACATCATTATCTTCTATCAAAATCTAAATCATACATAATTTCAACTTTAATCGTTCAATTAAACATCACTAACCCTGAATCTAATTAAACCCTAAATTTCACCCCAATTCCTAGGTCAATCAATCAATTAAACATATGTATCTTCTATACACAATAAGCAATTTTGCATACTTTCACTATTCGATTTCTTAGTACTCGATTTGAAAGACCTTTTCCATTCCTAGGTTTCCACAAAATCCCTTGTTTCTAGAAAGACTTTCGACTCCCTCGTCCCTGCCGTCGCCACCCAAATCTCTCTTTTCTGGAGAGACTACCGATCTGCCAGATAATCTCTTCTCTCCTCTAGATTTTCGCTTCTTCATCGTTTCACAATTTCTTTGTCTTTTTTTATAACTCTAATGGATTTATCTGTAAAAGTAAAAGAAAAAGATAACTCTAACTTCTTACATCCTTCTTCGATTATTTACTCAGGGGCATTTTATCGTAATTTTATAGATTCGTAAGGGGCACTATTGAACTGAGTGGTATTTTATTATAATTATCAAGTTTCTCAGAGGGTTTCTTAGTCTAGGGATTTAATGAATAGTAAAAACTGTCTATTTCACTAATTTGCGATAGTAAACTGTCATATTTCATAATTACTTTCAAAAAACTGTCTAAACAGCCAATTCACCCATAAAACTATCACTATTCCAAACTCTAATATGTTTGAATACACATAATTTATTTTTATTTTTTTGTTAAAGGAATACACATTTTTTTACAAGCATTTTTTATAATACAGTTTTTTTATATAAAGAATTACTCGTTTTTATGTTTAAAAAAACTTTGACAAGTTAATAACGTGATTAGCACCTAAACACTTGAAGAGACGAAAAGCAATTATATTTGTCCTATAAAGTATAAACAATTAATACATACACATCACGACAAGAAGAAGAAGAAAAAAATGGCAGCCACTGAACATCGTACTTGCGGACGATGAGTCAATGACATACTGTTTGAGACACCGAGGCTTTTGCTTTTCTTGGATAAAAAAAATCAATCATTTTGTTTTTTGTATTTTGTTTCGATAGTGTTCCGTAGGTTGTTTGTATATCTTTTTTTTTGTCGGTAGGTTGTTTAAATATTATTAGGAACATTTGTTTGTCAAAGAATATTATTAGAAACATACTTATTAGTAGTTTGAATATTTTTAAAAGCAGACTTGGTTATTTAACATCAAATGTCAAAATCCATCAACTTTCTTAAGAATCCGTTAATGTTTATACGTAGACAATAAATCTCTCTCACCAGACACATCATTAATTATTCTCAATTAAGTTTTTTTCTTTGATCTTTTCTCTTTGTTTTGTTTTATATTTTCATGAATCTATTTTTTTCTGGTTTTATTTAATGTTTAGGAATCTAAATTATAAAATTCTTCAACTCTACTCCACCGCAATCATATCGAGCCAACCTTTTTTCTTTTTCGAATGAATGTAAAATTTATTCAACCTAAAAACATTTTGTACATTAAATGCAACCTTTTATAAAATGTTTAGAAGGTGAGAATAATAAAATTGAGCTACGACTAGATTGAAGATCAAAGAGGTAACTTAGCCTCTCGAACCAAAACAAATACTTTGGCGATCTCTCAGCTTATACAGTCAATAAATGTGATGAGCTTGGCAGAGAGAGGTTCGAGAAATGGAGTCAACTTGGTTTTTAGAGTTTTAATAACCTTGTTAAAATTTCGTTAATTTTCTGTCTACAATAAATCTCTCGTACCACACATAGTATTGTTAAATTGAACGTTTTTCATTTGTTTTGTTCTGTCATTTCAGGAATCTAAATTATTAATTCTTCAACTCTACTCCACTACAACCAATTCAAGTCTTGTCTCCATGACCTAATTTGCTTAACAACCTTATCCTCTCACTAACAACTCCATCGCCCAAAATTTAAATTCTTTTAGTTATGCCTATAAAATCTTGTTCATTCTCCAACACATAAACAACCCAACAAACTCATTCTAAATACATTTATTTTCAATCAATAAAGATTGATAAATTTGTTTGTAAACTAATTAAGATTTCGAAACGTTTGCTGAAATGAATGCACATATACTGATCAATCTCCTTCTCACGATCATCTTAGTAGTTTCTTTCGAAGTCCAAGCACTCAGTCCTAACTACTACGACCATTCATGTCCACAAGCCGACCACATTGTCACCAATGCAGTCAAGAAAGCCATGTCGAATGATAAAACTGTCCCAGCTGCTCTCTTAAGAATGCATTTCCACGACTGCTTCATCAGAGTATTTACAACTTACACCTTAAATTCTTTTCAATTTCTCATGTGTATATATAATGTAACTAATGTTGTTTGTGAATATCTTTTTATCATTAAAGGGATGTGATGGGTCAGTTCTCTTAGACTCAAAGGGGAAGAACAAAGCAGAGAAAGATGGACCTCCTAACATCTCGCTCCATGCGTTTTATGTGATTGACAATGCAAAGAAGGCATTAGAAGAGCAATGTCCTGGTGTTGTCTCTTGTGCCGACATTCTTTCACTCGCTGCAAAAGATGCTGTTGCTCTCGTGAGTCTCTCTCCATCTCATATTCCAAATACTAGTTTTATTTCATACCTAGATGACATACAACGTGATTAGTAAATTTACCCAAAAGTAAATAAAAATGTTTGATATTATAGTTTAAATTTTAGTATAAGTTAATTTTTTGGACATTTGTTCAAAACTTTATAAGTACATGTTAGTTTTACTTGTGCAGCCAAAATAATTTTCTGAAACAGGTAAATTTTGGTAGATTCTCTAATAGTATATTATGAAATTAAATACATATTAAAGTGTTTAATAGTATATAGTAGATTCTATCATTCTAATGCTTTTTATAAATATTATGTTTGGATGTTACTATAGTCAGGAGGGCCTACATGGGAAGTGCCAAAAGGGAGAAAAGATGGAAGAATATCAAAGGCAATAGAAACAAGACAACTACCAGCTCCTACTTTCAACATCTCTCAATTGCGTCAAAATTTTGGCCAAAGAGGCCTCTCTATGCAAGATCTTGTTGTTCTCTCTGGTATTCAACATTCTCTCATTCACTTAAAATACCCTCTTTTTTTCCAAAGAGAGTCATTTTAGAATTGAATTGTTGTTTAAAAAAGTGTGTCATTTTATATTTCTAATGTGATTTTTAACAAAAAAAAAAATTCAATTTTACTCGCTATTCATAGCTAAACCTCTTTGAATTGGAGTCAATATAATATATCTAATGGCATATTAAATAAAGGTAGATTTATATAATAAAAAAAATTCTGAATTTGTGTGAAAAGAATGGGAAGGACACTCTTTGAAAAAAAAACAGAGGGAGTATTTATTATGTGTTAGCTATAGGTATAGGTTTAAGAAACTATATTAAATAATCTTTATTTTTTCTTATTTAAAAACAAATTTTGAAATCTTAATTGAATATTTAATTTAAACAATACATCCAATAATAATAAAATCCTGCAGAATATTAATGCTTGTAAAAACTAAATACATTTATTTTTTGCATAGAAATTTGAAAAAATCAAATAAATGAAACAGGAAATAACTTCTAAAATATCTAATAAGACAAAACTGAGGGAGTACTTTTCTTAAAATGTTTTGATTGAACTAAGCTAAAAGATAAATCCTAAAAATAATTGACATATAGGTGGTCTACTAAACAGTGTAGCTATAGATGGTCATCTAAACAGTTTAATTATGTTTTTGACCATTGCAATTAAAAAAATACAAATATAGTTTAGTTACAAGGTATAACTTATTTATATATTAATGGTATAAATTCTATATGTTGAATGAAATGGCAGGAGGACATACACTAGGATTTGCCCACTGCTCATCGTTCCAAAACAGGATCCACAACTTCAACACACAAAAACAAGTAGACCCAACACTAAACCCATCGTTCGCAGCCAGCTTGAAAGGAGCTTGTCCAGCCCATAATAGGGTGAAGAACGCTGGATCGACCATGGATGATACCACCACGTCATTCGACAATATCTACTACCGGATGCTTATGCAAGGCAAGTCACTCTTCTCATCAGACGAAGCGCTTCTAGCAGTGCCTTCTACTAAGAAACTCGTGGCCAAGTACGCGAGTTCTAATGAAGATTTCGAGAGGGCTTTTGTGAAATCCATGATTAAGATGAGTAGTATCATTGGGAATGGTAATGAGGTTAGACTTAACTGCAGGAAGGTTCGCTAGAATTGCAATCTAAGCGCTTGCTACGTTTATGTCTTTCTTATCCTTTAGTCACATTGATTTGTTGTGTGAATAGACCTTTGTAAAGCCAAGGCAGAGGTTCTTGTATCAGTATTACCATTCTCTTGTGTGTGCTTGTATCGGCAGTTATTTACAATTAATAAAATATTTTCTATTTTCCAAAAGAAAAACAGATTTTAGTTAGTAAATTTTGTTATAAAACCCAGGAAACAAGTACAAAAATGAATTATGTATGTCAATGTGGTCTTGGCAATATTTTGACATGAATATAATAATGTAAGAGCAGTAGGTTTAAACGTTGATATTATCCGAGGTATGAGTTAAGAGAATTAACAACATAAAAACACTAATTATGTAGGTTGCCTTGCGGAAGCTTTAAATTTTCTGAGCTTAGTACGGTAACATTCTGAGGATCCAACTTGTTTAAGTGCACTGAGTATGTGTACGGCAAAAATAAGCGAGTATATGCGTCAACGGCTAAAAACATATATTCAACTAAAACAATAGATGCTGACCGCTGTAATGATTTATAAGGTTTACAATTGTACTAAGCAGTTATTACGACTACAAAAAAAGTAATGTCTTTACCATTATGTTAAAGATCTTCAACAAAATGACCAAAAGACTACAAGTTAATGGGCAGACAATCTTATCACTTGTACGTGTTTTCCTAAGTGGTTCCTAAGACTCAAAAGTCGCAACCTATCTTAAATGATTGAAGAATGAACAGATATAAAAGTAGACCAATATACTTGTCTTTTTTGACCTACAACTTTAATATATTTGGTAGTGAAGTATTGAATTGACATTCATAGCATAAGATCCAAACGCAATATCTTATCAGGACCAACACAAAGAAGAGAATAGATATATATAGTCAAACAAGGGAAGATTTAAACAGAGAGACATAGAGAGTCGAGGACAACACAATGACCAAGCATGACTATTTCTTCATTCAAACGCCCACTGATTCTCACGGCGAACCTCTTCTTCTTCCTCTGGCGTGAAGTCGTTTTTGATATTGAAAGTCTTGCGGATTTCTTCTGGTGTTTTTCCTTTAATCATATCAGCCACTGTCTGGCAGGTCAAATCCAACAGTCCTTTGATATTCAGGTAGTTCGCAGCCTAAAAGGAATCATAGAGAAACTGATTAAGATTCGAGCTTTCTCAGCAGCTACTGGAAACTTTACGATTCAAACAAAACAAATCATATATATTGACTTCTGAACACAAAAGAGAATAACGACAACAAGTCTTGGAGAAAATCAAGATCATCTGAAGACAGAATAAAAAGGTTAGCTTGAATGAATTTATATGCCAATGTTGGACAGTACACTTCAGGTCACTGAATCACCAGAACAGTGACCAAAGAAAATAAGGTATGCAAACATGGAGTCAAAAGTCACTAGCTATAAACAATTTATCAAGATCAAAAGAAAACTCTTGGACAACTTTCTCCATCAAATTCAGATTCAAGTTTTCTCTTCAGCTGCTTGAAACTTTCCGAATAATGATGGATCTTTATGGTAAACAGAGAGAACAATGACAACAATTCTAAAGAAAATACATTTAGACAGAATAAAATAAGGTATATGCCATGTTAGACAACTGAGCTTCAGGTAACCTAATAACCAGAACGCTGACGGAGTTAAGATATGCAAAGGTCTCAAAAGTGGTCTTCAGCTATAAACAATCAAATCTAAACAAAAGAAAACTCTTGACACCTTCTCCATCAGACCATAGTGTTAAACCAGGTACCATGATAGTTAAAACTTTGTTATACCCAACACTGAAATTGGGAAATCGATATAAACAAAACCTAAAATTAGACATCAAATCAGAAATAAAGATTTCAAAACCATAGCACATCTGGAACTTGTAATAGATCTAAACAAAACCTAAAAAAAATTTCAAAACCTTGACAAATCAAAAATTAGAAAACCATCTTAGCAAAACGTAAACGTTATGTCTCACGAACCCTAAAATAATTCTTCAAAACTGAACCTAATAATCTATCAAAACCCCAACACAAATCAGAAATTAGAAACTGATCTTAACAAAGCCTAAAAATTTCGTCTCACTCGAACACTAAAATTAAACCTCAAATCAAAAACTGAGATTTCGAAAAACTCAAGCAAAGCAAGAATTGTTGAATCAATCTAAACAAAGCCTAAAATTTGAATCTCCCACAAACACTAAAATCAGATCCCAAAGCGTAAATCCAGATCTCGAAACCATAGATGAAAACCAAATCAAATCTCCAAGTGAAACAAATTGATGGAAGACAAACCAGGATAAGATCGAAGAGAGTGCCCTGATCAACTTTAATAAACTCCGAATCCCAAGTCTTAAGATCTTCATCACTAGAACCAGAAGCAACAGTAGTAGTAGCAGCAGCGGCGGTGGTGGTTTCAGACTTAGCAGCAACTTCGACATGCTTTTTACAATACTCTATAACCTTCGAGAGGATCTTACTGGTGACGTTGGGGAGTGGGATACCATTATCAGCACAATCGTCTTCAATCATATGCTTGATGGTTTGCGATTCTAGCGCCACCGCTTCGTCGACTTCGAAGTTTTCACCATCGGAGCTCTTTAGAGTGATTTTTCGTACCGTCGACATATGTTTTGGATTTAGAGAGACGGTGGAGAAAGGAGGAGTTTGGGGAGACGAGAATGTAATATATATAATAAAACCGCTATAAATACTAAAACGAATGATAATTTATTATAAAAAATAAATATAAATAAAGATGAAAATTTAATACCCATGAAAAATACAGAGATAGTGATAAAAAAAAGATAGAGACTTTGTTAGTTCTTATAAGTGCAGTTATGAATTTTGTATTAAATCGATTGAAACTGCATTCTATTTTATCAGCATAAGAAATAAGTTACTGTATGCACATAGTGAGTGTAGACTCCACAAGAATTATATACGATGCATGTTTTTCTTTTTATTGTGTTTTATTGATTTTCATAACTCTCCTTGAACACCAAGATCACTATTGTTTTTTGCGTGTATTTTTGTTGTTTCATTAAAAAGTATTCTAGAAAAATCCAATAGGAAAAACTATAGTAGGTAAAAAAAATATAACTATACAAACTTTCTCTCGAATGATCAGGTGTCATCTTGTAAATCTCATTAATGATTCATTCCAATGTTATAGACATATTTCATAAATGTAATGGTAGGTAATGACTTTGTGAAGAAATCTGCAACACTGTCACATCATCGAACATACTTGACTTCAATGACTTTAGTCTTCTCAAGTTCATAAGTGTATGAAAAAAAACTTTGGAGGAATATGTTTGGTTCTATCATTTTTTTATATATACTTCCTTTGTTTAATCAACACATGCATCACTATCTTCATATAAGATAGTTAGCTCCGTGTTTATGTGGATCCCGCTGCTTAATTGGATGGGTTACCTTATTGATCTCAACTATACACATTCTCTACTCACTTCATGGAGCGCGATGATTTTAGCATGATTTGAAGAAATTACTACAAGCGTCTGCTTCTGAGAATGCCAAGATATAGCAATGCCTCTGATCGTAAAAATGTATCAAGTTTGCAATCAGGCTTTATGGGGATCCGAATATATCTGCAAAACCAATAATTTGACCGTTTGAATTCTTAGTAAAAATACACTTAAATCAGTAGTCCTTTGAATATAGCGTAAATAAGGCAAAAGTTAAAAACTTTGTTATTTCAATAATTTATTGGAGAAAGATTTCTATAAGACATGTTTAATCCCATTCTAATGACTTTACGTAGGGGATGAACTAAATCTCATCAAAATATTAACAGCAAATGATATATCAGGTCTTGTAAAATTCAGAAGGTAATTAAAGCTCCAATGGCACTCATATATGGTACGTCAGGACTAAGTATCTATTTATTTTCCTCATGTAGTCGAAAGGGATAATTTTTAACTATGAGTAAACCAACAATCATAGGTGTACTTAAGAGGATTTTCCATATCCATGTTGAAACGTTTTAGTACTCTTTTAGTATATGTGGATTGGTGCACAAATATAACCTTTTAGGAATGCTCAATTTGTAAAGCAAGATAATATATTGTGTGTCCAAGATCTATCTTGAATTTTACTTTTAAATAATTTACGGGTTTTTGTATTTTCCCTTGAGTTCCTATTACAAATCTGAATGTTGGTCTCTCGATGAAAACACATGGGCGTATAGGACCGTTTATATATCCTTCCTTTGTTAAATGCTTATTGAGATGATTGTACCACATAGTTGAGACTGTTGTGGCCCATATAATGATTTTTGCAATTTTATTGCGCATAACTCTTTTGTGTTTGGATTGTAATGCTTCTGCCATCTTAAACACGTCAGGAATTCTCATATAGATATTGATATCTAATGACCTATATATATATATATGCGATAACAACATCCACGAGACATATCTCTAGATTCTCATTAGCTGCTAGACTCATCAAGAATCTAAACGTAATTTCATCCATAATGGGGGAATATGTTTCCTCATAATCAATCATGGGTTTTTGAGAAAATCCTTGAAACACAAGGCAAGCTTTATATCTCATAATATCGTTTTTCTCGTTTTGTTTTCGAACGAATACCCACTTATATCCAACGGGTTTCACATCTTTGGGTGTGAGTGTAATACATTCAGATATATTTCGTTTATTATGCGAATAAAGCTCGACCTGTGTTTCATTTTTCCATTTCATCCAATCGTGTTTGTTTTTATATTCATATACAGACTTGGGTTCATAGCTTTCCATTATGAATATAGTTGATAAAAATTTCATAATTTTCTTCAGGTTCATAATGTTCTACATCATCATTAGCCTCATGATTTGTGTTCTCCAAAATATTTGCTGCTATTTTGGGAGTATTGAGCTTTTCAGCTTCCTTTTGCTTTCTAGGATCTTTATCCTTAGATACAATAAGTCTTCCATGCTTCAAACATGTTCTAGACTCATGTTTAACATCTGTTCTTCCATGTTATTGTGGAATTTAAATCCGAACAAGACCATTTGCAGCTGGAATATGTGATGTAGTTACCATTTTGGTATCTACAAAAGTATCAGGTAACTGATTTTCTATACTCTACAAGTGCATATCTTTTCCTAAATCTTTTCCTTGTAAGAGGGTCAAAGTGTAACAGAGATGGCACACGCCATTCTATATTTTTCCTAGTTGTTTATTTTCTCCCCTAGAACCGGGAATACTTTCTCATCAAGATGACAATCAGTAAATCATGCCCTAATGAAGTCACCATTGTGTAGTTCTAGTTATCATATGATTGGTGGAGAATCATAACCAACATATATTCTTAACCTTCTTTGTGATCCCATATTTGTGTGTTGTGGTGGTGCTACATGCACATATATCGCACATCCAAAGACCCTTAAATGAGAAATATTTGGTTCCTGACCGAAAGATAATTGTAATGGAGAATACTTATAATATACACTTGGTTTTATCCAAATAAGTGATATTTCATGCTAAATGACATTTTCCCATACAGAAGTTGGAAGCTTTAATCTCATGACAAATGGTTTTGCAATCAATTGCAAACACTTAATTACTGATTCAACAAACCATTTTGTGTATGAACATGAGCAATATAATGCTTAACTTCAATTCTTGTTACCATAAAATAACTTTTGAAGGCTTAGGATATGAATTCACTGGCGTTGTCTAGTCTAACTTTATTAATGGGGTAATCAGAAAACTGAGCTCTTAGTTTGATTATTTGAGTTAGAAATCTCGTAAATGCCACATTTCGAGATGATTATAGACAAACATGCGGCCATCTGCTAGATGTGTCCATTAATACCATGAAATAGTGGAATGGTTCACATGGTGGATGTACAGCCCACAAATATCTCCTTGAATTCGTTCAAGAAACTTTGGTGATTCTTTATCAATTTTGGTTGTTGATGGTCTTATGATCAATCTTATGATCAATTTTCTAAAAGAACATTCAATACAAGTCATTTATTTCCTTGATATATCTCATGCATTTTCAGAGAATGCCCATGTGAGTTCTTAATATTTTTTTGCATCATCGTAATGTCTGGGTTACCGAGGCGATCATGTCACAATGTGAAATCTTCTGGATTTCTTTTGATCACTAGATGAGATTAGATTGCACTTACATGAATATGGTGCAATCTTGAAAGAAGTTTGGAAAATTTTCCAATATAATATTTTTTCCGATTTGTCAGAAGTTATGTACATATACTTCTTTCCATTTTCAGTTGCGGACTGAGTGCCAAATCCTTGAAGGTATCAACAAAAAAAATTTAGAATTCAGAGAATACAAGGTATCATTTATGGAAAACTTTGTCCCATTAGGAAACATAAAGTTGCTTTATCAATTCTTTCAATCACGTTTGCATGACTTGACATTGTATTGAAAATAATGTTTGCCAGTTTTGGATTAGAGAAACAACTCTTTTGTCTCATAATAATGTGTGTTGTTCCACTATCTGGTATGAAAATTTATTTAACATTTCTTTTGGATAGTTTTGTTTCTATCGTTGTCCATTTCTGTAATTAAGATAAACATCAATAAAAAGAAAGTAAATGTCATTCTTATAAGAAAAACACAATAATTATACGTTAGTTTGTTATTTAAAGAAATATTCTTAAACAACCAAAAAACATAATATTATATATGGCATAACTATGGACTATTAAGCAGACTCGCTATATATGTTTGAGCCATCCGCAAAAGCGGTCTCATTGAAATTTTTTGCAAAATCGGGAGAATCAAGGTATGATGTACCTTCAAAGTTTTCTACGAGGTTTACTACTTTTCTTTTTATTTTTGTGGATTTTATGTATAACTTACAAAGATGTGGAGGGGTTCGACTTGTATGGGCCCAATGTCTTTTAGATCTGCATCTGTAACACACATTCTCACGCTTCTGGCTGGAATTTGCTTGGTGTTCTTTCCATTTGGATTTTTTTCAGAATGAACCCATTTGAACGGACCTCTCCCTCGTGAGGTTGTAAGTTCTACCACGTCCACAATTAAATCGACGACCCTGATATGTTTGACTATCTTTTTCTGGATATTTCAGTTTGTTGTATTCACTTCCGGGAATGCTTTGATTCCCGTGGGATGAGAATTATTTTTTTGAATGAGAAGTTCAATATTCTTGTATGGAAATAAGAGTGTCACCATAAACTCAGAGGACCTTTTGTTTCACCGCTTTTATAGAGTTCTTGCAGGAGGCGATTTTCTTTATGAAAAGTTTGGGATGTCTTTTTGAGCATTTCTACTTCGGTGTCTGATATTCTTAAAGTTTCAATTCCCTAGAGCTATACCGCAAGTGCATAGAATGCAATTGTAATACAGAGGAGTCGAATCCACAGAGACTCAAGAACCTCACGATAGATTTCTAGTTTCGAATTAAGCTAAGCAATATGTGAAGTAATATAAATAAAAATGCAAAACAGTAGTAAAATCGGTTTGTTTATCACATGGGAGAACGTCAGGTCCAGGAAATTTCTCAGGAAATCAAGTAATGCATATCAATTAATTGGTTAGAATTGAATTAAGAACAAGTTCCATAACTCAAGTCACAAAGATAAAATAAACCAACTTTCGTTGCGAGAATTTACTATGTCTAAAACCTAAGAAACCAAATTCCTTTGTGATTCCTTAATTCTAAACAAGCATTAAACTCAGGTTTGATGTATCACAAATTATCTAATCCAAATTCCTTTGAAATTATCTAATTTGCTCACTCTAGGTTCTATCTGATTACAAATCACACTTTCGTGCCAATTTAATAATCTAAGATCTAGATTCTAGGTGATCAATCCAGAACTACCTTTAAGAACAAACCAGGTGAAGAACTATCAGTTATGAATCCTAACCAATCAATTAATCTAACATTCTATGAAATCCCTAATGAGAATCCCTTAACCTAACAAGAAATCTACTCAGACATATTAATTGAAACAAAAAGACGATTAAAATAGATATCATATGAATAAAAAATAGAAATAAAAACATAGTTCTAAATCTTCTCTCAAAGTAGTATAGAGTAATCCGATCAGCCCCAAGCTCTCAATCTGTCTCTCACTCTCTTTTCAAAAGGAACTAACTCTCCAAAAGGAACTCTAAAAATCTTAATTAATAGTCAAAACACGACTTGGGGTCTTTTGTTAATAAATAAAACTTCAGGGAAAAGTTATAAATTTCCAAAAAGTGTTAGTGTTCGCATGGAATTATGGAAAAGGATTCGTGTCGACCGACACACATATCACATCGATTGACACAGAGGGTCAAGAAGGACACCAACTTCGATTTCTCAGCTACGATGCTCCATAAATGCTCCAGATTGTCCAAATGATCCCAAACATGTGTAAACCTGTAAAAGACTCGAACATGACTCGAAAGACACATAAAAGACTCGATAATATACATCTATCATGGCTTAAAACCCCTGAAAACCATGATATGTCAAGTCCCTAGAGTTAGCTTTTTCTTGCCCTCAAGCAAACAGAAAACTAAGCAAGAGAAAAATTTGAAAACACAGAAACTCATTTCATCATAAGCGCACCACACTCATATTCACCATAGGAAAGCCACTAGAAACTCTTACTTGACAAGATCCAGACAACCTTGTACATCCCCCAGACTTAGCAACTGTCCCAAACTACTCCACGCTCCAAATAAGCGATCCAAATTCTCCATACTAACCTCTCTAATTTAAAGTGAAGACCCATTGAGGGGGTATCAATCAAGGGACACATGGACTCTTATTCAATCAGTTTCCCGAGCACACAGACTGTCTTGACTTCTGGTTCCTTTCCTCTCCCTTTTCTCACTTCAGCATTTTTAATTTTATTTTATTTGATTATAGCAAAGGTGTAGGTGAATAATGGTATCCCGGGAGATTTTTCTAACCTCACTTCCAACCTTCGTGTGATCATATCTTTCAAAGTAAAATAATAAGGTCATCGGAAAATTTTCTACCTCTTTACTCATAAGAAAAACACTTCATCTTTTCTGCTTCTCTTTTTTTTTTTTTTTTTTTTGAAAGTCCTTTTTGAAGGGAAGAAGAAGGAGAACCAAGACAAGTCTTTAAGGACTGAAAGAGGAATCCGATCCAATGTATGTCAAGCCCTTGGATGAGTGAAATTGGATCAGGTTATTGGCAAAGTCAATAATGGATCCTCTGGAAACTCAAGTGGTCGTGGGTAATATTGGTAGGTTGGTCAGTCTTGGGGTTTTTCATTAGTCTAGAATGCCAGTCAAGTTTGAATCAATGGTCACTTAGGTTCCTGCAAATGTGGTGGTTTTCTTGAAAAATCATAGTTTCATACACAAAGGTTTGACTCGATAAAAAAGATTCAGCTGACTCTAAGAAAAGAATAGATGTTGTCATAACCACATCCTCAATACTTGAACAACATTGTCCCCAGTGTTATTGAAGCTTGAGTTCGACTGAAAGTGATATGGAACTAAGAGAACAAGAAAAATAGGAATCTAACATGTCGGATGCACCTGTGTTGACCGACACACAACCTGGTGTCGATCGACACCGAGCTTAAATCAACACAGGCTGTTCTGAATAAGTGTTGTGTCGACCGATGCACACAAGGTGTCGGTCAACACAGAGCGTGTTTGGTCACACTAATTTTTACAGATGGGGTTAACTTGCGTTTGTACACAAACCTCAACCTGTTAGCTAATTAAGAACACTCAAATGCAAATCAGAAACAACAACATAGCATAATATCAAGTTCTCAAGTTTCAAACACAAGGACTAACAAACGACTCAATAAAAACATTAAAATGACTCAAGATAAAAGTAAAATAAAGGAAGAAAAGAAACAGAACCATAATATTCGTGGAAGGAAAACTAGTCTTCCTTGAGCTAACGTCCCTACCAGCCAACTGGTCAGAATCCTCAGCATCATTATAGGCGGTACATGTTCGGGAGTGGGCGAACGACGACACTTGCGAATCTGAGAAGGGGGCATGTACAAGTGATACTTATTACCAAAATCTAGTGTTCCTCTACATATCATCAAGTGTTTTGCTGGCATAGTAAATGGCATGAAGCTTCTTGTCCTTCTTCTTCCCCAAAACAGCTCCAACTGCAAAGTCACTGGCATCACACATCACCTCGAAAGGCAACTCTCAGTCTGGTGATTACACAATTAGAGCGTTCACTAAGTTTTCCTTGATCTGTTCAAAGGCTGATTGATATTCAGTATTGAACTCAAATTTTGCATCTTTACACAGCAAAGGAGTCAATGGTCTAGCAATCTTGTTGAAATCTTTGATGAACCTCCTGTAGAAACCATCGTGTTCCAGAAAGCTTCTCACAATCTTAACAGAGTCTGGCGCCTGCAGACTCATCATAACCTCGATCTTTGCCTGATCAATCTCAATTCCATCTTGTGAAACTCCGTGCCCAAGAACAATAACATCTCTGACCATAAAATGACACTTCTCCCAATTCAGAACCAAGTACTTCTCTTCACATCTAGCAAACACCTTGCACAGGTTATCCAAACACTCATGATAAGATGGTCCATAGACTAAGAAGTCATCCATGAACACTTCTATGTAATCCTCAATCATATATGTGAATATAGACATCATATATCTCTAGAATGTCGCAAGAGCATTACAAAGTCCAAATGGCATTCTGCGGTATACAAATGTACCATAGGGTCATGTAAATGTGGTCTTTACCTGATCTTCGGAATGGATAGAAATCTGAAAAGAACCTGAGTATCCATCTAGGAAGCAGTAATAGGGGTGGTTAGCCAACCTCTCACTGATCAATAAATAGCTATGGGAAGTGATCTTTCCTTGTCGGAGTATTCAGTTTCCTGTAATCAATACACATCCAGTGTCTAGTCACAGTCCGCGTAGGAATTAGTTAATTCTTCTTGTTCTTAATCACTATGACTCTGTCTTTCTTAGGAACCACATGCACTGGAATAACCTAATCACTATCTGAGATAGGATAGATAATCCCAGCTTCAAGGAGTTTCAGGATCTATTTCTTAATCACCTCCTTCAGATTTGGACTCAGCCTCCTCTAATGCTCAATCGATGACTTTGTCTCATCCTCAAAACGGATCCTATGCATATGTAAGTCCAAAAAGATACCTAAAATGTCATCAAGAGAATAGCCAAGTGCTGTGCAATACTTGCGCAGTTGCTTAGCAGTAAAGTGAGCTCTGCGTTGTTCAAGGAAGCATTAACAGGAGTGGAATTTGGTCCAAGAAATGTACCTTAGACCTGCAGGGAGTTATTTGAGCTCGATTTTGGGAGAATTTTCGTTGCTCCAAACACCCAATTTAGTGGTTCTCTGTGAGATACTGATGAGATCCTCCTGAGAGATCAACAACATTACGTGATCACTAGCATCCATCATCCTGACATACCCAGCAACAATGTCATAAAGATGCTCTATCTCTTGTGTAGAATTGATCAAAGCTCTCTCCAAAAGGTCTGTATGATGCATCTCATGAAAGATCTCCTTTGCGAGGTTGCTGAGAGTTTCTACATAGTAAGTTTTTCCGTCAGTGGTGGGTGATACACAGAATTTTAACCCTATATAAATTATTGCAAGCGCATATCAAATGTGGTAGTAATCTAGGGATCAAATTCACAAGGACCAAGTGTCACACTACGATTCTTTGAAAATGAAATTAAGCTAAGATAATAATATTGTTTATATTTATAACTTGAATGAGAAATTAACTAAATGATGTAAACATATGAATTAAAAGCGCTAGGTAAAGGGATATTCATGGGAATTCAGAGATCATGAACCAGACAATTATTCAGGGACAAATAAAATAGTCTAGAACTCAAACATGAATGTTCAATTAATCAACTGTCATAGTATCAATCACTTTATCTAACAACTTAAGATTCTAAACTGTCGTTTGAACTTAGAATTCTAGACAAGCATTAACGAGCATGTTCAATTTGTTCACGGACCGTCTTAGCATTAGCTTTTGTTGGCTAAGGACAATCTGGTCATCTATGTTCTTTCAAACCTTTAAACAAACACTTTTGATGCGTTAAACAACGTAAGATCAGAAACTAGGTAGCTAATCTAATTCCAGCAATAAGATCAACAATAGATGAAGCACCCTAAGATAATTCTCTATCTATGTCTGATTCAATGATTTATAAATCCTTTTGAAACCCTAAACCTAACTCTAAAACTACTCAGCAATGGAAACAATGAAACAACAAGGAGATAAAGAAAAACTCATGATCAATTTAATATAAATAAAAAAGGGTTCAGAAATCTTCTCAAAAGATGTAGAGATTGGAACTTCTTTCGTTCGAGAATCTCTCCAGTCTAATGTGTATCCACACCCATTCTCCTGGTTCAAAGACTAGTTTCTTGCGGCCCTTGTCAGCCCTTCTCTTGTATTATTTGGTTTTCTTCATAATGTTGTCTCGGGCTTTCTCATGTATCTTCTTCACGAATTCTCCTTTCTTGAGGCCATCGAGATTGATTTGTTAAGCTTGAGGTATTGGTGAAAGATCCAGAGGCGTCAAAGGATTAAATACGTACACAACTTCAAAGGGATACATCTTAGTAATCGAGTGAATAGCATGGTTATAAGAAAATTTAATAAAAGTTATTCAATCCAACCACGTTTTTACACAAGAGATAAAGTATGGTTTACCCGTTGCGTTTGCCCATCCATTTTTGGATGACAAGTGGTAGAAAACAACAAATTCGTACCAAGTTTTCTCCACAAGGTTCTCCATAAATGTCCTAGAAACTTAGATTCTCGGTGAGAAACAATAGTTCTAGGGATACCACGTAAACGTACCACCTCTTTGAAAATAGATCAGCGATCTATGTGGCATCATTAGTCTTGTCACATGTTATGAAATATGCCATTTTTGAGAACCGGTTCACCACGACAAAGACTGAATCCTTATGCTTAATCTTAGGTAAACCTAGCACTAAATCCATAGAATTATCCATCCATGGTGTGTTAGGGATAAGTAAAGGTAAATAAAGACCATGAGGATGTAACCAAGACTTGGCTTTGTGACAAATGATACATCGGGAGCAATGCTTCTCAATGTCTTTCTTAAGATGTGGCCAAAAGAAATGATCAGCCACCACAGCCAAAGTTTTGTCGACATTTGAGGTGCTGTTTGATATGCTTTAAGTTTTCCTTTAAAATAACACAACTTCTTAAACTGCAAGTGCACAGTAAATCAGTTTTAGTACTTGAGGTTATCGATCTCACAGAGAGTAACTGTAACATCCCTAATTCAATTTTGGGGTTGAAATTAAATAATTAAAAGTTGAGGGTTAAATTCGTGTAGTGGTGGCTGGAGGCTTCACGGTGCCGAGAGCATTTCACTATCGGGCTGTCGTCGTCGAGTTCTAGAGGTAAGGTTCTCCTCTTAGCTTGTTCAATTTTTTCGGGTGGGTTTAATTGATAAAATCAGAAGTTATGGGTCAATTGAGAATTTCCAAAATAAAGGACTAAATTGATATATTGGAAAGTTGTTGTCGTTGGGTTTAATCGATAAATTCAAAAGTTTTTGGATCAATTGGTGAAAAAATTGAAGGACTGATCTCTGTAATTGGAGGAAGTCGAATGCATACGTATATATAAGCGTGTGTATCTACATCTTCGTCGATAACGAGTTAACCTAGCCATCAAAGAGGAGATCCTTGGCATGAATTGAGTGGTGGCTGGAGGCTTCACGGTGCCGAGAGCATTTCACTATCGGGCTGTCGTCATCGAGTTCTAGAGGTAAGGTTCTCCTCTTAGCTTGTTTTTCATGTGGGGATCAAAGTAGTTTTGTTGGTCATGTGAAGAGAGAGAGAGAGGGGGAGAGAGAGAGGGACGGGGATGATGGCGGTGGTGTCGCAGAACCGTCAAATGTGACGGTGACCAGGGCAGAGCTCGCGGCAACTTAACGATGTGTGACGTGGTGGTAGCGTTGTATTGGGGTGAGATCGCGAAGGCGGGTTGGTAAGCCGGTGTCGTTCGGGGATGCGGCAGCCATGGGGCGTCTTGCGCAGGAAGTAACACGAAGGGGATGAAGTGGTGGTTTGTCATTTTGTGGCTTTGGTGTATTGTTTTTTTACCTCCCATGTTTTAGTTAATTAATTGGTTTAGTTTTATTTAATAGTTTTAATATTAAATAATAATATTTTAATATTAAGTCTTGGGTATTTTTGGTAAATAGGTCAATAGGATTTTCGGAAGTTTCAAGAGCCGTCATATTTTACCCTGGACATACCCCGGAGTTTTCGAGGTGAGTGCTTGCATGGTAGTACCCTAGATAGTCGTAGGACTACGGTTGTGGGTATTTGGTTGTGTGATGATTGCATTGTTGTTTGCTTTGACTTGCTTGGTGTTGCATGTTATTCCGTTGTGTTGTTGTAATGCTGACAGTGGTATTGTTAGCTAATAGTTTTATGCCTCATTCAGTATCTTTTATACTCAGGCATCTCGTTATGTGATGCAGGTAAGGATTGAGTCTAGCTGGAGCTCGTGGGACCAGGGTTGAGAGGGTGGATGACATGACTGGATCCGAAGTCGGTTTTATGTTGCTTAATTTATTTTGTGGAGTTATTTTTGTTACATTGATTAAACCCGTTATTTTATTATTGAATTGGTTTAAATGGTTAAGTTGTTAGAATATATTTTTTAATTTGACAGTTTTTGTAGCGGTTTAACCGGTCTCAGTTAGCGGTTCCGGGATAGGTTGTTTCAGTAACAGCTACGCACATTGAATTCAAAGAAAGAAATCTAACTGAGAAAAAATATGAAAGGGGTTTGTTTTTGGGTTTTCTAATGATTAAGCAAAGAAATAAGAAAACAAGTAAATAAAATTGGTTGTAAACTAATGAGATTAAGGTGTTGGGCATTTAGAGAATCATCTTAAGGTTTCCATGGTTCTCAACAAATCAAGTGAAATATCATATGCAAATGTTTTCGTTCTAGGTTCTCAACTACGAACACGGGCAAACAAACAAGCTATAGTTCATAGAATGAATATCTAAAGTCTCAACACCCCATTACTCAACTTAAGTAGGCAATGGTATGCATCAACCGGCAAGATAAACAAGTTCGATAAGTTCACAAAGCTCCATAACTCAACTCACACACGTTATGGCGTGAAGCTTCAGTAACACTAAGTCCAAGAAGTAGGTTTACGCGGGTAGCATTCCTATTCTCTTAGCTCAGTACTTGGTGATCAATTCAAGCAACATGCATTAAGTAAAAGATGTGCCAAGAGAACTTAACAATAGATGAAAATAAGATCTAACAACCTAGATGAATTGAACCATGAATTCTCCTTGAATCACTCCATAAAACCCAACAAAGAAAAGTACTAGCTCATGATGCAAATAAACGCACTAGATATCATAAAGAATAACATCATAAACGAATCAATAATTCAAAGGGATCCAAAAGAAACTTCTCTAGATGTCACAAAAGATAGCTTGTCTCCCCAAAAGCAAATTTGTGTAAGAAAGAGATGATAACAATGAAGAACAAGGATGAAACTTCAAGGGGCGACTTCTCAAGGCAAATGGATGCTTTTGTAGATTTTTTGGAGTTTGAGGAAAAATGGTGTGCAGCAGTCGATGAGAACCACTTGATCTAGCAACCAGAGTCCACAACTCGAGATAAAAGCTGAGTCTTGTGCCAAGATGCAGCCTTTGGTCAACTCGGTCTGAGGACTCGACTTGATGACCAAGTCCACCACTCGACTTTATGACGGAGTTGAAGCTTTGAAGATTTCATCAACACGACCTCCAGTACTTGGTCTGCAAACCGAGCTCTACCACCGACCTAATCAGAATTATTGTTTTGTCTTTTTGTGTGTTTAGGGCTTCATTTCTGAAATCCTAATTATCTTATGCTTTATCTTATCTTCTTCCTTTTTCCTGTAGCCACTTTCTGAATTTTCAGAGATTTTATAACTTAGATATACTCTTTTCCTTTAACTTTTTGCACTTAATTTCTTCACAATCCTTCTAATCTCATCATCTTGAATATGATTATGCACTTTACTTCATTTTCTAGGTTTGAGCAATTTAGGATGATTTTTGAGTGGTGAACTAGAGTTCTTGAGGATGGGTTAGATCTGTGTAGGATTCTTGGTCTCCTTAGATGTTTAAGCTTGTAATTGAATAGATCCCTTCTAGATTAGGTTTTTGTAATGCTATTCCTTGCTAGGCCTTGTGACCGAGGTTGGCCGTTTCCTCTTCGTTCTTTCTTCGGCTGGCCTTGTTATCTCTTCCTTGTTTGTTTTATCAACCTAGTCCAATGATAGCATAATTTATAGTGACATTAAGGTCCAGGAAAGACACTTGGTGGATTTTGGAACTAGAATGGTTCTGTGAAGTTCTTCGATATCGTGGTACAAACATGGTTCCTCGGAGTGTCTTGTTGGGAATCTTAAAATCTAGCCCATTCATGGCTATTTTTCTTTTGACCATTGTCTCCAGAATACACATATTACTTGTGAATATGGATTCCTAAATTACTTCTGCAAAGAAAAACTTCCAATGGTATGGTGGTTCTTGTTACGTACCTTGATGTTGACAATCTCTTAAACTACTTCGACCATGGACTGGTTTTCTCCAGGCATTGTCTTCAGAGCAACGACATTACCGGTGAATATTAAATCTTGGATGATTCTGAAAACTTCGACTTCATCGGATGGTACGGCCAATTTGGTAGATGTTGCCAATCTAGAGAATTGAAGCTCCTTTATCAAAAATTTCTTGATCATTACTCCTGAAATATCCTTATATCATTGGACATTCAATCTTAGATCATTTGATCAAACCAATATGATTTTTGGCACATTTTATTAGATTCTGCGATTGCGGAACGGCTGTGGAACAGTCGCGGTGCAGCTGCGGAACGGTCGCGGAATGAAAGTTGCCAATCTTGCGATTCAAGCTTCCTTTTCCAATATTTCTTTGATCATTACTCCCAATATGTCCAACTTATCGGTGAATATTCGATCATAGCCCATTTGATCAAGCTGATTTGATTTTTGGCACCCTCTTGTGAAATGATCACGAAATGGTCGTAGAATAGTCGCGTTGCTCAAAAGTTGACAATCATTCAATCAAGATCACGTTTATTAAAATTTCCTTGACCATTACTCCCAATATACACAATTTATCATTGAATAATTAATCATAGATCATTTGATTGGACAAATTTGATTTGTGACAACTACATGTGAAAAACACGATAGCGTCTTAGTATGGTCGGCCGTGGCTCTATCCTTGGTGCGATTGTGGTTTGGTGAGGTTGGGGAAATGCGTATGGCTATGGAGATGTGCGTAGACAACTTGGCAATGCTCAACGAGATCAAAGGGTGATTGAAACGGTCGGAGCTCTACATTGGTGTGGACCTCGGTCACAAGCCACGTGACAAGGGTTGGGTCTCTTTGGGACCTTGGTCATGGGTTCTATGACCGAGGTCGCCCTTCTTCATGACCTCAATCACGGCTCCTCATGGCCTAGGTCGGTTCCTTCTATCTTCTTTCTCTTTTTCTTCTTTTTTATTTTCTTTTTATATTTTTATGAAAAACCTGAAACAAAACATCAAAAGCAAAAGGAAATTAAAACTAAAAATGAAATAAAAACTTACAAGTGGGTTGCCTCCCACTAAGCACGCTTGTTTAACATAGTTAGCTCGACCTTGGTAGAAGGTTAGGCTTGAGAAGAAGTAGCCTCGGGAATTGTTGTTCCCTCGGTTCCCTTGATAACTTGATAGTCAGCTGCAGCTTATTTCACAAGTTGTCTGAAAAGAGTTTTGGTTGAAGAAGAACTTCCTTCGTGTGCCTGATTATTTCTTGGATTTGTTCCTTGCTTTCCTTGCTAAGCTTAGGAGGAACTATGATCTTTATCTTCGAAATTTGACGCTGCTCGGGTTGCTTGGATGGTTGCTTCCGAGTTCTCTTGTTAACACTTTTGCTTCCCATCTCGGTTTTGTCGATACCTGGATCTATTGATTCTTCATAAAACGGTGAGGCCTGAGGTTTGGTCATGGAAAGTGCTGGATATTAAACCTTCTTTTTGATGTTGGCAAAATGTGTCCTCTTGTTATTGTGGTTAATGATAGCACCAACTGTTGCAAGGAACGATCTTCCCAAAATCAAAGGTCTCTCGGTCCTTTCATCAATCCCTAGGATGTGAAAATCTGTAGTAACTATGCAGTCCTCTACGACTAGTTGCAAGTCACGAACTAATCCATAAAGGAATTTCTATGATGAATCTCCAAAAACAAGACCTAAGTTACACATACACATATCTCTAAGTCCAAGTCTTTCAGCAACATTTCTCGACATAACATTAACATGAGCACCAGAATCACAAAGAGAGTTAGAGAATCGATGCCTGTTATGGAGCAAGAGCAGACAAAACGTCCAAGGTCTTCTACTTCTGGTAGTCTCCTTAGAGGGTAGCGTTTTGGCTCGTCTTCATCTGTATTTCGTGTCATATGGACCATGTCTTCGTGAGAATCAAATAGTGGTACCAATGGCTCAGTCACACGTCTAGTGAGGATTGGTACAGTTAAGATGACACTGCAATAAGCTTTAGGGTTCACCTCGGGTTTTCCCGGAAGTACACGGCTAGTCTAGCGACAGCATTTGCAGTTTGAGCGACTTGAGTTTCCAGCTTCTTTGCAAATGTGGAAACTTTGAAACTTTCCATTCAATTCACCATAGATATTATCCACCTTTATGTTGATATCGCTTGTTGCTTGTTGATGAGAAATAAGGAATGCCTGCATCATTTTCTCAAGGTTATTACCTTGAGGTTGAGACCCGAGCTGGTCCGGTTGGGATGTTCGGGAAGGGTACTTTGTTGTTGATGAAAGGAGGATGTGGCTGGAAGTTGTTGTTGCCACCAAAGTTATTGTTCTGAAAGCGGTTTTGAAATGACTTTGATTGCTGCGAATAGTTCTAATTCTGAGAGTTCACCACATTTGGGTTTCTATGGAAATGTTAGAAGTGTTCCGGAAGTTGTTGTTGAAGTTGTTGTTATATCTACGGTTCTTGTAGAAGCCTTGAGTACCAACATAGTTAACATCGATCAAATGAATCATCAAAATCTTGTAAAACATCATTGTTTCCATTGTCAATCGTCTCGCAAGCATTGATTGCGCGGTGTTGGTTCCTTAGAAGTTGGTTCATCATGTTCTTAAGCTTGGCGATATGCTTAGCATCAGAATCACTAGAAAGGATTGTTCTATCGAAATCGGTGCAAGTGTTGCTACTACTCGAAACAAGGTTGTCGATGAGAGCTCGTCCTTCTAGAACGGTCTTAGTAATGAAGTCTCCATTGCTGGCCATGTCGAATGAGAGTTGAAACTCAGGGTGTAAACCTCTATAGAAAGTACTTAGATGATTACGTTGTCTGAAACCATGGTGTGTCCAAGCACGTTCATAGTCCTTAAAGCGTTCCTATGCTTCGTAGAAAGATTCGACTGGTCCTTGTTGAAAGCGTTGAAGTTTGTTTCTAAGAGAGTTGGATCTCGACTTCGTGTAGAAGTAGTTAAGAAAGGTTGACTTGCATCCTTCCGAAGTAATGATCGATGCAAGGGATAGAGACTTTAACCATCTATGAGCCTTGTCGGCTAGAGAGAAAGGAAAAAGCTTACACTTCAAATAGTCTTCGGGTACACCATTTGTTCTTGTTATATTGCAGATTTCTTCAAAGAGATCGACGTGATCCATAGGATGTTCCGTGGTGAAACCATGGAACTTGTTTTGCTTCACCAAAGCAATGATTCGAGATTTTATCTTGTAGTCACGTCTTGGTGGATTAGGGACTCGTATGGCAGCTCAGTCTCGAGGGTATTGATTTGGAGTGTCAAAGTCAGCTATCGTGTGGTTAAGATTGGCACGTCTTAAAGGGTGCACATAAGCAGTTTTTCTAACACTAACATTAGCATAATGTTGTGCGTTTGCAACATTAGGAGGCTGGTGAGGAGGATCATTGACGTTGTCACCCACGCCTAGAGGATTAGCTTCATGAGCTTGATTGCGGACCTCCAGAGGGTCGGCTTATGCTTCAGCAGGTTTGTAGGATGTGATTTTCATCCTCATCATGCATCAGCGGTCCATGGGCATCAAGGGAAGCAGCTTGGTTTTGTTGATCAATGTCAAGGACACCTTGGTCTTGGTTCCTTAACTAGGCTATAAGTTGTTGTCTCTGAAGTTTTCTATGTTCACGTTCTAGTCAATCAATGTCTTGGATTGGAGTAACGGCTTCAGAGTTTTGGCTCCTTGTCATGCATTGTAAATCCAAAAACAAAAAATTAAAAGGGAAAACAGAGGTTATCGAGAAACAAATAAGTAAAAGCAAAATAAAATTGAAAAATTCAAAGTACCTTAAACGAGAGTTCTTATCGAATTCAAAGGCAGCTAGTATAGTCCCCGACAACGGTGCCAAAAACTTGATGTGCTGTTTGGTATGATTTCAGTTTTCTTTTAATAACACAACTTCTTAATCTGCAAGTGCACAGTAAATCAGTTGTAGTACAAAGGTTATCGATCCCACAGAGAGTAACAGTTAGGCGGATTAAATTCAGAGAAAGAAATCTAACTAAGACAAAATATGAAAGGGGTTTGTTTTTGGGGTTTCTAATGATTAAGCAATGAAATAAGAAAGCAAGTAAATGAAATTAGTTGTAAACTAATGAGATTAAGGCGTTGGGCATTTAGAGAATCATCTTAGGGTTTCCATGGTTCTCAACAAATCCAGTGAAAGATCATATGCAAATGTTTTCATTATAGGTTCTCAACTACTAACACGGATAAACAAATAAGCTATAGTTCATAGAATGAATGTCTAAAGTCTCAACACCCCGTTACTCAACTTATGCAGGCAACGGTATGCATCAACCAGCAAGATAAACAAGTTAAATAAGTTCACAAATCTCCATAACTCAACTCACGTAGGTTATGACAAGAAGCTTCAGTAACACTAGGTCCGAGAAGTAGGTTTACGTGGGTAGCCCTCCTATTCTCTTAGCTCAGTACTTGGTGATCAATTCAAGCAAACATGCATTAAGTAAAAGATGTCCCAAGAGAACTTAACAATAGACGAAAATAAGCTCTAACAACCTAGATGAATTAAACCATGAATTCCCCTTGAGTCACTCCATAAAACCCAACAAAGAAAACTACTCGCTCCTGATGCAAAGAAACACAATAGATATCATAAAGAACAACATCACAAACGAATCAATAAATCAAAGTGGGTTCAAAAGAAACTTTTCTAGATTTTACAGAAAATAACTTGTCTCCCCAAAAGCAAATAAGAGTAAGAAAGAGCTGAGAAACAATGAAGAACAAGGATGAAACTTCAAGGGGCGACTTCTAGGGTTGGAGGCGACGAAGGAGGCTCTAAAGAGACGTCCTAGAATTTCTGGTGTCGAGGTTGGAGAGGCACAGAGAGAGGCTCACGAAGTCACACCCAAAACATTAGGTTAAATGAGTATTTATAGGCCTTGGGGTGTAGAAAGTCGGTTTTAGGGATTTTGTGGCAAAAATTGGCGTTTTGGGAAAGTATGAGGCTGGATTATGACCTCAGTCATGGGGCTTCTGACGGAGGTGGGGATGAAGGCTGGCTCCGGTCGCGGGCCCTTTGGCCGGAGTCATCAAGAGGCACGGCCTCGGTCACGCTCCTTGTGACCGAGGTTGAGAGGGCTTCACTCTTCGGTTTGTATCTTCCAAACGGGTGAATGTATTGTTTTGATTCTTATTCCAGATGAATTTTGACTCTTCTAGCTTTCTATAGACACCAAGAGCTCTGGATTTTCTACACGGAAAGGTCTTCAAAGAATGCCAAACTTCTGATTCTCTTAAACTGCCTTAAAACGAGTTTTGCTTGTCTTTGTGTCTTTTTTGCTCCAAAACTTCTAGAAGTCTCCAGGAAGTGGAAATGGTGGAAATTTCCATAATCACTTGTTACTTCATTAAAACCCTGATAAAAACATATAAATAATGGGCAAAAATATGATGTTATCAACACTAAAGTATGCCATGAGCCCTCCACGGTGTGCCTCCTTTAGCAACAACTCTCTTAATAATCCTTGGAGAATGCATAACCTCTTGTCTCAAAATAAGAATCCATCATGAAGATGGTATGTTCTGTGAGCTCCCTTGCCACATACTTGATATATTTCACCAAAATCTGGATTATTTTTGTAAAGATCCTTAATGTGCTCAAATCCCATTACTTTTGCCTCCATTGTTGATATCAAGGCATGTCTCCTAGAAAATGCATCAGCCACCATGTTCTCTTTCCTTTCTTGTACTTGATAACATATGGGAAGGTCTCAATGTACTCCAGCCACTTAGCATGTCTTCTCTTGAGTGAAGTCTGGCCTCGGAGATCTTTAGGGTCTCGTGATTTGTGTGGATGATGAACTCCTTTGCTAAAAGGTAGTGTTACTACGTCTCCAATGCTCAGACCAAAGCATACAACTCTTTATCATACATGGGATAGTTCAATGGTGCTTTGATAATCTTCTTACTGAAAAATGTGACTAGTCTCTTCCTTTGATGTAGCACAGCTCCTATATCAAATCTTGATGCATCACACTCTACCTCAAATATTTCTTCAAAATCCAGCAAAGCTAGTACTGGTGCGTGGTAAGCCGCTCCTTGAGAGTGTTGAAGGTATTGTCTTGAACTGTTCTCCATGAGAAGGCTGTATTCTTCTTGATTACAGAGGAGAGTTAGACAGCTACCGTACTAAAATCTCTCACAAACCGCCTATAAAAACTCGCCAAACCATGGAAGCTTTTTGCGTGTCTGATGGTGGTAAGGGTTGGCCATTCTTGAATTGCTCGTATCTTCTCCTCATCCACTTGTAGTCCCTGTTCACTCACTACAAAGTTTAAAAAACAAGCTTTAAGTACAAAATATGCACTTTTTAAGGTTAGCATAAAGGCCTTCCTTTCGAAGCAATTTAAGCACTAGTTTATGATGCTCAAGATGTTCACTTATGCTCTTGATATATATAAGTATATCATCAAAATAGACGACTACGAATTTACTTATATAAGAATGAAGACCTTGGCTCATAAGTCGCATGAAGGTACTTGGTGCATTAGTCAAGCCAAAAGGCATAACTAACCACTCATACAAACCTTGTTTCCTCTTGCAAGTGGTCTTCCACTCGTCTCCTTCTCGCATTCTTACTTGATAACACCTACTTTTCAAATCAACTTTGGAGAAGACGGTAGATCCATTCAATTCGTCTAGTCCCAGAATTGGATGTCGATACTTGATGGTGATGTTGTTGATGGCTCAGAAATCCACGCATATCCTCTAAGTACCATCTTTCTTAGGAACCAACAACACATGTACAACACACGGGCTTAAGCTCTTAGATGTATCCTTTGCTCATCAAGTCTTGAACTCGTCGTTCTATCTCCTTGTTGTCCTTGGGGTTCATCCTGTAAGCGGTTTTGTTGGGCAAAGCTGACCCAAGAACAAGGTGTATCTGGTGCTCTATGCCGCAGATTGGGCATAGTCGCGGTGAAATGTCTTCGGGGAAAATTTCCTTGAACCTATTAAGAAGAGGTTGAACATTGGAAGGAACCTCAAGCTCACTAGTCCCTGAACTTAGACATTCCTTAAAAAACATTAGTAGCACAGTGCCCTGAGAACTAATGGTTTTACAAACATGACCAGAAGATAAATAAAGAATTAAACTTACTTGTCTTGGATGGTACATCTAGTATGAAAGATGTTTTCTCTTTGTACTTTCTCTGCGGGGTTGACAAGCACACTAAGTATTCTCCTAACCACCAAGAGCTCTCCGGTGTCAGGGTACTCTATATCTTCATCACGTTCAGCTGGTTCATCTTCTTGCTCATCTTGCGACTCATAATCTCCACTAGCGGTGATGATCATCAATCTTTGGTTCAGGCTTTCTCTTGCCATGTGCCCCCTGCCTTGACACTCAAAACAAGTTATATCACGAGTTCTTTGAGTGGAGTTAGGAAACTTACCTTGCTCAGGACGTGTTTTCCTAGATGCGTTGGTATTTTTCCCTTTGAATCGTGAGTCTACTTCCACAGCGTTTCCTCAGTCTGGTTGCTTTGAATTACTAGGAGCCCATGGTGTGGTGGTCTTGTTGCGATTAGTGAATGTGTTCTTGCGCTTGATTTGTTGCTCCACTTGAACAGCTAGGTGTAGCAACTCATGAAGTCCACCATATTGAGCTCTCTCTCTAGTTTTCTTGCTATCCTTTCTTGTAATCCATCTATAAATTGAGCCATCAAAGCCTCCTTGGATTCTTCTAACTCCCGACGAGTTCATTAGCTTCTCAAACTCTTCAAAATACTCATCTACGGTCCTGTTTCTCTGAGACAATTTACGAAAATGTTTCATAGTTACAATGTTAACAAATAAATTTTCACTATAAACTTTATCTATAAGCCACCGGATAAATATATTACTATGTTAACAACATATTTTATATCATGTTAAATAATAATTTAGATGTGAATCCATATATGACACATGATATAATATTTTTTATCGTGTTAATAAAATAATTACCCATTAAAATTGGACCTCATCTCTCCCAAATATTTTTACTTGTTAACAAAATACTTACCCCGAAAAAATCACGATAGGGACATTTTTATCCAAATTTAAATGTTAATAAGAGAACTGATTAAAAAAATCATTACTATATATCTAATTTTCAGGTTATTTGTTACGATATATTAAATTGCTCCTTTATTAAAATGCTAATGATTATACCTAAAAAAATAATTAATTCTTTCAATAGTAATATTGTATGGAAAATTATAAAGACTAGCTATGGAGGAATTCAAAATCAGTTCTCTCACCACCATTCTCTCTCTTGCAACTGTTGCTCTAGTGTTACAGATGGAAATTTCCATAATAGTCCTATGCAAATTAATGGGTAAGTATTTATTTAACTATCAAAATATGTGGATTGTTATCAGCCCTATTATTAATGGTAATTAGTTTGTTAACATGATAAAAACATTATATCATCTAAAATATGTTGATTAACATCTAAGGTATATTGTTTATCATGATATAAAATATATTATGAACATATTAATGTATTAATCCGATGAATGATGGATATAAGTTTTATGATAATTTATTTGTTAGCATGGTACCTATGTTTATCACTATATCATAATATATATCATGTTAACATATATATTACCGATAAAACTTTATCCATCATTCATCGGATAAATACACTACTATGTTTATAACATATTTTATGTCACGATAAATAATAACTTAGATGTTAATTCATATATGTTAGATGATATTATGTTTTTATCATGTTAACAAAATAATTACCGTTACAATTATAGCCGATAACAGTCCAAACTTTTTTTTATATTTAAGCAAATACTTACCTGTTAACATTATGATAAATGCATTCTCATCCGAAAATTGATTTGATGTGAGAAAACTAATTAATGAAAAACACAATTGAATTTTCTAGTCATCCATAATTATTAATTTTGTTGATCCAAATTGTGTTCCAAATAAATGATTTAATATGACCTTCACAAAAAAAAAATTTGGCTCCGCCACAGCTTTCGTGCCGAAACAGTTTGCCAATGATGCTCTTAATCTTCTCTACTCCACAATCATCTTCGATCAAGATTAATCTTCCTCACACATTCTACAGCCTACATAGTTCGAGACTCTTCTAAATTTTACTAATTCTCATCCCAAAAACTCTATTTCAATGGAATAATTGAGTAATTACTAATTTGCTATTGGTATCTACTATCTAGTAGTGAAATAACAATAATTTGTGTCGTTTAATAAACTAACCTAGGGGAATTTATTTATATAATATATGCTAGTGGAAGTATATATCAAATCGTTTTCATTGCCATTTAAAATGGACGTTTCCAAATAATTCAATGGGCAAAGAAACCTGATATCTTATAAAGACCATTGTAATAAAGAAAAGCTGATTGTACGACTAAAAAATCCATCATAATTAATAATAATAGTTAAACCTAAAATCTGATATTTGGCTCTTCCGTGTCCTCTCCTCTCTATATAAATAGCCGTTACTCTATTTTCACAACATTTTCACTGCCAACAACACCAAGAAAACTAGCAGAGGAATATAACTTTTTCCTTATCCTTTTTCCTTTTTTGCTTTTTACAATATAAAATAAAAGCAAGCCGGAGAGAGTAAGAGACGGTGTAGATGCACTACACACGCATCTCACAAGTTCTAGTCCCTTCTTCGCCTCCCACCGTCGCCGTCGAATCCGGAGGCGGTGAGACCATGTTAGCTACCGTTTTCATGGCCCTTCTCCTCCCTTGCGTCGGCATGTGCCTTGTCTTCCTCATCTATCTCTTCCTCTTGTGGTGTTACACACGTCGTCGTATCAACCGTCTTAGATTTGCAGAACTGGTTAAGCCGGTCACCGGTAAAGGTCTTTCTGTGTCGGAGCTTGAGAAAATCCCTAAACTCACCGGAAAAGAGCTTGCTGTAATGGCTAGGTCGACGGAGTGTGCCGTTTGCCTTGAAGATATCGAGAGTGGTGAATCGGCTCGTGTGGTTCCTGGTTGCAACCATGGTTTCCACCAATTATGTGCTGACACGTGGCTATCTAACCACACGGTTTGCCCTGTTTGCCGCGCTGAGCTGGCTCCGAAGGCTCCTCAATTTAGTGAAAATCAAAGTCCATGCTGAAAAATTGAACACAGAATCTCCTCAAATATTCTTTCCTTCTTTATTTTTCTTTGAGTTTACTTCTCATGTTTTCCTGTTTTTTTTTTTTTTTTTTTTTTTTTTTTCTTTTTGTGTAAGCGTTACACATAGAAGATTCCAGGTACGGCGTAGTTGTCTTTGGTTGTACATGAAATTAATTTTAGAGTAAATTACAAGATTTCCTGCTTTGTCTTTGTGACTTCAACAATTTTACATCAACCAATACAATTATAAGATAATTATTAATTAGAGATCATCTTTACTGAACATATTCATTTGGTTTAGCTACACTTTTGACTACTATTGATGTCACGATTACTTTTTTTCCCCTCCATAGAATGAGTCCTTTGATATTAATAATGATTGCAAGTACATGATGAAAACATATTTTGTGTATTTTATTTGATAATGGCGATGAAAATATTTTGACACATGGCAAAAGCTATGTAAAAGATCTGCCAGAGAATGGGAGATTAATTTCAAATTAAGATCTAAACTTCTTCTTAGTTACAAAAAGTAAATAAATATATTCACCAAACACGGTGTGGAAAACATTGAAACAAAACCAAAAGCAAATGTATTTTCTCTGTCTATATTTCTAGGGTCAATTGATATGGTAAAACCCAATTGTCCATCTGCTTCTATTCACGCAATTTTAACACAATAGCGAATTTAATTAAAAGAGTAATTGGATGCAGTTACATTTTCTGGTAAGTAATATGTCAACACCATCTTTTTTGCAATGACAATGATAGGAAACCCATTCATTGGATTCAACAAAAAAGCTAGTTTATGAGAAAATATGTTATTTATGACATGTGAATCACACTATTGTTTTTGTGTGGTTAAAAAATGTAAACATACATTTTAACTGAGAAAATAGAGGATACCATTTTGAAACCCTGAACTTTAGAAAACAGTTTGGTATACCAAGTTTTATTTTTGTTACAGTAAAGATGTCATTTTCATTTCCAATGTAGTATTTCGAACTAAATTATAATTTTATCCTTATGAGTTCAAAGTATTAATTAGAAAAGCATATATAGCTTTGCTCATAAAATGATTCTTTTAAGAAATGATCTAGTGAAACTTTTCATATTAAAAAAAAAAACTTTTTTGAAATGATATATTCTTGTTTTGAAATATATAAAATATTTGGAAACAAAAGTGATATTTTTCAACAACCATTGAGTTCCACCTGGTCTTCTTATATATATATATATATATATATATTTTGTAATGTGTTGAATGGCCATTGGAGCAACACAAAATGAATTAAATATTTTCATTGGGCGAAATTAATCGAATAGAAATAAAATGAAAATATCTGGGGCAGTCGATACCGTAGTTAATGTAGGTTTTCTATAATATAAAGTCTTTGGACAATATTTGTACGTTTGGAGTTCATTGGCGTGAAGGAAGTGGAAAATATCTCAATTGGAAAAAGGAAGAATGGGAAAGCCACTTTTTGTGGCTCGGCAAATCAGGTGGCAAAGATGTTACTTTATATCCAATAAACTTTGGTACCTACATGAATACAAAAATAATACATGCATAATATAAACGAAAAGAGAATGTGTGATTGGGAGGGGAGAGGGAGAGCAGTCGCCAGCTAATGAAGGTGAAAGTGGGATACATCTGTCTCTTAGATTAAACTTTATTTCAGTGCCACCAAAACACTTAGGATTGGTTACCCCTTTACATTGCTTTAGATAGTGCTCTGGAAATTATCTACAATATCAGTTTCGACCCATTATTGGTTTTGTTGAAAGAGAAGTTTACGAAAATAGCCGCTTTTGGTTTATGGTTTTGGGAAAAATATCAAAAAATATGAGTTTTGCATTTTCTAGACGTTTTAATCTTCAATTTACAAAACCGATTCGATTTGTATTCTTTGAATCGTTCATTAAAAAAATATTTAATACTTTTAACATTTTTAATCGGTTATGGTTTAAGAGTTAAGTATTGGCAATAACTATTTAAATTTTTTTTAATGCTCATTAGAAAGTATCTTGATTTAATGTTGTGTTTCAAATGATATAGTCAACATAAATTAACAATTTAATCATTAAATCAACAAAAAGTTAGGCATTTACATGACATTTTGAAATGTTGAGGATTTAAACATTCACAATTTGAATGTTGAGGTCTTTTTAGTAATAAGAGTGAAACAACATTGTTTTTGATTAAACAAAAGCTGCTAACGGAAGTTTTAACCTCGTAAACATGTTCCGTTTCTTGATTTAACATTGTGTTTCATATGAAACAATCAACATAAGTAGCCCATTTAATTAAAACGTCAATATAAAACTTTGGCATTTAAATGACATTCCTAAATTGAGGATTAAACTATCCACAAAGTGCAATTTCATAATTTTTGACAATTTATCCTTATGGTTTTCGAGAAAAGCTATTTTCAATGGTGTTTTGTTATAATGATACTATAGTGATGGACAAATCTACAATTTTTGACGAAGTTTTTTATTGGTTATTTTTTTTGCCCTGGAAACTCAGGGATAATTTTACTTATCCTTATAAAATATATAGTTTATAATCATAAACTATATATTTAAACAAAATTCAAAGTAAACTCTAAATTATAAATATAGAGATCATTTTGTGGACAAACATTGCATGGATTTGTCTACGAAAATGTATGGACAAAAGAAAAAGTTTCAAGTAATCGATATCATTAGATCATCCATAAAACTATAAAACTATATACCCTAAACTACAAATAGAAGATGCAAACAAAAGATCTTATGACGTCTTGTGGAAAAAACACATTGATTTAAGAAAACACATGTACAAAAAAAAACTTCAGGTGACATCAGTATAGCATCAATAAAAAACATATAAAATTGAAAAACTAAACGTTAAATTATAAAGAGAGAAGCCAAACAGAATGTCTAACCTACCTAGACTGGATCATCTCGTGGAAAAAATATGTTGCATGCATTTGTGTAGGAAAATGTATGGAAAAAATGTTTTTAGCTGATATCAATATACCATCCATAGAAACAAATAATATTGGAAACTAAACCCTAAATTAAAAATAATTAACCAAAACAGAATGTCTTAGCTACCTAAAGAATCAGCGTGTGGACAAAACACATCATATATTTAACTAAAAACACATAGACAAAAGAAGATTCATTAGACTTCATATAGTCAAAGGGCAAAATAATATTTTTTATCACGTCAAAGTAGCGTTTCCGAGATCAAAGGGAGAAATGGTTTTTCTGAAAGCCATTCTCATTTTAATGGGTTTCTTTCGTTATAATCTAAGAAAATTATAAACTTTATTTCAGTGCCACCAAAACACTTAGGATTGGTTACCCCTTTACATTGCTTTAGATAGTGCTCTGGAAATTATCTACAATATCAGTTTCGACCCATTATTGGTTTTGTTGAAAGAGAAGTTTACGAAAATAGCCGCTTTTGGTTTATGGTTTTGGGAAAAATATCAAAAAATATGAGTTTTGCATTTTCTAGACGTTTTAATCTTCAATTTACAAAACCGATTCGATTTGTATTCTTTGAATCGTTCATTAAAAAAATATTTAATACTTTTAACATTTTTAATCGGTTATGGTTTAAGAGTTAAGTATTGGCAATAACTATTTAAATTTTTTTTAATGCTCATTAGAAAGTATCTTGATTTAATGTTGTGTTTCAAATGATATAGTCAACATAAATTAACAATTTAATCATTAAATCAACAAAAAGTTAGGCATTTACATGACATTTTGAAATGTTGAGGATTTAAACATTCACAATTTGAATGTTGAGGTCTTTTTAGTAATAAGAGTGAAACAACATTGTTTTTGATTAAACAAAAGCTGCTAACGGAAGTTTTAACCTCGTAAACATGTTCCGTTTCTTGATTTAACATTGTGTTTCATATGAAACAATCAACATAAGTAGCCCATTTAATTAAAACGTCAATATAAAACTTTGGCATTTAAATGACATTCCTAAATTGAGGATTAAACTATCCACAAAGTGCAATTTCATAATTTTTGACAATTTATCCTTATGGTTTTCGAGAAAAGCTATTTTCAATGGTGTTTTGTTATAATGATACTATAGTGATGGACAAATCTACAATTTTTGACGAAGTTTTTTATTGGTTATTTTTTTTGCCCTGGAAACTCAGGGATAATTTTACTTATCCTTATAAAATATATAGTTTATAATCATAAACTATATATTTAAACAAAATTCAAAGTAAACTCTAAATTATAAATATAGAGATCATTTTGTGGACAAACATTGCATGGATTTGTCTACGAAAATGTATGGACAAAAGAAAAAGTTTCAAGTAATCGATATCATTAGATCATCCATAAAACTATAAAACTATATACCCTAAACTACAAATAGAAGATGCAAACAAAAGATCTTATGACGTCTTGTGGAAAAAACACATTGATTTAAGAAAACACATGTACAAAAAAAAACTTCAGGTGACATCAGTATAGCATCAATAAAAAACATATAAAATTGAAAAACTAAACGTTAAATTATAAAGAGAGAAGCCAAACAGAATGTCTAACCTACCTAGACTGGATCATCTCGTGGAAAAAATATGTTGCATGCATTTGTGTAGGAAAATGTATGGAAAAAATGTTTTTAGCTGATATCAATATACCATCCATAGAAACAAATAATATTGGAAACTAAACCCTAAATTAAAAATAATTAACCAAAACAGAATGTCTTAGCTACCTAAAGAATCAGCGTGTGGACAAAACACATCATATATTTAACTAAAAACACATAGACAAAAGAAGATTCATTAGACTTCATATAGTCAAAGGGCAAAATAATATTTTTTATCACGTCAAAGTAGCGTTTCCGAGATCAAAGGGAGAAATGGTTTTTCTGAAAGCCATTCTCATTTTAATGGGTTTCTTTCGTTATAATCTAAGAAAATTATAAACACATAACTTTGTTATAAACTATAACATAAATAAGTATATATATATATGTATATATGTAGACTTATATATTGGGTCTAAATGGAAACAGTTAAATTTGACTGAATATGAAATCTAACAAAATTAATTTGTGATTGTTTGCAGACTTTGGTACAATAACTAAACATTTAAATGGTAAAAACGAAAACTAGTCTAATCTTGCGGAATATAGCATCTAATTGATTAACAAAATAATAAATTTTTGTCCAGTTGAATAGCATAAACAATAAAATAATATAGAATAAAATTTAATAACCTTTTTACAATTAAATTTAATATTAATGATTAAATGAAAGTGGTAAGACACTTTTCTATAGGTGTCAAAATGGGCGGGCCGCCCGTGGTCTGTCCATGTCCAAACAAATTATGGACCGTCTGTGGATAGCCCATTTTCGAAATGGGCCAAAATAGTCTACGCCCAATTTGGTCCACGGACAAAATTGGATGGACACTAATGGACAATAGTCGGACCATGGGCTTAAAAAACTTAGGTCAAAATTGATTTTTCCCAATTTTCTCCAAAACTTAAGTCATTCAATTTTTGGCAAATTCTGCGATTTTTGGTGATTTCTCCAGCGGAATCTTCATTCTCTGCCATTGTTTCCATCTCCTTCTTCATCGTCCTTTTCTTAGGTAAAATATCCTTCAATCCATGATGGGTTTGATTCGAGAGTTCTTGATGTTTTCTGGGTTTTGGTTCGCAAGGTCTAGTAGAATCCTTGATGGGTTTGATTCGAGAGTTCGGGGTTTGAGTTCTAGTAGAATCCTTGATGGGTTTTGTTCGCGAGTTCTGATGATTCGTGAATCGTGATTTCTAGGTTTTGGTTCTGGTGACTCGTGAAGCGTGAGTTCTAGTAATTGATTTGAATCGTGAGTTCTTTCTGTGTATTACTTCCTTTTTGTGTGTATATGAAAGTCTTATACTCGGATGTCATTACTCGCTGCTTCAATTTCTCAACCATCTAAACTGCCTGCTTGTGTCCATTTTTTTCTGTACAAACATTGATCAAAGCTTTTAAAGAGGATTGAAAACATGTTAATACGTAAAAGGTTTAAGGAATCATTTATTGTCTCTTTTTTTGCTTGAGGGAAATTGAAGTTATCAACTCTAAAATACATGCTTGTGTTTTTTTGCAGATGGATTCTTTTCTACTAGAAAACGAGGATACTTTAAACCTCAGAGATGATGATTATATGAGTGGGGATGAGAACTTACTAGAAGAACAGAAACAGAATACAGATGATAAGATAGAAGATGAGACTGAGAGTACGAGTGGGAACAAGTCAGGAAATAAGCGAAAGCGATCAAAGTGTTGGAAGAATTTTAAGATCATTGGAGATAGATATCCAGATGGTAAAAGTGAGGTCAGATGCAATCATTGCAAGCACACATACAACATTGATCTACGTAGGAATGGCACGAATTCTATGCTGTGTCACATGAATGTGTGCTCGAAGATTCGTGGTGGATATACTCCTTCATCTGGAAATAGGAAACTAGATATGACAGTTTTTAGAGAAATGATAGGATTAGCAATTATTGAGCATGGTTTGCCTTATGCATTTGTTGAATACAGAAAGATTAGAGAGGCTTTTTTCGTATGCTAATTCTAATATAGAATTCTGGAGCAGAAACATAGCGGCATCTGATTGTTTCAAAATCTATGAGAAAGAGAAAGTGAAGCTTAAGAGAGTCTTGAATGATGTTCCCGGTAGAATTTGCTTCACTACGGATCTTTGGAGAGCTTTGACTATAGAAGGCTACTTGTGTTTGACTGCTCATTACATAGATATTAGCTGGAATTTGAAGAGTAAGATATTGTCATTCTACGCTTTTCCTCCTCCACATACTAGTGCCGCTATAGCCACAAAGGTTTTGGCACTGTTAAAGGAATGGGGATTAGAAAAGAGGGTGTTTACAATTACAGTAGACAATGCTTCATCAAATGACAATATGCAAGGAATTCTCAAGAGACAACTTAGAAGAAACTTGGTGTGCAATGGTGAGTTCTTTCACGCAAGATGTGCAGCGCATATATTGAATCTTATTGTGCAAAGTGGGTTGAATGTCATTGATAGAGCTTTGGAAAAACTCAGACACAGTGTAAAGTATGTGAAGGCATCTGCAACTAGAGAATTACTATTTGAAGACTGTATTGAAACAGTGGGAATTGAAGCTAAGGCTGGAGTGGTTTTAGATGTAGTAACTCGTTGGAACTAAACTAGTTTGATGCTAGAGAGAGCCCTCATGTATAAAGAAGCCTTCAGCCATCTGGCTAAAGTAGATTCGAATTTTCAAATATTCCCAACAGAATCTGAGTGGACAAGAGCAGCGTTGATTCATGAGTTTTTGACCTCATTTGCAGAGATGACTAACTTAATCTCGGGCTCAACATATCCAACAGCTAACTTATACTTTATGCAAGTGTGGAAAATTCAAAGATGGTTGAACGATCATGAGTTTTCTGTGGATAGTGTTATTTCTGAGATGGTGAGACATATGAAGGAGAAGTTTGACAAATACTGGGGGGATTACAGTGATATTCTTGCTGTTGCAGAAGTTTTCGATCCTAGGCTGAAGTTCACTTTCCTAGAGTATTGCTTCAATACTCTAGATGCATCAACTAGTCAAACAAAGTTAGATCATGTGCATAAGAAGCTGAAGAAGCTTTTTGAAGTTTATAGGAAGAATCCAAAGAAAACTGCAGGAAGTTCTCAAGCAAACACATTGGATCAGAACATTCTTCCTGGTTACGATGTAAGTTATTTTCATTGCTCTGAATTTTTTTCATTTGTATTAGCTTGAGTATTGGAAATTCAGAAACTGTGCTCTAGGTTTAGTTGTAATCGTAGTCTTTGGTGTATATCTGTGTTGGACTAGTGGTTCAAGGTTTATTTTTAGGATTTTAGAAACTTATGGATTCTCCATGCTTTGTTCTGTGTTTTCTGCATTAACCTTTTGTGCCAATGAGCTTAAAAGTTTAGAAACTTATGGATTCTCCATGCTTTGTTATGTGTTTTATACTTTCATTTTTAGGGATTTTATGCTTTCATTTCCCAAAGGGTTTCTGCTAATGGAAAATCAGCTTTAGACAAGTATTTGGATGAGCTAGTTTTAGATATGATGGCATTTAAAAGCATGGATGTTTTGGCGTATTGGAGAGACAATGCTAATCGCTTTAATGGATTGTCTTCTATGACTTGTGACATTCTCAGCATCCCCATTACAACCGTAGCTTCCAAATCTTCTTTTAGCATAGGAAGTCGTGTATTGAACAAGTATAGAAGCTCTCTTCTTCCTTCTAATGTGCAAGCATTGATATGTGCTAGGAGTTGGCTACGTGGCTTTGAAGAGATTCGTAAGTTCTTAGTTATTTTGTCATGCGAATCAGTTTTGTTTAGTTATTTTGTTATGTGAATCAGTTTTGCTTAATTCTTTTGTCATTTGAATCAGTTGATCCATTTGACTTCTCCGGAGAAGACAAGGAAGGAGAAGGAGAAGGAGAAAGAGATGTATGACAAGTTATAAAATTACTTTTGAAATTAAGACCCATATAGTATAAGTTATGTTTGTGTTTGAAGAAATTTATTTTTGAAATTAAGAAAAGTTATGTTTGTGTTTGAAGAAATTTACTTTTGAAATTAAGACAAGTTATGTTTGTGTGAAAAAACGTTTGTGTAAATTTTAGCCCATGGACAACCCATGGACAGCCCATTTTACATGGGCATTAATGGGCTTGGACGTTTATGGCCTTGGCCGTTTATGGACACAAACAAAATTTGTCCACAATAAAACTGGACAATAATGGACGGGCCGTTATGGACATGGACGGTCCATTTTGACACCTGTACACCTTTCTGCCTATCAAACACGTGTTTTCTTCTCTAGCTGACACATATCCTTCTATATATATACTTTTTTTTAAACCAAAAATCAACTAATCCGCTTCAAATTTATACAATCTTAACCACAAAACTTTTCACTTTCTTCTGCCTCCTTCTCCTACTCCCTTCCATCTTCTCTGAGAAGAAATTTTTGACCTCCTCTCTCCTTCTCATTTTCAGGATTATCTAGTGTTTGCTTCTATTGAGTTTATTTCTTCCCAATTGTTTGGCTAATCACTTTCATGTATCTTTTAAAGTTCTTCGACCATTTCTTCCTAGAAGAAAGAAGTCAGATTTTGAGAAAATGTTACCACCGAAAAAGAAGATGCTACTCAAAGTTGGCATGTCTCACATGCAAAGACAATACTACAAGGCTTTACTGCAAAAGGATCTCGAAGCAGTCAATGCTGGTGGAGAAATGCAAATGTTTGCTAAATATTGCAATGCATTTGCGTAAATGCTGCAATTACCCGTATTTCTTCAAAGGGTGTAGAACCCAGTCCCCTTTATACCACATGAGATCACCTTATAACAAATTCTGGTAAGGCTTGTAACATCCCGATCCCTGGTTTCCTAGGTTATCCCAAACCGGACCGGATAATGTCGTTTCTCAGCTCAGATTACCTACATCCAAATATTAAGAGGCTTGAATAAATGATATACAGTTTACCCAATGAGAACAATCATTTCCACCACCAGATTCTCTAACTATAATAAATGAATTGCACCTATATCTTTAGTCATAGATCAAGCACTTAATATGCAATCTATCAACCTATCTCTTTAAACAATACTCACGCAACAATACAATTTGACAACCTAGCTAGCTCTTCATACAATAATCACCTATCAATGATATACCTAACAGTTATACAAACACATGATCCTTCACTCAAGCTTCCTGCATGCATGGGCTCATTTCCCATACATGATATCCACTATCCTTGGCCTCGACCTCCTTTTCCTGTCTCATCAGCTATTTTTCAGCCGCTGTATATTGTACCCCTCTGTAGCATAATACGGATCGGCACGCAACCTATAGCGCCCCTGATGTTATTCCCTAGCCCCGACCCCCTTTGGCTCTACAATTCTACACTCATCTAGCAATCATACATGAATACGTATCTCTAGCTCTAGACTGCCCTAATTACCCTTCTTGGGAGCAAGTGTCCCCCTATCCTTTTAGACATCTTTCCTCTTTCCTTTCTCCTTTTCAAGACTCTTCCCTTGTGTCAATGCAAGTCTAACAAGCTAGCATCACATACATGAACTTCTAATATCCCAGCATCATTGAAAGAAAGGCCTAACCTCCAAGTATCACATGCATATAAATCAATCATTACCAAACAAACACATTAAATGTTCATGAACAACGATATCAACCAGTTCCACAATTAACTACCAATCAATGATGCATGCAACTATTCCTCTTCCTTTTTCCTTCTACCTGAAATTCACGATACCTTTACTTCCCTAATGATACCCTTACTACTGTTCCTTCTTTAATATTACTTCATTATATCTAACAACCTAACCACACTAAACCTTAATCCAAGCCTAAACATACATGCTACAATGAAATTAGCATAGAAAGAGAAATTGTGGATCATAGCTCTCATCTTAGCCTTGCTTTATTTTTCTAGACTTTTATATCTAGGACTTTCCTTCCTGGGAAACTACCCTTTTTAAGAAACTTTTCCTTTCTGGACTTTCCTCTTCTAGACTTTCCTCTTCTGGTCTTTCCTTTTCTTAACTCCCATATCTGCACTTCCCTTTTCTGAACCATCCTCGTCTCTAGTTTCTGAATTAGGGTTTCTGGATTTAGGGTTTGAGAAACTAGGCCAAGCCACCGTCACCTTCAAAGTCTGACTACGGCTGGAGATTACATAGGATTCCAGATCAGCCAGAAGCTACGAAAAGCTGACATCTAGTCTTTCTATTGATACGTAGATCATCTTCTAAATTCTTATGTTTCGCCAGAAAATTCCTCTTGAAGTTTGGTGGCGACAAAATCTGATCTGCAGAGATCCACCCTGGTAGAATAGCCATAATATTCTGACTAGAACTCTGAATTGGAATCTGCTTTTGGCTATGGCTAGATCTTGATGTCATGCATATCTCCAAGAACATTAAGAGGAAGAAGCCTCCGTCTGCTCCTCCTTTTCCTCTCTCCCATAACCGGTCAGATTTGGTTTCCACAAATTTTAAAATAGGTCATGTGGAAGATGTCACAATTCTCCCCCACTTGAAACGGAATTTGTCCCTGAATTCTCGTGCACGCTCCTTTTCATGCAGCCAACTTTGGTTCTGACTTTCCGAGAGGTCTCCAAAAAGGCTGCCTATAAAACAGGAGGATAGTATCGGTGTCTTCTGGTCCTTTGACACTCCAATGTGCTCCCCCACTTAAGATGAGCTAGCCCTCCAGAAGGTCATAACTAGGGTCTGCCCGGAAGTAATTGCCATGGGTTTTTAGAGATCCATCCGACTCCTAGACGCTTCTCATTTCTAGTGCAACCCCACCCACAAGATTTTTTCCATTGCCATGAGTCTCTCTTACAGTGTTCTGGAAACTCCTGTATCCTGAATTGGTTTTTCTGATTCCCGGACGCTCTGGAACCTTATCTTTTCTCCAAGACCCTCCTTCTTGAGTTCACCAAAATTTCCTTCCTTTGTCTCCTTCTTCACTCTTCCAGAAGATATATGAAATCCTCTTTCTGCGCAAGGCACCTCTAATCACTGTATAAAAACTGAATTGAACTCCTCATGCCGAAAGATGTGTCTCGCAGTTTCACGATCATGTTCTGAAAAGTTCATGTTTCTGGTCACCTTCCTTTTCTAGGTTTTTTTGTGCTTAATGAAAGTTTTTCTTCCCTTGAGCTTTCCCTGCTAAGGTTTAATTATGGTGTCCTCCTATAGTATGTGTTGTGGCTTTAGTCCTAGGAAACGAACCACCTCTCGGAACATTTTCCGCTTCTGGAAATATCTTCCTTCCAAAACATTTCCTTCTTGGTGGCTTCTCTTCCTTCTAGGTTTGTCTATCCTACATGGATAAATTTTCTCCTTCGAGCTTAGTTTCCTTTTTCAGCTCACTTTCCATTCCTTGAATTAGTCTCTTTTCCTTCAAGGGTCTAAGGGTTTTGATATACTATTATATACCATTACAACTTCCATCTAACAACTACATCACAAAGACACTTTTGTATCTTAAGATCTTCATCCAAGAGTTGCAGCATTCGTGTTAAGAAACTCCTCCCTTAGCATTCCCAAAATATTTAGTGAAATCATCCTCCTTCCCCATTATCACCTAATTTCTCCACATGATCGTCGCACAAGAAGGCATCCTTGTCTAGCTGCACACAAACGTAAGTCCGCCATTAGAACTCTTGTAACTTCGTGTGAGTTTTATGATTCCAAATCTTCTCAACGTCTTAGGGATCCTTTTTGGGAACATGCCTATTTGGGAAACTTTCCTTAGGTTGATCATTCCCTCATTATGCATAATGCTACTAGGTTCCTTCATGCGTCTCACTAAAGATCGGTTCCCGGACCACCTATGCTCCTTTGGATCCCACATCTTTAATATCAAAAGACGTGCTGGCTTCAGGATGTTTGTGTCTGAGTCGCAATACTTTTGGATCTTGCCTAGCATAAGGCCCACTTCATCTTGATCCCGATGAAGTCAAACTTTTCTAACTTTCTTAGTTTGGCTCCAAGGCCTTACTTAGAAAGTAAGCTATTTAATTTCTATGGGTTGACTCGAGGTCTTGCCATTGAAATACACAAAAGACAAACATGAATTTCCATAAATGGAACAACCATAACATTCAATGCACAAATACCTCAAGATACAACTCCTAGTAACTGCTAGTCTAACTACTTTCCATATTCCCCATCCCCTAAAACGTTTGAAAAATATATTTGGGTTTTGAAAACTTTAGAGACAAGTCTTGGCCCTCTAGGTCAGAAATAGAGTGGCTTCCCTGCTCTGATACCAAGTTGTAACATCCCTTCCCCGGTTCCCTAGATTACCCCAAACCAGACCGAATAATGTCGCTTCTCGGCTCAGATTACCTGCATCCAAAATTAGGAGGCTTGAGTAAACAGTTTTGTGGTTTACCCAATGAAAACAATCATTTCCTCCACCAGATTCTCTAACTATAATATATGCATTGCAACCTATATCCTTACTCATGGATTAAACACTCAATATGCAATCTATCAACCTATCTCTTCATACAATACTCATACAATAATACAATCTAACAACTTAGCTCTTCATACAATAATCACCTACCAATGTTATGCCTAACAATTACTTATACACACAAAAATCCTTCAGGCAAGCTTCCTACATTCATGGGAAAATTCCCCATACATGTCATCCACTATCCTTGGCCTCGGCCTCCTTTTCTCGGATCATCAGGCATTTTTGAGCCGCCGCATATGGTACCCCTCAATAGCATAGCACGGACCAGCAGACGACCTGTAGCCACTAATGTTATGCCCTAGCCCTCAGCCCCTTTGTCGCTATAGTTCTACACTCATCTAGTAATCATACATGAATACTTAACAGTAGCTTTGGACTACTCTAATTCCCCTTCTTGGGAGCAAGGGTCCCTCTATCTTTTAATACCACTTTCCTCTTTCCTCTTTCCTCTTTCCATTTCAAGAGTCTCCTCTTGCGAGAATGCAAGTCAAGCAATCTAGCATCATATGCATGAACTCCTAACATCCTAGCATCACAGAAAGAAAGGTCTAACCTCCAAGTATCACATGCATATCACACAATCATTACCAAACAAACACATTAACAGTTCATGAACAACGATATCAACTAGTTCTACAATGAACTACCAATCAATAATGCATGCAACTACTCCTCTTGCTTTTTCTTTCTGCCTGAAACTTATGATACCTTTACTTCCCTAATGATACCTTTACTATTGTTCCTTTTTTTTAATATTAACTCGTTGTATCTAACAACCTAACCGCACTAAACCCTAATCCAAGCCTAAACATACATGCTACAGTGCACTTAGTATAGAAGGAGAAACTGTGGATCATAGCTAGCCTTAGCCTTGCTTTTCTTTTCTGGACTTTCTTATCTAGGACTTTCATTTTTGGGAATCTTCCCTTTTTTAGAAACTTACTCTTTCTGGTATTTTCTCTTCTAGACTTTCCTCTTCTGGTATTTCCTTTTCTTAACTCTCGTGTCTGAACTTTTCTTTGTTGAACCTTCCTCCTCTCGGGTTTCTGAATTAGGGTTACTGGATCTAGGGTTTAAGAAATTAGGTCAAGCCGCCATCACCTTCAAACTACGATTTCGGCTGGATATTACATTGGAATCCAGATCGGCAAGAGGCTGTGGAAAGCTGACATTTGGGGCCTTTTATTGATATTTTAATCATCTTCTAACTTCTTATGGTTCACCGGGAAACTACTCTTGAAGTTGGGCGGCGGCTTATTCTGATCTACAAAGATCTGGACCAGTAGAAATGCTATGAATTGAGATCCGCTTGCAGTTATGGCTAGGTCTTGATGTCATGCATCTCTTTAGAAATGTTATTCTCTCAGTTATGACTCCGTTCTCTTCTCCGTTTTGTCTTTCTCCCATAACCGGCCAGATCTGTCTCCTTCTCCTTCTTCTTATTATTCTCTCAGTGGCCAGTCTCTCTCTCTCTCCCTCTATCTCTCTCTCTGTCTCTCTTTGTTCTCTCTAGGTTTAGGTTTATTTTTAGAGTTTTGGGGATGGCTCATTAGGTTGCAACCCTAATATGGTTTAAATACCTCTCCCTAATATTTTCTAAATGGGCTTAATGAGCTGGAGAAAGAGAAGTGGGCTTGGTTTCCACAAATTTTAAAATGGGCCATGTTGAGGATTTCACAAGACTTGTATTCAAACTAAACTCTTCTGATTTGCATGGAATTGTATTTTTAAGCATATTTCTATTGTTACTTGTAGGTAAGATGGTTTTCTTGATTAAAATGCTTCCTAAGTTGAAGGAACGTGATTCAAGGGTTCTGATATTTTCTCAGGTAAATGTTGTTACAGAAATGCTGTAGATAATGGTTTCCTACAATTCATCTTTTTTTGTTTCGTTTATCTATTTGAAATCTGAGCATTGTTCTTTTCTTTGCTCTTATTATGTCAGATAAACAAGACTTTTGGATATTTTTTACGCTTATTTAATGTATCACGGTTATCTATATTTCTGTGGTGATGAACGAGATGCCTCCATAGAAGCCTACAACAAACCAGGAAGTGAGAAATTTGTTATCTTGTTATCTACTAGAGCCGGAGGGCTTCGTATCAATCTTGTTACTGCAGATGCTAATATTGGTAAATGTTGTTACAGAACTGCTGCAGATAATGGTTTCCTACAATTCATCTTCTTTGTTTCGTTTATCTATTTGAAGTCCGAGCATTGTTCTTTTCTTTGCTCTTATTATGTCAGATGAACAAGACTTTTGCATTTTTTTAGGATTATTTAATGTATCGCGGTTATCTATATTGCCGTATATATTGATTGAAATATTGGTGGTGATGAACGAGATGCCTCCATAGAAGCCTACAACAAACCAGGAAGTGAAAAATATGTTATCTTGTTATCTACTAGAGCCGGAGGGCTTTGTATCAATCTTGTTACTGCAGATGATGACATTGGTAAGTCTCTTATCATGTCATTGTAGTTTTTGAGTTATTTCTTCATTTTTTTCGAGTCTAGCAAATTCTGGCTGGAACCAACAAGTCGATTTGCAAGCTCAGGCTTATGCCCTTAGAATTGGTCAAAACAAAGAAGTTCAAGTGTTTTGATTCTGCATTGACGTTGGTCTTCTCCCCATGTATTTTATGTAAGGACAATGTCAAAAGTTTTCAAATTAATTACGTGTTGGTTTTTTACAGTCTGCTATTGAGGAGAAAGTGATTGAGAGAGCTTAGAAGAAGTTGGCGCTTGATGCTCTGGAAATACAACAAGGGAGATTGGCAGAGCAGAAAAGTAAGTTTCTTATATCAAGGTTGCTAAATGCACTGGTTCATCTCTGACGGAAAGATCTTTTATCCTTACTATGCAGCTATTAATAAGGATGAGTCACTTCAAATAGTAAGAGGCAACACCTCAATCACAAACGAGTATATTGATAGAATCATTGCGAAAGGAGAGGAGACAACAGCTGAACTTGATGCCAAGATGAATAAATTCACAGAAGATGCAATACAATTTTAAATGGATGACAGTAAGGATGTCATAGACTTTTTTCTCCTTTACATTTATTGAATACTGTACTGTTTGCATTATCAATTTTTGGAATTGTTTCAGGTGCCGACTTCTATGATTTTGATGATGATAATAACGTAATTGTTGTTTATTTCTTTGCATGGTTTTAATCTTTCAAATCATGTCTTTTGCTGATTTATCGTTTCATACTTGCTCTATTACTTTTAGCGTGAATAAGTTTTATAATGCTCAAGACTGGCTGCAGGCCTACGCATTTGGGTCTTCGAATCGGTTTTGGATCGGATATTTTGGGTTCGGGTATATCTGGTTCAGATATTTTGGGTTCAGAAGTCTAGAACCCTTTTGGATATTTTCAAAATTTTGGATCGATTCGGTTCGGGTTCGGGTTCGGGTTTACTCCTAGTATCCAAAAATTAAAACTTTTGTATCCAAATCTATCCAAACTACACGAAAATACTCAAAAACCCCGAGTATATTTAAATGAATTGATAACACGCTATTAACATGTTCAATTATCCCATCGTGCTATAGCACTTAGGGTTGTCGAACCACAAACACAATGGATAAGCACATTATGATCATAAGATTTCAAATTTAATCTAAGGCAGTCAAAGGTTTTTGGTTTAGAAAATGTAAATGAAAATGTGTAAAGAAAAGCGGAAAACACCAAAATCGATTTTGAAAATCTAATAAAAGAAGAAGAACTCTCGGGATAAAGGTTGATACTGCAAGGTAATCGATGGCTAACTAGTGGAGTCTTGTTCTACTTTCAGAAGCTAATCCTTTGGTCTTAAGTCACTAATATTAATTAATCCACTTCCATGGTAATAATCTCTTCCCTAATCACCTAATCATCAATAACTTTTGCTAGCAATTAAGCGATAAAGAAGCATTAATTACAAGCTTAATTAACCATTAAACATACTAATCAACTACTTCCGTAGGCTAGAAATGTAAAGCTCTTAGTTAATTTGGTTCCAACATTTCATCGAACACCTTCTGGAAATGAAATTGCCTAAGTTCTAGACCAACAAGATCAAAACTAATCTAGCCTTAATAACACTTACTAAGAAAGGATCTAACAAGTTCCAAGCCTAAACTTCACTAATCATTCATAATCACCCTAAATCTACCTAGCCCAAGAGTCCTAAAATGACTACTCACAAATCAACATGAAAACACAAAAACCACATGTTTGATCTTTGGTTTATCATGTTGCTAAGATGAATAGATGAATGGTTTTAAAAGAAAACAAACTTTGATAGATTAAAATAGAAAATCATACAATGTTCTTAGCGATTATCCAAAAAAGGGCAAAGAAAGATCCCTAAAACAAAGCATAGCCTCCCTAGTTAGGTTTTGGAGGCTATTTATAGCAAAATAAAAGAAAACCGGTTTAATTACATAAACCATCAGATCAATCCGGTTAGGCAACAAAATCTGAAATTTGGGACTGGTCCAGCTGCGTCACCATACCATGGGAATCGGCCGCTGCATCCCAGCGGTGTGACAATGCCGCTGGATGATATCACTACGCTCCAGCGGTGTTGTGATCCCGCTGGATGATGCCACTATGCTCCACTGGTGTTATGATCTGTGGCATTTCCTCGACAAACGGTCTGGTGCTTCTCACAAAATCCACAAGGCATGAGGAAGCCACTGCATGAAGTCAATGCAACCTCATGACGTCATTATTCCGCTACACACAAACACTGTATCTTCTTATCATCCTCAATCTCACCAATTTGACTCCTTAGGCTCCATATGATCACCTCTTTGGTCCACTTCACATCCAAGACCTATGAAACAAGAATAGTATGCAAATGGATGCAACTAATTCCTTATATGCAATGGATCAAAATTAATGTAAAGAACAAAGGAAAAAAAAATCAACCTATCAACTCCCCCAAACTTATCTCTTGCTTGTCCTAAAGCAAACAACAAGAGACGCGTATAGGAAGAGGTGTGTAAGGTGGGGATTCAAATACACAAAATTTGAAATTGAATTCAACGCGAGGTCCTTAAAGATAGTTAAACAATGCATAACACAACATTCTACTTTCCCGTACTTCGCCATAACCATACCAATTTAACTCTCTAATAATCGTGAAACCAAAACTAGCTTGCAATCAATATCAAAATAACTCTTTGCAGTCAATTAATCTTTTAAGTGCGATCTTGCCAAGGGAAACAAAATCAAGTTCATTTGGCTAGGTGGAGGAAGGTTTGGTGAAAAAAAGAGCTAATTGGTGTTTGGCTTTTCTCAAAAGCAAATGAAATAAAGTCATTGTGCAAAAGCAATGGAGAATGTGACCAAATATAGATACAAAATCTTTCTTCCACTATCTACCTCATTCCCTTGCCTATGTCCAATGACTTAAACAACTCGTTTCTCATACCTTTAGGCACTAAAACCATGAACCTCAAACCATTTTAAGGATCCAAATCCGAGTCTTTTTCTTTTCTTTGCTAACTAGAGAATTCCTCTTTTCTTTTCTTTTTATCAAACCACAAGCTCATTCTTTTTTTTTTGGTGCTAGCTCTCTCATTTCTTTTTCTTTTTCCTTTACTTTTCTCACAATTATCTTTTTCATACTTAGAGGAGTAGCACTATTTTTCTTTTTGTTAATCTAATCTTGAGCTTTTCTTTCTTTTTTTAATCATTCTCTAGTTGCCTTTAGTATCTACGAAACTCGTTTCGAGTTTTCCATCTTCCTCTTTGACTCTAAATCACAATTCCTCAATGAGATCACTCACCATTCAATCCTAAGCTATTGTTACATTCTTAATCTAATGGAAGAGAAATCTTTTCGGTCACCTTTTATAATGATCTTGCACATGAAAGCACGGATGAGACCTCACTCATTCAAAACACTTTCCAGGCTTCAAAGTGAATGGCTAGGGTAGTGGTGGAGTACCCAACTTTAAAATGAAGATGTCCATTCAAGTTAACAAGGGTGGTGAAAATGGACAAAAGATAACTCGAATGTTTCATTGAAAACCCATGAACAAGTATTTTGAGTCCCTAAGCAAGAAACTGAAAATCAAATTATGTCCAGTTATAAAGAGAGTTGTTTTGAAAATCATGCAAATTTTGCAATGGTTGGGATTTTCAAAAGCGGAAAAGGGTCCAATGATGGATTTTCTGGTTTTTCAAGGTTAAGAATATGCATTTAGTAACTATGATCAAGGGCTTCGATCTCAATCCAAAATCAAACTTCAACTAGGAATCTCATCACTATCTCCTATGCATATGCAAATGCAATCCTATTATGCTTCAGACTCACTCCTAATGGGAATATGTAAATGCAACACTACATGATGTTTTTGGTTTTTTTCTTGAATGTTTCATTTTTTTGTAAAACATAGTTATGAATAATGCATGACTCAAAGAAAGGAAAATCAAAATAAAACATCATATTCGATACCAGTGTCTCTCCCCCAAACTTATTTAGCTCCGTCTCGTTGTGAGAATAAGCTTGAGAAAGAGACCAACAATCAATATAGAAAATGAAAGAAACAAAGCTAAAATGAAAGAATTAAAAGAGTTCGCTACATTTCAGGTTTGGGCTCGGGAATAGACTCCGTCATAGCCACTTCGTCTTCAAAATGAACTCCTCTTTCGCTTCGAGCTCCGAGTCCTTCTTTGGTTCGGCAACTGAACCTCCACCGTGGCTCTTGAAGAAAGCACGTAGAAAATCAGGAATCAGAACGATTGATTCAAGACCGCACTTCTCCCATTCAAAAGGATCGGATTCCTAACGTAGGATTTTTCTTTCCAACTTCTTGATTCGTTTCTTAAGGGCTTTCCCTTTGAGGCCACAATGTTGGCATTCTGTACACTCAAAATGGTGCATGACCGTAAGCTGTATATGGAAAAAGGGAGGAAGAATGAGGTTCATCATACAACTAAAAAATAGAAATACCCGGTGGATGAAGTCCAAAGCTTCTTTTTCTTCTTTTCAATAAAAAGTGTAGATGAAGTCAAGAGGGAGCACACTATGGGTTTCAAATCCATCTCTGGAAGGAAGAGGAGGACTCGAGGAAGAACCAGGAGAGGATCTAGTCTCGGAAAATGGCTTGAAGATGCATGGAAGAGGACAAATGATTTCATAAGAAAGAATGGAGAAATCTTTCAAAGAAGGTGAAGCGGTTTTTGAAAGAAAAAGCTCTGCAAGCCAATTCTAATCAAAATATTTATAGGGGCAAATAAAGAGAATTCAAAGCAAGTAATTAATGAATGCAAAGCGTGTAAAGTTCACTTTGTCTCTTGGATTAAACAAGGTTTAAGTATTCGAGGAAGAATTTATGTCATGCATGAACCGCTCGTTTAATACCTAGGAGTCTAAGAATTTCTAGGGCATTATATACCATCAAAAATATCGACTGGCCCAAGGGCCTTTAGCCCAAGGGCCTTTAGCCCAAGGGCCTTTAGCCCTAATCTTTTACTCAACAAGTCCAACAAGGATCAAATAAAAAAAAAGTGATCAGTTCGGGTTGCGAACCAACTAACAGTTCACAAAACGTGTTCAAACACTTAAATGGTGCACCAATTCATAACCCAAGCTCCATCCTCGCATTTTACCAAGAATAACTGGATAGAGTTTTCTTTTAAGAACGGTAAGGGTCCGATCAACCCATTTTCTATTGAAAACAACTCGACCAAGAGTTTAAAGAACAAGTCAAACTTTACAAGCCTGACACACTTGTTCAAATACATAAAAACGTTCAAACAGACTTCAAACTATTAAAGTAAACAAGTCTTAAAAGCTCCCTTGGGCAAAACAAGCATAATCCAAATTTCAAAAGGCCCACTCCGGGGAATAGAAAACAATAAAATAAGGTCTAGGAAGAAAGCCAAATGGTAGAACCCCCAAGAAGAGTGGAAACATCCAAAATCAGTTAGTGACTGGATTAACTTTGATATCATTTAAAAGATCGGCTCCCGAGGAATTTTCAGCCACATACTCTGCAATTTCAGCAATTTCGGTTCGGTCTAGCAAGACTCTCGATGAAGTAACCCCCGGAGAACCAGGCAAAAAGGCAACCGTACCCTAAATAAATGATTCCTCGATCAGAATCTGAAGGAAATCTGATACTTAAGCCTAGCCCATTGATGCTCGTCAATAATAGAAACATTCAAGCCAAACTGGTTGAACATTACCTCGTCCGTTGGTGGAGGTGGATCCTTGGAAGCCGCATCGCATGACGGATCAACATTTTCTTTGAGGGATCAGAGTTAGGTTCGGGAAGAGAATGAAAGTTTGAAAAGGCCGAAGCGAACTGCTGAAAGTTGAGTAGAGTAACTGGAAGAGCCTTCAACTCGGACCCAAGTTTAGCAAGCGAACTCTCCACCTCGCTTTTCTCCTTCTCCAAGTTAATTTCACCTTTCTCAAGCTGATTAATAAGGGTCAGGTTGCTCCCCAATTCATTCACATCAGATTGGAGACATAACTTGGTCTCCAAATATTGGATGTACTCAGTAGCTTGACCAAGGAGAGTCTGACCGCGCCCTTTGACCTCTTTCCTCGCTGAGCTGACTCTCAACTTCAAGTTGTGATCATGGAGCTTAAAAAGAGCACTATATTTCATGGTCAGCTCTTCATACTTCTCCTTGGCAGAAGTCACTTCTTGGTTAAGGGATGAGGTTGTAGCCTTCAAAACATTTTGTTCAAAGGAGAGAGCTGAAAGCTTTTCCTTTTGCGCCTTAATCGTCAATCGTGCCTCGTTATGCTCCTTCTCTAATCTCACCCTGCGTTCAAGCCTTGCTGCCACTTTTTCAGAAGCCCTCTTCAGTCCTTCATTCTTCAATTCGAGGTCAGAGATTGCTTTCTTAGCCATTTTGAGCTCTTCGTCGGGGAATGCTTTAGCAAGAATGGACTCTAGAAGTCAACCATGTCGTTATGACTGTAGACAAGCTAAGAAGAATGACAAAAAGAAAATAAGCATGAGCAGATACAAATAGGTAAGAAGCGTGTAAAGGGGGGTTAAAATCCTGAGCCATCTGTTGAGCTTGGCGAACATACTGTTCGAGGAAAACCGGATTCTAGAGATCAAAATCAGGAAGCTTGATGCTAGACCCATTTCGAATTATCTGAACACATCTGCGACCTTCTCCTTCTCTGAAAAACAAATTTAGAAGCATTAAGAGATAAAGAATCATGTAGCAATTAAAATAAATAAATAAAACAAAAGAACGAATCAGAATAACCATCAGCAGAACCATCAATCTGTAGAGTTAAGTTCAAAGAGAATCAGATTTACTCAGATGCTCCAAACTGCTTCTAGAGTCCTTTTAAATGGCAGCAGTCCATGGTGCGGGAGGAGGCATCGTAGAGGAATCATTCCCTTTATCACATACTCATGACTTTGATTTATCATCCCGAGGAGTTAAGTTAGCTACTGAAGTCTTCCTCTTACATGCTAAGGAGACAATAGATTCATCTTTATCTTCATCTTCATCGACGACAACCACAGTCGGATGAGCTGAGCGAGAGCTCAAGCCCAAACCGGATCGAGACCTTGAGGAATGAAGAAAAAGGTTTGCGATAAGGCTAGTCTTGCGAGCAATCCCCTCATTCAGAGCAGCAGCTTTTGCTCGATTTTTCTTACCAACCGTGTCGATCTGCTCCTTTAATTTCTTCTTGATAGTCCTCTATGTGTTCTCCGTGGCTCTCTCTCATGGAGACTCTTACCAGTGGTGTCAACTGCGTTTGGCGAAGCATCTAAAGCACGAATTCCTCCTCCTCTCATAACTTCTTCTGCCTTATGAATCTGGTCAAGGGTGAAGGAATTCCAGATAGTGTCTCTCTCGATATCCAATTTGTATAAGTCTAAGAAACCTTTCCAAGGGATAGGTCGAATTTGAGTTGCTAGAAAAAAAGAAAGGAACAACATAAGTAAGAGAATTCAAGGTGGAATTCAAGCAATTACCAAGCAAAAAATCCTAGGTTCTACCAAGTGTGCTTGGCCTGTCACATCGCAGCATGTCGGCCAAACCATTGACAAAGGCAGTATCAATTTTGTCGAGGAACCAATATTTCCACCAGTTCTCGTCCTTCTCCGGTAGTCTGGTAATCAAGTTTCTATCACTATTAGGATAGATTTTGAAGTACCCTTAATCTCTCTTTGAGCTACGAACACTAAGGAACTCGAGAAAATCATTGTTGCTTAGCAAAAACCGAATCTCCGCAGCGACTATGAGCATGTACAATATGGTGCGACGCATGTTCGGAGCCATTTGTGGGAAGGCCATCCCTAGATGATAAAGGTAAAGAAGAAACACATCTGGGATTGGGAAGAACAAACCGCAACTTGTGAAGTAAATTTCAAAGACGCAGAGATAGTCGGGACGAATCGTCTCGGAGATTCCTGTGGTTCTGAAAGAACGAACTCGATTTCCGATGGTATGCTGCAAAGATCCCTGATGTTCCTGAGGGACTTAGGCGTCCACCACGTTTTGTAAAAAATACCAAATTTATCCCTAGGCCGGGTACATTAAACTAGCATTAGAGTTTGGGAGGTTCCAGTAATCAGCAGTGTTTTCGGATTTTCCTTTTCAGAACCTTTGATTGCGGGCCTTTTTGACGGAGACGACATGATTCCAAAAGATGAGGAAATAACGAGTCGAGAACGAAGGAAAAGATAAAGGAGAAGCAAAGACGAGAAGTTATCGAAAAAGGGAATAACAGAGAGAAGAGAATAGAAGATAAAACACACAGAGAAAGAAAAATAAAGAAAAAGAGGAAAGGGTTTTACCTATAAACCGAAGGAGAAAACCGTCTTGGGAGTAGTGGGGAAGTGGAGGATTTTTTCCGCGTTTGAAATAAAAGAATTCCAAATAAATGGTGGTGCGTGTCAAGACAATCAAATCAGCCAAACTCCAAAATCTAAGGTATATGATGATAAGACATAAAACAAATTAAGGAATAAGAATTAAGAGGATACATCCAATTAAATACTTAAGTTCCCCGAGCTGAGAAAAAACTCAAAGGCATTGGAGGGCAATTGTTGGTACCGGATTCCGAACCGAAGATCCATTATTCGGAGAAGATAGACACGTGTCTGCGATGTTACCATGATGAAGAAGGAACAGTTCGGACCAAAGAGGTAAAATCCGGCGATCTACCATGGGGTTCGGAGGAACAAAGTGGATGTTCACGGAGCAACGAACATCTAGCTATTTGATATGTCTATATTTTACCTGTTTTAGGCATTTAGTTATCATCATTTTGGCATAGTTTCATCACTTGTTCATATCATTCATAGTCTTTTTTATCCACTTTGCATACTTAGTAGCTTTTGCATTAGCATTGCATACATCCTTGCATTTGGAGTTGTTATCACGTGTTAATGGAGCTTTTGAGGACTATTTTCTGACAAGAAGGTGAATGTTGTGATCAGACTCGATCTCTTGGCTCGACCTGCAAACCGAGCCGGAGTGAAAGGAGCCATCTTTGGATTTTCTGTCCCACTCGATCTCTTGACTTGACGTGCTAGTCGAGCTAAGTAAAAAGATGCCACCTTTGGATTTTCTTCCCCCACTCGACCAGACCACTCGATGTGCAGCTCGAGCTGGACCCACCGACTTAACCATTTTACTTAATTTTGTCTTTTTGTGTATTAGGGTTTTAATCAAGGGTATAAATATCCTTTTTAGGCCACTAACCTAAGAATCTCTCTTTTTTCCTTGAATAATTATTTGCCTCCATAGAAACATCTTTAAGCTTTTGTAATCCAGATTTCTTTCAATCTATTGAGTATTTGTTTATGATTTCTTCAGCATCCTTCTGATCTCTTCTTTATCTTTATGATTATGTGCATTTTATTGATTCTGGGTTTGAGCATTTTATGATGACTTATGAGTAGTGAATTAGGGTTCTTGAGGATGGGATAGACTAGTGAGGATTCCTTGATCTTCTTAGATGTTTAAGCTTAGATATGTTTGAATCCTTTCTGGATTAGGTGTTCTTAATGCTAATTTCTCTCTGATCAATTGGAATTAGAATCCAGAATTTCACGCCTGAAAGGTGTTTGGTGAAATGCCTGAACAAACTATATCCAGAGATTTATGTGTCTAGCTCAAGGTATTGGTTGTCTAGAGTGTTTATTAGCTTTAATAGACTGAATCTTAATACCTGATTGGTTATATTTCGCTAATGAAAGTTAGGTTTAGAAGTAGCCTTGCTTGAGGTTAGCTATCATGGAAGTGAATTAATCTGCTGTTTAGTCTACTGTCTAGGGATTAGCTCTGTGTAAGTTTTGTTAAACATCTAAGGTTGGATTAAGGAGAATCACTAATCAATTATCCCATCCTTAGGAGCTTCTATATTTCTGAGTTTCTTTGGATATTTATGTTTGTCTTGGTTTAGTTTCATTTGCATTTTGCTTTTGTTCATTTAGGTTGTTAGTTAAAAATCTTATTATCTGGCTTGAATTATGTTGTTCTGATTGCATCCTTTGTGTTAGCATCTCGCTTAATTGGATTGATAACCTTTTGTACTGCAATGACATGATGGTGCATAGGGTAATTGTGTAGAAAAAGAATATTATCAATTTGGCATTGCTGCCAATTGGGTGTTTGTTTGTTACATTTAGGATTTCAGATATCTTAAGATCAAGTTCTTTTTTATTCAACTTTGATTACTGACTTTGTGGTTTTTTCTTGGTCTCTTTGTATCAGGTACACATAGACTTGACGTCTACACTCGACCAGCCTGCTCGAGTTAAACCATCTAGTCAAGCTATTTCTACTGTATGCAAACAAGATCACAAGGACACCACAATCTCCTTTGCTACCTTGACAATATCGAGCAGTTACCCCGTGATTTAAGAGAGCAAAGGGACATAATCATAGTAAATCAACATGATACAATGGGGATGGAAAACCCACAAGGACAGAATGCACATGCACCTGGTGCACAAGGACATGTGCACAAGGACCTCAACAATGGAGGTCAAGATAAATTAGAGCAGGTGATGCCCTTAGCACTCACACTCAAAGGCAAGGGATTGTACCTCCTGATGTTCAAAACAACAACTTCGAGATCAAAAGTGGCTTGATATCCATGGTTAATAGCAATAGGTTCCTATGGAAGACCCACTTGACCATATATATGAGTTTGACAGGCTCTACAACCTTACCAAGATCAATGGGGTCAGTGAAGATGGATTCAAGCTGAGACTCTTTCCATTCTCTCTTGGTGACAAATCCCATATATGGGAGAAGAGTTTACCTTATGGATCAATTAGTTCCTGGGATGAATGCAAGAAAGCTTTTCTTGCCAAGTTATTCTTCAATTCAAGGACCGCAAGACCCAGAAAAGAGATATCAGGATTTGTCTAGAAGAATGGTGAAACCTTTTATGAAGCTTGGGAGAATTCAAGAGATACAGATCTCAGTGTCCTCATCATGGATTCACCCCAGAGTCTCTTATGAGCACTCTTTACAGAGGGTTCTTCCAAAGATTAGGATGCTTCTAGACACTGCAAGCAATAGAAACTTCCTCAACAAAGATGTCAATGAAGGTTGGGAACTTGTTGAAAACCTTGCTCAGTCTGATGGGAATCATAATGAAGACTATGAAATGACTATAAGGGGAAGCACTGACTGTGATGATAAGCATGAGAAGGAGATCCATACCCTGAATAAGAAGATAGATAAGCTCCTTCTACTCCAACAGAAGCAGGTTCACTTTGTTTGTGAGGATGAGCAACCTCAGGTTCAAGATGGGGAGAGTGATCAACTAGAAGAGATAACCTACATTCAGAACTAGGGAGGCTACAACAAAGGCTTCATCAACTATAAGACCAATCTCAACTTGTCTTATAAGAGCACAAATGTGGAAAACCTACAGGATCAACTCTATCCTCCTCAGCAGCAACAGACCCATAACAAGCCTTTTGTTCCATACAATCATAATCAAGGGTTTGCCCCTTAGCAACAATTTCAAAGAGGATATCAGTACTCAATGCACCACCTAGGTTTGCACCTCAGTAACCCCAGATATCTAATGCTCTAGTTCTAGATATGAAGTACATGCTGCAGTAGATTCTACAGGGTCAAGCAACTGGTATACCTAGGATAAGAGGATCCTTAGGCTCATCGGTATATCGGAGAACCACAAAGTCGATTAGGATCATGCAATCTCGAATTCGCACTGGCACATCTTCCAAAATACCTTATGGAATTCCTGATAGTTCTATCAGCTAGAATCAGATAAATCTTTGTAGGTGTGAAATCAGTCATCCCAAGTTCCAAAGCAACCAAGTACGGCATCATACTTACACTCAAACCCAGATCACACAGCGAACCTTTGAACCTATCTTTGAAAATAGAGCAGTTCAAGACAAAACTTCTCTGGTATTCTTTTCTAAATGATAGCACTACCAACTTCAGAGATCATCATCACCCCTTCCACTACTCTAATATCCTACGTAAGCATCTTTTTTAAACACCTTTTAACCACATGAATAGTCTTGATAGAATCAATCAAAGGAATCTCAAAGGTGAGTTTTTCCATCATAACCTTGCACTTTGCTTCATACAGCACCTGCTTTGACTTTCTAAGATTTTTTGGAAAGGAAACCTTTGGTTTGTAGACTATTTCCTCTGAAGTAGGCGGCTTCTCAGAACTTGGTTCACCAGATTGTCTCTTTTGTCGATCGATACAGGCTTTATTACTCATGTCCTTGGTGGATGGCTTCTTGTGTTGACCGACACTAGGGGTGGTGTCTCCTTATTTTGCATGGGTGTTGACCGACACAAGGGTGTTGATCGACACAGACACCTCTTCTGCAATATCTTCTTCAATTTCTTCCAACTCCACGAGTTCATCAACACGTATACCCTTTTTTCAGCACAGGATTGAGCTCTTTACCACTTCTCAACATGATGGCACTGCACTGATACTTCGAATTAGCGTCTTTCCTTCCAGGAAGAACTCCATCTTGCCTTTTTATAGACCCAGCAGTCTACACAACCTGAGTATCCAACTGCTTGACATAAGTTTTCAAAGCTTCAAACTTTCCATTTAAATCAGTGTACAAAGCATCAATATTCCCATTAAGCATAGATTTCATCTCACTCTGCTCGGTTGGTATAGGAGGTTCCTGGTAAGATGAAGATCCATAGTTCCTGCTGAAGTTGTTATTGCTCTGGAAGGGCTTCTGGTACTGAGGCTTAGAGACATAACTAGAAGAGTTCTGATTACTTGTAAATTTATTCCTCTCACCATTCCCATTGTAGCCACATCTGCCTTGTTGATTTCTAAATCTTTGACACTGAACCGACTTCTTATTCACCATAATGTTGTGAATTGAATCCAACTTAGTCTTAAGCTCAGCAATCTGGTTTCCACCAATGTTTCTAGCTTGCTTCTGTCCTCAAAATTAGCATTCTTGGTGCTATTACTAGATGCCAAGTTAGCACATAAGCTTCTTCAGGGACCTCGTGTTGAAGTTCCCATTACTCGCAGCAGCTAGAGCCATCTAATATCTCCAATTCATACCTCTGAAGAAAATACCCAACAGCTGAACCTCAGAAAAACCATGATCAGACAATCTCTCTGGTACGCCCTAAATCACACCCAAGAAGCTTTGAATGCCTTAGTCAGTCTGTGCGTAAACTAAAAGATGTTGTTCCTCAAGTCCTCTAATATCGAACCATCATAGAAGTTTGTAGAAATGCCCTCTTGGTATCCTCCCAATTAGTGAGAGATCATGTCAGTAACTACTTCAACCAATAAGCTGCTTCACCACTAAGAGAGTATGGGAAAAACTTACAGAAGAGGTAGTCATAGCTGACTCTATTGTGTTTCATGCTAGTCACAAGTCCTTGAATCTCTCGACGTGGTCCATAGGATGCTCATAAGCCAGTCCATGGAAGGGATATTGACCAAGCAAAGTGTAATAAAATGGTTTCAGCTCAAAATCGCTACTCTGGAAGGTGGGAAGTCTGATCGCAGACCTGTTCGGATATAATTCATCAGGCCTGTTATAATCCCCAAGGGTTCTTCCTCTTCCTGTCTGCGCCTGTATCCGTGCATTCTCTTGCACCTGCTCTGTGCCCACGGCAGTGAATGGTACTATGGGGTTTCCATTTTCATCAAGTCTTTGCCCCATGTTGTTGCACACATGACCTTCTTGGTCTCTTAGAACACCAGTGTAAGATCACAGGCTCAACCTTCTCCATTGGTTTTTTTACTTTTCTTTTTGCTCGTTCAAAATTTGCTAGCTCCTGATTCGGAAAAAACAAAAGCTGATTGTCCTTGTTGCTCCTGGTAACGCTATTAGGCATACACCTGAAACACACAAGTGATACACAGAGTTTTAACCTTAAATAATTCTACAAGTGCACAGACAATAGCAATAGTATTAAAGGGATCGAATCCACAAGGACCAAGGTTACTCTATGAAATTATGAGATTTATAAATAAAGTTAAGACAAAATATGAGATTGATTTCGAAACTGAATTGCAATTAAATTAAAGCGGTGTAAAACTAATAAAGACAAGTACTATATCAAGGTAATTCGCAGGTGATTCAGAGATGAGAACTTCGTAACTATTCAGGTTCTAATTCAGCAAAGGTCCAGAACTCAAACATAAAAATAAGACCGACCCACTCTCGTGGCGACGACAACTTTATCTAGCAACCTAGATGCCTAAACTCTCGCTTAGACCTAGAGATGCAGATAAGCATTAACGAATGGGATCAATATGTTCACAACCAGCTGCACCAACTCTCGTCACCTACGTCTGATTGCTCACCGTTGTCTTTTCTAGCAACCTAGAGCACTCTTGTGAATAGGTTTAACCTGAAATCATAGACTAAGTGGCCAGTTTAATCTAAGCATTAAGACCAACAATTGGCGAAGACAGTATATATTTATGTACCCTATTTGTGCTCAGTTTATCATCTCATGAATACCTTTGAAAACTCTAATCTAATTAAAAGACTACTCAGACATGGAAGAATGAAACACAATAATGAAATAAAAGGAATTCATGAATAATATTAAAAATAAAATAAGGTTAAAAATTCTTCTCAAAACAAAGTATGGATGATCTCCAAGTCTAAGCAATCGAAAACAAGGAAGACGGGAACAAGAGCTAGACGATGGCGACAAAGGAGCAGAAGGAGAGGATCTTCAAGCAGCTTCTCCTTTTTCTCCAAGGAAAAGGACATGTTCTTTTTTAGAAGGCTGCTGACCTATTTAATCACCCGAAATTAGGTCAACTCAGGCTCCTTAATTTTCTCTGGCGGCGGAGCATGTGCTCCACTGGGTGCTCCGTCGGGTGCTCGAGTGTAAATTCGGCCCTTTTGCTCCAAATCCGCTTTTTTTTGCTCCAAAAGCCCATTTAGCTCCAGTCCATCCAATTTGTGCTCCAAGACTTCATTCTGACCTGTTAAGACTCAAAATAGACTTGAAAGACACTAAAAACAACTATAAAACATTAGTAAATATGGGCCAAAATCATCATATATCAACAAGACAAAAAGATAGAATGATGTAAATAAAACTGAACCTGTTAAGTGCTGCAATTCGTCCAATCAAGCTTTTCACTTCCTTAAAATTCCGAGGTGATGACATCATTAAAAATGCATTGATCTGACTTGGATTTACCTCGATTCTGCGTTTTGTTACTATATATCCACATTCTTCAGATGGCACTCCAAAGGTACATTTCGCCGGATTCAACTTCATTCCGAATTTTGAATTCGAGATACTGGATGTGTTCGGCCCTTATCAGGGACTTTACTAACATGTAAATTTTCATAGTTTTTCTGAGGTGTTTGTCAAACATTTTGTTGACAAGACGGTGATAGGTAGCTCTTGCATTCTTTAATCTGAAAGGCATTACTATATAACAATATATACATCTATCCATGAAGAATGAAATTTTTTCCTGGTCGTCCGGATGCATCTTAATTTGATTGTAATGGAGAAAGTATCCAAGAAACTTAGTAGCTCATCCCCGGCAGTTGACTCTACCAATCGATCAATGTGTGGTATTGGGAAGCTATCTTTGGACAAGCCTTGTTAATGGCAGTGAAATCGACATAGACCCTCCACTTTTCATTATTCTTCTTTCCCAATACGGGGTTGGTGAACCAATCTAAGAAGTCTTTCCACTTCGTCGTTTACTGCTTTAGCTCGATCTGGGCCGAACTTCCTTCGCTTCTACTTTATTGGCTTGAAGCTCTGATTAACATGCAATTTATAAGATATTTTTTCGGATCAATCCCTGGCATTTCCTCCATGGGCCAAGCAAATGTACTCTTGTTCCTTGACAGAAATTCAAGAAGTTCCTGGTGTAACTCCTTTCTTAACCCCAAACCAATTTTTACTTTGTGATCATGATAATTTTTGTCGATACATACTTGAATCGCTACTTCTTCCGGCTGCAGTTTGCTTGGGAATGTTAGAAATTTTGGTACACCGGGGCTGGTTAATTGCTATTGAATCTTCAGCCTATGACATGTGAAGTAACATGTCCGAGACATTTTTTGATCTCCTTTTATCGTTCCTATCCCATTAGGAGTTGGGAATTTTATGCAATGGTGATAGGTCGACGGCACAACTTTCATCTGATATATTCATGGTGTCCTAAGAATTATATTGTATGCAGCAGGTTGATAGAACACCGTGAATTCTACAATCTTAGAAACTCATGCGGCAAGGACCGGTAGTTTAATCGTTCCAAGAGATATTGATGTATCACTTGTGAATACGATTAGAGGGGCTGGTGGTCCGAATATATATGCCTTTCTTATCCTCATTCTTTGAAGTGTACTTAGGAACATTATGTCCACCGAACTTGCAGTATTGATTAAAACTTTCGAAAGTTCAAAATTTACCACGTCAAGGGTAATTACCAGTGTATCATCATGGGGCTTCACCAGATGTTAAGTGTTGAGCTCCTCAAAGGTTATTGTGGTATTATGCTCGTCGGTTCGGGGTTCCCTACTCACTTGCATTACTGCAGCTCGCTTGTGCCTTTTTAATGCTCGGACAAGATCCTGGCGTAATTTTGAACCTCCTCTGATGACATCGATCCTTTTTTTTGAAGCACCAGATGACCTTTGTTCGAAAGTTCTCTGTTTCTTTGTTGATAACTCTGAGCTTTGAATTGAATCTTTTTGCTTATGATATTCCTAAACGAACTCTTCTAACTTAAAGGTCGCCAGCTTGCCTGAAGCCCATAGCTCGGCTAAATGTTTTTTAAATAGGCAGCAATCCTTGGTTGCGTGTCCATTTACTTGGTGGATTTTGCAGTTGGCGTTGCTGTCCCGTATCCAAGTATTCAGAGTTGGAGATACAAGTTTTGCTTTTCCAGGAGACAACTTCGTCAAGTTGTTGATGTACAGGATTGCTCTGAGGTGTTTTGGTTCCTTGCTAACTCTTGACTCAAACTTCTTTGTTGGTGACCCAGCTACTCGTTTAACCGATTGGTATTTCTTTTCAAATGTTAACTTCTCCTCTTTGGCTTCTATCCATTTATTGGCTCGAAATAAGGCATCCTCAATAGTTAATGGACGATTTACGGTGAGCTCCAATCTTAATCTTGATTCATGCCAGAGTCCGTTTCGTAAGGCTGATACGCAGTGGTTTGGAAGATTCTCGAAATCTTTGCCAAGATATCTTTGAACTTTGAAATATGCTTTCTCAAGGGTTCGTGGGGACCTTGAGATAAATTTCAGAGATCGCTGTCAGATTTTTCCTTCTCCATAAGTATAGAATACTGCATGATAAAGGCTGAAAATAGCTCATTGAAGCTATTAATCGTTTTAGACTCAAGCTGTGTGAACCAAAGGAGGGCTTGACCAGATAGATTCTCCGAGAAAATTTTGCAATATCCAATATCTTCCTCATGAGTCTCGAGCTTGGTTCTTCCCGTTGTGATCCGGAAGGCCACAAGGTGGCTCTTGGGGTCACCTTTTCCGTCATACATCGGTATGTTAACTCTCCACGCGTCTTTTGTTTGAAAGTTCACGATCCACCAGGTGAATGGAGATCTCCATGTCTCCTTGATTACCCTATCAACTTCGGGTGCCGAACTGGTTGCTTGGTGAAATTTTGACTTCAACTCCCATAGTTCGCAATGAACTTTGTCAAAATTTGAGATGAGAGATCGACTTCTTTCATCATCTTGCTCGGCTAGGTCATTATTATTGTGGTTTTCCTCATTCACCCCTTCATTTCCTGCTTCGTTTAGTGGTGTTGGACCTTCAGGGATTTGGGAGTAGTGAACTCCAGGAGTTTGGGAATTATTGACTCCGGAAGAATTGAAGAGTGAACGTGGGCAAGAACTTCCTGGAGGAGGATTCCCTGCAACCAAAGAATCCAAACAAGCTGACACAGTTATATGATTTTGATTTAGACTTACCTGAGCCTCTTTTATTGCAGTCATATCCTGCTATAATGCATCGAGCTTTGTAGTCAATACTGATATATTGTCGAGGAGTTGCTTGAGGGTTTCTTCGATGTTTATGGAATCAGACATGATGGATTGTTTAGAATTACCGTGAATCACTTACATATGGTAACAGCTTAATGGAATCATGTTCTCCCCACAGGCAGCGCTAAAATATGGATCCTGGATCGAACACTTGAAATATAATATTGAATTTGTGAAAGAAATGTATTGCTAATATGAAATATGTAAGAAAAAGTGTATTATTATTCTGAATGACGAAAAAATATTCCCCCCTTACATGGTATTTGGGGTCTATATTTATACATATTTAGAACTTAAACATGGCTAATTAACTTTATGATTCATTTTAAATATGGTGGTTTTGATTCTGTTTTAATTGTTGTAACATCTTGAACTTGAATCTGATTGGGTTTTCTTTGGGATTTTATCTCTCTAATTTCCAAAATATTGGTTTTCCTGCGAACTCTCGCTTCGCTCCTCCGAACTCCTTAACGGTTTGCCTGATTCGATCTCTTCTGTCGGAATCATTTGTTTTTTATCTTGGCGATATGGCCGACACGTGTCTGCATATCTCGAATCATGGATCCTCGGTTCGGGATCCGGTATCAATAGGGAACAAGGGTAGATTTATCTTTTATCTTTTTAATGAATGCTATTTTTGAACTAAATAAAGAGTAGTGCTATTTGTGACAAAAAAACATCACTGGTGCCATTCTAGGAAATCTCGTAGTTTCTTTTTGCTTTCAAGTTATCATTTAACTTGTTAAATATTTTGGTATCCATCTACAAAAGTATTATAAATATATAGATAATATGTTTAACAATACAAATAATAAAATCACATGCTGAATTCACATCTCCATATATTCTCCATATATTTTCCTGTATCTTTTTCATTTGCTAATAAACTTAATGAATTGTCATACAGTTAAATAAATGAATTATTCAGAAATTGATGAAGCTATGAGTTTTTTTTTTTTTTTTCAAATGTTAATGAATTCTGATACACCTTAAATATATTTCGTTCTCCAATTTTAGTTAGTATATTAAGAGTAGCCAAAGTTCTTACTTGAATTGTGTCGTTCGTCCAGAAAATTAATATTGTTACAAGCAAGATGTGATACTTTGCCTTTGCTTATACTCCACAAGAAGAAAGAGGATATAAAGTAAATCTATATCGAAAGCGAATGGAGGCGTCAAGAAGCAACGTCTCTACAATCATTCTTTAAATTAATCCCTCTCATGTTGTTTTATCTGCTGAACACTTTTTCACTTGCTTACAACCTCTCTTAATAATGGAGGAAACGACGACGTTTCAGGGACTAGGACATCTCTTCATGACCATCTTCTTGTACGGCTTCTCAGCTTTCATCGTGGCTCCGGTGATGACAGACGTTAGCATGGCGGCGATATGTCCCGGAAAAGACGAGTGTTCTCTCGCCATTTACCTATCTGGCTTTCAACAAGTTGTACGTATAGATTTTAAAATACTTTATACATATGAAACACTTTAATTGATATTCCTAATCTTTATCTGTTTCTCAAATAATATTTTCCATCATTTTTCTTTCGAAATAAGTGAATTTTCTACAATGTAAAATTTAACTTATTTTCACATTTAACCGTACCCTAAATTTTTAAAATTTATACCAAAATAACATATACTTAAAACGAAAAGGTATTATTTTCTGTATATATATTTTTAATATATACAATTATTAGATCACGGGTGTGGGATCGTTGATGATGATGCCACTAGTGGGAAGCTTGTCGGACAAGCATGGGAGAAAAAGTTTACTTACTCTTCCAATGATACTCAACATTTTGCCTCTTGGTATGTTTACTCATGGTCCCTACTTTAAACCTTAAATAAGCTTTTAATCCACGTCAACTATGCATTGCTTGAAAGCACAAGCATCATATATATTTTGGTTCACATGCCTTTTTGTTTTTTTTTGTTAAAGATATTGTTTTCAAATTCATTTGCTTTTATTTATATGGGAAATTGCAAATATCTATAGGTATTCCAAATTGAGAAAATGTTGAATATATTTTTTATTTTGAAATATTTACTTTTCTGATATTTGAAAGTCTAGTATCTGTAAAATCAAAGAGCGAGTATCGATCTTAATATCTTAATTCAAATATACAAAATTACTCTATTGGAAAACATGGATGAACGGTCTGATTTATTATTTCACTGAAAAAGGTATTCAATAATTACAGCGACCTTAGCATATAGTAGAGGGACGACCGTCTTCTACATCTACTATGTACTAAAGACTTTGACTTCTATTATTTGCGAAGGAAGTGTTCTTTGTCTTGCCCTTGCCTACGTGGTATGTCCCTTCCTCACTTTTTTTTTCTTTGTTTGTTGTAACATTTTTTTTATTAAATAATACTTTCTTTGTTCATGTTTAGGGTTTTTCACAAATATTAAAAAAGAATAAATTATTTTATTATCTTATTAGTTTGCTTTTTTTATTTGATTTTTTATGGCTTCATTCCATATATGTGATTATTTCACTTTCCTCTTACTTACTTTTTTCAATTTTCCCATTTTTCTACTCATTATTTTTCCAATTTCTCCAAAAAATATACTTATTAGTTAATTTTAAAATAGAAAATATATTAAATAAAATCTACAAAATCAATCTTATAGAAACATAAAAAAACATGCAAAACATCAATCTACAAAATCAATCTTTGTTTGATGACTAATGCGCTACTTTTTAAATGAGACCATATTTAATTATTGAGGCCATAGTCTGTGTCTTCAGGTCCTAGACTAATATTTGTTACTATTTCTACAAATCCCTACAACACGAGAAATTACTTCAAGTTCAATACGCTTAACTTTAAAAATCTATCAGGATAATTGATAAAAAAAATAAATGCACTTTGATGATATGTAGTCAAACCAATGCTCTTAAGCCCTCTTATACATCACCATATACACGAAATCGGAATGTTACAATCATCTCCACTAATAGAACGCAGCGTCTTTGTTGTCCAAGACCATCATCCCTAATTGTGTAAACTCATATGTTTCCACACTCATTTGGGTTCAGCTCTAATACCACTTGTAATGTTCCGACTGCCACCGTCCGTTGGTTCCCCACGCTTCTCTCGGTCCATAGGCTCTATCCTTTTCTAGACAGGCAGTGCATTATTCTGCAAGGCTCGAATGGCTTTTTATTATTCCATTAAACCACCACAAGCTATTTCTCTGCATTTTATTTTCACTCGCACCACACCGAAAATTATTTCCACTTAGGTCACCCATCCAAAAATTACTCCAACACAAATATCTTAACTCTGGAAATCGGAAACATTTATTGAAATCTGACCCAGCCAATTAAATTATAATTTCAGTAAAAATATAAATATGATCAACAATATATTATAACACTAATTTAAGCCCAAACTAAACACAATACAAAATTAGTTTTTTATAAATATATCGGTTAAACAACCAAAAATAAAATATTTGACTCTATAAAACAAAAAAATAAACTTTGTTTTAATATACTATAAATAATAAATGCAAACTGAATATTTAATTATAAAACATCAAAATTATATAAGATATATAATTTAAACAAAAACTAAACTAAATAGAATATATTTATCAAATGATGTTTCCTCCGCGTGATGCGCGGATACTATCTTAATATATATATATATATATAGTAAAACCTCTATAAAGTAATACTCGAGAAATTAATAACCTCTATAAATTAATATATTTCGTTTGTCCCGAGTTGGACTAGTGTAATATTTAACATAATTTGATAAATTAGTAAGATAATAATTTTTTTAAAAATTCTATGTAACTATATGGTCCTACCAATATCATAAAATTTTATAACATATAAATAATATATTTTAGTAAAGTATGATTCTAGTGTTATTTGTTTATTCGTAAATTTGTATTTTTGTTGTAGTTTATCTCTAAAGTGTTCTTACTGTATCAAAATCAGTTAGTATTATCTTTTTAAATTACATCTAAAAATTATAAAAGATTTTATATGCGATAATTGTTTATTAATATCTTCTGCGACTAAAAGATCGAAGGATTTTCTTTAATTTCCTACTTTAAATATATATATTTTTAAAAAAATTAGAAAAATCTCTGTATTAATTAATTATTATTAATTTATCGATAAATTAATATCCTCTATAAATTAATAAAATACTCCAGTCCCAACATTATTAATTTATAGAGGTTTTAGTGAATATATTTGTGAAACTAAAATGTAATACATCAAATACGCACAGCTAGCCACCCATTAAATTTTGAATGGAACCGCAAAAAGGAACAATCTCCATGAAAACTAGAAAATCATCCTCGAGAAATTCAATTCAAGGTTAGAAATATTATTATTATCAATCTTGTAATCTAGTAAACCAGAGTTAAATCGATTGAATTATTATGTAGTATTGATTACTAATGCGCCAGTGGGACCCCGTGATTGAAATATTGCATTGCAATTACAATGGAGATTTAGTTCAATTCCTTTTAAAGGTCAGCGATTTTGTTTAAAACCAAAGAAAATCGTTTCTTTAAATAATTAAATGTGTTTGACTACCATTAAATGTAAACCTTTGAAAATAAATGAGAAATAACAAGGTTGAGAAAAATGGACATGATAACACATCAGTAAAAGAAACTCTAAAATGTTTTTTTTTGTTTTGTTAATATATTAGAAAGATTATTGATTAGATCATATTTTTTTCTTTGACCAAAATATATATATATATATATATTGTTTTCGTGCTAATTTTTTTTTTTGGAAGTTAGTATTAATTTTCATATTTTAAAAACATCTAACTTTTTCTTTCCTAGCTAAAATTATTGAAGAATGTAAATCTAATAGAACCAAGAACCCCTTTTACTAATTTACCTTTTTCTAATCAATTAACGTCAAAAGTGGTAAAATATTTATATTGGATTATTGATACAAATTTTATCATCCAGCAATATAATTTTCCTGAATTATTATGGAAAAACTGTCAGGCTGATAATGTATCAGAGGGACGACGAGCTTCCGCGTTTGCAATACTTACCGGGATTGGATCTTGTGCATTCGTATGCGCTACTCTTTGTGCTCGATTTTTGTCTATTTCCGCCACATTTCAGGTCTCTCTATCTACTCAAAAATGTATGTATTTGTATTTTATCGTTAGTAGTGTGTATTTTTAATTTAAGTGCTTTGATTCTCGGCTTGTTAGGTCGCAACAACAATGGCGATTTTATCAACGATGTACATGAGGATGTTCCTACCAGATTCGCACCGAGACAATAACCTAGCTGCTCCCATTGTTTCAAACGAGAAATTAAGTTCTGCTCTACTTGAAGATTATTCTGGTCATCAAAATAGAATATCTAAAGTAATTCGTTCGGTAGGTGAAATGGCCTCTCTAATGAAAAGCAGGTGCTGTGTTTACTCTTTTCCTTACTTTTTGTTCTCTTCTTATAATGTGAATGGGTTCAGTATTTTTAAATACAATATAATACGCTTAATTTTAATTTATATATTAGTTTAAGATAACATTCACGTCGATTTATTACTCAAGTTTAATATTTCAGCGTTCCACTTTTTCAAGTTGCGATGGTTTCGTTCTTTAGTAGTCTTGGTGAGGCAGGTCTACATGCTTCATCTATGGTACGTTTTCACAATAAAAATTATAATAAAGAATTGTCACATTTTACCCAAAAATATATAAATAAATAACTTTTTTTTTTTTGATAAATAACTTTTGTTTGGTTTACGCCATAAACATTCTGTTGTAATTTAAAATGCCAATAAGAGACAATAATTTGAATAAGTTATTGTATGACATGACTCCAGAAAACTATGTTTTGTAAAAAAAAAGTTTTGGATTATTGATGTCGTATTTCTCAGAATATATGTATTTATGTTTTGTCGATTACTTCACGCAGTACTATTTGAAGGCCAAGTTTCACTTTAACAAAGACCAGTTTGCAGATTTGATGATCATATCAGGTGTTGCAGGGTCTATTTCACAGGTAAATAAAATAGTAAGCTTACTTTGATAGGAAATTATATATCTATTTTGTAACTTACAAAATAGTTTTACAGTTGCTCTTCATGCCCATTCTAGTTCCTGCTTTAAAAGAGCAGAAGCTGCTCTCAACTGGTCTTTTTTTTGGATGTGCCCATGTAAGCAACTTTTCTTACCTATCATCCTTATGTGTTCCCTATACTTTATTTTTGTTCTCTAATATATATGTTTCAAAATCGATTTGTGCAGATATTCCTCCTTAGTGTGGCATGGTCCTCGTGGGTATTAATTTTAACTTTTCAAGAAAATATTTACATTTTTCTTTTTGGATGGTTACTCGTCTTTGTTATATCATTTGACATTTATGAGAAGTGCTTCTAGAATTAATTATTGGCTAAGGAATTTGAAACGAACAGGTTCCATATATGGCGGCCATATTTTCACTTTTCTCTATATTCCCTCATTCATGTGTAAGTTTTCATGCTAAATATTTTTTTAATTTATTTTATATTATAATTTAATTACACATTTACCAGTATTGTAATTTAAATTCGCAGATGCGAAGCATTGTTTCCAAACAAGTTGCATCAAATGAGCAAGTAAATAACTTCTATAACACATTACATTTGCTATTATACAATAATGAATAAGCTAAACCATAAGGACACGTGGTATAAGATGGATGAGAGAATAAAATGAGTACAAAGAAAATATTAGAATTGGTATTCACATAAAATCAAACCTTATTATCTTGGTTTTTTTTTTTTTTTTAACAATCTACTTCAAAATACTCTAATTTTTAGTAAATTATTTCAGGGAAAGGCCCAAGGGATTATTTCAAGCATATGTTCACTTGCAAATGTCATTTCTCCGTTGGCATTTTCACCTCTAACAGGTTTCACTATATATTAAAATATTTGAAAGAGATAAGCAACACTTTGCGACTAACAAAAAAAGGTTTTGCCTCTTCTAGATTGGTTTTTGTCTGAAAGAGCCCCATTTGAATTCCCAGGATTCAGTATCATGTGTGCAGGGTTTACCATGGTAAATATACTGTCATTTTCAGTTTTTTGTTTGTTTGTTACAGGACTCTTTTTTTATAAGAAATTAACCACCTTTATTTTCCTTAGAACTTTTTTACATTTTTATTTTTGCAGTTTCCATTGAAATGCACTGAAATTAGTATATATATATTATTAAATCCCATGAAAAGAACCAATTATACCGATTTCTAATAAATATAGAAAATACTTTTACTTTTTTTTTTTAATTAGCTACACGAACGCAACACTTAACTCAGTTTAATACTCAAATTCATTATCCTACATGTATGTTACACCCATCAACTTAATAAAAGTTAAAAGAATTAGAAAAAATGTTAGCAATTTTAACCAAAAATACCCTATATGATGTTGAATTTAATAGTTGGTAAAACTAAATATTCAAATATAGCGTCATTTATGATTTCGTACTTTCATTTTTTTTTGTTATTAATCGAGCTAATCTTCTAATTATGTTAATGTCTGTTGAGTGTTGAGTCGAGGGTGTCAAATAAACACAGTATATTGATGAGTGAGAGTAGAGGATCCGGTAATTAACGATTACTAAGAAGGATAATGTGGATAGTTATATTTTATTTTGTAGACAATAGCCTTCATCCAAAGCCTCATGATCAGAGCAACAACCCCAATGTCAGATGTGGGATCTCCATAAATGCAGTTAGTTCAAGACCATAGATTTTATAATGAAACAAAATGCACAGGTTTTAGACTCGAAACTTGACGTTTATACAAACCCCTTCATATTGCAAACGGGTTTACTATTATAGTTGTTGGCAATAGTATGTTTAGGCTTGTCATTAGCCCAAGGGGGGAGACACCATGTTTCAAGATAACATACAATTCACCATTATTTGTGGATGTATTTATACATAATAGAACTATTTTGTAAAAAAACTGTATTTTATTTTATTTCTAGCACTTTTATGAAAACTTTTGCATTCTATAGTGTTCATTAAAATTTGTTAGATTTTCTGGGAGTGTTTGAGATTTTTGATAAAGAGGTTTTTACAACCGGGAATCGATCCACAACAAAAGAGCTAACACATTAAGATTGCAAGGATTCTAATTTAATCTAAGGCAAAAAGAGTTTGTGGTTTAGTAAATCAAATCTAAAGTAAACAAAAGCAAAAAAAAAAAAAAAAAAACTAAAACTGTTTTTGGAAATCAAATAAGAAAAGGCGACAAATCTCGGGAATGACAATGATCTAGATGAGATGATGAATGTTTGATGATGCTAAAGACACATTAAGAACACTATCCTAGGTTAAGGATCACTATATAGATTAATCTACTTCCATGGTACTAATCCCTTTAATAGTTATTTGATAATCAATACTCTCGTTAGCTACCAAACAACCAATGATCATTAATAATCAATTCTGATCCAACCACTAATCACCCTAATCCACTATTTCCATAGGCTAAACATGAAAAACATATTTAAGTTCTTTCAACCATTTCATCTAACACATTCTAGGTATGAAATGTTAATGATCTAGATTTCTCAATGACAAGCTTAATCTAGCATTGCTAATAACGTAAATGAAAGATTACCTATGATCTAGTCCTAAACATCATTATTAACTCATCAAATAATCCTAATCAACCAAACCCTAAACTCATATAAAAGACTACTCATTCATAATCATGAAAACAAAATTCAATTTTTGATTGATGCATAATCATGATTAATAGAAGAATAGTTGTAAGATTTAAGAAGAGAAAGAGGTTTGATACTTAGAAATTGAAAGATTCATACAAAGACCTAAAAGAGGCTAAGAGAGAATTTCTCAAAACAAAGCATAAGTTTTCTAATTAGGTTTTAGGGCTATTTATAGAAAAAGACAAGAGAAATTGGTTAAACATATAACCAACTGAAATCAACTTGAATTGAACCGGTTTAGGAACAAAATCAGAATTTTTGGAGGCATTTGGTCGAGCAAAGCTATCGGGGTCATGAAGTCGGGCCATTTGGTTGTCCGTTTCCCTTGTCAGTTTTCGCCATCTCCACAACGGTGACACGAGGCCGTTGGGTGAGACCGTTCTTCACTAAATGGAGTGTATATCCTTAACCGCTGATCTAAATTGCTTGGAACCACTGCCATTAGAAAGATATCTCAACTTTATATAACTTTCATCAAGGATTCTAGAGCTAAAACGCAAGAGAAGGTCCTCATCTGAGTCGATTTTGGAGACACTTTGTGTTGGTTTTGGATCATCGTTTTTGTTTTATGCATCCAAGTGATCCCTCTAGTTGCATAGCTCACTCTAATAACTATAAAACAAGAAATATATGCAAACATCCACCTAAATATCTAAATGTGCAATACAAACACACGATACTTATGCAAAATTGATGCTTAAAAACACTTAAAAAGACAATATATCAATTCTTCAAATAATCATTTACTTACTGGTTTGTACCCATATCCATTAGAATTTTCATCGACATGGTTTATTTTCCATTGACAAAGAAGAATAATAAACGATTGGATGAACTAGCACCATGTGGAAGTACATAATTTAACAGTAAAATGAGTGGATGTTGGAGGTAGGCCGACCACCAAACCTAAACCTCGGCCTAAATTCGCCAATTATCTACGCAATAAGCCCAAAACGATGAAAAGCCCACGAAGAAGAATCTTCAACCCAACTCCGAAGCTCAAAACCTGAGGTACCTGCTAGGTAAGGGGGATTAGGTAGAAGCAACCTATATAAACAAGAAGGATCATTGTCATATAAAGCTAATCGAAAATTAGGGAGAGAATGGAGCAATGCACTTAACACATACTGAGCAATCCGACTTCTATAGGACATCCGGCGAATCAAGCTTTGGTGGAACATTCAACCTCAGTTCCCCAACCTCGGTCAAACATTCATCCTTGGCTAACTCTGACCTTCGACTAATCAAATGACAGATCACGCCATCTCGAAGCCAAGATTGTACCTCGTCTACTCACAACGATCGATCTTCGGCATTCACTTGTAACCAATCATTTCAGACCTCGAGCACTGTCATTCCCGAGCCTTGTTTTAATTATGAAAGTCTACGAACTCCTCTTTATATTACCAAACTACCCCTTGTTGTAATTGACCACCAACAATTGGCGCCACCTGTGGGGACCTAGACATTCTTAGACGCACAAAGAAGGCCTGAGCTATGACAAGGATCCCAACAACGCAGAGTAAACAAAAACAGAGTATTAATCAAATGAGAATAAATGTACTAAAGATGAGATTCATAGATATGTGATTCTCCTTGGTGTCTCTTAGATGCTTAAATGAACTTCACAGAAGCTATCTATAGACAATGAACATCGAAACAAGGTGGCTTCACTCCCGTGATAAACACCAACAAGGCTATACCACTTCTTAATCTTAATACCCAGTCAATGAGACAGAGAGCAAGAACAAGTTCCCAAAATTTTCATAAACTTTTTTATAAATTTCCCAGAAGCAGTCTTCTCTCTGCTCTTTTGATTTCCTCAGAAGGGTTGTGGGAAAGATTGTTGTCTTCGGGTCAACTAAACATTCGGCATGTGAGTGGTGATTAGATAGCTAGTGTTTGTAGGCTCCATGCTTGGCATCGAACAACTTACTACCTGTCCTTCTCAGTTACTTCACGAGCGATATAACGCTCGATGATCGGATATGGGGCTTGTGTTGCGTACCTATCTAGATGGTATTGTTGGGTTTGGTATCTCCTTTGTGGAGAAGTCGTGAACACACAAACTGGCGTATTTTTTCCTTTCAACTCGGCATTTCCTTGTCTGCTTTGGTGAATAATTAGTCGGTTGAACTCTCGGATATGAAAAAAATATCAGCGGTGACTCGAAGTAATTCAGTCCCGGCAAAGCACATATGTTCTTTGGGTAAAAGATGACTGTCAAGACTTCGTCCCACTCTCAATTTCCTTAGTGTTTATGAGAATGAGGCAAGGAATTGTTGTGATCGATGAATGCTACCTGGTTGATTCTTCCACTAGTTATATGCTTGTCTCATTAGGTCAGTTAATGACCGTCTTGCGCACTTAGAGGCACGACCTTAGGCAGTTAGAAGAGGGCAGGGGGAAAACTCTAACAGGCCAAGACATCATCTTGAAGATGAATTTGTTCCCAACTCAGAGGATTATGAAAATGACCTAATACCAACCCCTAATATTCGAGCTAGGCGACATGAGATAGTTAGAGATCGAGATGCGGATGTTGATAGACCACGAGATGAAGGCAAAGACTTGAAGCTAACTGCAATAATGGTTGCAAGAAGAGTAAACCCAGAGGCTTATTTAGATTGGGAGAACAGAACGGACAACATCTTTGAATTCTACAACTACTCAGACGCTAGGAAAGTGTCACTAGCTGCAGCTCATTTCGCATAAAATGCCTTGAGTTGGTGGGATAGGGAAGTTTATGAGAGGAGAATACTTAGTCATGGGCAGATTAGTACATGGGAAGACATGAGGTGCCAGCTCTGAAAGATATACGTTCCATCATACTACCACCAAGACTTACAAAAGAAGTTTTGAAAGTTAACTCAAGAATGCAAGTCAGTAGAGGAATATTTTGAGGAATTTGAGATGTTGAGGAACAGATTAGAGGTTGAGAACTCGGAGGAGACCCTAATGGCTCAGTTCGTGGACGGTCTTCATGATAGGATTGCCCGTCAGGTTGAAAAACAAGCATACCGAGATTTAGAGGAATTTTTGCATCTAGCTACGCAAGCTGAGCAACATATCAAGAGGAAAACTGTCCAGAAAACTAGGAGCAAAACAGCGTGGACTCCCCAACCCCAGAGGAGCTTAGACGAGGGAAAGTCTATCGAAGTTGAGTCTAAGTTCCAGAAAACCATCCTAGAAACTATTAAGCCAGCCAGATCCGAAACAGGTACGTTTTCCAGTCAACTTACTAGATCACATGACATAACTTGTTTCAAGAGTCAGGAAAAATGTCACTATACAAGGAAGTGAATAAGCCAACGAGTCATGGTCCTTAGGGATAATGGTATGTACGACTCTGAAGAAGAAGCTTCCGATGAACAAGTGCAATCTGAAGAAGAAATTGTTGATTATCCAGAAGTGGGGCAACTTTTGGTGACAAGGAGAGTTCCCAGCTCATTCTTTGATCCCGAGACCGTGCAACGAGAAAACATCTTTCACACTTGGTGCAACATAAACTCTAAGGTATGTAATCTTCTAATTGATGGTGGTTCATGTACGAATGTTTCAAGCAGGTACTTGGTTGATAAGCTAGGTCTCAAGAAAACAAAGCATCTAAGACCATACTGTCTCAAGTGGTTGAACGATGAAACCAAGCACAAGATATTGGAACAAGTCACCGTGGAATTTAGTATTGGTAAGTACTCGGATCAGGTCATTTGTGATGTAATGCCAATGCAAGCCAGACACTTGCTGCTAGGAAGACCCTAGAAATTCGATAAGGATACTACCCATAGGAGACTTACAAACTACTATAGTTTCAGCCACAACAACCGTAAGCATAGTCTAGCCCCCCTTACTCCACAAAAAATCCATGAGATGCAGAAAGCGATGGACAAGGGAGATACGGTAATTAAGACTAACTTATTTGTATCACCTCCCTCTATCTTGAAATCTCTTGAATCAAAAGAACAGGTGCTACTAATGGTCTTTAGAGAAAGGTTGTTTTCAGGACCAGAAAAAGGAGACACACCGGAGGAGATACTCAAGTTGCTAGATAAATTTCAAGAAGTCTTTTTGGAGGAGATACCTCCAGGGTTACCGCCACTTACAGGAATAGAACATCAGATAGACCTAGTACCCAAAGATCCGTTACCCAACCGACCAGCCTATAGGGTGAACCCGACAGAAGCTAAGGAGTTAGAACTTCAGGTTCAAGATCTACTATCCAAGGGATATTTTAGGGAGAGCTTAAGCCCGTGTGTCATTCCAGTTCTCTTAGTGCCTAAGAAAGATGGGACATGGCGTATATGTGTAGACTGTAGGGCCATAAACAATATTACCCTTAAGTATAGGCATCCCATCCCTAGGTTAGACGACATGTTAGACGAGCTTCATGGTGCGACCATTTGTTCCAAGATAGACTTAAAAAGTGGGTACCATCAGGTTAGGATGAAAGAAAGAGATGAGTGAAAAACTGCTTTCCAGACCAAGAGAGGCTTGTACGAATGGTTTTTCATGCCATTTGGGCTTACAAATGTGTCAAGCACGTTCATGCGGCTAATAAACCATGTCTTAAGGGCATAAATCTGTAAGTTCGTGGTCGTATACTTTGATGATATATTAATTTACAGAACGTGTTTTGCAAATCACTTGGAGCATTAAGATCAAGTCCTAGAGACACTTCGGAAAGAAGGTTTATATGCCAACCTTAAGAAGTGTACTTTTTGTACTGATCAGTTGGTTTTTCTATGTCTTGTGGTTAGTTCACAGGGACTAAAAGTCGACGAGGAGAAGATTAAGGCCATAAAGACTGGTCAACATCCACCTCGATCAGCCAAGTTAGAAGCTTCCACGGCTTAGCAAGTTTCTACATGAAATATCTCAAGGATTTCAGTACTATTGCAACACCTTTGACCATAGTGATCAAGAAGAATAGTGCTTTCATTTTGGGACAGGCGCAAAAGGACGTGTTTAGAAAGCTCAAAGACAACCTCACCCATGCACCGGTTTTAGTACTTCCTAACTTTGACAAAATGTATGAAATTGAATGTGATGCCTTAGGAACAGGTATTGGAGCTGTACTTACTCAAGGAGGGAAACCCGTCGCCTTCTTCAGTGAAAATCTAAGTGGAGCTTCGCTGAACTATCTGATCTACGACAAGGAGCTATATGCATTGGTAAGGAGTTTAGAAACTTGGCAATATTATTTGTTATCAAAAGAGTTTGTTATTCATACAGATTACAAGACGCTGAAGCATCTTCGTGGACAGACCATACTTAAGAAAAGACATGCTTGTTGGTTAGAGTTCATGGAAACATTTTCATATGTGATCAAGTACAAGAGAGGTAAGGATAACATTCTGGCAGATACGCTCTCAAGGAGATACATGCTCATTGCGACAATGGAAGCTAAGGTTATTGGATTCGAGAATATCAAGACCCTATACGGAGAGGATCCAGATTTTTGAGGGATATACATTTAGACTACCAAGGCTAATTTTGGAGCATTCTGTTAACAGGACGAGTTCTTGTTTAAGGAAAAATGCCTTTGCATTCCACATGGGTGTATGTGAGAGTTACTTATTCGGGAGGCTCATGGAAGGGGTCTCATGGGGCATTTTGGGCGAGATAAGACAATGAGTGTATTGATGGATCACTTCTTTTGTCCACACTTGAAGAAAGACGTGGAGAGATTTTGTTCCAAATGCATCACCTGCTTAAAGGCAAAATCCAGGTTACATCCTCACGGCTTGTATTTTACCTTTACATTCCTAACATGCCTTGGATGGACATATCGATGGACTTTGTCTTAGGACTGCCAAACATAAATCACAAGGACTATATTTTTGTAGTTGTTGACAGGTTTTCAAATATGGCTCACTTCATACCTTGCAACGATACCAATGACACAACCCAAACGGCTGGCTTATTTTTCAAAGAAGTCGTCTATATACATGGTGTACCCAGAACCATCATCTCCGACCACGACACAAGGGTCCTAAGCCACTTTTAGTGAAAACTATAGAAGAAACTAGGAACTAAGCTACTTTTTTCCACCATGTGCCATCCCCAGACTGATGGGCAGGCTGAGGAAGTAAACTGGACCTTTTCAACATTGTTGAGGGCCACAGTCAGTTGGAATTTGCGTAATTGGTTAACATGCGTACCTTACATTGATTTTTTGTACAATCATGCCAAGCATTCGGCTATTAAGCATTCTCCATTTGAAATTATTTATGGATTGAACCCTAGTACGCAACTAGACCTTTCTCGTTTGCCCCAAGCAGTTTACTAGTGTAGAAGGAGAAACAAAGGCCGATTTTGTCAAGAACTACACCAGAAAGTCAAGGAGAATTTGGAGAAGAAGTCTGAAAAGATTAATGAGCATGATGACAAAGAAGATCACCTTTGAACCACGAGATTGTGTTTAGCATGCTCACTTGATGTGATGCTTGAAGTTTTCCTTTAATATCACTTCTTTTTAAACTGCAAGTGCACAGTAAATCAGTTGTAGTTCTTAAGGTTATCGATCCCACAAAGATTAAGAGCTATGCAGATTGAATTCAGAGAAAGAAATCTAACTAAGACAAAATATGAAAGGGGTTTATTTTTGGGTTTTCTAATGATTAAGCAATAAAATAAGAAAGCAAGTAAATAAAATCGGTTGTAAACTAATGAGATTAAGGCGTTGTGCATTTAGCGAATTATCTCAGGATTTCCATGGTTCTCAACAAATCAAGTGAAAGATAATATGCAAGTGTTTTCGTTCTAGGTTCTCAACAACGAACATGGATAAACAAACAAGCTATAGTTCATAAAATGAATGTCTAAAGTCTCAACACCCCCTTACGTAGACAATGACATGCATCAACCAGCAAGATAAACAAGTTTGATAAGTTCAAAAAGCTCCATAACTCAACTAACGCAGGTTATGGCGTGAAGCTTCAGTAACACTAGTTCCGAGAAGTAGGTTTACACAGATATCACTCCTATTCGACTAGATCAGTACTAGGTGATCAATTCAAGCAACATGCATTAAGTAAAAGATGTCCGAAGAGAACTCTAACAATAGATGAAAATCAGATTTAACAATCTAGATGAATTGAACTATGAATTCCCCTTGAATCACCCCATAAAACCCAACAAAGAGAACTACTCGCTCATGTGCAAAGAGACGCAATAGATATCATAAAAAACATCATCATAAACGAATCAATAAATCAAAGAAAAGTTCTCTAGATGTCACAGATGATAACTTGTCTCCCCAAAAGCAAATAAAAGTAAGAAAGGGATATAAACAATGAAGAACAAGGATAAATCTTCAAAAGGTAACTTCTAGGGTTTGGAGGCGACGAAAGAGGCTCTGTAGAGATGTATTAGGGCTGCTGGTTTGAGGTTGAAAAAGCACACATAGAGGCACACAAATTCATACCCAAAACATTAGGTTAAATGAGTATTTATAGGTCTAAGGGTGTAGAAAGTCGGTTTTACGGTTTCTAAAGCTAAACTCGTCGTTTTGGTTAAGTAAGGAGGCAGGGGTTATGACCTTGGTCACGGGGCTTCTAACTGAGGTTAATGGTAGGCTTGGCCCCGGTCACGGTCCCTATAGCCGGAGTCTTCAGGAGGCACGGCCTCGATCACACTCCTTGTGACCGAGGTTGGCAGGTCTTCACTCTTCGGGTTGTATCTTCCAAAGGCTGAATGAATTTTTTTGATTCTTGTCCTAATTAAATCTTGACTCTTTTAGATTTCCGTAGACACTAAGATCTCTGGATTTACTGCACGAGAAGGTCTTCATAGAATGCCAAAATTCTGATGCTCTGAAACTACCTAAAAAAAGGTTTGGGTTGACTTTGTGTCCCTTTTGCTCTAAAACTTCTAAAAGTCTCCAGGAAGTGGGAATGGTGGAAAATGGCCTTGAAGTGTCCATAATCACTTGTTTTTCATTGAAACCCTGATAAAAACATATTAATAGTGGGCAAAAATACGATTTTATCAACTCCCCCAGACTTTGCTTAGCCTCAAGCAAACAAGAAAGATAAACCGGTGGAGAGGTTTGAAAATCGTGGAAACTCTTAAATGATCAGAGACCATGCTCCAATAGATAATCTGCGAACTCATTAGTACAAAGATTCATATCAGAACATTCTCACTATAGACTCACAACATTCTCAACTCTTGTCTGTCCATCTCAAATCTTCAAAATAACTCAAAATTCACTTCAGTTAACTCCTTACATTTATTAAGAGTTGTGTGAGCTTTCTCATCAGAAGGTATCATTCACGGTGGACGGCGCTTGGTAGGAAAGGGCTTTTTAGTGTTTAAGTGGTGGAGTTAAAGTGTTTAGGGCTTACCAATGACTTGAAAGTGTAGCGTATGTCGCAAAACCACAAGAGAGTATGAACTCATTGATGTTCACAGTTTCCAACCACTTCTTCGTAAAACACCTCACTCCTTTTCTTCTTTTTCTTCCTTTAGTTCTCCAGACTTAGATTTATCTGTGATATTCCCTGCAAATGACTCCATATCTTTTTTTAAAGCGATATATCTTCCTTGGGATTATCTATGCCATGAGATTCTTTTATTTTGTCACCATTTCCTTTCCTTTCGTTTTTCTTTTTCTTTTTCTTTTTTTTTCTTTTTTTCTTATCTTTTTTTCCTCTTTTCTTCTTTTTTTTTGTGTTTTTTTTCTTTTTTCGAAAGGAGAAACGGTACGTATTGAAACAAGTATCATATGCAGAAAATAGGTACCTTTTTATGTCGAATTCCAGGGTAGAATGATCTCTATACCAAATCATCACATTCTCTTTTTAGTTCTCAAAGCCTCCATCTTCAGTGGCTGGAAAACTGTGTCGGAAATTTCTTTCTGCATTTTTACGACATCTCTGGCAAACGAGAAAGAAAAAGAGAATGATATGAGGTCCAGAAAAAAATGTTATGGTTTAAGGGTGTGAACCACTATATATAAGTGGCCATTCATGATCAGTAGAGAGTGATAAAAAGGATAAGAAGTCCGGAATGTGCTGCTCGTTTCCTGATCTAATACCTCTAATGAGAAAGAATTAAAGTCATTATTAAGGTTCAAATAAAATAGAGTTAACATCAGATCCAACCAAGTCTTCGTAAGATGAAACTTAAGGGGAGAGATCCTGCAGTGAGGTTCTAGGTATTGTCCGTTCTTTAGCGAATCCTACAAAACTTTTCCTTAGGGAATAGATCAGAACATATATAAGGTCGAAATCACCATATCATAGAATCATCATTCCTACAAAGTTTGGACTCAACAAAAAAATGACAAGAAAAAAGATATTAAAATGACTCAAAAGAAATAAAAGTGTGAGAGTAACGGATAAACATCCCCCAAGACTTAAATCACACTATCTCCAGTATGAATAAATCTAGAAAATACGGGAAAAAATAAAATAAATGCAGAAAGGCAAAGATAGAACGAGTGAACCTCGACTTTTCAGGAGGTTCTGGTGCTCGGTAGTGGACTAATCAAGGTGTCCTGGATCTTAAGTTCTCCTCTGCAGCTGCGCAATGAGAGTGCGCTGTTTGGCTAACTCCTGCTCCAGCTCTATACGTCGTGCTCTCTCTTCGTCAAGAGAGGAAGTGGCTGTGTCATGTCTCGTGGACGCTTATGTCACTACACCAAAACAGGGTTTTTGCTACTAATTGTTGCTACTGATTCTGCAGTCGCTAAATTTCCTGACTGTTTTGCTACTGATTACCGACTGTTTGACAACGATTTCTAAACAGTCGCAAAACAGTCAGTATTTAGCGACCAAATAAATCAGTCGTTAAATAGTAGGACGTTTACGACTGTTATAGTGACTAAATTGTAGTCAAAATATGTAGTCGGTAATCAGTAGCAAATATAAAGAAAATTTCCCGACTGATTTGCTACGGAATAGCTACTGCAGAGGAAATCAAGTACACCAACCACTAAATGATTTTCACGTATTTTTATAACTATTATTCGTAGGATCAGATAAATTATAAAAAGACAAAAGTACCTAGTATAGACAAAAGTATATAGTCAGAAAAAAAGTACATGGGACCAACAAAGAGTACGTCGGATAAGACAAAACTACGTTGTACTCGAGATAAACTATTGTCCCATAGTTGTACCATAGTTGTACCAAAACTGCATAGTTGTACTTTGATTGTTTAATCTTAAATTAGTTGTACTATACTTAAACCTCATAAATTTTAGTTGCACTAGTGACATTGGATTAATAATGTTTATTTTCTATAATTTCATAAACAAAAAATGTAGTAAATAACATTTTTCCAATTCTCAATAATTCAAGTCCTTCCCATCCAAAGAAACCTTAAGAGTATAAGAAATATGTTTGTAAAAATCTAGTGTTACGCAATAAATAACCAAAACAACCACATCAAGACAAAACTTGATCTTTTCCCGAATAATATAGATGTTAATTCTCCTATTACAAACAGAATAACACAAATAAGTCTTTATATTACAAATAATCAAACTAAAAATCAAATTAGCTCATAAGGATAATAGAGTATAGGGTTTGATATAGGGCTTAGGATTCAAACTTGTAACTTTTTATATAATTTGTCATTTTTATATTTCTTTTGAAATTCTAAAGTTATATATTGTTAAGAAATTCATAAATTATCATAAACTCGTAAAATAAAATATTTTTCATTAACTAATGTAAATAAAACAATTGTACAAGCATTTAAAAAAAAACCATGAGAAAACAAATAGACATTAAAAGGAAGACAGCCAATGGGGAGAGATCACTGAGATTGATTACGTGGCTTGCTCTTTCTAAATCCTTTTCTCTATAGGTTTCCAGGCCTGCATCCGTCTCTGTTTTGCCTCCTTCCCTCTCCTTTAAACTTCATTCCGACCATCTCGTCTCTATCTGTCTCGGTTTTTCAGGAATATTGCTGTCGGATTTCAAGGTGGACGAAGATGACATGTTCGGTGACGGTGACGAAGATTCGCCGCCGGAGCTTTCTTCACTCTTCGTTTTCTCTTTAATTCTGAAGCTTTCTTATACTTCTCTCTGCCTTTTTTGAATTTTGATTCAGCAGTACTGGAAGCTATGATTTTTTTTTTGATTCGTGAGTTTCCTGGCACATCTCTTATATACTGGAAGCTAGGATTTTTTTTGTTTTTTTTTTTTTGTTAAAGGATACTGGAAGCTAGGATGTTGTGTCGAATTTCTTTATTCCATTTCTTATGGATTTCTCCGCTTATATTTTGGAGGTTTAGTTCAGCAATGTCTGTTGTTACTTATATTGATTTCATGATTCTCTTTGGTTTTGGTTTCGATGAAAGATGATGGAGTGTAGATTTATTGGTTTTTTAGTGGTAACAATGTTTTTTTTCCTGACGAGATTGATATTTATGCTGCAGTTTTGTGATGATATATTTGAGCCGAAGCTGGAAGAGCTCTTTGATCAGTTTAGGGATGTTGGTGAAGAGATGGAGGTGTGGCCAACTGACCCTTTAACTTACAGATTTTCATTTAAATCCATTTAAGGTCAAGAATCTACAACTCCCAACTTGGCTTTCCGTTTGCTTCATCTCAAAAGTAAAACAAGACCTATGAGGATACAACAATGAAATTGAAGCTTAGATTTTAACACAGGAAACAAGCTGCAACATATATTCAAGGATGGGACCTTTGTTGATCTGAAAGTGAAGCAAGTTGCTGAGGCCTATACGAAGAAAGAGCAGACAATGCTCGAGTTGCAGACCCCCAAGCTTGCGATTGTCAACAAGTTCTTGCAAACAGATGAGCGATTCCTCGCATTCCTCGCCAAAGAAACTACTTCTGCTAATCCATAAGACTCACTTGTTTCTCACTTCTTTTGCTAAGTTCAAATTATGTTGTCTTTTGACAACATGAAACTTGTTCATTTTGTTTAAAAACATGAATATGTATGGTCGTGTGTGTGTTAATCCTATGGTTTTCGATTACTTTACATTTGTTTTTACTTTTCTTTATAGCTTCAACATTAAATTAAAATCAACAAACCAATTAGTTGCTAAACAACATTAAGAAATTGATAATTTGTAGTAGGTATTCAGTAGCAAATTTGTAGTAAAAACAAAAACAAATCAGTCATAAAACGGTAGTTAAACAGTCGTAAGCTTTGCCAAAAACTACTAAATTGATGATCAGTTTAGTCATAAATTAGTAGCCCAAGTCGTAGGTAATCAGTCGCAATTCAGTAACTATTCAGTCGCTAATTAGTCGTAATATTTTATGACTGAAGACCGACTGGACTTTTAGTAGCACAATTCAGTCACTATTCAGTCGCTAATTAGTCGTAATATTTTACTACTGATTAGCGACTGATTTTATCAGTTGTGAATCGGTCGTAAATCAGTAGCAAATTTGCTACTGGTTTATTTAGCGATGAGACCTTTAACTACGTCACATATCAGTCACTAATCAGTCGTAAAACTCTGTTTTGTTACTGATTTCCTACTGTTTTTGCAGTAGTTAAAAAACTGTTTTTTTGTAGTGTGTGACACGCTGAGAAGCAAAGGAAAACATTGCCTTCTTCTTGATGAAGACACCAAGTGTGAGTGGAAGTCGATCCTCTACTCGGGATGGGTAAAACTCACGTGGTAAAGGGCTCCAGCTCGTAAGTTCATCACTAAGGTGTGGCATGGTGTGGGAAGGGAGTAGGATAGTACAGATCATGCTAGGAGAAATGTGGTAATTGTTGATGTCTCTGTATTTTACTCCATTTTAGCATGCATTTCTCATCATTTAGATATAATTTCATCACTTGTTTCACTCCACTTTCTGTCCTTTATACTCATTTAGCATTCATACTAGGCTTTGCATTAGATTTGCATACATATTGCATTTTGGAGTTGTTCTCAGGTTAAATGGATGCTTTGGTAGAATATTTGGAGCTTGAGGAAGAATGGTGTGGAGCACTCGACCAGGACCACTCGATCTAGCATGCAAAATCTACAACTTGACCACAAGCCGATTCCTATGCCAAGCTGAAGATGACTACTCGGACAGAGGACCGAGTCCACCACTCAATGCCAAGCCGAGTTGAAGATCAAGAAGTAAACTTTGAAGAAGTACTCAACTTTCCCTCCACAACTCGATCTGCAGACTGAGCTCTACCACCGATCTAATCAGACTTAGTTGTTTTGTCTTTTTGAGTTTTAGGGTTTCCTTTAAAAAGTCCTTCCGGTAAAAAACTCTAATTATCTTTTGCTTTAGTTTATACTTTTTCGTTGTAGCCACCTGAAACCTTTTTGATTTCATAATCTAGATCTACTCTTTCTTTTCTTTTTGCATTTAATTTTTTCACAATCCTTCTAATCTCATCATCCTAAATCTGATTATGCACAGTTTGAGCATTTTTCCATGATTTTTGAGTAGTAAACTAGGGTTCTTGAGGATGAGGTAGATTTGTGTAGGAATTCTAATCTCCTTAGATGTTTAAACATGTAATTGAATAGATACCTTCTAGATTAGGTGTTTGTAATTCTATTCTTTGCTAACCCCTTAGAATTAGAGCCCAGGCATTTCACACTCGGAAGGTGTTTGATGAAATGCCTGATCAACTAATGCCAGAGATTTATGACTTTGCACCAAGAGATTAGTAGTTTTAGTTGTATTTTGACATTGATGAACTGTTTCTTAATGCTTGCTTATGCTATGTTTCATTGATACCTGCTCTCTGTCTCATTGAATATGTGTTAAGATTAGAAAGTATCATAGGTTTGTTGGTGTCTGTCATGAGAGTGGATTCACCTTGCTATGATGTCCATCGTCTACGGATAGCTTCTATGAAGTTGATTAAGCATCTAGAAGAGATTAGGAGGAATCACAGATCTTTGAACCCATTCCTTAGGGCCTTGCTTCTTATTGATTGATATTTTGTTTCTGCTTTGTTTGATTTCTCATTCTGTTTACTTTCAATTTCTTTCTGCAACTTAGAACGTGTTAGGTTATCGAAGAACTATCGATTTGGCATGAGTTAAGTGTATTTGATCATTTCCTAATTGCATAACAATACACTCATTTGGATTGGCACCTCATCTGCTGCAATGACATGATAGCTTTGAGGAATTGAATCTGAGATTGTATAACCTTGTTATAAATTTGGCGCCGTTACAATTTGCATGTCTGTTTGTGACATTTAGGATTTCAAATCTCTTAAGATCAAGTTCGTTTTCATTTTACTTTGGTTACTCACTTTTTGGATTTACTTTGTTTCAAGTACCACTCGACCTACAACTCAAGTTCTCGATTTATCGAGTTCTATTCAAGGTCAAACCTCTATTCAATGAGCAACTCGAAGTTCTAAGCCACTTTTTTTTTTCCCCTACCCCCTCTACTCTTTTTTTTTATTTTTTTTTTTTCTTTCTCTTCCACTCGATCTGCTTCATCGAGTTCATCATATCGAGTCTACCTCTCCTGTATATAAAAAAGATCACAAGGAAACCACAATCTCCTCTATTACCTCGATAACATCCACAGGCTACCTCGTGATCTCCGAGAACAACGAGACAGAATCAGAGAGGATACACAAAAGCAAATGACAATGGAGAACCAACAGGGACATAATCAAACATAAGGTGCTCCGGTGCGCAGGAGGCCTAGACATATATGAGCGAGTGATGCATCTAGTACGCACACCCAGCGACAAGAAATCGTCCCTCCTGCCATCCAGAACAATAATTTTGAGATAAAAAAACAGCTTGATCTCCATGGTCCAAGGAAACCGCTTTCATGGACTACCAATGGAGGATCCTCTCGACAACCTGAAAGAATTCGGCAGACTCTGCAGCCTCACCAAGATCAATGGCGTTAGTGAAGATTTCTTCAAGCTGCGGCTTTTCCCTTTTTCTCTTTGGGATAAAGCCCACATCTGGGAAAAGAGCTTACCTCATGGTTCTATCACCAGCTGGGATGAATGTAAGAGAGCCTTTCTTGCAAAATTCTTCTCGAATTCAAGAACAGCACGACTCCGCAATGAGATTTCCGGATTCGTACAGAAGAATAATGAAGCTTTTTCTGAAGCATGAGAATGATTCAAAAGCTCCATATCTAAGTGCTCCAACCACATATTCAACACTGAATCCCTACTAAGTACTCCCTACCGAGGTGTGCTGCCCAACTTCAGAATGCTCCTTAATACAGCCAACAATGGTAATTTCTTAAACAAGGATGTGGACGACGGCTGGGAGTTATAAAAAATCTGGCCCACTTTACTAATACATATAATGAAGACTATGACAGAACAGTCCAGGACACCTACGATTCAGATGACAGGTAAAAGCAAGAGATGAAAACTCTGAATGATAAATTGGATAAACTCCTTATGGTGCATTAGAAGCAAAATGCTCCTTGATACATCCAAGTTCAGAATGCTCCTTGATACAGCCAGCAATGGTAATTTCTTAAACAAGAATATGGACGATGGCTGGGAGTTATAAGAAATCTGGCCCACTCTACTAATACATACAATGAAGACTATGACAGAACAGTCCAGGATACCTACGATTCAGATGACAGGTACAAGCAAGAGATAAAAGCTCTGAATGATAAGTTGAATACACTCCTTATGGTGCAACAGAAGCAGGTTCATTTTGCTTGTGATGAGCAGTTTCTGATTCAAGATGGGGAGAGTGATCAGCTAGAAGAGATTAGCTATATTCATAACTAAGGAGGCTACTACACGGGGTTTACTAACTATAAGACCAATCCCAATCTATCTTATAGGAGCACCAATGTGGCCAACGTATAGAATCAAGTATACCCTCCACTACAGCACCAACACCAAGCCAAGCCTTTTATTCCCTACCATTCAAATCAGGGGTTTTTTCTTACACCGCTATATCAAGACCGTCATCCGAAGCAGCAAGTCCCTTACCCACGACCCAGTTTTGCACCGCAGCAACACTAGATGACCAATTCTTCCGATCTAAAAATAAAAAAAATGCTCCAGCAATTCCTACAAGGTCAGACAACTGTTAGCTTTAAGGTATCTAAGACTCTTGCCGACATGAACAACAAGCAGGATTGCTCCTACACAGATCTTAACAATAAATCGAAGCTCTAAACTCTAAAGTCAAGAACATGGACAGCACCACTGCCTCTATTTCGTCCACCAAGCATACAATACACCTTCCAAGGAAATCAACTCACAACCCTAAGGAGTTTGCCTATGCTATCACGTTATGGAGTGGAAAAGTTTTACCCACCAGAAAAGAACATATTGTAATCACTGAGGACAATGAAGATCAAGATGGAGAGGATTTTTGTCAAGATGAAGTTCAAACTGAAAAAACCACCCAGGATGTCAAGCTCGACGTACTGACTCGATCAGCTGATAGAGTCAAGGCCAAACCTGCTGAAAAACAAGAAATGTCTAAGAATAAAGAAGTTCAAGGCATGGTTGTACTGACCCACGAATGCAATGCTATCATACAACAAAAAAAGATTATCCAAGGGAAGCTCGATGATTCAAGTCCTTTTACTCTGCCATGCTCGTTTGGTCCTTTAGCTTTCACGAAATGCTTTTGTTATCTAGGAGCGTCTGTGAGTCTCATGTCACTTTCGGTAGCCAAGAGGCTAGGCTAGGCTTCAGCAAATATAAACCTAGCAACATCTCTTTGGTTTTGGCCGATAGATCTATTAGACTGCCTCATGGTCTTTTAGAAGACTCACTTCTCAGGAATTGGACATGTGGAAGTGGCAACTGACTTCATAGTTCTGGAAATGGATGAAGGGCCAAGAGACCCTTGGATCTTGGGAAGACCCTTCTTGGCAACTACTGGAGCATTAATCGATGTAAGAAATGGGAAGATTGACCTCAACTTGGGACAAGACCTATGATGAAATTTGATATCAATGACGCTATGAAGAAGCCTACAATAGACAGATGGTTTTTCTGGATTGAGGAGCTGGATCAACTATCTGAAGATCTACTTGAAGAGCTTGCTAAAACATACCATTTGAAGATTGTTTTGACAAAGAGTAATAAAACTGAAGACCTGCATAATGAGACTCTGGGTTATGAAAAGTATTTGGACTCTGATAAAGTATTGGAAGGGTCAGAAAATTTTGAAGACTTGGACAGACCAGAAACTTGGATTTTGGCAGTAATGGAAGGCAGTCCCACTCGACCTATAGACTCCATCTGTATACCGAGTAGGCCAAACGCGGCCTACCAAACTGAGTTCTCTATACCGAGTTAAGCCATCAGTAGCCCAAGATGTTCTGACTCGATGCCACCACTCGTTCAACAACCCTAGTCCTCTTACTTCATAGTAGAAGTTTGGTCGGAACTCAGAGCACCCAAGGTAGAACTAAAACCATTACCAAAAGGTCTAAGGTACGCTTTCGTAGGACCAACCTCTACTTATCCTGTCATAATAAACGATAAACTTAAGACTGATGAGCTGAACCAACTTTAATTGAATTAAAAAGGTTTAGAAAATTCATAAGGTACTCGTTAGACGACATTAGAGGAATTTCATCTAGCCTATGCACTCATAGAATTCATCTATAAAACGATTCCTACTCTAGCATATAATCCCAGAGGAGACTAAACCCGAACCTAAAAGAAGTAGTTAAAAAGGAGATTCTCAAGCTATTAGACGCTGGTGTTATTTATCCAATATCTGATAGCACTTGGGTTTGTAATGTGCATTGTGTTCCCAAAAAGGGTGGTATAATTGTTGTTAGAAATGATAAGGATGAGCTTATTCCCACTAGAACGATTACCGGTCATAGAATGTGCATTGATTATAGGAAATTGAATGCTGCAACTAGAAAATATCATTTTCCCTTGCCATTCATTGATTAAATGTTAGAAAGGCTACTGAATCATCCATATTACTGTTTTTATGGGTATAGTGGATTTTTCCAAATCCCCATACATCTTAATGATCAAGAAAATACCACATTCACCTGCCCTTATGGAACTTTCGCATATAGAAGAATGTCTTTTGGTATTTGCAATGCACCTGCTACGTTTCAGAGATGCATGACTTCTATCTTTTCGGATTTAATAGAGCAGATGGTGGAGGTATTCATGGATGATTACTCTGTGTATGGCTCCTCCTTCTCCTCCTATTTGCTGAACTTTTGTAGGGTACTCACACGATGTGAAAAAACCAACTTGGTTCTGAATTGGGAGAAGTAACATTTCACGGTTAGAGAAGGGAATGTTTTGAGGCACAAGATTTCAAAGGAGGGTATAAAGGTGGATACAGCTAAAGTTGAAGTGATAAAGCAGTTACAACCTCCCAAGAATGTCAAGGATATCAGAAGCTTCCAGCAAAACGCTGGATTCTATCGAAGGTTTATCAGGAATTTCTCTAAGATAGCCAGACCTCTAACTAGGCTTCTGTGTAAGGAAACCGAGTTCATCTTCGATTCTAAATGCCTGAAGCCATTCCACCTTATCAAGGAAGCCTTGGTATCAGCACTAATAGTTCAAGCACCCAACTGGGATCACCCACTTGAGATCATGTGCGATGCTTCAGATTACACAGTAGGAGCAGTCTTAGGACAGCGGATCGATAAAAGGCTGCACATCATCTATTACGCTAGTAGGACGGTGGATGAAGCTCAAAGGAGGTATGCTACCACAAAGAAGGAGTTGCTAGCTGTAGCGTTTGTATTTGAGAAGTTCAAGAGATACTTAGTCGGTTCTAAAGTGGTTTTCTACACAGACCACGCAGCTTTGAGGCACATTTACGCGAAGAAAGACACCAAACCGAGACTTCTAAGATGGATTCTGCTGCTCTAGGAGTTTGATATGGAAATAGTTGACAAGAAGGGGATCAAAAATGGAGTCATTGATCACGTGTCAAGCATAAAGATAGAAGATGCAATCCCCATAGATGACTCCATGTTGATAGAGCAACTCATGCTTATAAGGACTTATAATAAGTTCAATGAAGTCTGGTCACTTGAGGATGAAAAGCTACGCTTGTATGCAGACCTCGTAAACTATCTAGTATGTGGAGAGGTCCCTAAAAGTCTATATGCATACTAAAAGAAGAAGTTCTTTAGGGACCTAAACCACTACTAGTGGGACGAGCCTTATCTATACAAATTGGGACAGATAGTCTATTTACAAGATGCATAGCAGAAGATGAGGTAAAAGGAGTTCTAGAACATTGTCATGGTTCTGCTTACGGAGGACACTTTGCTACTTTCAAGACTATTCAGAAGGTGCTTCAAGCAGGGTTATGGTGGCCTAGCATGTTTAAAGATGCTCCAAATTTTATCTCTAGGTGTGATGCCTACCAGAGAATGGGGAGCATAAGCAGAAGAAACAAGATGCCCCAAAACTCAATACTGGAAGGAGAAGTCTTTGACGTGTGGGGATAGATTTCATGGGACCATTCAACCCCCTTCTTATGGTAACAGCTACATCCTTGTTGCTGTAAATTATGTATGGAAATGACTGGAAGCAATTTCCTGTCCAACCAACGACGCCAAGGTTGTTCTTAAGCTATTCAAGAGTATCATCTTCCCCAGATTCGGTATAACACTGTGACAGTCGTTGAACCCATGTATTCATATGTTTTAATGTGCAAAAGCGACTACTCTTTAAAATTTCTGAACCATTGAACCATTTTTTCCTAAATTGGTGCCAAAAACAGAAAGAATAATGAAAACTCATGGAAGAGTTTGCATACCGGCAAAAAAAAGACCAAGGTCATGAGCATATCAAACAATAAATTGAGTCCATGGAACAATTTCACTAGAAGAAAAATTAATTTTATTTTATTATTTTATAAACATAAACCATAAACATTATTAAGATCTTATTGTGTTTTAGGATATTCAATTTCATAAAATTTGTTACATGAAATATTTTTCTGCATACAATCATGAATGTATGTTTTTGATTTCAAATATAAAATCATTATCATCAATACATTAAAATTTTGAAAACTATTGTATTTGTTAAAACGTTGCATATGTTAATCAAAAATAGAAAAAAGAATACTGTACTAAATCAATTTAAAAATATAAAAACAAAAATGTTAGATGAATAAGTGATAGCTTAAAAAAGATCATTAGCAACAAAATATCTTATTACATGTATATTCATATTTGAAAAATAGAAAAGAAAAAGTAAATAAAAAATAAAAGAAGTATAACAGAAAATTATGCAATGATCATTTACAAACAAAAAAAGAGAAATAAAAATGTTAAGAGGAATAATTGATGCTTAAGAAAAATGAAAAAATTATAAAACTTTGAAAACAAATAAAAATTAAAAGAAACATAAAAAGAAAATATGATGTACTTGCTATTTGTATACTTTTAAAACCAAACTATCGACATAAATAAAGAAAAAATCTTGCCTATGTAAATAGATTTAAATTGGAAAAATAAAAGAAATATTAAATACAACTATGAAAAAATAAAATTATATGTAAATAAATTTAGAATTTAAAAAGAAAAGAAAAAAGGAAAGTAAACTCAATAGATGATAAAATAGAAAATAAGAAGAAAAATAAAATATTGCATGATAAAAATATATTGAATGCACAAGATATCATATGCATACAGTAAACCTCTATAAATTAATAATTTTATGACCAAAGTATTTTATTAATTTATAAAGAGTATTAATTTATCGATAATTATTAATTTATAAAGAGTATTACCGAATTTCAGAAAAACAATCTATAGAAAAAAAAAGTTGAAGACAATATTTCGATATTTTTAGACATAGTTACACATTAGAAAACAATCATTCCATATAAATATTTTTAAAAAAATTTAATGTAATTTGAAAAGATAATATCAGCTGTTTTTGATACAATAAAAAATAAAAATAATCTCCAACAAAAATGCAAATTTACAAATAAACAAATAGCATTAGAATCATATTTCAATAAAATATCTTATTTATACGTTATAATTTTATATATTTATTAATTTATAGTATTAATGAGAATAGATATTTATATAGGAGTGTTAAAACAATTATTATCTTATTATTTTATCGAATTGTGTCAATTATTACACTGGTCCAACTTGATACTAGAAAAATTTATTAATTTATAGAGGTTCTGCTATACTTTTTAAATATATATTATTATCATTTCTTATATAGAAAAAATTATTTTAATAAATATTATAGATCTTATATGGTATTTACAAAATATAGATTAAAATATCCATGTGTAGTGTAGCGTGAATTCAAAACGAAGTGGTAACTAATATAAATCCCAACTTGCTAATGAAAGACTAAAGACTAAGTCGAAATTTAAAATGGTATTAAAATGGTATAAAAGCAAAGACCATTGACCAGAAAATGAGAAGAAAAATCCAAAAAAGGGATTAGAATACAAAAACGCCAAAAACTCTTTAGATTGCTTTTTCTTTTTCGCCAATTTGCTAAAATCTCTCTTCTTTCGTTCTTCTTCGTCGCCACGAACCCTAGAGAGATTGAGAGGGACATCAAACGGGTAAAGGAATTAACTTTTATTTTCTTTTTGCTTGAATCTGAAATTTGGATTTCGTAGAAGTCTTTAGATTCCTGGCTTTGTTAGGGCTTCTGAGACCCTTTTTGATCCTCGATGCATTTTGCGCTTTAAATAGATTTCAAGTTTTATAATTCGATTTCTCATATGGTTTTTGTTTCGGATTTGTAAATGTTGAGTCTTTGGGATGGTAAAGTTGTGATCTTTAATTATTTTTCTGCCAATCAAATTGCAAATTTGATCTCAATTTGTAGTTTTCTGGGTTTCAAATTTGAATATTCTAGGGTTAATGGAAGATCAATCTATCAACCAGTGCTCAAGTAGCAACAATGCAACGGAATCAACAACGCTTGAGCTGAACATCAAGACGTTAGACTCACAGATGTATACATTTCAAGTGAACAAGAATGTGAGAAATCATCTATTTCTTCGCCTGTGTATTTTACTTAGAGCATAGTAGGCTTTATATTTGATACGATTTTGGGGTTTGACTTGTTTCAGGAGACTGTTTCGCTATTCAAGGAGAAGATAGCTAGTGAGGTAGGTGTGCCGGTTGGTCAGCAGAGGCTTATTTTCAGAGGAAGGGTTTTGAAAGATGATCATCCTCTCTCGGAGTATCGTATCCTTTATTAACTTGTTGAATGTTATGTTATAGTGCATATTTTCCAAATCTTTTGGAAGTCTGGGATTTAATTGCTCGATTGAGTGCATCTCTGCTTTATAACGTGTCCTTGGCGATTTTGTATACGCATTAGAAGAAAGGCTACTCTATTGATAGAAGTATTAAGTATTACCTAAAACCTTTTGCACCTGCACGCTTACGGTTGATTTATATAGTCAAGGACAGTTCTTAAATATTGTACTCATGAAATGCCTTGTTATTTGCTCTGTAATCCTTGAAAAATATAAGCTTAGCTTTAATTTCTGTTCGGTTGTTTCCTTCCACTCCTTGTTTACTTCAGTAAAGTTAATAACTTAACATCGTCTTAGATTTGGAAAATGGGCATACGTTACATTTGGTTGTGAGGCAGCCAGCAGAATCAGTGCCTTCATCTGGTACACCTTCAGAAGGGGCAACTCCAAATGATGGTAATTAAGCTATTCATATGAGTTTTGAAGGAACTGTTAACACAGCTGCTGTCTGGTGTCTAGGAAATTAATTTTGACTTATTTTTTAATTCAACAGAAAATGGTACAAATGGTGGACCATCTCGTAATGGAAGACACGTCTCCCACAGCGTAGTTCTTGGGAGTTTTAATGTTGGAGATCAGACAGAAGGAATTGTTCCAGATCTTAGCCGGGTAATCCTTAAGGATTTGTGATATTACCTGTCTTTTGGGGAATATATGGATTGTCCTATGGGATGGTTTGATTGGGGCTTGGAGCAATGCGAAAGACGTTGCTGACCCGCTTTTACTCTTTCTTTGCTTAGGTCATTGGAGCAGTTCTAAATTCTTTTGGTGTTGGTGGACAGCATCTTAGAAATAATGGAATTAGTGGCATGCCATCCTCTATCCCCGTGAGCTTCTTTTTTCACTCTCTACTTGGAATTTAGTTTTTATTAAGTGTCTAGTCTGCCATTTTCTTTGATTTGCTGGATTTGTTCACGTTCTTGTGGAAAGATTTCTGGAAAGTTTATTTAAATTAGTCATTGTTGGGGATCAGGTTTTGTTACCTCTTGATATGTTATGTTTCATTAGATTTAGTTGATATTGTCATCCACCATTGTGTGTTCTTAAACGCAATGTTGCATGCAATTTTTGTTTCCCCTAGTCAAATTTGTCTGGTCATACTCCTCCTGGAAATACGTCTGATGGAGCGCCTGGAATCGGTGGTCAAAGCCAAGCTGCAGGTTATTCACAACCCAGGCAAGCATTTCCTGGCGCACCATTTCAAGTATCGATTCCTCATGTAGTTCAGATTCCGGTTACAGCAGCTACAGCAATTCCTATTCCTTCATTTCAAACGGTAGTTCTTAGCCATGTAGTATTTTGATCTTGGGTCTAAAGTTTAATCTTGTTATTTTACAGTCCAGCTGTCTAATTTTGCAGCCTATTCCGGATTCTTTAGACACTATTTTGGAGTTCATTAATCGGATGGAGCTGGCATTATCGCAAAATGGTATCTATCTAAGTTTTATTGTCATATTGAATAAGAACCACATCAACAAATTAATTGGATGCTCCTTCAGGAAATCAGCCAGATAACTCTTCTCCTACATCAGGAGACCGGCCAAGGCAAGAGTTGCCTCGAAATAGACGAGGTGCATCAACACCTGAAGGACTCTCTGTTGTCCTGAGGAATGCACAGCATTTACTAAGCGGTCCAGCTGTCTCTTCTTTATCGGTAAACACCTCCAGACTGTTTATTAATTGCTTCCATTCTTTCTCTGTAGATTAACTGCTTTTAGTTCTGGCTTTTATTATTGGGAAATTGCTAAGTATGTGCTTTGCATACCTTGTCATCTAATTATGTGCTGTTTGTAATTTGCAACAACATTGTTGTAGCATATTGCAGGACGCCTGGAGCAGGATAGATCCTCTTCAGATCCTACTCTCAGGGCACAAATTCAGACAGAGGCAGTGCAAGTAGGTCTTGCCATGCAACATTTAGGGGCCCTCCTATTGGAGCTTGGGCGCACAATTTTGACATTGAGAATGTCACTCTCTCCGGTTCGTTTTTGGTCATTTCCTTTTGTGACTTTTCCTCTTTTTCATGACATGCGGCTCACAAGCAGTGTGATCTACAGGAATTATCTTATGTAAATTCTGGGCCTGCTGTTTATATTTCTCCGTCTGGACCCAATCCTATTATGGTTCAGGTAAGCTTCTTGTCTATCTATTTTTCTAAACTAATTTGTACTTTTTGTAATTTTGTACTTGTTCTTGTCAGCCATTTCCTCATCAAACCAGCTCTCTCTTTAGTGGTGCCGCTGCCTCATCAAATCCATTAACCGGACCAGTTGGTTTAGGAACTGCCTCAAGGAACATTAACATTCACATACATGCTGGTGGGTGCAGTTCACTTTTATTTCTTTTTCCATTGGACCTAGCTGCACAGTTCTTCTCCATCAAGTTTAATTCTTAATTACCAATTTACCAGGCACATCACCTTCACCTATGGTGTCATCAGTTGGAAACCAGCAAAGCAATGGAGGAGCGCAAGGAGACCGTGGCAGCGATCCAAGTTCAGTTCGGGGACTCCCAGTGAGAAACATAATTGCTGCTGCTGTTCCATCACCCTCTACCAGTGAGAATGTTTCTGCTCAGGTTCAACCTGGTTTGGATGTTTCAGTTTCCGAACTTAATGCAACGATTAGAGAAATGGTAAACAATATGCAAGGAAGAAACCAGACTCCATCAGGTAGGTTGTCTGCTTACTAAACCTTTACATTGTGGATGAAATGTTTTCATGCTCTTCTTCACGTATCAATTAGGAACAGAATCTCTCGAGCGGGATACGTCTTTTGGCCATGGTGTTGCCAGTGCTATGCATGAGCAGCCTACCAACAGTGCTATGCATGAGCAGGCTACCAACAGTGCAGCTACTTGCACACCTGACTCGTCAAGTGCTTCACTGCATGGCTTACCATCTGAGAGGAGTAACTCAATGGTTGGTCTTCTCTGCAATCTGAGGATTCTTTATTTCTTGTTCACTAAGGTTTTTGCATATCACTAATGTATGGTTTTTCAACTAGTGCCAAAGTGATAAAGAACTTGGTGAAGATTTAGAGCATCCAGCCCGTGCAAGAGATATCTCTTGTACTACAGGACAATCTTCAGCTCCGGTTGAAGCATCCACAAGCAATGGGGAAGATGCTACCGGTGATGCTAAATCAAATAAGAAGGCCACTCCAGAGGTAGCTACAGCTACACCACTTGGATTGGGGCTTGGTGGTTTGGACCGTAAGGTAATGAATGAGTTGAACATAAATGGCAAGCTTCTATCACTTGTTTTTCACTGCATAGCATATCCACAATAACGTATGTAGGCTGTGGTTCCAAATCCTTACTGTAATACATATATATATATGTATATATATTTTTTCTGTTAAAGAAACGAAGCAAGCTGCCCAAGGCATTAGGGAAGAATGACGATAGTGGGACTTCTGCTTCATCTGAAGGTGTTCAACAGAGCAGTGGGACCACTGGCCAGCAGCTTTTTCAGTCTCTGTTTTCTGGTAGTTCTCACTCAGATGAGACTGGTGTGAGACGTGGGCAAGGTTCAGATGATCGGGTAGATGTCTCAAGTGCTGTGTCTCAGGTCTCGGAGAGCCCTGTATTGGATGGATTGCTAGCAGGGGTATCTCGACAAGCTGGTGTTGATTCACCAAATATGCTAAGAAATATGTTGCAGCAGTTTACCCAGAACCCGCAGATCATGAACACAGTCCAACAAATTGCTCAACAGGTGGATGGGCAAGAGATAGAGAATATGATCTCAGGCGGACCTCAGGGCGAGGGCGGTGGTTTTGATTTCTCTAGAATGGTCCAGCAAATGATGCCTCTAGTCTCCCGTGCTTTTAGCCAAGGAGGGCCAGCATCTGTGCCCGTAACACAACAGCTTGGTGATCGTCAACCTTCTCAGGTACATCTATGGGGGATTTCGGTTTAGTTTTGATTTGGGTTGTTGGATTTCTTCGTTTGTTTCGTTAAACAGTGGATGAAGAAAAACTGAATCTAGTATGGAACGACATAGTATACTTTTTGTTTGGGGTTTGTTTTGAGGTTATGTTTGGTTCGGTTTTTAGTCAATCATATATGTTTCTTCAAAGGAAATTAAGTTTCGGTTCAGATTTTGTTTTGTTTTTTCGGTCGTAGAAAGAAATTCTACTTTCAACTTCGGATTGGGGCTTTTTTCGTTTCATTTTGGATTGGATCGGGATTGATCGCCCTAGGTACAAGAACCTCAAGAAACAACATTGTCACTTATTCCATCTGGTGTAATGAATGTCTTTTATTTTATTTTTGGTCTATATAGGTAAATGTTCAATCCATGGCACGAATGATGGAGGACTCTGATCCACCAGAGGATGTCTTCCGTGCAATTGTTGAAACTGCTGCGATGAGCCAAGACGACCTCATTAACGAGCTTTGCTGTGATGAAGTTCTTTCTCAGGTAAGCATCAAATAGATGACAAGTTTGTTTTATAACGATAAAGTTCTCGTTATCAGAGTTGTATTTGGGTATTGCAGGAGTACGCGGAGTTGCTAAGGCGTGATATCGAAGGTCGGCTAAAAGATAATCAAGGTCCATAAGCTTTTTGGCAGAATTTGTTCCATCAAGTGTCAGATGTTTTAATATCTTCACTTTGTATCAAAAAATTTAGAGTTTGTGATGGTCTAATGTGTTGAAAAAGTGAACATAACCAACCGTAATTTATATGGTCTCTAAAGGGCCGATTCAATTTGATATTACATCTTTAGCCACTTCAGTTACGCAATGGTAAACAATTGGAAGGAATAGTCTTTTTGACATTAACTTGCAATTTTGGTTTTTGATCGAGTCTCGAGTCGGTCTTGGAATCAACTGAGTATTAAAGTCTTGTGTGGTGAAACAAATTTTAACCAATAAAAACAAGCACTCGGACCGCTCAAGAAACATAATTTTGTTTGGTTTTGCAGTTTTGTCTGCAGAATTTATGGAATGTACTTGAAAGTACTTACCAATAGTGTATGGTGCCTATTAGTAGAAATTAAAAACAGATGAATACTCTTTGTCTTTAGGATTTGTTTGTATTAATATGATGAATGAATGTTACAAGCTCATGCGAATTCAAATTATTACAATGCACCATATTTGTTACCACTACATCTTCTTACTAAGGCGATCTCTTTTCTTTCATTCATCAGTCGACGAATGTGTTTTGCTCGGCAATCTCCTGCCACCCACAAAGCTGCTGAACATATGCAGTGCTCGTGAGGGCTGCGCATATGGCACCATATGAGCTGCTCCTCGCACCGTTGCAAAGGTGAGTAGCTTTCCATATTCTGTGGCCCATCCTCCAACCTGGTCACATCCACAAGTTTGTAACCAGTTTGATAAATTTTTGCAGGTGCAAGACTTTTGGATTCTGTTGATTTTATCACTTTTAATGGTGTAGGGGTTACCTGTCTTTTGTGGAACCAGGCTCCATATGGAACCGTAGTCCCGAAGCTGAGATCGTGAGCAAGTTCCCGAACAAGAGTTCGTGAACCCAGAAATGGAACTACAGAATCTTGATCTCCACTGCAAATTAGCTTGGTGTTTAGCTGCAAAAGACAGGAAAAAAAGAAATCACAGGAATCTTTAATCGAATTATTACCTGAAGATCCACACCGGAGTTTTGCTCTGTAAAATTCTCTTCAGAGTTGGAATCATGTTGAGGTTCACGTCCATGCCACTGTAGTTTAACCGGCTGAGACAGGCAAAGTAAACGGTCAATAGAAATCAAAGAGTCCCTTAAATTAAGTGAACATGAAACTGAAAGGGTGAAATGCTTACGAGCTGCACATTGACCACTCATAAGGTAGATGAGTGCGGTTCGCGTGAAGCGCCTGCTGCACCTCTGGGAGATTGAAGTAGAAACGTCTTTCGTATGTCATACATACATCAACGCCCAGGCTCATCTTAGTAGCCTGAAACCATGTAAAAAAAATTGACATACAATTCAGCAAAAACTTTTGTTAGTGGGAAAGAAGATGGAAAAGGATTGCTGACCATTTTCTTGAGCCGCAGCTCTTGCTCGACGATTGATGGATAACAAACATCGAGGAGAATGTCATAGTTGTTGACATACTCACTAATGACGTTATCAGTTTCACTCATAGCATCGTTGCAGGCCTTGCTAACATTATGGGGGCTGGCAAATGTGTAACCTTCAAAATCACAATGGCTCAGGATTGTAAGTCTCAGTTCATCAGAGATCATCCCATGCGCCCAGAAGAATTCATATGGAGCTGGACCGTCTCTGTCAAGCTTTAGAAGTGGATTTCCTATCTGATCAGAAAGAAAAACCACAGAAAAGATTCAGTAAAAGAACCAAAAGAGTTGATGAAATGTGAAGAAGAAGGTTCTTTTGCTTACTGCAATGCCTTTGATGTTGAATTTGAACCCACTTGAGCGTAAATTGTAGCCGAGTATCGCATCAGCCAATTGAGGTATGTAATGTCCTGTAAGAGAATGCATATGTAATGAAGTTCTTAAGACCAACATTGAGAAGTGGAAACTGCAGCAAATTCCCAATCTATAAATGATAAATCAATAGAAGACTACAAATGGAATTTGGCACAACAAAAGTGTGACAATACAGAAGCAAAAAGAAACCAAATCACAACATGATCAAACACCAAACCACCAATATCCATTCAGTTCACTAATTCTATCTTTATCCCCGAAACGAAATATGTTAAGCTAAAAGAATTGCAACTCCAGAATAAAAAGAACAGCAAAACTTGGATTCTCATAGCCATTCGTTAAACTAAGAATCAGAATAATCGAAGACACACCTGCGTAGCTTTCGCCAGTGAGAAAGAGGTCTCGAGACTTCAACTCTGGGAACTTCTTGAACCATCTCAACAAGAATACAAGCATATCATTGGCTGTTCATAATATAAAACATGTGAAGAAACATTCTACTCCATTCTTCTTATATCTTGTTTGAGATTTAGAATTTACCGGTAGATTTGTCCCCGGTGTTGTAATCTAAGCTTCTGTTGGAGTAAGACCATCCTACGCCAGCTGGTGACTCCACAAAGAGCAAGTTCGAGGCTACACATTTTTACAACAAGAGACAAAAGCATCAGATGTAAAATCACAATTCTCTGGTCTTTGTATCAAAATGATAAGAAATAGACCTTTGTTCCAGGACATGGAGTTAATGCGGAGGCCACGACCATCGCCTGTCGGGTAAAATGGACCCAACTCAGTGAAAGCTCCTCCACCAATTGAAGAACAACCTGGACCTGCAAAACAAACCTCCATATTCAATTCATTGATACTCAAACATATGAGTTATGCAGGAATAGAGCAACAAAATAACAGACCTCCATTAAGCCACAAGGTTAATGGTTTTGTGTCAGGTTGTTTATCTGCCTCAACGTAGTAGTAGAAGAGACTGCGACCAACTTTCTGGTCCACATCGACATAACCAGCGTATTGGCGGAACCCAACCTTAGGTTGTCCAGGCAGCTTCACCACCAGATCTTCTTCCGGGTACGCTTCAGCAAACCACTGCATTGCCACCACCACCATAAACATTGCCAAAGCCAGAGCCTGGAACGGCAACCTCGCCATCTTCTATTTCTTTTCTGAGTACCTGAAACATAACCATTGGTATGTCAAAGGAATCCAAAACACATTTATAAAGCCAACTGAGACAAACAGGAAAGAAAATAATACTCTATGAATGATCTTAAAATGCAAGAGAAAGAATAATCCAAACAATGAGACAGCTCTAATCTCTTATGTATTTCAATCCTGGAATGAAATGGGAACTAGTCTGCTAGAAAAAAATTTGAAAACTGTACCAAGCAAATGTTTCATTACACAGAAGAGTACAACAAACTTCACAATCTCAAACAGAAAGAATAAACAAAATTGAATTCGCAACTAAAAGAGTACATTGCCCGAATCAATTAGATCACATAACAGTGGAGATTCTTGATGTCTATAACAGTAACAGCTAAGTTCTAAAACACATAAATCAACTAACTGGGTATAAGAACCCAATTGAGAGAAACAGGAAATAACTACTCGATGGATGATCTATCTTAACATGAAATATGTGCCGGAGATAGAACAATCGACACAAGAGACCTTGTCTGGTAGAAAAAATATTTTCCAAATGAGCATCATAGTGTTAGTATAGACAGTTTGAACCAAGAAGAATGCAGAGAAATGATAATCAATACATCATTGCAGAGCAACAAAATCATCAGACTCAAAAATATTAAAATGGGCATCTCAAGAAAATATGAAGCCTACAGGCCAGTACACAAATCCATATACCAGATCTGTAATTTCGAGTTTTTGTTTCTACCAAGCAAGTATGTAAATAGGTTCAGCGATAAAAATTGAACTAACTAAAGAAGAACTGTAGCCAGACAACATTGAGAAGAACTTTATGGATAGTATCAATTACTTGAATAAATACTAAGTAGAGAGACTAACTAGGAGTAAAATCCTTGTTTCTTCAACTTCATCAGAACTGTAAGCTAAAATTGGAATCAAGAACAAAGCTTTCTTCTGGTCTTAAAATTGCAAGAGCGATGTTTATTAAATGTTATGTGATATTTTATATTAAAAACATAATTCTTTGAAATTCATGAAATAGAGATTATGTGGATTGGGTGGGGTCTGAAGTGTGATAGAAAAGAAATTCATGATTGGCATGGGTTAGTCTTATTCCGAGATTTTGTGTAATTGATGTTTGTATAATCTAGTGTTTAATTGGGTAACAAGAACTGCTAAAATTTATGTAATTATGTTATTAAGATAAATTTTATGATTTTATTTATTTACTTAAGATTAAACATAAAAAATTTTAATATGTCAAGATATGACAAAAATAATTAAATTGCTAAAAAGAATATATATATATATATATATATTAGAATATATATAATATATATATAAAATCTCGAAAATATATATATATATATATATATATTATATTAGTTGATGTTAGTTGATGTTAGTTGATGTTATAATATATATATATATATATATATTAGTTTATGTTATATTTAGGGTTTTCTGTTAAAAAGCCAACCATTTTTTTTTTGCCAAAACGATTATGAAGTTAAATTTGTGAAAGTCAAACATACGATTTCGAAAATCACCCGTAATACAGATTTGGGTATATTGTCGATGTCGTCTAACTTTGTTAGAAAACTGACGGAATGAGCAATATGACATTGGTGTGGAAGCCTACATATACATTGTTCTGTTGCGTGAGTTGCCGTTTTTTAGTGGCCAAAACGACAAGGGTTTCATGCTATTATGTATTATGTTTGCAAATTGAAAGAAATCGAGTTGGAGAAAATTTTAAATTAGGGTTCATCTCTCATTCACTCAGTTTGGCAATTTCTCTTTTCTAGGTTCAATTCTAAGCTTTAGGCAAAGTATTACTCAATCTTATCATTTTTTCAGTTAATTTAGACATTGTGCATCAATTCATCATCTTATGTTTCGTCTCTAACATTTTGCACCAGTTCATCTCTGTCGATTCCTCCTTCCTTATCAGCAATTCATTGTCATTGAACGATTTCTGTAACACCGTGGTTTCAAAAAATATGGTGGTGCATGGAGAGCATTTAAGAGATTTGATTTGGCTACCTACCTCACCGAAGTATATTTATCTTATACGTTACTTGTCTAGAAAAACCTCCAGAGTTAAGCGTGACTGAGCTAGAGTAGTACTAGGATGGGTGACCTACGGGAAAGTCATACCGGTACTATGTGAATGAGGCCAAAACATGGGGAAAGATCACATGGTGATTTGTAGGGATGGTAACAAGTCTTCCGAGCCTTCCGTAGTAACGCACCAGTCGTAAAGTTGTAGTTGGACCTCTTATGAGCCGGCAAATATTGATTCCTTGGAGCTGTTACTGTGGTGCAATCTAGTTCTTCTCACATGTAACTCAAATAACAATCTGGGATGGAGGTACTACGCGTGCAAGAATAGTGAGGTAAGTGATCATTAATTGTGAAAATTGAGAGCTTGATTGTTTATTGTTGGAGGCCAGGGAATCTATCAGAACCGAAGCTCCAACCAGAACTACACACACCATCCATACTTCTCATGTAGAAGCACTAAAATGGAAAATCTCCAAGATAAAGTATATGCTTAGAAACCTCAGGGAAATTACTCTACTGGATTTCAAGGTAAAAAAGCTGCATACAATGGTTTAAACTTCCAACAGAAGCAACAGTTCAACAACAATCAATGTAGTTTTCAAGCATCGAACAACTAACAAGCTCCGCAGAAAAATAAGCTTGAGGTTATGATGCAATGGCTCATAGAGAATCACAAGAAATGTGCTGTGAGGATAAACACTAAGATAAATAGTATGTACACCGATTTTAATAGGAGGATTGAAGTCTTAAGCACTTGTGTAAGATTTATGGAGAAACGGCTTGTTTGGACATCAGTAATGCCAGTGAATATGTTCGGAGAAACTTATCAGTGAAATCATGCTAAGAAGTGGAAAACAAATTAAAAATGGACAGTCTACCGATTGGTATAGAACTACTACTGATCGGTATGGAGCTGGTTCGTTTACTGGTTGACAAGTCACCAATACCAATCCGTACAAAGACTTATCCCAAGCTGATGACACTTCCATTGAAATCATAGATGATACAATAGGGATTAATGATGCAAATAAAGAAAGAGGACACATTAATACGGTCAAAATTTTCATCTCCTTCACTTCCATAGAACTACTTAAAACCTCTAAGCTCAAATCATGGCTCTGGAGCTGCTCAACCTTTGCCTTCAGCTCCTCATACTTTTCTTTAGTAACTTCAAACATTAAATGGAGGCGGTATACCTCACCCCGGCTGTAGAGAACATTTGTTCCACATCATTCAGAGATCAACAAGCTCCCTTCGAGAATCAATCATGATTTATCGAAGCTTATCCTCAAGGCTCTCTTTCTCATCTTAATTTCTTGGAACTCCTCCATCACATCACTACTCCACCACTTTCTTATATGGCAGCCCCCACCCTAGAGAAACCATGTAAAAATGCTTAGAAATTACCTATACAGTTAGAGGATCAATTCATGTAACAAACCCAATCCAAATTAGAAATAAGACCACAAAACATTCAATACACAATTCAATCAAACAATCAATACAATTTACCATCTAAATCACAATCAATACACAGTTTATCTCTTTAGTAACTTCATACCAAACTCCATCATCTACATCTTGACATATATCAGCATCATTCCCAACTGCATTAACCTCTCTCTTAGATGCTTTCAAAAGATATTCAACATTCTCTCTCAGTTCCTTGATCTCATCAGTCTTGACACTCTGTACAGTAATCTTCTTAAATCGATCATCCTCCGGACAGTGGTTACTGTTGCTTGATGTTGAGTTCTCGATAAAATGTTTGCTTCCCTCACAGTGTTGGTAGAAAAGTTACCTCGACTAGCAGTGTCTAAGGCCATCTAGTACTTCTCAGCTATCCCCTGATAAAATATATGCATCAATGTCTCAGTAGTGTACCTGTGATATGGACAACCTTTCAAGTATCCCCTGAAATGATCCCATCTTTTAAAAAATAACTACATACCGCCCTGCTGAAATGTGGAGATCTTGTTCCTTAGAGAAATCAACTTTGATTTTGGATAAAAGTGATTTATGAGTTGATCTCTGCAATGTACGCATGTAGTAATCGATCTGGACTCTAACAGCTTGATCGATCTTGCTGCTTTGTCACCCAAAGGGAACTTGAACAAAGTGAGCATCAAGTAGTATTGAGGTACTCCATTAGCCTTCGTAGTACTGCGAAACTCCTCAAATGATTTCACATTATCCATTGGGTTCTCTAAGGAGCCATCTCATTGAACGTATTCATCTTCACTAATTGAGATACGAAACCCAAGGATCCCGTTCCCATCTAGAATAAAGAACAAGGTTTAAAAAAATAGTATGACAAGATGAAGTCTGTGGTAGGAGAAATTCAAGTCCGACTTCCCTTTGTCAAAGAAGTCAAAATGGTTCCATCACTGAGGAAAATCATGAAGGAAATTCTCTCCAACAAGATGATTCTAAAAGATGGACTTATGCATTTGACACACGGATGTAGTGCTATTCTCCAAAAGAAAATGCCAAAGAAAGTTGGTAATCTAGGACTCTTCACACTGTCATGGTCAATAGGTAATCTGAAATTCTAGTACTGATTGTGTGATCTAGTGGCAAGTCTGAGTCTCATGCTACTTTTTATTTCAAGATGTTCGGGTCTTAACACATTCAAATTGTCCAGAATTACTCTGGTGCTAGCTGATCAGTGTATACGACGCCCATAAGGATTACCAAAAGGAGTACATGTAGGGGAATGGTAGATCAAAACAGACTTGATAGTCTTAGAACTCGACGAGGAACCAGAGGTTTCGATTACAGTTGGAGAAATGATTAATGTCAAAGAAAGAAAGATTGATCTACATCTTGATGACATCGTCATGAAATTCAACATTGATAAACTCGTCAAAAACCAAAAATAGATGGCCAATCTTTTTAAGTTATTAGGTTTGGAGTTTGATCAAAAGAATTCAATGATTGATTAAGTTTAAGTTATTGGATTAGGGATTTACCTTTAGTATTCTTCATCTTTCTAAACTCAATACTTATGTTAGATTGAAGAATCTAGCATATGATTAGTAGGTTTAACCTATGTGCAGAAAGCAATAGTTAGGTTATCAGAATCAACAATTATTGAGCTTAGTACCCATAGCCAAGGGAAGTTGAAGTTGTGTCATCTATGTGAACTTATCAGACTTGTTTATATTGCTGGCATTTTTATTTATGGTTCACATACTAGTGCTACAAGGGAACTCTAGATTTTCATGGTTAGATAGTTACCGCTACGGAATGAGGCTTTACAATCGTTATTCGAGTTCTAGAATGGTTTGTTAGGAAATCCCTAGTTAGTTAAATAGCTTAACCGGTCATTGATACCTCTGACATTCTCTGCACCCAACGTCTTTGTTCATATATTTTACGTCGCTTTACTTAACTACACACACTACAAACAAACACCCATATTTTATCCTAGATCTACTCGCTGAATCACAGTTCGTAGTATAATCATGTTCCCTTTGGATTCAACCCTATTATACACTATTGCATGCTCTATGCATTTGCAGAAATTAGTTAGGTTTCAAATGTGAGACATCGAGTTTTTGGCGCCGTTGCCGAACACCAATATGTTGCCTACAAGTTTTAATTTGTTGCGAGTCTAGTCTAGGATAATTTTTAATTTTTGCACAAAGATCAATTGATCTACATAGAGATTGATCAATCCTCTTTATATTTTATTTTTAGTTTTTAAAATTTTCTTCCGAGTCTGTTTCATGTGAAAGAAAGGATGGCTGCGAGAAAGAACCTTCCACCTGCTCAAGACCAGCCTCTACGTCGTGTCACTTTTGGGTGAGCAAGATATCTCACACATGTTTTATGAGTATCGTGCTGCAATCCGTCTATAAATTCTCGAGGGGGCAAGACTATGAGATCAATCTTCATATGATCACTCTAGTCAAGGAGAACCAATTTCGTGGTTTGGCTTTAGAGAGTCCTATGGACCACATTGAGACTTTTGAGGATCTTTGCAGCACCACTAGCTATATTGACGTTCCTCCATACTACCTAAAGTGCAAGCTCTTTTCATTCTCCTTGAGTTATAAAACACATAGGTGGCTAAAGTCATTAGCATCATGATCGATTAATAGTTGAGATCAGTGTAGAGCAATATTCTTGAATCACTTCTATACCATGTCTAAAACAACTGAGCTTAGAAACATGATTACTTGATAATAGAATTTTGCTCAGTTCAATTGCCCATTGCACTATCATGTCATTGCAGTACAAAAGGTTATCAATCCAAATGGTTGTGATGCTAGCAATTAGGATATGATCAGAAACAGTTATGTCAAGCCAAGTAATGAGAAGTTTGATCTAACAACCTAATTAAGTGAACAGAAGTAAAATGCAATATGAAAACTAAAGCAAGACAGTCAGATAATGAACAAAAGTGTGATCTTTTCATCTCTCGCAATCCAAAATTTATCCTACCAACAAACCTAGAAGCTAAGACTACAAAGAGGAATGCGATAAAAGTTTGGAAAGTGAATCGATATAGATCTTCTTCTGATTTTTCTCCTTATTAGAAACTGATATATAGTATAATATGTATATCTATAATTACATATTCTAATATATATATATATATATATATATATATAAATATTTGAATCGAAACAAATATTTATTTTTTCAAAGTGATATTTGGGATTTGCTCTTCTTTTTACAAAACTATATTTTACTATTTGTTTTGCTCCAGAATTTTACATGTATAAATGTATACATGCTTAAATTTTATAGATGTTGTCTTATTTTTTATCTATTTTGTATTATTTACAACATATAAAAAATATTAAAAATGTTCAAATTTTTAAAAAGGTGAAAAATTATCGTTAATTTTTTCCGACTTTGCCAAATTAATTACACTGTTATGTTTTCTGACGGAACTGTTAGTTCGTTTCTTTAGACGATTTAACGTCGTGATTAATTTTAGAAAATCAACAAAATTTGGTTATATATTTAATTGTAAGTAAAACTGAAAAAAAAAAGTTGAGGATTTTGTTTATGATATTTTTTCCTTTTACATATATAAATTTTCTAGAAATTCAATAAATATACTCCATTACCATGTTTATATAATTACTAGGTTAGGTTAGAACCCGTCTGATTGACGGATTTTTTAAATTTAAAATAAATTATATTTATACATAAACATTGAATTAAAATTTTGTTCTCAAAGATATATCTTGAATGTTTTTTAGATAAAGAAGAAGAAATCATATTTCGTTATAGAAGAGAGTTATAAATGCTATAAAAAAGAGAATTATATACATAAATTTGTTTTTCTACATCAGTAAATTAATTTAAATTTCATTATTAATATATTAAAATTTAGAAAACACCCAATAGATTTTGATTTTATATTATCGTTTGTGTTTTTTATCACCATGTGAGATATGGAAACCGGATCTGGTGACTATGTTCTCGCTTATGTTGGGCGATATTTCTGAAGATATTTAGTTCTTTACGACTTTTCTTCTTTTATATCAACGAATTTCCATCCATCTTCAACCTTCAGTAGAAACCCCACTGCCTTCTTCCCTCCTTCGAGTCAGATTTGTTTATAAGTATTGCCTCCAACATAAGTAACTCTCTCTCGGATCTCCGGCTCTTGTTTTGACTTTTTCCATTTGGGAGAAATCAAATCTGACTTCATCCCTTTGAAGAATATCATTTACACTCTCTCCTTTATGGAGGAAATATTTCTTTCAATTTCTATGTTCAATAGATCTATTATTTTTTTTTTATTTGTAAACCTAGAATATTGTCCAAATTTCCAACCAATTTGTTTTTTCTGTGCTAATTATATGTAATCAATTTGATAATCATTATTTTTGAATTCTCATTTCTTTTTTTTTTCACAATGTATGTTGTATCAAATTTTTGCTTGTTGATCTCTATTTATTTGTTTTTTTTGTTTTGCACTTATACCTTATTTGATGTTTAGTTTTCTTGCATATATGACACATATTTCTCACTAAATACCTAATTTTATAATTTTTTGTAAAAATTATGATTCTACAGTTTATTGAATTGTATGCAATTAGTTAATTCTTATTACTTTATGATAATAAATTTATTAGACCTATTTAACTATTTGATCAATGAAGTTAAATAGATTTATATGTTAATTAAAGCCATTAAATTGGACATATTTATGGATTTATCCAATCATTTTACTCTATAATTTGTTTAACACTTAACCAATTAGAATAATAAATTATGTTGGATTATACTTAATTAAATTTTTTATTGAAAAATTAGAAACGTGTGAATTATTTTTATTGGATTCTAAATTATATAAAAATCTAAAAATCTAAATTTGAAAAGAAATTTTTTTTATGAAAGTAATAAGATTGAAAATATATTAAAAATAGAAATTAAAAATTATCTAATTTATTAGTTATTGTTTCCTCGCTCTTTTTTTGTTGGGTTTCCTTTTTGATTTAGGATTATAGAAATAATTTAGTAAATAGTTAATTAAACATACATACAGCTCTTAAAATATATATTATCTAAAAATTTAACCTAATTCAATATAGATTTATATGAATAAAATTTAAATATTTATTTGAGTTTAATTTTAAAACATTTAAAATTGTTTAAAAACATGTTCAAACTTATATATGTAAAAAACAAAAATTTTAAAATTGTCTATTTGATTATTTATTTATTTTTGTTGGTTTTTCTTAATATATAAAACATGAAAAGTAAAAATTATCTTTTTGATTATTTATTTAAATATTTTTTATATGTACCATCTATCCTGATCTTGTTAATTATAATTTTAACATGTATGCCAAAAAGTTTATATAATTAGATATAAACAACCGACATAAAAAGTGTATAAATAAAAGTCTCAAGAATCCTCAACGATTATAAAAGCTTACTTTGTTTAGCTTTTTAGCCATTGAAATTGGGGGCTAGGGTTTGTAATTGAAGAAAACTGCGAGGAATCATGATCGAGGTGGTGCTCAACGATCGTCTAGGGAAGAAGGTTAGGGTGAAGTGCAACGAAGATGATACGATCGGTGATCTCAAGAAGCTTGTAGCGGCACAAACCGGTACACGAGCCGAGAAGATCCGAATTCAGAAGTGGTACAACATCTACAAGGATCATATCACTCTTAAGGACTATGAGATTCACGATGGCATGGGTCTCGAGCTTTACTACAATTAGGTTTTGTTCTGTTCTTCCTTCGATTTCTTCTTTCTGTTATTGTATTATACGATTTGGTTTGATAAATTGATCATTGTGTTGGAACTGTTTAAGCCATAGTTTATTAAAATCTGAAGCTTTTTAGGGTTTGATTTTGTAGTGATTAAGCCCTTAAGAGAGGCTGTAAGCGGAGGATTAATTTGTGTTGGTTAAGTTTTTGATTTTTTTTGGGAAATTTAGTAAAACTTGAAGCTTCTTTGTGTTTGGGTTTTGTAGTGATTAAATCCGTAAGAGAGGCCATAAGTGGATGATTGATCTATGTTGGCTTAGATTCTTGATTTTTTGGGGTAAAATTTAGTAAATTTAGATGTTGTTATTTAGTCATGGACCTGTGAAATTACTTAATCTGAAGCTATGATTGGAATTTTAGAGCTGTTTTTAAGCCATTATTATCAAAATCTGAAGCTTTTTAGGGTTTGATGTTGTAGTGATTAAGCCCCCTTAAGAGAAGCTATAAGCCGATGATTAATTTGTGTCGGTTTTAAGTTTTTGATTTTTTTTTTAGGAAATTTAGTAAATATAGATGTGATTGTTTAGTCATGGACTTGTGAAATTGCTTAATCTGAAGCTTAAGCCGATGTTATGAAAGCTTGAAGCTTCTTTGGGTGATTGATCTGTGTTGGCTTATGTTCTTGATTTTTTTGGGGAGAAATTTAGTACATTTAGATGTTGTAATTTAATCATGGACCTGTGTAATTACTTACTTTGAAGCTTTGGTTGGAATTTTAGAACTGTTTTTAAGCCATTGTTTTAAAAATCTAAAGCTTCCTAGGGTTTGATTTTGTAGTAATTAAGTTACTAAACCCTTAAGAGAATAGACCTATGTGTTGGCTTTTAAACTTTTGTTCATCTTTTTCCAAAAAATCAAGTAAAATTCAGAGGTTGTAATCTTTTTTTAAACTGTGAATTGCTGAACCCGAATTTTTTTTAATTGGTAGTTATTAAAACTTGAAGTTTCTAAGTGTTCCATAGCATTTTCGATTCAGATAGATATGGTTGGGCTCCTTTAGTACAAAGAACATAAAAGGTACCCACAAGTGTCTGGTTTAGTTTTTTTCCGGGTTTGAATCTACAATCATATTCTTCTTCCCACTGAAACCTCTGTTTCCTCTGATTCAGACACTATAGTTTACTGAAACATGATTGATAAGTGCAATAAGTTATAAGTTTCAAGTTTCAAGTTTTCCTCTCTTTGTTTCTTAATCATTTGGGACTTTTTTTTTTGTCTTAAGACCATTGTAGTTTGTTATTGAAACTCAACATTCCATTCAATAGGTTTATATTACTCATGGTAACTGGAGCTAGACAATAAACTCTTTCTGAATGTAGCTCTGAAAAATCTATTTTCATTCTCGTTCCTGCATCATTGTAATGACTTTTTACTCTATTCTTGGGCTTAATCATTATTTGCTTGTTTCAGTTGGTCCAGGCTAATTGAAGAAACTGAGCTGAAAGGAGTATCCTTGATTTGGTTGGACATCTACATAAACATGTGGTATCTAAACAGAAAAAAGTATATTGTAAAACGTGAAAAACTTCAAATTGTGTGGTAATAATCATTGACTACCAACGATTTTAAACCCTCTCAAACTTTTCTATTGGTTTCTTGATTATATGCATTTTGAACCAATTATGTAGGAACTCGGACAACTTTGGTCTATAGTCTCCAAGTTGGTACTAAAAAAGTCTTTTGTTTGTATTCACGTGCTCTTTTCTCCAAATGTTACTGTTAAGAAAAAAGCACCGTATCTTTATTCCTTTAACCCAAAGAGTCCAATTCATAGAGAGATTGGCTAGTACATCACACTAGATCCACTATGTAATCTCATACCAGATCATTTACAATATTCAACATAAATCTCTCTAAACAATGAGAGCTGCTATTTATACTAAAAGATTGTTTGTTACATTCTAAAACTATTTTCAGCTTCCTTCAATCTTCTTCCACACGTGCCTTTTCAATAACACGTTCGCCTCACATATACATTCCCGAGCTTATCAATACCCCCCTCCAATGGAACGCAGCTTGTCCTCAAGCGCAAAAGCAGGAAACTGTCGTGCTAACTCCCGAACCTATTCCCATGACGACTCATGATTAGGCAACCCAGACCATTTAACCAACACTTCCAACACGCCAGTCGCTGAATAACGAGTTTCCAGTAATTGCTCTGGTTCGATAACGACCTCATCACTGTCAGAAAATGATCTCGGCAGGGCCATAACGTGATGATGAGTTCCTAAGACCTGCTTCAGTTGGGAAACATGAAACACAAGGTGAATCCTAGAATCATCTGGCAATTTCAAACGATAAGCAGCCTTGCCCACGCGTTCTGTTATCTGATATGGACCATAGAACTTTGCAGCCAACTTCTGACACAATCACATTTGAAACTGATGCCTGACGATAAGGTCGAAGCTTCAAGAATACCCATGAGCCGACAACAAACTCTACATCACGACAATGCTTCTCCGCATTGCTCTTCATAAGTTGCTGGGCATGAGTCAAATGTTGTTTAATATCAGCCAAAAAGACATCTCGTTCCTTCAGCATCTGCTCCAATTCAAAATTCTTGGTAGAATGAATTTCAAAAGGTAACAGAGATGGAGGATCCCGTCCATAAACGACCTTGAAAGGCAGAGTCTTCAAAGCTGTATGAAAGGAAGAATTGTACCAAAACTCTTCCCAAGGTAGATAAGCAGCCCAAGTGCGTGTGTGAGAAGAAGCAAAACAGTGCAAATACGTTTCTAAACAACGGTTCAAAACCTCTGTTTGGCCATCAGTTTGCGGATGAAAAGCGGTACTGTATTTGAGTTTAGTTCCTGCCAATTTGAAGCAATCTTTCCAAAACGAACTCAAAAAAATTCGATCCCGATCAGAAACTATGGATGCCGGAAAACCATGTAACCGCACAATCTCTTGAATAAATTTTCTAGCCACATCAGCTGCTGTAAAAGGATGCTTCAGCCCAATAAAATGCCCAAACTTACTCAAACGATCTACCACCACCAAAATCACATTAATCCCTTGAGAAGTAGGCAAGCCCTCGATAAAATCCATCTTAATATCTTCCCATATCTGTCGAGGCAAAGGCAATGGTTGTAATAATCCAGTTGGAGATAAGGTAGAGTATTTATGAGTTTGGCACACCACACATTCAGCCACAAACTGTTGGACGTCCTTTAACATCCCCTTCCAATAAAAACATTGTTGTATCCTCTTCAATGTCTTAAGTACACCAGAACGGCCCCCCATCTGACTGCCATGAAATACTTCCAACAACAAAGGTATGGTGCTGGAATTGGATGATAACATCAAACGGGTCTAGTACCACAAATTCCCTTCTTGAACCTTATAGTGAGGATACTGAACATGATCTTTCCCGCAAGCAATTATCAAAGCCTGAATGGTAGCATCCTCAGAGATTTCCTTATATAAATCCTGTAATTGTAAAACCGATGGTACTGTCAAAGCAAATAGCTGCGACATACAAGATGATAAAACTGGATGATGAATCCTTGATAAGCCATCTGCCGCCTTATTATCAATTCCCTGCTTATAAACTATCTCAAAATCATAAGAGAACAGTTTAATAAGCTAGAGGTCAGTCCATGGCTGAAGAAAGCAATAGGTCGATGGTCTTGCATAAGCACCTAAACCAAAGCCTAATGCGTCAGCTTCTACAATAAAAACTTTGGTGAAATTGGGTAAAGCTAATACCGGAGCAGATGACATAGCGTGTTTTGACTTGTCAAAGGCCTGTTGTGCTTCTTGGTTCCAAGCAAACTGGTCTTTCCTTAACAGTTTTGTTAATGGCTTCGCAATGGAACCGTAACCCTTCACAAACCGCCTGTAGTAACCCGTTAAACCCAAGAACCCCCTCAATGCTTTAACATTCTTAGGTTCAGGCCACTGAAGCATAGCTGATGTCTTAGCTGGATCGGTAGACACTCCTGCAGATGAGATAATATGACCGAGATGTTTAATCTGCTGTTGAGCAAATAAGCATTTCTTCTTGTTGGCAAATAGCTGGTGTTTTTCAAAAAGCTTCAACACCACCAGCAAGTGCTGTAAATGAACCTCCATATTAGCACTATATACCAATATGTCATCGAAGAAAACCAAAATGAATTTTCGGAGATAAGGTCGAAAAATCTCATTCATTAAGGCTTGAAAGGTGGCCGGAGCGTTAGTAAGGCCAAAGGGCACTACTAAAAACTCATAGTGTCCATCATGAGTACGAAATGCGGTTTTTTCAACATCCTCAGCTTTCTTTCGTAGTCGATGATAACCGGCGCGAAGATCCAACTTAGAAAAAAATTGTGTCCCATCTAACTCATCTAATAGCTGATCAATAACCGGAATGGAAAACTTGTCTATAACCGTAACTCTATTTAGTGCTCGATAATCCACACGAAAGCGCCAGCTTTGGTCTTTCTTCTTCACCAATAAAACTGGACTAGAGTATGGACTATGGCTTTGACGAATAATTCTAGCCACTAACATATCAGAAACCATACGCTCCATAATTTCCTTCTGCGCATGAGGATACCTATAGGGTCTCACACTCACAGCACTAACCCCTGGTAAGAGTGTAATCGCATGCTCTCTCCCCCTTATAGGAGGTAAACCCAAAGGTATAGCAAAAACCAATGGAAACTGCTGTAAAACTGACATTACTTCAACTGGTAATTCAGCTGGATTCTCATTATCCACAGATAACTCCAAAAGAGATGTGGTAAAATCGTCCTTGGTAGCATAAGACTCAGCCGTAAGTGACAAACAAGATAACTGTAAGTCAGAATTCCCAATCAAACTCACTTGTTGACCTTGATGCAGAAAAGACATTTCATGCTTCTTCCAATTTACTTTGCAGTCACCTAGAGTACTCAACCAGTAAATCCCTAGTATCACATCCACCTGGCCCAAGTCAAGGATTATAAAATCAGTCTTGAAAGAACAACCCTGTATATCGAAACTGACTCCTCTACACACTCCCAAGCCCCTCACCGTGACGCCGGTTCCCAGCACTATATTCAAGTGAGTGTTAGGTGTTTCTTGTAGTTTCAGTTTCTTAACCATAGTAGGAGTAATGAAGTTATGGGTTTCTCCACTATCGATCATTATCAATACGTTCCCTTGATTGATCTGTCTTGTCACTTTAGTAGTAGTCGGTGAAGAGATACCCATAAAAGAGCTAAAAGAAAGTGTCATTAAAGCTCCTGCTCGAACCACTTCTACCTCATCATCATCAGTGCGATGTTCCTGCAACACCTCAACAACAAAATCATTCAACACAGTAAGAACCTGTAGCTCCTTATTAGGACACTCATGACCACGAAACCACTTCCTTTGGCACTTAAAACAAATACTCCTTCGGCGCATATCATCTAATTCCGCATTACTACGATGTTTTTGTGGACACTGAATTGGTCGAGAAGGAGTCAGTTTATGGTTTATCCTGACTTCTTGCACCCTCCGAAACAGTTGGAATTGTCTTCTAACTATTCAACAGTGTTGATATAGAAACTCTGGCCTCTGGAAGCATTGGTTTCCGCTCAACTACATCCACAGGTAACTCCTTCTACATCATCTTCCTCAAAGTACTATATTCCATCGAAATCGCCACTGCAATTAACTCTGGTAGACTCTGAGGTTTCATCATATAGACCAGTTCCTGCATTTCAGGCTTAAGACCATTCAAGAAAATACCTTCCAATTTCACATCATATAAACCTGAAACTTGAGCCGATAGATCTTCAAACTTTCTCACATACTCCGCCACGGTGCCATCTTGCTTTGTGGAGAAAAAACTCTGGCTAGGACCTTTGAGTCTCAAATTGCCAAAGCGAAGTAACAAACGTTCTTTGAAATGGAACCAATTCGCAAATGGTAACCGATTAATTTCCCAATTAAACCAGCCTAAAGCATCTCCAGTCATGTGAATCGATACCCCCTCCATCTTCTCCGCCTCCGAGAACTCACCAATTCGAAAATATCTCTCCACCAACGATATCCAACCATAGATATTCACACCATCGAAAACAGGCATATCAATATTCTTCAATAGACTCTCGCGAGACATCGTACCTTTATCCCGACGGTGAGGCTCCGAATAACCGTAAGGATCCAAATTGCGAAAAGTCTTGAGGAGATGAATCAGTGTGGCTTGTACCTGGAGAATCGCGAGTCAAAACAATCGGTGGTAGACGAAGCAAGATTTGCTCCATCGTATGTTGTATTGCCTTCGATCGAACCTTTTCTTCATGAAATTGCGTGTTTACCATGTTAAGACAGTCGAAAAGCTCCGGTACCAGATCCGAATCTATCGCCGGCGAGCCGTTGATTGTATCGGCAAAAGTTGCGAATCCAAAACCATTCTTCTAGCTTCTCACGAAATCAATCGATCTTTGTCACGAACGCACCAATTGTTAAGAGAAAAACACCGTATCTTTATTCCTTAACCCAAAGAGTACAATTCATAGAGAGATCGTCTAGTACATCACTCTAGATCCACTCTGTAATCTCACATGCGAGATCATTTACAAGATTCAACATTAATCTCTCTAAACAGTGAGAACTGCTATTTATACTAAAGATTATTTTTTACAGATATTTTTAATACTAAAACTATCTTCAGCTTCCTTCAATCCTCTTTCACACGTGCCTCTTCAATAACACGTGCCTTCCTCTACCTCATATACATTCCTGAGCTTATCAGTTACCTATCTTCCAAATACCACTAGTGCTTGTATAGATGAATCGTATGGTACATAACATAGATATTTTCTTATACCAGCTTCTCCAAACTTTAAGGCCTTTGAACCTTGGAACATAATGTTTGAACAGATTTTTTTGCTTCCAATTCTCACATCCTATCTATATGGTGCTTGTATTACAAATTTACAATACTAAAATGTTATACATCCTATATTGTGCTTGTATATCGAGTTCGTTTAGGTTAATCATATGTGCACATAAAGATTAGAGAGTACTTCTCTTTTATCACATTCGCTTCTAAGAAAAGACCATGAAAGAAACTAAAAAATACATTACAACACAAAAAAGATCACTACACAATACTTCATTACTTAGAGAAAAAGAGAGAGTAACGTCATCATTGAATATAAGATTGCCCCGTGATGTCAATGTCTCTATCGCCAGAAGAAGGTGGTGGCTTATGCTTTGGCGTCATCGTCTTTGCCTCGTCAGGCCCGTCGGCGCTCTGTGTTTCACTAGCCGGATGGTGAGGCTTGTGAGGCTCTTTCTCTAAATTCTTGGCCTCTTTCTCTAAATTCTTGGTCTCTTTCTCATCGTCGTCTTTACCATAAAGGCCACCACCGTAAGCTTCGTGCGTTACCGGCTGCATCTCCGAAATATACGGTGGTTGGTGTTGACGTGGCTCGTACTTATCTCTCCCTTCCTCTTTCTTGTGCTTTTGTTCCATTATCACTTTTGTCTTGAAGTTGCTACATCGACAGCTTAGTAGTTGATCTATTTGTATCATAGTGGTTTCCGGACACGTGTACTTTCTTCCCACGTGTCATGATCGGACGACAAACACGTTAAGTAGGCAAAATTTTATAATTTATTGAGGAAACTTAAGATGTGGGCAAAAACTCGTGTTTCCAAGGATGGACAACCAAGTGGACTTGGCTAGTAGGCACAAATTGGGTAAAATTAAAATGACTAGTCTGATATAAAATTTTGAAAACAATAAAAATCAAGTCATTAGAAAGACAAGTGCCTATTTGGAATGTGTAAAAAAAGACGAAATTTAGAGGTGGAAATTATTTTATCACATTTTTTACGATTGGTTTATAAATCTGCAATGGATAAAACGAATATATATCTCTATATTAATATATACTTATAAAAATGACTAAGAATTTGTTAAAAAATAGATGAAATGTCATTGTCAAAATATCATTTGAAGAACAACTAAATAAAATTATTAAAGCTATAAATGTCAAATGAAAATCTCTATAACTTAATTAGTTTTCAAAAATAAAAATATTTTAAAATCTTTAAAGAAGGTATAATAGCCAATCAAATTGAATAAAAAAGATTTGATGTACAATTATATTATAATAATTAAATTATAATCGTTATTCCTCACCTATTTATCTTTGTTTGATTCTATTTTGAATAAATCATCATATTATCTATATTAAAAAAAAGCTAGATTATTTTCTGCATATGTTATAATTTGAATTTTTTAAAACGAATATAAATTGTTCAATCTATCATCAGTTAGCATACTTGTATTAATTACATTCATAAACAAAAGAATCATTAATTCAAATAAATAAATAAAAAACTAAATTTCATAACCATTGTATATATTAATCTTTAGAACATATTACATAAATGAAACTATTTTAGTTTTTAATCATAATATCTTCCCGTATATAACGTGAGTATTATCTAATTTTATTTATTTAGTAAGTTGCAAGTAGGTCGTATTTCCTTGTATAAATACATATATCTTCGTATTTTTCAATACTATTTTTTCAATCTTTAAGAGTTATATAATAATATGATAATTTGGGTCATAGAAACGAAAATCGTAATAAAGTCACAATTTTGCGACTAAAATAATGTTAAAAAGTTTGTTTTTCGATAATTTTGAGTGGTTATTTTGTATCTGTATCCCACTTGCAAGTTGTAAGAGAATATATTTATGTTCTAAAAATCGGTCGATTTGCCGATTAGTAGTCCGACTAATCGCTCAACAGAGGTGAGCTTCAGCATATTTCATGGCTTAATCAGCGTATTTCATGGGTTAATCGGTGAAAATGGTTAATATATGTATAGTTTGAGTAAAAATGGAGTTTTTCTTCTATGACATCTTGGAAATCATGTGTATATACTAGAACAACTGGGAAAAAGATTTTGCAGGAAGAAAATGAAGTTATGAGGGTTTATTTCAACGATTTTTACTATTTTACATATATTTGAAAACTTAAATAAAAACATTTGAGAATTGAACTGGGCACGATGTGAACAACCTATACATGACTAACTAATTCCACTACTGACTATATCAATCCTTTGTGCACTCATGTTTTATATATATCCAAATTATTATGTAAATTTCTTTAAAAATTAATTTCTTATTGTCTAATTCTCGATTAATTATTTAGATGCTAGTTAAGTCTTCGTCGCCCGATTAACATCTATCAAATTTTAAAATATGGTATTTACAAATCTTTTTTTGTTGACTAACTGGCAGTGAAATTCTAAGCATCTCTTAAATTATCAATTTGTTATACAAGGCCAAGAAGTATAAGTTATATTCAAATGGTATTAAGGTCTAAAGGAAAAACTTTAACAAAAAAAAATGGAAGGACATAAATTGTATGTGAGTAATGTGAACCCTTGTAAATATATTGGTGGACTACTATGCCTAGATCTGGGATAATAAACCGAACCAAATCAAAATTCAGAGTTCGGTTAATCGGCCAGTAAGAAGAGTGAACCGATCAGCAAAAATAGATTTGATTATCAGTTCGGTTTGGTTCATCTTAGTTCGATAAACCTACCGGTTAACTGTTTCTTTTCTTCTAATTTTTAACCAGATTAAAGGAAATTTTTACCAACATTCTTACAAAATCAAATTTATACCAAAATTCTTTTTAAATTAGTATTCGAACCGCTTTTTGGTAGGATTTTCATCAAATAACCGAAGTGAATTAATCGAACGCAGCCAAACCGAATTACTGTTCGGTTAATTTTGGTAACTTTAGCCCTTAACCAAAATACCCGATAACCGAACTACGAGAAGAGATTTGTAGCAAACTGTTCAAAATCCCAGGCATTGTCTATCTATGCCTAAGGATGGTATCTTGAGAATCGAGAGCGGCATCATGTTACAGGGATTTATTATATTCCCGGTTTAATCAAAAAACTTTGGTTTAGTTGTTAATTACTTTGGGTTTTAATCCGGTCAAATGTTAGACCGATGAGTTTGTCACCTTTATGTACGTTTGTCCTTTAACGAAATGAGGTAATCATCTTGAGAAATATCTTTATCTTTCCCCTTCTTTCTCTATTCTATTATGTTCGTCATTTTTATCATTATCCAATTGAGTGTTCTTCGAGGTAATAGCTTCTCTCTCTGCAATTATCTCTTAGGCCTTTAATCCCATTTTTTCGATCTTCAGTGGAAGGTTCTATATTGGATTTACTTTCATCTAACATCGATATCACATCAAAGAAAAAGAAAAACAAACGTATCTGAACAAGACGATATACATTAATATTACAGTATGTATATATATTGAAGCTAATTGGTAATTATTATTACAAAGCCAATTTTGTCAACTCAAGAAACATACAACTCAGCTTGTCCATCAATGAAAAGGCTCATAAACTCTTCTCCATCCACAGTTTCTTTCTCAATAAGAAGCTGTGCAAGCTTGTGTAAGATATCAATTTGAGTTGTTATGATCTGCTTCGCCCTCGCGTATGCCTTCTCCACCAGCTCTCTCACTTCTGCGTCAACCACATCCGCTGTTGCCATCGAGTAATCCTTCTGCGATGACATCTGCAATAAACATAAACAAAACATATCGTCTTCAGCTGGAAAACACACGTTACACTAAGTGATTAAAAACCGAGTTTCGAGTTTATTTTTATACTTACTTGCTGACCTAAGAAAGGGTTTCCTCCTGCTCCGCCAACCGCAACTTGTCCAATCTTTTTGCTAAATCCGAATCTCTCAACCATTTGACGAGCTACTCGCGAAACTTGCATGAAATCATTTGATGCTCCAGTTGTTACATTCTCGTCGCCAAAGATCACCTCCTCTGCAACCCTATCATAGCCAAAACATGATAAATACAATTTAACACTTGGGACATTTTTCTTGTAAATAAAAAGTAAACCAGCGCGTATTTCTGTAGTAAACTAAACCTTCCACCAAGTGCAACAGCCATTTGATTCTCAAGGTAGCTTCTGCTATACAATCCAGACTCAAGTCTCTCTTCGCTAGGAGCGAAAAAGGTTAGCCCACCAGCTTGGCCACGGGGAATAATCGATATCTTGGCCACTGGATCATACTCTGGCATAAGTGCACCAACTAAAGCATGTCCAGCCTCTGCAAATTCCAATTTCATCGCAGAGTGCATGGTCAACATACAAAAATGAACAATAACAAGCTCGGATTATTAGTATCTAACCATGATAAGCAACAAGTCTTTTCTTCTCTTCAGAAACAACCGCGTTCTTCTTCTCAGGTCCAGCAATGATCCTCTCAAGAGCATCGGATATTTCGTCTTTGCTTATCTCCTTAAGCTCACGTCTAGCCGCGAGAATCGCAGCTTCGTTCATCAAGTTCTGCAAATCCGCACCAGTGAAACCGGGAGTTCTCCTTGCAACCTTTTCATAATCCACATCTTTCCCAATAGCCTTCCCTCTAGAATGCACCTACAATAAACCAAACAAACATTACTCATCACATTGTCTCCATTGTTTCGACTCAACCAGACATGAGAAACAAGTAAAAACCTGAAGGATCTTGACTCTGCCAGCCACATCAGGCCTATCAACAGTAACCTGACGGTCAAATCTACCGGGCCTCAACAACGCCGAATCAAGAACATCAGGTCTATTTGTCGCAGCCAACACAATAACACCAGAATTACCAGAAAACCCATCCATCTCAGTCAAAAGCTGATTAATCGTTTGTTCTCTCTCATCATTACCACCTCCCATTCCAGCTCCTCTTTGCCTCCCAACAGCATCAATCTCATCAATAAACACAATACAAGGAGCTTTTGATTTCGCCTTCTCAAACAAATCCCTGACTCTAGAAGCACCAACACCAACAAAAAGCTCAACAAACTCAGAAGCGGCACACGAAAAGAACGGTACTCCCGCTTCTCCAGCAACAGCTCTAGCTAAAAGCGTTTTCCCTGTACCCGGTGGACCAACCAATAAACAACCTTTAGGTATCTTAGCACCTAAAGCTGTATACTTATCAGGATTCTTCAAGAAATCAACAACTTCTTGTAACTCAAGCTTAGCTTGATCAGCTCCAGCAACATCTCCAAATGTCACACCAGTTTCAGGTACTTCTTGAAACTTCGATTTCGATCTTCCGAAATCCATTGGCCCTCCTATACCACCAGGACCACCAGCACCACCTTGACCACCTCTAAAGAGATAAAACAATCCTCCAAATGCCAACAATGGAAATAACAAATTACCAATGAAATCAAACAACCCATTTCCAGATTCTCCTTCTGAAACTGATATATCAACTCCATTCATAGCTAAGATATCAATCAAATCAGGATCATTGGGAACAATCACAGTGGCTTTTCTGTTATCAACAGCTGTAAGTTGAAGAACAGAGCCATCTTTACTAAATTTGACTCTTTCAACTTTACCTTTCTTCACTGCGTTTAAGAACTCACTGTAACGCCATTGTGTTCCATCTGGAAGATCTGATGATGATTGAGTTTGTGGATTTGGTGCTTTCATTAAAACGTTTTGACCAAACAAAGATTGGTTTGTTGATTGAGCTTCAATAGTAATGGTTGGTGGTTCAGGTGGTTGAGCTGGCTCGTTAACTGCCAAAGCTTGCGGAGAAGAGATTGATGAGAATAACAGAGTCGTTAACGCAGCTTGTGATGGTAATGATTTCATGAGACGAGACTTTTCAGATTGTGAAATTTGGTATTTTTTATTGGAGATGATTGAGAAAGGTGATAGCTTTGTGGTTGTTTTGGGGGTTGGAAGTGAGATTTTCATTTCTGAAGTGAGGAAATTTGAAGAAAGTAGTAATGGGTTTGAAGATGTAGTCGTCATTGAAGCTCTCCGAGAATAAAGATTCGATTTTGAAACTGATTAGAAGAAGAGAGACGAAAAAAGTTAGGATCTTTGAATTGAGTTTCTTCTCAAAATTGGGATTTTTGGAGAGAGGTCTTTAGCTTTGAGTGATTGCTTGAGGTTCGTCTACGTGTGTTATCACATATCCAGTCGTGATACTTGCGGATACGCAGAGTCTTTAAGTTTCAAAGAGAAGTCTTTATTGGGCTGCTTGAACTTAATTTGGGTTCATTTACAAATGTTGGGCTTTTAGTGTTGTATTTTATTGTGTATATCTTTACATTGGATTATTAGTGTAATCAAGTAGAAGGTTTAAATTTGACCATACAATTCAACCTTTCTTTCTTTTTTTTTTTATATGTTAAGATATATATTTTGTTTGGTTTTAACGTTAAGCAATGTTAAGATATATTTTCCATAAAGTAAAGCATGATTACAAGAAAAAAGCAATAACCTTAAGGAAGGAGATCGAAGTGGTTTACCATGTTTTCATGGTTGTGTAGAGCTAGCTCTAATGTGTGTTTTTATGCTCCAAACTTTTACCTATAAAACCAACACAAAAGTTGCCAGTGCTAATTATATGTAAAATTTAAGAATCGAATCCTACAGAGAGTTATGTTACTAAGACGAGGTTAATAAGACTAAAATGAGAATAAGATTAATATAAGGTTACAGGTTTTGTGAGCAATGGTAATGAAATAAAGCAAGTAAATAATGAAAGTAAATCAATAGAAAACAAGCGTTGGCCGTTAGGGATGTCGCATAGGATTCATCTAGAGAGGTTCATTCCGGAGTTCCAGTGATAAAGATTCTTTACAAACATGTTTTTGAACTACGAAATACTGGTTATGCAATAAGCTAGTTTTGTAAGTCATACTACCTATCTCTAACTACGTCATGACTCAACTTTCGCAGGCACACAATGCAGCTAGACATGCATTATCTGTTTAGGTGCAATTCTAGTTCGCAAATCTCCATGATTCGGCCAACTGACTGGTCATGATGATGAGCTTTGTTAAGTCTAGGTCAGGACTAATAGGACATGCTTTCAGCGAGTCTACTCTCCTAGGATCAGTTCCAGTTCGTGAAGCTTTCACATGCATTAAGATTAAGCTTAACTCCTAGAACTTTGCTTAGAACAACTTCCCTAAGAACAACCACTCAAACTAGACAATCATAGAATCTCCTTTGAATCACCCCTTAAATCCAACTAATAAACTACTCAGACATCATTAAAGTAAACAAAAGCATAGATGATGAAAGAGTATTCATAATAAACGAATTCAATAAAGCAAGAGGGTTCAAAGGTACTTTTCTAAAAGTTACAAAAGAGATATTCTCCCCAATGATGTTGAAAACAAAGCAAACTATGAAAGAGATGATGAACTAAATGCTAGATCTTCAATGGAGGTCCTTGAGGTGGATCTAGTTTCTCTCCACGAGTTGGCTGGTTAAACCTAATAACTTTTTAGTCCACCCCTCTTCTAGGGTTTTTAGGATGCGTATTTATAAGGTTTGAGGCATCTTAAGTCGGTTTAGGGTTGATACAAGCGAAGTGCGATCGTTTTGGTCAAAAGGAGATTCGAGTGGGTCCTGGCACGGTCATGGAAATTGATGCTGCACCAGAATGGCCTTCCAGTGCTGTCTGCTTCTGGTGCCATGCTGGCTCAATTCTGGGCTTTCTCTGCATGACATGTCTTTAATGTTTTTATTATAACTTCTGACTGAATTAATGGATTGGATTTAGTCTCATTGGAGGTGAAAGACGACTCTTATAGGTTTCCAATGACATATTCTACGTTGAATTTGATCCATGGGAAGGTCTTCAAAGGTAGCCTTCAATCTGAAGTTCATAAACTATAGATTAACGTATTTTGCTCCCTTTTTGAACTTTTATGCCTAAAAACATGTAATGACTACTTGAAACTAGAAATACTCGAAATGTGGCATAAAAGCACTTAAATCATTTGAAAACACGTAATCATCTCAAAATCATAGCTATATAACGATGTTATCAAGGTCCTAGATCTGGGCATAGACATTTTAGATCAGCTAAACTTTTATAGTTTTCTGGTTGGAGCACTGTGAGATCAGCAACGAATCAGAGCAGTTCGAGCTTATTGATTGGTGTTTTGCTGGTGAAGTCATCGATGGTTTGAATGACAAAGTCACAAATTATGGAGATTCCATCGGAAGTTTCAGATCAATGGCCATTTCCATGATGACCTGTTTTGCTGGACGGTATGGTTCATTCACCGTATTTCTCCAAGCTGCTTCTTGATACTTCATAAATTGTATCATCTTAATTTCCACACTCTCATGTAACTGACAAAGAAGAGCATAACACTTTTCATTCATGGGTATGTATGAACCAAAACCTTGGCTCTTATACCACTGATATATAGGTCTCTCTAAAACTTATAAGAACATACAAGTTTCCAACAATTTTCTTTCTACCTTCTCCTCTTGACGTGAATATCTTTAAATACAAAACATAAGCAAATTAAATATACCACATTTAAAAAAAAAAGAAATTAGATCGACCATGATCATACAAACAAGGAATTAAGAAAGTGTGGACACTGAAATGTGGAGACGACTACTTCTCTTATTATTCAGCAAATAAGAGTTAAGCGACAATAAATTATCAATTAGTTGGACCCTACAATGATGTGTTATATGTATGTCATTTGAGTTTGAAACTAGGGTAATGTGAATTATGTTTTATCTCAAAGTATTGAAACATGGATATGTGTGTTGTCTTGCCATTTGCGAGTATGAGACCCAGATGGATTATGTATGAGAAGGTACATGGCTTGCACATCTAAAAGATGTGAATATTAGGAATTATGATTGAATATGCCCCAAACTATTTCAGACGATTCCCTAGGGTTAACATGACGGATAAGGACTGGTCTAGAAGATGGGGTCATGACAGTCATGAGTAACGACATGGTGCATGAGACTTCTAAAGTTTTGCCCAAGCAATAAATATCTTTGAGTTCGTGAATGGCTAGGGTAAGAACCATGATTGTTGCATGTTAGACAATGCCTTTTGTTGTTTTTTTTTGGTTAAATTTTCTGGTTGTATTACTTTACTTTAAGAGCTGATTACATATTAGGAGAAAAAGAAGGAATTTAAAAAAGTTGCCAAAACAACAGAGACCTTCGGGTTTTTGACCCCAAGGGGTTGGTAGATTGATTACACATCAATCACAATAAGAGAGTTCCTTGGAACCAAGTGTAGAAAGTGCCATGGAAGCTTGGATGGTCCTTCCTCATGAAGCAAGCATTTCTAATGCCTTTGTCTATTGATTTGAAGAGTATTTTTGATGGAATTTTCTTGTTGTTGAAGATTCGGTTATTACGCTCCAACCAAATTGCATAGAGAGTAGCTTGCGCCACTAACAACCTTAGAGTTGCTGAGGGAATGTCGAGTCCTCGACATTTCAGCCAAGAGAGGAAGTTTTCCCATGTTTGGAATCCCAGGAAGTGAGAGCCGAGCTTCGAGATGCAGAGCCTCCAAATATCATAAGCGTAAGGACATCTAAGAAACATATGATCCCTTGTCTCCACAAAAATTTCACAAAGGACACATGTATTATCCTGAGCAATGTTCCATGCCGCAAGCGTAGCCTTGGTTAGGAGTCGATCAAGGCAAGCCAGCCCCATGGTGAATGCCTATTTTGGGGTTGATCCAGTGAACCAAACTTGTTTGTGCATAGAAACATTTGGGTTTGGTTGTCTTATCAAGTTCCAAGTTTCAGAGAAATTAAACTTGCGTTTGTGAGATCCAGATGTTTATTTCCATAGATAACAATTTTTTGCAGCTTGGGAGTTGCATTGGATAGTTGTCAGATGGCAGAGAACCACTTCAGCATTTGTGTTTCTAGCACCTGGGAGATTCCAGCCTTCTCCATTAGACACATGTGCGACCTTTGAATCAATTGGAACCCCAAGTGATCTCGGTCCATTACCTCCCAAGAAATCAATCAGCTTGCCAAAGGGGGACCAAGCATCATACCAAAAGGAGCTGTCAGTCCCATTACCAATGTTACATGTAAGGAGACCCGATGCCAGCGAGCGAAGTTTTAAAATTTGCTTCCACATAGATGATCCTTGACTGGTTTCTTTGATCAGCAAAAAGGAGCCATTCTTCTCAATTTTATGTTTTCTGCACCATGTCACCTATAGTACACCTGATGAAGAGAACAAGAGTCATACCAGTTTCAAAACCAGATACCTTGTTCCATAACAGTAAGTCTTTAAGACCTAACCCTCCTTCAGATTTTGGAGAACACACTTGGGCCCATCTAACCTTAGCATTTTTTGTTGTGTTTGGGTCACCAGACCATAAGAGTCTCCTGCATAGGCCATTGATTTCTTTAATACAGTTTGTAGGTAAGATGGAAGCAGCACACCAGTAAGCAATTATGCTTTGAATGACTAAGATTAGTAGCTGTTTTCTTCCCGCAAAAGACAGATGGCGAGAAGTCCACGATCCCAATCTCGATTTGACTCTTTCAATTAATGGGTAGTAATCAGCTCTTGTTAGGCGACCAGCAAAAGTGAGAGTCCTAGATACATTATAGGCAGTTGGCCATTAGTGAATCCATATGTCTCACAAAGAGATTCCTTCTCTGAAATTGTTGTGCCTGCTGTGAAGAGAGCCGATTTATCTCTGTTCATAACTAAGCCCAAGATTGAGGAGAAGTAGCTTAACAGGTCAACAATAGCCTGGATCGAGGATGCTTGACCATCAAAGAATACCATCACGTCGTCTGCAAAGATTAAGTGAGTTACCTTCGGACTTGCCGCTTTTGGATGGTATCCGATCTGTCCTTGGGCAAATCTTTCATCGAGTAACTTTGAGAATACATCCATAGCTATGGCAAAAAGGTAAGAGGACACGGGATCACCTTGTCAAAGTCTCTTCTTCCCCTTGAAATAGCCACACAATTCCCCATTCACCATAACCGAATATCGAGTAGTCGTTATGCATTGCTTAATCCACTTGATATATATGTAAGGGAAGTTTGAAGCCTTGAGTGCATCCAAAACAAAGCTCCACTTAACTGAGTCAAATGCTTTGCATAGATCAATTTTTAGCATGCCACGCTTTGAAATCTGTGCCCTATTGTATCCTTGAACCAATTCTGAAGCGAGCAATACATTCTCAACAATCTGTCTACCTTGAATGAAGGCTGTTTGATTCTCTGAAATCATATTTGGGAGGATAGCTTGCAATCTCCTAGCCAGTAGCTTAGATATGACTTTATATACCGTATTACACAATGATATAGGTCTGAAGTCTGTCACTCTTTCTGCATTAAGGACCTTTGGAATCAATGACAGTGCTGTAGAATTCCAATGAGGATCAAGTTTTCCTGAAATAAAAAAATTCAGTACGACATGAGATACATCTTTCCCAACTACTTCCCAACAGTGTTTGAAGAATTCGCCCATGAAACCATCAGGTCCAGGGGCTTTGTCTCTCAGGAGAGCAAAGAATTCTTGTCTAATATCATCAAGAGTTGGAATTCTTGCAATACTCAGCTTCTGAAAATCCGAACATCTGAAAGGATGTAAGGACCTTATTGCTGGCTCTAGATTGGGCAAGTTATTTGTGGATGATCCTAGCAGATTTGTATAGTATTAGACACATAACTCTTTGATAGCCTGATGATCTGAAGTGAGTGAACCATCGAACCTGCGAAGGCTTCTGATCCCATTTCTTGCATTCCTGAAAGCAACAATCCTGTGGAAGAAGGTGGAGTTTTGATCTCCATCTTTAAGCCATTTAATATGTGATTTCTTCCTTAGAAAAATCTCATTTTCCTTGGATAACTGTTTCCATTTCTTGTTGGCAGCATCCTCTAGTTCTGCATTAGTGGTGGTAGGGTCTTCAAATAATGCATTCTGAGCCTGTTTTAAATCTTCCAAGGCTTTAAATGTTCTTATTTGGATTCTTGAAAATGCATCTTTGTCAAGAGATCGGAGCTTTCCTTTTAATGTTTTAAGTTTGTGGCTGATCATAAGCATGGAAGAGCCATAGACAAGAGACAAGGACCAAGAAGCTTGAACCGAGTTTGTGAACTCTGGATGCTGAAATAAATGATGATTCAGTCGAAATGGCTTGTTCAACTTAGGTCCCGGATCTCGTAGCCTTATACAACATGAGGAGTGATCAGAGAATAGAGGCTCTTCGAAACTGATTCGGGCCAAAGGAAAGGTTAATATCCAGTTATCATTTCCCATGATTCTATCCAGCTTTTCCGCAATGGGGTTAGCTGGCTGATGGTTCCACCAAGTAAATAAGGCTCCTTGACACGGTAAATCAAATATTCCTGGATCCTCAATTGTGTTCTGGAAATCGTGACTTGCTGCAGAGACAAAAGCAAATTCATCCAGGTTTGAGTGCTCTTTAGCCCGCAATGTCTGATTGAAATCTCCTGTTACAAGCCAAGGAGAAGTATTTAGTGAAGTAGAAGCAGCCAGATCTGTGATACTTGCCAAAGAATGTTTCTCTCCTCTCTTTGATTCGATGCATAGACAAAGGAGACTGTGAAGTTCACAGTATTTGGCAAGGTGATCCCACAAGTGATCATTTGAAGAGTGGTATGGTAGAGAAGAAGCGAGACATCCGGTCTTCTAAACTATCCAGATCTTCCCTAAATGTGAGTGATCATAATTTGGAATCCACCTCCATTCCGAGAGGATATTATTCATTATATTTTGAGCATTATGCTCCAAAATGTGAGTCTCAGTGAGACATCCAAAAGTCGGCCTCTGTTGATGGCGCCACGTCCAAAAATCGGAAAGCTTTCCAAATTGTTTTGCGTCTTCTGCTTCTTTTTTGTCATCTTAGAGTAGACAACTGTGAAGTCGCTATCATCCTCACAATCTAGATCAGGCGGATCAGTTAGAATTCCTTTCCCCTTATCAATCACTGCTAGAAGCTCGACTTTTTCTTTACTCGCAGATATTCCTTCCCTTAAAGCAGGCAGATCAGTTAGAATTTCTTTACTCTCAACCTTATCTGAGTGTGAAAGCCCTGTGATGCTAACATTCTATTTCTCCATAGTGTTGCCCGAGAATGCTAAAGATTGATCATTGATGACTGATATGACTAGTGGATCAGCGCTGATGTCTACAGAGTAGCGACTGATATCAAAAGTTCTAGTGGATCTGGTTTCTTTTCCTTTGCTGCCTTTGGCGAAATTAACACTGCTGGAGTAACTTCTGTTTTGGCCAAAGGAAAGAGTATAGTGGCATGGTATGCCTTCTTGCATAATGGGCAGATCGGTGGGGCTTTAGAACATTGCTTAGATGAGTGCCCTGGCTCATTACACAACTTATACATGGGAGGTAGGTGTGGGCATGAGACATCAAATCTACGAAACTCCCCACTTTCGAATTGAGCACAAACGGTTTCATGCAAAAGAGACATGAGACTAATCTCCGTGAAGACCTTAGCCACCTCAAAGTTAGTCATCGCAATGGTTTCCTTATGGAGGTATATAGGGTTTCCCACCAAGCTTGCAATATGACTTAGGCTTTTTTGGATTGTAGAACTCTAGTGGGACTTTTCTTAATTCAATCCACACCGGAGCTGACTTCAGGGCTGGCTTCGAGGGTGTAAAACCTGGAGTCCAAGGAGTTACAAACATGGAGCTTCCATCAATTGACCATAGACCTTCTTGCAGCATCCTTTTCCTAGCAGATATGTTTGGATTCGGAATAGAAAGGTGTTTTCCGTCTCTAGTTTGGTAACTGTGACATCTTGTTGCCATTTAGACCACATTAGGTTGACAACTGCTCTGATCTTCCCAAAAGAGGGGGCTCCTCAATAGAACTGCCCCGCAACAAAATCCTTCCACAACAATTTACTTTCCTTAATTACTGTGTTTAGGATTGTAACTCATTGTTCCCCTGTATCAAGCTGAAATAGAGAACCACATTTGGTGAGGGATTTGGATCCTCCCATAAGAACTTCAGACCAAGTTAGAGAAGGCGGATCTGAGGTTGGTAGAGCCTCATCGAGAATCGGCGAGGACATAGATGTTGAAGCGAAACCCGATTCTGAACCAGGAGGAGAATCGGTCACCTTTTGAGAGGTTATAGTCGAATTCGCCGGATTTTGGTTAACAGAGATCTAGCCCGAGATGGCTGGTGGAAGAATTGGAGGTTTCTTCTACATTATTGCTTCTTGGGTAGTAAACTGAAGTAGTCAGTAGGACTTTGTCTACATTATTGCGTGCCATCATTAAAAAGAACCTTAGGACTTGGGAAGATTGTTTGCTTCATGTAGAATTTGCTTATAATCATGCTAGGGATTCCGCATCAAAGTATTCTCCATTTGAAATTGTTTATGGGTTCAATCCCATCTCACCTTTGGATCTAATGCCTTTACCTTTGAATGAAAGGATAAGTCTTGATGGAAAGAAAAAGGCTGAGTTTGTTAAACAGATTTATGAAAAGGCATGGAGCAATATTGAACTTAAGACCAATATTGAACTTGATGTGGATTCATCTAAGGAAGGAAAAGTTCCCTAATGAACGAAAATCTAAGCTTATGCCTAGGATTGATGAACCGTTCAAAATCACCAAGAAGCTCAACAACAATGCCTACCAACTGGATCTCCAAGGTAAGTACCAAGTAAATTCAAGTTTTAATATTACTGATCTTGTGCCTTATTTTGCAAATGAAACCGATTTGAGGTCAAATCCTTTTCAAGTGGAGGAGGATGATGAGAGCATGAGCAGCAAGGAGCTTGAATCGGAACCACAAGAGGATACGGAGAACAATGAGGATCAAGGAATGCAGCATGAACTGGAGCAAGGACATGAAGATGAAGATTGAACCTTTCCTTTGGCCCCATTACTCGGTCCAAGCAAGCCAATCTCAAGACAAATTTGCAACGCCTCCTTAACACAATACCGGGCAGTTTATGAAATGCTAATCCAAGCACATTGGTTGTGATACAAGCTACCTAAACGTTTATCAAGAGAGGTGGTGAGACTTGTACTCTTTTTCCCTTCGTTTGGTTTTTGTCCCAATGGGTTTTCCAAACAAGGTTTTTAACGAGACAAGGCCTCATCACTTGTACACAAGCCTCTTGATAAACCCAGGCCCATTTCTTCCTTCTCCAAGCCGCGAAATCTCTTCAAAGAACCAGTCAAAGTATTTCAAATTTCCGTTTAATGATTGTAGAATTCCAAGGGTTGATTGTTGTTAAGTTTCATGCATTTGAACCCTATATGTATCCGCGAGTTTCTTCTTTCCAATCTATCAAACATCTTAATAAAAATCTTTCTAATAACTTGTTTGATCAAATTCGCTTGCTTAAAGTGTTCGGATTTTCATCCTCACGCCTAGCAAGTCTTGATAGTCTAAGGATTCTCCATAGTCCTTAAGAAGTATCATTCACTTTCACCCCTTGTTCGAAGCATTGGGTCTTTACCCTCTCCAGAACAAGTTTGATAGTCTAAAGGTTGTTCATCACCTTTGGAAGTATTGCCTCGATCCATCCTCGTGTTCCACCATCATTGCCTCATGCCGATCCTCGTGACGATCCTCATGCTGATCCTCGTCCCGATCACCGACCCTTTCCTCTTCCTGATCGTTGTTCGGTCCTTCGTTCCAACCATCGTCGCCCTACGTGCCAACCCTCGTCACCAGACCATGTACCACCTCGAGCCCTCTCGCATTAGACCCCCTCGCATTCCCGTGAATCCCCATTTCCGTAACCTAAACTAAAATTTTCGATTCCTTGCAGCCTGTTGGAGATCAGCCTAGGACTTGATCCTTCCCAGGATCACATCAGTTTAAAAGAAGAAAATAAGTAAGGCTGCATAAGGCTGAATTTAAATTAAAAGGGCTGGGTTGAAATCTTCTCTTCATGGGCTGGGATGGATAACAAATGGATAATGGTGAAGTAATACATAAACCTCATTAAAAACCTTGTCAAGAAAATCCATTGGAACAAAACTTGACAAGGGAAAAAGAGTACCCATGTATCACTTAGTCCATTTGTTAATGCTCTTGAACTTGTATCAAAACCAGAGTGGTTTGGATAACTTCTTCTTCCTCTATGCTTAAGCGTCTAAGCATTCCTCCAATAGCTTAGTTGAATAGTTTGGTTCTTGCTCGGGTCATTGGTACTCTTAGTGCAGCTAACACGTCCTCATCTCCAAGTGCATCCTCAGCTACAAGCTTAGCTTCCTCTGGATCATGCTCTGGTCCATGCTCCATGTTCTCCATGCTATCTAAGATCATATCATCCTCTCCCTCTTGAAAAAGACTTGACTACAAATATGTTTCATCTGCGATAAAAGGAACTAGATCAGAAACATTGAAACTAGAATTCACATTATACTTACCTTGGAGATACAACTAGTATGCATTGTCACTAATCCTCTTGATTATTTTGAAAAGGCCATCGATCCTTGGCATAAGCTTTGATTTTCTTTCAGCTGGAAATCTTTCTTTCCTCAAATGAACCCATACAAGGTGTCCTTCCTCAAAAATTACTTAGCGCCTCCCCTTGTTAGCTTGCTTAACATAAAGCTTGGTCTTCTCTTCTATGTTCTTTCTAGCTTGCTCATGGATCTGTTTAACCAATTCTGACTTTTTTTTTCCATCCATGCTAACTCTTTCACTCAAAGGCAACGAAATTAGATCCAAAGATGATATAGGATTAAAGCCAAAATTTTTTTTGAAAAGGTGAATACTTAGAAGCAGAATGCACAACATGATTGTATGCAAATTCTATATGAGGCAAACAGTCTTCCCAAGTTCTAAGATTCTTTTTAATTAAGGCACACAAAAGAGTTCTAAAGTCCTATTAACCACTTCTGTTTGGCCATCAGTTTGAGGGTGACATGTAGTAGAAAACAAAAGCTTAGTACCCAATTTAGACCACAAGGTTTTCCAAAAGTAGCTAAGGAACTTAGTATCTCTATCAGAAACTATAGTCCTAGGCATTCCATGTAACCTAACAATTTCTCTAAAGAACATACCTGCTATATGAGATGCATCATTAGTTTTATGACATGCAATGAAATGTGCCATTTTTGAAAATCTATCAACCATAACAAATATTGAATCCTTTCCAGTCCTAGTCCTAGGCAAACCAAGCACAAAACCCATAGAAATGTCAGTCCAAGTATGCATAGGAATAAGCAAAGGATGTACAAACTGTTTGGCTGAACCTTTGATTTGGCTTGCTTACAAATTACGCACCTACCACAGACTTTTTCGACATCTCTCCTCATACGGGGCCAATGGAAATGGTCTCTCATTATCTCAAGTGTTTTAGCAATTCAAAAATGACCCATGAGACCTCCTCCCTGAGTTCCCTAACAAACAAGTCTTGGAGAGAGTAATTAGGCACACATAAGCGATTTTTGTAAAAGAGAAACCCATCTTGTCTATGGTAATGTCCTCAAGTAATCTTATCACAAGTTTTATATATATTTTAAAAATTAGAATCAGTTTCATAAAGCTCTTTAATCTGTTCAAATCCCAAAAGTTTAGCATCAATAGTAGAGAGTAGAGTGTACCTTCGGGATAATGCATCAGCAACTACATTATCCTTACCTAGTTTGTACTTGATAACATATGGGAAGATTTCAATGAATTCTACCCACCGTGCATGTCTCTTGTTGAGTTTTTGCTGACCTTTCATGTGTTTGAGGGTTGGTATGGATGATGAACTCCTTAGGCCATAGGTAATGCTGCCTTGTTTGTAAGGCCTGGACCAATGCATAGAGCTCATTAGCATAAGTGGGATAGTTTAAGGTTGCTCCTCCAAGTTTTTCACTGAAATAGGCAATAGGTTTCTTCTCTTGCATCAAAACAGCTCCAATTTCTATTCCTGAGGCATCACACTCAATTTCAAATATTTTAAGAAAATCTGGAAACATCAAAACAGCTCCAATTCCTATTTCTGAGGCATCACACTCAATTTGATAGCTTTAACTTTTTCCTCATCCACTTTAACTCCATCTGCACTAACAACAAAACCCAGAAAGACAAAGTTATCTGTGCAAAATGTGCATTTGTCGAAATTAAAATAAAGTTTTTCTAGTCTAAGAACACTTAGGACAGAATCTAGATGTTGAATATGTTCGGCTAAACTTTTGCTGTAGATCGGAATGCCACCAAAATATGCTACAACAAAATATCCTATAAAAGCTCTAAGAACATGATTCATTAACCTCATGAATGTACTAGGTTTATTTGTCAAACCAAATGGCATAACTAACCATTCATATAATCTACGTTTATTTTTAAATGCAGTTTTCCATTCATCACCCTCTTGCATCCTAATCTGATGATATCTACTTTTAAGATCAATTTTAGAAAATATATTGGAACCATGCAATTCATCAATCATATCATCTAATCTAGGGATAGGGTGTCAATATTTCACCGTGATATTGTTGATTTCTTTACAATCAACATACATACGCCAGCTTCCATCTTTCTTAGGTATAAGCAAGACTGGTAAGGCACAAAGACTCATGCTTTCTCTGATATGTCCCTTGGCCATAAGCTCATCAACTTGTCTTTGTAGCTCTTCTGTTTCCATGGGATTGGTTCGGTATGCTGGGCGGTTGGGAAGTGTGCCTCCTGGTATGAAATCTATTTGGTGTTCAATTCCACGGATTGGTGGCAAACCACTTAGATTCTCCTCAGGGAACACATCTTTATAATCCTGCAAAAGTTCACTCATTTTACTGCACAAAGCCGGTGTATGGTTAGTCAAGCTCATAAGAGCTTCCTTAAAAACAAACAACAAGATAGGCTGTGTAGAAAACATAGATTTCTTAACTTCACTAGCCCTTATAAAGAGGTTGGGTTTTTTGACTAACATGGTTTCCTTGTGTTGAAGGTGGAGTTGATCTTCATAGACTTCTTGAGGTGTCATTGGTATGAGAGTTATCATTCTGCCTTTAAGTACAAGAATGTGCCGGTTGGTGAAGCCATCATGAACCACTTTTCTATCTGATTGCCATGGCCAACCAAGAAGAATATGTCCAGCTTCCATAGGCAGGACATCACACAAGACCTCATCCTCATATTTTCCAATGGAGAATGGCACAGCTACTTGGTTTTTAACCCTCACTTCTCCTTCATTATTGAGCCACTGCAGCTTATATAGCTTAGGATGCCTCGTATCTTTTAAACCGAGCTTCTTGATCATAGTTTCACCTGCCACATTAGTGTAGCTACCTCCATCAATGATTAGGCTACAAACTTTGCCTTGAACATAGTATCTAGTGTGAAACAAGTTCTATCTCTATTCTTGCTCTAAAGTTTGGCTTTGAATGCTCAGCGATCTTCTAGCTACTAGAAGCCGTCCTTGGACTCTTTCTTCATGCTCTTCAGGGGCAGAAGAGTTTTCCTGCTCAGGTTCATCCTCGGACTCAATTTCTCCATTTTCTTGAATGATCATAACTCTTCTATTGGTGCATTTATTTGCATAATGCCCTCTGCCTTGGCACTTAAAGCACTTGAGATCATAAGCCCTTGATGAAGTTATCTCAGCTTTCCCTTTGTCCTTTTCTTGACTGGCTGTGAATGGCTTAGGATCAGGTTTAGGAGTCATAACTTTCTTACCCTCTCTTTGATAGCTTAATCTGTTTAAATCAGCTCCATAACTTGGCCGTGAGGTTCCCTTCCTCTTGTATTGTTGCTCAACCAAAATAGCCTTATGTAGCATCTCCTCTAGCTCATCATAGTGCTGCATTTCCACATGGTCTTGTATTTCTCTGTTTAATCCTCCTAGGAACCGAGACATAGTAGCTTCCTTATCTTCAGAATTGTGAGCTCTTAGCATCAAGGTTTCTAACTCCTGATAGTAATCTTCAACTGTGGTTGCCTTGAGTCAATTTCCTAAGTTTTGAATGAAGCTCACGGTGGTAGTGGCTAGGAACAAACCGTCTTCTCATTAAGAGCTTCATCTCTGCCCAAGTTTCTATAGGATATTCTCCATTACGCCTTCTAGAAGTGACTACTTGATCCCACCAACTGAATGCATAGTCATAAAACTCAGTAGCAGCCACTTTAACTTTATTGATATCTGCATAATGTTGACAGTTGAAAACCAGCTCAATCTTCTTTTCCCAATCCAAGTATGCATCAGGATCATTCTTCCCATGAAAGGCTGGAATTTTAATCTTAAGTCCATTGAGATTTTCTTGCAAATGATCTTTGCCTTCACGCACACGTCTTGCTCTCCGCTGATTTCTTTGAGAAGAATGGTTGTGGATACTATAATAGTCATGTGCAGCCTCATCCCTTGGTTGTCTCCTGGGATCTCTGAGATTAGTTTGTCTTTCTCTTTCAGATGAATGATTTTCTCTGTTTGATTGGTTTCGAGTCGGCTCTTGCCGCAGCGCTTCAAGCTTTTCATTCATCATCTTTTCCATTTGTGCTGTCATTGCCTCAATAAAGAGTTTGTTGTTTCTGCTGTTACTGGTCTCTTCCTCATCTTCGAACATCCTGAATCAAACCACAAACTCACTAGTAACAAGTTCTAAAGCAGGCGATTAAACTTCTTAGAACATATTTAAACAAACTGACACTTGGCTAACCCTAAATCCGTTTTTAAAAACCCTAGAACAGATCTAAACGTTTTTATGAATGTGAAAGGTAAAATTAATGCAACAGGTCACTCAAAATAATTTTCTCTACGATTTTAAAGTATTCTAACACAGATCCAACAGATCTAAGTGAAAAATCAACTCGAAAATCGACAGAATCTACTTTTACACAACCACAAATTCAAACGATCAGATCTGATGCAAATCAACTCAGAAAAATACAATTCAAAACCAAATCACAAGTTCACACTCTAATCAACACAATCTGGGTCAAAAATTAAGCAAACGACGAGAAATAAACGAGAAAAGGAATACGCAACTTCTCAAGTCTGCTCTGATACCACTTGATGAGATCTCTCAAAAATTGGCACTTGTGAAGTTGAAACAAGGATAGATTGGCGGCTGTGAGCCGTGATGATGGAAGAAATTTGAATGGTTGAATGGTTTGAATTAGAGATCTGCGGAAAGGATCTCTAAAAACTAACTTAATCTCTCCTGGATATTACGCACCAAAAGACACTAAGGTTCTGCTGGATATGACACACCAACAATGATCCAAACTCAGAAAAGTATTTTGATAAAAAGATTGGATAGTTTAGAAATGAGAAAGGATGGAGTTTAAAAGAAGAAAACAAGCAAGGTTGCATGAACAACACTTGTTACATCTCAAAAAAAAAACTTATGTCTGAATTTAAATTAAAAGGGTTGGGCCGAAATCTTCTCTTCATAGGCTGGGCTGGATCAACAAATGGATAATGGTGAAGTAATACATAAACCTTATTAAAAACCTTGTCAAGAAAATCCATTGGAACAAAACATGACAATGGAAAATGAGTACCCATGTATCACTTAGTCCATTTGTTTATGCTCTTGAACTTATATCAAAACCAGAGTGGTTTGGATAACTTCTTCTTCCTCCATGCTTAAGCGTCTAAGCATTCCTCCAATAGCTTGGTTGAAAAGCTTGGTTTTTGCTCGTGTCATTGGTCCTCTTGGTGAAGCTAACACGTCATCTTCTCCAAGTGCATCCTCAGCTCCAAGCTTAACTTCCTCTGGTTCATGCTCCGGTCCATGCTCCATGCTATCTAAGATCATATCATACTTCTTTTCATCCATATATCTTTGATAGTAACTGCTAGTATTATAACTAGGTTTATTCTGACGACTTCCTATAATAAGATGACTAGTACTACTAATTGGTGGATCAATGCTCGGATCTTATATACTAATTTATCTTGAACATTGTCACTACTTTTTATTTTTTAGACTGAGATAGTCATTAAAAACAAGATGGTAAGTATATAAAAAAAAAGGGTAATGACTATGTTCAAGAAAAAATCAAGCGCCATTGTTTCACAGTATGATCCAAGAAGTTGGTATTGAAGAAAACGTAGAATGTATGTCAAGAGGAGATACACTATTAGGAAACCAAAGAAGATATCAACATAAATCTTTCTTCCAACCAAATATACATAAAAGTCATCTTGCTAGCTTAAATAGTACTTCTATCTATCAAGTGTCATTAGCTTAACTAGAAAAGTACCCTAGGCAAAGCTTAGAGGTCACATGATCGAGTGACGCTTTGGACAAAACTAATATTACATTATGTGGTTTTGGGTCTGGGGGATTACAGACTTCGGTCCGGAACCTCCTGATAAAAAATATATATTAGTACTCCTACCTTTTTGTGATTTCTATTACAGTTATACGATTGGTAGTTCCCTCATGCATTTGCAATTATACAATTTGGGTTTAACTCGAGTTGTTTTTTCTTTTCTTTTTTATTATTAGCATTTAACTCGAGTTGTTATTACAATTTTGTAGTTATTTTTTAAAGATACATATTTAAATGAAATTAGGAGTTGTATTTTCTCAACTAATAAGTACGAGAAATTTGAGTATTCATTAATTTCTTATTAGTCTTTTTGTATATCTTGGAGCCCAAAGTCTCTGTTAACGTTAATGGCACATACATAGCCATTTACACAAGCACAATGAGCTACAATATGATATATTCTTATAAGTTTCTTTTGATAAAGTATATTTTTGAAAAGTTATTTACTTACATTTTTCATATATTTTATGTAGTAAATTTAAGTGTATTAATTACCAATGCATGTATAACCTATTAATAACTAGATATTATTATTATCACGCCTAGGAGAAATATCTATTATATATATCACCATGAAACATATCGAAATCTTAGGCAAAAACTAAAATATCAATTAAAGATGAACTCTCCTACTTTTCTAGGATTTTGTTTGGCCTTGTGAAGAAGAGTTAGTTCCAATCTGATTTCAGTTCCTCGAAGAAGTATGGGAGAATATGTATTTTTCAAAGTAGTGATGTTTAGAACATCTCCAATGGGGGAGGTTCTTAAATAAGGGTTCTAAAAATTTTTAGAACATTTTCCTTAGAACCCCACACATTTGTGTGTTAATTTTTAGAACTCATATCTAAAAGTTCTTATTTAAGAACCCCTCTCTCCTCTTTTAAGAACTTTTCTAATATTTATCTATTATATGTCATTATAAATTTTTAAGAACTCCTCTTCTAAGAACCCCCATTGGAGATGGTCTTAGGCGATTCCAACGTTGAAAAGTCAAATCTTTTATCGTGGTACACAAGGGACGAGTTTGAAACTGAGTCAAAGTCGACCATTGGCATTGACTGGCTGTACCGATACGGTAGCATTAATGACAAGACATCAAGGTCCAATTTTGGGATACCAATGGTCAAGAAAGGTACGATTCACAAAACTCTTTTTCTATTCTGATTTTCTTCTAATTCAAGTGTTGAGCTTTATGTGTTTACAACTTAACACTAAATTTTTTTTACCAAGTAGCACTCGGTCTAATAACTTTTTTTGACGAGATTAAGCCATTGATAAAAAGGTCACGAGTTAATCAATGTTACTTGTATGTAAGTTTAGGATTCATATAATGTCAGATATAATAAAATAGCTAAATCAATCTAAACTTAAATTCTTTAACAAAACAAATTCAAACTAAAGGCATACTCTTACTAAAAACACAAAACCGAACAATGCTATTTAGTATTTTTTTGCTTTTTTTGTGGGTTAATGATGTCATTTAAATTAAATGGCATTCAACAATAATAGCTAAATAGATAACTAAAACAAACTAAATGCCATTTAGTAATTATAGCACATAAATCATTATCCAAAAACCGATTAAATGCTTATAAAGTTTTGTACATGCCTTGCTTTTCCTTACTATAAAGTTTAATTTTTAATGCAAACATACAGGCCTCTTGCACAGCGTTACTACAACGAAGCAGTAGTGGCTATAATAGTGTATGATATTACGAATCGCACATCGTTCAAAAACATTGAAGGATGGCTCAAAGAGCTCCGTGAGCAGACAACCGATCCCAATATCTTGACTATCGTTGTAGGCAACAAGTCTGATCTTGGTCACCTCCGTGCCGTCTCAAAGGAGGATGCTAGGTCTTTTGCGGTGAAAGAGAGTGTCTGTTACGGAGAGGCATCAGCTCTTGATAACATCAACGTTACAGAAGTTTTTAAGAAATCCATCATGGAAGCTGTGAGAAGAAAAGGTCTATACGGTGAATTTAAACTTATTAGTTGCATCGAAGTTTCCCGATTTGAGTGATTATATTGTGTTCATAAAACTATATAATACTATAGTTTGCTGGTTTACTTAGAAAAGTTATCTATTTTCATGGTCAATTTCATCTAAATCATTTAATAGAAACAAGATATGAACCGAATCAATGATGGTGAAGGGGGTGATGAACGAAGAAGACGATGGAGAGAAATGGGTTTTAATCTGATTCTGTTATTTACACTTAATGCACTATATAAAGTATATAAACAAAAATAATCAACCGGTACAAACCAGTTTTGTACATAACCATTAACTAAACCACCAAAATATCTAATATCATTTATAATTTTCTTAGAAAAATAGTCGAGTATCAGCTCCATTGGTGTTTATTGGAATGAGTTGTAAAACTAAACCTGTGGGATTGGGATACTCGGAACTGGTCAGGCAGAATTCTTGGATTTTGGATTATAGAAGAAGACCGACAAAAATACAAAAGTAGAATTTTACACCCAAATTTATAGGTGAATCAACTGATTGATCTGATCAAACATGAGTGAGCTAATAATATGTTACCTGGATTAAAGGGCTTCTAATTAGTAAAGAATATAACGAGGATTAAATAGATTGGCATTTCAAAAAAATCAGATACATATAAAGTAAAATTCTACTTTATATTTCTCTTAATTGTTTGACAACTCGATGATTTTAAATATAAAGTACAATTTTATATTTTACATATAAATCAGAGACAACTCGATGATATAAAATACACATATTTGAAATTTTCTCTTAATATATTATTTGTGGCCTTTAAATATTTTTTTGCTTGGGACCTTTATATTTCCAGGGTGGGACCTGATTCTAAGCCTAAACATTTTATTTGGCAGCCGGTTTTGAGTTGTTTACCAATTGCTTCTTGGTTAAGAAATAGAGGAATATAGGGTGATACCTCTTGTCATTAAGAGTGGGGCATAATAAATAGTTAATAATGTCTTCTTTGAATTTCCTCTTATTTCATAAATTTAGGCATATTGCACCATATGTTTTCTTGGTGGATCATTGGTCTTTACGAGTTTAGATTATTTTTTTCTGAAAATGACCTAGTATTGCCTATTCATATACAATGTCATAACTATATTTGTGGACAACTCTCTAGTTATTTAGAAAGCAAAAAATGATAAAATTTCTTGAAGTATAAATCAGAATCTACATGATATTCTGAGTCAATTGAGCGGATTTAACTATTCCGTCAATGGAGTTAACTGTTTCGTCAACGGATTTAATTGTTCTGTCATGTGTAGTGTTGGTGCTAACCAGTTTGTCATTTTTAGAGTTTAAACTAGCAAAAATTTCACTTTGAATGTTTAACGTTGGGGTAAAAAATCTTAAAGATTTAAAGTGTAAGTACTTGCCACCTTGAAACTTTTTAATGGGATTTTCCAATTGGCAATGTGGTTAACATCCATTTTTCTAGTTAATATACGGAGCAATCCTCTCAAACAATTATCGAGGGGTTTCAAAGAATCAAATGTGAAGTGAATGGCTCCTAAAAGGGTAATGATCCATTTATATGACTTTGTTAAATATGCTCAAATAACAACTTATTCAAGTCTTTCTAATTGAACCAATAATACAATCTGCAATTAATAAGAAGTCATAAATATTTTATAATTCAAATTAAGATCATTAGAATTAAGGATTCTACAATTCCAAGTATGCAGAGATGAAATTGAGGTCTTAAACTCATCTTCTGAGTGACGCCATAGAGGGATATCCTGCCTTGCATCAAGATGGGGAATTGTAGTTGAGCGCAACAAATTCTCAATTTCTTGAAGCCTAGGCTGGCGACATCTTCGAATTTTTCACTTTTTTCTTTTGAGGATTAATACTTTTTTCCGCGATATCGCATGGTTCTGAGTCTTAGTAAATAGTATACTAATAATGAAATATTTTTCTCCAGCTTTTGAAGGCTACGAGAAATCACCTGCCACAAAAGTAAAATGGCAGCCAAAATGAGTACCGCTGCCTCTATTCGTCATTGAGTCACCACATATTGTATACCAGAACTGCTCCCTACCTAAAAAATGATCCACTCCATGTTACACCGAGACTTGGCCGGAAACAAAAACACACATTGGGGAAGCGAAAGATGCCACCTGAAGCCTTGACGCAAATCTGAGAAATGAAAAACTGAGTACAAACAAGGTGGAGGATCTCTGAACTTTCGACCAAGACTGAAAACTCACCACCAGCCATTGCCGAGGGAGCCCACGCCAAGCTTACCGAATGCCCTAAGCCACCACCCTAACTTCTACCAACTGATGGGGATAACGCCAAAGCCGGAAAGAGAGCCACATCCAATAATGAAATATTTTTCTCCAGTTTTTGAAGGCTACGAGAATCATCTGCCACAAAAGTAAAATGGCCACCAAAATGAGTACCGCTGCCTCTATTCGTCATTGAGCCACCACATATTGTTTACCAGATCTGCTTCCTACATAAAAAATGATCCACTCCATGTTACACGGAGACTTGGCCGGAAACAAAAACACACACTGCGAAAGCGAAAGATGCCACTGGAAACATTGACGCAAATCTGAGAAGCGAAAAACTGAGTGCAAATAAGGTGGAGGATCTCTGAACTTTCAACCACGACTGAAAACTCACCACAAGCCATTGCCGAGGGATCCCACGCCAAGATTAACGAATGCCCTAAGCCACCACCTTAACTTCTACCAGCTGATGGAGATAACGCCAAAGCTGGAAAGAAAGCCACATCCAAGGAGGCTTGTGCCTGTCACTCCCATAAACTCAACAGTACGCCGGAGCTTGTCTAAGCTCTCACAAACAAGCTCGCACACAAGCACCAAGAAGGAGAACAGGCCATACACATCCTCCATTTTTTATCAAGCATCAAAGACCCACAAGGCAGAGACCAGATCCGAAGACGACGCTTTTAAGCCACTTTGAGTAGGTCTGATGTCATTGCGCTGAACTTGCCCAAAGCCATCACGAGAATGAAGCCACAATGAAGACCGGTTCAGGAAGAAAACAAGAGGCAAGATCCGAAGAAAATAAGAGACCACCGGAGAAACACCCAACCAATAGAGAGAATGAAGACCAGCTTGAGAAGAAGCCAGTGGTCGGAGAAGAAGTGACACCATCATCCTTGAGTGAATCACCACTACACCGCTGGGAGCTTTTAATCGAAACTGATCTCCACCTGTTCACCATTGTTGACACCGAGAAGAAGACAGAAAACTGAACTATGGGAGGCAGAAGCCGATGCTATCAGAGTGATGTGTCTTGCTTTTATTGGTTTTCATCCATTGATTCCATATGCTTTTCATGCCATTTATTGAGTCTTAGTTGGGTTTTATGTCTTTTTGGCTTTGTTTACAGGTTTTCAAGTTATTGGAGCTAAACGGATGTTTTAGCAAAGTTTGAGACATTTCAAGACCTCAAGGATCAACCAGAATGAAGTTTTAATGAAGTGATGCATTTTTAGGCAGGGATCAATTGATCCTCAAAGAGATCGATCGATCTGCTGGATGATAAAAGTCAAAACTGATAAACATGGTTTTTATACCGGGTCTATCAAATAAACCCTATATACGTTGTAGTACAAAGAATATCGATCCTCGGAGACTAAGGATCACACACTAGAGATGTGGGATTCTAAACTAAGCTAGAGCAAATAGTGCTTTGGTTTTTGTAAATAAGAAGAGATGAAAACAAGTGAAATGTAAAAAAAGAAAACAAAGAGAAAGCATTGGACCATGAGTTTAACTAGCATAGAGATGAGTTAACAATCAAATAATGATGCAATAGGTTGAATTAAATACAATCGTTGAACATGAAACTCACAAATATGACTTATCCACTCTCGTGACACTAATCATTTCATTAATCATGTAATTATCAATAACTTCTGTTAGCAATTAAATAATCAATGACCATTAATAACAAGTCCAATTAGTTCATTAAACACCCTAATCAATAACTTACGTTCGCTAGGTATGTAAAGCTCATAAAAAGGTTCATTCAAGCATTTCATCGAACACCATTGGGCATGAAATGCCTAAGCTTTAAATTACCAATTCTTGACTACTCTAGCATTATGATCAACCTAAACGAATGATCTAACAATAATCAACCTAAACAATCAAGATCTAACCATAAATTCATCCTAATCTAGATAACCCCTGATCCAACAAAAAGACTAACAACTAAATCAAGAATAGAGAAAAGGAAAAGATAAATATGGATTTACAGAGATAGAGATGGAGAAATATTTCTTTAGAGTGGCATATTAGGATTAAAATCAATCCAAATCATCCATAACAGAGTTTGGATCCAAATCCAACTCTTAAGAGAAGAAAACTTAGGGTTTACATGAGTTAACACAAGTATTTCTAGGAGAAGGAAAACAAGCTTGGTCAAGTAAAATTAAAACAAGGCTGACCCGGTTTAGGAGAGGAAAATTGAAGTTCAAAACTGGTCCAGCTGTCACGTTATACCGCTTATACCTAGCCGTCCACTCCTAGCAATGTGCTTTCCTCGGTGGCTCTATGATACGTCAAGGCCGCTAGCTCCAGCCGCTAAACTCTCCAGCCTAGTTTCTTCAACTTCCAATGGCCACACTTCGTCGCGAGATCACACTGCTGCATCCTAAAGACGTCACCTCACCACTAGATTTGGCCGATGCTAGGATCCACTCATCATCAAACCAACTCTTTTCTTCTCCTTTGGCTCCAATTTGCTCCCTCATTCAAGCTTCAAGTCTTATAGCCACCTAAAATAGACTCAATACTTATGCAAATTCAAGCCATGGAACCTAAGACTCTAAAATGCAAGATTATGCAAAATGAAATCCAAATGCATATTTATTCTTCTAAGGTGATAAAAATGAATGTGTAAAACATTTAAAAAACGTGGATATCAAAAACCAAATCAACTTAGGACCTTCTTTCTCATATAAAAAGGATTGCTCATCCTAGAGAAATTCCAACTTTTCTTTCATAATTTTCATAGCTTTTACTTCTAATTGTGTAGCTTAAGGGAGAAGAAATCATTACTCTTCTAGAATGTTTTCCGAACCCTCGTTTTACGTTTATTTTGATATTTATGCACTTATTAAATTTGGTTTTAATGACTGCATCTATGTCTTAGTAATCCACCAGTTTTGTTTAGAGTTTGATCGAAAGGATTCAAGGATTGATTAGGTTTAGTTCTTAGATTAGGGATTTACCTTTAGTGTTCATCATCTACTGTGAACTCAAAGCTTATGTTAGGTTGATGAATCTAGCTTTTGATCTCTAGGTTTAATCTCTGCGCCAAAAGCAAATATTAGGTTAATGGAATTAACAATTGATAAGCTTAGTATCTTTAGCCAATGAGAGTTGGAGTTAAGTCGTATAAGTGAACATATCGAACTTGTTAAGATTACTGACATAGTTTTCTAGGGTTCATTCGAGAGACTAGTATTCTGGAAATTCATGGTTACGTAGTTAGCGTTGCGAGAGTATTTTAGTTTTACAATAGTGATTCTCGTTCTTGAACGGTTTGTTAGCAAATTCCTAGTTAGTTAGATACCTTAATTGATCATTGATACATGTGACATTCCCTGACATTAATAGTGTTTCTCTCCATCAAATTTTTATTGTTTATTTACTGCTTAATTTAGTTAAATTGCTATCATTACAATAACACAATCTTTTTCTGTCTTAGCTCTACTCGCTGTATCACAATTCGTAGTGCAACTTTAATCTCTGTGGATTCGATAACCTATCTATACTACTGTGTGCTATGTGCACTTACATGAACTAGAAAAGGTTTAAAAATTGAGACATCACAAAGCCACCGTGCTCCAACCTCAAACACAGATCCGGAAGAAGACGATGTAAAGGGAAAAACCGAGAGAAAAATATGTTCAACGCGTGAGTTACATGTGCGTTAGAGATTATTATTGTTGCCCACTTTATTACTTGATTTAATTATGAGTCACATGATCTTCTTTTTCCTCTTTTCATATACTCTTCAATTTATTCTCTCATTATTTATGTAGGCTTAGTTATGAGGCTTAAGTAGTAGTATCCTGATCCAAGTGTGATGATTATTAAAAAGAGAAAATGTTATTTTATATAGCTTACGGTGATAAAACCTAAGAAAACATTTTATGCTTGAACTGCGATATGAGAAGAAAGTTTAGCAACTCTAGCATATATCATATATGATTCAGCATATAATATACTACAAAATTTTGGGAAGTTTTGCAAAGTAGACACTTTTTGGGAAAATAATAGGAAGAATATACTTTTTACGATTTGCAATTAGAAAAATAGGCATACACTATTCTCCTCTAATAGTCTTATTTAGCCCTGTCAATTTGGTTCACAATCTGCGGGTCCCACCCCAATAGACCTGCCGCGGGGCGGGTGCGGGTCGACAAAAACTAAAATAACAAACAAGCGGCCCGGGTGCGGGTCGAAGGTTATTACCACGAGCCGGATGCGGGTCGTAGTATTTGGAAAAGCGGGTATACGGATATCCGCATATATGTGAAACTGTGTGTCATTTTAATGTTTTAGTTTAAAATTATGTGTTGTTTTTTATCCATTTATAAAGAGAAACCCCTAAGTTCTCTTTTATCACCGAAGTCACCTCTCTCTTTGTCTCCCTCTCATCTTCGATCGATTCAAGTCTCTCTTTCACCAGGTTTATCTTCTTGTGACTCTATCTCTCTCAATTTTATCTTCTCAGTTTCTTTCTCTCCTCTTTTCTATATCATCAATCTGCTTATTTATATGTTTCCTTGTTTTTAACAGATTCCGGAAATGGAATACGAGAAACAAGATCATGCTGATGGTGGGAATATGCCAAGTAATCTGATTGCTACTAGCGAAGGATCAAGTTTACCAGCAAATGAATCTCTGGAAAGTAAGAGCAAGAGGAAGAAAAACTCACCTGCGTGGGATAATTTCACTGTCATCACTAAGATCAATAGTGAAGGTGTCTCCGAACTAAGAGCTAACTGCAACCACTGCACGAAATACTATGCTTATGAATCACACAAGCAAGGTGCGTCCAACTATAACCGACATTCACAAGTTTGCATTATGACGCCTAGAAATAGTGATGTAGGTACAATGTTGGTTACTGGAGATGGGAAAGTACAAGCTAGAAAGAAAAATCATGGTGTTTTCCGTGAAATGGTAGCAAAGTGCATAATTGAGCATGATTTCCCCTTCTCCTATGTTGAATATGATAAAGTTAAGGCGATATGGAGTTATTTTGAATGCTGATGTGAAGTTTATAAGTAGAAATACAGCTGCTGGAGACGTTTTCAAGTTTTATGAGAATGAAAAGTCAAAGTTGATGTTAGAATTATCGGAAATTCCTGGTACGATCTCCTTCACATATGATATTTGGTCTGCTATCACTGTGGAAGGGTACATTTGTTTGACAGCGCATTACGTAGATAAACATTGGAAGGTAAGGAATAAGATTTTGTCCTTTTGTGCTTTGCCTCCTCCACATACTGAAATAGATTTAGCTCTTCTTACGAACCTCATCAGGAATCACCTGACTTAACATTCCAGGGATCATTCGCCTTAAAAACAGGCAATGTAAGACCAATTCAGGATTCCTCACCAAGCTTGAGATGCTATCATACACGTAAATCTTCCTAGCCGGCAAGTCAGTATCAAGAGCCACCCAGTGATTGTCATTGACAAAAAGACAAGCATATAAATGATCAACGTCAATGTACCACTTCTTGTTTATCGCTGAGACAATGGGAGCTATACCGTTGAAGTGATCCACATAGAAATCCCTGAACAAAAAGTTCTTTTACAAAGGTTCAAAGTGTGGAAAATCTTTAAACAATGTTATGATCAAATCTTGATCCAAGAATGCAATGCGTTGATTAGGGTATTGAGAAGGATCACACAAACCTTTTGCGGGACATAGTCATTGCAGCACCCGTGTGCTATATTAGAATAAATACCATATTAGATTAGAATCAAAAACTCATTAGAATCATGCATCATCTTCTCCAATATGTATTCAATAAATCAGAAAAATCAATCAAGTTCAGTATTTACTTACATGGTCTTTCAACCATCCATAATTAAGAGTAGGCCAGTCCGATCTTGAAGTTATAATCTGCCAATAAAATCTAACATTTGGATTGCTGGTTCGAAGAGGTTCTTCCCTGTAAATGAAAAGAAATAATGAGTACAAACAAATGCAAACATTGACTATTAGAAGATAAAAAGCATAAATTTTTAGAAGTATACTTATTAAGCTTTAGGAAATCCATAAGTTTCTGAAATTTCTCATCTTCTGCAGGCTTAAGATGATCGTATATGACATTTGAAGGGATTGCATCTATAATTATTCGCTTCATCGTAGAGTTACCAACATATGGGTACTTTTGAGATTACGCCAAATGTGGCACTCGTCTTCCTTGTGTCGCACCTCCATCCAATAACTTCATTGCCGCTCCAAGTACTGTCAATGACGCACCAAGTCTCTTACTAGCCAACTGTTCTCGCTGGTCATCCCATATTTCTTCGGAACTGGAAGCCATTTTAGTATATGCTGCAAGAACTGGTCATCCCATGTTTCTTCAACATCACCAACAACATGATCTGGCCTCTTTTTCTTCTTCTTCTTCTTATTTTGGGACTATTTCCCACAACTTTAGCTTTCTTCGTTTCATCCTTGGGACCACATTTATTCGCTATGCTGCCCACAGTATCCTTCTCATGAGCCTTAGTAAAAACTTTATTTTCACATAAAAGAAGATCCTCAGATATATCGAATTCTTTCTTCTTCTTATTGCTCACAGTATACACCTTCTTCACCACTCTTTGAACTGGAAATTCATCATGTGAAGTCTGCTTCATCTCAACCATCCAAGACTGTAAAAAAGACGATTGAGATGTACACAAAATTCATATTACTATCCAAAACTAAAAAAAAATCAATACTAAACAACAAAATGTAACTTGCAAGTGCTTTACTATTTGCCTCATCATCTTCATTGTTATTTGAAGTGGCATCATTTGGTACAACAGTGGGTTTTGACTCTTTTATTTCTTTCAAAGCTCTCTCGACTGCTTCAATGTTCTCACTAAGCTTTTCTTCTAAGGCACTCATTTTCTTGTCAACAAAAGATTCAAATTTACCCTCTAGAGAGTCCATTCTGCTGCTTAGATTCTTGCCCAAGTCTGAAATTATCCCATCTTACAAATATCCAACAAGTTTTTCTTCTCATCTTCAACATCCTACAAACATTTATATGTTAATATAAGAACATACTTGACATCACTATCAATAATAAAAAAAGAAAACTATGTTAAATATGCAAAGGAATAAAAAAACCTAACCTCCATATGTTCTTTGCCTATCTTCTCCTTCTTCTTTGCAACTTTTTCTTGTTCCTCATCATTAGAGTGTGCCTCTTCTACTTTATTTTTCTTATGACTGCTTCTACTCTCGCCATCCTCATCATCTTTTACTTTTCGTTTCTTCTTTGTCAAACAAACTGTTTTGTCACCTTCCCAAGCATTTAGAGGTAATGATTATGAATGATATCATTAATCAAGTTGTCTAGGTCTGGATCCTTGTTATCATCCGCGTCACACCATTTAGGGTACATGTTTTCCTCTGAAACTGGAAGCATGTGCCTTATACGAACCTGCAAACAAAATACAAACAAAAACATGTTGTTACAATAAAGAAAAATACATCTGGCAATATAAAACAGCCAAAACAACAAAATATAGAACTACTGCAATATTAAAAACTAAACTGTCCATGTAACTTCTTCTCCTTCTTGATGAATTCAGTAAAGTTGATACGTTTCCGAGATGATTGCCAATCAAGTAGTGGCACACCACTCGTGTCTGACCTTCTTATCCCAAAGCCTTCTCCTACGCCATGAACACTCTCGTACACCCAAATCAACATAGCATGAATGCATCCGCGTATAGGGTACGAGTCTTTTTTTGTAGTCAACAACTTTGACAGAATCAACTAAACAACTAAAAGCAACTCGACCCCATGGATATTTCTCAAAAGCCACTGGGTCAAGAACTCTTTTAGCGGTTGACAACCAGATTCTAGATCCGTGATGTATCCCATGCACACATACAGACAGTAAACATAACCTACCAACCATCAGCCTCTTCTCGATACTCCATGTATTGCTAAAATCAATCACCTTTAGTAACTCACTAAACATGGGACCATCCAAGGTTGTTCCTATCTTCATTTCTTTCCAAAAATCTTTGTAATCACCATCAAAGTTGTCTGACGGGTCAATGATCACAATTTAAACATGTTATGTGAGCAAATTCGTTTAAAGAGAATCTGAGTGGTCTACCATCTATCAAAGACCAAATCTCATTAATATTGTTGACTCCCAGCTGATGTGTGAGGAAGAAATAAACTTCCTGGGCAGACCATGTGTATCCTAATTCCGCAAACTTTATAAATACAAGTGGAAATAAGTCTGCGATAACGTTAACAAGTCTGCGGTAACGAGGTAATTGACATAAGTCTGCGGTAATGTAAAATAACTCTGCAAATCCGAAATAAGTCTACCATAACGCCAACAAGTCTGCGGTAACACATAACTCTGCGGTAATGGACAATAACTCTGCATATGAAAATAAGTCTGCGATCACTTTAACAAGTTTGCGGTAACGAGGTAATTGACATAAGTCTGCAGTAATGTAAAATAACTCTGCGAATGACAATAACTCTGCGATAACGTTAACTACTCTGCGGTAACACATAACTCTGCGGTAATGTAAAATAACTCTGCGAATGACAATAACTCTGCGATCACTTTAACAAGTCTGCGGTAACGAGGTAATTGACATAAGTCTGCGGTAATGTAAAATAACTCTGCGAATGACAATAACTCTGCGATAACGTTAACAACTCTGTGGTAACGAGGTTTTTCACATAACTCTGCGGTAATGTAAAATAACTATGCGAAATAATAAGCCTGCGATAACATATACGGAATGACATTTTTGTAAATATCGGTCCTTTTGGAATTTAATTATTAATGGCAGTTTCGTAATATTGTTTTTCCTTCTAAAACTTCCAAGGGGTACTTCTGGGTTAAAAAACTTAAAAGACAGACTAGTAATTAAAAAGAAATGTGTGTCATTCTACCAATAAAACTATTTACTTGTGTCATTCTAGTAATCCTCCCTAAGATAATCTTAAAATTGCAATACCTTAAAATGTATAAAGCATTCCTAGATTGTTCTTTGCTTATTTAAAATTTTTTTTGATAAATTCTTTGCTTATTTTTAAATGCAACAAGTCGAGATTTTATTTTGCTTGCTCTTTGGCTTTTGCTTGTTTTGATTACAAACGATGAAAATAGTTTGAACATGTAACATATGAAATTGATGCAAAAGATGGAAAGATAAAAGAAGTAAATTCACTTAGCCCATCCACATGACACACCTGATACATTTTCCTTCAAGTAGTAGCTGAAATGCGTCGTTGATATCCTCAAATTTCATTTCATGTGTCACAAACTTATCTAACTCAAGCTCATTGCTCAAGTAACGTTTCAGAAGAAGAGGAATGTGTGTTTTAGCCTTCAAACCTCCAAACAACGAACCCATCAGAGTCTTCCCATGATGAAGAACATCAAAGGAGTCTAAACATATCTGTGAACCCGGCTTGTCCACTCCTAAAGTTATCGTTTTCCCCCATCCCTAAAACAATGATTGCACCAACAATTTAAAATCCTCAAACCTTTTTCCACTTTTTTTTAATGTATTTTGAAAGCTAATTTGGGTTTATGTAGAGAGATCAATGGGGCACCATACCTGTCTGCAACAAGCATAAGCTTCTTGAACCAAAGAACTACTTCCAACACACTCAAAGCAATAGTCTGCTCCTCCACCTGTTATCTCATTGATCACCTAAACACCAAAAGGTATAAAATTATATACTTTTCCATTTCCATTAATGTATTTTTATGTGTGATTACCTCACTAACACGCTTGTTTTCGCATGTCATAGAGTTTACAAACTCGGTAACCCCAAATTTTTGGCCTATAAAAAGATGATGTTTATAGCAATATTATATGATTCATTTAATTAAAAAAATTAAGGTTTAGAGATTTAAGCTATAGAAATATTGAGTAAAACAAAATCACTAACCAACTTCAAATTTGGCAGGGTTTATATCCACACCAATTATCCTAGAGGCACCACAAAGTCTCGCACCCTCGGCAACCTGAAAACATCCAAATCCTCATCCATTTCAGAAACTCATAATCAAGACGAATAATTACTATAAGATCATTACTTAAAATTGCGATTTTACCGCTAATCCGATAGAACCGAGTCCAAAAATCACAACTGTCGATCCTTTTTCAACTTTGGCAGTCTCCCAAGCAGCACCAACACCTAAAGAAAAAATCAATGTAACTTCATAAAATCAAAGAGGTATCAACTTTTGAGAAATCTTTTTTGAAATTTACCGGTGGAGACTCCGCAGCTTAGGAGACAAGCACGACTAGGAGAAATAGAAGAATCGATCTTGACAACATTAGCAACATCAAGAACAGTGTATTCACTGAAGCTAGAGACGTTTAAGAAATGAAAGAGAGTGTGGCCATTGAGGTCAGTGAATCTGCTTGAGTTTTCATATCTTGGCATCCATGGAGATACTTTGAAGGGAAATTTGCTGCATAAGTTGCTTTTGTGAGATTTGCAATCAACACAGTCGCCACAGTCCGGCATGAACGTTGGTAGTATGGTGTCTCCTTCTACCACTTCCTTCACGTTTTCACCCACACTTTCAACTACTCTGCTTTGTCACGTTTCACTTGCATATTAGTTTCTTTTTTTTTTGAGTAAATAAAAGTAGATATCTTGTAAACTCTTTAAAGCATTTTATTTGATTTGAAAATCTCGCAAAAATATTTTAGGTTATTAGTACATTGATTTTAAAATCCTTTATTTCATTTGATACTCGGTTAATGGTTTTTAAATACTAATCAAATACTATTTTCTTTAACTCTCTTCCAGACTTTCAGTGTTTTAAAAGTATTAAGAAGAAAAAATGACGACGATTATAGTCTAGTGGCTTTTACCACTCAGTCTTAAATTCTGACACCTAGAGTATATTAGATGTAGATTAGTGGGTTCATGATAAAATTTTAAGAAAATTTAGTTGATAAGAATTGATTTTACTTTTGATAAAAGATATTAATAGATTTCAAATGAAAATAATTTTAGTTTTTCTATCTTCACTTTTATTTTATTTTATATATTATAAATTAATTAATCAATTTACTTTTTCACAATATTCAATTGTTAAATTAATTAATTTATTAAAAGTTGAAAGAAGTTAACAAAAGTAGATACAGTATTAAAAATTGAAATAAGTTAAGAATATTTTGTTTCCATATAAAAAATATACATTTCTGTTTAATTAAAAATATACTAAAATTAGATTGTATTTAATTTTAATGGAAAATACTTTTAATTTCCTTTAAGCATTGAAATTAGGTTCTAAAATGTATTTTTCAAAAACTATTAATATGTCCAACGAACATAAATCCAAAAAAATGGGTAGAAAAACCCTCACCTTTTCAAAAAATATTAAAAAAATCTTCATCTTTTTTTTATGGTTTTTAAACCCTCACCTTTTAATAAATGGTAAAATAACTTCTCTACGTATTATAAAAAAAACTAAGTAAAGCATAATACTAAAATAGAAGAAAAAAAATTAGTTTGTGATTTATTTATTTTTCTAAATTTGAGTTTGAGATTTTTCAAAAAATTTAGTTTTTCTTTTCTGAATTTAAGAAAATTGATTAAAATTATTACCAAAATTCAGATTCGGATTTGGTTCAAATTTAGATGAAAATATAGTAAAATAATGATTAACTAAAACTAATTAATATTATTTAATTTTATAGTTTTTAAATTAAAAATTTTCAATGTTAAATTTTTATACTTTTGTAATAATACAAAATTTTGTTTGTGTTCATGTTTGTTTGATCGAACCAAATAAACGTTTATTAATATAAATTCATATTCGGTTCAGCATAAATATTTAGATATCGTTCGTATTATTAAAAATTTGGTTTAGCTTCACATTTATGAATTTTTGTAACCCAACCGAATAAATATTCATTAATTAAAATATATATAATAATTTAAAATATATTCAAATATTATATTATATATATAACATAAAACAATCACTTTTATAGAAAACCAAAACCTAAAATAATACCAAAATAAATTTTGGATCTAGTTTGACATATTTTTCTAAATACAAAATTGATTTTCTAAAGTAATAAATTGAAATAATTTAAATAACAAAATTGCTAAAGATAAAAAAATCGATTTCCTATATCTTAACAAGATATTGAACCACGGTCTACGGTTTCATATAAGTGTTTTAAATTTTAACTTAAAGAATTCTATTTGGAAAAAAAATTGTAAAATAGAATTTAGTAAAAAAAACTCCTAAACTAAATTGTTGTTATTTTTATATATTTTAATATAACAGTTTGTTTAGTTTTAAATAGGATTGATTAATATTGAGGGTTATTTTATTTTTATTAAAAGGTGAGGGTTTAAAAATCCATAAAATAAGCTAAGGATTTTTTAAAAATATGTTTGTAAAAAGTGAGGTATTTTTACCCATTTTTCTCATAAATCCCTATAAACTTTCATAAATGTTTGTGTTAAGTGACTAATATTAATGAATGTCTCTATATATCTAATCTTATTCGATGGAAGTCTTGTAACATTAGCCCACTAAAAAGTCCAACCAAGCCATTAGTTGTAACCTCCCACGTGGAAATGGAGAAATTAGCACTAGAGAAAAGGACACAGGGAAATTTGTATAAGCTATTTATTTTGCAACCCAACGCTAAAAAATATCTGTTTATGCAAAATATCAATAAATAATAATAATAATAATAATAAATTAGAGATTGAGAGAGATTAACGTAGACTAACCCGATTGCCTCGTGGCCTAGAATCCTCGGGAAACAGGCTGGAGGAACCTTTGTAAACGACCATAATGACAAAAATGACTGTTCAGTATCAACGACCACAAATAAAACAAAATATTACACTATATATATTCTAATTAAATGTCTATCTTGGTTTCTATGTCAATAATTGGCAAAAGAACAGAAAAGATTCCTGCCAACATTAAACATTGGGGTCTATTTTGTTTCTTTAACCAAACGAACATTGGGATATATTTCGCTTTTAAAAATATTTTGAGCAATGTTGAAAATGAAAAATTAGTTATAACGTAAGATTTGTTAAGTTTCTCTTTCAACCACTGAACTAGTTTTTTTTTTCTTTTTTGATAAACAACCACAAGTTGGGTCAATATTTGTGCCACGCTAAGAAATAGTGTTGAATTTGGATTTATCTTAAATCGTAGAATTTTTTTTTTTGTGCAAATCGTAGGATTTTTATAACCAGTTTTCTAAATTAGAGTCAATGCTATACCAATAAAAATTGCTAAAAAAATTATAAATCTGACTGTTCAGTATCAACAACCAGACTTAAAATATTGTAAATCCGATTTTGTATAATAATAAAATATCTGATTCAACTCATATCAGTAAATGGCAAAAAAAAAAAAACAATGATTAAATATTCCTAGCAAGATTGTGCATGGGAGTCTGTATCATTTTTTTTACCAAGAACATTTTTTTTTGGTCAAAACCAAGAACATTGGAGTCTATTTCTTCAAGTCCAGAACTTACATAGCAAATAGCAACATTAATCATAACCTAAGATTTGTAAGTTTTTGGGTAATCACGAGTCAATATTTGTGTCATTGATATATACGTTAAGAAATAATATTGGATCTTATCTAAAAACGTATAATATTGAAACCAGTTTTCTAAAATAATGTAAATGGCCACTATTAAAAAAAAAAGAAAAAAAAACAATTGTGCAAATTGGTCTACGTCAATCTCTCTCGTTTTCTAATTTATTATTATTATTATTATTTATCAAATATTTTGCATTAATAAATATAAAAATCTTCAAAAAAAAAAAAATATACAATTGTGTAAATGGCTAAAACAATAAAAGAGAAGAAGAAAAGTAGTACTTGGAGTTTCCAAAAGGTGACGTCACTGTGACACAGAGCAGTGCAGATGATTCGGATCCGAACCTCATAAGGCTGCGGCGGCGCCACCATGATTTCTTCCATCACCAAAGGCTCTCCGGCCTTCCTACAAACCGCCGCTGCACATAGAAACATAAAGTCAACGTCGTTACTGCCGGTCAACGATACGATACTTATTGATTTATGAGAATTTCACTCTTCTCTAACCTTTGCAGCGGATCGGTTTACGTGAAGACTTGTCGTCGCCGGAGGAGTTTCCGTTTTCCATCTCAAGTCCTTTTTTTTCTTGTGTTTTGTTGTGTGAGAGAGTCACAGTTTGTAAGAGCTTCTCTGGATTATATCTCTCTATATATAAACTATTCTTGATATATATATATATATATTCTGTATTTGTGTTTATCTGCGTACAGTGCATTTGAAACTTCCTCTATAAACAAACCAGATGTGATTTACTTGAGATTTTCATAATTTTTTTCCTGATATATAGATTTATATTTCATTTAATAATAGGTACTTTATTATACAAAATATGGTAATTTTATGAATAGCCTTTATTTTTATATAGCTTGCTAAAATATTATTTTCATATTATATACTACAAAAAATACTCTTTTGAATTTTTTTGGATTAAAATATTTCTTCACCATTATTTGTATTTGATTTTATAATAGGTATTTTAATATACAAATCACGGTAATTTCTGATTTTTTTAAAAGTTTGCTAAATTATTATTTCGAGTTTATATATTACCAAAATTTCTTTTGAATTTTTTTGACTAAAATACCTATTCACTAGTTTTTATCACACTTTAGTGAAATATTATAAAGGGAATGTCATTTAAATTTGGTAACACATATAAATAACTAAAACTAATAGAAACTTACAAAATAACCAACGATGAGTTGGCCTAGTGATTAAACCCTTGGTTACTAAAAACATAGGGATCTTGGAGGTCACATGTTCGATCCACATTGAGAGGGATCCTCTTTCCAAAAAAGAGTTAAATTACATGGTTTTGGTTTCGCATTGGGGCGAATGTACAGGTTCACAGACTTAGAAGCTTCTAGTTGTAAAAAAAAAAAAAACTTACAAAGTAAACTTTTCAAAGTATTATCAAATTTTCAGATAGTTAATTAATTTAATAAAAATGTATTCTTTTGAGAATAATTTACTAATTTTTATGAATTAACTTCTGAATCTTGCTTGGTTTGATGATGGGTTGATTGGTCATACATACTAGTTAGATGATTGATGGATTTGCTTTTGAGTTGATCTTCTCCTTCTTTTTCACTCCTTAGAGCATGTGCATTAAGGAGAACCTCTCTTATTCTCTCAAATATATAATTTTAATAACTTTCATATAATTTATTTTTTAATTGAAAAGCTAAATTAAAAAAAATAATTCAAAACCAGTTATGTTAAGATACATATCAAATGGGTTTGTACAAAGGTTTTCAAAGTCTCTCAAATGAGAGACTCATTTTTTTTTCTTACTATTAAAATTTTTTTATTGGTAAGAGATTCAACGAGAGATTCTCAATAAACATGCTCTTATGCCACTAGTTTTCTTCCTCATTCTTTTTTTTTTGTCATCTCTAGCTTCATTTTATTGTAAAACATTTAAGGAATCACTTTTCTTGTACAATTCCACTCCACAAACCTTAGTTGGACAATGCTTATGCAAGTATTCAAGTGTACAACTGCACTCCACAAAACCTCATTTCGACAATGCTTATGCAAGCGTACAACTATATGCCTTGTATTTTATGACATTTCGGATTGGGTGTCTTGTATTTCTAATAAGCTGTTTAATGCCTTAGCATACAATTCCATCTTTAATACTCCAGATAAAGCTTCATCCACCCATTGTACAAAATGTATTCATTGAATACTTCCATACCCTGGATAGGCAAATACCTCAGTAGGAGGAAGTCTCGACTGAAAGAAGAAAGAGGAAGGATAGACATGTTCTGCCGCATACCACACCACCATGTGATGTGATAGGGTAAAGAGGGGCCATGAAGAATAGTTATCCTAAACATAGATGAAATATGCATAAAATGCAAATGAAAAGTGCTCTAAAAGACCTAAATTGACATGATATCAACTCCCATGAACTTAATATTTGCTTGTCCACAAGAAAACAACAAAATATAGTCTTAAGAAGAGGTTTGAAAACAGGGATTCAGAACCACAAATTTTAAAATGGATTCAATGTGAGGTCCTTAAAGATATTTACCCAATGCACAACCAAGCACCCCTACTCTTTCACACTTCATCATAATCATCTTACTTCAACTCCCTAATAATTCTCGAAGCCAAAACGAACTCACAATCAATTCAAAACAACTTTTCCCATTCATTTAGATCTTAAGCGCAGTCTTGTTAAGGAAATCTCAATCAAGTTTATTTTGGTAGGTGGAAAAAGACGTATGGATGGAAAAGGAAAGTTCATAGTGTTTGTGGCTTATTCTCGAAATAAAATGCAAGTCACTTCGTAAAAGCAATAGAGAACGATTCTAAATGTTGATAAAAGACTCTCTTCCACTATTCTACCAATTCTCATGCCTTAATATATTGATCTATCTCTAGTCCATGACTTGAACATTCTATTTTCCAATCCTTTTTTCAAGTACTTAAAAATTGAAGCCCAACTTTAGTAGAACCCTTAAAAGAAGACTTATGTTTTTACCTACCTAGAGAACCTTTCATATTTAAACACATGCTCATATTTTCTCAATCTCTTTTTTTTTGGGTGCACTCTCTTCTTTATTGATCATTTCTTTCAATTTTAAAGAGTAGCACTATATTTCTTTCTATTTTATTTTTCTTACTTAGAGAAATCCATTTCCTTATTTGTTCTCTAGTAACTCTCATTTTCCACAAGACTCCTTTGAGGTTTCCACCTTTTTTCTTTGCTTCATATCACCAACTTCTCCTATAAACTACAATCAAATCCTAGGCTATCCAATTACATTTTTAAGCTAGTGGAAGAGAGGACTTGTCGTTCACTTTCTATAAGGATTTTTCAAACGCAAGCACACCATGAGGCCTCAATCAACGAATTGTTTGAAAGTAAAGGCTAGAATTAAGGTGGAGAAACCATCTTAAAGATGAAGCTGGCCATTCGAGTTATCAAGAATGGCAAAATAGGTAAAATAGGTAAATTCTCATATGTTAAGAACCCTCACACGACCACACAAAGATAACTAATTCCGAAACAACAATAATTTTTCTCAATGAAGTTTAGGAATTTATCAGTAATCGGCCTGGAGCCCAGCTCTCCCGTCTCCGCGATGGAATACACTCGGGACACCCCTACAATCTGCCTAACTGGTGGTGCCACTGCTACCTCCCTCTGCTGCAGCTTGAGACATTTTGGCTTGATATGCCCCACCTCCTTGTAGTTATAGCACACTCGAGAATCCCCATGTGTCTCACCCTTCTGAGGGCAATTCGCCACCCTATGGTCCTTGCTTCCGCACCTGAAGCATCCTAATATGAATCTACTCCAAAATCGTCACTTCAGAAGCAAGTACAGATGAAAACGATAGGGTGGTGAGATAGATCGACTAGATTCAAGTAACAGTGTTTTGGTCACACTAAGGCTGCGGAATTCCTTAGATTCACCAGTGGATCGATGGGTCACACAAAGGAAATGAAACTCCTTTGATTTACCTGTTTTGATCTAGTTCTTAGAAGAGTTTGAAAATAAAATGCTAGATAGGTTAAACTGAAGGTTTACAAGGAGTTTAAATAGGGAACTCAAAGAAAAAAATCCTAAACACGTTTTTAAGGCCCAATATATAAATAAAAACATAACATAAGCTTAGAGTATCATAGAATAAAAATAAAAGAAGCAGCCGATGGTACTGAAGCTTCTGGACGATCTTGGTTCAACAAATGGGGTTAGTGAGATGAACAACTACCTCATTAAAAATCTTGACAAGAAAACCGAGTGGGACAAAACTTTTGATGTGATCCTCTCAAGGACGTTGCACTATGGAGTTGGTAAAGATAGATACATCAACTTGAATCCCTTAGATATGGCACACTAAGACGAATTCAAGCTGAATAGAAGGTGGATCGAAAGGTCTCACAGAAGCTGTGGAAGTCTTCTAATTTACCCCATCTTAAATTCCTTAGATATGACGCACTAAGACGAATTCAAGGACGAAAATGAGAATCACTCTCGACAAGACCCCTTGGATATGACGCACCAAGATGTTGTATTGATCAATGGATATTACACACCATTAACCAAATCAATGGATATTACACACCATTGACGAAAAATGAAAAACTCACTCTCAAAGGTTCCAAAAATAATTAAAAGAGGTCTGATTTTTTTTCAATGGAAATGAGCCTCATTATATAGAGGAATTACAAGGAAACATAAATTAAAGTAGCCTAACATGCAGCGTATCTTGGAAAACAAAATTAAACAACAAAGGTGCATGTAAGAGAGAGAAAAAACTGATTTAAATGTTGTTTTGAAATATGGACGAAAATGATTTTCTCTCATGGCATTTTTGGACTTCAAATGGGCTGGGCTTGAGAGATAACATCCTCAAATTAAGTGGAATATTTTCTTCTTTCTTCTTTGATGTGTTTAGATCCGCCCCCCTTCTTGATGCTTCCCAATAGTATATTAACTTGTCAAGGGAAAAAGAGTATAATTGCTTACCCTACCCATTTGTTGAAATCATCTACCTTGAATCAAAACCAGGGAGGTTTGATAAGCATCTCTTTCTACTGCTCGATTCTCTAAGTGTGTAAGTAGAGAATTGATAGTTATCTCCTTGAGCTTCCAGGTCCTAGCACGCGTCATCGGTCCACTTGGTATAGCTAAAGCATCCTCAGGTTCAAGCTCAGGTACACGCTCATGTTCTAATTCCTTATCTTTGGCCATGCTCAGATCATCCTCTCCCTCTTGAAAATGATTTGTCCTCAAATCTGCTTCATCTGCAATGAAAAAAAGAGATCAGAAACATTAAAACTAGAACTCATAGTATACTTACCTTGGAGATCCACTTGATATGCATTGTCATTTATTCTTCTAGTGATCGTGAATGGACCATCAATCTTCTCGAAACCGTTTCTTTCCTTAGATGCACCCACACTTGGTCGCTAACTTCAAAGATCATCTTACGCCTGCCTTTGTTAGCCTGCTTCTGATAGAGCTTATTCATTTTTTCCAAATTCTGCCTAGCCTTCTCTTGAATCTGCTTAACCATTTCTGCCTTTTTCTGTCCATCTACACTAGATCTTTCACTCAAGGGTAAAAGCATTAGATCCAAAGGAGACAAAGGGTTAAAGCCATAGACAATCTGGAAAGGAGAGGACTTAGATTCATAATGAATAGCATGATTATATGCAAACTCTATGTAAGGAAAACAATCTTCCTAACTCTTAAGATTTTTCTTAATCAAAGCACGCAAGAGAGTACCAAGAGTCCTATTAACTACTTCAGTCTGACCATTAGTCTGCGGATGACAAGTAGTAGAAAATGTAAGCTTAGTTCCTAGCTTAGACCACAACGTTTTCCAAAAATAGCTAAGAAACTTAGTATCTCTATCAGACACAATAGACTTAGGCATGCCATGAAAACTCACAATCTCTTTAAAGAACAAGTTAGACACATGCAATGCATCATCAGTCTTATTACAAGCAATGAAATGTGCCATTTTTTAGAACCTAGCAACCACAAAAAATATAGAATCTTTCCCTGTCCTAGTCCTAGGCAAACCCATCAGGAAATCCATAGAAATGTCATTCCAAGAATGAGTAGGAATAGGGAGAGGTGTATACAAACCGTTAGGCTGAACCTTAGATTTGGCATGTTTGCAAATAGTACACATGTTACAGATCCTTTCAACATCACGCTTCATGTGTGGCCAATGGAAATGAGCTTTCATCACTTCTAGAGTCTTAGCAATGCCAAAGTGTACCATTAAAACTCCTCCATGTGCTTCCCTAGTAAACAAATCTTGAAGGGAAGAATTAGGAATACACAGTCTACTTTTATAGAAGAGAAATCAATCTTGTCTGAAATAATGATCAGAAGCAAATTTTTCACAAGATTTATAGATTTCTCGAAAATCATAATCAGTAGGATAGAGTTCTTTAATCTGTTCGAAACCCAAAAGTCTAGCATCAAGAGTAGAGAGGAGAGTGTACCTCCTGGATAATGCATCAGCTATAACATTATCCTTACCTTTCTTATATTTGATGACGTATGGGAATGTTTCAATGAACTCAACCCACCTAGCATGTCTTTTGTTGAGTTTTTGCTGACCTTTCAAGTGTTTTAGAGACTCATGGTCTGTGTGAATGACGAATTCTTTTGGCCAGAGGTAGTGTTGCCACGTCTAGAGAGCTCTAACCAAGGTGTACAGTTCCTTATCATATGTTTGATAGTTGAGAGTTGCTCCTCCAAGCTTCTCACTGAAGAACGATATTGGCTTCTTGTCTTGCATAAAGACTTCTCTAATTTCTACACCAGAAGCAATGCATTCAATCTCAAAAGTTTTTACAAAGTCAGGTAATGATAAAACATGAGCATGAATAAGCTTCTCTTTTAGGCATTGAAATGCTGTTTCCTGAGCTTTCTCCCATTTGAATCCCACATCTTTCTTGATGACTTCAGTTAAGGGAGCTGCTAAAGTGCTGAAATCTCTCAAAAAACGTCTATAAAAACCAGCAAGGCCATGAAAGCTTCGGACTTCTCCTACTGTCTTAGGGCTTGGCCATTCCTTGATTGCTTTCACCTTTTCTTCATCTATTTTGATTCCATCTGCACTCACAACAAAGCCTAGAAAAACCACATTATCTATGCAAAAAGTACATCTCTTAAAATTTTCATACAATGTTTCTTTCCTAAGCGTGTCTAGTACCAACTAACATGTTCAATATGCTCATCAAGATTTCTGCTGTATATAAGGATATCGTCAAAATAAACAACAAAAAACAGGCCTATATAAGCTCTAAGCACATGATTCATCAAACGCATAAAAGTACTAGGAGCATTAGTCAATCCAAAAGGCATAACTAACCACTCATATAAATCATGCTTAGTCTTAAATGCAGTTTTTCATTCATCACCCTCTTTTATCCTAATCTGGTGATAACCACTCTTAAGATCAATCTTAGAGAATATGCTAGAACCATGCAATTCATCAAGCATATCATCTAATTTAGGAATAGGGTGTCGATAATTTACTGTAATATTGTTGATTGCTCTACAATCAACACACATTCGCCAGCTTCCGTCTTTCTTAGGTACAAGCAAGACTGGCACTGCACAAGGACTCATACTCTCACGAATTTGGCATTTTCCATCAGTTCACTGATCTGTTTCTGAAGCTCCTTAGTTTCCACCGGATTAGTCCTATACACTGGTCTGTTTGGGAGAGAAGATCCAGGTACAAAGTTAATCTGATGCTCGATTCCTCTGATCTGTGGTAAGTTTTGTGGAGTTTCTTCAGGAAATACATCACTGTACTACTGCAAAATATTAGTCATTTCACTCGGTAGTACCGGTGTAAGGTTAGATAGATTAAGCAATGACTCTTTATAAACAAAAAGGAGCATAGAAGGATTAGAGTAGTAAGCTTTCTCAACTTCACTAGACTTTGCAAAGAAGTTTGGGCGCTTAAGGTGAGGACCTTCTTCTGATCAAGATAAACCTCATGTGGAGTCATAGGAACCAGTGTAGTCTTCTTCCCTTTATACTCAAAAGTATGGCGATTGGAAAAGCCATCATGTATAACCTTTCTGTCTGATTGCCAAGGATGTCCTAATAGTATATGACTAGCTTCCATAGGCAGAACATCACAAAGAATTTTATCCTCATACTTACCAATAGAGATAAGAACCAAAACCTGCTTGTTGACGTTCATTTCGCCACTATCATTAAGCCACTTCCATAGGCAGAACATCACAAAGATTTTCTCTTTGTTCTTGCTCTTTAGTGTTGTTCTGCACACTTAGAGTTCTTCTAGCTACTAACAAGTCTCCTTTAATAGGTAAGATCTCCCGCTCATCCTCACTAGAAGTGTCTAGATACTCATCAGCAGATTCTACTTCACCACTTTCCAAAAATATCATCACACGCTTGTTAGAACACTCACTTGCATAATGCCCTTTTCCATGGCATTTGAAGCGGCTGACATCCCTAAATCGAACAAAACCTTCTTTGGCTTTTCCTTTGTAGTCTGCAAGTGCTGGAATAGTAACTTTCGTCGCATCAGGAGGCTTAGAGTACACTGCTGGCTTGAAGTCTTTAGTAAAAGAGTTTATGTCTTTTTTAGAGTAACATGGCCTTGTGTATGATGAACTATGACTATAGCTAGAACGTGAGGCTCTTTTTCTTTTAATCTGTTGTTTGAACAGAATAACTTTGTGCAACATCTCCTCAAGCTCCATGTAATGCTCAGTTTCTAATCTGTCTTGAATTTCCTGGTTCAAACCCCCTTAGAGACCGTGACATTGTAGCTTCTTAATCCTCTGCTATGTTAGCTCGCAGCATCAACACTTCCATCTCCTGATAATACTCTTCTACTGTTTGAGATCCTTGAATGTGTTTTCTCAGTTTCTGATGCAATTCCATATGATAGTGACTAGGTACAAACCTTTTTCTCATCAGACTTTTCATTTCTGACCAAGTCTCAACAAGTAGCTCTTGATTTCTTCTCCTGATCATGACTAGCTGATCCCATCAGCTCAAAGCATAATCATGAAACTCTATTTCAGCGATCTTGACTCTATTAAGCTCTGTGTACTGCTAAACATTGAAAACCAACTCAATCTTCTTTTCTCATTCTAGATAAGCATCAGGATCGGTCTAGCCACGAAATGGAAGGATACTGATCTTTAGACCCTTGAGATTGTCCCTTAGAAGCTCATCTTGAGTTCTATTACGCCTGTTTCTCCTCTGGCTACCTTGTGAAGCATCACTTCTCCTCTGATAGTATTGATCTGTAGCAGCATCATGAACCCTATTTTGATCTGTAGCAGCATCATGAACCCTGTCATCCTGTTCTTGATTCTGCCTAGTATCAGTTCTGGTTTTGTCCCTTTCCTCAAAAGCAGCAAATCTTTCATCCATCATCTTCAGCATTTTTGCTGTTATGGCATCAAGGAGGAGTTTATTTTTTCTGGTGTTACTAGTCTCTTATTCCTCCTCTGGATTCACCATAGGAACTGCAATAAATTAACAAAACACGCAGTTACAAGTTCTTCAAGCAAAAGTTTAAAATTTCAGAATGAGAACCACATAAATCACGTTTTCAATTAAAAAAACATTTTAGTATGCAAATCTTCACCAAACAGGACAAATAGAGATGCAAACAACAACAGATAAACACGATTTACACTCTAAAACAAGTAACAACACAGATTGGCGCAGTTTAACAAGAACACAATGCAGGATCTGCAGTTCTAGAATGTCAAAAGACACAAAATGAAAAAAAAAAACAAATCACAGAACAATTAGATCCACAAGAAACAAACTGATAAACAAGCATAAAACCAATAGATCCAAGAGTACTTAGATTCTAAAGTGGCTCTGATACCACATAATATGAATCTACTCCAAAATCGTCACTTCAGAAGCAAGTACAGATGAAAACAATAGGGTGGTGAGATAGATCGACTGAATTCAAGTAACAGTGGAGTGTTTTGGTCACACTAAGGCTGCGGAATTCCTTACATTCACCAGTGGATCAATGGGTCACACAAAGGGAATGAAACTCCTTTGATTACCTGTTTTGATCTAGTTCTTAGAAGAGTTTGAGAATAAAAGGCTAGATAGGTTAAACTGAAGGTTTACAAGGAGTTTAAATAGGGAAATCAGAGAAAAAAAACCCTAAACACGTTTTTAAGGCCCAATATATAAATAAAAACATAATATAAGCATAAAAATATCATAGGATAAAAATAAAAGATGCAGCCGATGGTACTGAAGCTTCTGTATGATCTTGATTCAACAAATGGGGTTAGTGAGATGAACAACTGCCTTATTAAAAATCTTGACAAAAAAATCCAATGGGACAAAACTTGTCAAGGGAAAAAGAGTATAATTGCTTACTCTACCTATTTTTTGAAATCATCTAGCTTGAATCAAAACCAGGGAGGTTTGATAAGCATTTCTTTGTCCTGCTCGATTCTCTAAGTGTGTAAGTAGAGAATTGATAGTCTCCTTGATCTTCCAGGTCCTAGCACGCGTCATCGGTCGATTTGGTATAGCTAAAGAATCCTCAGGTTCAAGCTCAGGTACATGCTCAGGTTCTAATTCCTTATCCTTGGCCATGCTCATATCAATCCCTGACCACCTTGGTTGACCGTAGGAGTACCCTCCCACTTATGCTTCTGTCCTTACACCAGCTTATCGCCCTTAACACATGTAGCAAGGAACGCGTTAACATAAGGTTAGCAACCACAAGGATAACTTTAATCTAACAACTCATAGGATCAGTTTGCTAACCTTGTTTGGACCGGACTGATGCTGAGGCTTCTTTGTGTGAAAGTTTGAGATAACTACCACAACCTTGTCTTTTAAACCCTCTTTGATCAATGCGGCATTTTCAACCAATTCTGCAACCGTGCCGAATGATCTCACCAGGCAACGGTTTCTTAACTCGACTCGAATAACTCTTAGAAAACATCGCACCTGGACTAGCTCATCCTCCATAGCCCGACCAGGATACACTCTGAGATGGTTGAACTCTGCCTCATACTCTCGAACCGTCTAGTTCTTCTAGGCCAAATCCAAAAATTGACTCTCCAACCAGTCTAACACCTCATGAGAAAAATACGTAATTAAACTCCCAATTCATCTCTACTTGAACCCTCTTAGCTGAAACACCTCTCCACCAGAGATGTGCATCACCCTCCAGATAGTGGACCGCAAGATCAACCCGGTATCCGTCTAGACACCTAATTGAATAGAAATTTTGCTCCATCCGCATCCTCCACTCATCTGCGTCCTCAAGTCTGGCCCCACCTGGAAAGAATCCCGTGCCAATCCTCTGCAACTGCTCCATCATCTTTAGGTTAGATGGGAGCTTCTTTGCAACCGCAACTCTAGGCTGCACCTCAACCACCGGTGGTACTCTCGGAGCCTGCGAGAGTACGTTCTCTGGTAACCGCTCTAACAGCCTGGTAAAAAGATCCGCAATTCGATCATCTCGGACCTAAGCAAACCCTGCTGCCACTCTAGCAACTCGCCCTGGTCCTGCCGCAACACTGGCACCCACAACGGCATCAACACCGGCCACACCCTCAGACCCCATCTGATCCGCATATGAATTCCCGACCTGCTCAGGTGTAGCACCCTCTGCTACACTCTCCTCAGCCACCGAAACTCTAGCATTCCTCAGCACGCGACCCCAACCCCGACCATGTCCACGACCACAACCTCCACCTCTGTTAGCCATCTACACTTCCACAACAGAAAGTTAAGAACACAAAACAGTTAACAGAAAGCGAGGACGAGATACTGTGGAATCTCATTGAAGGCTTGAAGAGGATGATTCTAAGACTCCATACAAAAATTCAAATTGACCAAATACCACATAATCAATTTTTCATACCACAGAATCATTCTCATCACAACAACACAATGGTTAAGTCAACATGCATCAAGCAACACGATAATAAATTAAATCCAATTAAATTTCCTAAATCATCGTAGAACCGTAAACGCTCTTATACCAAATTGAAACAACCGTACCCATTTTTAAAAAACAATTATTTAATATTCCCATAAATTAATTCAACAATTAAAACATTATTTAATCATCAATATTAACCATAAAAATTCTTCAAATAACTCCACAAAGAATCCAAAATTATAAAAAATTAATTTAACCATTTTCTAGCTTGAATTCTAAACTCCAAAAATCCGGAATATAAATCGCAACACAACTCAACAATTACTCGTGAACTAAAAATATAGGAGTCGACAATCAAATACCTCAAAACGAGTCCTAGATCATCTTCCTCTCTTCGCTATGATTCCATGTTCATATCTTTTCTTTTCATGCACCATAACAAAGAGATGCATAAGTATTTCAATAAACATTTAGTAGGTGATCCTTTCATCTACGAGCTATACACACAAACGATTGAAATATCATGACAAATTTAAACATGAAATACTGAACCAACAATAAACCAACTCACGAACTCTAGATATGGATCCATCAAAAAAATTCAGCCTACACATCATGAAAACAAGTCAATCAATCCCAATCACTTAGATAAGCTCATGGTCACGCGCTCACCTTTGCTCACGACGATTTCCTTGATGGTATTTTCCGTTCTAAGAAACTTTCCTTTTCAGGAACTTCTAGGGTTTCTTAAAGGCCACAGCAATACAACTGCAACCTCTGTTACTCACCCTACAGCTAACACAACAATAAAACAACCTTCAACCTAAACTGAAAAAATCTGGAAAAATCTGGAAAAATAACAGAATGCTCAGCTTGGAAGATGGGATTACGAATCAAAATCTAACTGTCAACTTTCCAATCGCACATTGAAAATAAGCCCTAGATGTCCTGAAACTACTCTCAAAGTTTCGTGATGATCCGACTATAGATGAACTCGCGATCTCCTTTTGAATCCACGTGGATCCATATCGCGTCTTTAACAGAGCACTTCATGAAAACACGAATATTTTTTAGAATAACAACTCGAATCAACATCTGAAAATGGTACATCTAAATCTGAAGATTAACTACAATGTCACAAAATTTCCTTATCGTTGCAAATGATTTGTTAGGTCGAACCTGTGCTCTACCACAATATGTCGGATCTGTCTGCAACTCCTTCTTGTACAAGCTTCTTTCTGTCTTCCAACCACACTCAACCTCTCTCTTTCTCTCCTTGAAGATGGCCATGAAAATTATGAGAAAGAACTAGGGCTTTTGAGATTTTCAGGATTTTAAATAGATCTTAGGTTTATTTCTGGTCCACTTAAATTAAACCAGGAATTAGAATTTCCAAAATTAAACAATTTTTCCCTTGTAATATCTCACAAAAAAATCAGTCTCCTAAACCAACATTAAAATTAAACCACCTCCACCTTTCAATCCCGACATAAACTCAAATTTGTGGAACACGGGCGTTACAGTTACAAACAACCCCCATACATTGATTGAAAAAAAAACACAAATGAGTAAACAAATTAACTCAACAAGGATACAGTAAAACCTCTATAAATTAATAGTGTTGGGACCGGAGAATTTTATTAATTTATAGAGGTTATTAATTTATTGATAAATTAACTTTAATGTGTTTTAAGGCATTTACACATTAGAAAATAATCATTGCATATATAATTTTTTTAATAATTTTTGATGCAATTTGAGAAGATAATATCATATATTTTTGATATTTTAAGAAAAATAGAGATAAACTCCAATAAAATTACAAATTTACGAATAAATAAACAAAATTAGAATCATATTTCACTAAAATATCTTTTATATATATACAATAAATTTATATGATTATTAATTTATGTTATTAATGAGACCATATATTTACATAGAAATTTTAAAAAAAATTATTATCTTATCGAAATGTGTCAGTTATTACACCGGTCCAACTCGGGACCAGAATAATTTATTAATTTAGAGAGGTTATTAATTTATAGAGGTTCTACTGTATACCCATATTTTTCTTTTTCTAAAAGACTTTATTTTACGTTATATGATTTAGGGTTTTGGGTTTACGCAATGTTTTATATAAATTTTCATAACTATATAATTATAACATTTGTTACCTTGACTAGTACCTCGAGGTTTACTTGCACCAAAAATAACTTGCATACATCGAGAGGGAAAAAATGATTGATTTTTGCCTAAATGATTTCATATGTTGTATTACATTACTTTTTATTTTATTTTTGAAATGCAAAAATAATTCAATTTTTTGTATGTTTCTTTTTTCTTTCAAAGTTTAAATAGATATTAAAACAATACGAAAACTAGTGATGTTATTACTTTAACACATACCAATATTTTGGTTCACTGTTTTATCAATAGACATACAACAACAACCATCGGAAGTACATTTACCATATAAAATTATACTAATTTTTCTACAAAACACATTTCATCCTTTGGTTCTTCCCCTTTGTACACTGTTCTGGGCCAAAACATTTTTTATAGTCTTGTTTTATTCCAAAATTTTTTTAATAATAATCGTTAGACAACTATATAATCACAAAATGATTAAAATATATGCATCAAAAATATATGTTGTTAAAAAAGTTAGGCAATACCAAGAGTCTCATCAGAGCAATGAACAGAAGAGGTGTCTTCCGAATTTTTTTTTTTTTTTATATTTTATTGTCGTGACGAATCATGCCACGATACGTTTATTGCCATCCTCTTTATCACCTCTTCTATTCATTGCTCTGATGAGACTCTTGGTATTGCCTAACTTTTTTAACAACATATGATGCATATATTTTAATCATTTTGTGATTATATAGTTGTCTAACGATTATTATTAAACATTTTTTGGAATAGAACAAGACTATAAAAAATGTTTTGGTCCATAACAGTGTACAAAGGGAGGAAACGAAGGATGCAATGTGTTTTGTAGAAAAATTAGTATAATTTTATATGGTAAATCTACTTCTGATGGTTGTTGTTGTATGTCTATAAATAAATAGTCAACCAAAATATTGGTATCTCTTAGAGTAATAACATCACTAGTTTTCGTATTGTTTTAATATCTATTCAAAAATTTGAAAGAAAAATAAATAAATAAACCGTAAAGGAAATTGAAATATTTTTGTAATAAAAATAAAATAAAAAGTAATGTAATACAACCTATGAAATCATTTAGGCAAAAATCAATCATTTTTTTCCTCTTGATGTATGCAAGTTATTTTTAGTGCAAGTAAACCTTGAGGTACTACTTAAGGTAAGGAATGTTAAAAATAATTAGTTAAAAATATCTACTTCGTAGTTTGTTAGTTTATATAATCATATATTATTATAAGTGTTGTAAATTAGATTCGAGTATATGTTAGTGCATTTGACAATTGTAGTTATGAGAATGTTTGAATCGTCCGAGTCTTAATATGATATGTTTGATAGGAGGATTGTGGTATTACATGTTCTTGAATATAAAGACTTTGGAGCTCTAAAGTGATGCATGTTGAGTCTTTGATTCAAGAATGTTATCGCGATTATGAGTAATCCGCGCTGCACAAGATGGAGAAATATGTACTTTATAAATTTATAGATTCTTTTTATAATATAATTTTGTTTTTGGTAAGCATATAATTAATGTCATTTAGTATTATTAATATATATATATATATCGACTTCAAACTTTATTATTTTAAATTGATATGAATTATTATTAGTGTTTTAAATTAAATTTATTTTATGTTTTTAATATCTTATTTATTATTATTATATATGGCTTGTGTTGTGTTAATTAAAATTACTAATATATAATTACGTGCGATCTTATATATTTGAAAATTTTAAATAGTAAGTTAGATTGTAATATAATTTTGTTGCAAATTAATTGGTGTTATGCATATATTTTCATATTATTCAAAAATCTATAACTGTTTGATTTACTTAAATATATAAATTATTATCAATGATTAGAAATTCGATATGAGATCCGTCATGATCCGTCTTTCTCTGCTATGACCCGTCCTCACCTATTATAAAAATAAAAATATTTGAAGATCCAGATTAATTAAGTTAGATAGTAATCAATTTAATTTTAATTTTCATCCATAATTAATAAGTTAAAAAAACTGAGTTTAATTTTATGTGAAAAGTAATAATTTACAATATTATTTACTAATTTTTTATTTAGTTATATTAATTTTGTGATTATTATTGTATTCTTAATGACCTTATTTAAAAATATTTAAATACTATATTATTTAAATACTCTAATTAAAAATTCATGTTTATTTAGGAGATACTAAATATAAATAAACAGATTTAAATTTAATATATTAAAAATTAGAATTTGAAATATCTATATACTGATTTTGTGCTATTTATTAGGGAATTGACAAACTAAATATATAATTATTATGATCATTAATAAGATTTAAAACTAATTTATGTTAAAAATGGTTTAGACTAATTTACTCTTAATGACTAATTAAATATTTGCTAGCAAACCCTTTATTTTCTAATGGTAGTTTTCGTAATATACCACATGAATTCTGGTTAAAGTGTTTATAAAATTGCTCAAATAATAATAGGAAGATGAAAATTTATATAAACAATTGCGTAAACTTAAAACCCTAAATCATATAACAAAAATAAAGTCTTTTAGAAAATGAAAAATATGGGTATATATCCTCGGTGAGTTAATATGTTTACTCATCGGTATTTTTTTTTAATCAGTGTATGGAGGTTGTTTGTAACATATGTAAAACTCGTAATCTAATTTAAGGAAATGAATATTACAATCAAACTCTAGTGAAGGTTCTTACAATGATGCACATAAACACTAATTCCTAAAATTGATAATAGTAAAACCATATCTTTAAATCTAAAAATTTAAACCCTAAATTTAAATCCCAAAGTTATATTCTAGAATTCAAACCCATCCAAATTCATTGGAATATCTTAACTTCTTTTAGGATATCGTATAACTTGATCGGAAAAATAATCCAAAAGGTAAATCCCTATATTTATGATAAATTAACAATTTTAATACATCTAAATATTTTTTATAAATTAACAACTAAAATTTGTTTTGCAAAGTCATCATACAAAATATTTTAATAGTTAGGTTAATAAAAAATAGAAACATATTTGGTTTAAAGGAAAACATATCAATACTACTACGTAAAATATATACATATTATTTCAATTATGCCGTAACAGTCATTGTTAATATTCCAAATTGTTATTCTGTATATTATTTTTTGTTTGACCATTTGTTTTCACCATTAGAAAACGTTGGTAAAAAATCGTTTATATGTCATAAACACTGTTCCATATCTGTAATGCATTATTTTAAGAATATTTTTTTTATAAAATCATAAAGATATATTATCATACTTAAATACCTAAACAGTCATTTCAAACACTATACAAAATTAAATATGATTTTTAACTATATAAAGATTTAAATCTCATAATTGAATATAATAAAAATTGATTTGAGTATAAATATATGATTATTGAAAATTATATATTTTACTTTAAAAAAAATATGAATCCTTGAATCAATTCATCCAATTCTTTATAACTAAATGATTACATCTCATTTTTATAAAAATATCTAAGTTGAAACCACAAGAATCTTCAAAAAAATTAAAACTTAAATGAAATCAGTTATTATAAAAATTTTTATTAAAAATTTAATATTATCTAACTAATGTTCAAAGATATATAATTAGGTAAAAGATCATACTCTTTATTTTGATTATTAAAAATCTAAGAAAATAAAGATTCTTTTGTTTTCATCTTTGACTATAACAATTTCCTATTATTGTATAATTTTGTTATTATATAAAGAAATGTATATTTACCCAAAGAAAACAAGAAATCATCCACAAAAGGTTAAGAAAAATAATAATAAAATATAAAAAAAAAAAAAATTTGGAAGACACCACATGGGTATCTCCGATGTGGATGGTCTTATGTTTATTGGTCTGAAGACAGTATTGCCTAACCTTTTTAACAACACATATTTTTGATGCATATATTTAATCATTTTGTGATTATATAGTTGTTCTTTTATGGATTATTATGCTCTATGTTTTATTCTACTTCGTTTGGTAATAAGAAAGGTTTTGTTACTTTTATCTTTCTCTCTTTGTATAATTTTATACACTAATAAATCTGTTGTTTGGTTATTTAAATTAGTATTGTAATTATTATTCTAATTATATTAAAACATCATATCGCATGTCATATCCAATACCATTATCTAAACCAGCAAAGAGTTGATTGCGTCAGAAGAATTGTAAATCTCCAAAATAACAGATAGCTGTAGCTATATATATCCAGTTTTACTTTTAAGTATGTTACAAAAAAAATTAATCTACATGAAAACAAAAACAAGAGAACTTACTGAGAGATGGAATGAGTTGTGATGAAAATTTTAATGAATTTTTTAAAAATTGTTAACCAATCAAAATTGAATAACTAAGATTTGATATCTAATTATACCATATTAATTATTTTAATTTATTTCATTTGAAAGATTTTGTTAAGATTTAAAATTATGATTCTTCTACCATCTTTGTTTGATCTATATTCAAATTATTTTGAATTATCATATAATATATATAGTTAATAAAAACGTAGATTTTTTTCTGCATATGTTGTGAATCAAATTTTTTAAATCGGAGATATATTACTTAATCGATAAAAAATAATATGTATTTAATGTACCACATCAGTTTAAAAATTCGAGCAATAGTTCTGCCTCATATTATCAAAATGACCAAAATGATTTCAAATCCGAATGAGCAAGAAACATGACTTATTAGGCATCCAGATTTTAAATTTTTTATTCGGTTTGGTTCATTTTTTTAGTTAAAATGTGTAATCATCTATATTATTAAAAAGAAAACACAATTTGAAATCAACCTTTAAGTTGTAAAAATTTACATGAAATACCATTGGAATAAAGAACAAAAAGAAACTCTCATTAATGGCAAAAATATCTTTGTATCTTAATTTATATCTACGTATCCAAACACAATTAAAAGATTTTTAATATTGATTAATAAATAAATAAAAATTAAAACATATTTTCTCTTAATTATGGACGAAAATTTAAATGAATTTTTAAAACATTGTTAACCAATCAGAATTGCAAAACTAAGATTTGATATCTAATTATCCTATATTACTTATTCTAATTTATTTCATTTGAAAGATTTTATTAAGATTTAAAATTATGATTGTTCTACCATCTTTGTTTGATCTATATTCAAATTATTTTGAATTATCATATAATATATAGTTAATAAAAATATATATTTTTTTCTGCATATGTTGTGAATCAAATTTTTTGAAACGGAGATATATTACTTAATCGATGAAAAACAATATGTGTTTAAAGTCCCACATCAGTTAAAAAATTCGAGCAATAGTTCTTCTGACTCATATTATAAAAATGACCAAAATGATTTCAAATCCGAATGAGCAAGAAACTTAACTTATTAGGCATCCAAATTTTAAAATTTTCTAGTCGGTTTAATTTAATTCTTTAGTTAAAAATGTGTTATCATCACATATATAATCAAAATTAATTTAACTTATTATAAACTTTATGAAAGTATTAAAATATTACTAATATTTTAACTTTCTAAAAAGTTTAATATATTAGAAATATATTGAAACTTCATATTTAATCTTTATAAAAAGTTTAAATTATCAAGGATTATATTTTAACTTTATAAAAAGTTAAAATGTTATAAATTTTAAAGTAAAAAGGATCTAATCAAGTTTCATGGAATCATCAATCTTTTTTAGTATGACCATTTCAATTTATTAAACCATGTTATAAGTTTGGCAAATAAAAATTAAATGTCTCTTTTGACAAACAAACAAAAAAACATAATTTTATTAAATATATTTTCATATGTATATAATTTTATTTTTCTAAATTACACCAGTTGTTTTAGTAATTTTACTAACTACATATACTTTCAAAAACGATAATTAAGTTTTGATTACTCTAATATCGTTATTCAACAAAATCAATCTGATATTTTAAAGTTTATTCTATTTTTGGTATTGGAACAGAAAATAGTGGGTATGAGACGGAAGCGGATAATTTGGGTAACAAAAAACATTACTTGAACTATTTTCGATAAAAATAGGATAAGAATTTTGGATAATGGTACGGGATACAAAAATTTGTGTAGATAAATACAATTCTCAAATTTTCACTAATGTTAGAAAGAGTTGACTATGAGACGGGAAAGGATCCACAAAGAGACGAGTATTTTAGAAACTTTGGAGTAACTTTTGAAAACATTTAGAGATTTTTTTAGAATTATAAATGTTTTTGGGTAATTTCTATTAATATTATAAAAATTAAATATTCAAACGGGAATACATGTATTCTATCTAAAACCATTACCCAATTTCTTATAGCAAATGGTAATTTGTTTTCTGTTAAAACTGTTACAGATAATTAGTTAAAAGGAAACGGTTATGGGACGGAAGAGTTTTTATAGATTCTGGCCAAGATGGTTTTCCATTTCAAAATAGATATACCTACATTATATTGTAAAATAAGCAAAAACTAAAACCGAATCCAAATCTGATTTAAATACTCATAATCAAACTGTACGAAATGTTTTGATTAGTTTAGAAAATATACATGTAACATCACTTAACATTTACAACTAAATTATATCTTAAATTTAAATATTAAATAAGTTGTTCTCACAAATATAACCCCGCACATAACATATGTGCGGGTCCGATTCTAGTTATAAAGATATATTATCATACTTAAATACCTAAACAATCATTTCAAACACTATACGAAATTAAATATGATTTTTAACTATATAAATAATTAAATTTCATAATTGAATATAATAAAAAAATTGATTTGAGTATAAATCTATGATTATTGAAAAATTATATATTTTACTTTAAAAAAAATATGAATCCTTGAATCCATTCATACAATTCTTTATAACTAAATGATTACATCTCATTTTTATAAAAATATCTAAGTTGAAACCACTAGAATCTTCAAAAAAATCAAAACTTAAATGAAATCAATTAATATAAAAAACTTTATAAAAAAATTAATATTATCTAACTAATGTTCAAAGATATATAATTAGGTAAAAGATCACGCTCTTTATTTTGATTACTAAAAATCTAAGAAAATAAAGATTCTTTTTTTTCATCTTTGACTATAACAGTTTCCTATTATTGTATATTTATATATATAATAAAAAGTTATACAATCATAGGAAATTGTTATAGTCAAAGATGAAAAACAAAAGAATCTTTATTTTCCTAAATTTTTAATAAGCAAAATAAAGAGCGTGATCTTTTACGTAATTATATATCTTAGGACATTAGTTATAAAATATTAAATGTTTTATAAAATTTTAATAATAACTGATTTCACTGATTTCAGTTAAGTTTTGATTTTTCAAAATTTTATTGCTTTCAACTTAGATATTTTTATAAAAATGAGATGTAATCATTTAGTTATAAAGAATTGTATGAATTGATTCAAGGATTCATATTCTTTTAAAAGTAAAATATATAATTTTCAATTATCATTGATTTATATTCAAATCAATTTTTATTATATTCAATTATGAGATTTGATTCGTTATATAGTTAAAAATAATATTTAATTTTGTACAGTGATTGTTTAGGTATTTAAGTATGATAATATATCTTTATAATTTTAGTAAATTAAAATAATGCATTATAGATATGGAACGGTGTTTGTGTTACACATAAAAACGATTCTTTTACCAACATTTTCTAATGGTGAAAACAAACGGTCAAACAAAACATAATATACAGAAAAACAATTCAGAATATTAAAAATGACTGTTACAGCATAATTGAAATAATATGTATATATTTTATATAGTAGTAACTGATATGTTTTCCTTAAACCAAAACTGTTTCTATGTTTTCTTAACCCAACTATTAAAATATATGTATGATGACTTTGCAAAAAACAATTTTAATTGTTAATTTATAAAAAATATGAAGATGTATTATAATTTTTAATTATTCATAAATATAGGGATATACCTTTTGGATTATTTTTCCGATCAAGTTATACGATATCCTAAAAGAGGTTAAGATATTCTAATGAATTTGGATGCTTTGTATTCTAGAATATAACTTTGTGTTGGAGGATAAGATCACAATAAGTTTATTTAAGATAGGTCGAGATTTTCGTTGAGTAGAATAGAGTTCGAAATAGTAGTCAGGACGGTATTAACTCGAGGAAATAGATTTCGGTATAATAACCAGGTCGGTATTAACTCGAGGAAATAGAATTCGGTATAAAAATCAGGTCGGTATTAACTAGTAGAATTTGAGTGCGGTAAAAAGATAGTTTTTCTGAAGATGTAAGAGTGTATGTATTCTTTCCCTTTGATTTTTCGATCCCCCTCTCAATAAATGAGATGGGTGTATTTATACTAAAGATTTACACGGTCGGATTTCGGCGGTGCATGCAAGACCTTCGCGTCGCTCATCCCGCGGCTGATGCCCGACCTGACGCGTGGCTAGGTCGGTTGGCTTGTTGGGCTTTACTTCATTAACGGGCCTGGTCGATTAATGGGCCGAGCTGACTTGTTGGTGTTGTGCTAAACCCACCTCCAACACTTTGGGATTTTAAATTTAGGGTTTAAATTTTAGAATTTAAAGATATGGTTTTACGTATATCGATTTTAGGAATTTAATGTTTATATGCATCATTGTAAGAATCTTCACTAGTGTTTGATTGTAATATTCGTTCCCTTAAATTAGATTACGATTTTTACATGCGTTACAAACAACCTCCATATACTGAGTGGAAAAAAAAACACGGATGAGTAAACAAATTAACTCAGCGAGGATATACCCATATTTGATTGTAACATTTGTTACCTTAAGTGGTACCTCGAGGTTAACTTGCACTAAAGATAACTTGCATACATCGAGAGGAATAAAAAAGATTGATTTTTACCTAAATAATTTCTTATGTTGTATACTTCTAGTACATTACTTTTTATTTTTTTTTGAATTACAAAAATATTTCAATTTATTTTATGGTTTTTTTTTATTTTTCTTTAAATTTTTTTAATACATATTAAACCAGTACGAAAACTAGTGATGTTATTACTCTAACAGAGACCAATATTTTGGTTGACTATTTATCAATAAACATACAACAACAACCATTGGAAGTACATTCACCATATAAAATTATACTAATTTTTCTACAAAACACATTGTATCCTTTGGTTCTCCTCTTTGTACACTGTTCTGGGCCAAAACACTTTTTATAGTCTTGTTTTATACCAAAACCTGTTTAATAATAATCATTAGACAACTATATAATCACTAAATGATTAAAATATATGCATCAAAAATATTTGCTGTTAAAATAGTTAGGCAGTACCAAGAGTGTCATCAGAGCAATGAACAGAAGAGGTGATAAAGAGAATGGTTATAACAAATGCGAGTAAAACTTTCTTTGTGGTAGCCATTTTATGTTATTTTCTTAACTTTTTTGATGATTTTACATCATATGATACTAATGATAAGTGGCACAACAATTGGGTTTAGGTTTAGGAACTTATTTTGAACCATGCCAAAAAGAACTTTGAATATGTAATATTTTGTTATTTTAATATATTGTGTATGACAAAAAAGATTGTTTTAAACAGATCAAAATGAATAATTCACGGATAATTAAAAAAAAACAGATATCAAATTTTTTTGAATCAAAACAAATCATAATATTAAGTGTTCGGTTGGAATGAACCTAAACTAGATCGCTTTCTTCAAATATCACTTGACGCCGGCCCTTATTAGCATGCTTGACATAAAGCTTGGTCTTCTCTTCGATGTTCCTCCGAGCTTGCTCATGAATCTGCTTAACCAATTCTGACTTCTTCTTTCCATCAAGGCTAACTCTTTCACTCAAAGGTAAAGGCATTAGATCCAAAGGTGATATAGGTTTAAAGGCATAAACAATCAGGAATGGTGAATAATTAGAAGCCAAATGCACTGCAAGTTCTAAGGTTCTTTTTAGTCAATGCACGCAAGAGAGTACCTAAGGTCCTATTAACCACTTCGGTCTGACTATCAGTTTGGGGGTGACAAGTAGTAGAAAACAAAAGCTTAGTTCCCAATTTAGACCATAAAGTTTTCCAAAAGTAGCTAAGGAACTTAGTATCTCTATCAGAAACTATAGTCCCAGGCATTCCATGCAACCTAACTATTTCTTTAAAGAACAGACTTGCTATATAGGATGCATCATTCATTTTATTACATGCAATGAAATATGCCATTTTTGAAAATCTATCAACAACAATAGATATTGAATCCTTTCCAGTCCTAGTCCTAGGCAATCCAAGCACAAAATCTATAGAAATATCAGTTTAAGGATGCATTGGGATAGGCAAAGGAGTGCACAAACCGTTTGGCTGAACCTTTGATTTGGCTTTTTTACAAATTACACATCTACCACAGACTCTTTCGACATCTCTCCTCATATGGGGCCAATAGAAATGGTCTCTCATTACCTCAAGTTTTTTAGCAACGCCAAAATGACCCATGAGACCTCCTCCATGAGCTTCCCTAACAAACAAACCTCGGAGAGAACAATTAGGCACACATAGGCGATTTTCATAAAAGAGAAACCCATCTTGTGTATGGTAATGTCCTGAAGCAATCTTATCACAAGCTTTATATATATCTTGAAAATTAGAATCAGTTTCATAAAGCCCTTTAATCTGTTCAAATCCCAAGAGTTTAGCATCAAGAGTAGAGAGTAGAGTGTACCCTCGATACAATGCATCGGCAACTATATTGTCCTTACCTTTTTTTGTATTTGATGACATAAGAGAATGTCTCAATAAACTCTACCCACCTAGTGTGTCTCTTGTTGAGCTTGTGCTGTCCTTTTAGATGCTTGAGGGACTCGTGATCAGTGTGTATGACGAATTCTTTTGGCCATAGATAGTGCTGCCATGTTTGGAGTGCTCTCACTAATGCATACAGATCCTTGTCATATGTTGGATAGTTGAGGGTGGCACCTCCTAGTTTCTCGCTGAAGAATGCTATAGGCTTCTTATCCTGCATTAAAACAGTACCAATTCCTACACCAGAAGCATCACACTCAATCTCAAAAGTTTTAGGAAAATCAGGTAGAGATAAGATAGGAGCGTGAGTAAGCTTCTCTTTCAAGGCCTGAAATGCTTCTTCTTGTGCTGCTTCCCATCTAAAACCAACGTCCTTCTTGATTACTTCAGTAAGTGGTACAGTAAGAGCGCTAAAGTCTCGAACAAATCGTCTATAAAATCCAGCAAGACCATGAAGGCTTCGTACTTCCCCTACTGATTTTGGACTATGCCAGTCTCGAATCGCCTTGACCTTCTCGTCATCTACTTTTATCCCTTCTGCACTCAAAACAAAACCTAAAAAAAGGTGATCTGCTCCAAATGTACATTTGTTAAAATTAGCAAACAGTTTTTCCTTTCTAAGCACGTCCAAAACAGTTTGCAAATGATTAACATGTTCTCCTAGGCTTTTGCTGTAAATCAGAATATCATCAAAGTATACCACAACAAAAACGCCTATGAATGATCTCAGAATTTGATTCATTAATCTCATAAATGTACTAGGTGCATTTGTGAGCCCGAATGGCATAACTAGCCATTTATATAAACCATGTTTCGTTTTAAATGCAGTTTTCCATTCATCCCCTTCTTTCATTCTAATCTGATGATAGCCACTTTTCAAATCAATTTTAGAAAAACTTCTAGAGCCGTTTAACTCATCAAGCATATCATCTAATCTACGTATGGGATGTCGATACTTCACCGTAATATTATTGATAGCTCTGCAATCAACGTACATGTGCCAACTACCATCTTTCTTAGGTATGAGCAGAACTGGTACAACACAAACACTCCTGCTTTCTTGGATATGGCCTTTCTCCATAAGCTCATTGACTTGTCTTTGCAGTTCTTTAGTCTCCATAGGATTAGCTCTGTATGCTGGATGGTTTGGAAGGGCGGAACCTGGTATTAAATAAATTTGGTGTTCAATGCCTCTAATTGGTGGTAGCTCCTTTGTATTATCTTCAGGGAACACGTCATCATACTCCTCCAATAGAGATTTCAACTCACTCGGCAGCACCGGTGCAAGGTTAGATAAGCTTGTAAGAGCTTCTTTGAAAACAAACAAGAGTAAAGATTGTTTAGAAGTTAGAGCTTTCTTTACCTCACCAGCCTTTGCAAAGAAGTTTGAGTGTTTCTTGGTAGAGGTTTCAGTTTCTTTGAGTTTGAGACTCAGCTGATCTTGGTGAACTTCCTTTGGTGTCATTGGAATCAGAGTTGTTTTCCTTTCTTTAAATTCAAATGAATGGTGATTGGAGAAGCCATCATGTATTACCTTACGATCTGATTGCCAAGATCTTCCAAGTAAGATATGTGCAGCAGCCATACGAAGCACATCACACAGAACCTCATCTTCATACTTGCCAATAGAGAGGGGAACTAACACTTGATTTTTCACTTTCATCTCGGATGATTAATCCATTGAAGTGGATATGGTTTCGGATGTTTGCTCACTGTCAATTCCAGCTTCTTAACCATTGTTTCACTTGCAACATTGGTGCAACTACCTCCATCAATAATAAGGCTACAAACCTTTCCTTGGACCAGGCACCGTGTGTGAAATAAGTTCTCCCGCTGCTCTTGCTCTTCAGCCTTGTTTTGCAAACTTAAAGATCTTCGGGTTACTAGCAATTCTCCACGAGTTGGTAGCTCTTCACTCTCAGAAAGTGATTCAGGCTCTAACTTTTCTTCTTCAGATTCTATGTCACTATTTTCTAGCATGATCATGACCTTCTTGTTGATGCACTCATTAGCGTAATGACCTCTGCCTTGACACTTGAAGCATTTAACATCACGAAACCTTGTAGTAACTTCTGCCTTGCCTCTATGATCTTGATTTGCTGCGTATGGCTTAGTTTCTATCCTTGGGGTCACAATCTGTTTTTCTTCCCGCTGAAAAGTATTAGGCTTTTCTTCCCTTTGATAGTTTGGTTTTCCTGCAGTAGTTCCACTTCCATAACTAGGTCTGGTGTTGGCTGAGCTGAATCCATAGTTGGTCTTAGAACCGCTCCTTCTCTTAAGTTGTTGCTCGACCAAAATAGCTTTATGTAGCATTTCTTCCAAATCAACATAGTGTTGCATTTCTAATCTGTCCTGTACGTCTCTGTTCAAACCACCAAGGAACCTTGACATAGTGGCTTCACTATCTTCAGATACATCAGCATGGATCATAAGAGTTTCTAGCTCTTGATAGTAGTCTTCTACGCTGTGACTTCCTTGAGTAAGTGTTTCAAGCTTGTTGTGCAGTTCTCGGTGGTGATGGCTGGGAACAAATCTCTTTCTCATGATAGTTTTCATTTCTGTCCAAGTTTCCACCGGATATTCTCCATTACGTCTTCGAGAAGTAACTAGCTGATCCCACCAGCTAAGGGCGTAATCACAGAATTCAGTTGCTGTGTAGTGTTGAGATTCGAAGACTAATTCTATTTTCTTCTCCCATTCCAAATAGGCATCAAGGTCTTTTTTCCCATGGAATGGAGAAATTCTAAGCTTAAGACCTCCAAGATTAACTCGTGGATGTACTCTGACTTCTCTAGCTCATCTATGACTTCTTTGACTGCCTCGAGATGAATCACTACCTTGGCTGTAGTAGCTTGCAGCTTCTTTCACCATGTCACCTTTGTTGGTTTCTGTTTTCTCTATGAACTCTCCTTGGTTGATTATCATTCTGCTCAGGTTCTCTAGGCTGTTGTTGTTCTTGTCGAAAAGGTTCTAATTTAGCATCAAGAGTGGTGTTCATCATCTGCTGCATACGAGTCATCATAGCATCCATCAGCAGCTTGTTGTTTCGAAGAACCCTGGTTTCTTCCTCTGCTTCGGACATCCTGAAATAATTCACAAACTCACCAGTAAGAAGTTCCTTTGAGAGAAATCATGATCAAATGAACAGAACACGAAAATGACTCTTCAAATGCCAATGTACCCTAAATCTGACAATCTGACTATCTCGGACCCTAAAAATTATCAAAACGTACTTAAAAATTCAAGGAACAATTTTGATTACAACTATACTCTTTTTAAAAACAGATCCAACTGATCTCACGATTTTAGCAAACAGAATGAATTTATGAAACTCAGTACACTGAAAATCGCAGAAAAACCTTTTTTATGAAAACGTTTGAAGATGATCGGTCAGAATAAATTATCAAAACATATCCAAAAATTCCAGAACCAATTTTAACAAGAACTAGACTCGTCCTAGGTTCAGAATTAGTTGATTTCATAATTTTATCACACGCCAATATTTTATAAAAATTCATACAAAAGCATAGACATAAACAAAAAAATTAATTTCAGAATGTTGCCCTGATACCACTTGATAAAATTCTCCTAAGATCTGCACTCTGAAGTTGTGATGATGGATAGATTTGAATGGCCGAATGGTGTAACTCAGAGACTTGTAACAAAGCCTCTACACACCTCTTGAACTCTTAAGGATGTTACGCACCAATACAAGGATTTTACCAGATATTACACACCGACAAGATGATCTAGAGAGAAAAGGGGGTTTTTTGATAAAAATCTGGATTCGAAATCTCAAAAAAGAAAATACAGAGTTTAAAGAGATCAGACCTACATGTACAAAACTCATGCATGAATGACACATGTTTCAACAGGAATTAAAACATAAATAAAACAGAAAAAAGTCTGAAATTCAAAAAAGAAAGAAATGGGCCTAAAATGGGTTGGGCCTGAAACGCCTCGACCCGTTTTTTTTTTTTTAAACAGCATTTATTATTCCCATAAATAATAAATACTCCTAGCGATGTTATTTAATTAACAACCAATTTTAACCAGTAAATTAAATCACAATTAATTCACAATTAAAATCTAACAACCTAATAGTTAAACCGCACAACAATCTTAAGTAATTAAAACAGCCAAATAAACCACCCCGGTATGTCATCCGCTCTCCCAGCCGCAGTTCCACGAGCTCAGCTAAGATATCTTACTTTTACCTGTGCCATTACGAATCGACGCAGTCAGTATTTAATAAATAGTGAGAAGGCGATCAATCCGTCTACTAGGTCAATTATAGACAGACGACTACAGAAATATTCCCGGCATAATAATATGCTCGGGATTCAACCAACAACAAAGCAACAACCCGACAATTAATTAAAATCGATAATTAATTAATTTCAACCAATAGCCACTAATTCCAATGATTTAATTAAATTCAACAACTTAATTAATTTTAAAAATTAATTAAATTCAGCAACAATAATTAAATTCAGCAATTTAATTCATTTCAGCAATTTAATTAAATTCAACCATTTAATTAATTTAACAACCCAAAATTAAATTCAGCAATTTAATTAAATTCAACAAACAACAATTAAATTCAGAAATTTAATTAAATACACCAATTTAATTAAATTCAACAAACAACAATTAAATTCAGCAATTTAATTTAAATTCACCAATTTAATTAAATTCAACAAGCAACAATTAAATTCAGCAATTTAATTAAATTCAACAAACAATAATTAAATTCACCAATTTAATTAAATTCAACAAACAACAATTAAATTCAGCAATTTAATTTAAATTCACCAATTTAATTAAATTCACCAATTTAATTAAATTCAACAAACAACAATTAAATTCAGAAATTTAATTTAAATTCACCAATTTAATTAAATTCAACAAACAACACGCAACACGGAATAAATCCTAACACACAAAATTAGACCGAGAAATTCCCGTAAGTGTAGTCCGACCACGATACTGCACTCACCTTAGCCAAAATCAAAACTTCCAAAAAAACTCTGTGCAACTCCTCTGCATTCTCCTGACATCAACTAACAGCTAGCGACCTAAACCACAACCTAACAACATGGAATAAATCAACTCAACTAACCAAAACAACCATTTGAAAAAATAACAGAAACAAGCAGCCTCAAATATAGAGTCACAAATCCAGATCTAACCGTCCAAAACCAATCTGCACCGTTGAAACTCAACATCTAGATGTCCTGAATCTATCCTCAAAATTTCGTGATGATCCGTCCATAGAAGAACTCACGATCTCTCTTTGAATCCAAGTTGATCCAAATCGCGTCTGAAACAGAGAACCTCAGGAAAACGCGAATAACGTTTAGAAGAATAACTCAAATTCAACTCCGCAAATTGCTACATCTAGATCTAAGGCTTAGCTACAACTGCATAAATTTTCGTTACCTTTGGAAACGATATGCTAGGTCGAACCTCTGTTCTACTACAACATGTCAGATCTGTCTGCATCTCCTTCATGTGCAAACTTCTTTTTCAGCCACAACCAAAAGCTCAGCCTCTTCTCTCCTCTATAGGAGGCCACGAAAATTCTCAGAAAAATCAGCTAGGGTTTCTTCTAATTCATCTTTAAATAGGATTAGGGTTAGCCGGTTCATTTAAATTAAATCAGGAATAATTAATTTTTCCCCTTTGGTTTAAGAGTAACTCAATAACCAACCTTCTAACCTAAAAATTGGAATTAAATCATTTCACTCTTTAATTCCAACAACATAACCCTCGGGACTCTATTCCCGGAACACGGGTGTTACAGGGCCCGTAATTGGATTTTAACAATGGGTAATGGCGTTACTTTTGCAGTTGGAGTAAATATTTCAAGAAACGATTCAGTAGTTACACAAAATTGAAACCATTATACAAATTGTGTTAAATACTTAATGTATGTGAACTGCATTAACTCATCCACTACTTTTAATTTAAGAATTGAGGATATTGAAAAGGCAAAGTAATAACATAAAAATAGAATCAGCACTATAAAATGAGGATATTGCTATGACAATGAATCCATATTTCCTTCTAAACAAAATATTACAGAAATGGTGGGTAAAACATCACTTGAAGGCCTCCCTAGAAGTTTTCGTACCGAAATTTTATCTCATGTAGGTGCAACTAACCGTGAAGATTTGAAGAAACAGGCCACTGGGAGTGTCGTCTTATGCTCCTTGTTTTGGATCCAACCCAGTTTTTCCCAGATCGACCCGTTCAATATCCATTTTAAGTATATATCCCCTTTACAACCTAATTTGAAGAAGTAACTCCCTTTTTAATGAAATTTCTTCACCTCTTTTAGATTTGGAGACATTTTGTTTGATCCTTTTTTTTTTACATATTTGAATCAGTCAATCTATTCCTTTTGATTTGTATTTAATTTCACTAATCTATCATGACTATGAAACTATCCATGATGGATCTTTGTGTCTTCATAATGATTAGTGAGTAATCATTTAGATGAGTTAAGAGTTAGTGGATTATGATGATTTGCAGGGCTAGCCCTGAGAATTTTGATGCCTAAAGCGATACAAAAAGATATAGTTTTAACATTTCTGAAACAATTTATTGTAACCAATTTTTTATCAAATATAAAATATATTAATCTTGTATATCTCATAAAAACAGTTTTCTGCATTTTCCAAATATATTATACTAAAATATGCTAATGAGTTTTTTTTAAATAAGATTTTATAATTAAACATTTTTTTTTCTTGATTTCCTTGAATATTTTGACAACAAATGATGTATTTAATTATAAAAAAGGAAGTAAATAGATACCAATCAAATTATTTTAAGATGTAAATATTACTATTATTAAATAGATATAGTTTAACCAAGTCAAACAGAACAAAATTATAAACTATTTTACTAAATCCTTTGTTAAAGCAAAAAAATAAAAGTAGAAACCTTGAGAGATATAAAACAGAGCCCCATCATTTTGTTATAGAGACCACTTGACGAATTAAAAAATACCAACGGTGCAATCGAACTTGACATCTCTCGGAGGAAGTTAACTGATTCGATCATGGAAAACACTAAGGAGACAGAGCTTGTAGCTGAGCTTGAACAGAAACTTAAAGCCGAGGAAGACTTAGTTGTACTAATTGGATCTATGACAAGAGCAAGAACTAAGAAACTCAAGGAGGGATTGGAGGATTACTCAACCAAATATCCACTCAAGGAGACAAGCTTTACACCACAATGGTTGTGATACAAGCAAAAGCTGATTACTAAATGGGCTTGAGACCATTTTGTACTTTTTTCTTTATCCTTGGTTTTATCCTAATGGGTTTTCCAGAAAAAGTTTTAATGAGGCAAAAATGGATCTCAATGTTATTCAGCCCATTTAGAATCTGATATAAGTTCAAAAAAGTTCAAAAATGGTCTTCTTAATTTGTGGCCCAAGAGAGTGACGAAAATGAAGTCCAAGAATCATTTCCGGATGCATGCATGGAGGAGTCCAAGAGTTGAATCCATATTCAACTCCCTATATTTATTTATTTTATTTCCTAGATAATTTATTACTCTGTTTTGTTTTCAAGTTTCCTTTTCTTTATATTCATGTAATCTCATTTGAGAAGAATGATCTATCTTTTTATCAAACATTTTCGAGAGTAACTCTCTTTTGTTTTTCATGAGCATTCGATCCTTGGTGTATAATATCCATTGATCAAAACTTGATCCGTCTTGGTGCATCATATCCAAGGGGTCTTGTCGATTTTTTGGTGTGTCATATCCATTCAATCAACCTCGAATTCGTCTTACTGTGTCATATCCAAGGGATTCAAGTTGGGGTAAATCAGAAGCCGTTCCGCGACTTCTGTGTGACCTTTCGATCCATCACCACCTTGTTCTTTGAAGATATTCTCTTCTTAGTTCTAAGGCTTATCCATTTATCTTGCCAATTCTAAAATGATGAATCCTTGGAAAAATCACATCAAGTGGTATCAGAGAACACTCTTGAGTTCGGTATTCATTCACAATCTTCTCATCTCTTCACCTTCTCATCGATCATCATTTTTATCTCTTCATCTTCTCTTTTATCTCTTCACCTTCTTTTCTATATTTTCATCTTCTTTATTCTATTCTTCTAAAAAAAATGCCTTTCTAATCATTGATTTATGTTTTAGTAGAGAGAAAGAAAAAAAAAAAAAAAACTTCACTCGACTTCACCGGACTGGCATAAAACTTCACTAGACTTCACTAGACTTTAGTAGACTTCACTAGACTTTACTAGACTTCACCCGACTTTACTCGACTTCACAGATTTCACTACCCTCTTCATCTTCTTTTCTATCTTTTCCTCTTTTTCTACTATTCTTCTAATATTCACTTTTTTATTCATATTTATCTTCATTTCTCTATAACTTATTCATCCATTGCTATTGGAAAGTTTTCTGTTCTTCATCAAGTTCTTGCCTCATCTTTTCTCTAATTTCATTTGGGTCATTATTTTGGTTACTTGGGGACTACACGTTGAGTTGTATTGATTTGCTTTATTAGAACTCTTGGGAGTCACTGAGGGATATCAAATTGAGTGAAACACCTTTGAGAGAAATACTTGTGAGGACTCTTTACTTCTATTCTGTTTGCTAATTTTGTAGGAAACAATCATGTCAAACAATGGAGGAAACAATAGCCAAGTAGAAGACGAAGGCGATTCTAAATCTCCAAGTTCAAGCCTTGATGGGAGAGAAGCAACGTTTGATGAGAGCTGAGATGAATGCGATCTATGAAAGTCTGGAGTAAGTGAGAGCAGAGGTACGACAAAGGCAACCCCAAAATTTTCCTAATAGAAGAGATAGTGATCACCGTAGACAAGCAAGGAGTGATGATGAAGATGACTACTACAGTCATGAAGATGACTCATTTCAAGGAAGCCGAAGGAGACCTAGATGTGAGAGGGAAGGTAGAGGTCAATGTAATGATACTCTTGAAGGTCTGAAGCTTAAAATTCCACCATTTCACGGAAGAAATTATCCAGACACGTATTTAGAATGGAAAAAGAAGATAGAGCTCGTGCTTGATTGTCAAAACTACTCGGTGTACAACAAGGTTAGAGTGGCGACTTCGGGGTTCTATGATTATGCACTTATATGGTGGGATCAGTTGGTTAACTCAAGGAGACGAAATAGAGAACATTCCGTAGAGATGTGGGCTGATATGAAAGCTATTTTGAGGAAGAGATTTTTTCCTAGTCATTATCATCGTGAGCTTCATCAGAAACTTCATCATAAAGCTTCATCAAAACTTGATCTGTCTTGGTGCGTCATATCCAAGGGGTCTTGTCGATTGTTTGGTATGTCATATCCATTCAATCAACCTTGAATTTGTCTTAGTGTGCCATATCTAAGGGATTCAAGTTGGGGTAAATCAGAAGCCATTCCGCAACTTTTGTGTGACCTTTCGATCCATCACCACCTTGTCCTTTGAAGATATTCTCTTCTTAGTTCTAAGGCTTATCCATTTATCTTGCCAACTCTAGAATGATGAATCCATGGGAGGATTGCATCATTAACTATATATGACCAACTAAGCTGTATAATACTTTGAAGTCATGCCCCCTAAAAATATAAGATAATAAGATGCCTAAAGCTAGGGCTTTACTTGCCTTACCTGAGGGTTGGGCCTGATGATATGATTAGGGTTGGGCGTTCGGGTACCCGATCGGGTTCGGATCGGTGATTTCAGGTTTTTTGAGTTTTTGGGTATAGAGGTCTAGACCCAATTGAGTATTTTTAGATTTCGGGTCGGGTTCGGATAAATACCCATCGGGTATGGGTGTTTTCAGGTTATACCCGAAATTCAAAATACCCGTCGGGTTCGGATCGGATATGTCAATTTTCATCCGAAACTATATAAAAAAAACCTGAAATCAATTTTAAAAAACCCAAAATAAATCTGAAATCATGTTAGGGGTATGGGTATATCATGTTTTCAGGTAATTTCGGATATATCCGATCGGGTACGGGTATCCAATCTCTAAAAAATCTTTATCCGATCGGGTATTATGGGACACCCGTACCCGAACCGAACTGCTTACTTCGGATCGGGTTCGGGTTCGGGTATCGGGTGCGGGTATTTTTCCCAGCCCTAGATATGATGAATTAATGATCATGTTTAGTACTAGATCTTTAGTTATGTTGCGTTTAAGTTGTTAGTAATGCTAGATTTAACTTGATCACTTGAATCTAGATCAATAAGATTTCATGCCCGAAAAGTGTTTGATGAAATGCTTGAAAGAATTTGAATGAGATTTTCTTTCCTAGCCTATTGAAATTGATGTTAGGGTGATTAGTGGTTTGATTGGGCTTGTTTGTTAATGCTCATTGATATTTTGATTAGCAAATAGTACTTTATTAACATAATTAGGATGATTAGTTAAGTGATTAGTATCATAGAAATGAATTAGTATTGATTAGTGACCCAATGCCTAAGATTGTGATAATAGTATATCCAAAGCGTCATTAGAAAACTTTCATCTCATCTAAATCATTGTTTTGCCTTTGGCTCATTGCTTTACCATCATAATATTAATCTTATTCTCATCATTCTCTTGCTTAGTTTTGATCATTAGTAGCATTCTCGTAGTTTCATTTATGTTATAGTTTCATTGCATTTTTAGTTTCAATTAGTAATTCTGTAATTAGTTAAAAAATCAAAAAAAACATTGTTGCTTTATTTTAAGTTGGTTCCTTGTAGTTTTAGTGTGTTAATTCTATTTTCTCTGTTGATCGATCCTAAAAATGCTACATTAACATACCATTTGATTGTGGTAATATGCACATTTAAGTTTAATTGATGTGTTAATCATACTGCAAGGATTTTAGGAAAGCCTTTAATGAGAAGAGATTTGATGCCCACAAATCTGTAATTCTGTAATTCTGTAATTAGTTGAAAAACCCAAAAACATTGTTGCTGATTGCTAACACAAATTAAATGATAATTATCCAAATTATCACACTAGACATGAAAATATTTATCGAAATTGTAACACTATATAAGAGAAATAATTATAAAAATTCAGAATTGAAACAAGTTTGTGAAGGAGAAAAAGATAAACCTTGACATGCTCGGACAAATCAAAAGCCCATTATCTAAACCCACCCTCGTGTCTTGTAAATGTTTTCGTCTTTCATGGACTCCGTGGGTTGTTTTATGAAATCATATATACTTTTTCCCAAACAACCTAGCTTAGAGCCATATAAAGGTACGAAGCTACCTCAAAGATGACCCAAATCATTCATGTGAAACTAATTATGAAGACACTCCTTAAATGAAGAGATAGTGAACAAATCATTCCCACCAATGACAAGATCATCAACATAAACAAGAACATTTAGTTCACATAACCACACTAACAATAAAAAAAAAGTTCGATATCTACTCTTTAAAACTTTGATACCAAATCCCCATGTAACAAAGCAAAATCCGATAACAACCATAATGAAATCATGTTTCACTGGTTTATTAAAAAGTTGTTTCATGAAAGAGGAACTAACAATGAAGACCGTGGAGTATAAACAATTTTAAAAATAAATAAGATTTTTGTTTTTTCGTAAAATTATGTTCTACTAATTTTGAAAAAGTTCGTATTTTAAAATTGGTTTTGCTTCGTCACATAAAAAAAAACTTTATTTATTAAAAAATTCAAGTTAAAATCATTTGTAAAGCGACTCATTACACAATTCCATTGATAAAGTGATTTGTAAATTATAAAGGATATGCACAATGTATTATTTGTACTATAATATCTAAATCACTTTACCAATGGGGAATGCATAAAAACAGTTCGACATAATTCCCTAATGGGTCTCTTTTATGTTTGCCAATCCCATGTCCAAGCCCCTGTCACTTGGCTCGTAGGTGAGACAACGACCTTCTTGTTATTTTCGTCATTATCTCTTCCTCACTTTCATCATTATCCTCCTGACTTTACATCCTGAACAAAATGACAATCAGTCTCTATGTGCTTGGTTCGTTCATAATACACCGTTTTAGGGAAAATATGCATAGACGATTGGTTATCATAAAACATAGGGACCGAATCCCATTGCTCAACACCCAAAAATTTAAGGATCTCGCAGAACTATCTTCATTTGTGGCCAATTGCATAGACCTATAATCAGCCTCAACCGAAGAACAAGAGATTGCATCTTGTTTCTTCTTTTTCCAAAAATTAGGTCAACCATCAAGAAAAAGTGTATATATATATATATATCATGTTAAAGATCAACATCTTCAGCATCATCTACTAGAGCTAAGCGATGATTATGTTTGATCAGAACCAGCGCCGGACGAGCATAAAAAAACAACATTCCAAAATAATGTCAAGACAATATTTCTATTGACATATAAATAGATCCTCCGCACTCTGAGAAACTTTGTTCCCCATAAAATAATAAAGAGTATCAAATCGTTCATGTGAAATTGCCTATGAAGATACTCCTTAAATCAAGAGATAGTGAAAAATTCATTCCCACCGATGAAAAGATCATCAACATAAACAAGAACATATAGTCCCCCAAAACCACGAACTAATGAGGAAGAAAAATAGTCGAGACAGAAACCTTAATTCCATAACCAATAAGTGCATATTGAATAGTAGCAAACCAACATCGAGGTGCTAGTTTTAACCATAAAGGGATTTCTGAGGTTTACAAACTTTAGACGGATCCAAAGTAAGAAGATCGTAAAGCGGTCATATGTAAAAATTTTCATCTAGAGTACCATGAAAAAACAAATTATTCGTCCTTCTAAGAACAAGCCACATATTCATGTTAGAAAACCTTCAATTCTCATTTTTTTAATTCAAAATAAACCATTTGATGTTAGATGTACCTTTCTTTTGTTAAACCCACTCGAAACAAGATGAAAATGATGCAAAAATGTTAAAAATGGCTGACGACCGTGAAATTAGGTTTCAGATTTTCTATTTTACCCTTCATTAAAAATGAATAAAAGGCATCAAAATTAGTTTCTTGTATTAGACCCGTGACTTGCCTTCTGAAAACCAAGTAGTTAACCAACTGAGATGCAGATAATATTGAAGATATGTCCCGAAACAATGATTTACCTATCTAAATTTAGTAATTTTAATCTTAATTAAATATAATATTTAAAATTTTAAAAGTTAATCTCTGATTAATCACTAATTAATCTCTAATTTTATTGCTAGGCGCTAGAACCGATCCAAACGTCCAACTAACATCTAACAAAATTTCAAAGACGGGTTAGAGATTTAGGTCTGATATTAACGTGTAAAAGATTTATATATAAGTATTTTATAAAGACTAATTCTATATAACATATTATTATAAAATATTTCTAAACTTATGAAAGAAATTAATTGACTAAATTTTTGTTTTTTAAAACAAAAAAATTAAACATAGGTTTTTATGCTTTTTCCACACACATGTTATGATTTGTAATTAGATTCATTTATTATAAGATATTTTTGTTTGGTTGGAAGCTCACGGTTAACTTCTACCTCAACCCCCATAGAGGCGGAAGCTATCGCGCTACTCCATGCTCTACAATCAGCATGGTGTAGAGAATTCAGAAAAGGCTATATTGGAGGGAGATGGTAAAGTATTATATCTTCACTTGCGATCAAATAATGTTACAGTGGAGAATATAATCATGGATATCCCCAGTTGTATGAATCAATTTTTTGACATCCACTTCTCGTTGGTACCACGAGAATGCAATCACATTTCCGAGAAACTGGCAAAATTATCGTATAGACAACAATTCGTATTTCGAATTTATGTTTATCCTCCGTAAACAAGAATTTATTATTTAAAAATCATGTAAACATTTTTTATGTAATGAAAAGACGTTGAATTTTTTTGATTCATTTATTAATGATTTTTTAATTGTTTTGTTGCAGCTTGGATAGTGAAATTGATTGTGGAAATATCAGTTAAGGTTTTCCACAAAAAGTTTTTTTTTTTTTTTTTAAATGTTAAGATTGCATACCATTTTAAACATTTTACACAGAAGATACAGGGATAACAAGAAGTTAGAAAGAGCGAAATCTACAGAAAACTGTAGGGAAACAAAAGAACAAAGCTAACGGAACAAAGGATTCAAACGTGCTTTCAAACCAAACCATTAAAAGCCGGGCCCTCTCGCCACAGAGAGCCATAGACGTAGACACAACCACCTACCCACTACTGCAAGAATAAAATATTCTCTGAATATTCTGAGAATATTCTGATTTGTTTCGCAAAGATAAAGATTCGGAATTATTACAAAAATATTTTTGACTCAATATAAATTTTTTTAGATTTATTCAGAATTATGCAAAAAATCTTAAAAAAAAATTAACTAAATTGTTAATAGAAATTTGTCCAAAAAAAATAGGTCCTTGTGGACCAAAAGCCTACATTCACCAAGACCCAAAACCCAAGACCAAACCCAACACAACGGCAGCATGTGTGTGATTTTGCATAATGGCCATCAATCTCTCACTCTCTATCAATGTGGGACATTTGCTCATTTTGATATTTAGACCAAATTACAAGTTTTCTAAGCTTTCCAAACTACCTACTTTGAACATTCATTTCCCATTCAAATTGACTTCAATTTTAATATGTAAATACACTATCTTACTCATTACAAGGGTTCCAAAGACCCCAAGATCTAGTTGATCTAGTGATGGACCTCACCAAAAAAGTCACCAAAATTTTGGCCAAATATATTTTGTCAAAATTGAGTTCCAACAACAATTACCATACCGCCGGGAGCACGGCCCCAAGAGCCCGGTAACTCCACACTAAGAAACTCAGGATCGAGCCTTGAACAACGACGAAACCCACACAGACCAAAAACGACAATGAAGTCCACGGCAAGAGAGAAGCAAGAGAGTTGGTTCATACAACGCCTCACCCCCACCAAAAGCCCAAACCAACTCAAACACTTTCAAACCGCACTAGCAACGACGGTACCGGAAACAAAACGACCGGAGAGAAAGGAAAGCAACCCTACCACTAAGACTTTCCACCACGCAGCTCCACCCCTACTGAAGCTACACCGAAGAGCCGACAATCCAAAGCCGAAAGAAGCAGAAACACCAAGTGGAACAGACCAGAACCAGAGAGGAGCAAAGGAACACACGGAGAACAGGCGTTGTCCTCTCACACCAACACCACCGCGGGACCTGCTTGCCCAACCCGAACTGGAGGAGGTCAAGGCCCACCGGAGCTGCAACTTCGCCAGAGCAGAAACCGAGCAATAGCGAAACGAAGTAGAGAGTTACCAAATATGGAGCCAAAGCTCGAGGCAGAGACCTGCGATCCATCAGTGAAGTCCTCAATCACCGGGAGAACCACAGAGAAACCGCCGCCGCCGCCCAAGCACCGATCTGCACTGCATCCGCCTAAACCACGCCGGCGAAGGAAGAGAAGAGAGAGAGAGAGCCGACGAAGCCGTAGCCAAAAACCTCCGCCGAGACCAAGAACTCCGGCGACTCAAAGCTTCGGAAGACAACGAACGAGACAGAGCCGCTGCCACGGGGAAGAGGAGAAGATGCCATAGACCAGGACAAAACAAACTGATGACCGGAGCAAGAGTGGACGCCGTCCACGAGCGAAACCCCCCAAACATCATCAACTCGAAACAAAACCCCAGCCCCGACGAGATCTCTAACCACCGACTAAATAAGAACCACAGCGTAACCGGATCCAAGAAGCCAGAGCCAATGCTGAGGAAACCACCGCACTCTGGCCGCAAAACGGAGAAACTATGCGGTGTGACCTAGTTTACTTACTACTCATGTCTTATTCTTATTAATCTTTTTTGTTGGTAGAAGATATTTGGTTTAGTCTAGATACAGATATTTGGTTTGGACAAAAAAGAAAAAATGGTTTGACCAAAAAAAAAAAAAAAGAAAGCACGGACGGAGAGATGAACGAAACATTTCCATAAACGATAGGATACGCTCGTTGTCGAAGACATCCCACTGTACTCGCAACCACAAACCAAAGAGCTTAAAAAAAAAATCAAAAACCCATCTTCACTACTTTGGCGAATCCATTGGAGAAGAAGAAGAAGAAGAAGAAGAAGACTATGCTTCTCTTACAGACTCCACTAGTTTCATCTCGATTTCATTCTCTCTACTTCCTCACTCACCACCACCACCACCACCGTTTCTTCCAACAACCAATCTCCGCCTTCTCTGCAACCACCTCTGCTTCTTCACCATCATCTCAATCTTACTTCTCCTCATGGAATGGTTTAGATACAAACGAAGAAGATGATGAACACAATGATGAAATAGTTCACCGCCGCTACGACTTCTCTCCACTTCTGAAATATCTCTCCCGATTTGGACCAGTCGAATTAGAATTGGAATTGGAACCGGAATCAAAACCGGAATCTGAAGCTCTTGATGCAATTGAGTTTCAACTCGCTGAATCATACAGAGCAGTGCCAGCACCATACTGGCACTCACTACTAAAATCATTATGCTCATCAACATCATCGCTTGGTTTAGCATACGCCGTCGTTTCTTGGCTACAAAAGCATAATCTCTGTTTCTCTTATGAGCTTCTTTACTCAATTCTCATTCACGCGCTTGGTCGTTCAGAGAAGCTTTACGAAGCGTTTCTTCTATCTCAGAAACAAACTTTAACACCTTTAACTTACAATGCTTTGATTGGTGCTTGTGCTCGTAACAATGATATTGAAAAAGCTCTTAATTTGATTTCTAAGATGCGTCAAGATGGTTATCAATCAGATTTTGTTAACTATAGTTTGGTTATTCAATCGTTGACGCGGAGTAACAAGATTGATTCAGGGCTGTTACAGAGATTGTATAATGAGATTGAAAAAGATAAGCTTGAGTTTGATGTTCAGTTAGTTAATGATATTATTATGGGTTTTGCTAAATGTGGTGACCCGTCTCGAGCTTTGCAGCTTCTTGGTATGGCTCAAGCGAGCGGTTTGAGTGCGAAAACTGCTACTCTTGTTTCCGTTATTTCGGCATTGGCGAATTTGGGTAGGACTTTGGAGGCTGAAGCTTTGTTTGAGGAGTTGAGACAGAGTGGGATAAAGCCTAGAACTAAAGCTTATAATGCATTGCTTAAAGGTTATGTGAAGACGGGTCCTTTGAGAGATGCGGAGTTGATGGTTTCGGAGATGGAGAAGAGAGGTGTTTCGCCTGATGAACATACGTATAGTCTTCTTATTGATGCGTATGTGAATGCAGGTAGATGGGAAAGCGCGAGAATTGTGTTGAAAGAGATGGAAGCTGGTGATGTACAGCCTAACTCTTTTGTTTTCAGTAGACTCTTAGCGGGTTATCGCGATAGAGGTGAATGGCAAAAGACATTTCAAGTTCTCAAGGAGATGAAGAGTATCGGTGTTAAGCCCGATAGACAGTTCTACAATGTGGTTATTGATACCTTTGGGAAGTTTAATTGTCTTGATCATGCGATGACGACTTTTGATAGAATGTTAAGCGAAGGGATTGAACCCGATAGGGTTACTTGGAATACGCTTATTGATTGTCATTGTAAGCATGGTAGGCACATAGTAGCAGAAGAGATGTTTGAGGCAATGGAGAGGCGAGGATGCTTGCCTTGCTCTACGACATATAACATTATGATTAATAGCTATGGAGATCAAGAAAGATGGGATGATATGAAAAGATTGTTGGGGAAGATGAAGAGCCAAGGAGTACTACCTAACGTCGTGACACACACTACAATCGTCGATGTTTATGGAAAATCGGGTAGGTTTAATGATGCGATAGAGAGCTTGGAAGAGATGAAGTCAGTTGGGCTAAAACCGTCATCAACAATGTACAATGCTCTCATCAATGCCTATGCACAAAGGGTATAATGATTTGTTAATAATATCTAAGAGAATCATCATTTGATACTGATCATAGTTTTGTGATACTTCGGTGACAGGGTTTATCGGAGCAAGCTGTGAATGCATTTAGAGTGATGACATCAGATGGACTAAAGCCGAGTTTACTAGCTCTAAATTCCCTTATCAATGCCTTTGGTGAGGATAGAAGAGATGCTGAAGCATTTGCTGTGTTGCAGTATATGAAAGAAAACGTAATAACTTTCTCTTTGCTAAAACCTTAAAACCATCTTGATGAAACTACAACTACTTACTGACCAATCATCTCACACGACAATTTGCAGGGCGTAAAGCCAGACGTGGTCACATACACAACTCTCATGAAAGCGCTAATTCGTGTTGATAAGTTCCAGAAGGTATCAATCTTTACTTTTAATTGATATTGGAATTACCCAGAATTAGCATTGATCTTTTGAGATGGGTTTTACAGGTACCAAGTGTTTACGAGGAGATGATCATGTCAGGATGCAAACCTGATAGAAAGGCTAGATCTATGTTACGGTCTGCTCTAAGATACATGAAGCAGACATTAAGAGCCTCATAGAAACATGGGGGAACAACAATGCCAAGGTTTTATCTCGAGATCATTTGATATTGTCACAGGCTCAGGTCAGAGATGTAACGACATAGACCACACGCATCAGAAGAGGAAGTCTTTAATACACATCCTCACATTCTCTGTTTATGTAAAGATTCAAACTGTACAAATATATAACTGTTATATTGACCAAATTGAAGATCGTACGGGAAATAATACGTTGCAAATTCGAAACCGAAGCTCTTTTAGTTAAGAATCAATCACAAATCCAAAGAATTATGTTTGTCTTTCATGAGAAATACAAATATAGCAACCAAAAACAAATACTAACTTACAAGGGGTAACCAAATGCTAGCTTCCTCCAATTGTTTCAGGGTATGACGGGTACAGAGTTTCTACTATACTTGCTCTTGGCTATCCTTGAACAGAACATGAACATCAGAAGTACTGAGGATAGCAAAAAGAGCCTGAAGTAAGTTTTTATCTCTTGCATTCCGACATCAATCACTTCCACGTTCTTCCCATATCTGTTCTTCCTTTCCACCAAGTACCCATCCAAATACTCGTCTATCGACACCCCTTTATCCGCAGCCTTGGAACTGTTTCCGTCGAACTGGAGCGGTCCCAGTTTGAATAGTGTGAAGAATGCAGCAGACCAGTCATTGAGAACACTCTGAGTAAACAACAGCAAGTGAGGTTGTGAGTTTTCGTGAGAATAAACTGAATCATGGCACAATTCAAAACATAGTACCTTGAAGTTGGGTAGATCAACAGGATTGAACATTTTAAAGCAATCTCTTGAAGAAGTTTGGTTGTCCCCATATATCTGACAGTGATAGTAAAAGTTATAAAAATATGGGACACAGAAATTACAAATGTGTCGAAAGTGGATAACTTCTCTCACACAAACCTCAAAGGTGAATGCCATTGGTGCTTTTACAACATCGTAGATATAATCTGTAGCTGTACCATGTGCCAAGTACCTAGAGTCAAGAAGACCGATTAAGATGGTAAACAAACATCGTGAAGGAGATATGATAACTTTCAAAACGAGTCTCAAACAAAACTTAATTTGAAAAAAGATTCAGATACGAGTGAAGAAGGTTAAACGATGTAGCGCTAAAGTTCTTTAGGAAAGAGACAAACCCAACGGAGCCTCCACCACATCCAATCATGCAACGGTTGTGGCAATGAAATTTATTCAGTTTTTCAAGTAATGCCCTCATCTTCTGAGAAAGCAATCCTTCTGGGGTTATATTTTTGTGGTCATACGGCATAAATAGAGCCTGAAAACATGAGAAAATGAGAATCAAACTTCATTACAAATACATACAAAAAAACAGATCAAGATTTTTTTTTTTGTAATATATGGAATATGAGCATCTGTGCAATCCGTCATTCCCACGTACTCATAAATTCCAACAGAAGTATTTAAACCTTTATTCCCATGCTGAAAATTTCGAACGTATACACATTAACAGTAAATCAGAAGAGAAACATCACCTCCATTCCAGAATGCACGTTTATCCATATGTGAGGATCAAATGATAGAGCTAGCTTCCGCATTATTTGAGATTCGGGCTCACTAAATGGAGCAGTTCCTGGATTCTCTTCAGATGGATCATAATCCTGAAAATATCAAACATACAAAGACCAAGTTACGTGACACATTAACGAAGGATCTTGAAGGAAACGGAAAGTGTAGTGAAAGGAAGAAGTACCTTTTCTTTCTTACCCCAGTCAACACCCCAATTTCGATTCAGGTCAACTCCTCTGCCTGTGATTTAAAGATATGATATAAGATCAACTGCTAAACAAACCCGTTAATAAATGCTAAACAAATGTATTGGAGAGACAAAAGATGGTTACCATTTCTGCGTTCGCAAAGATCTCCAGCTTCAACACGTTTACGACCATTCAAGTTTTCTATAGGAACCAACTGACAAAAAAGCATAGCAGCGTCTAAATCCGAAAGGCAAGTTCAGAAGTGATAAGTTCTCTTCCATGCTGGCCAAAAGTCTGGAAGAAAAGGAATCATCTGTCAAAAAAACATGTATTACGCAAACTATGAAGAAACTTCATCTTTAGAAATGTATGTCAAGTTAAATATTTGATATTTCTTGTAACAGAGTCTTATTTGATATAAAGGTAACTTACAAGAAGGATCCTAAAGTTTGACCTGTCATCACTATCTCTACCACCGCGACAATAAGTAACCACGTTGATCTCTGTATTGTAGCCTTTGTTTCCTGATTTAATCATCTCAATCTGTAAAACATATATTAACAATGTTAACAAAATTTGTGCCGGAAAACACAAGAACCTAAAGGAGAAGCTAAAAATGGTACCAATGAATGTATCTGTTCCATTAAATCATCACTACAATAGACATAAACAAACGATTATAACCAAAAATCTATCATCTTAGAGCAGAAAACCGAAGCGGATATAATGAAAACTCACTCTCTACATCAACATTTTACCCATAACATTGCGTGATTGCATAATTTGTATTATTTCTCATATTGTGAAAGGTGAAATAAATATAATGTCTTCTCATACTTGTTTCTCAGATTTAACTACAGTTGAAGAAACACACCTAAAACCAAACTATTAATTGTGTAAAAAGAATGTTTCTGAATTGTTTAAACATGAAATGAAAAGTACAAAGAAGTATAATTATATATGTATTACATTCAGTCATAAGCTTAAACTACTCTCTTAACCACCACCTAACAATTAAAACATGTTAATAAATTCCAAAAAGCTTCAAGAGAAACATAACCATCTCAATCTATGATTTCGAATTTAATCGAAAGAAAAATCTGAAATTGTCACCTGGAGTGGTATAGATCCCAGTTAATAGGAGTAATAGAAGAGGAATCAGACGGATTCGTTTCGGCGAAAACGAGGAATGACAATGGTGAGAGGAAGATCGCGTAACATATTAGCGGGAAGTGATGCCGCCGACGCATGTTTAGGTTCAAGATTGGTTGCTTCGTTTGGTTGATGAGATGTCATCTCATATCGTCGTCTTCAATCGAATCGAAGAAAGAAAGTGAGAAATGGATCTAAAGGAGTTTGAGTCAGAGATGGGCACATCGGCTTCTATCATCTCTTTGCCTTACTTTTTATTATCTTTACTTTTCTTCGCTAAACAAAAATGATCACAGGAACCTGACATTATTATTTGTTTTTTTTCTCCTAATTCCTAAAACACGCTTCTTGGAAAAAGAGAAGAAGTATTAGTTAATCATATTTGATAAATAGATTCTAACTTTTTAAAATTTATAATTTAAATTAATTTAACTTGGAATGTTTGGGCTTAAATTTATCATTTTGGAATGGATTAATGGCTGAGATATCTCTTGGTAAAAAATAGGCTGATATACGTTTCATATAAAATAGAATTAGTTAAATCTATTATTTTAAATATAATAATGATCAAATTACCGATATTTCATGCCTTCACCTTTGGAAGTAATAATATCCTAACTTTTTCTTTAATGAATTTGCTTTGTTCATAATGTTTGTACTAATGCATTTTTTTGTAGCTTTTACCATTTAAGGTTATCTTGTCTCTATGGATAAGGTACCATGAAGATGTTATATCAGGTCGTAGTTATCCAAGAATGTGTCAGAGACAGTACAGAGCGACTTGATAGAAAGGATATCCAATAAGTGATATCAATGATACATTTGGTGATACAAAAGTAAAATTGGTTTGGAATATTTTGTTTTGTAAATATTTTAATGTCATTGAAGCTAATTGTGTTTTTTTTCTAATGTAGGATATTTGTAGCATTTTGGAACCTATGGCTGATGAAGAACAATATTTTATGGCTGATATTTGAGATGAACACTTCCATATGGAGTACGATGATAAAATTGTAGAAGGGATTCAAGCCCATCTCAACAATGGAAAGAATATTTTTTGGGTAAAACTCTACGAACATTATGTTGCTTCTAGGGTAGTAGAGAAAGTGCTTGAGGAAGAAGAACATGTTGAAGAACAACCTCAAAATAGTACTCCTCCAGCAGTAGATGTGTATTTAGAGTTGAAGGAGCTGATGGTGGCTGGTTTCAGCCATAATTGCACGATGGAAGTCATAAATGAGAAGCTTGAGATAGTTGTTGGAAAGGTAAATGTTCTTGAAGCTGATATGAAGATTCTGCAGAAGAACAACAAGGGAAAGGAGAAGGTAGTGGATGATGATGCATTTTATTCTTAGGCGGCTGAAGACGATATTGGTGTAGAAAAACATCAGAGTAATGGAATTAACCTGATTCTTCCTCTTGGTATTTTAGTGCATTATCCACCTCAATAGTGGTTGTATACGTCATTTGTTATGAATTTATTGATGACAAATCCCACATTTCACAACTTTTCTTTGTCTAGTTAACTGGTTATTTAATCAAATGGTTATTTAATTATATTCTTTTTCTTAGACGAGTATGCATCATCCCACCGGGTGGTGGAAGGGCTAAACCTCGTCCCAAATTTGGCAACACTTTTATTTCATTCATCAAGATTATATATTGTCTCATGGTGACCTTTATCTCCACTATATAGCATTCTTCCTCTTTTAATATGTCATTCATAACCACTAGTATGTGATTTAATTAATCCGAGAGTTAAATCACAAATTAATGTTGAGGTTTGACCATTTGAAAAATTCAAGAACCATTTGACCAATTCAGGCTAAGCAGTGGTGATATCTTTTGGTGGTGGTGGTGTTGTCTTCCTCGGCTTTTCGTGTTTATTTTTGTGTGGCCCATATACCACATCTGGCTTCTTGGGAGTTAAACGGCCTAGGACAAAATGACCAATAGGTCCACGTTTAGGCAACATGCGCATCCTCCTAGATGCACTCTTCATGGCCTCTCGTTGACTAGCTTTGTACGCACATCTTTGAGCCTACTACAAGCTTTCATCTGGAATAGTCTAGTGCACACATTGTAACTTTCTATTTGTAACGAAGTTTTAATATACTAGAGAAACAAGAAAGAGGTTAACACCAGTTCTCAAAATATGACAAGAGAAGAAGCATTGCACAAGACTTAGTAACATGTAATTTAAGAAATTTACAAATTCCACCAATTCTAAAACTCTAACGCACCGAGTGCCACCGTCCGTGAGCACCCACATCCTCTCTCGGCCCATGGGCTTGACCTTCGTTTGATGGTCGGGTCGCTACTCTAGGAAGCTCAAAAATCTTGTTACTATCTCTACAATTCACCAAATGATCTATCCCCGTGTTTTGGTTTCACTCACACGGCACCAGAAATGAATTTCCGATAGGTCACTTATCCTAATTCTACTCCACCCAAGCACGCTTAACTCTCTATTTCTCTCTAAACATGTGACAGAAAAAATAAGTACACTTTGGTGACATAGGTAGTTAAATTAATTCTTTTAAGTCTCTCAATCTGCAACACCATATACCAAAAATCGGGATGTTACAATCACCTTCACTCACAAAGTACAACATTCTCAACTTGTTTTAGGTAATAGACCGGTTCTAGAAACAAGGTTGGGGCCCTGACCGAGCCTTATACCGAGCCAAACACTAAAGAAACTTCATTCTTTCTTCAAATGTATAAAAGGAGGGCACAAAATTCGAGGTTTGCCCTAGGAACCCACATCTAGCAAGACAGTAGCCCAGCCACCACCATTGTTAAGCCTGCTCTACCATCTTCAGCCACCGCTGATTTGAGGTAACTTCATTGGCTTAGATTCGATCCATGAGCTTTGTTGTTTAGTGATTTGGCTCGATCTAACCAAATCTATGCTCATGAATCATCACAGCCTTAATCCACCCCATATGAGACGCTTGCCAGACCAGTTAGAGCCGCCGTAACAACGATGCTCGTCGAAACGGTAAGTGCAAGTCTCATCTTCCTAGGTAATCGATTTGATTGTTTCATTTGGATGTTAGTTTTGAGGCTTGATTGATGCGAGTAGGTTGATGCAGAATTGAAGTCCACCAACACATGGATTGATTTGTAGTGCGTTAAACCAAGTCAATTTTGGTAAAGGCGTGAGTTGATTTTTGAAGCATGTTGTGTGAGTTTTAATATTAAATTATTAGGTCGGATTGGATTTAATTATTGACTCGCTAATAAAATTTATAGATAATTAGTGAGATGGGTACTTATTTGGAAAATAATTAGATATTAGGGTGATTCACTATTCATAATTGGGAAGGAAGGTACCTATATTTCTCTCTGATAGCCTTTTTGTAATAGGTTCGTAAGCTCCTTTATCATGTTAGACCAAAACGCCCCCAAGGCCAAGTGATGTTTAGAATGTGGGCAAGAAATGTATATTTCTAATGAGTTTCATTTGATTCAGGCCCAAAAATAACTATTTTTTCTTACAGATCAGAAAGTGTTACTGATGGCCTTTTCATCTCATCGTCTTCTAGCTTCTTCCCAACGTGAACCTGTTTTGCCTTTGTTACAAGTGGATGACCTCCCATCATGATTTTTGGAGTAAAATTTTTGGGGAGGTAAAGTAGATGTTTATGGTGAAAAACACGATGTGTTAGGGGGTAAATGTACTTATTAACTTTGCCTAACCCTAATTTCATTTTCATTAAAGGTCACCTCCTAAAATCTTTTTTTTTAGAAGAACGAGAAAAATGAAACAATATTGGATGGAAGGTAATAGGCTCTCATCTCAATTGATTTATGGGTTGTCATTTACGTTTTTTTTATAACTCATATGTATTGACTACTTTGTTTGTAGTCGACGATTTCGTGGTAGCAATCGTTGGTAGATGGATAGTGTACGGTGGTTGTAATCGGAAATTCAAGCTCGACAAGTCAAGGATGGGTAGATGCATAAACTTGAAGGCATTCACCATCTGTCAGACCTCCAAACCATGCTCAATAGGCTTTATTCGTTGGATAGGATTGGTATATTTGGGGGATATACGTACTGGGCAGAAGATTTGTTGAGATCCATAATGGCTGAGTGTTATGGCAGGAGATGTAATTGGCGTGTCTATGGCACAAGATAGGAGAATCTGACGAGTGCAAGGTGCGCACAACCAATTTGCATTATGTGTGTAATGTCAACACTAGATCTCAATTTTCAAAACATGCAACCGCTAAGATAGTAGTAATACTTCTCAGGAAAAAATAAGTCAATGTGTATTCAGGTCCGAGAGTCCGAGATATTATTCTGGATGAAAATAAAGTAAAGATTAGTTATTAGAATGCTAAGGGGTTGGATGTGGAATCTGCACAAGGTACAGAAGAATCATCCTACCACCTTTTGCATGTATACCTACATGTTTTTCAGCTTGCAAACCTGGGTACCATGTACACTTTGGAGACCGAGAAAAATATGTTAGAGGATGATAGGTTTAAGTATGTTTTTCTTGCCATGTGATCTACTCGCACTATTTTTTCCTTCTCTTTGGTGTTTCCCAAATGGTTTTCTGGAAAAAGGTTTTTAATGAGCCTTGTGGCTTACATGTTCATCTTTGCCATTTGCTTGCCCAGATCCAAGATCGACCCATTATCATCACTTATGCATGGTTTCTATCTTATTTGCATGTTCAAACTTTGTTTTAATGTTTTCTCGTTTTTCCGAAGTGTTGTGTCCCAAGGCATGTCTTGCGACTAACCCTTCGTCTTCCCTTCTTTTCTCTTTAAATAGTCGATGAATCTCATTGTAGAAACTATCTATTTTTTTTATTCTCAAACTATTTTAAGCATAGATCATTGGCTTAAATACATCTTCGAGATTATATATGGAGATTTAAGTATGGAGTTCACCTTATGACTCAAATACATCTTTGAGATGACATATAGCTTCTCTTGCCGGTGGCTGATAACAAGATTTTACTATGTCATGTTCAATTCCTCAAGGCTATCATGTCATTGCAGCAAATGAGGTGTCAATCCCAATGAGTGTGTTGTTATGCAATTAGTATGTGATCAAATGCACTTAATTCAAGCCAAATAGATAGTTCTCTGATAACGTAACAATTTTAAGTTGCAGGAAGAAATAGAAACTAAACAGAATGAGAAAACAAAGCAAGCAGAAATAGAATAACAATCAATGAGAAGGCCCTAAGGATGGGATTCATGGATCTTCGATTCCTCCTAATTTTTTCTAGATGCTTAATCAACTTCACAAAAGCTATCCCTAGACGATGAACATCCAAGCAAGGTAAATCCACTCTCGTGACAGACACCAACAAACCTATGCCACTTCCTAATCTTAACACCTATTCAATGAGACAAAGAGCAGGTATAAATGAAACATAGCATAAGCAAGCATTAAGAAACAGTTCATCAATGTTGAAATACAACTAAAATTACCAATATCGTGGTGTAAAGTCATAAATCTTTGGCATTAGTTGATCAGACCTTTCATCAAACATCTTTCGGGTGTGAAATGCTTAGGATCTAATTCTAAGGGGTTAGCAAGGAATAGCATTACAAACACCTAATCCATAAGAGATCTATTCAATTACATGGTTAAACGTCTAAGGAGATTAGGATTCCTACACAGATCTACCCCATCCTCAAGAACCTTAGTTCACTACTCAGAAATCATCATAAAATGCTCAAACCCAGAAAATGAAATAAATAGCATAATCATATTCAGGATGATGAGATTAGAAGCATTATGAAGAAATTAAATACAAAAAAAAACTAAAGAAAAAGAGTAAATCTAGAATATAAAATCTCGGAGTTTCAAGCTGGCTATAGAGGAAAAGAGATAAAGCAAAGATAAGATAAAATATAATTAGAGTTTTGACAGGAAGGGCTTTTAAAGGAAGCCTAAAATACAAAAGACAAAACAACTAAGTCTGACTACGTCTGTGGTAGAGCACGGTCTGTAGATTGAGTAGTGGAATTCGAGTTGAGTACTTCTTCAAAGTTAACTTCTTGATCTTTAACTCGGCTTTGCATCGCGTGGCGGACTCGGTCAGAGCCCGAGTCCTCTGTCCGAGAGTGGTCATCTTCAGCTTGGCACAAGACTCGGCTTATGGTCGAGTTGTAGACTTCACATGCTAGATCGAGTGGTCCTGGTCGAGTGCTCCACACCATTCTTCCTCAAGCTCCAGATATTCTTCTAAAGCATCCTTTTAACCTGAGAACATCTTCAAAATGCAACATGTGTACAAATCTAATGCAAAACCTAGTATGGATTCTGAATGAGTGAAAAGGATAGTAAATGGAGTGAAACAAGTGATAAAATTATATCTAAATGATGTAAAATGCATGCTAAAATAGGGTAAAATACAGAAACATCAACTCCCCCAAACTTAGTCTTTGCATTCCCTCAAGCAAACAAGTCATAGACAAGGAAAGAGATTTGAAAATGGGAACTCAGAACCTAAGCAATTCCACTAGAAAAGATACAATCAACATCCCGACACAGCTATTCTGAATGCAATGCCAGAGAGCCTTACTTGTAAAGTATTTAGCCATACTCTTCATAACATTACCTAACATTAGCCTTAACCTACACATACATTCAGATCAATCATTCCCTTTAACATTCATTAAGTAGTAACCATGAATCAAGTTTATGCAAAATCACTGAACTCATTTGGCTAAGGGAAAAGGTCAAGAGACAAAGATGATCCCTTCATGTAACGGGTTTCAAACTTTTTCAAAACAGGGGACTCTCAAAGAATGACTGAGGTTTAGAAGAATGCTAAAGGTACATAGCCAACCTATGTATACAAGGACATATTTTCATCTATCCAAACACATATAAAGATCATACCCAAACTTAAATCTAAACATAGAAGATGATCCTAATTCTACCCTTAGACACTTTTCTGCCTTGAATCCCTTTTAGATCAAACCATTCTGTCTTTTATTAGTTTTTGCATTCTAAGGAGAGGTTATTGTTACACAACTACTTACTCTAGCGGATTGAGTTCTTATTGGCTATGACTCTTCTTACTTCATAAGACATTTTTAGGCATTTTCCTTCTTTTCCTTTTTCTATTTTTAGAGCCTATTCTTTTTATTTTTTAAACTTCTAAATCCTTTACTAGAGTAGTGAATTTATATACCCCCTCTTCTCAGAACTCTCTTTCCTTTTTTTTCTTTCCTTTTTAACCCATCCCAGAGCAAAAATTAACCACTCAGTTGCATAACTCGACCTGGCAGACCAAGTTCATCTTATCAAGTCCACTAGCCGAGTTAAAGTTCCTAGTCTATTCCCACCCAGAATCAAGCTCCCACCTAGTCCTATATAGTCGAAAGATTGTGAACCAGAACTATATGAAAAACTATCCTTGTCGACTCCAACCTAACACGTTCTACCAAGCTCAATCCATAAAATAGGCCTTACACACACTGTGAACAATGGTGGCTTGAAAGAAAGGTTTAAGTAACAGGTAAGGAGAATCTACCTGGATTAACAAAGGGTGGTAAAAAGAGAAAGAAATTCCAAGTATATATAAACGGCGTCCATGAGTTCAGATTAAAAGCATAAACATGATAATTGTAAATCAAGATTAGGTTCTAATAATTAGGGAATGATTTCAAATCACAGTATGCTTCAGCTAAAACCAAATGTCACGCAATGCATTCAAAGTATGTTTCTACCTTATGCTTCAAGCTCATATGACAAGCATCATAGAACTACTAACCAGGTCATTGACTTTATCAATTTAAGCGGTATGCTAGCAAGGTTATGATCATCATTATCCCCTATGCAACAAACCTATATGATATGCAACTAGACTCAATCCTAAAATGTGAATGCAACTACATGAACACTCTGTTTTTGTGGAATGATTTTCAAATTTTTTAAAATTTTTTATGGTTTTTATATGCATAGATGATGACTCAAAGTATGCAAAATTTGAAATAAAAAAATAGAAAAAAATGTCAAATACATCTCTAACCCTCTCTCAAACTTAAATTACACAGTTCCTTGTGTAATAAATATTCAAAAGAGAATTCAAGAATCAAAAGAAATCTAAACTAAATGCGATGGTATTTGCAATGAAGGGTTGGAGTTTTTACCTCAAGATTGGTTGAAGAATTGGTCAGTGTAGGCGTCCATGCTTTCCCGAGTGTAATTAGGAACCAAAGTCAAGTTGGTGGGTTCCTCGGTGCAGAAATAGAATAACAATCAATGAGAAGGCCCTAAGGATGGGATTCATGGATCTTCGATTCCTCCTAATTTTTTCTAGATGCTTAATCAACTTCACAAAAGCTATCCCTAGACGATGAACATCCAAGCAAGGTGAATCCACTCTCGTGACAGACACCAACAAACCTATGCCACTTCCTAATCTTAACACCTATTCAATGAGACAAAGAGCAGGTATAAATGAAACATAGCATAAGCAAGCATTAAGAAACAGTTCATCAATGTTGAAATACAACTAAAATTACCAATATCGTGGTGCAAAGTCATAAATCTTTGGCATTAGTTGATCAGACCTTTCATCAAACATCTTTCGGGTGTGAAATGCTTAGGATCTAATTCTAAGGGGTTAGCAAGGAATAGCATTACAAACACCTAATCCATAAGAGATCTATTCAATTACATGGTTAAACGTCTAAGGAGATTAGGATTCCTACACAGATCTACCCCATCCTCAAGAACCTTAGTTCACTACTCAGAAATCATCATAAAATGCTCAAACCCAGAAAATGAAATAAATAGCATAATCATATTCAGGAGGATGAGATTAGAAGCATTATGAAGAAATTAAATACAAAAAAAAACTAAAGAAAAAGAGTAAATCTAGAATATAAAATCTCGGAGTTTCAAGCTGGCTATAGAGGAAAAGAGATAAAGCAAAGATAAGATAAAATATAATTAGAGTTTTGACAGGAAGGGCTTTTAAAGGAAAGCCTAAAATACAAAAGACAAAACAACTAAGTCTGACTACGTCTGTGGTAGAGCACGGTCTGTAGATTGAGTAGTGGAATTCGAGTTGAGTACTTCTTCAAAGTTAACTTCTTGATCTTTAACTCGGCTTTGCATCGAGTGGGGGACTCGGTCAGAGATCGAGTCCTCTGTCCGAGTGGTCATCTTCAGCTTGGCACAAGACTCGGCTTATGGTCGAGTTGTAGACTTCACATGCTAGATCGAGTGGTCCTGGTCGAGTGCTCCACACCATTCTTCCTCAAGCTCCAGATATTCTTCTAAAGCATCCTTTTAACCTGAGAACATCTTCAAAATGCAACATGTGTACAAATCTAATGCAAAACCTAGTATGGATTCTGAATGAGTGAAAAGGATAGTAAATGGAGTGAAACAAGTGATAAAATTATATCTAAATGATGTAAAATGCATGCTAAAATAGGGTAAAATACAGAAACATCAACTCCCCCAAACTTAGTCTTTGCATTCCCTCAAGCAAACAAGTCATAGACAAGGAAAGAGATTTGAAAATGGGAACTCAGAACCTAAGCAATTCCACTAGAAAAGATACAATCAACATCCCAGACAGCTATTCTGAATGCAATGCCAGAGAGCCTTACTTGTAAAGTATTTAGCCATACTCTTCATAACATTACCTAACATTAGCCTTAACCTACACATACATTCAGATCAATCATTCCCTTTAACATTCATTAAGTAGTAACCATGAATCAAGTTTATGCAAAATCACTGAACTCATTTGGCTAAGGGAAAAGGTCAAGAGACAAAGATGATCCCTTCATGTAACTGGTTTCAAACTTTTTCAAAACAGGGGACTCTCAAAGAATGACTGAGCTTTAGAAGAATGCTAAAGGTACATAGCCAACCTATGTATACAAGGACATATTTTCATCTATCCAAACACATATAAAGATCATACCCAAACTTAAATCTAAACATAGAAGATGATCCTAATTCTACCCTTAGACACTTTTCTGCCTTGAATCCCTTTTAGATCAAACCATTCTGTCTTTTATTAGTTTTTGCATTCTAAGGAGAGGTTATTGTTACACAACTACTTACTCTAGCGGATTGAGTTCTTATTGGCTATGACTCTTCTTACTTCATAAGACATTTTTAGGCATTTTCCTTCTTTTCCTTTTTCTATTTTTAGAGCCTATTCTTTTTATTTTTTAAACTTCTAAATCCTTTACTAGAGTAGTGAATTTATATACCCCCTCTTCTCAGAACTCTCTTTCCTTTTTTTTCTTTCCTTTTTAACCCATCCCAGAGCAAAAATTAACCACTCAGTTGCATAACTCGACCTGGCAGACCAAGTTCATCTTATCAAGTCCACTAGCCGAGTTAAAGTTCCTAGTCTATTCCCACCCAGAATCAAGCTCCCACCTAGTCCTATATAGTCGAAAGATTGTGAACCAGAACTATATGAAAAACTATCCTTGTCGACTCCAACCTAACACGTTCTACCAAGCTCAATCCATAAAATAGGCCTTACACACACTGTGAACAATGGTGGCTTGAAAGAAAGGTTTAAGTAACAGGTAAGGAGAATCTACCGGATTAACAAAGGGTGGTAAAAGAGAAAGAAATTCCAAGTATATATAAACGGCGTCCATGAGTTCAGATTAAAAGCATAAACATGATAATTGTAAATCAAGATTAGGTTCTAATAATTAGGGAATGATTTCAAATCACAGTATGCTTCAGCTAAAACCAAATGTCACGCAATGCATTCAAAGTATGTTTCTACCTTATGCTTCAAGCTCATATGACAAGCATCATAGAACTACTAACCAGGTCATTGACTTTATCAATTTAAGCGGCATGCTAGCAAGGTTATGATCATCATTATCCCCTATGCAACAAACCTATATGATATGCAACTAGACTCAATCCTAAAATGTGAATGCAACTACATGAACACTCTGTTTTTGTGGAATGATTTTCAAATTTTTTAAAATTTTTTATGGTTTTTATATGCATAGATGATGACTCAAAGTATGCAAAATTTGAAATAAAAAAATAGAAAAAAATGTCAAATACATCTCTAACCCTCTCTCAAACTTAAATTACACAGTTCCTTGTGTAATAAATATTCAAAAGAGAATTCAAGAATCAAAAGAAATCTAAACTAAATGCGATGGTATTTGCAATGAAGGGTTGGAGTTTTTACCTCAAGATTGGTTGAAGAATTGGTCAGTGTAGGCGTCCATGCTTTCCCGAGTGTAATTAGGAACCAAAGTCAAGTTGGTGGGTTCCTCGGTGTAGAACTCGGTCTAGCTAACTCGATGTGGCATCGAGTCTGCCCTCCTAACGTTGAACTCGGTCTGGTGACCGAGTTCTCTGGCCGAGTCTTCTCCTTGGCTGGCCTGACTCGATATGATGCACCAAATGTGTATGCCGAGTACTGAGTGTAGGACTTCCTGACTCGACTTTTAAACCGAGTTAATCTCGAGCTAGTGTACTTCCACTTCAAGTTTTTCTATTCTTTGATCAACTCGTGCTCAATATTTTTTCTTGAGGATTTACCAACCATAATCAATCAGGAAACATGGTAAAGATACTAAAAACTGTATACCTATATATATAAGGATAGACATGAGATTTCCTCCTAAGTGGGCTTGTTTTGAGTCTCTTAGCTTGAGTCTTCACCTTTTATCAGGTTTGGGGTGGCTCATAGAGAGGAACTGAGGTCCCCTCTGGAATGATCATGTTAGCCATGTAGGGCTTGACTCTTTGCCCATTCACAGTGAACTCTTTTCCTTCCTTGCCCATAAGAGTGATAGCTCCATAAGGTAGGTCCTCCTTTATGGTGAATGGTCCTGACCATTTTGACTTAAGCTTTCCTAGGAAGAGCTTGAGCCTTGAGTTGAAGAATAACACTTGATCACCAGACTTGAACTTCTTAGGCATAATGTTCTTGTCGTGGAAGGCTTTTGTCCTCTCCTTGTAAACCTTGGAACTTTCATAAGCATCGAGCCTGATTTCTTCCAACTCGTGCAAAGCCATTTTCCTTTTTTCTTGAGTTGTCGTAAAATCAAAGTTGAGGAGCTTTGTTGCCCAGATAGCCTTGTACTCGATTTCCACTAGTAGGTGGCATGCTTTCCCATAGATAAGCTGAAATGGCGTTCTCTCAATGGGAGTATTGAAAGCAGTTATATAAGCCCAGAGAGTGTCATCAAGCTTAGCTGCCTAGTCTCTCTTTGAAACCCCCACTACTCTTGCAAGGATGGCCTTGATCTGTTTGTTGGAAACTTCTATTTGGGCACTGGTCTGGGGATGATATGGCGTGGTTACCTTGTGTTTTACTCCATACTTCCTTAAGAGGTTCTCAAACAGTTTGTTGATGAAGTGGGATCCTTTGTTGCTGATCATTACCCATGGTACGCCAAATCTGGGGAGATGATATTCTTGAATAGCTTAAGAACAACCTTGGCGTCGTTGGTTGGACAAGCAATTGCTTCCACCCATTTCGACACATAATCCACATCAACAAGGATGTAGTTGTTATCATAAGAAAAAGGGTTGAATAGTCCCATGAAATCTATCCCCCACACATCAAAGACTTCTATTTCCAGTATTGGATTTTGGGGCATCTCGTTTCTTTGGCTTATGCTCTCCATTCTCTGGCATGCGTTGCACCTAGAGATAAAATCTTGAGCATCTTAAAACATGGTAGGCCACCATAACCCTGTTTGAAGCACCTTTTGAACAGTTTTGAAAGTAGCAAAGTGTCCTCCATAAGCAAAACCATGGCAATGTTCTAGAACTCCTTTTACCTCCTCTTCTGCTATGCATCTTCTTAGACTGTCTTACCTTTTCTTGTATAGATAAGGCTCGTCCCATTAGTAGTGGTTTATGTCTCTAAAGAACTTCTTCTTCTGGTATGCATCTAAACTTTTAGGGATCTCTCCACACACTAGATAGTTTACCATGTCTGCATATCAGGGTAGTTTTTCCTCCTCAAGCGACCAGAATTCATTGAACTTATTGTAAGTCCCTATAAGCATGAGTTTCTCTTCGAGCATGGAGTCCTCTATGGGGATTGCATCTTCTATCTTCATTCTTGACAGGTGATTTACGACTCCATTTTTGATCCTCTTCTTGTCAACTATTTCCATGTCAAACTCCGGGAGTAGCAGAATCCATCGTAGAAGTCTTGGTTTGGTGTCTTTCTTCACGTAGATGTGCCTCAAAGCCACATGGACCGTGTAGATAACCACTTTAGAACCAACTAAGTAGCTCTTGAACTGCTCAAATGAAAACCCTACAACTAGCATCTCCTTCTGTGTGGTAGCATACCTCCCCTGAGCTTCGTCAAACATCCTACTAGCGTAATAGATGACGTGTAGCTTTTTATCGATCCGATGTCCTAAGACTGCTCTGCGTAATCTAAAGCATCGCACATGATCTCGAATGGATGTTCCTAGTTGGGTGCTTGAAATATTCATGCCAATACTAAGGCTTCCTTGATAAGTTGGAATGCCTTTAGGCATTCAGAATCAAAGATGAACTCGGTTTCTTTGCACAACAGCCTAGTTAGAGGTCTGACTATCTTGGAGAAATCTTTGATAAACCTCCTATAGAACCTAGTGTGCCCCAAGAAGCTTCTGATGTCCTTGACATTCTTGGGAGGTTGTAACTGCATCATCACTTCAACTTTAGTCTTATCCCCAAAACAATCCATTCTCTAACCATAAAATGACACTTCTCCCAATTTAGAACCAAGTTAGTTTCTTCACATCGTGCGAGTACCCTGCACAAGTTCAGCAAACACGAAGAGAATAAGGAGCCATACACAGAGAAATCATCCATGAATACCTCCACCATCTCCTCTATTAAATCCGAAAAGATAGAGGTCATGCATCTCTGAAAAGTAGGAGGCATGTTGCAAAGAGCAAAAGGCATCCTTCTATATGCAAAAGTTCTATAAGAGCAGGTGAATGTGGTCTTTTCTTGATCATTAGGATGTATGGGGATTTAGAAGTATCCACTGTGTGCCCATCAAGAAAACAATAATATGGATGATTCACTAGTTTTTCTAACATTTGATCAATGAATGGCAAGGAAAAATGATCTATCCTAGTCGAAGCATTCAATTTCCTATAATCATTGCACATTCTATGAACAGTAATCGTTCTAATGGGAATCAACTCATCCTTATCATTTCTAACAACAGTTATACTACCTTTTTTGGAACACAATGCACAGGAGAGATCCAAGTGCTATCAGATATTGGGTAAATAACACCAGCGTCTAATAGCTTGAGAATCTCCTTTTTAACTACTTCTTGTAGGTTCAGATTAAGTCTCCTCTGAGGTTCTATGCTGGAGTAGGATTTGTTCTCTAGATGAATCGTATGAGTGCATAGGCTAGATGAAATTTCTTTAATGTCATCTAACGAGTACCCAATGGCTCTTCTAAACCTTTTTAATTCAGTTAACAATTGGTTCAGCTCATCAGTGTTAAGTTTATCGTTTACTATGATAGGGTAAGTAGAGTTTGGTCCTAGGAAAGCGTACCTTAGCCTTTTTGATAATCGTTTTAGTTCTACCTTGGGTGCATTGAGTTCCGACCAATCTTCTGCTATAGAGTAAGAGGACTTGGGTTGCTGACCGAGTGGTGGCATCGAGTCTGACTAGTCTGGGCTGCTAATGGCTTGACTCGGTATAGAGAACTCGGTTTAGTAGGCCGAGTTTGGCCTACTCGGTATACAGATCAAGTGTATAGGTCGAGTGGGAGTACCTTCCGTTGATGCCAAAATTTCTGTTTCTGGTCTGTCTAAGTCTTCAAAAGTTCATGACCCTTCGAACACTTTAGTGGAGTTCAAATACTTTTCATAACCTAGAGTCTCATTATGCAGGTATCCAATTTTATTACTCTTTGTCAAAGCAATCTTCAAATGGTCTGTCTCAGCGAGTTCTTCAAGTAGATCTTCAGATAGCTGATCTAGCTCCTCAATCCAGAAAAGCTGTCAGTCTATTGTAGGCTTTTTTATAGCGTCATTGATTTCAAACTTCATCATTATATCCTGTCCCAAGTTTAGGTCAATCTTCCCATTTCTTACATCGATCAATGCTCCAACAGTTGCCAAGAAGGATCTCCCCAAGAATAAAGGATCTCTTGGCTCTTCATCGATTTCCAAAACCACAAAGTCAGTTGGCACTTTCACATGTCCAATCCTGACGGGTAAGTCTTCTAAATGACCATAAGGCGGCCTAATAGATATATTGGCCAAAACCAAAGAGATATTGCTAGGCTTGTATTTGTTGAAACCTAACCTCTTAGCTACTGAAAGTGGCATTACACTCACATAGGCATTTTCGGAAAACTAATGGACCTAATGAGCATGGAAGGATGAAAGAACCTGGATCACCGAGCTTCTCTTAGATAATTTTCTTTTGTTGTATGATAGCACTGCATTTGTCGGTGAGTACAACCATTCCTCAGACTTTCTTAATCCTCTCCATCACTAAATCCTTCAAGAATTTTTGAGCAGGAGGTATAAGGATGAAAGCATCGAGTACATGCATATAGAAATCGATTTCTTTCAACTGTTTCTCAAAGACGGCCTTATACATTTCCAATAATTCCTTCTTGAATCTCCCTAGGAATGGAAGTGGAGGCTTGTATGGGGGTGGAACAAAGGTTTTCTCCTTAGTCTTGGATATTTCTGGTTTTTCAGTACGTCGAGCTTGACATCCTGCTGCATGGGTTTTTCTGTTTGAACTTCATTTTGACAACAATCCTCCCCATCTTGAGCTTCACTGTCCTCAAGGATTGTAGTAGGTCACTCTCTAGTGGGTAACACTGTTTCATTCCTCAATATGATATGGGCAAACTCCTTGGGGTTATGGATTGATTTCCCTGGAAGTTGTCCTAGAGGTTTGTTATAAGAAGTAGAATCAGTGGTATTTTCCATGTTCCTAATTTTAGAGTTCAAAGCTTCGAACTTGTTGTTAAGATCATTGTAGGAGCAATCCAGCTTGTTGTTCATTTTGGCAAGCTGCTTAGATACCTCTAGGCTACCAGTTACCTGACCTTGTAGGAATTGTTGTAGCATGGTCTTTAGGTCTAGATCGGGAGCATTGGTCATCTGGTGTTGCTGAGGTGAAAAACAAGGTGGTGGGTTAAGGAGTAGCTACTACGGATAAACTTCTTGATAGTGATGTTGAGGAGCAAACCCTTGGTTCTACTTGTATTCAACAAAAGGTTTGTTCTGCAGTTGTTGGGGGTATATTTGATCGTGGGTTGGCTACATTGGTGCTCCTATAAGAAACGTTTGGGTTTGTCTTATAGTTAGTGAACCCCTTGTTGTAACTTCCTTGGTTCTAGATATAACTAATCTCCTCAAGCTGATCACTCTCCCCATCTTAACCTAGAAATAGCTCATCAGAAATGAATTGGACCTGCTACTATTGCACCATAAGGAGCTCATCCAACTTATCATTCAAATCTTGAATCTCTTTCTTGTACCTATCATCCGAATTAGAGGTGCCCCGTACTGTTTTTTCATAGTCTTTGTTGTATGTATCAGTAGAGTGGGCTAGATTTTCTACTAACTCCCAGCCGTCGTCCACATCCTTGTTTAAGAAATTGTCATTGCTGACTGTTCCAGGAGTATTCTTAACGTGGGCAACACACCACGGTAGAGAGTACATAGTAATGATTTAGTGCTGAATCTGTGGTGGGGGTACTTAGAGCATCATTACCGCGCGGTTCTAATGAGTTTCTTGAAAGGTTTTTTAAAATAAAATATTGATTAATTAATGAAAAGCATGTTTAAAGTGAAGAACCGTTTCTTAATTAAGGAACTTAAAAAACGATTTTTAAGTAAGACGTGGCAGCTTGTTATTGGTCCAATCTATTGAGTATCGGAAATCATTTTCTCTTCTTCTCCTCACGATGTCCGTCGCCTTCGTCTCTATCCGAATCGTTTGGTTTTTTCGGCGGATTCCACTTGTATTTTGGTGGATTCGATTCGTCTTCCGCTCGATTCCGATGGATGCCAACAACGACTTTCTCCTCTTTTGGTGATGGGTCTTCTCCACTCTCCGCTTTGGCTCAGCAACTTCACCGTTACAAGCCACCGCCTTCTTCATCATTTGACGATAACGCTGAGGAGACACAGGCAAATCAGGAGACCGCTGGGAAAGTGGTTTTGCAGGTTGGATTTCAGGAATCTATTGCTCCATTTCCGAAAGACCCTGAGAGGTTTAAACCCAAGAGAGCTACTGTTTTGATCTGTATATTCCAAGGAGACGGTGGTGATTTGCGTGTTATTCTCACTAAGAGGTCTTCAAGATTGTCTACTCATTTGGGTTTGTTCCTCTGATAACATCTGATCGTTTTTTTGGTCTTATAGATTAGATGGGATGTTTAAACGTTTCGTCTTTGAACTTGGAAATTATTGAATTCCCTTATTTGTAGCTGATGAGATGAAGAACGGTTATGCAGATTCTTTAGAGTTGATTGATGCGTTTGAGATTTGAGAAACAAATTGTGTTTGGTCTGATTTTGAGGAGGTTGCTATCAAATTAACTGCTCAGGATAGTATTAAAGGGTATTTTTTTTTTGGTTGCAGGAGAAGTTTCACTGCCTGGTGGTAAAGCGGAGGAGGATGATAAAGATGATGGGATGACTGCAACCATAGAGGTTGAGGAAGAGGTTGGATTGGATCCTTCTCTTGATGATGTTGTCACTTATCTCGAACCATTTCTTTCCAAGGTATCAAATAATGGCTTCCAATTCTCCTTGTTTTATTGGTGATACATGTTCTTAGTGAGATCAGAATTTGGGATTGCCTCTTACATGGATGTTTAGACTATCTTGTTGAGCTGTGCTTGAACGTCAAGGTCATAGTATGAGTAACTAGAGGCTTTATTTAGCTTTCATTCTTGAACCTTAATCTTAGCTGTATTATATCATAGGTTGTTAGTGTTAATAAATGCATGTTAGTGTTACATTATGGTTGTGTTAGGTGTGTAAAATGGTTGTGATGAATGGTTTAGGCTGGTAGATATATGTCTACTTGTTCTGGTTGTGTTCAATGCATTTTTTTTACTTTGTTTCTCTTCTATTAAACCCGCAGCTTCTTCACTCTCTTCCACTATCTTCTAAAACCACATTCCTCCTTCACTTGTCTATCATGTTTGTTTCTCTTTTATTAAACCTGTACCTTCTTCACTTTCTTCCGCTATTTTCTAAACACATTCCTTCTTCACTTGGTTCTCATCTTTCAAACACACTTCGTCTTGTCTTTTTCTCTTCTTTGACCTTCTCTGAAATGGCTTCTCCGAATCCATTTAGTCAGCCATCAAACTTTGTTGACCTGTTGAACAGTCAACAAGATAGTCTTCCCTTTACTTGCGTGGAACTTGGTTTCGTCACAAGTTCCTCTGTTTAGCAGTCAACATGACTCTACCTTCAGTGAAGACAATCCTGCTGAGCGCAGAGAACGATAGAAATGGATGCCTACCGATGACATCTTGCTCATCAGCTCGAGGTTAAACACGAGCAAGGATCCGATGGTGGCAAACGAACAAAAATCTGGTGCCTTTTGGCAGTGCATCGCAGCCTACTTTGCAGCAAGTCCTAAGGCCGCAGGCCATGAAATCAGAGAGGCAGGACAATGTAAGCAAAGGTGGCAAAAGATATATGATGTTGTATGCAAGTTCTGCGGTGCGTATGAGGCGGCAGGAAGAGAGAGAAGTAGTGGTGAGAATGAGAACGATGTTCTGAAACAGGCTCACGAGATCTTCTACAACGATCACAAGAAGAAGTTCACCCTTGAACATGCATGGAAGGAGCTTCGGAATGACCAAAAATGGTGCGACCTTTATTTAACAAAAACTGATGGAAGCTGCAAAAGGAGAAGGTGTGATGATGGTTCACAATCATCAAACACTCGCACTGATGGAAGAGAGAATCTCGATGATGATCACTCTGATGTCAAGACTCGGCCTCCTAGTGTGAAGGCATCAAAAGCCAGAGGTAAGAAGCCTAGCACTCCGACAAGTGAAAAACTTTCGGAGTTTCAGACCATGTGGTCCATCAAGGAGAAGGATTTGGCCATGAAAGAAAAACTCTCCAAGATGTCTCTATTTGACAGTCTCATTGGCAAGAAAGAACCTCTTTCAGAGATTGAAGAGCTCTAAAGAAGAAGCTGATTACGGATATGTTAGATATTTAGCTTAATCTCATCTCCTTTGTTTGCATTTTCGAAGTTGTGTTTCATATGTTAGCTTAATATGTTAGTTTGTGTTAAACTTGTGTTTCAATCTAACTCCCTCGGCTGTGTTAAACACTTGTCTGCTGCATCATGTCTTGTTATGGTATTGTGAATGTATATTAACTTAAGCAACTTAAAGAAGTCATCTGTTTAGTGTTTGATCTTTATGACCTATGGTTCTGTTTTCTTGTTACATCAGAATCTGAAAAAAGCTTAAAGAAAGAAGCAATGAGAAGGTAAACAACAAAAACGTAAAACTTTTAAACTTGATTGAACCAAATGACGAAATCAATCATTCTCTGTTTCTGCAGGTTAAAAACGTAGTCCAAGATGCAGTACTAGGGAAGCAGGGCAAGATTTATGACCCTGATCAGGGCAAGATTTTAGAGATTATTATGATTATGTGTTTCAATCTTTTGTGTAGGTTGAAGAAATGCAATTGTTTGATAAATCCAAGGGATTAAAGTAAGCAAGGAAAGAGGCAAAGCTGAAGCAAAAGGAAGATGTCGAAGAGACTCCTTCCAAAAAGAAGAAACCACTCGTGGATCTGCATCAACAATTTCAATGTTATGAGGAAGATGATATGATTTGTAGTGCCTTTTTTTTCCAGTAGAAATCTATTTACATATGTATACATATATAAAATGTAATTAGGACTCTTTAATTTGTTGAATATAGATAAAAAAGAAGGTAATTATGAAATATATATATATATATATATAACAAGTTAAAGTATGATATATATACATCTATGTAATGAAAATTTAAATGAAGTATTTGACACACTTAAAATATGGTTACAATATGAAAGGCATAATCAAATATAATGAAATTGAACAAAATAAGGATGGATACAAAAGTAAGCTACATGTTTTCTTACCACAAAATGATGATGGATACATATTTGATTGGTTCTTGTCGGCAAAAGTAAGCCACATGTTTTCATAGAACAAAATAAGGATACAAATTTGTTTAGTTTTTGTCGGCAAAAGTAAGCCACAAGTTTTCTTACCACAAAATCAAACTCTTTATATCTTTATATTGTTTACATTCTTGCATCTCTTTTTTTATCAGATCAAACTCTTCGTCTCTTTGTATAGTTTACATTCTTACTTCTTTTTTTTTTTTATCAAATCTTCTTTTTATTTATTTCCTCTCTCACTCTCCTTCTTTTATTCTTATAAAATCCACTTCTTTCATCAAAATAGAAATCAATTATGGCATCTTCTTCCCATAATAACTTTGACGGATCATTTGATGAAAAATTCGATCAACATTTTGATCAAATATTCGATGAAACGTTTGATAAGCTATTCATTGATCATGAGGAGGCAAGCAAGTCAAGAAAAAAGAGTTTTTATCGAAAGAAATCGCGAAGAAGGTCACATACGTTTATGGAACGGCTACTTCAGTGACACTCCAACATATCCTGCCAATTTATTCCGCCGACATTTTAGAATGAACAAATCATTGTTCTTACATATTGTTGATCGACTCTCCAATGAAGTTCATACTTTCAACAGAAGAAAGATGCTCTCGAAAGACCTGGTCTCTCTGCACTTCAAAAGTGTACCGTAGCAATTCGTATCTTGGGATATGGGACCTCGGCTGATGCGGTAGATGAATATCTCCGGCTTGGTGAAACTACTGCTCGTGCTTGTTTGGTAAATTTTCTCGAAAGTATAATAAACTTGTTCGGAGATGAGTACTTAAGAAGACCCACACCGGAGGATCTTCAACGGCTACTTGATGTTGGAGAGCAACACGGATTTTCCGGGTTGATAGGAAGCATTGATTGTATGCATTGGGAGTGGAAGAATTGCCCCACCACTTGGAAAGGGCAATATTCACGAGGTTCTGGGAAACCCACAATCGTTTTGGAGGCCGTAGCTTCATATGATCTTTGGATATGGCACGTATTTTTTGGACCTCGAGGTACCTTAAACAATATCAATGTTCTTAATCGCTCACCCGTTTTTGATGATATAATAAAAGGTCAAGCTCCGCAAGTGAATTTCTCCGTCAACGGGAGATAATATAATTTGGCTTACTATCTCACAGATGGGATTTATCCAAAATAGGCAACTTTTATCCAATCTAATTCACTTCCACAAGGCCAAAACCATCTTTATTTGCTCAACATCAAGAAGCTACCCGAAAAGACGTCGAACGTGCTTTTGGAGTCTTGCAAGCTCGATTTTCCATTGTTAAAAACCCAGCTCTTTTTTGGGAGAAAGAATAAATAGGAAAAATTATGAGAGCATGCGTCATACTCCATAATATGATATTAGAAGACTAATGAGATGGACACACTCAATATGATGTTTCAGAATTTCAACACAGAGAAGGAAACAGAAGTGCACATGTGGATCTTACTTTTTCTACGGAAATGCCTACAAACCTCCAAAATATGTTGGGTGTTAGGACAAGAATTCGTGATAGACAACAGCATCAACAATTGAAAGCTGATTTGGTTGAGCATATCTGGCAAGAATTTGGACGTGATCAAGATAATAATTGAATGTTGTTTTGCTTTTATTTTTCAAAATCTATGTTTAAAATGTAATATTTTTATGTAGCTATGTTTAATTAATAAAATAAATTCTATTTTTTTTACAATAATTAAATTAAATTTTTTTTTAAGAACCCCATTAGGGGTTCTACCAATAAAGCAGCGAAAACTGAAGTATTTTAAAACAGTTTCTTAACTTCATATTTATATTAAAATAATACTTAAGAAACCCATTTGGGTTTCTACCAATAATGATGCTCTTAGATATGGAGCTTTTGAATCGTTCCCAGACTTCAGAAAAGGCTTCACTATTCCTCTGTGCGAATCTGGAAATATCATTGCGGAGTCGTGCTGTTATTGAATTTGAGAAGAATTTTGCAAGCAAGGCTCGCTTACATTCATTCCAGGTGGTGATGGAGCCGTGAGGTAAGCTCTTTTCCCAGATGTGGGCTTTGTCCCCAAGAGAAAAAAGGAAAAGCCTCAGCTTGAAGCCATCCTCACTGACACCATTGATCTTGGTGAGGCTGCAGAGCCTATCAAATTCGTCGAGGTGGTCCAGAGGGTCCTCCATTGGTAGACCGTGGAAGCGGTTTCCTTGGACCATGGAGATCAAGCTGATTTTTATCTCGAAATTGTTGTTCTGGATGGCAGGGTTGATGATTCCTTCTCGTTAGGTGTGCGTACTGGGTGCATCACCCACTCCTATATGACTGGGCCTCCTATGCACTAGAGCACCAGGTGCTTGATTATGTCCATGTGGGTTCTCCATTGTAATTTTCTCTTGTGTATCCCTTCTGATTCTGTCTCATTGTTCTCTCAGATCACGAGGTAGCCTGTGGATGTTGTCGAGGTAACAAAGGAGGTTATGGTTTCCTTGTGATCTTGTCTGCATACAGGAGAGGAAAACTCGATGTGATAAACTCGATGAAGCAGATCGAGTGGTACATGAAGCAAAAGTAGAACTTGGTTAAAGGACTCGATTGAATAGGTTGAGTTGCAGAACTCGATGTGTTGACTGAGTGGCATAAACGAATTGTGCTTGGAGTAGAGGTATGGCTCAATCTGTAAACCGAGTTGTAGAACTCGAGTTGTAGGTTGAGTGGTACCTGAAATATAGTAAATCCTAAAAGTGAGTAACCAAAGTAAAATGAAAACTAACTTGATGATAAATAAAACAAACAGACACGCAATTGGCAACGACACCAAATTGATAACAAGATTTTACTATCTCAGGTTCAATTCCTCAAGGCTATCATGTCATTGTAGCAGATGAGGTGTCAATCCAAATGAGTATGTTGTTATGCAATCAGTATGTGATCAAATGCACTTAATTCAAGCCAAATAGATAGTTCTTTGGTAACCTAACAACTCTAAGTTGCAGGAAGAAATAGAAACTAAACAAAATGAAAAAACAAAGCAAGCAGAAACAGAGTAACAATCAATGAGAAGCAAGACTCTAAGGATGGGATTCATGAATCTTTGATTCCTCCTAATCTCTCCTAGATGCTTAATCAACTTCACAAAAGCTATCCCTAGACGATAAGCATCATAGCAAGGTGGATCCACTCTCGTGACAGACACTAACAAATCTATGCCACTTCCTAATATTAACACCTATTCAATGAGACAGAGAGCAGGTATCAATGAAACATAGCATAAGCAAGCATTAAGAAACAATTCATCAATGTCGAAATAAACTAAAACTACCAATCTCTTGGTGCAAAGTCATAAATCTGTGGCATTAGTTGATCATGCATTTCATCAAATACCTTTCGGGTGTGAAATGCATGGGATCTAATTCCAAGGGGTTAGCAAGGAATAGCATTACAAACCCCTAATCCAGAAGGGATCTATTCAATTACAGGCTTAAACATCTAAGGAGATTACGATTCCTACACAGATCTACCCCATCCTCCAGAATCCTAGTTCACTACTTAGAAATCATCCTAAAATTCTAAAACCCAGAAAATGAAATAAATAGCATAATCATATTCAAGATGATGAAATAAAAGGATTGTAAGAAATTAATTGCAAAAAGTTAAAGGAAAAGAGTTGATCTAGAATATAAAATCTCAGAGTTTCAAGGTGGCTATAGAGGAAAAGAGATAAAGCAAAAGATAAGATAAAAGATAATTAGGGTTTTGACAAGGAGGGCTTTTAAAGGAAGCCCTAAAACACAAAAAGACAAAACAACTAAGTCTAACTAAGTCGGTGGTAGATCTGGGTCTTCGGATCGAGTAATGGAGGTCGAGTTGAGTACTTCATCAAAGTTAAAGTCTTGATCTTCAACTCAGCTTGGCATCGAGTGGTGGACTCGGTCAAAGATCGAGTCCTCTGTCCGAGTGGTCATCTTTAGCTTGGCACAGGACTCGGCTTGTGGTCGAGTTGTAGACTTCGCATGCTAGATCGAGTGGTCCTGGTCGAGTGCTCCACACCATTCTTCCTCAAGCTCCAAATATTCTTCCAAAGCATCCATTTAACATGAGAACAACTCCAAAATGCAATATGTATGCAAATCTAATGCAAAACCTAGTATCGATGCTAAATGAGTGAAAAGGATAGTAAATAGAGTGAAACAAGTGATGAAACTATATCTAAATGATGAAAAATGCATGCTAAAATGAGGTAAAATACAGAGACATTAGTGGCAGTCTCTAACGAGGCCAAAAAATACACTTACTCAGCTTGGCAAACAACTTTGTCTCCGTCATTTTATTTAGCACTATTCTCAAATGCTAAACATGCTCCTCTTTACTATGTGAGTAAACCAAGATGTCATCAATGAAGACAATCACACACTTGTCCAATTATTTATAAAATACATCGTCCATCATCTTAATGAATGTTGTCGTTCACGAATTCATAGTACCATAACTTCAATGAATGTTGTCGTTCACAAATTCATAGTACCATAACGTCTTTCAAAAGCCATCTTCCGCACATAATCTTCAGCTATCGCTATCTGGTAATGCCCCAAAGCTAGATCAATCTTATATAACCATGAAGTTCCCTGCAATTGGTCCAACTCATAAATTTGCGGTAATGGATACTTGTGTTTGATGGTCACCTTGTTCAAACCTCTATAATCTATACAGAGTCCAAAGCTTCCACCTTTCTTTTTTCACGACCAAGACAAGCCCTCCCCATGGTGAACTACTTGGCCGGATAAACTCTTTATCAGTCAAGTCCTCCAACTAATTCTTGAGTTTTGCTTTCTATACTGGCTCCAGGTAATACGGTGCTCACAAAACTGGTGTCGTCCCTAGTTCCAACTCAATAGTAAGGGCATCTTCTCTTCCCGGTGGCAGCCCCATTAGTGGCTCAAATACATCTTGGTATTCTGCTACCACTGGTATATCACTCAACTTCTTTTCTTCTTCATCTTTACTATAATTATAGTTGCTAAAAATGCCTCATCTTCTTTCTTCACTAGTCTTTCTGCATGCAACATAGAGATAACATGAACTCTAGTGCTCGTTTGAATACCCTAGAAAGGGACCTTTTCTTTCACTCTGAGAATATGCACTTTTGACCTTGGGCAATCCAACAACCATTGGATGCCGCATTAGCCAATCCATTCCTAGTATCACGTCATAACGGTTTAGTTTCATCTCTACTAGGTCTCCAATGAACTCAACTTTTCCAAGTAATACTGGCACGCCTTGATGAATGTATGTAACCCCTAGCTTCTATGTAACGATGGTCTAAATTTGTTTGGCTTTGTTTCAATCACACCTTGGAATGATCAACTTTTGATAAAACCTGGACTCACGAAGCTATGTGTAGCTCTGGTGTAAAACAATGTAAATGCTGCCCCACCCCTAATATAAACCGATCCTACACGGGTTTATCAAACTAAGCAAGGTTTGGACATCAATAAAAATCAAACATATAAAAAAAACAATAAAAGATCTGTACAGGCTATTGGGTCAGTTCCCTCGTAGTCTCTAATAGCAAGCACTTGTGGAACGGTGGCTTGACGCTTGGGTGATTATCTAGGCAACAACTGCCCCTTTTTCAGGCAGACCTTGATGAAATGACCCATTTGACCTTAATTGAAACAAACTCTTGCTGTATCTCCTGACTTATGTGAACAGTTCCACACTAAATGCCTTAAATACCCACATGTATGACACTTATAGGACTCTCCAGAATGGTAGCAATAACAACGAGACACTTAAGTTGTCCTATCTGCTCCTACGTCCTATCCTGAGTCTCCGGAGTCTTTCATGGTTTTGGTTGCATTCTCTTGTTGCGCCTCTGCTCTTCAGCTAGCCCCGCCTCCTGAATAATAGCCTTCTCCACCAACTCCACCGTGCTATTGTAATCTCTCAAAGTATAGTTGTTGCAAATCTCCATTTACAAACCCTTCATGAACCTCATAATCAATTTTTGCTCATCCATGACTCTCTTAGAGAACCTACAAAGCCAACTAAACTCAAACTCATACTCTCTCACTGTCCTAGTACCCTGGTGAATGTCTTTAAAAGCACTCTCCTTTTCATCCATGGTCTCGCAGGGAAAATATTTTATAGTGAACTTCATCCTGAAATCTCCATATGTCATCTTATAGTGACCACGGTTCCCTACAACAGTTCCCTCCCACTTAACCACTACATCATCCTTCAAATACTGAGTGGTCAAGTCAAGATGGTGCTCTGTTGGGCACCTCATGTGGTCCAAGTTGTTCTCTAGCTTCCTCCTCTAGTTATCAGCAGCGATGACATCAAAAGAACCCTCAAACATATGTCTTTCATCTGTCTCATCAGCTCCCAGTAGGTGGGTCCCTATTGATGCTTGGCTGGTGGCAGGCTCAACAAGTAGTGGGACATTCTACTACATCCTAACACTTTGAGGTGCAGCATCTGTAGCAGCTCCTCATGCAACTTACCTCCTAAACTTTTATGGTACCTCAACAATTCCTCAATTAATGCACATGACCATCAACCTGCTCTGGTTGAACGACAGCTCATGGAGCCTGCTGGGCAGTGGCTTGCTCGGCTTGAAGAGCAACCTGGCGAGCCACTTCCTGTGCTGTAAACCGAGCTGCATCATGTGCTACAAACCAAGCCGCATCCTGCACTGCGACCCGAGATGCCTCCATAGGAACTTGTTTCATTGCATATTGAGCAGCTTGTATAGCTGCCTCATGAGCAATCTGTCTGACTGCCTCCATATCAACATGCTGAACAGCGGGATGGCCAACTTCGTTTTTGTTAACGATGACGTGAGTACTCTTAGCAACAACCTCACAAGAAGCGGCTCTGGCTGCAACCCTGGTGCGGTGAGTACGGCAGCGATAACTCTTTTCAGTGGCATCTAAAACAACAAAAACAAGATAATTAAACTTTTCTCTGAAACAGGAACACTAACGACAGATAGAATGATGCTAAACAAAAAGGTGCTGTTTTATTTTTCAAAACATTTTTCCTAATTTCCAAAATCTTTATTAACCATTGGAAAATAATTTTTGACTAATCTATTTCCTTCACTGCCTCCCAGTCAGAACAGGTTTGGCAGACCTGCTATGATACCAAATTCTGACATCTACCTCATCCTCTCTCGAGAACAGCGTGCCACTAATTGAAACTAATGTCACAAATAACCAATAATCTAATAAACCTAATAAAATTGAATATAAAAGCCAAATAAATAAAGAAATAATGTCGTAAAACAAATATAATAAAAACTGTGTTGATCTCAAAATAGTACTGAACTGTCCCGCATGTCTAACTACTCGACGTGCTCACCTGAAAGGAAGGAAAATAAGAGAAAGAGATGAGTAACATGAGAGTTAATCAGCAAGGTGTGGGATGCTAGGGACACCACGCATGTCCGCATACCCGACTTAACACCACAATCATGAGATTTTAGAACTAAAACATGTATCAACCAAGGCACATAAAGCACCAAAACAATGCAAACAATGTGTCCTATGTGAATTAACTTATTTCCCACCCTCCGAAGAGCCTTCTTGTATGGAATAGTATCCAATCACACTGCCCTGTGGATATTTTATGGATAATAGGCTACGGCTCTACAGATCGACTTGCCGTCCGTATCTTCAGCACACATAACTCAGGTAATACAACAATCCAACTGTGTACCACACATTCAAGTCAATATAAGTACTATAACTATATATATCATATTACTAACACCACAACATGTAAATAAATCAATATGTGAAATCTTCTAAATCACCTACGTATGGTTTAACACGAAAGAAAGCACATTGAATCATAGAGACATTCAATCACAAAGACATTACATATATCGGTACTTAACTATCAATGGAAGAGCTTAAGCCAATGTAAGGAGGAGTTTGCGTGGTTAGCCCTCACCTTAACGGGTATCAATGTGCATCAGTTAATTAATTCGAAATAATAATTAATTAATTTAATTAATTAAAAATAATTTTAAAATTCTAAATCTCGATTTAACAGAGTAACGTTGATTTAGTGTTTCTCCAATTAAATTAACTAATGGATCAATAATTAAATCCAACCCAAACTAGTAATTGCATATTAAAATCCACACAATATGCTTCAAAAATAAACTCATGCCTTTATCAAAATTGAGTTGGTTTAGTGTACTCCAATTAGACATGAATTTCCTGTTTAACACCACGCCAAAAATCAATCCATGTGTTCATAATTGAGTCTGGTTTAGTGGACTTCAATTACACATTATCTTTTGGTTTACTCTGGTCCAAAAATAGAAACCACAACACCACAAAATAAAGAAGAAGTTTGACAGTGTACCTTCTCGGCAACTATTTTTCGATGGCATGCTCAATGGGTCGACGACTGGTGATGGTGGCTATTCGATGGTGGCTGAATTTGCATCAACCCAGTTGATCAATCAAGCCTCAAAACTAACATCCAAATGAAACAATCAAATTGACGACTTAAGGAGATGAGGCTTGCCATTACCGTTCTGACGAGCGTGGTGGTTGCGGCAGCTCTAACTGGTCCGGCAAGCATCTGCTGTGGGGATAGGGTAAGGCTGGGATGATTCATAAGCATGGATTTGGTTAGAACGAGCCAAATCACTAAATAAAAAAGCTCATGGATCGACTCTAAGCAAACGGAGTTACCTCAAATCGACGGTGGCTGAAGGTGGTGGCACAGGCTCGACGACGATGGTGGTTGGGGTAGGGTCTCAATGGCTGTGGGTTCCTAGGGCGAGCCTTGAATTCCATGCCCTTTTTTATACACTCGGGAAAAGAATGAGGTTTCTCTAGGGTTTGGTTTGGTATTGGACTCGGTTTGGACCTCGAACCTTGTTTGTAGAAGCGGTACGTTACAAAAACAATTTTGAAAACATTGAGCAAGTCTTGGCCCTATAGGTCAGAACAAGAATGGGCTTAACTTGATCTCATATCAAAACTTATGACACTCCAACTGCACTGAAACTAGTTATAATATCATGCTACGTGTCTCCTCCTTTAAAATTTCACAGGAAACCAGTTATCTTTTACATAAACTCCTGAACACAGCCTTGCATTGTATAACGAGGCATGAGTAAACTAGTTTACTTCGTAACGATGATCTCTTTTGCCAACATGATAATATACATTCAACTAACCTTACTAACCCACATCAAAAGACTACGTGCAAGTAAGCTACGTGCTACACATAATCTAGTAACCTAGTGAGATCATACTATCTAACATACATTAATCCTTAAGATACAAACATGCCTCCTAGCTTTATTTCTCCATGATGTTCATCAAAAAATATCTCAGGAAAAGTTACTCATTAATAACTTGCCTTCAACAAATCCTGTCGGCTCCTTTTTCTTAATGCATCATGTATACTCACTTGACTAGACACATAAATTTCTCAATGCAGCACGTGTAACCATGTGATCGGACTCCTATCTTTTTCATACACATCACTCAACCGTACCACTTCTAAGAAATCTAACAACTTACTCTCTCAATCAATCTATCTACCTACACCCAATATATAATGGTGCAATATAGCACAAATATAAGCATATAGACAATACAAGAATCACATCCTCACCTTGGCACTAGGATCTCTGGGTCACTAGTGATTCTGATAACTTAAGGCACCTCCTCTTCCTTAACACCTGCTTTTATCTGCATCTCAATCTACTCTAACATCCTAGAGCTTTTAAATATGGATCTAGTAAATGGAGGTCTAGAGATTAGGGATCTATGGTTGCTTGAATTAGCTCTAAGTCTTAGGATTATGGTTAAGCTCTTTCTATCTATCTATCTCCTAGGCGGTGGCAGTTAACGGCGATGGTGGTAACAGAGGCTATGGTGGCATGAGAGGAGGCGGTGGTGGCTAAGGGGTCTCTCTTTCTCTCTCTCTCCCTATTTGTAGCTACGGTAATAAGATTCTAGTTCTAAATTAACTAAACTCCGCTTAGATCTTATTTCTACTTGTGGTTTCTTTGGATTAAGGGCTTGATTGGTTCTCCTGCTCCCACCCGCAAACGCTGCGTTTGCGGATGGTAGCGGTTTCTAGTGTTTTACAAAATCACAAGAACCGCTTTATACCGCTTCACACCGTTCAAAACTGCTAAATTCCAAAAGCTCCTATCCGCAAGTGTTTGCGGTTGCGGGTAGTTACGGCTAGTAAAAAAAATTAATTTTTTAAATCCAAATCTATATAAACTTATGATGTTAACCTAATCCATTATCTAACCTAATCACCACTCTCCGCCTTTCTCCATTGTAATCATGGCTTCCAACTAAGCTGATGAGAACCCAGAAACTAACGTAGGAATCCTAAAAATCTTATTTAAATTTTTCATTCTTTAGTTATCTTCATACTTTTCATGTTATATTTTTGCCTAATTAGTCGACATATGTCCATGGCATCGGGATCTCTTTGTTTTATGTGTTGTTTTTTTCTTTTGTCAACTATACGTGTTGTTATTCTTATGCTAGCTCGCAGATTATATGTTTCTAAACAATATTTTATGTTTCTGTAATTGAATATATGTTTCTACTGATCTTCGAATAGAAACTCACTTTGTCGGACGAGATGACTCATTTGTTGTTAGAATTGATAACGCTAGAAAAACAAGATGGACATTCTAGAGGCAAAAGTTTTAGTGAACAGGGGAGAAAAAACGTTCTCAATGAATTTAAAAAGCAATTTCCCTTGGATTTAAATTGAAACAAAATTAAGAACAGATTTGACACTTTAAAGAAGCAGTATGAAACATATCGTAAGATCACATTTGGGTCAACTGGTCTTGAATTTAATCCCCGAACAGGAAGTCTTGATGCACCTGAGCATTGGTGGAAAGACAAAATTAAGGTATCTATAGTCACCTCTTCTCTCAAATTTCTTGTAACCTATTCTTGTTTTTCTTATTGATTTTTTTAATGGTTTATTAGGCTTATCCTGAAGTTTCAAAACTCAAGACGCATCCACTATGGTTTATACCGCTTCTTGATGTCGTCTTTCAAGATGAAACTATTGTGGTTGAAGAGTCATGGCAACCAAGACGTGGTGCACATCGTCTTCCTCCACTAGTTGACTTGAATGACAATGAATATACAAATGATAATGAAGATGAGGACAAGATCTGATGCAAAACCATCTAAATAATCCTAGTGAAAGAGAAGACCCGGACTGGATGTCACAAATTCCAATGGAGGATTCTCCGAATTTAACCGAGAGGGAACCGTCATTTGCATCACAACAGAGATCCACACAAACTCAAGTGAGAAATGTAAGTCATAAGAAAAAGCGTAAACAGAATTCAGACTCGACGCTTGATCGTATTGTTGCGACTATGGAGGAGCGGAATGATATTCTGGAACATATGACAAATGCAAAGTCTAAAGCTCAGCCAACAAATTCAACTGAAGAGCGCATGGCTCTTGTTTTCAAACACGTGAGGGAGGTACCTGATCTGGTTCCGATGACAGAACTTTATTGGGCATCTCTTCAGCTTATTGTCAACAAACGATGTTGTGCGAGGCTTCTTTCTCGCTTTGCTTGATGACGAGAAGTTATCTTTTTTAAAGCGTCAATCTAAGGATGCCCGGAATGATTTCTTTGATGATTAGCATTTTCTTCATTCCATTGGAATTGTGTTTTATTTTTTGCATTTTCATTATGACATTGTGTGCCATCTTTTGGTTTGCTTTGCTTTTTTGTTTGGATTTTTCAATATGATATTTTTCTATAGATTTCTTTCATTATGAGAATGATTTCTTATGATTCAAACTTAGGTGACAGGAAATTAATTTGTTTCAGGAAGAAAGCGACTTGGAGTTGAACACAATCAGAGAAATAATAGACGCTGACAACCAAGCTATTCAACCAGTCTTTTTTATTGATCGTATTTGTTTTTTTCCTAGAGAACAGTTGAGAATGGATCCTGGTCATGGACAGCGTATAATGCATCAACTAATGTATGAAAGCAACACACAATGCCTCCATGTTTTATGCATAAGTCAATAGGTGTTTCTCAAGATCTTAGATACTTTAAAAACATATGGTCTTAAAGATTCTCATAGGGTAAGACCTGAGTTTGCTCTAGGAATGTCACTCAAGATTTTGGGGCACAACTCATCACAGAGGTGCATAGCACCAGAATTTCAGGTTGCACAATGGACAGTGACAACAAAATTTAATGATGTTATTAATGCTCTATGTTGCTTACATTCAGACATTGTTTCATGGGAGAGAGAAGAACTTGACGATACACCATCAAGAATCTTGTATGATAGGAGGTATTTTCCATATTTTGAAGATTGTATCGGAGCCATAGATGGTACACACGTACGTGTACGTGTCGGTGGCAACAAGAAGATCACGTACTGGAGTCATCATAATAACACATCCATGAACATTTTGGCAATGTGTGATTTCAATATGAAATTTATTTACACACGCATTGGAGTGCCGGGATGGGCACACGACTCAAAGATATTGACATATTGTGCTCGTCATGATAAATGTTTCCCATTTCCGAGCTCGGATAAGTACTTTCTAGTGGATTCTGGTTATCCTAATCGAAGAGGTTTTCTAGCTCCTTACCGAGGTGAGGCATACCATCCCAATCATTTTGCTGGACGTAGACGAACCACTGTTCGAGAGACATATAACAAGAGACATTCCTCTCTTCGATCAGTAATTGAAAGAACGTTTGGAGTGTGGAAGATAAAATGGCCTATTTTAGAAGGTCGTGTTCGTTATGATGTGGAAATGCAAGAAAAAATTGTTGCTGCAACTATGGCGTTGCATAATTTTATTCGAGATTCTAATATAGAAGACCAGGACTTCATTGATGCTGAACAAACAGAGAACTATCATGCTACAGAAGATCCATTTGATGATGATGATGAAGACCAAAATTATGACCCAACGGCTGATGAATACATGTCGACAGTAAGAGATGATATAGCACGAGAGATATGGGATGCTCGTTAGTGGTGCTCTTTTTTGGCAATGAACAAAATATCTAGGGATAAAGGTGAATTTCAATCCTAGTTATATTTTTATTTTCTGGTTTTTGATCATGATTCTGAGAGTGAAAGGGGTCGTTTTGTCTGTTTAAGTTTTACTGAGTAATACTCATTTTTTATACTTTTATTTTCTATTTGCTACCTTGTCTCTCCTTATTATCATACTTTCTCAAATATCTTTCGTTGATTATTGATACATTTGTACGACGGATCCTATCGAGGAGACTATCAAACTGAACTATGCCCATTTTTGAGATGAATGAATATTTTATTTATTGTTTTGGTGAAATGGTCGTATAAGCCAAGCTCATGTGAAATAATGGTCGTATAATTCATTGCATGAAGTAATCAACACATTATTATGAAATTTATTTGTTTTGAATAATTCTTTTATGCTTTATTTTTTTTTTCTTTTTAAATTATGATGAACTTTTGATATATTTTATAATAATAGTATGATTTTGGTGTTTTTATAGCTTCTTTATTATTTTATATTACATTTATTTTGTTTAACCGCTATTGTACCCGCTGGTTAACCAGTCATAAAATTTACCCACAAACGCTTCCATTTTTAACCGCGAAACCAGTCGTTCAAATCGCTTAGTAACGCTTCTAACCGCAACTGTTTGCTTCCGCAAACTCCCCCACCCGCACCCGCACCCGCAGCATTTAAACCAGTCGAGCCCTTAAGCGTAGTAAAATTAATACAAGTGATATATTCAAAACAATACAAGAATCACATCCTCACCTTGGCACTAGGATCTCTGGGTCACTAGTGATTCTAATAACTTAAGGCACCTCCTCCTCCTTCTTAACACCTGCTTTTATCTGCATCTCAATCTACTCTAACATCCTAGAGCTTTTTACTATGGATCTAGTAAATGGAGGTCTAAAGATTAGGGATCTAGGGTTGCTTGAAATTAGCTCTAAGTCTTAGGATTATGGTTAAGCTCTTTCTATCTATCTATCTCCTAGGCGGTGGCGGTCAACGGCGATGGTGGTAACAGAGGCTGTGGTGGCATGAGAGGAGGCGGTGGTGGCTAAGGGGTCTCTCTCTCGCTCTCTCTCTCTCTCTCTCTCTCTCTCTCTCTCTCTCACTCCCTATTTCTATCTAGGGTATTAAGATTCTAGTTCTAAATTAACTAAACTCCGCTTAGATCTTGTTTCTACTTGTGGTTTCTTTGGATTTAAGCGTAGTAAAACTAATGAGATTCTAGGTTTTATGGCTTTGTAATAAACAAAACGGGTCGGATCTTTAGAATGGGATGAAGGTGTTACAGATTGACCCTTGTATATTGTAATAAAATTCAATACTTCATATACTAAAACTATATAACCAATTCAATTCTTTATATACCAAAAGAATAACACATTAAAACCAAATTCCATTTTTAATATATTATTTTTATTGATTAATTTGGTGCCATCGAATTCAGAAACATACACATTAAAGGAGAAATAAAAAAGTTTGAAGTATTGGAGTCTGCGGTTTCACACAGAAATGCTATAATTTCCTGAGTATTAAGCACTAGTTGGTTTGGTTAAGTATAGTGGAATGGGATCGTCAGAGCAATAGTTGCAATAGCATTTAGTATCTGCAGGGCTTATCTCGAAATCACATTTTCCGCCTTTGGCGCCTTCCCTAGTCTCTTGGCACTTTTTATAACATAATGACGGGTAAACCGGAACCCTACAAAGTAGGAAATCAGGTGTTTCATCTCCGGTAGGATTGTATTCTTCAAAACATGTGTTGGCTTTTATCTTTGATGCTTCTGCATAAGAAAATATCAGCACTCTCTTATATTTGGAGAAGTTACAGCTAATTTTACCATTACGATTCATATACAAGTTGAAGGTATTAAGATCAGTGAAATTAATTCAAAGTTCAGATAATTTCTAAGCATTCACTTGTTATCATATTATTTACTAGCAAAAAATCCTAATTGTTATTATAAATCTAATCCTAATAACTTCAATGTAAAATATTATATCATTTACCATAAATTGTTATTTAAAACAAAAAATAATCTAATTAAGAGTGGAAAAAAGTCTAAACAATTAAAATTTATATCTTTATAATCAAACAAAATCTAAAAATCTATTCTACTATATGTAGCCAAACATTATTATTATACTATTTTAAATAAAACAAAATAGATTTTAATCTCTTTATTATTTACGACCAGTTGCAAAATATTTCTAAAACAAACAAATAATAATATTCAATATCCTTATTTAGCACACTAAATACAAATATTCCACAAAACCAAAATACCATAAACTATCATATCAGTGTAAACTATTGATGCACCATTAAAATTTGTCAAAACAATTGAAATTTATATTAACATTTTACTACTACAACCGAGAGTTTATAATTTAAAATAATATACAAGAAATTATAGTCTCACTTATATTCATATTTTCAATCCAAAAATATACATTTATATCTTTATAACATTCTACTATTACAACCGAAATTTTTAAAATAAAACTTAACAAAATTGTGAAAGTAAGTTACTCTTGCGGATTACGCGGGTTAGAATTTATTGTTAAATATATACTAATTCATATTTAGTAAATTTCTTACCAAAGATAACTAGATAGAGAACCAAGGGGGCTAACATGGAAACAAACTTCATTCTCTTTCACTCAAAAGTCAATACACGTTTGTAATACTGCTGGTAAGAATTGTTGCAAACTTGTGGTGCTATTTATATTGATTAATGATACACGTTTTTGATTATTTGTGTGGCCAAGAATTTCATCAATAAATGTTGGTACAAAAGGTCGGTTTTAGTAGGTCATGTATTAAAACATGGTCGCATTAAATGAAGTGGTTGCACCAATGATCACATATATCATTTGTGAATTCAAATAACAGTATAACTTTTTTTGAAGTTTTATTAAACTGTAGTATTGATAATTTGGTTTTGCAACCAAGATTATCAAATAACCTTATATGCTATTGAACATAAAGGATATCAATTCCTAAAAAAAACAGAATAAAAACATTAGGAATACAAGTTCTATTTCAATCTAAGCAAATAAAACTTTTGTGGTTTTGAAACTAAATTCGAAAAGTAAACAAAGCAGAAAAAGAGTAAAAACGGTTTTCGAAATCAAATAAGAAAAGTAATGAATCTCGGAAATGGTTATGACTTAGATGATATAATAAACTTTTGATGATGTAAGAACACATGAATAACAATGTTCTAGGCTAAAGGATTACTAACTAGACTAATAAATTTCTATGGTATTAGCCTCTACACTATTCAATGAATCATCATCAACTTCCATTGGCAATTCAAATGACTAATGAGCATTGATAAGAAGTTTTAATCCAACCACTTATCACCCTAATCAACTATTTCCATAGGTCAGGCATGAAAAAGACATTTATATTCTCTCAAGCATTTCATCAAACACCTTCCAGACATGAAATGTTAATTATCTAGATTTCTCAACTACATGCTTAATCTAGCATTACTAGCAACCTAAATTAAAGACTACCTAATATCTAGTCCTAAACATCATCATTAATCCATCAAATCATCTCAATCATCAAACCCTTAACTCATTTAAAAGACTACTCACTCATAATCATGAAAAGACAAATCAATTGGTTTATTAGATGACTAATCATGATAAAAAGAAAAAGAATAGATGAAAGATTTTAAAAAATAAATAGATTTGATACTTTGAAAGTGAAAGATTCATACAAAGATCCAAAAGAGGTTAAGAGAAAATCTTATCAACAAAGCATGAGACATAAATTAGGTGTAAGAGTATTTATAGTAAAAGATAAACGGAAGTTGGTTTAACACATAACCAACTAAGTAATTTCAGATTCAACTAGAATTGTACCATTTTAGCAACTTGAATCAGAGTTTCAGATGCGTCCCAGCGGTGTCATCACGTCGTTGCAGCATCCCGCTAGAGCCCAGCGGTGTCATCATCCCGCTGCAGCTCCTTGACCAATTCGCCAGGTAAGTTTTGTCAAATCTCCAGCGGTGTCGTCTTGTCGCTGGGTCATACCGTTCTTTAGTAAATCGACCATACCTCTGTATCTACAGCACGGATTGCCCTCAAATAACCTCCATTAGAAAGCTCACTCAATTTTCTATAATTTCTATCGCAGGTTCTGGATCTAAATCTCAAGGGAAGGCCTTCATCTGAGTCGATCTTTCAGATACTTTGGATTGGTTCTTAATAATCATTTCTCTTATTTGCATCCAAATGATCTCTCTTGTTGCATAACTCAATCCAAAACCTACAAGAAAATAAAAAATGCAAAAATATGCTCATACACTCTAATTATGTAATGAAAACACAATAAATCTAATGATAAATGCAGTCAACAATATGCTAAAAAGGCTACATATCAACTCCCCCAAACTTATCTCTTGCTTGTCCTCAAGCAAACAATAAGAAACAAGTCAGGAAAGAAATGTGAAAATGGGGATTCAAGCCACAAAGTATCAAACGAAGGATTAAACGCATTGTCCTCAAAGATAGTTTAAATGTTGCAAGAACAAACATCTTACTCTTTAGTACTTCTCTATGTTCATCTCAATGCAAATTTCTAATGCGGCCCTTAAACTTAAGTAAAGACTCACAATCAAATAGAAGACATCTCTTTAACATTCATTAAGGAGTTTATAGTGCGGTCTCGCTTAGGGAGATTAAATCACTCTCATTCGGTTTTGGTTAAAGCCCTTTTGAGGTGGGTTCAAAAGAATTTTTTTTTTTTTGGTGGTTGCTCTCAAAACATAGGAATGCTACTCAAATGAAAAATCCATCTAAGAAAGGGGACAATTTATGCATACAAATTTCAACTCTCGTTAATCTACTCCCAAATTGTCAAATGCATCATAGTTTCTACCCTTTTCTTATTCTTTTCATTCTCTTTTCAACCCCAAGGCACTAGACTCTTTGCTCTTTATAACACCCAATCCTCATGATCAATCTCTTTACTTAGTTTCCTAGGGAACACCTTTTAGTTCAACACTTAGCTCTTTTTTTATCTTTTTTCTTTGCTTTCATTTGCCCCCTATACTTATTTTTTTGTACAATCTTGGGGAAGCTACACTTTTCTTTTCTTTTTCAACTAGAGACTTAAAGCTTTTTGGTCTATTACTTAGTTTCCCTAAGGACTCTTTTCATAACTTTGATCAAGCCTTTCTCTTCACCTTTTCTTTTCTTTCTTTCCTAACACCCATATCAATACCTATTCTAACCAATCAAGTCTTTCATGTCCATCCTAAATCACTAGTCTTACCATTGCTAGCTAAAAACGAGAGCTAGTTCTTTGTCGTTCCCAATACTCTCAAGTTTTTTCAAAATCATAACATTATAAACAAAAGGCCTCACTCATCAAATCAATGAAGGGTTCGAAAGAAATGGTTAAGGTTAAGGGTAGTGGAACCACTCTAAAGGTGAGAATAGTCATTCGGGTTAGCACAAAGATGGTAAAAATGGATAAAAAAACCCGAATGTGACATGTAATCTATCATGAGAATGTATTCAAATCACCCTAACCAAGAAGATTAAATCCAAAGTTCATGTTCATAGAGATGCTTTGAAATCAAGTGAGCTTTACCAAAGTAGAAGTTGAATTTCGAAAGATGCAAAGGTCCAAACATGAATTTTTCATTTTTTCAAAGATGTTCAAACAACAAATAACCGTGACTAAGGGCAACGATCTTAATCCTAAGCATGAACTTCTACAAGGCAAGAATCCCAAATTCACATGAAAATCTAAATGGTTCTAGACTCAATCTTAGTATGCAAATGATACTACATGCTTCTTTTTCTATTTTTCAAAATTTTTAAAATTTTTGGCTTTTTCAATGCACATAAATATACGCATGAGACTCAAATATGCAAAAAAAAAGAACACAAAACACATGATTAGTATACGGGTCTCTCCCCCAAACTTATTTCACACCGTCTCGGTGTGAAATAAAATTCAAGAAGAAGACCAAGAAACATACAGTGCAAAGTGAAAAGACAAAAAAATGAAAAAGAATGGTATATAGAAGGACAAGTGAGGAGTTATTGAACTCCATGTACCGGTGGGATTGGTGGAAAAAGCATTGGAGAAGCATGTTCTACTTTTGATGTTGATGGTGAGGACCTCCTTCATTAAACCTTGAAGACTCGTCAAATCATTTCCCTTAAGCTCCGGTGTGAGGATTGCTTTAAAAATGGCAAAGGGCTTTGAAATTCTCTTGCACTTCACTTTGTACTTAATCTCTCCATCAACACATTTCCAAGGGTACAAAGTCATAGAAGCGGTGGCCAAGGGTGAATGGACAAGGGTTGGAGGGTGGGCTTCTTTCATCCCCTTCTTGTTCCTTTCAAGAACCTTTTTAGTTTTTACCAACCTCTTGTCTTTACCATTTCCTTCATCCTCATCGAATAATGAGTGTAGACATTCACTATCCAAGGTTTCCTCCTCAAGCTTTAGAGTTTCTAGGTTCATCTCATTTGCAACCTTAAGCTCCTCATTTTTTTCCAATTCTTCATTGGTGATAGTTCCACAAAACTTTGAGGAGGAAAGCTTCATTGGATAAGAGACTTTGGAGTTAACATGGTGGAGGATCACTCTTTTTGTTGGGAAGTTGAAGTTTGCTACCGCGGTGTTGAGGAATGATGTTCCAAGAATGAGTGGAAGCTTATCCGGTTGCCCTCTATCTACCACCATGAAGTCCGTTGGGACTAAGCAATCTCAAATCTTAAGGGAATAATCCTTAATCAACCCAAGTGGTGGTTTCGAAGAAGCATCCGCATAAATGATTGAAGAAGAATATTTCTTCATTTCCTTGATTCCAATACTCCTAATCATCTCAAGCGATATCACATTCACACTAGCACCAGAGTCACACAAGGCATTGTCAACCTTCAAATCTCCAAGGGATCAAGATACTATGAATGTACCGGGATCTTCAAGCTTTGGAATACTCTTTGGTGCGAGCGGTGTTTCACTTGATAGTTCATATAACCTCGTTACTTTCTCTACCTTCACTCGGTTAGCAAGAATGACTTCAATAAACTTCTTGTGGATAGGTACTTGGTACAAGTTATCCATAGAAGTAATGGAACTCAAATCTCATTCATACTTGCCTTTAAGCTTGAAAGCACTTTCTTTTGTGTTTTGGTATAGAATCTCCCAGGAAATTGTAGTCGAAGCTCATAAGGAGAAATCTCAATGTGTTTTTTTCTTTTCAACCATGGGAGCCTTGTCTTGTTCCTTAGTGCTCACTTCCACCTTAGATTTGTTCTTATCAATCAAATTTTCACCATTCATACCATACAGAAGTCTAGAGTGCTCTTCTACATCCCTTTTATGGTCATTCTCATTACTTGTGAGAATAACGTTGCAAAAGTCCTTGGGGTTAGGTTGGGATTTACTTGGTAATACTCCACTTGGGTTTGTGAAACTTGAAGAGACTTGAGCGACCTTGAGATTAATGTTCTTCATATGAGAAGCCAAGCTCTTATCTTACCATGAAGATCATTATACATACCATCTATCTTGTTGTGTATCTCAAAAAAACCTCTTACCTAAATCCTCATAACCCTTAGTTTGCCCCTCCAAGATTTGCTTCAATGTTGCATTCATCTCATTGTCTTGAGGAGGAGTTGATTAGATGAGTTTCCTTAGTTGGAGAATGGAGGCCTTAGTTGAAACCCTTGTTGGTTGATGGGTGGGTAGTTTGATCTTGGGGATTCTTGATAATAAGGTTTTTACCACTCAATTACCCTAATGCACTATCATGGTCATTACAGTACAATAGGTTATTAATCCAAATGGGTGAGATGCTAACAGATAGGATGTGATCAAAACAATTTAAGTCAAGCCAAGCAGTATGAGTGAAATGCAATATGAAACTAAATACCAGGAGCTATCAAAACATAAACACAAAGATAAAAGCACTATAATGAAATTTAAACAGAGCTAAGATGCAAAACATAACTAAACGACCAAGCAATATAACAAAAGAATTCAGAGGAATAAAAGCTCCTACGGATGAGGTAATCGACCAGTGAGTCTCCTTAATCAAACCCTAGATGCTTAAAAAAAGTCACACAGAGTTAATCCCTAGGTAATCGACTCAAAAGCAGACCAATTCACTTTCATGATAGAAGTCATCGAGTCAAGCTACTTCTAGACCTAACTTTCATTAGCAAAATATAACCAATGAGCATTAAGATTCAGTCTATTAAAGCCAATAAACAATCTAGACATCCAATCTCTTAGGCTAGATATGTAAATCTCTGGAATTAGTTGATTCATGCATTTCATCAAACACCTGGTGGGTGTGGATAGCCCAGATTCTAATTCCAATTGATCAGGGAGCTTTAAAAACACTAATCCAAAAGAGATTCAATCAGATCTAAGCTTAAACATCTAAGGAGATCAATGATCCTCACTAATCTATCACATCCTCAAGAACCCTAAGCACTACTCGCAAATCATCATGAAAAACACAAACCCAGTTATGCATAAAAGTAACATAATCATAAAGACGGAGAAGAGATAAGAAGATTTGAAGAAGAAACTAAGTGCGGAAACCCAATAGATTAGAAAAGATCTGGATTACAAAAGCATAAAGATGTTTCTATGGAGGCAGAGAATTATCCAGAGAAAAAACAAGATAGTTTGGTTAATGACCTAAAAGGGATATATATACCCTTGGTCAAAACCCTAAAACAGAAAAAGAAGAAATAAGGTAAAATAACAAAGTCTGTCGGTCAGCTTGAGTTGTGGTCTAGCTCTCATCTCGAGGTGGGCAGAAAATCCAAAGGTGGCTCCTTTGACTCAGGCTCGAGTTGTTGGTCGAACTCTCACCTCGAGTTGCACTGGCTCTAGTTGTTTGGTCCAGTTACCACGTCGTGTCAGCTACACCCTACTCTTCTTCTCTTCATGTCATGTCTACTCTTCGAGTTTAATCCTAGAGTTCACCTTCTTGTCCAGAATAGTCCTCAAAAGCTCCTTAATGCACCTAATAACAACTCCAAATGCAAGGATGTATGCAATGATAATGCAAAAGCCACTAAGTATGCAAAGTGGATAAAAAGGGCTATGAATGGTATGAACAGGTGGTGAAACAATGCCAAAATGATGATAAATGAATGCTTAAAATAGGTAAAATATAGCCATATCAATTCTCAACATTGGGATCCCTATAGGAGAAATTGGGATGACTCTTATAGTTCGGGTTGAATTCCTTGTTGTAACATTGGCCTTGATTGCCTATATAATTCATCTCTTCTTGTTGTGCAACATAACCACATGGGTGTGATCTGTGGGTTGTCCATGTTGTATGATGTGAGTGTTGTGATGCAGCTCTATCATAGTATCATTTCATTTTTGCATTGCATATTAGTTCGGTAAGTCTTTGTTTATATGCGTGTGTTGCTGTGGGATGGGAGGACCGCCTCATTAAGCATTATCAATGCTTACGCGCCTCTTTTGGTGCAGGTAAAGAGGAGTCTTAGGATCGTGAAGCTCATGGAACCGAGGTGGAATGAGAGGATGATGTAAATAGGTTTTGTGACTTTGTCTTGTATGATGTATGTTTTTGTTGCTAACATGGAAACTTGTTGGTATGCCTTGATTAATAATGCTAAGTTATTTTGGAAGGAAAGTTGTTAGACTCGAATGTTTAAGTGAATGGTTGTTTGAAATTTACTCGATCCTTGTTTGTTTTGTTAAGCTCTTTGGTGATGAGCTATTACTTGGCGCTTAACTAGTTATTAATACCAATGTTTAGATAAGTGAAGGTGATTGAAAGAAATTTTTTAAAATCCGGTATTTTAGCTTTCCGCCGCATATAGATTTCGGTAGCTTGTCGTAATTTTCTATATGGTGTCACATTTATAGGTATCAGAGTAGAAGCAGTTCTAGGATTTGTGCGGTGTCTTGTTTGCTCTGCGATTGAGTATTGTTTACGATTGTTGTTATTTGACTATTGGGTCGGGTTAGAGATCATCCACTTCCGCCAAGTAAAAAGGTTCCACGGTAAGACTTCTCTTATATTTTGTATTGTTTAAGCTGTGTGTATTGAAATCCTTGTTGCTTTTGTAGTATGGTGAGAGGTGGTAAGCGTGGAAGAGGTGGAGGCAGGGGACGGGTGGCTAGGGAGCAAGAAGAGCTAGAAGTGGATATGAACCCCGTTGGTGAGGGCGTTGCTGAGGTTATTGGAGCTGCGAGTGATGCGGCTGAAGTGGGTGGTGATGAATTAAGGGTGAAGCTCAACAACAATCCGGGGTGAATCAGATGGGTCAGATGATGGGGTTATTGGCTCAGATGTTGGAAAGGTTAGCAGGGGCGGTACCGGCTCCAGCTCCCGTAGCACCACCTGCAGTTAATGAGCCACCGAGAGTGGCGAATCCTGAGGCTAGGGAAGACATAGTGGATCCTATGATTCCACCTACCTCACAGTACTAGATCACATGCAATGGCTTGGCACCAAATTCTTTCCGGGAGGTGCTAAACCAGTTGAGGCGGATGAATGGAAGTCGAGATTGGAGAGAAACTTCCTTTCAGTGAGATGCCCGAAGGAATACAAGGTTGATTAGGCGGTTCATTACTTAGAAGGAGATGCACATATGTGGTGGAGAAGTGTGTTGGCTAGGAAACCCAACGGTGTTGACACTTGGGGAGGTTTTTGTGAAGAATTCAACCTCAAATATTTCCCGCAGGAGGCAATGGATCGATTAGAGACGGAGTTCTTAGAGTTGACTCAAGGAACAAGGTCGGTTCGGGAGTATGAGGTAGAGTTTAACCGACTTCGAAGGTTTGCGGGAAGGGGTCTCGAGGAGGAGCAGGCCCAAGTGAGAAGGTTTCTATGTGGTATGCGTTTAGAGTTGAGGAATAGATGCATTGTAAGAAGTTATGCATCGGTGGCCGAGTTAGTAGAGCGAGCGGCCATGATTGAAGAAGGTTTAAAAGAAGAGGCTAAGGCGACTAAATCTCAGGTTCAGCCAAAGAAGCCTCTTACTTTTGAGTCGGGGAGAGGTGGCAGGTTCAAGGGAGGGCAGAAGAGGAAGTGGGAGGGCTCTTCTCAGAGTGCTTCTAGCACTCAATCTGGATGCTTTAAGTGTGGCGGCAAGGATCACAAGGCCGCTAACTGCCCTAACAAGGATATGAGGACCTGCTACCACTGTAAGAAAGTGGGACATATCAAGACTTCATGTCCCGAGCTAAAGCAGAGTGGAGGAAGTGCAGGAGCTCCACCAGCTAAGAGGACGGTAGTGACTCCTCGAGCCTACTCTCTGAGCATCGAGTCTGGAGAAGGGAGCAACTCCAAGCCGATCACTGGTTAGGATTCCTTGCTTACTAAATTATTTTGATGTGATTATAAATTTTTAGATGTGTTGTTGTTGTTATTGTTATTGTTGTTATGGTGGTTTCAATGTATAGAGTATGTATAGGGACCCTGAATGTGGGAGGGGTCACTTCTCACGTGTTGTTCGATTCCGGAGCATCTCATTGCTTTGTTACTCCGGAATTGGTGAAAGAGGGAGGGCTCCGAGAGGAGCCTAGTGGTTGTTTGAAAATGGTGAAGGTGGCTGGGGGTCAAACCTTTGAGACTCATAGTCTAATAAAAGACATTGATGTTCACATTGCCGGAGAAGTGAAGCCAGCCGACTTGATTGTGTGGCCAGTGGATTTGTATGATGTGATCTTGGGTATAGATTAGCTTGGGAGGTAGAAAGCTCACCTAGATTATCATAGAGGTCGAGTGGTGTTTGAGAATAATCATGAGAGGGTGGTGTATCAAGGTGTGAGACCTACGCCGGGAAGTTTGGTGATTTTGGCTATTCAAGCCGAGAAGATGATTGAGAAAGGATGTGAAGCATATCTCGCAACCATTTCTATACCAGAAGAGGTTGGAGATTTAATGCTTCAAAACATTCCCGTGTTTCGAGGACATGTTTCAACCGTTGAAAGGATTACCACCGCCGAGATCGGATCCTTTCACGATTGGGTGGCTAGCTGTGACACTTGTCAGTTGGTGAAGGCCGAGCATCAGGTTCCCAGCGGGTTGTTACAGAGTTTACCCATTCCTGAGTGGAAGTGGGACATGGTTACGATGGATTTCGTAGTGGGGTTACCGAATTCTCGGGGCAGAGATGCTATTTGGGTTATTGTGGATCGCCTGACGAAGTCTGCTCACTTCCTAGCCATAAGGAAGACAGATGGGGCTCGAGTTTTGGCAAGAAGGTACATCAATGAGATAGTGAGATTGCATGGGTACCTGTGAGCATTGTATCAGATCGTGACAGTAAGTTTACATCGATATTTTGGCGAGAGTTTAAGAAGGAGATGGATACTAAGGTACACATGAGCACAGCATATCATCCTCACACAGACGGGCAGTCGGAGAGAACCATTCAGATTCTCGAGGACTTACTGAGGATGTGTGTTTTGGATTAGGGTGGCCATTGGGTAGACTACCTGAGCTTGGTAGAGTTCACTTATAATAACAGCTACCAAGCGAGTATTGGAATGGCATCATATGAGGCTCTGTATGGCAGGCCTTATAGGACGCCATTAGCCAGGACTCAAGTGGGGGAGCGAAGCATGTTTGGCGAGAGTTTGGTGCAAGAGACTACGGAGAAGATCCGAGTCTTGAAGCTGAACATAAAAGAAGCTCAGGATCGTCAGAAGAGCTATGCTGACAACCGCAGGAAAGAGCTAGAGTTTGCCGTGGGAGATAGGGTATATCTCAAGATGGCGATGCTTAAGGGTTTTAACAGGTCCGAGGTATTTGTTTTAAGGGTTCTCTGAAAGTAAGCTCAGTCCGAGGTATTTGGGACCGTTCCGGGTATTGGAACGAGTTGGACCTGTTACTTATAGACTAGAGTTACCAGCATCTATGAAAGCCTTTCACACTGTTTTTCATGTTTCGAAATTGAAGAAGAGCTTGCTCAGGGATTATCAAGTGTTATAGGAGATTCCATCTGAGTTGTCACCAAGATTGAGGATTGAGGCAAGACCTGTGAGGATTCTAGATCGTAGAATCAAGGTTGACGGGAGAAAAAGAACTCCCAAGATTAAGGTCTTGTGAGATTGTGACGGGATTAAAGAGGAGACATGGGAACCGGAAAGAAAGGTAAAGGCAAAATTCTCCAAGTGGTTTAAGGAACAAACTGAGACTTGAGATTCGAGGACGAATCTAATTAGTGGGGGAGAATTGTAACATCCGTGTTCCTTAGTCATCCTCTTGTGTTATTTCATGTATCGACGGGTTTGACACATGATGTGGTATTTCATGTATTGCGGAGTTGAAAGCGAAGTATTATTACGTCTTGTTTCGATAATTATAAGTCTACGTCATTAGATCTAGTACGTGGTTGGGGTCAATAGGATTATATGGTATTTAATCATATTGACGGATCATTAGAGTTATGTGGTATTTAACTCTAATGATGTTGGTTAGGGCTTTGTGGTATTTAGTCCTAACGGGGCGGTTTACCGATTAGGATTATGTGGTATTTAATCCTAATAGATTGGTAAACCGAGTGAGAGCCTGTGGAATTGGATCTCACGGGGACTTAGTATATTAGAGTCCTGTGGTATTGGATTCTAATATGCTAGGTTGTTTGACAGACTTAACTCGTTCGGGTCCTGTGGTATTGGATTTCAACGGGTTAGCCATTGGGTGACCACGTAGGATCTTGTCAAGTTAGATCCAGGGGTGTTATTGAATCGAGTATGGAACGATACCGAGCTTGATTGAAGGGCCTAGGGGCGGTGTTAGAGTTAAATTGATCAATAGATCAATTTTTGAGAATTAATCTCGAGCGGTTCGGTTTATACGGAATTAAGCGGTAATTCCGGAGATTTTTTGTGGAGTGAAAGAAATATTTTGGGACAGGTAGATATCTCAAATATTTTGGGAAAATTAGACGGAATTATTAAACCGAACGGTAGAGGTTAATTGGAAGAATTAATCGTTGCGGTTTAGTGAAATCGGATCGGTTTGGTTTAAATGGAGTAAACCAATAATTAATTATATACACATATATGTATTTCCTCCTCTCTTCTACAACCTTCTACACTCTTCTTATCATTTCTCATTTTGTACGTGAGATTTATTGGGCTACAGAGAAAGAAGAGGGGAGGAAAGGAGAAAAAGAAAGAGGGGAGGAAAGAAGAAAAAGAAAGAGAGGAAGAGGAAGGAGAAGAAGGAGGAGGAGAAAGAAGAGAAGAAGCTAGAGAAAATCAGAGTTTGGTGCTTGTTTAGGGGGGGGGCACGATCGGCCTAGCTATTGAGCTCGTTTGAGCTCAAACTTTGTGGGTAAGTTCATCAATCTCTTGCCTAATTATCTACCAAATTTCGTCTAGTTTAGTTGAGTATTTTGGGAGATATAAATTTTCTCCCAAATCCGCTCAAATCAGAGCCATAAGCGACGGGTTCGATTTGGAGAGTGATTGGACACTCAAAACCTGTTAGAGTGAGATGAAATTTGGTAGGTAGATGCTTGAGAGTCTTATCTTGAGATTGACCAAAGGAATTTTCTAAATATTGTCTAGGGCAAGAGATATGATCGATTAGGTAAAGCTCTGTTTTTGGAGAAGAAAACCCGAATTGGGGTTTAGTGATCCAAGCTTAAGGCTCGTGATTCATCATTTGAGAAGTGTGTTTTGTGATGTATTGACAGGGAATTAGTATATATCTTGGTTGTGTGTGGAGCCAAGAAGAAGTCGAGCTTGAAGTGAGAAGTATCGTGTTTTTTTTCTAACCGTTGAAGCAAGGTGAGTGCGTGACCGTAGCGTAGCCATATAATCATTAGATTTTCCGTGATTAATGTGTGATGTGGGGCTTACCCACATGGGTGTGATCTGTGGCTTGTCCATGTTGTATGATGTGAGTGTTGTGATGGAGCTCTATCATAGTGTCATTTCATTTTTGCATTGCATATTAGTTCGGTAAGTTTTTGTTTATATGCGCTTGTCGTTGTGGAACGGGAGGACCGCCTCATTAAGCATTATCAATGCTTACGCGCCTCTTTTGGTGCAGGTAAAGAGGAGTCTTAGGATCGCGAAGCTCGTGGAACCGAGGTAGAATGAGAGAATGATGTAAATAGGTTTTGTGACTTTGTCTTGTATGATGTATGTTTTTGTTGCTAACATGGAAACTTGTTGGATGCCTTGGTTAATAATGCTAAGTTGTTTTGGAAGGAAATTAGACTCGAATGCTAAGTTTTTTGTTGCTAACATGGAAAAATTTAAAATCCGGTATTTTATCTTTCCGCCGCATATAGATTCCGGTAGCTTGTCGTAATTTTGTATATGGTGTCACACGAATTCACCAAGAATCTTCCATTACGACGAACTGTTAATGACGATTTTGTGTTAGTCGTTAATTAGTTGTAAATCGTCATTAAAAACGAATTCACAATGATATAAGATGTTGTTAAGCCTATGTGGTATATTTCCCGTTCGTGTTTGTTTGGACAAAAAATAAAACACGGTCTGTTTGACTTTAATAAAACAACATAAAACGTAAATCTGATGTCTTGTTGTTTTGAATATACAATTATGGCTGTTATGCCATTTGAAAAATAGAAAATGACATACATGTTAACCCCTGATTCTAAAGGTATTCATAATTTTTTTTTCCCAAACGCTAGGGTTGTCGAGGGAAAGAGAGTTGTTAATTTTTGAGAGTTGTAAGAGGGTTTTCGATTTTGGAAGAGTTTGTGATTTCAGTATATGTTTCTTTCACCCTTAATCCTCGTCGTTGACTTCACTTTGATTCCAATTGTAAGAGATCGCCTGATTAGTTGAATTTTGATTAATACTCTCATCTTCGTCACTCAAAAATTTCAGATCTGATAAAAACTTTTGTTGTAATCAACTTGAACTGAATCCACGACATACAAGAATTTTTGCTTGACTTCAAACTGATATTTTTCATGCTTTGATTTCCAGATTCCGGGCCGAAGTAAGCGATTCTGATTTTGATTTTTTTTTTTAAATCTGTTTCAACTAATTCTTAATTATATATATAGATCTCGAGTTTGGTCTTCTTCAGTTTATGCAAGATTCATAATCTCCTCAATTCACAGCTCGAAATAGTTATCATTGTCGACTAATGAAGCTATCAGCGTTGGGTCTCTATTTGTTTCCATTTATTGGATCTCTTGAGTTCTTTATCGAAAAGAAATTTTCAATATTTTCAAGTATAGATGAATAATTTTGAGTTTTATCTGGTTATTATTTTCAAAATTTTGAGAGCAAACAAAGATAATATTGCTCTTCATAACACAACAACTGGTTTCAGAATATTATTTCACGTTAAATTGCTCTTCAAATTACAATTTTGTATCGATGCTCTTACACTTTGATCCTCAATAGCTATGTCACTAATTGCCTTGCTGGTTTAATGAAATTGATTGGAGTGTGAACATCATGTTTAACGTTGAAGCAAATAAGAGTACTTAAATAAATCAATGTTAAAACTCTTCGAATATCTTTTCATCTAAAAAAGTTTGCACTATCAAATGCTTTTATAAAAATGTTTACAAAAACACTAATATCATATTTTTGTGACTTCCCAGTTTCATATCAAATGTGTGGAAATGTTTTTAAACAATCAAATGTGGTTTTTTGTTTTGCAGAAGGTATATCAATTAGATGAACACCGCTCATTCCACAACCCTCCCTATCTATATATAATCTCTTAGGAAGAAGAAGGTATGATTTTGAAAAACATTTGATTTGTATATGAAACTTAACAAATAATAAATCATGAACATGAAATAGAAAAATAACACATTAATCTTGGTAAAAAAAACTATATGTATTAGAATCATAAACATAGTTCATAGTCAACTAAAAACAAAAAAGAATATAGTAAATGTCAGCTGGGTATATGCATATGCAAATGCAAACTTAATACAGAGATACATACATCTGGTTTTTTTTTTTGCAAAAACAAAGAAAAAAGCAATGAGAGTATTAAACGAATCAAATTATTCCTACATTGCATTTTCTGACAGAATCTGCCAGAAACCATTGGCAACCATTTTGCGAGAATGTAAGAGATATGAAAATAGTTACTAGAGTAGTGTATGTGATATGTGAATGTTAATCGATTACTCTAGTTATAGGCTTAAAAGAGTCGGCTAAACATTCTCACTTTTTAGGTTTGATAAGGACAAATCTATATTAAAATCTTTTTAATATTGTGATTTAGTTTTCAATTAATGGAATATTCTCATATTAATAGGATGAGAATATATATTTAAGATCAGTTTTGAATAGTGTCTTAATTGTTTTGATATTAGTATTGAAATAACTATATTACTAGGTAATAAACTTATGCATTAACATTAAATGGGGTGTATCTGGTTTACTGATTTACTTTCTATAATTAGCAATTTGAATGATTTTTTGTCATAATTTATATATTTATAGGATAATAGTATAATTAACTTTTGGGTTTCAATTTTTGTTTATATTGTATAAACTTAAATGTGTATGTGTGTTTGACATTTTGATTATGTTTTCTGGTTATAAAATTTTGATTGTAATAAGATGTGTATATTGTTGGGTCTAGGCTATCGCATTAGAGTTTAGGTATCCTAACTATTTCTGGAACCGATTCGAATTATTTGAATGTGCTGGGTATGAATGATAGAATTTATCCACTTGGATCAAAAAAAAAAATTCCACCGAAGAAAAGGTTGGATATTGTAATAATTATCCAAAATACCCGAATTACCCATTTGGATAATTATATTTATTTAAATCTAATTTATTTATGTGTTCATTAAATTATTTAAAGTTATTCAATATTAACATAATTATTCAAAAAAACATTTTCCCCAAAATTTCCTATAAATTATTCAAAATTTTTTAAGAAATTATTTTTTACCTGTTTGGGTAGTAATTTTAACCATCCAGCCTTACCCTTACATGCTATTTTCCGACCTTTCTATTAACATATATACTTTGTGTAATAGTTTCCAAGATTCAAACTACTCTTATTCGCTATTACCCGATCCTATATCCTTAATGCTAAGACTTCGTTGGACCGGATATAATTTGGATAGTAGTTTCCGAAACCCGAACTACATGTACGGTTGTACCTAGTTTTTATCCGATATTACCTAACTCTACCTTTAGGGGCTGTTTTAAACTCAATATTTTTCTATGTGAAGATGAAAAAGCTTACCTAGCTAGAAACATAACATGCTATTAGATGATGTAGAAAAACAATCAATGAAAATTCAAATAACAAAACCCTATCCTAACACAAATACTCAAAACAAAATAATGAACCTAGCGTTTTCTTATTTTTAATGGATTAAATTGGTTAATCAAAAAACAAAAACCCCATCCAATTAATAAAGAAAAAATAATAACATATTAAAATAAGAAGAGAGATCACATGTTGGTAGGATATAATTAACTCTAGCTTTTTTTTGTCCTAAACTTTAACCACAACATTGATACAAAAAAAGTATAAAACATATCACGAATTCATCAGAATAAAAAATAGAGGTAGATGAAAACATATTCATCGGATGAAACAAAACCAAGCTTTTTCTTAATAGACACATAAAGATGGAAGATTATTATATTTATCTTTTTAATTATGATTGAAAAGATTTTTCAGATAAAAACTTACATGGCACGAAATCATGAACAGAATCCATAACTATTATATATAGCCCTTTAATTGAGAGCCATGAAATTTAGCCCATTAAGTGCTTTGGAAGCTGTCACCATGCCACCATCAATTTAGTGCCTATATTTGAACATATCTTAATTAAAACTGAATTAATGAGAATTATAAAGTTTGGTAAATGGTTACTCTTAAAATCTGGAATAAATATGTAGATATTTCAAATTTTAGTTTCAAATTTTATAATTGTAAATCCGTTTATTTTTAATTCAAAATCTACTAAATAAATATATTGTTTAAACAGATTATATTAACAATATAATATAAAGTTTTACATGATATTTCTTCTAATAAACTGTTTTGAGTTTAGATATAAATAAATTCATGTCCATTTCAAAAAAAATCAAATCATAACATATGTGGAAACAAATATACATAATTTTATTGTAAAAATAATGTGATTATTTTATTATTTATAATACATATGATCAAATTAAAATGAGAAGGGATTAGTATTAAGTATTAACAAATAATTAGTATGATTTAATAATTTATTTTGAAAAGAAATCGGAGGAGAGAGAAATTAGATAATTAATATTTATTTTAAAATTTAAATGAGTTATATAAGGAAAATATAATTAGACTAATGATTTTAATCCAATGGCTATTTGTGTAATTACTCGGGTAATGATTGCCTTTTTTTGAAACATCTCTAAGAATCGATGTGGTGCTGCCGCCACCTCAGCATGGCATGAGTGTAATATAACACGTTTTTATAAGGTTAATTCTATAAGTGTGTCTCTGTTTTAATATATAAGAGATTAATCAAAATAGTTATGGAGATTTCATTAACTAGTTAGATTTTTGTATTGCTATATGCTCATATTAAATATATTTTAATATAAATAGAAAGTTAGTTATGGAGAATGCATTCACTGTCTAGATTTTGTAATTCTTATTAAACCGATGATAATCAATATAGAATGTTAGTTTTGGAGATCTCATTAATTGTTTTTGACGAAAATGATTGAGAATTAAATTATATGATATATATGAAGGATTTGTTTTAATGTTTCGATCTAGTAGTTATACTAAATATGTGGATATTGAATTTATTTTATTTTTGTTTGAATAAAGTCGAGATTTTCTATTGGCTTTTTAATGAAAATGACTCAATCTCAACAGAAACAGGGCCAAGATTCGACCCCCAAGACCCAACGCCCAACTTCAAGAAAGATCTGCGTCATCAGTCATTTATGATTTTCCTGAATTGCCCAAAACTGTTTTTTTTTTCTTCTTAGAATTTTAAGCCAATGAAATTTTATGTAATTTCTTACAAACCAATGTTCTTTTTAGGGTTTATTAGCCAGGATGCCACAAGGTTGGAAATTTTTTTTGGATCTGCCAACTTTGGATGGGCCTTTCAAATATGCCATTTATTTGTGCTATGGACTACTTGTAAAGGCATCACTACCTCTATGTGGGAATGACCTTTTAACACGTCTCTTTCTCTATCCCTCTCTTCTACTCTTCTTCCTCTGTCACTTCTTTCTCTCTCTCTCTCTCTCTCTCTCTCTCTCTCTCTCTTTCTACTCACTTCTTCTTCCTTTGTCACTTTTTTCTCTCTCTCTACTCTCTTCTTCTTCCTCTATTACATTCGTATCATCATTCTTCTTCCTCTGTTACTTTTTTTTTCTTTTGTTCACCCAACAACTTGTCCACCAATACCATATTTTTGTTATCTATCAAGTACTATCTTTATCTCCTTTTCCCATCAACTTTTCCAGGATAAACTTGTCAGGGTAAAACTTGTCCATTGCAATCAGTTTTCCACAATCAAGGCATACCATAATTAATATGTCATTGTTTTATTTGTACCTATATATCAAATTATCTCATGTTAAATATTCGTCCATTCTACAAGTTGTCCACAATCTATATGTACCAACTTGTCTATAGCACAAGTTTTCCATTAAAACCTACTACTTCATTGTGTTGCGTATTTAGACAAATAGTCCATTGCAACAACTTGTCCAACACACAACTTGTCCACAAATGTGTATCTTTTTTTGTCCATAAAATCCATATCTCCCTCTCTCATTTCAGCACATCTCTTTTTCTCTCCCTTTCTCCTATCTTCTTCTTCCTCTATAATTTTCTCTATTTACTTCAAGTGGCACGCTAACCAATGGTTGAAAGGCAATTTGGAATGGTCTCTTCGTGGACTACCATGCGTGTATTGTGCGTGCATTGAATTCTCACTCGAGATAGATAACAATCTATTGTGATGGACAAAACGCCTAAGAGAATAACTATGAAAGATGACAAGGATAAGAAAATTAAACCAAGAAAAAATTTCTGGATTTTTCTCTTGAATGAGAAAGAAGGGAAAAAGGAGAAAGAAGGAAAAACGAACTAGAAAGAGAAAGAGAAAGCTGGAAAGGAAAAAGAAAAGAGTGGAGAGAGAAGAAATAAGAGATGAGACATTACAAAGAAAAAGTGAAAAGTGAGTAATGGAACATGTGTGTTATTTGATGGCTAGTTTCATCATTTAAAAAAAAAATGGTATATTTGAAAGAGGTTTTAATAAAATGACATTTTTTTTAAGGAAAGTGAGATTTGTAGCATTCTCTCTAATATACCCTTATTTTTATAAGTTGTGCTTCCCAATTAATAATATAGATACAAGACTAATATAACCATATAATAATCTATGATAATCATATATATAATGGAAGAGTTCTCTCTCCATCTAGGGTGTCCACATCAACACTTAATTTTATGTTTTCTAATTTAAAATTAATTGCATACTAAACACAATTCTTTTTAATAAACATTACTTAGTTAACATAGTTAATGACCATAATTTAGGTAATTAATGATAAATAGTAATAGTAAAGAAAAAAAGTTCAAGAAACTAGTAAAATTTATTTTTCATAGTAAATTTAAAATTAGTAAAGGAAAAATAAAATTTTAAGATCATATACAAACTAAAGTTTTGTATTTCATGTAATGATAATACAAAAAATATGCATTTATGGTAAAAATAAATATTTTGATAATTGAGATTTTTAAAAACTATAAATGAAAAATGATGAACATAAAGATAAGAAAAATGAATTACTTTGTAAAGAAACTGTCATAAAATATAAGAAAATGAAATAGCAACTTGATGGTAAATTATAGAAGCATTGGAATTTAGTGACGAAATGAGTTTCCAAAAGTCAATATCTAAAGGAGAAACAAAGATTTCTAAGAAAATGTCCAAAGATAAGATGAGATCTCTAGAGAGCAAATTTGACATGAAATTCTTTGACGTTCAAGTTAACAAGAAGAGGTTCGTAGTTTTATTTTCCTGTTCGGCTTAGGATTTTCTTTTCTCTTTGGTTTTCCCTTTTTTGGGTTGATTTCCTTTTTGGGGTTAGACTTCATTAAGTCAGTCGTTGATCGTCATGGGGCAAGTTAATTGGGTTTTCAGAGTGAGTCGGACTTAATTTGGGTTGGATCTAAGGTAGAGTGCTAAACCCAGTACCGACAGTTAGTCCCCCGCCCCCACTTTGTTAGAGCGAATACTTCGTTGAGTTTTGACAAAGTAAAGAGACAACCCGATGTAAATTAAGATCAACTCTTTCTAAAAGACTGAGTACAGCTTATCTTTGCGAGATGCAGTTCGGCTTACATTTGCGTATCTAATTTTGGCTTACAATGCGACTTCAAGGTTGGCGTACGATGCACGTTTCAGATCGGTTTACGAGGCGATCCTGAGATCGGCTTATTCTGTGTGATGAAGTTTGGCTTACGATGCAAGAGACATGTTGGCACTCTGTGTGATGAAATGGAAGGTGCCAAAAGTATATCCTATAATATTTTTAGTCTTTTAACCTACCTCAATTTCTGGGATTGCAAATTTTTTGTGGCGGTTTCCAGGTCAGAAATCGAGGAGCCGCGTAGGTTAGACAACCAAAAGTCGCTTTCCTCCTATAAATAGTGAATCCACGTTGCCCATTCCTCACTTCTTCATCCGAAACAAAACGTAAATTCTCTCGCTCTGATTTTGGGAAATTTATTTCTTGTCAAATCAATTTATTTTCCCTCATATCTTCGCCATGATTTGGTAAGTTTTCCAGGAAGATTTTCAAACTTTAGTTATTTGTTGGCCAATCTCCAAGTCTGCATTCACATTGCTTCAATGTCTTTGAAATTAGTGAGAATGATTAAGAAGAAAACTACGCTCGCTGATCTACCATCGCGCTCTTCTGCGAGCTTGACCCCAAGTGCTCGCCCGATAAATCGCTGCAGCCGAACTGATAAAACTAGTCGTCGTTCAGAGATTCCACGTCTAGTGGATGAGCCGACTCCGGAGGGTTCACTTGATTTCCAAACTTCTGTTAGCCCTGATTATGCCAAGGGAGATCCTTTGCCAAGCTCTTCTGCTCGCCCTACCAAGAAGGCAAGATGATGAGGGCCAAAAAGATAGCAAGCGTTAAGGGCCTCGGAGTACTTTTTCTGTGACAACGATTATGGGATCCTTCCATCTTGGTGCACTGAAGAGTCAGTAAGGACAATGAGAATAAACTGTGGGATCTCCGATCAAGTGGAGATAATGATCCAGAAATCGATACCCACCCATGGCATTTTCCATGTGGTTATGTTTGCCTATACGATTCGTACTTCTTGAAAGGTCAATTTTGGTTTCCCCTTCCACAAATCATTGTTTTATACTGCCTTGAAAGAAAGATCGCCATTTCTCAACTCACGTGTTGTCGATCATCCATGTGATCGGTTTGCTTTTTCTAGGTGGCGAAATGGGTATTGAGGTTAACCTCAGATTCCTAGAAGAAGCTTGCTTGATTAAAAAGGGGCCTAAGCATAAGAGAGTTTTCTACATCAATACCAAGACAAAGCACCACTTGATAACGCATGGAAAAGGAAAGAATGTGAAGCTATTGGATTGGTTCTATTTCTTTGCAAGATTAACAATTTCACGTCCTTTGCTCTATCTTACTCTTTTTATAAGAGATGATCTTTGAATAATGGTTAGATACTGCTTGCGATGCTCTACTTAACCTGAAAATACGTAATTAATGTTCATCGTTGTCTTATTTCAGATCGTCATCCATTCGCAAAGGCTACACCAGCTGTTTTTTCAAAGGCTCTGGATAAAATATGGAAGCTAGGCACGATTAAGTGGCCTGAAGTTATGCAATCTCGAATTGAAGTGTGCCAGAGACGTCTTTCTTCAGGTTGGCAATCCCTCTCTACCTTTTTATGTTAGTAATTCGTCTCTACGTACTGATTCTTGTTTGTTGAATATATGCAGGTAGATACGATTCATCTTGGTTTACGCCAATTCCATACACCAAGGAAGAAGTAGAAGAAGAAGAACAAGAAGAACTAGAAGAACAACAAAAGAAGAACAAGAAGACGAACAAATGGCGCCGATCTCCCTTAACTTCCAGAGCCTGGTCGATGAGATGAGGGTTGAAAATAATTCTCTCTGATCTCAGGAAGAAGTAGATGCTTATGCTGGAGCCGCTGCCATACCTGTTCAAAGCGATAAGTAGAGCTTAGACCCAAAGGATGCTGATCCTAAGGGTAAGAAGAAGCACGCATCTTCGAAATCTGCTCGGAAAAAGATCACTCCTGCTGAGAAGGCCGCTAGCAAAAAGAATGCCGATGTGCCGAATGTGGCCGAAAAACAGCCACTAGATCCTTCAATACCTGAAGGCAGTGCTCGGAAACAAACTACTGACGAAGTCAGGCATAGTGATATAGGAGCTTGTTCTTCTAAAATGCCGAGGGGAGATGAAGCTTTAGGTGTAACTATTATGGAGATATGCCTTTGTATGAGAAACATGAGGCGTGCACTGGCTTATTCAGAATTGTTGGTGGTCCTGGCAATCTACTACCCGAGCTGAGTACTATGGAGGAACAGAGACTTTACCAGCAATATGCCAACTACACAGTTCGGGTAAACAATTCACCCCCTCTCTTTTTATTTTATTTTTTTATGCGTAGGTTCATTTTGCATTCTTTCCTCATAAATATTTCCTTACCGGCAATTGGTGCAGTGAACGAACTATGCGGGAGACTTCATTAAAGGATCAAGAGGTCGGATGATGAGCTAGTCGAGCAAAAAAAGCTTGATAGGCCCTTCATGGAAGCTAAGCGCACGTATGATAGAGAATACGCAAGAGCCGAGCAACTGGAATTAGATTTGGCCGAAGCTCAAAGGGACTGGGCTGATAACGTAACCAAACTCGGTGCAGCGAATATTGAAAATTGTACGCTAACAGCTGAGCACGAGTCTCTAAAGTCTGAGCATCAGAAGCTGAAGGTCAAGCATGGAGCTTTGAAGGAGCTTAAGTCTGAATGTGATCGGCTTAGGAAATCAAGAGGGATTCATGTCACCAACAAGCGGAAAATCCAGAGTGGTCTTTGGCAAGGTTGACAATACATATTTGAAAAGTTCAAGTATTATTTTCATGGTGCAGCGAAGGCCGAGGAGGTTTGGTCTTTGTACGGTCAAGCTTGGAGAACTCGAGAAACTCTGGAGTATTTGAAGAACTCTAAGAACATTGATGTTGCTGATGAAGTAATCACTGATTTTGGTAAAAAGGAAGAGAAATATGAAAAGATGGCAAATAACCTCGTTGTGCCGAGCTGCTTGAATCAAACCTAGCTGTGCCCTTATCCGTAGATGAAGTCCCCCTTAACGTCCAGATCGAAGTTGATGCTTATGGATCCAATGATGGGATTATTGGGGAGGAAGAAATTCGAGCTATGAAGACTCCATCATCTCGACCGCCAGTTGCTTAGTCCCATTTTTTTATTTTCTTTTGATGTAATATGAATATTGCCCGGAGGGGTTTTTACTCGGTTCTTGGTACGAATATTGGCGGAGGGGTTTTTACTGTTTATGGATTTTTCGTAACAAGTTTTTGTAGTATAGCTCGGCTTACAATGCGACATTGAGGTCGGCTTATAATGCGTGATTTGAATTTTAGAATACAAATAATTTTAGAATACAAATAATAGCTCAGTGAATGGTGAAAAATGGTAGAGTTTTATCTTTGGGTGGAACGTCTCCCAGCTAACCTTAGATAAACTTACGCTTGTCCTTTTCGTAGCAAGCATTTAAGCTCGGCAATTTGCGAGATGACTCGGTTTTGTGGTTTAAAAATGGGAACTGAGAGCTCAGCTTATACTCGCCCCCTTTTTTATGTCCAAGTCAGAATCTGCTTGTGCGAGATATGCTCGACTTATTTTTCTTAGGTGACTTGAAATGATAGGTGCGGGACTGGCCCCGGCTTTTAGGTTACATATGCGATTTGGGACCTCGACTTATACTTCCCCATTCATTTTACGCAAAGTCAGGCAACTTGATGTGCGAGGTCTGGCCCTGGTTTATAACGATCGAATATCTGGCCAGTGTGGTGATTTTATTTTATTTTTAAATATGCTAGTGTTTAGGCTCGACTTAAATAAAAGACGAGACTGAGCTTGGTTTACAGAGAAGATGAAATTTAGCTTGGTTTACAAAGAAGACAAGGCGGAGTTTTATTTACATAGAAGATGAGGCTGAGCTCGGTTTACTTAGAAGACGAGGCTGAGCTCGAAACACTAAACGAATTTGCTCGGTTTACTTAGATGCAAGGCTTTACTTTGAAGACAAGGCTGAGTCGAAAGACTAAAGGACTTTGCTCGGCTTACTTAGATGTGAGGCTTTACTTTGACTCATTTTCGTGAATGGAAGATAATTTTATTAAGTATAATAGCTATGTCTCGAAGAGACTACCTACGTACCCGTTGAAGGGATCAAGCCAAAACGTAGTTCTTACACATAAATGCGAAGCTTTAGCTCGGCTTCTTTTTTTTCTTTTTTTTTTTTTTGGAAACTGGACTCGGAGTTTGGCTGCCTACATATCCGTTGTGGCGATCAAGTCGAACGTAGTTCAATTCTTGACGTTCTGAGGTGAGGATAGTCGATCTAGTAGTAGTAGCATTTGAGGTTGATAGAGTCCATGAGTGCAGAACTATTTCTAAAGACATCGTGATGGGGTTTGTTTACTCCGGGTTTGACGACCTTGAAGATCAGGTAAGAGCATTCCCATTTAGCTCCCATTTTATTGTTGTATTCCTTTGTATTATCGAAGACTTTCCTGAGAACGAAATCGCCTTCTTCGAAAAACCTGTTTTGTACCTTCTTCTTGTAATACCGAGCTACCAATTGCTGGTAATTCTGCATTTGGAGTAAATCATAGTCGCAGTATTCCTCCGCTTTGTCCAAACTATTTAGTAACTTTTCATCATTTAGGTTGGTCTTTTCCAGCATTTTCGATTGTCGCATGGTATACAAGTTCGCTTTGGCTGGCGCTAAGGCTTCAACTCCATGAGCTAATGAGAAAGGTGATTGATTCATAGCTTACCTTGGTGTAGTTCAGTATGACCAGAGCACCCTGTCTAACTCATCTGCCCAGAGGCCTTTCTTTTTTTCGAGCCGCTTCTTTAGACCGTCTAGAATGGTTTTGATGGTGGCTTCTGCTTGACTGTTTCCTTGAGGATAACGAGGATTCGACTTGCATAGTCGGATTTTCCATTTGCTGCAGGATCCTTTGATCTGGGTAGAAGTTAGATTCGAACCATTATCGGTGATGATTTCGTAAGGCAAGCCGGGGCGGCAGATTATGTACTTCCTAAGGAATTTATGTATGTCTTCGTCCTGTATCTTAGGATATGCTTTAGCTTCTACCCACTTGGTGAAATAATCTGTGAGAACAAGTATGAGTTTTTTACCTCGAGAGTTTAGTAATGGCATGACAATGTCCATAGCCCAACACATGAAAGGATAAGGTGCTAGAATGATTATCTCCTGCTCCTTCATGTGTTTCTTCCATTATATGAGCAATTTATGTGCCGTGAATGCAAACTAACAGTAAACCGGATGAACTCCATCGGTAGAGGTTATCTCTGATTATTGTTTAGCATGCTACTTTGGCCTTCAGTCGTAGAGCTTCCCACTTGTTGTCTGGTATAATGCAATCCGCGATGTAGTTTCTGATGGGAACTCGCCAGTCCTCTACTGATGGGAGTAACTAGAGATCGGCAAATTCATCATTAGACTCTACCAGGTCGTTTTCTTCATTTAAAGTGCATACCCCCTGGGGAAAATCAATGCTTATCTTGGTGATTGCTTCGATTGTAATGGGTATTGTTTGGCCATGATTAGTCGTAGTGGCAAGGGCTGCTAGTGCATTGACTGATTTGTTGTCTGCTCCGGAAATTTTAACGAGCTAGAATGTCGTGAAATCTTTTGCGAGTCCCTGAACCAACTGAAGGTATCTACCCATGCGGTCATCTTTTGCCTCATACTCTCCCCTCAATCATCTTGCGACTAGTTGAGACTGGCAATGAACTTTCCTCTGCTTCATTATTGGTTGCTTGAAATTTAGGCGGAAAGCCTGTTCGAGCGTTTCTTTGGTGGGCGATCTGAGTCAAATGTCAATTTTGGAACCTTTCTGTGATGCAGCACCGTTGACGTGTAATTCCCATGTTTACTCGAATTCATCTGGATCGGTGATTTCTTGAGGTAGTTCGATCAAAAAGTCGGCTAGTACTTGAGATTTATGTGCTTTCCGTGGTTGATATGTGATGTCATACTCACTGAGTTCCATTGCTCATTTGGTTAGTCAACCTGACTAACTTGGAAAATGAAGAATAGTTCTGATATTCATGTTGGATAACACGATGATCAGATGACTTTGGAAGTAAGGTCAGAGCTTCCAAGTTGATGTGACAATTGCGAATGCTTTTTTTCTCAGGCGGTGTATATCTGGTTTCTTCGGCTTCCAGTGTTTTGTTGATGTAGAAGATTTTTCTCTGTTTGCCACACTCATCCTTGATTAAGACACCACTCATTGCTATGTCAAAGATGGCGATGTACAGGAACAGAGTTTTTCTGTCATCGGGTTTGGCGAGGACTGAAAGAGTTGACAGGTATGTTTTGAGTTCTTGGAACGCCTTTTCACATTGCTCGTCCCATTCAAAGCTTTTGTTATTACGTAGCAATTGATAAAAAGGAAGGCACTTGTCGGTCGATCTGGAGATGAATGAATTAAGTGCAGCGATCCTTCCTGATAGGCGTTAAACTTCCCTTTTGTTTCGTGGAGAGGGGAGTTCTAAAACTGCAGAAATCTGTTTAGGGTTCGCTTTGATGCTCCGCTTGGTGATGAGATTCTAGAAGGCTCCAAGGATCAAGAACATGAAGTTGACACTATAGAGGAAGAGATGATCAAAGATGGAGCAAAGAAGGCATGGAAAGAACCTCACAGAGTCAAGACTTGTCTCCAAACCCAAAATTTTCACCAAGATTTAGAGTCTTACTCCATCAAGCTAGGACTCATGAGAAGAAGAGAAAAAAAAAGAGAGAGAGAGAAAAAGAAGAAGGAGAGAAGACAGATTCAACCAGTTCTCGAAGAAAGAGAAACTAGAGGATTAAACGGATTCATTTTTTGATGATTTTTTGTAGAGAGATGCACGACATCAAGAGCTAGCCATAACCGCAAGAGGATCTTAAATCAAAGCTAGAGTTGGAAAGTTATGGCCGTTTTTCTAGGACGGATCTCTGCAGATCGGATTCTGTCGCCACCTAACTTCAAGAGAAGTTTTCTGATGAACTGTGGAAAGTTAGAAGACGATTTACAAATCATTGAAAAGCCTTCAATGTCAGCTTTCTAGAGCCGCTTACAGATCATGAACCTAGTTTTCCTACGATATAGACCGTAGGAATGGGTCATTTTTCAAAAGTTATTAGGAATATAGACCAAACACTATTTATAATTTGAAGAAAGAGACTGAGCCCACACTCACACTAATACATCTTCCACACTAATGACATTTTCTCTCGTCTAGTAAAATGATGAGTAAGGGTATTTTTTTTCTTTCCTTATTTATTTATTGTACACCACGTTTTATATTTTTCCTATATGGACGTACACTATGATAAATATGATGGAACAATAGCTATGATGGTGTACGAGTTGGCAACTACCACGGTGTACAAGGCAATAATTATAATGGTGTACGAGACGATAACTATTATGGTGTACGAGACAGTGGTTAAGACGGTGTACGGACATTAATTATGGCAGTGTACGAATTAGTAACTGTAACAGTGCATCAAGGTGTACAATGATATTGAGGGTGGATAGATATTGTGGTGGATGGAGATGAAACTATGATGGTGTGTCAAATGGTATACAAAATAAATGTTAGCCAATGTAGAAGTGAGACAATGTACACCGCGGTATATAAGATAGTGGTTAGGATAATTTTAATATTTACTTTGTGCACCGTTTGACATCGGGTATATTATCTCACTTGTACAACGATTAACATTTACTTTGTACAACATTTGACATACCATCATAGTCTCATCTCTATCCACCACTATTTCTATCCACCATCAATATCAGTGTTCATTTCTTATTTTATACACCGTTTGATACATTATTATACTTACTATCTCGTACACCATCATAATTAATGGACGTACACTGTCTTAACACACTGTCTTGTACACCATAAAAGTTATTATCTTGTACACCATTACAAATACTGCCTTGTACACCATCATAACTACCATCTCGTACACCGTCATAGCTACCCTCTTGTACATCGTCGTAGCTACCGTCTCGTACATTATCATAATTATCATGGTGTACGAAACATTTTTAACATAACCCTAATAAAATGGATCTTGATAGATTCACAAAAAGATTTCAAATAATAAAAATTTGTTATAAAATTTAATTAGTAAATTATTTGTGTTATAGTCATCAAAGTAAAGAAAATTGATGAAAGAGAAAAAATAATTTAAAAAAAAAAGAGAGAGAAAGAGAAAAAAAATAATCAAAAAAAATAAAAGAAAATGGAAAAGAGTGACCTTAATTCTGACTTATACAGAAGAACAACAACGTAACCGCGATACTCGTGAATAGTGCCAGTTTCGCTTTTCTTCTAATTATAAATATTGATTGGTCCTGTCTTCCAATTACTTTCAAAAATATAGCCCAAATTGAAAATTAACTTTTTTCCTAATTCATAAACCTTAATTCCTATTTTTTAAAAGTTAAAAGAAGTACCGAAAAGGAAGTGCCAAATAAGCAAGTATAGAAAAAGTGCTTAATAAGAAAATTCCAGAAATGGAAAATCGTAAGAGGAAAGTTTGAAAGAGAAAAGTTTAAAAATGGAAAATTCTTAAAAAAATAAATAAATAAATGTTGAGATTTGATCATTTGACCGGTTTAAATTAAGTATGCGAATTAACAGATTTCAAAATAAAATAGAAAAGGATCATGTGAGATTAGACACCAAAAAGTGGTGTTAATTATTAAATTCAAATTTGACCATTTGAGTATTGAACTAATTTAAGCTAAGTATATTAATTGATGATTTCAAAATTAAAATTGGTAAGAGTTATGCGAGATTTAACACCGACAAACGCTGTTAATTATCAATTATCAATTTCACTATTTGACCAATTTTAAATTTTGACTAATTTAAGTTAAGTATGGTGTTTTTCTATTGAATTTTAATATAAACAATCATAAACATTAATCTTAAAAATAAAATAAAAAATCATCATAAACACGTTTTATTCTCAATTAAACTGCAAAATAAAGTCCACGAGTAAACTAGCTAACCTCGTAAACCAGACATATCGTAGAGAATACTCCAAAAAGGTAAGAAATTTAATACTTATTTATATTATTTAAAACATTCAACATTATTATCCTAACTTTGACATTTATAATTAAGAAAAAAACCCTTCCATTTAAATCTCAACCAATCCTGACCGTCAGATCAAAAAAATAAAACCGTTACAGAAGCGCTCCTCAGACCTACAAAAAGACAACAAAGCAAATCTCTTTCTCTTTCTCTCATTATTCAGAAAATTTGAATCTCTCTGAAAGGTTTCGAAGATGTCAAGAATGAGATCTTACCTGAAACCACCGCTTCCCAAATCTCCGATCCGTCTCCGATCACGCCAAGTCCTTCACTCATCTCTCTTAACACCACCAGGTAATTTCAATTTCTCAATCTATACATCCCAAATTCCATAGATCTCAACAAATTGAATGATTCAATGATTCATTCAGGTTCTCAGAAGCCGAGGCGATTGAGTGACGTAGCTCTAAACCCTAAACGCCAAATTGAATACTCATCAATCTCAACTGAGATTCACGCTTTAGCAAAAATGGTGAAAGATGAGTTTGCAGAAGAAGAGAACCGAAAAAAATCCAGAATTTCGAGTTCTGATTCGAATCTGGAGAGTCTTGCTGCGAATTCGGTTCCGGTATTCAAAAGAGGAAGGTTTTACGAGGAGTATTCAGGTAAGAGGAATGAGAGATTGAGACGTAAGAGAGGAGAAGAAGATGTTCAAGGAGGAGGAATGGTGAAAGGAACACCTTACAATCTTGGAGTGAATCATGAGCCGATGACGAATAAGAGAAGAGGGACATCAAAGAAGCAGCAAAAATTGGAGAGTATTAAGAAGACTGTGTCTATGGTTGGGACTACGCCGAGGTATTCACTGAGGAGTATGACTAAGGAGAATAAGAAGCCACCCCTTCCGCTTAATATCGCAGTGAGTGCCATGAAGAGTGTTACTACTAGAATAGGTAGGAGGATTTGAGATTTGTGTGGTGTTGGAGATTTGATTTTCTTGAACTTGTTTATGGTATTTGTTATGGTGTTGTGGATTTTGATTTAAATCCCATGGAATTTGTTTAAAAGTTGTTTTAGTTTTTGGATTACAGATACAGATAAAGTTTTTATCTGCAGAATTATTTACTCATCAAATGCATTTTGGTTATCTTATTGAGTAGCTTGCTTTAGATTGAGATTTTCTACAAAGAATTGAGTAGATGTTATTGAAAATTGGGTATCTATGCAATTGTGTGACAAGAGGAATTAAAAGTCTCTTGCTTTGAAATTGGGTTTTCTAGAATGAAATTGAATATTAGAGAATTGCCAAATGATGAACAGGTAGAGGAGATTAATGCCTCTTGCTTTGTATTACAAGTAGTGAATTATTAGTGTTTTGGTTTTGTTGACTAAAAACTGTGACTCTTGTGAATTGTATCATCTTTAGTAATTCTACAAGTGTATGAACACATAAACCAACACAGAAAAATAGTAGAAATGGAATTGGACAAACCTAAACACGAATGTTTACGTGCATAGAAACTCATTCGATGGATCGGCCGGATTGAGACTGAGATTTTGTTACAGCCTAGTTAAACAGCACCGAGGTCACTTCTCTTTATATTTCGGGGTTCAAGTATTACCGAGGTCTCACATTCTTTATTTTTCGGGGTTCAAGTAGCGCCGAGGTTGCACACTCTTTATTTTTAGTGGTTCAAGTAACACTGATGTCGTACATTCTTTATATTTTGGGCTTCTTTGCATAAACATTCATTTCCTTGTAGTCCCATCAATAGAAAAACAAAATAAAAAGAAAAGTCATGTACTTGTTTACATAAGAGATAGAATTTACACAGAGAAAAGTCGATAGTATATGACTAAACTCAAGAGCATATACAAGATATACAACAAACATTGGATTGATACAAAATGAAATGAATTTACAAAAACAATTTACGAAACCTATAATTACAGTACAAGCTGAATTTGTTTAGAACAAAGTCTAAATTTGTTCAGATTTTCTTATGAGTTGTATTAGAGCATTTGCTTTTCTTTGTGCTCTGTTTGTTCCGGAGGTGGATATTTCTACAAGATGTTCATAGACACCGAACTGAAGCGCAGCAAGAATATAAGACGAGTTATTAGTGCCTAGTTCGAGCAATACCGAGGTCGCACACTCTTTGTTCTTCGGAGTGCCTTGTCTGATAAATTCCACAAGAGTTTCAATGAAGGAGAGTTGTCCAATGGCTTGACGTCCCTCGGGGTGTGATGCAAGAAGCAACAGAATTGAAAGCGCTTCACCGATCATCCCTAAGTTTTTATCTTTCAAAAGATGGAGCAAAGGTTGAACTATACCAGCATCAATGGCTCTCCCTTTGTTAGCAGAATTAAGAGATAAGTTAAAGAGTGCAGTGAGAGCATCTTTCTTCCCTCTTAATGTCCCATGCTGAAGTAAATCGACTAAAGGTGGGATCCCATTCGATAATCCAATGGTTACTTTGTTCTCATCGAGCATTGATAAACTAAACAAAGCTGCAGCGGAGTTCTCTCTTGCTTCTCTGTTTCCATTTTGAAGTATTTCAATAATGTTTGGAATGGCCCCTTCATCTGAAATAAGTTTCTTGTTGATCTCATCAATAGATAGATTCAACAAAGTTGTTACCGCGTTTTCTTGGATTCCAGAATCAGGGTAAGAAAGGAGTTGAACTAATAGAGGAATCGCTCCTGCATTCGCTATTAACACTCGGTTCTCGGGATTTTCTCTGGCGAGCAAACGCATCTGCTTCACGGATCTTCTTTGTTCTTCTAATTGACTTGACGATAACGCTTCCACTAGCAAAGACACCGCATCTTTTGGCTCATTTTCTGAGTGAGATGATATTTCTTTCTCTGGAAGCTTAAAATTGTTCTTCTCACACCACTGCATAATTAAGTTCTTCAAGGCAAAGTTAGGGGCAAGCGAGAGATGGTCTAGCTCCTGACGGGTTTTCGGACAAGTCTTATGACCTGCATCAAACCATTTCTGTATACTCTCCTTTTCATATGTCTATAAATGAAACATATTAATGTTATTTTAGTTTCAAGCATGAACTAACCAAGAATCACATCATATTGAATTATACCTGTCCAGTGGCGATGATAACCGGGTCTAGCATGATTTCGAGTGTGATAGGACATAAAAACTCATGAGGTAATATTAGAGATGTCGACTTAGTGAATGATTTATTACTGACGGGTTCGTAGAGAATATCAGTAGCTTCAAGACCTTGAAGCTTCTTGAACTTGTTAAGAAGCTCAATGATATGTTGTTTAGTCTCTATGTTCAACCCTCCTTTTTCTTGGATTAGGGTTTTTATAGCTATGGTTTCTGTCTTCAAATCCTCAATTGTTTGTAACTCAAGCTTTTTTGCAAGCCTCTCGATTATAGCGCTATCGGAATTTCGAGGATCGGTTTTGGAGAAGACTACCATCATGTCTACTGCAAGCTCTATGTCTTGTGTGTCTGTCCTTCTCTTTGCTTTTTTTAGTTGTTTAGACAATGCATTAACCTACAACCAAAGGACACATTTCAAAAACTATGCAACGAACTATTTAAGTTAAATTTCCTAAGAGTTTTGGACCGAGCCCTGTACATCTCCAAATGAGACTAGAACTAGGGGGCCTTGACAAGAAGAGAAGAGAAGAATTTTACCTCCTCTTTCACATCATCAGAAATCCGCAATTCATCAAAAGGAGTTTTAGCAAGAATGCGATTCAACTTTTCGTAAATCGAATGAAATCTCGACATGGTCGATTCGCTATCCAATGCCTGTAATCATAGTAACCAAAAAAATCTATTAAAAAGATTCATCGGATAGAATCCATCATATATATTGTCATCAAAATGATTTTTACCAGAAAGATTTTGCTGCCATTGTTACAAGTTTCTAATAATTTCTTGGCAACAAGAATCACTTTCCTCAAACGATTTAGAAAATGTCTGCAACTTGGAGATTCAAAACCTCGAATCTCATCCATAAATGGAATAAGAATCTTTAATCTCCTAACGAGGTTGAAACATTCTTTCTGTTGTGTTCTTCGATACCCGTTAATCTGATCCAAAAACTCGATACTCGATATGATTTGGCTAACCAAAGCATCACAATCATCATCTTTTACTTCTTCATGAGTCTCCAACGTATCTGATCCGTCCACAACCTCATCTTCGACCGGTTCTTGTGCAGTGACTTCGTCCTCAATGTTCTCTGCATCTTCATCCGTATCCATTACGACCATTAGAGATTCTCTATTGTGTTTGAATTGATTCTGAAGATGTTGATGGAGAAAGCGAAGGGGAAGGACGTTGTAAGCTTAATTTTCGCCTGTTTCATTTTTAGAGACAACACAAACAAAAAAAGAGAGATTTGTTTTTCTTTCTCAACCAATTTTTTTGAATTTGCTTTGCCTTGACACATTCAGATTTTTGCGGGACAGGACAATATATCCTAAAAGAGTGCTTCTCCTCCTATGGATGGATACCAAAACGTTTTTTTTTTTTTTTTTTGGTTAAAGGATACCAAAAAAATTTAGTAACTAAAAATTCGTTCATTAAATTTCTTAACGTTACCACGGTCATATGATTTTACTTTTTTTTTTATATATACTTCCTCCGTTCTATTTTATTAAATGTTTTGACTAAAAGCATATTAAGAAATCCACTTTTCTTTACAAAAATATTATTTAATGTTTTACTTTAAATTCATTCAACCAATCAAAGAAAAATACTGCATAATATAATTATCACAAAATGTCAAATACATTTAAGTTATGCATAAAAACTTGCAAACCATCTAATAAAATAGAAAAAAAAAGGCTGAAATATTTTATATAATGGAACAGAGAGAGTAATATACTAACGAATTCTTTTGTGTCTACATTTTGTATTGTTTTAATTTTTTCTTTAGCATCAATTTATTAATTTTATTCTTTACTCCTCCGTTTTGTCCCATTTGTTAGGCAAATTCAAGAGACAGGTTATTTTTTCTCTCGATCGTCATTGTTTAGTCGAAACATTAAAATATTTTGTATTTTCATCGTACTATATTGACTAGGATTTAGCCAATTTATGGTTTGGAATTTTCGTATTTATAGTTTATTGGTTTTATAAAAACCGAAACTAGGTAAAACCCATATGCAATTCAGTCTGATTAGATTTGGTTCTTTTCGGTTTACAACTTGTCGGTTTGATAGAAACTGAAGTAATTTAAAAACATTATGCAATTTGCTTTGGTTCAATTCAGTTATTTTTCTGTTTGCTCCATGTTTTTTTTTCAATTTTTTATTTTTTGCTACAAAACATAAACACATATGTGCTTAAAAATGAGGGGTGTATTGAATATGATATTTGAAATGATTTGAGTATTAATGAGTTTTGAGATGATTTTGATAAATTTTGATGAATTAGAACATTTGTTGTAAAATTCTTTCAAATCTCACCTAAAATCATGAATTTTAGATAACTGTATTTTTAGCTAAGAAATTTTCTGAAATCTTAAATAAAATCATTCAAATCACTTCAAATCTACAACTTAAAATGTTTCCAATAACATTAGATTTGATTGTATATTTTCAAATCACTAATCCAATAACATTTTAATTTTAGAATATTTTTTGAAATTTATATTTTATTAACATATGATTTGTCATTTTAATACAAATCACTCTAAATTTCTCATTCGAGACACCTCCTAAGATTTTCTTCAATTATTTTAAAAATTAAAATTTGATTTTGTGTCTTGAACCAATCTCACAATTTTACCAAACAAAATGAATTTATGAAAACCAATACACTGAAAATCGCAGAAAACCCCTTTTTATGAAAACGTTTGAAGATGATCGGTCAGAATAAATTATCAAAACGTATCTAAAAATTCCAGAACCAATTTTAACAAATACTAAACTCGTCTTAGGTTCTCCAGAAGTTGATTTCACAATTTTATCTATCACCAAACGATTATGAAAATTCTAGCAATAGACAGAATCGATTCAAATGATATGCGGAATATAAAAGGGTGTGACCGATTTGAATAGACACAACCTGGTATGGATTTGAGCTCTTATACCACTTGATATGATCCTGGTTAGAATCACGTCCCTGAATTCTCTCCATAGGTTGTGATGAGTAGAGTGAAAAGATCTTGGTTGCAAAAGTGATGAAAAGATATAGAAACCGTGAGGGCGATCGCGAAAGTGAATAGATCGAAGGATACTTCCAAAGGTTATGGTCGACCTTTAGACTATCTGGGCTTGTTTTTTTGTGAGGGTAAGGACCCAAACGTAGTGAACAAGTGATGGAAGTGAAGTGATAATTCGTAAGGATTATGAAGGATCCCTAGACTATCGAGGCTTGCTATGGTGAGGATGAAGATCCGAGCACAACAAAGCAAGGATGATCAAACAAATTTTTAAGAGATTTCAGATTAAAAGGTTTGATAGATTGAAAGAAGAAAACAAGAAAATACATATAAGAGTCAAGGATGCATGGAAAATGAAAATAACCCTTAGAATTCTACGAAAACATTAAAGATAAAGACTAAACTTTGAACCAATCTTGAATGTCTCTTTGACTCCATTTTGTGGCTGAGAAGATAGAATGGGATTTGGCTTTATCAAGAGGCCTTGTGAAAGAGTAATAAGGCTTGCCTCATTAAAAACCTTGTTTGAAAAACCCAATGGGACAAAACCAAACGAAGGGAAAAAGAGTGCAAGCCTTATCACCTCTCTTGATAAATGGTTTAGGTGGCTTGGATCACAACTAGGGTACTTGGATTAGCACACACTAAACTACCCTGGATGGTGTTGAGAAGACGTTGTAAAGATGTCTTGAGTTTGGCTTGTTTAGACCGAGTAATAGGGCCATGGAGAATTTGCAAGTCTTCATGTCCATGCTGATCCGGTACGAGCTGAGTTCCTCATTATCCTCCTTATACTCATGCTGCTCCTCATTAGCCTCCTTGCTGGTCATACTCTCATCACAGGGCATGGTAGAAAAGGGTTTCGGCTTAGCAGATCGTTTCCAAAGGTAACGAAAAATTTATGGAGTTGTAGATAAGCCTTAGACCTAGATGTACCACTATGCAAATTTGGATTTGAGTTAATATTCTAAAAGTTATTCGTATTTTCGTGAGGTTTTCTGTTTCAGATGTGATTTGGACCAACCTGGATTCAAAGAGAGATCGCGAGTTCATCTATGGTCGGATCATCACAAAACATTGAGATTTTTCCAATTTAGGTAGAATGTTGTTTCGGTTATGTGATTGGCTGAAGGGTGAGAAAGAGGGGTTGTGGTTGTGTTGTTGTGACCGTTAAGAAACCCTAGAAGTTCCATGAAGTCTAGATCTTGTGAGATTGGTTGGTTGTGTTGTCAGGAGACCACGTAAAAGCTAAGGTGAGTGCAGTACTGTAGCTTATCTGGGTTTACGGTTATTCCTAATATAATATATTTGTGCTAGGATTTTCTGTGATGTTTGTTTAATTTGTTGATTTATTGAGTGGTTGATTTGATTTTTTGTTAAATTAAATTAATTAATTAATTACTAATTGATTAATTAATTACTAATTAATTAATTAATTACTAATTAATTAATTAATTGCTATGAATTAAATTGTCAAAAATTGGTGGGATAAAGTTTTTGAAATAAATTGCTGAAAAATTGTTGAAATTAAATATATGGAGTGATTGCTGAATTAAATTAATTAATTAATAGTTGAGAGTTAATTAATTGATGAATTGTTGTTGTGTTAGTTGCTGGATCCTGTAAGCATATTTATTATGCTAGAAAACTATTTGTTGACATGTGTGTATAACTGTGAGATAGGTTGATCGTCTTCTCAGTATTTATTAAATACTGACTGCGTCTATTCGTAATGGTGCAGGTAAGGGAAAAAAAAAACTAGCTGAAGCTCGTGGAACTGCAGTGACGGTTCAAGATAACATACCGAGAGGGTGTTTTTATTTATTTTTTATCGCTGTTGTGGTTGCTTGCTTTCGTAAACCGTTAGGTTGTTAGTTTGTTTGAATTTATTGGTTTATAATCAATATTATTGCTAAGTTATTTATTTGTTTCGTTTGTTGGGAGTTATTAGTATTTATGGGAATATTAATAAATAAAAAAATGGGTTGGGATATTTTAATATGACTCCTTATTTTTCCTCAAAGCTGATCAAGAAAATAGTCAATACTTACTAAAAATATTTCTAGTCAATATTTACTAAAAATATTTCAAGACTATGAAGTAGCTTCATGACAAATTAATCTTGAAAAATCGTCTATTACGCTTGAGAACCGTGTTTACCAATGCACGAGAGAAGGGATCATGCAGCGACTCAGTATACCAAATATTGGTGGTGGCAGAAAATATCTTGAATTTCCATAACAGTTCGGAAGAAAGAAAAAGGAGATGCTCCAATATATAAAAGAGAAGGTCCAAAACAAGATTAACGGATGACAAACGAGGTTCTTGAGTACTTCTGGTAAAGAGACTCTCATCAAATCAGTCGCATATGCTATGTTGTTGTATTCAATGAAATGCTCGAAAACAAACAGTATGATTGCAAGATTTTGGTGGGGCACTACACCAGAAAATAAGAAAATATTGTGGGTTGTATGGAAGAAATTGACAACATTAAAAAGAACTGGAGGATTAGGTTTTTCTGATCTAATAACTTCAATCAAGTGCTTCTAGCCAACAAGGTATGGAAACTCAAACATCGACCTAATAGTATTTTGTTTAAAATCCTCAAGGTTAGATATTTTTGGGAATGAGATATCCTATCAGGAGGAAGAGGTTCACAGCCATCATATGGTTGGAATTCTCTTTGTTTTGGAAGTGAATTGATTAGAAAAGAATGCATATCTATACTGGTAATGGGGGAGAGTATGAAATTAGGACTGGACCCTTGGCTCCCAATGGAACCGCCAAGACCACCTAGATTACTATCGAATGTCGATCCCCATCTTAATGTGAAAGATATTATTGGAGTGGGATGAACTAAGCAACGGGATGAACAGAAAATAGTAGCAATGATACACCATGAAGATCTGAGAGCCATCTCAAAAATGTTTTTACCAAATCACTCTGTGGAAGACAGTTATTTGGAGTCCAACAAGAAATGGTTCATTGTAGCATCTACAAGCCCACCTAATGAGGTACATCCTCAACTACCTTTGCCGAGTCATCCGGATATTGCAACAAATATCTGGATATTACGAATAGCCCCTAAGTTGAAGCATTTTTATGGAGAATAACATCATGAGCAATTTGAGTTGCAGAAAATCTGAGCTGCCGTAATATGCTAGTCAATCATTACAGTTCAAGATGTTGTATAGAAGTGGAAACAAGCAATCATGTATTCTTCACATGCATACATTCTGTTGTGGCTTGGAGAGTATCAGGTATTCCATATGTGTTTATGACTAGTGCTGATATAAACGTAGAAGATAAAATGCGATATCTATTTACGGTGTATGAAAACACTACTTTAGAAAAGCATGTACGACTTCTACCCTTTTGGTTATTATGGTGACTATGGAAAGCAAGAAACAACATGCTTTTTAACCACAAATGGATTAGTGTTTCGAAAACTTTTCAAAAAGCAGCAGAAAAGATACAAAGAAGTGGCTTTATGAAATAGAAAAGGAGGCAATGGTGATCAAACGAAGAACAAGAGTGCAAAACATGACTAACCGTGGATGGCAAAAACCACCTTGAGGTTAGGTTAAGTGTAACTACGATGCTTCACACCATGAAGGGGAGAGAGACTCTGGTTTAGGATAGATAATAAGGAACAATGAAGGTACAATACTAAACTGTGAAATGGGATGATTCCAAGGATGACATTCGGTAGAAGAAGTAGAATTCAGCGCTATTATGAGCTATACAATCTGAATGGTCTTACGGCTATAGAAAGGTGGATTTCGAAGGGGATAATTCAATATTAATTATTTAATTAATGATGACATAGAAAATTATTGCCTAAAGAACTATATGGACACCGTCAAACTATGGAGACTAATGGTTGATGCAATCGCCTTTACTTACAAGCCAATGTAGATACTAGATCCAACACCCAAAATATAAGTATTGTTTGTATATAGATATGAAACTCGCTATACTTGTAATGAACAAAAGTACATAACTCTAAAAATAAGTATTATAAATCCGAAAAAGAGAGATCAAACTATTGAAAGCCGTTACATCTTTATATGATTGGTCTATTTACGATGGTTGTCCTAATTTTCTTACATCCTTTGTAATGTATGACTCTAACAATGGTTATTAATAAAGGGTTTAGAAGGAAAAAAAAAAGATTTTGTGTATATATGTTTGATCATATAAAGAGAAGAAATAATATTTAGTTTAATTATTGGAAATAACATTATTTGTGTCTACAATGGTGGTGAAAAAATGTAGAAGATGGAGCATATTTCTCTTAAGATTAAGAGAAATGAACATGAAAAAGATCCATTTTACAAAGCTAGGGGTCTTATATTTATACAATATAGAGACTTAAATGTTGCTACTAAATTGTATGATTTCCTTTAAATATGTCCGCTTTATCCTGTATTTAATGTTGGAACGTCTCCAGTTTAAATCTCATTGGGCCTTTGTCGGGTTTCTGCTCCGTTGGACTTGTCCGTGTGCTCGGTGGTCCATCGTCCTCCACCTCGCGTTCCCGAGCTGATGACAGGTTCGCTGGTCTTAATGTCCTCAAGCTCGGTGGTCCATCATCCACCACTTCGAGCTCCCGAACTGATGACTGGTTTGCTGGTCTTAATATCCTTGTGGTGGTCCCTTACTTCCTCTCAAAGTGCCATTATTTGACCATTAATTCCAGAATTAACTCATAAAATAACTTCCATGATAATTAAATCATAAACTTGAATGACAAGTTTATTCCTTTAATCATGAACATTAATTCATGTATTGAATCATCAATTAATGTCAAGATTTGACCACCTCTTTTATGAAATATGGATTTTCTTGGGTTTTGGGAATCGATGGGCCTCCAATGCTCTAGATAGATCTTGTGTGCAGGATCCGGTACCAACATCCAAGACAAAAAAAAACTTATGCGCAGATCTTTTAGCTATGAAGTCTATTACATCCGATTATGTATGGGGTCTATGTATTGTTATTGTCCAGATTGTATGCTCTATGCTGTAATCTTAGTTTTAAAAAGCACGCATGTGGCGTGCCATGGCGCATGGTGCACCATTGCAAGGGGAAGATCGCCATAGAGAATGAAGGCATTGCTAGATCCAAAAGGCGCGCACCTTGATGCGCTTTATCCAAAGCGATAGCGCATCATGGCCAGGGACATGTTGATTATGGCGCAAAAAAAATATAATGTAATGTTTTTAATGTAATAATATTTTATTAAAACTAACAATTATTTCATTGTAATCGGATTGGTGGTCTTGTAATGGAGATTCAGCTCCAAACCTCAAGAACTTTGCCACAAAGGTTCTTAGTCTCACTTATAGTTCCACCGGTTGTGAGAGGAATTTGGGTGTTTTTCAGCTTGTAAGTAATCTTAATTTTATTATTTAATTGATATATAAAAAATATTATGCAACTTATAATCTTTTATTATAACAACTTCATACAAAGAAGAGGAATAGATTAACCCAAAGTAGAATAAATGACATGGTTTTGTGAAGTATAATTGGGTTTTGCAATGTCGCTACAAGAGAAAAGACATCATTGATTCTATTCTATTGGATGAGATTAATGACAATGATGAGTGGCTAGTTGGAACAATGGATGGGGGCTCTTCAGATGATGAAAATGATGATTTTTGTTTGAAGATGATGAACCTAGTTATGCAAGTAGATCAGCTGCAACTAAAGTAACCGCAATGTCTGCAATTTTGAGTCGATTGGAAAAAGAAAAATGTATTACTAGCAGTTCCAATCCCCAAACATCTTGTAGACCACAACCTCATATGGCGTTGGTTGATGAAAAAGATGATGACATGGAAGAGGAATTTGGTGGAGATGAAGTTCAAAAGGATAATGTAGGCGAGAATGAAGATTATGAGTACGAGTTGTTAGATTATCCTTATTAGTGGAGATGAATATCAAAAGGATATTTGCTTCTCTTTCAGATTTTTTTCTGGATTAAACTATGTATTTTATTTTTTGTTTTTAGTATTTTATTTTAAATTTCTAAAATTTATTAATTTAAAAGTATAAATATATATTTTTATTTTATTTATATTTTTTGGTGCCTTATCTCTAAATGGCAATGCGCCATGTGCGCCATGACCCATGGCGCACATAAGGACACTTGGTGCCACAGTGCACTGTGCCATTTAAAACTAAGATTGTAATTCGTGACATTGAAAAATTTGATTAATAAAGTTTTTGTAAGGAAAAATAATAATTAAATAAATTAAATATTGAAAATTTTAAGAATTGCATGACTGTGGTTAACTCGTTAAATTGGTTATCCTGAAATATAATCTTGATGATCAGATAAATGAAATCTTGAAGAACTCATTACATAATTGAAATTTGGAATCCAAAAATGTGTTGTCATTTAAAAAATATAATATTGATAAAAAACCAAAGTATTAGGAAAATAGGACAAATAAAATGTAAGACACATATAGTATTTATATTATATATTACTTTACCTATTGTAATTGCAATAACATATTACATGTACAGATTGAGATTTAGATTTTCTTCAAAACATACAAAATTAACAGGAAAAGTTAAAACTCTAATAGGTGTAAAACTTAAAATTATTATAGAATTTACAAAATTATGTATGACTTAAAGATGATGAATTGTGGGATATGTGTCTTGACTTATATGAAAATGTCTGTTTGATATGTTACCAAATGGTGTTGTAACTTACAATAGTTTAATTGATGTTTAATAGCAGAATACATAACAAAAAGAATCTATCACATAAAAGACTTTAAATCCTATTTGAATGATTCTTCATAACAAAACTCTACTAAAAGCGTCATTTTTTGCAACAATATATAGAATTAAAGCAACGTAAAGCACCAAAATATTTTCACATGCATAATATATCAAACATGTGGTATACGATATTCAAATTCACTAAACTTTCGTGAAACATGTTTTTAATATATTAAGTTTGAATCTCTCACTAGTCACTACTAGAACTCGATGAGTTATATGATTCTTCCCTCTCAGCTGTTGGGAATCGAAGAAAGAAATGAAGAAAACACATGAATTAAGCTTAAATATTTTTTTGTTATTTTTCAAAAAATATAAGAACGCTTTAGTAATTTAAGATTTTGTTGATTTCTAGTTGTTAGATCCTTTGAATTGTTGCACAAATAAATAGTAATAGTAATTTTTAGTCGGTGTCGCTGGTTTTGGTCGCTGCAGTATCCAAATGAACAATGTTTGATCGTTAATGTTCCACACTTGTTGGTAATAGTTTTAATGAGTTCTTTAGAAATAACAAAACTGGCAAAACGAAAACAAAAAATTATTTGATATCACAGTATTATTAAAAGATAAATTCAAAATAAAACGAAATAACCGCTGAACATACTTATGAATGTTAGGGTATATAAAACGTTTGTGAAAAAAATATTATCATAGTTGAAAATGATCACTTTTTTCACTCTACATAGTGAATGACATTTTATAAAACTATCTAAATATTCTTGCTGAATATAACATTTAGAAGAAACATACCTTACACTATATTTATAAAAAAAACTTTATAACATGAGAATTATAAAGCGTTGGTCATTCATGTAAAAATCATAAAATTCAGAATTAAGTTAGAAAATTACGTGGGAACAATAAAAATTAGAACAAAAGACCAATAACAATTATTAATAACTATATGAAATAACATATGCCTTCTCAAAATAAAATTAATATGTTCAAATTGGTCACAAAGAATTAGACATATTAACTAATAGAAGACTGATACACAAACCAGTTCAATGTTTAAGACCAAAACATTAATAACCGAAAGAAATCATATTACCTCAAAAACAAAACATATATTAATACATAAACCATGCAAATGTCGTACAAGTTACCAAATTTAGATGAAAAGTATACATATGTGATGAAAAAAGTATATTTATGTAAAACTTTTGTGCAATTGAAAGACCAAATCTGTCTCAAAACTAATTTCACATCAAAGTCAATTAGGCATGTTAACTATTACAAGATTAATATAATTTGAAAACTCATCAATACAAAAATAAATCAAGATTGAATAATTCAATAGACATATAAAATGTGTTAACAAAAATTGAAAGAGATGTATAGAAGTTACATTTATTTATTGATTCTATTAATCATGAGACATATTCAATCTTCCTATAGCATCATAACCAAATCTATTAAGTTCTTAAGTTTATGATATGTTCTTGTACATACATCATACTTATTCTTGAATTTGTCCCATAAATATTTCTTCCCATATTTCTCGTCAAACTTCTTTCTCATGAATTCTTTTCAGTTTGATTCAATTCCGTTATTCTTTTATTCTCTTTCATCCACAAATAGTTGAAAATAATAATGACACTAGTCGTCATTCTAGTTCTAAATAATAACTCTTATTAGTTAAAAATCAACCAAAATGTTACTTAATTCATTATTATTCTTCTTCTTATGATTCAAATAAAATCCACGAATATCTGCAATAGAAAATAAGGGAATGGTCTTCCAAAAATATTTAATGTATTCCAAAACTTATTTAACGAACTATTGGAATAAATCGCTGTTGTTCCAAATATTTTGGACGCAATTTAAATGTTTTCTTTACAAAAAAACAAAAATACAAAACAAAATAAGATATCTAATATCACAATATTTTTAAAAGATATATTAGAAATAAAACAAAACAACCATTTAACCTATTTATGAATGTTAGTGTATATAAAAATTTTGTTAAATTTTTTTCATAATAGTTGTGAATGATCGTTTCGCTTTCGCTCTAAAGATTGAATGACGTTCTATAAAATTCTCTAAGTGTTATTGTTGAAAATAGCATTAATAAGAAACATGTCTTACAATAAGGACACTCTATGAGGACAGTTTTCTAGAGGGGACATTGAGACCAGTTCTTAATATAGTTAAAGGAAAATTGATCTACAAAAATGAAAAAACAATATTAATCTTAGAAAGAAAATTTATAACATGAGAAAAGGTAGAGAGATACATATAAAAATAGGTGTTGAAATAACGGAATCCAACAACAATCCCAAGACATATATAATGCACTCACATACACCCTTTAGCAACAGAGAAATCTAGTTAAAATAGAAACTGAAATCATTACAATCTCATAGCATAAGAAGTAAAATGTTACTAATAACTAGCATTTCTACTGTATCATACATTGTGCATTATGATACGAATACTAATATTGTTATCTGATCAGTTGTGCAATCTAGTTTATGATTATAACGACAAAGAAGTATTATGAAAATAATTTTTTTATTTTTCTGGTTTTATTGACCTTCATAGTATTATATGTTTTATTTGTTTCTTATAAATCAAATTTTAGCTCTGGATTTGTCTAGTTTGAAGAGATAGTATTTCTTCATGTTAATATGATGATATATTTTTATAGAAAATGATAATTTATTCTAAAAAAATATTTTATCTTATTGTTTAGTGTGTTATAAAATTATTTTAGAAATAAATTTAAAATGTATTTAATAATAATATGTTAAAGTTTCTCCCAAACTTTTATAGATATCATTTTGTGATATGTTAATAAGTTACTACTCCCTCTATATCAGAAAAAATGATTTCTTGAGGTTTTATTCTTGTATCAAAAAGATTGATTTCCTGTAGTCGATTTAATACATTTTTATTTTCAAGATCAGTTAATTACTTAATGTTTTTACTTTTACAAAGAATAATTAATTGTATGTATTTGGAATGAGGAGGTCAAAAGCCTAATTAATGTTTACATAAATTTAAGAACAAACCTATAAAATACTCCAACGAGTTTTTTTTTGTTTTCTCTTATTCCTTTTTCCTAAATCAAAATGAAGCAAGAAGAAAACATGAAGAAAAAAAAGAAGAAGGTGAATACTCAAGGGATATTTATATGATAAAATTATATACTACAAGAAGTTGGATTTAAACAAGTCACATGATGACGAACAAGATGGTGAATACTCAAGGGATGTTTACATGATTAAATCATACACTATCCAGAAGTTGCAATACTTAGTTGTATTGATTTTGGCTCCATTCTAAAATTTTAGTTTTTGAGAAACGTAACTTTGGATCTAAATTTGAAATTTGTAACAAAATTTCGTCTTTAAAAGCTACTCCTATAACTAAATTTGTAAACGTAAGTTTGACTTAAAATTTTTTGAGGAGTATAAGATTTTATTTGTAGAAGAAATGTGAAAAGACCCCAACAAACAAATCATGAAGCATTTAATATTTGGTGTAATTATAATTATTGGAAAAAGATAAGTGGAGTAAAAAGCAATTTGAGATTAAATTTTATTATTTTTTCAAGATCATTTTTTAAATCTTAGTGAAAAACTCAGGAATTCATTTTTTTCTCATACAGAAGGAGTATTTAATAACAAATTAGCAAATAAAAATATAAAAATGACCTTTGATTATAAAATATCTAATAAAATAGTCATCAGTCTACATTGTCTTTCTCGCTCTCCAATCAAAATTACGTTTATATCCATTTTCATCTTTGCCATTGTTTAATTTAACATGTTATTGTGTAAAAGCATATAATATTATTTCTGTTAACATGTTAATATTGCAAGTGAAACAATAGTATTGCAAGTGAAACAATAGTATTGATTGTTTGTAGTTTTTAAAACAGTTTTTGGTAAGTGTTATTTGTTTTAATCATCCGAATTACTTATTTGTCTTCGGATATTTTTGATTTTTTCTAGCTTCTAAAAATGTGAATTATCTTTTACTGAGACATTGTATCAATTAGTTATCTTTTATCAAAAAAAAATGTTAATTACTTTTTTTTTTGACACAATGCTATTTTTCTAATTAAACTCTAAATTTCGGCTACTGCGCAATGAAGCCCATTAATCATTCACCAAAAAATGAAGCCCATTAATCAAAGTTGTCCCTTTTTATTAATTGTTTTTTTAATTATATGTGAAAAAGACAACAATAATTCAGTCAGCTTATTTTCCAGTATTTTCTTTTAGCTTCTTGCCGCATGATTTAAAAAAGTAAAACAAAAAGTGTTTTGAACAAAAAGAAAAAGAAAAAAAAAGAAACGAGAAGGGAAAGAAGAAATCGATGCGTCGATCTAAGGTCTTCTTCTCAGTGATTTCTGGGGAAGATGCTTTCGATTTCTGGAATTAACTCTGTGGATTGATGAATCTCGTTTCGAATTTCCCGAGTTTGCTCCAATGTAAGTGAAATCATTCTTCGATTTGTGCTGACTTCTTTCTCTGTATCGTTACTTTTCGGGGGAATTAGAGAAAATTTCAGAAGCTTCTTGTAGTTTGATGCTGAAACTTAGTTTTGTAGTTTCTCGAGCTGCTCGTATGGTTAGTTCGTCGGAATTTGGAAGCTATGTTTAATCTTTTAACGAGTGGTTCGTATAATTGGTAGATGATCTGATACGAATGCTTTTTGATCATCAACTACGCAAGCCTCTTTTGATTTTGTGTATAACATGAAGAAGCTATTCGTAATTGATTAATTAATACTATCAATTTTGATTTTTGTGGAGCGTAATTCGTGATTGTGATCTGCATTTACAGGTTGCTTCACTTTAATTGAGTTATAGAAACTTAAGCCTACAATCTGGGGAAAAATATATGATGGATGTGTTTGACTTGTGATGTTGGTAGATGACGCATGATGATTTCTGAGAAGCTATTTGGAGAGGAGTCAATCCGGCAAGATCTGGAGGTTTTAACCGTATCGAAGCGACTCGTGAAAAGTGTTAGCCAGAAGTTAAAGAAAAAGATCCACAAAACTGAGGTGGAAGATGAAGCGGACTCAAGAGGAGGAGCGGTGAATTGTCTAAGTATCAGTGTTGGCTGCAAAGTTGCAGATACAGGTGAGGATTTTGAGGATTCAAGCAATAGGAGATGGTCCAGTGCTAGTGAGGAAGGTAAAGGATTGATGACTTTTTGTGGAACAGAAGAAACTAGGTTAGATTGCTTCTCTTATGGGGTTAAAGAGATGTTCTGGAGGAAGAATAACAGAAAATATCTAACAAACTCGGTGAAGGACAACCAAAAGCATATATTCCTACCCGATGATATTCTGGAAATGTGTTTGATGAGGCTTCCTTTGACCAGTCTAATGAATGCACACCTTGTTTGTAAGAAGTGGAGATCCCTGGTAACCACCCAGCGGTTCCTTCAGCTGAGACGACAAGGCTCTTTTCAAACCCCGTGGTTGTTTCTTTTTGCTGCTCTTAAAGATGATTGTTCATCTGGTGAAATTAATGGATATGATATATCTCAAGACAAATGGCATAGGATTGAGTCGGATTTACTCAAGGGGCGGTTTATGTACTCGGTGACAAGTATCCATGAGGAGCTTTATATAATTGGGGGTCGTTCTATGGACAGGCACTCTCTCAAGTCCCATAGAGGGATCTTGGTGTTTAGCCCTTTAACCAAATCATGGCGTAAAATTGCATCTATGAGATATGCTAGATCACTTCCCATCGTTGGTGCCTCTGAAGTTACTTCAGAATTCTCGATCATACAGACCCAAAAGAATCGCCATGATAGACGCTTTCACCTGTCAAGAGTTGGCGAAGAGTCAGATGTTTATGAAGACCCTCACAGGCTATCTGTAAGACGACAACACAGAAACTCTGCTGATCAAGATGGAACTAAATCCCACAGATTAACAAAACAAAAGCTTGATGGGCTAAACCGAAACAACTCAAAGAGATTTGTGCTCATTGCCATAGGTGGCACTGGATTGTTCGATGAGCTGCTGGATTCAGGTGAAATATATGACTCAGCAACAAACACATGGTCAGAAATCCAGAGACTCCCGATGGGTTTTGGGGTTGTGTGTTGTGGGATAATATGCAACGGAATCTTCTATGCTTATTCTGAGAATGATAAGCTATCAGGGTATGACATAGAGAGAGGCTTCTGGATTGCGATCCAAACATCGCCAATACCTCCCCGGGTTCATGAGTTCTACCCTAAACTTGTTTCCTGCAACCATAGGTTGTTCATGCTCTCAGTTTCATGGTGCGATGAAGGAGATGGACAAATTGGGAGGAGAAACAAAGCGGTGAGAAAGCTGTGGGAGTTGGATCTTGTATACCTGACATGGACCGAGGTTTCAGTACACCCGGACGCACCAATGGATTGGAACGCAACATATGTCTCAGACCAGAATATACTAATGGGAGTTGAGATGTTCAAGATCTTTGGACAGGGATTAGGTTTCTTTACTGTCTGCGATATATCGATGGAAGAAGTCTCTTGGAGACATGTTTCGAGGAACCAAAGGAGTCAAAAACTTAATTTATCTTGTAAAAACAAGACCATTGCCTTGCTTCATCTCTGATCTTTTTTTCATTCATTTTTATAACTAAATTTCAAGACTTGTCAATTGATTGATTCATGTAATGAAAAGAAATGCAATGTTCTAGTCCCTTTTGATTGATATGAAATCTAATGTTCGTAATTTTAATAGATTTTGTTCTGTGATTCCATAGGGATCAACTGATCAATTCATTGAATATTTAGGGATGTTCGACTGATCAACCACGAGGGATAGAACTGTGTTCAGATCGTCCGGAATTTAAAAAACAAAACTCTATAACTCTATTTCTATAATTTAAATAAAGTGCAATTGGTTTGGTTATGGAGTTGGCAACTGGATGGTGGTTTCTATACTGATCTGTTCATATCTTCATTATGATGATGGTGATTGCGATCGTGATCACACCGACAGTAATGGTTGATCAGTTTCTGTGTCTGTCAGGCGGGTTTTTGTTCGGATATCAGCGGTAGAAGATCTGAAACCGAGAGAAGCCAATGAACATCTTAGCCAAGTCGCTAACTATTGAAAACGGCTTCGTTTTCAAAAAGTTCCTCCGATATCGGAGGCGTTTCATTCCTAGCTCATTGGAGTGGATTGTTTTTTTATATGATTTTCATTGATGTGTGAAGGGTTTTCTGACTCTTCATGATGCCCAACATTCTCAAAACTATTTTAGTGAAGGGATTGAGTATAAAATTTGAAGAACATGTTGGTGTATTGGTCGACGAGTCTGGGATCCCGGAAAACTAAAATTACGGAAAAACAATAAATCGGTGAAAGAGAAGATACCAAGTGCCATAGACAATCTTAGGAGAATATAGAGTTTCATCCAGGAGATGATAGACAAAGCGATAATAGCCAAAAACGTCGATCTCATCAAATTGGGATTGACTCTGAATAAGGAAAGAAACAAATTAAATTATTTGTTGGTGAGTAAATCGCTATCGAAAGCATCGTAGATATTCACTTTTTCATCGTCTTTTTTAATGATCAGTTATGTATTTGTTGATGTGTACCTAAATTTGTTTTTTTTTTTTATGTACTATGGTTGTATTCCATTTAATTTTAATGAATGATTTGGAAAAAAAAAAAAAAAAAAAAAACTATAACATGAAACCAATTAAAATAATATTCAAAGTTATTCCATTTAAACTTTCAATAATGCAGCTGAATTATAAAAAGCAAGAAAAGTCAATTGTAGGATTATCACAAAAGCGTATATATGAAGTTGCTTAAGTGGCTATCAAATTTTGGAAATGGCAGGCTGTTGTTGAGCTTGAGGGACGAAATAAATAAGTGTGGTTATCCATCTAACAAAAAATGATTTAGTTCAGTTCGGTTCAGTTATCGGTTATCGGTTAGTTCGATTATTTATTTTGTTACCAAAATTAATTAAAATATCAGTATTATGATTTAAATTCGATTAAATTCAAATATATTCGGTTAATTAATTGAAAAACAATAATTGAGCTACTTTTAATTCAGGCAAAAATGGAAATTCTGAAGTCAATTGGACCTTACTTTAAAAACAAAAATTGGGTCTTTCTTAAAAAACAAATTTGGGCATTTTTCTTTTATTTCTTTTCTTTTGATCTTATACACACATATGTATGTATCTGCCTCTCGACAAAAATGAACATGGTTGAAAGGCAGATCTTGCAGATTGCGGCAGCTCGACAGATCTCGACGGTGAAGATAGTGAAGACGACGATGAACAAGACGGCGACTCATAAAAAGACGGTGAAGACGACGGCAACAGCTATGAGTGAGTGATAATTAATTTTCGGGTAACTTAATTACCCATAACCAAATCAAACCGAAGAGAAACCCGATCTCAATTTATATATATTTTTGATCGGTTCTCATCCAATAAAGGAATCCAAACCGATTTGCCCAAACCACGGTTTGGAAAAATCAGTTCGAGTTTTAATCTCAAGCCTAACCATGAGTATATCGTGGAGGGGCTCTAACATTGGTCATATCTATACTTTTTTACTTGTGTTGGAAGAGGCCATTCGCAATAGATGTTGTCTAACCACCCAGGCTCATATCATAAATTTTTGGGTCCTAGGCAAATTTATGATATGAGCCTGGGTGGTTAGACAACATCTTTTATCGAATACCAGACTTCATGAGCCGATGGTCATGGAACCATCTTTCCAAGAGAGACTTACTGTACTTCAGATTTCCGTTAGAGAGTGTGGGGACGCTATTCGATTTCTAACTATTTTATCAATTATGCAAACAATATGACTCGCCAGATGAGTGAACCATCCAAATGTTTTGAAGTTGTAGGAAATAGGGGAAGTGGGGAAAGATTTAGATAGTAGGGCTTAAACAAGATGTGAATATGAATAGAATTTGAGAGTTATATTTTCTTCTTCCTCAAGAGCAAAGAGATGAGTAGTTTGTGCGTTATTTTCTTCTTGCTCACTTCCTCGGCCGTCTAAGGTACTTTGCGTTATCTTCTTGTTCTCTTCCTCAAAAGCAACCTATTTAGTTTGTGAAAAAGAGTTAAACACACTAAAGATAATACGAAAATTCCTAATATATGATGCAAGTTTCAGAGAGGTAACCCATGTCATAAATTATCTCCAACTACTTTTTATTATGAAGAAGATGTTGGTTTATGGTTGGTTTGCAATCATGATTAGGCAGCATACCGAACCGGTTTAGATAAACGGTATGTTAGCTCTCGTAACTCTTGGATAAACTCATTCATGTCTCTTTGAAAAGGCACTTGCGTTTGTCTATAAAAGGAAGAAAACACAGAGAAATAGAACTTTATGATCATTGACGCAAAGAGAAAAATCTAGAGAGAAAAAATGTTTTAGAGAGAGCAAGCTTCACAGATCAACCAGAAGGGCACTTGAACGGTAACTAGTGGTTGATTTCCATCTGTGATTTCAACCCCGATCTCTGCGTCCAATTTCCAGTCAATTCCATGCCGAATTCATCGCTTAAACCAGGCTAAGGTATGTGTTCGGTTACACGCTTCCGCATAAAAATCTAACATTGGTGTCAGAGCATTTGGATTCGGTTCCTGCATGTTTTTGTTCTTAGCAATAATGTTCAAAAAATATTTATGTGTTAGTCTTGTCCATTCATGATGAATTAGAAAAAAAAATGAATTTGAGATAGTTATGGAAAATATCGAACTTTTGTTTCTCTCACAACTTTCTGTAGAAAATTCAGATTTTTGTTTTTGGCCAAATAAAAATGTAGAAAGCTTTCGGCATAATTGTGAGTAAACCGCAAATTTTGTTTCGTTCATAACTCTCTGTAGACATACTGGAATCGCATGATTTTTGTGTCTGTGTGTAGATATTGAATTGATCTTTCTATTGGTATATAGAACGCAAGGTTTGGTTAAGTATACAGAGAGATTTGAGGGTTGTCGTTTTATGCTGAATAGCTGCATACATATGTGTTAGGAAGAAGGTGAATAGCAATTGTAATGTGTCGGTTTTTTATTTGTCTGGAAAATACATATTTGTTTTAGCAGTAAAATGAGTTTGGTATGTCCAAAAATTTGAAAATTTCAATTCCGTTAGATTCGTCTCGATGAAGAGATTTGGATTCTGAAATAAGTTTGATTTAGTGGGGGTTCTAATTTGTTTAGAAATTAAAGTTTTGTATGAAACAAGTTGATTTGTTGTGATGAGATTGTAATACGGTGATGATTGGGAATATAGTGAATTCTTGATCTCGTATTATAAATTGAGTTACTTTGGATTAATTTGTGTTCATTGCAAAATTTTGTGTTGTGTATTAGAAGTATGCAAATAACATAATGTCTCTTAATGGTCAAACAAGTATGACGTCTGCTTGTAAGAAAATTGTTGTTAAGCTCACTCAAAGAGACAAACTGGATAGTGAAAATTATGACACTTGGTATTGTAAAGTCCAGTATGCCCTTGAGGGATTATATTTGATGAACAGAAAATCCAAGTGGTTCCCCGCTCATTACTTGGAAGTTGACATCATATGAAGGTTCAAATGACGCATAATATTAATGCGAAAATATTTGAGGATATATCACGTCTTCTTGAGTGAGAGAATGATCACCTAGAGGCTACTAAACCCTTTAGTGAGGCCAACATAGCAAATTCAAGATCATGTTTGAAGCGTAAGAGGGGTAACAAGGGAAAGTAAGCTCCCTATCAATATGAACTTAAGAAGCAAAACAAATATGCCAAGTGTGGCAAGCGAGGAGGCTAGAAAGAAAATACCAAAATAAAATGCTACAATTGTAGTTCATTAGGTCATTTTGCTCGTCAATGCACTGAGGAAAAGAAGGTATTATCCTTAAAATCTACTTGTAAGTATGCTTTTATTTCTAGTTGTGTAATGCTTGCTGAATCTCATCCTTTGTGGATTGTAGACTCAGAAGCAACATACCACGTAGCTAGAAATAGAGAAGTATTTGTGGAGTATCAGTGGATTCCTAAAGGTTAAAGATGGTTGTATGTGGGGAACAACTCCAAATTTGCGGTACTGGATATCGGCACTTGCCAACTACATTTATGAGATGGAAGGGAAGAAAACCGATGTAATGCATCTGAGACCTTGGGGGTCTGCAGCGTTTGTTCGTGATAGTTCTCATCCTCATAGAAAATTGGGTTCTATAGGAAAGAAGTATATCTTTATAAGATACTCTGAGCATTCTAAGAGTTATGTGCTCATCGGCGAACACTCAGATAGAAGTGTAACAGAAATCGAATCATAAAATGTTATGTTCTCGGAAAATGACTTTCTTTGAATGGGATGGGTTGATAAGGAATTCCATCTTCAAGAGATGGATGATCCAACTAATGTTACTCCTATAACCAATCTATGGAAGTTGGTGAAAGTTCATGTGAACTCTCCCAACTTAGTGGGAGAGAGACACTGGTTAGTGATCTTCATAGGAAGGAATCATAAGAGTCTGAGGAGCGTAGAAGTGACCATTGAAAATTCTTCGACATCGTTTTGGGGTCGAAGGAGAAACTTTAATAGTTGCTCTGCTCGATGACTTAAAGCCTCGAACGGTATATGAGGCTCTCTCTCGCCCAAATTCGGATGAATGGAATGCTGCAATAGGAGAAGAAATATGAGGAAAAAGTTTCCTTATTCTAGCCATAGTTTTCGAAATAGATTTATTATTACTTCAAATGGATGTTAAGACTGTTTCTTAACGAGGGTTTAGAAGAAGAAATCTACATGGAACAACCAATTGGTTTTGTTGTAAACGGCCAAGAGCGCAAAGTTTGCAAGCTTAAATGTTCCATATATGGTTTAAAGCAATCTTCTCGACAGTGTTATTTTCATTTTCATCAAGCTATAACATCTTATGAGTTTACGATGATTAGTGAAGACCATTGTGTCTATGTCAAGAGCACTGGACAAACCTTTGTAATGTTATCTATATATGTTGATATCTTGTTGGCTAGAAACAATTTGGAGTTTCTCACAACCGTGAAGGAATGGTTATCATCTCATTTCGAGATGAAATATGTGGGAGAAGCTGATTATATATTTGGTATAAAGATACAAAGAGACTAATTAAGGAAATTATTAGCTATTTAACAAGAGTCATACATTCGCACGATCCTTGAAAGGTTTAATATGCTTGATAGTAACCGCATTGAAACTCCAATGCAAAAAGGTGAAGGCCTAAGGCTTAATATGTGCCTTTAAAATCCTTGATGAGAGAAAAGAGATGGAAAAAGTCCAATAGTCTAGTGTTGAGGGCAGTTTGATGTATGCTACGATGTACACTCGGCCGTGTATTTGTTACGTAGTTGACTTGGTAAGTTGTTACAAGTGAAATCCCAGGAATATATGGACTATTCCTTGTGTTATCAAGGAAGTGATTTGCGCTTAATGAGATTTACAGATACCGACTGGGCTAGCGATATGGATGAGTGTAAATCAGCTTTAGGATATGCTTTCTTTCTTAATGATGGTGCCATCACTTGGAGTAGCAAGAAAAAATCTTGTATAGCTCTATCCACGATGGAGGCTAAGTTCATTGCATGTTCAACATCAGTTCAAGAAGCTTTATGGCTGAAAATATTCTTAGAAAGCTTACATATTACTTCAGAGGCTTCGTGCCCTGCGACTTTTAATTATGATAGTCAAGCTTGAATTGTTTTCTTGAAAGATCCTAAGTATCATGAAAGGACAAAACACATTGCAGTTAAAAATAATTTCATGAGAGACATTATGAAAAATAAGGAGGTGGTCTTTAAATACATATCTACGAATAGGATGGTATCTGATCCATTTACCAAACCAATCCCAAGTGATGTTTATCTCGCTCATATTTGAGCTTTAGGTCTGCGTAGAATTTGATGTATGTACTTGTGGAAATTGGCCATTTGACATTGTATTTTTGTTTTGATGTTTTATATATATCTAGTGATATTTTAGACATCATATACTACGGTCAAATTTTTGTGTTTTGTATACTTACATGCAAATATTAAAAAGTGTCAAGAGATTGGTTCACTCACATGAACAATCGCCTCAGATTTATTTGTGAAATCTTAAGATGAGACATAACGAGCTTGGCACTAGTGGGAGCTTGCCTAGTAAGGCTAGTCAATGTCACCTTGATAAAGAGTCAAAATGAGACATTGATCATGATTGACCCAGAATCATGAATACTTGGAAAAGATAGATAAGAATATAATCAGGCGCTAGATAGCGAGCTGGTAGCAGCTTGATCCACGTAGTAGTATTTGGTTTAACCAATTGGCATATGCTCTTGAAGAAAGAGTTAACTACTATGATATGTGAGTTATACCACATGTGCTGGTACGAACATATAGGAAGAGACTGATATTTTCTTTGAAATCCATATCACTCACAATGTGAGTTCCTATAAAACTTATTATGGTTTCAAGTGTTACCCTTGAACCTTCGTCTATGTTCTTGAAGGGATTATCTAATGTTTGCTACTTTAGTATGTTTTCCAATGGTTTTGGAATAATAAGCCTTATGGAACATGCTAGGAAAGCAGTTAGTTTGGAACAGATGGACATGAGTACGGAAGGGAAAAACTATTTGTTTTTACATTGACATATGTGTTTGCTGGTCAGCCACTATATCACTCAAATTGGAGTTTGAATATAGTGAACACATAATACAAAATGTCTAACATATGCTATAGGGATAAGATATGTTGAGATTGATGCAAAAGATATGAGTTTGGGGAACAGCAAGACATGCTGAAATGCAAAAAAAAATTGGGTTGTAGCAGTTATGTATCCCTAATAAGTGCATAAATTAGCTCCCAAGTGCATGTGTACTCGTAGGGTCACATGGTTCATGTATCGTATGATTTTGTGTGACGATTCTCAAGCTTAATCTCTAAGATTTCTCTAGTCTAGTTATGCTCCCTATCATGTGCGAGTGGGAGATGTTGGTTTATGGTTGGTTTGCGCAAATGATTAGGCAGCATACCAAACCGTTTTAGATAAACGGTAGTTACGATGTGTTAACTCTCGTAACTCTTGGATAAACCCATTCATGTTTCTATGAAAAGACATTTGGGTTTGTCTATAAAAGGAAGAAAATGCAGAGACCAAAGAATGAGAAATAGAACTTTGGGATCATTGACGCAAAGAGAGAATTTTAGAGAGAAAAACATTTTAGAGAGAGCAAGCTTCAAGAGATCAACCAGAATGGCACTTGAACAGTGACTAGTGGTTGATTTCCATCTGTGACTCAATCCCAATCTCTGCATCCAATTTCCAGTCAATTCTATGCCGAATTAATTGCTTAAACTGGGCTAAGTTATGTGTTTGGGTTACACGCTTCCACATAAAACTCTAACAGAAGAAAATATATGCATGCAATTACCTTTTCTTCTTCCGCAAGAGTAGAGATATGAGTTGTACTATGCCTTATCTTCTTCTTGTTCTCTTCCTCGCTTTCGTTCTCAAACAGGTAATAATGTTCATCATCTTCTTCTCAGGTCTTAAAGCTAAGACAAATAGTGGGCCTATGGTCTGGATGCTAGTAGACTTTAGGGATTCCAATCTCAAGATTAAACTTCATGGTATGACAGTAATGCACTACCATGAAGTTAAAGAGACCTCTTTAGGCAGGTATAACAAGTTACTAAAGTTATATACTAGATATTACTACAAGATAACTTACAAAGCAAAAAAAATGTGATTCTTACCATAAAGTGACCAAGTTGTTTCAAGACCCAATTTCCTCACAGTAGTGAAGAGAGAATGTGTTCAAATCGGTCGTGGAGAGTGTTTTATCTTTATTTTGCACTCCCCATTCATATCCTTCTTGTGTAACCTTAAACAGTGTTAGCAACTGTTTTGGTTTGATGTTGCAGAAGGCAACAACAACAACATCCTTATCCATATAAGTGGAATGAAAGAGGATATTAATTGGTGTCACTGTTTGGATCTCTTGAGGAACTGTGCGTATGTATCCAAAACATGTCATGTCAGATGCAGCTGATCCTTAGGTACACTTGGTGACTTCAAATTATTAAAGTGATGAAACATGTCATTTGTTTTATAGATCTTTTTATAATCTATGCGCTTTTCTTTGGGTTTTCTGTCTTCTTATGTTTGATTTTGAATCATTTTCGATTAAAGTTAAGATCCCATTTTGTTTGGTTGTTTTCACTGTTTTAGCTTCATGTGGATTCGTCTCCGTCATCTACTCCACTGTCTTACCCGAATTTCTCATTTTACGAGTTTAGATTTTGGTGTGAAAAAATAATTAATCAAGTTTTTGACTGAAAAATAACGGGATTTTTCTTGGTGAGAAAATGATGGGATCGTTATTGATGGAAAAATTGTGGATTTTTAATTTTCACGCGAAAGTATGGATTTATTTTTTTGTTTGAAAAATTACGAAACCAAGTTTTTGGTGGAAAAATTGTTGATTTTTTTTGCGGGAAAATTGCGGATTTCTCATATTGACGGAAAACTACAGATTTGCATTTTGGTGCAAAAATACATAATCAAGTTTTTGGCGAAAAAATTGTGGATCCACTTTTTTGCATAAAAATTGCAAATTTCTTATTTTTTGTAAAAATTTGTAAATCATGTTTTTGGCGCATAAATTGCGGATATATATGTTGGCGTGAAAATTGTAGATCTGTACTTTGGCAGGAAAATTTCATATTCATATTTTGACAGAAAAATTGAGAAATTGTATAACTGGTTAAGTTGGTTTAATTTAATTTTACGAAATTTGATGGTTAAATGGTTAAAACCATCAACCTATTAAATTCAATCCATTTGACCCATCAACCCATTTAATCCATCAATTCATTAGGATCATAATTTTTAACGTATTAAGATTCATGGGTTCGGTTGTGTTGAGTCATACCCATGACCCGTTTTAACACCCTAGTTAAACCATAGAACTTCAATAAATAAACTTGTCACTAAAGGGCCATCAAAATTATAATTGCATATATGTTGCCATTCGGCCACCAAAAATGTCATAGCCAACATTAATTTAGTCACAATTTTTTAAGTTTTGCTGCTAAAAAATTGGTACCTAGATCGTAATTTCCTTTCCGTAATTAAAAAAAAAAAATCAAATGGAAAGTAGTGATTTACGTTTCGTATGTGTCAAAGCAAAATTAGAGCAAATGCAAAGCGCATGAACTCTAAAAGCAGAATTTCAAGCACTACTTGTTGCGATGCACCTTGGAAAGAGGTTACCAAAAGCTAATTTTGAAAAAGATAATAAAGCTGTTTTTATGACATCATAACGATTATCTCACTTCAGAATTGGATCCGAAACATTATACTTTGGAAGAACGAGTTTGAATTTCCGATGACAATACAAGATGGCGGCTTATAGATTAGCAAAAGAAGCTTTTCAACCTCATACGTCTTATGTATATTACTTTTATGTTTCTTGTGATATTGTACAAATTCTCCATGAGGATCACATTTTGTCTCAACCTCTTTAATCAATGAAACTATGAAAGTAGATCTTAATTGAAAAAATTGAAATGCAGATTTATGAACCGGATTACATGTAATTCACTATGCCCGGTTTTGGGTTGATTTAATATAGAAATTATTTGCTAAAATACCTTAAATTTTGTCAAACTTTTGCAAACTATACCATATTTTACAATATTGAAAATCTACCTTTTATGTTAAAACAAAATGACATTTTTGTTTTTAGTTAATAACTTAAAATTAAAAATTAAAATAAAATTATTTGATTATTTAATTATGGTATAAATAGTGAAACATAATTAATTTAAATATAATTAAAATCTAATTTAAACATTAATTCGAATTTCAAAATATAATAATTGTTTTTATTTTTTGGATTTAGTTGAGATTTTAGATATATATACATATTAAATTAATATTAATAAAAATAATTATGTTATTTTCTATTTAGTTATATTTTAGGAATACAAAAAAAAAACTAAATTTTTTTATTTTGTCTAGATAAAGTTTTACAGATTATTATAAATTTTAATTATATAATCATAAAAGTATTTTAGATTTTTAGATTTAGTTAAGATTTTAATGTATAATTTATTAATTTTACATAATAATTTTAATTGATAACTAAAGTTAAATTGTTTAGATAAAAGATAATAAACTTTCATCGATATTCAAAAAAAAACAAAAGAACAATTTATTTGAGACTTAGATAATTTTATTTTTTAATTAGTATATATTTCTTTACAACTGTTAAAAACATTTGATTTAGTCAAGATTCAGATAGTATTTGTTTTTAATTTAGAAATTTTTTTAGATAATGACTAGTCCAAATATCATAACTAAATTTGCATTTAAATATATAATAAAAATTCTAGTTTTTTAAGATTTTGATAATTATAGTTTCTATAAAAGATAAATCCATGAAAGAATAAATTATAAAATAAAATTTAATAATAAATTACTTTTAAAATTAAATTTAATTATTATTAAACTTTCTATTATTAAAATTAAATTTAATTTAATTTTAAAATTTAATTATTTTTTAGTCAACATAACTAATTTTTAATTAATTACGAATTTAACTATAGGATTAAAATAATATTATGAATTTTATAATTTATTTAAATTTTTACACAAAATTAGTATTAATAATTATAATTACTTTTTGTAATTTTAAAATTATTTATTTAAAAATAATTTTATGAACATTAAATTAAGTCAACAGTTAACTATGTAAATAAATCAACAAATCCAAATATAAGTTAACTTTTATAAAACAAGTCAATGGTAGAAAAACATTAAGCCAACAGAAATAAAATATAAGTAAACAGTTTGATAAATCAGCTTTATTAATAAGTCAACATAAAATTTAATAAGTCTACCAAGAATAAATAAATCTAGGAACAAATACAACAATTTAAGTATAAGTCAGCGATTATTAAATAAATCGATAAAAAAATTAAATCGATAAAAATAAAAATAAATCAACAGTTCAATAAATCAGCTTTATTAACAAGTCAACATAAAATTAATATAAGTCTATCAAGAATAAATAAGTCTAAAAAATAATATAAATTGGCAAATAAAGATAATAAGTCAATAGTTTAAATATGTCGACTATATAAACAAATTAACCAATCATGTATAAGTCGATTGTTATAAAATAAGTCGATGTGAAAAAAATTAGTCGACATAAATAAAAAAATAAGTCGATAGTTCAATAAATCAGTTTTATTAATAAGTCAACATAAAATTATACAAGTCTATCAAAAATAAATAAGTCTACGGAAAAACAATTTAAATCCACTAATAAAAAAATAAATTAACAGTATAAATAAGTTAACTATGTAAGTCAACGGTTATAAAATAAGTCGATGATGAAAAAATTTAAGTTGATATAAATAAAATATAAGTCGTTAGTTTAATAATTCAACTTATTAATAAGTCAACATAAAATGATATAAGTGTATGATTCATTTTTTTATAGATACTAGTTTTCATAAAAAAATATTAATTTTTAAACAACGTTAACTTAATTATAATTTTTATTTATATTATTGAAAATAAATTAAATATTTAATATATATACAAAAATCAACTAATTAAAATTTAACTATGATTCGTTTTTTTATAGATACTAGTTTCATAACAAAACAAATAATTTTTAAACAAATTTAGATTAATTATAATTTTTATTTATATTATTAAAAATAAATTAAATTTTTTATGTATAATTAAAGGTTAAAATTTTTCGTTTTATAATTAAATAAATAATAAATAAGGGTAATTTGGTCTTTTATTATTATAAAAAAAAGTATTTTTCAAAACATGTAAAATTATGTATGATTTTCAACTCTCTCTTTAATATAATATGAAAAAAAAAGGATTTATGAACGGAAGGTGTGAATCGCTAAAATCTAAATCTTGTTCACGTACAACTTCAAGACAAATACAAGGTCGGTGTGAAGTTAGTTAGAGAAGTTAAGAGAGCTGTTAGTATCGGATCAGTACTTCGTTTAGTTGCTTTGTTTGATCGCGTGTCTATAAACACAGTTGTACATGTTATCACAGTTAATGAAACACAGCTAATGAAAGAGTTTTACATATTAACGAACTTAAATCAACATTGCATTTCAAATCAATCTCAAGGGACTGGCACATTGCATTTCTTCTCATTACATGAATCAATCGATTGACAAGTCCTGAAATTAAGTTATATATATGAATGCAAATAGATCAGAGATGAAGCAAGGCAATGGTCTTGTTCATACAAGATTGAGTAAGCTTTTGAACAATTTGCTTCCCCAAAACATGTCTCCAAGAAACTTCTTTCCTCGATATATCGCATACAGTGAAGAAACCTAATACCTGCCCAAAGATCGTAAACATCTCAACTCCCATTAGTATGTTCTGGTCTGAGACATACGTTGCGTTCCAATCCATTGGTGCGTCCGGGTGCACTGAAACCTCGGTCCATGTGAGGTGTACAAGATCCAACTCCCACAGCTTTCTCACCGATTTGTTTCTCCTCCCAATTTCTCCATCTCCGTCATCACACCATGAAACTGAGAGCATGAACAACCTATGGTTGCAGGAAACAAGTTTAGGGTACAACTCATGAACCCGAAGAGGGATTGGAGATGTTTGGATCGCAATCCAAAAGCCTCTCTCTATGTCATATCCTGATAGCTTATCGTTCCTGGAATAAGCGTAGAAGATACCTTTGCATATGATCCCACAAGACACAACCCCAAAATCCATCGGGAGTCTCTGGATTTCTGACCATGTGTTTGTTGCTGAGTCGTATATTTCACCTGAATTCAGTGGCTCCTCCAACCAATTAGAGCCTCCTATGGTAATGAGCACAAATCTCTTTGTGTTGTTTCGGTTTGGCTGATCAGCCGAGTTTCTGTTTTGTGATAGCCTGTGAGGTTTTTCATAAACATCTTGGTGATTCTTTTGGGTCTGTATAGTCGAGAATTCTGAAGTAACTTCCCAGGCACCAACAATGGGAAGTGATCTAGCATGTCTCATAGACGCAATTTTACGCCATGATTTGGTTAAAGGACTAAACACCAAAATCCCTCTATGGGACTTGAAAGAGAATCTGTCTCTAGAATAACCTCCAATTATATAAACCTCCTCATGGATACTCGTCACTGAGTACATAAACCGCCCCTTAAGTAAATCAGCTTCAATCCTATGCCATCTGTCTTGAGATAAATCATACCCATGAATTTCACCAGAGGAAGAACCATTTTCTAGAGCAGCAAACAGAAACACCCACGGCGTTTGAAAGGAGTCTTCTCGTCTTTGCTGGAGGAACCGCTGATTTGTGGCCATATACCGCCACTTCTTGCAAACGAGATGAGCATTCATTAGACTGCTCAAAGGAAGCCTCATCAAACACATTTCCAGAATATCATCAGGAATGAATATATGCTTTTGGTTACCCTTAACCAAGTCCATTAGATATTTTATGTAATTCTTCCTCCAGAACATATCTTTAAGCCTTGCATCCTCTTCTTCTTCCTCCTCAGTTTTATGGATCTTATTCTTTAACTTCTGGCTAACACTTTTCACGAGCGGCTTTGACACAGTTAAAACCTCCAAATATTGCCTGATGGACTCCTCTTCCAATGGTTTATCAGAATTCATCATGTGTCATCTAAGAACTTCACAAGTCAAACACATCCATCATGCCCAACGAGACCTGTAAATGCAGATCATAATTACGAATTAGGATCCCCGAATATCAATAATTGAACATCACAATCAAATCAATTTCTCTAAAATTAAATAATCGAAGCTTCTTCTTATTATTTACAAATTCAAAATTCGTATCAGATCATCCACATTGTAGCGAGATCCACCAGTTCTATGAACCCTTAGCTTAAACATGTAAAACCATATCATATGAGCAGCTCAAGAAACAAAGAAAACTAACGTTCAGAATCAAACTACAAGATGTTTCTGAAAGTAACGATACAGAGACCAAATTCAACACAAATCAAAGAATGCTTTCACTGACATTAGCGCAAACTCTAGAAGAAGAAGGATAGAATTGAGACCTTGATGATCGACGCTCCGATTTCCCACTTTCCCTTTTTCGTTTTTATTTTAAATCATGCAACTATATGAGCTGACTGAATTGTTGACCAAAAAACAAAGAAAAAAGAGATGCTGAACAAGAATAAACATGGATAATTTTGCTAAATGCACTTAAAAAGTTTTTTTTTTCTGGTCTTATTGAATAAGTAAAAGGTATATGCTCAGGCTTGGCTTGGATCTGTTCTTATGAGGAGTTTATAAACAGTTTTTGGAGTAAAGCCGGTCAGATTTTGTTGAGTTTGGTGAAAGTATCACATGAATTTCGATTTATTAGAATTGAGACACGCGTCTTACATGCGTAAATCGTTATCTACTGGTTAACTATCACATGAATTTCGATTTAATATAACTGAGACGCGTGTCTTACATGCATAAATTGTTATCTACTCGTTAATTATCACATGAATTTCGATTAAATAGAATTGAGACACGCGTCTTACATGCATAAATCGTTACTACTCGTTAACTATCACATGAATTTCAATTTAATATAACTGAGACGTGTGTCTCACATGCATAAATTGTTATCTACTCGTTAATTATCACATAAATTTTGATTTAACAGAACTGATATGCATGTCTCATATGCAAAAATTGTTACTACTCGTTAATTATCACATGAATTTCGATTTAATATAACTGAGACGCGTGTCTCACATGCATAAATTGTAATCTACTCGTTACTTATCACATAAATTTTGATTTAACAGAACTGAGATGCGCGTCTCATATGCAAAAATTGTTACTACTCGTTAATTATCACATGAATTTCGATTTAATAGAATTGAGATGCGTGTCTCACATGCATAAATTGTTATCTACTTGTTAATTATCAAATGTATTTCGATTTAACAGAACTGAGACGTGTGCCTCACATGCATAAATCGTTATGTACTCATTAATTATTGCAAGATATGGGCTGATTTGGGCAAATCTAGACAAACTTATTGGTCTTTGTATGTAGAAACGCTTGTAATCCGATGTTGGGCTTCTAAATCAATAGACAAAAAATAAGTAAAAGGTAAACCAAAGTACAGCACTTCTCTTAAGAAAAGCGGCCTCAAACCATTAAAAACACAAAGTATAGACAATGAAACACAATTACACATCGATAACTACTCTTTTCTTGTCCAAAATCTCCATAAGCCATCTCGGACAACCTTGAGCAACATGCGAGGGAAGTGGAAGGTCTGTCACCACACTATTTGCGATCTTATAAGCCCTAATGTTACACAATAGAGATTACTGTCATATAAACAAATTTGGTTTTGTTGTGGATAATCCAAAATTTAATGATTATCAATTTTTTTCTTTTTTTTTTAATTATTTAAGTATTTAGATATTTATCCATAACTTACTTGATGCACAAGCTATTGTAGTAGTATAAATAGATGTCCAACATAAGTGATTAAGTAGAAGAATAAGAAGAGCTTCAAAGATCACTGTCTTAATTTCTCTCTCTCGTCCATAAGTTATTTCTTTCATTTGTGAGATATTACATATACAGACATATATTTTTTGGGTGTCTACATATATAGACATATATATATATACATATTTATGATCATACATATATAATAAACATTTATCTTATCCCAAGTTATTTTTTATAACACGTTTTTAACACGTATAAGTTCTCGATCTAATATTGAAAGGGTGAAGTCTTTACTGCTTGAGCTCTAAAGAAATAAGATACACATTTTCTTATTTTAATTCATAAATTTATGTTTGTAATACATAAGTATTATAGACATCATGAGACTATGCCTTATCCATATTAATCGTAATATATGGTATGCTTCCTTTACGATAAAATAGAAAGCTATGTCTTTTCCTGGATTTATCATAATATATAGTAGACTCTGCCTCTTTTACGATAAAATCAACCAAATCTATAGTAAGGTTACTTACATGGAGCACACAAGGTTCTGCGCAAAGACCCGAAGTTTTGTACTGCGGAAGTCAACAACTTCTTGCACACCACCCTGAACATCAATTTCTCCACCACCATCTCCATCCTAGATAAACACAAATCGATGATTATTCACAAACCTATCATGTTAACCAGAAATAGTAAATTTAAAAATGGAGAACACAAACATCCTCCCGTAGAATGAGATTTTGTATTCGCAGCCGACTTCGCACTACCAGCCATATATTTCGTATTCCGTATTCGCATCAATTTTTTCCGGATTGATCGTAATATATGATAGACTTTGCTTTTTTTACGATAAAATCAACCAAATATACAGTAACGGTAATTACATTGAGTGGTAGGTTCATCGCAATGACTCAAGTTTTGTATTACGGAAGTCAGCAACTTCTTCTTGCACACCACCCTCAGCATCAGTTTCTGCACCCCCATCTCCATTCTAGATAAACACAATCGATGTTTATTCAGAAACCTTTCATGTTCACCAGAAATAGTAAATTGCAAAATTGAGAACACAAACATCCTCCATAGAATGAGATTCCATATTCACAGCCGACTTCGCACTACAGCCTGGCTAACATTTCCATTTGGGTCCACCTTATGAGTAATAAAGGGAATAGAGTAAGCCTAATTGGGGATTGAGTCTCAAAAAGAATACGGAGGACAACTTCTTGGCTGTATCTATCGACTTGGTAACTGGCTCTACCCTTCTGGGGAAAGTATCTCGAACATGGTCATTTGTAGAATCATGAGGGATCCCATCATAGCCACGCACCTTCCCAATAACATCCATCAACCGCATTTTGTGCCTTCAAATAGTCAGATACCATTTTCACAACATTGCTGCGGATATCAGAATGAAGCTTACTCTCCATTATCAGCATATCCACCTTCTGGTTGGCGTACGAATTAGCTTGGACTTCCGCCACAACATATTTAATGTGGCGAACAATAGCTGCAATCATAGTAAGATTGAGATCACCTAGGATGCCAGATGATTGGAGTGCTTTGACTTTCTTGGTCCTAGATTAACCTCTTGAGTCACCCTCTAAACATCACATTTTACCCTTACATTTACGTTTTGGGATGACAACTTTCTTGGGCATTGGTTCGGTTGGCACTAGGCCTGGGAAAAAAACCTGGAACCAAAAAACCCAAACCGAACCGAAATGAAACGAAAATATGGGTATGGGTAGTATTTGGGTAAAGCTAAAAACCGAATGAGTTTTCTATAAATTTTGTTTGGGTATTGGGTAATACCTGACCCGAACCGATACCCAAATTAGTACCCGAATGAAACAAACACTTAGATGATCTACTACTTATATGTTGAATCTATTTCCTATGTAATCGGATAAGAGTGTTAATCGGATAATTTTGGACAATTTTGGATAGTTGTAGGTAAATTTGGGTAATTTCATCTAATTACGGATAAATCTAGATAATTTTGGGTAATTTTGATTTAAACGGATATTATGGATATAAATACCTGACCCGAACTGGAACCAAAAATTATCCGACTCAAAACCGGTTCTGACAACAAATACTTATATCCAAACCAAACCGACCCGCCTTTTTTAATATACTTAAATGGGTCCTAAATGCAATACCCAAACTACCCGATACCTGATTAGTAGTATCCAAAACCCGAGAGGATACCCGAATGTCCAGTCCTAGTTGGCACCTCGGACCTCTTAAGGCTACCAAGAAACATATATCGAGAAACATTTACACCCTCATCTATAAGTTTGATCATCTCTTTGACTTTGCCATTAACAACATCATCAGGCCAAAACCACAACACATTTTTGTCAGCCCTCCCATATGCGGAATAATTGATACAACCTGAAGCTACAAAAAAACTGAAAATAGGAACTTTACATTTTGACATTTCCAAAATATTTTAGTTGTGTAAACATTACAATATACAAATATATTTATATATTACACATAACTATAGTTCATTTACCTCTTCTTCGCTATCAAGCTCCTAGATCTTATCAAGCTTGAGTGATATAACCAGCCAGTTCTCTTCATCAGTCGATTTGGGATCAGTAGCAACACCAACAACCAACATTTTAGATGGAACCGCTTCTAGTAGAACCAGTTGCAGAGCATGAATGAAACCTTGGATAGCAACTGTAAATTGCGTAAGACATGGTTCGAATGCGTTGCATCTTCATTTCATGAGTATAATGAACCCAATGGTAGCTGAGGAAGTAGTCGCGATCTCGAATCATCTATATATGTTGTGTTGGGATCTTCATATTGAAGGACCTCCAGCAAAGGAGACCATCCACCAAGAGCAAGCAAGCATATCTCACCCGAGTTTCAGGATCCAACGTTTTGGGCTTCTTGAGCAATGAAACTATAATCTCTCCAGTTACATTTTCCTCGCCGCGAAATAAAGTAACCCAAAAAGGTGTAACACCAGGAGGAGATTTCAGCGACTCCTTGTCCAGTGGAGGCAGTGACCTACAGTTTAAGCCTGTAACAATAGTGAATTCCCTTAAGGAAAACCTAATTGGCTTTCCATCAAAATTGACCCAGATCTCGTGCTTCTTATTCACATGTAACTGTCTGGTCAACAAAAAGCGTGTGAATTTGCCTGAGAATGAGGGTTTCAAGTTAACATCGAGAATGGTTCTGAAGAATGGACAAATTTGGTCGAGCTCTTTTGGTTGGAGCGCTCAGAGAACAGTCTTGATAGAGTTAAGATTGAAATACGAAGTAACTCGGTCACCAACACGCTCTTCACAATCAGCGAAATTCCTGGTGGGTAAGGTAGGTGTCTGCATCTTGCTGTTGTGAAACAATATTAGCGGCCCAAAATATAAGTTTAATAGATGTCAAAAACAATAAATTTCTACAAAAAATAATGAAAATATGATAAACATGTAATGGTATTCCATGTGGATCCAATAGGTGCGTCATATATCTACCGTCACCTGAGGTATAATATATGCAGCAATGAAATTAGCCATTTATAATCATAAATAAGGGTTCACTTAAAAATCCAATCGACTACTAAAATAAAACTTGGGGAAAGTTCTTGTAGGTGAACCAAATTTGGAAACGAAATTGAAGATTCATCTCATCGAAATGAGTGAGATGATATACTTGAAGCTGAAGGTTGCCGCATGTGAATTATGAACTTCTCAGTTCGCTTTGCGCTGCAACCGAGATTTGAAAAGAGAGAAAATTGTTGGTCAGAGAAGATGAACAGTTTCTAGAGAGAGGCCTGATTAATGTTGTTTAGGGTTGTGGATTTTTTTTCCGGGATAGATCGACTTCCTTCCACACAATCCCGTAAATGCCATCATTTTTGGCGACAATTATGATAGTTTTTTTTTAACTGACAAAATGTCTCAGTATGGTCACGACATTTCCATTCGCAACTGGACGACGTACGTAAGGGCAAATCCTTTAGAGATGGGTTTAAAGTCGCCATCATGTGAGCGCATTATCATGGGCTGATTCGTCCTGAATCTAAACCATGCGCCCTTAGCGCTTTCTACCCCTTGTAGATGCTAAGTCAGCCTTACTTCAAACATGGACTTGGTCCTTAGAGAGACTTGATAGTAGCCCTTCTAGAGGTCCATCTTGGTATAGACCTTAGCTCTCCCAAGCCTATCAAAGAGGTCAGCGATTAAAGGAATCGAGTAACGGTTCTTGATGGTTACTTTGTTCAATGCCCGGTAATCCACGCACATCCTCAATGAACCATCGTGCTTCTTCTGGAACAAGACTAGCGCACCATAAGGAGCTTTGGACGGTCTAAGCTTCCCCGTCACCAACAGTTCATCGAGCTGCTTTCTGAGTTTTTTGAGCTCAGAAGGTGCCATCCGGTAAGACGCCATCACTGGTGGTTTAGCCCCAGCCTCCAATTCTATCTTGTGATACACCTCCCTCCTAGGTGATAACTTATCGGGCAACTGTGCGGGCATCACATCTTTGTTCTCCTTAAGTACTGCCATAATAGCTGGTGGAATCGGCGTAGTGTCCCCACATTCGTCTTCTACCTTTATCATGGCCAAAAAGGTAGGCTCACCCCTTTTTACACCCTTGGACATCTGCATCGCCGATAACTTCTTTGGATTATCTCTCTTTTCCTCCCCAGTTAGGATCAAGCAAGGTGATCCCGTCTCCATGATGCAGACCGAACTAAAGGCTGGCATTGGTATGGCCATGAATTTTCTCATGAAGTCCAGCCCAAGGACTATCTTAAAATCATCCATTGGAACCACCGAAAAGTTAACCGGACAGACCCAGTTTCCTAGCTTCATTTCAACTCCATGAGCGGTACCGACAACTGATTGGGCTTTGGCGTTCACCGTCTTCATCCAACCTTCTCGCTTCTCCTAATTAATCCCGATTCTTCTAGCTTCATCTTTAGCCATGAAGTTGTGAGTGGCTTCCGTATCCACCATTACTCGGGCTATTTTCCATTAATTCGAGCTTCAACATGCATAAGCCCCTTGCTCGTGGTCTTGGCTCCATGGCTAGCCTTCAATGCGTTCAAGAGCTGCAAGAATCCCATCTTGGCCGAATCTTCCTAATGAGTCTCAGCCTCATGTTTCTCAATGATCGCCGAGAGTGATCCCAACTTTCAGAAATCCCTCATGATGTGTGGTCCTTTGCATACAAAACAGCCACCCTTCAGCGCATAAGACTTCTTCTTCGCCTCATAATCTTCTCATTTTGAGAACTTTTCGGACCGTTCAGGACGTGGAGGTCGGCCATGGTCACGCCTCTCTCCCCCACCTTTAGTACCGACCCTCTCCTTATCCTTCTTCCTTGAAGAATTAGAGGGACCATCCTTGCAGTAATCATTCAAGGACTCAGCTACCGCAATGGCCTCATCGACGGTCTGAACATTTCTTTGTTGTAACTCTTGCTTGGCCCAGTTTTGTAAACCGTCGGTGAAATAGAACAACAAGTCCTTATCGGTCACGTTAGGAATGTGCAACATAATGTTAGTGAATTCCTTAACATAGTCCTGAATTGTACATTTCTGGCGAAGTTCCCTTAACTTCTTCTGGGCCTCGTACACGACATTCTCTGGATATAACTGCCGTTTTAGCTCTCTCTTGAAGTCGTCCCAAGTCTCAACCTGAACGGCTCCCCTTTCAATGTCGGTATGCTTCCTACGCCACCAAAGCATCGCAGTATCCGATAAGTAGGACGCAGCAGCCTTGACCTTAGCCATCTCATCCGTAAGGTTGAGATTTCTGAAGTATTGCTCACACTGCCACAAGAAGTTCTGAACTTCCTTGGACTTGGATGGTTTTGGGACTTCCACCCGGTTTGGGACTTCCATCACGAGCCCCATTGAACTTGGACGGTTTTGGGACTTCCACCCAGCGCTCTCCCCCTTACGAAGCACCTTGTCCCCCATTGGCAGCAGCCTTCCTGCATAGTGCCATATCCGCCTCTAAGCCAGCCAACCTTGTCATGACCTCCTCACGTAAGGCTGTCATTTGCTCTTCCAACATGTTATTGTGCCCCTCAACGTCAGAGATGGACTCTTTCACGTAATCCAACGCTCCCATCACGTGGTCTTCAAGAACTTTGAAGGTTCCAGCCAATGACTTAAGCTGTTCACCAAGGTTACCCACAATACGACCCAAGGTTTCCCAAGACATGCTCTTGTCACGGGTTTTCTTGGAACCCAGGACATTTTTGGGCTCCCTTCCACATTCTGAACCTTCTTGAATGTGCGCAATGCTTCCATCCTCGTTTGAACCCATAATCCCTCGATCGTTCTTCCCTTAATCCCTTGGTCGAAACTCCCTCTGGTACCACTTGTCACGGGCTGATTCCTCCTGAATCTAAACCGTGCGGCCTTAATGCTTTCTACCCCTTGTAGATGCTAAGTCAGCCTTACTTCGAACTTGGACCTTGGTCCTTAGAGAGAGAAACCCAACGAGTTTAGCGAGAGAAAATGTTAGAGAGGAACTTGTATTGCTTATAAAAACTTGGATACTTACAAATGAGGTTTCCACCCCTATTTATACAAGTTGGCTCCACAAATCAACGGTGGAGATTTATTCAATCTAACGGTGGAGATTAACCCTCTAGAATTCTCCATACTTCTCTACACTATTTACAAGACTCTACAAGATTCTAGAACGTCCCTCAACTTTCAAGAGGAAGACTCCTTGTGTTTGGACTTGGGCTGAAATTGGGCCATGACAGCATGTAGGTCTTGTCTAAATCCTTAATATGCCCACTATAATTGTGTATTCGCCAATTATATCTAAAAATGATATGATAAACTAGCAAACGTTTTTAATCTAGCGTCTTTGTGTTCACAAATTTTGATTCAAAGTTCGGATTTGTGTGTAAATAGATTCTAGAGTTTGTTTTCATGGGAAAACAGCATAAAACATTAAGTTTGGGTATATCTAGTATTATATGATAATTTTGATGGTGAAATAGATCATCAACCCAATCATCTTTTGTTAAAAAAAAAGAAAATTTAATGAAAAAAATCTTCAACATTGGTTAGATGCATTTTAAAATATCTTCTCAACTCAAATTTGTTAATAAATTTGCCCATCATTAAAGAACCGTGTATATATTTGGGAAAATGTCAATAAAATCATGAACTTTCAAATTTATGCCATTTAAATCATCAACTTTGGTTGACTATGTTTTTTAAACATGAACTTTCTTTGACCCACTCAAACAAGACATGTCGTTAAATCCGATAACTGAGCAACTAACAGGTGTTAATCTGTCGTTAACCATTCTCGGTTAGTAACAAAACGATGTTGTTTTGAGGGGAGCTTCTGATTAAAAATGAAAACAAAATCCCCAAATCGACAAAATCTCAAACCCTAATTTCGAAATTGAAACCAAAATCGATTCTCTTTGTCTACCCCAAATGTCGAAAGTGAGAAATAAGGGTGTGATTAAGTTTGTTGGGATGGAGTTGAATCTTCACTGCAAAGCGTTCAAGAGTCTGATGGTGGAGATGGAGGTCGAGCTCAACCCGGTTGTAGGCATATCAAATTCTGTTGCTGGAGATAAAGGCCGAGCTCCACGACGGAGTCGAAGAAGAAAAAAAAGAATAGGTGAAGAGGTTGAGCCTGAAGTGGAGCTTGACAGTGAAGATGACTGTGCGGTGTATGGTGATGAAGACTGCGATGATGTTGATGATGCAGTAGGTGGTGGAGATAACGATGATAACGAAGTGCACGGTGATTTATATGTTGAAGAAGATGTGAACTTAAACATCAAAGATGACTTCCCAGAGGTTGTTAGAGCAAAAGAACATGGTTATGATTCTGACAGCGGTGATGATATCTGGGAAGACGACAAGATTCCAGATCCTTTGTCATCCGACGAGGAAGACGAGCTCGAAGAAGAAGTCAAAGATAAAGAAAAGGCAGGTCGTAGAGATGTTAACGATCTAGAGGTTTTGCTAGCAATTGAGAAAACTTATAACTCACCCGAAGACTTCAAACTTGCAGTGTTGATGTACTCTTTAAAGACAAGGTATGACATTAAACTCTATAGGTCTCAATCTATGGTGGTTGGTGCGAAGTGTTGCTATATTGATGATGATGGTGTTAAATGTCCATGGAGAGTCTATTGTTCATACGAGAAGAGGAAACATAAGATGCAAATAAGAGTTTATGTCAATGAGCATATATGTGTGAGGTCAGGTTATTCGAAGATGTTGAAGCACGAGATATTGCACAAGATATATGGCGAAACAACATACATGAGGTATATCAGAATGATGTCGGCTACAGTGTTGATATGGTTGAGAGAACTTGTGGTTGCAGGAAATGGCAGAATCCCATGTGGTCATGCTGCAAGAGTGATTATAGGGAAAAAAGAAAAGGTTGAGGACTATGTCAATGACTATTACACAAGGATAAGGTGGTGAGAAACATACAAAGATGGTATTAAACCTATCCAAGGGATGCCATTGTGGCTTAGATTGAATAGGTTACCTGTCTTGCCACCACCATAGAGAAGAGGCAATCCCGGAAGGCCACCTAACTATGCTAGGAGGAAAGGAAGAAATGAATCTTCGTCCTCTTCAAATAACAATAAGATGTCAAGGGAAAGGAGAATCATGACATGCTCTAACTGCCACGAAGAAGGGCACAACAAGCAAGCATGCAAAAATGCAACTTTTGTGAGATACCAAAGAGACCAAGATGTCGACCACGGAAAAATGCAAATAAGGTTTACTTTCTGTTTTCTAAACCTCACTGAAATCATGTATGTTTTTCTTATGACACAACATACAATTAAGTTAGGAACCATAAAGACTTGGATCACAACCTCATCAAGGATCACGATCACAACCTCATCAAGATCACACGCACAAGGAGCATCACAAAGGCAAGCACACGGATCAAGATCAGAAGCACAAGGATCACAATCACAAGCACAAGGACCCCAAGCACAAGAAGCAAGTGGATTGGCAACATGGTTTGAGTGTTCCACCTAGATTTGAATCTGTTTTGTTTGTTTTCTGAACCTAATCTATGTTGTCTCGGTTTTTTGGTTCATGTTGACTGATTTGGTTTATGTCTGAATGTTTTATGATGGAAACCTGTGGCACCCACGCCCTTTGTTTTCACCACTTGATTGCCCAGGATTGCAACTCATATCTGTAGGGAAAGATGGAGATAAGAGTTTTCGATGTGAAGATGAAGAATTCAAGCTCAAATCGTGTATAGAGGATAAACGAAATAAGAGAAATTGTTTTAGGGATTTGGGAATTTTTCAATTTGGGGATTTTCGATTTGGGATTTGGATCAGAATCTTCCCTCAAAACGATGTCATTTTATCACTCATGGAGAGTGGTTAACGACAGATTAACACATGTTAGTTGCTCTGTTATTGGATTTAACAACATGTCTTGTTTGGCTGGGTCACTGAAAATTCATGTCTAACAAACGTAATCAACAAAAGTTGATTATTTAATTGGCCTACAACAAAGTTCATGTTTTAAATGGCCTAAATTTGAAAGTTCGTGATTTTATTGACATTTTTTTTATACTTTTAACAGTTTTTATTTACAGTAATTGAGAGTAATGATATCAAATTAAAGAACCGAGTCATTAATTTAAACTCTTTAGTTTAGTAGATGGGTCAATAGTTGTGATGACCCTTTTAACCTTGATGAAGAAAACGAATTTGTTCTTACAAAAAATTTTGCGAAGGAATTTTGATCCAATTTCGATTAGATTATCGGTTAAGAGATTAAAAAACAAAAGACAATTACCGGAACAATATCCATAATCAGTCAACCTTGCATTTATAAACGCAAGCTGTTATGGTCAGTACAGCTCCAATGAGCAATCCTACTAACGCCATTGCCAAGACTGTGAAATCCAACCAAACATATATATATATCAGTATTCTACAACATTCTTTAAACCGAACAAACCAACTAACATTAGAAGTGAGAAAGAACAACATACCAGCAATGGTAAAGTAGATGAGAACTGCTAATCGGTATCTAGTGGTTCCTGGTAATTCAACTTCGAGAGTGCAATATCGTTGCGACTTTCCCTTTGTTGTTGGATCTTTCAATGAATTCGGGTCTTGTGGTTGGAGTTCGGATAGTGAAACATTTGTGCCAAGTACTGTTAGTCCGTTAACATCTCTAATCTCTAGCCTTATGGTAACTGGATTTGCGTTCCAATCGATCGATATTGCACCAAAATTTTGTTGTCCTGCAAGTTATTTTAAGATATTGTGAACCAATATAATCCTTCAAAGGAGTATCATTGCTGCTCAGGTTACATTACAGAGATGATAATGGACATTGTTTTATCTGTTATTAATCAAACAAAAATCAAATGGATCGATGATAATAACAAAAAAAACACTATTATTATTCCAGTAATAGACCTATAGCTTATGTTTGAGCAGCTGAGTTATGTACAGTAGACTCAATGTGTCTTGGCATTTCAATAGTTTCTATCTACAGTTTACCAGAGAAAAACATAACAGGAATCGATTGAGAATAGTACCATATGTGCATGATCGGAATTTGCAGTTTTCATTGATAACTCTCATAGTGCTTGGAGTATACCAAAACAGAAGCCTAACAATGGAACGCAAGGGACGAGGGACAACTTTCTCAACAGATTGTACTAGACCACTAGAAGTTACATCGTATAATGGGTACCCAACAGAACAATCGTATCTCGTGATTTCTCCAAAATGAACATCTCCACTGACGAATATAACTCCATTTCTCTGTAATGTCATAGCAGGAAAAGAATTATGACAGACGAAAGCAACGGGAAAGACGAAAAATGACAACTGTTCCATACCTTGGTATCTGCTATCAGTTTGAAAAGACGTTTCCTTTCTTTTGGAAAACGGCCCCATGATTCCATATAAAAGAGCGGTCCAGTGGTAGCAGAAAGATTTGATATCACCTAGACAAATCAAGAAACCACTTTTAATGGATAAGCAATTCTTGAAGGAATAAGATACTCAGCTTCATCAAGTTGAACAGAACCGGACACAAAAAGTTGAATCTAATATGTTTCCGTGGCAGTGAGTGATCATAAGTGAAAACGTGTTTCGATTGATAGATAATAAACTAATAGAATACCTGAACAGACGATCCTATGATAGTAATTTCATTGTGCGGACCTCTCAATTCTTTTTCGAGCCATCCCCACTGTGTATCACCTAAAATACTCCCGTCACTTCGTAAAGGGTCTCTATGATATCTAGTATCTAAAACTATAACCTGAAGATACAAAAAAATCCAGTTGAATCACATATAAACAATGAAAGAAGACAATAATCATATTTGTAGTTTCAGGTAATACCTTGACTTTACGGTTAGGCGGACCATAAGTATAAGATGCATAAACTCCAGCTTGTTTTCTCCGTGGGCTATCAAGAGGCTCATCCAAGAAATCAAGCATGAGTCTTTGATTAATGACTTTATGATCAAACTCTTTTCCAGCGTCATTCAATCCGTAATCATGATCATCCCAAGTACCAATAACTTTAGCGTTTCTCTGAAGACGAGAATAGCCAGGATTAGCCTTGGCTTTAGCGTATCTTAATTTCATTTCTTCCTCTGTTGAAGGCACAAACCTTGGACTATTCTTCCATGGTCCAACAGTTCTCTCTTTTCCAATGACTTTAAGAGGTCTTCTAATATCTCCATAGATGTTATCACCCAACCAAATAAACACTTGTGGATCAAACTTGTTTATCGCATCCCATATCGGCTAAATATATCAAAAACCATAAAAAAAAAAAATCAAATCTCATCCCAAAACATAATTAGTCTTAACACGAAATTGCTAATACTGACATATATTGAAGACTCTGTTGCAAAGTATCAGTTCTAACACGAAAGTTGTGACTATTTACATATATAAACTACTCAAATCTAAAAACAACATAAACCATAACAAAAGAATTCAAATCTCAAACACCTATAACACCAAGTTTCTAATGTACCAAAAACCATACCAAAACAATTAAAATTTCAGCAAAAAACATAATTAGTCCTAACACGAAACTGTGAATACTGACATATATTGATGTCTCTGTTGTAAAGCATCAATTCTAACACGATATTGCAAATATTTAAAAATACAAAAGATTCAAATCTCAAAAAACATTACACGAAGTTGCTAATATACCAATACCATAACAAAAAAAAATTAAATCTCAGCCAAACATATAACTAGTCCTAACACGAACTTGCGAATACTGACGTATAATAACGTCTATGTTGTAAAGCATCTGTTCAAACACGACAATTTTGAATACTTACACATATAAACTTGTTTATTGCATCCACTATTGGCTAAATGTATCAAAAATCATAACAAAAAATCCAAATCTCAGCCAAAAACATAATTAGTCCTATCACGAAATTGAAAATACTGACATTTATTAATGTCTCTGTTGTAAAGCATCAGTTCTAACACAAAATTGCGAATATTGACAAATATAAACTTGTTTATTGCATCCCATACTGGCTAAATGTATAAAAAATTATAGCAAAAAATCAAATTTCAACCAAACATAATTAGTCCTAAAACGAAATTGTGAATACTGACATATATTAATGTCGATATCTGTTATAAAGCATCAGTTCTAACAAGAAATTGTGAATATTTACATATATACACTAAGATTTATTGATGTTTCTTCTGTAAAAATTTTGCTCCCAGGACCATTCGAAAAGTGCTATTTTAATTAATGTGTGGCTAATAAAAAAAAAAGGAAAAAAATCAATTTTGCGATTAATTTACCTGTGGAGCGCTTTGGTTAGCACAGGATCCAAAGGCGATACGAGTGATCGGAGACTCTTCGGCTGCAATCGCCGCCGTGAAGAGCAACGAAAGCCACCAGAAGAAGAGGCGATTCATGATGATGTGTTGGAAATTGGGAACCCTAGAAGTAACCATAGAAAGAGGGATCTTTAAAGTTCATTGAGATCCAAAGAATTGGGGTCGCCGCCGATTCGTTAATTTTGGAGTCTCTTACGTTTTGGGAAAACAGAATCGTTTGGTGTGATTTCCAGTTACCGTTGGGATTTTGATAGAGAGACTAAGCCGTCACTTTTTTTATGCTGCTCACAGTTTTTTCTTACTCTCTTCTTGTGGCTTACATTAAAATACCATTGCTTTATTTTTTTTTCCCCGTGATCTGGGTTATGTCAATTTTGTGTTCTCTTGTAAAAGTTTTTTTCCAGACGATATAAGCTTTTATATGGATCAAATGAATCATAACACATTTCACTATTCCTCGTACACTATGAGTAAAACTAGATTCGGATCCGTCCATACATGCAAAGGTATATTTGTAAACATCTTTATTTAGTATGACAATCATAACTTGAACTCATACCGGATCGGTATTTAGTTTATTTTTCGGTTTGGTTTCAATTAAGTTTATAAATGTTTAAAAGTTTGAATATTTGAAATAATAATAGTTTTACCAGTGTTGTTTTTAAAACACGGACCAACCTAACAGTAAAACCGAAATCGAACATGCTTAAATTAGTGGTTGGTTAGACTTCTAATAAACTCATGAACTATCACACTGGATATAAAACCACTAAGATAAATTAAACCTCGTGAATCGGATATGATAGCCATCCAAAAAAACTGTTATACCATATACTTATTTGGTATAACATTCATAACTCAAACTTATATTTGTTCGGTTTTAGTTTTGTTTAAGAATTTTTGAAATAATAATGGTTTTATCAATTATTTTGAAATTCGGACAAATCTAGTGATCGGACCGTGATTGACCTTGAACCAGATTAATAGTCAGTTAGAAAAAATATAATAACCAAACATATATAAAACCTTTACGAATGATTAAAACCTCGTGAACCAGATAACCTAAACAAATTGGTTCCATAATTAAATTTTCTAAGCTTTGAAATATATTTTTAACGTTTTTGAGAAACTCTACAAAAAATTTCGGCTCTAGTTCTTATTTAATAATTAAATCACAACTTTAAAATAGGGAAAGTTCTTGAAAATAGACCTTTTGAAAAATTTATTGTCAAACATGAACCTCTTATGTTCTAATTTTATACCCTACGGATCTATGTTTGACAATTAAATTCTCAAATAGTCCATTTCAAGAATTAACCATTTAAAATAAAGCTTTTGTTGTTTTGGCCAAAAGTCAAACATTAAACTGCTCTATTTTTATTTTTTACATTTCTCTTTTTAACTCGCTTCAATAGTACACATAATTTCAGCATCATTCTTTAAAAAAATATTAATCGCATTTAATACTGAAAAATATTTAATCGATTAAAATTAATTTACAGAAAGTTTTAAAACCATTAAAACATACAAAATGGAGAGTGTAATCCAGTGCAAAGCAGATAGAGAACATGTTGGCAAAGTGCTTTAGGAAATGATAGTAGTTCATAAGCCGTTTTAAACAAACTACCTATGTAGAGACGAAATCCACTTTGACAAAAGTCACAAAACTACTTATGAGTGGTAGAGATTCTTCAGGTATTGAAAGCAACATGTTATTAAGAGAAAATTGATGAGGTACTCCCTACTTCCAGACAGGAGAGAGCTTCATCTTCTTGTAATAGCGAGCGAGGCGGTGAATCCTGCTCTCAACTAAGATGAGCCTAAACTTGGAACCCTTGTCCTTTCTGTTCCGCTCGAGATGCTTACAGATGGCAACAATCTTCTTAATAAGGTGGTAAACACACCATGGGCTTTTAGTATCTTCAGGATCTTGTTTCTGGTAACATCTTGACCTGAGGAATACCATGAGAGTCACGGAGAATAACACCAATCTGTGAAGGGATCAATCCCTTTTTGGCAAATTTGTAAATCAACCTTACAATGTAATATGTAAGGGAAATTTTATCCGACCAAGCAATTGAAAGCAGAGATGATAGGAACTTATTTTTAGCACCAAACATGATAAACATATACTATGCATTTTGGAGTTAAGAAGTCAATTTGATGTCTTGACGTCCTCAAATCTCTGGCTTTGGCCAATGTTCACAATCTGAACTATAATATTTGAAACATAGAAAAATCCGATTAGAATGTGCTTGGAAAAAAAAAGATACAAATTAAGTAAATAACTTTTATGAAATCTAAATATTTCTCTGTGAATAGATCAATAAGCAGACTTGTGATCAAGTCTTGACCCTGAAATCATGAGATTTTGATATTTGTATTTTCAACTAAAATCCCTTCAAATCTCAGCTGAAATTTTCAAATCTAATTCTTAAAATGTTTTCAATAACAATAGATTTGATTGTATATTTATATTTATTAATCCAATAACACAGGATTTTAATAGATATTTTAAAATTCATGTTTCAATCACATATGAATTGTCATTTAAACTCAAATGACAAATCTCTCCAAATAATTAGTTGAATACACCCTCTTAAGTAAATAACGTTTATGAAGTCTAAATATTTCTCTGTAAATAGATCAATAAGCAGATTTGTGATCAAGTCTTGACCCTGAAACTAAAAACTATAAGAATATGCATAAGAGGTTAGTTGAACTTTGGAGATAAACATGAGAAGAAAACTGAGGTGATTTATTTTAAAATCTCCATTATAATTGTTTCAAAGAATCAATTTTCTAAAGTGAAAATTGCTTCAAATAACCCATATTTTAGCTGAAATAACTAGAATAACCTAGTGAAAAAAAATGCATCCATATTTATGTGGAAATTACACAAAAAAAATTATCCCTTTTAAATTAATTACAAGATTGTCATTTCCCTATTAACAAAAAAAAAAATCTGAAAATCAAATCTTCTCAACCGTTTTCAAGTGTATAAACTTTTTAAACTTTCTAAAAATTTCAAAAAATTTCTCTCAAATCTTTTCAACCTTTGCGTTTCCCAAAAAATCTCAACCCTTCTTCTCCATTGTCACCGCCGTCACCGCCGTCGCTGTCTGGTGCAGTTCGCCGCCGCTGTCTGGTGCAGTTTGCCGCCACCGTCTAGTGCTACTCGCCTCCTTCGGATGCTTCACCCTCGCCGTCGTTTCTTCTCCTTTGTTCCTACTTCTCCATCGTTCTCGTTCTCCTTTGCCGGTCTCATGAGTTCGCCGTCGTTTTACTTCTCCATCCTTCTCGTTCTCGTTCTACTTCTCCGTCGGGTTCATCGGTTCAGTCTCTCCCGCCGTTTCATCTTCAACTTGTTAAGGTTCATCGTGGGTTCATCGTTTCTGTTCTTTGCTTAACTGCACATTGTTTGAGTTGTTTATTTTCTAGATCTGTTTTTTGCTTAACCGCTGTTGTTGTGCATTGTTCATTGTTCTTTGGCCGCATATTTGTTTTTTGGCTGCACTTTTGTTTGCTTTCAATGGCTGCACATTTGTTTGTTATTTGCCGCATAGTTGTTTATTTACTCTTTGGCTGCGGATTTGTTTATTCTTTGGCTGCGGATTTGTTTTACTTTGGCTGAGGATTTGTTTATTCTTTGGCTGCGGATTTGTTTTACTTTGGCTGAGGATTTGTTTATTATTTGGCTGTGGACTTGTTTATTCTTTGGCTGCGGATTTGTTTTACTTTGGCTGCGGATTTGTTTTACTTTGGCTGCGGATTTGTTTTTTCTTTGGCTGCGGATTTGTTTTACTTTGGCTGCGGATTTGTTTATTCTTTGGCTGCGGATTTATTTTTTTACTTTGGCTGCGGATTTATTGTTTCTTTGGCTGCGGATTTGTTTTACTTTGGCTGCGGATTTATTGTTTTTTTGGCTGCAGATTTGTTTTACTTTGTCTGCGGATTTATTTATTCTTTGGCTGCGGATTTATTTGTTTTACTTTGGCTGCGGATTTATTTTACTTTGGCTGCGGATTTGTTTATTCTTTGGCTGCGGATTTATTGTTTTTTGGCTGCGGATTTGTTTTACTTTGGCTGCGGATTTATTTGTTTTACTTTGGCTGCGGATTTATTGTTTCTTTGGCTGCGGATTTATTTGTTTTACTTTGACTATGGATTTATTTGTTTTACTTTGGCTGCGGATTTATTTTACTTTGGTTGTGGATTTGTTTTACTTTGGCTGCAGATTTGTTTATTCTTTGGCTGCGGATTTGTTTATTCTTTGGCTGCACATTTGTTTAGTCTTTGGCTGCAAATTTGTTTTTCTTTGGCTGCACGTTTGTTTTTCTTTGGCTTCTTTGGCTGCACATTTGTTTGTTCTTTGTCTGATTTGGTCGTTTGTGTTTTTATTACAGATAGATGGCCTCTTCTTACCCTCCGCGACTTTTCAAAGATGAGAAACCAGCTTTCCAAATTAAGAGCATGAAGCACTATTGTTTTCTTTCCAAATTCAAGACAATGAAAGAATATATTGGTGAAGATGCATGGGATAGTTGAAGAACTCATCTATTGGAGTTTTTCTCAAGCTTATCGACATAGATGTGACGCACAAGTACATATGGGCTTCCTCAATTGTGAATTTCTTCCTCTCACATCAGCTGGCTGTCGACAACATTCATGAGTTTTGGTCTTTAATTGATGGGCAACCACTCAGATTTTCCCTACATGAGTTCAAGGATATCACAGGTCTAAATTGTGACCCATTTCCATCAGCGGAATCTGAGTTGTGTGACCATAAACCTTTTTGGAATGAAATGAAAGTTCCATTAGGAGAAGGACCTTCTTGGGTGGAGTTAGAGAAAGTCTTAAAAAGATTTCAGAAGTGGGATAAAGAGAAGAGGAAGATGTTAGGAAGGTTGTGCATCTTGCATGTTGGTATTTATGGCATCAATCATGGATCAAAGATTTCTTTGAGTAGTGCTAGAAGAGTCTTTGATACAGATGAGTTTGGGGCAGAGCCGGATTTACTAGTTTAGTAACTTCTGTTAAAGTTGGTCGTAAGGAAGGAGGCACATACGAGTTAAACGGATGTGTTCATGTTTTCCTAATATGGATATTTGAATCCGTTCATACGCTAGGAGAGCTGTATGGTTTTAGGCGGGATTGGATTGATATTCCACCACTTCTTAACTGGAAAGGATCTCGGCAACATTTCAGATTTGAGGACCTAATAGCTAATGAGAAAGCTGAACATGGACAGGTATTGACAATGGTTTTTTAGATGTTCTCGCGGATTTATTTTGATATTGATCTTAATTTATTGTGATGTTGTCGTGGAGTTATTGTGATTTAATTTGATGTTACCGTGGAGTTATTTTGATATAGATGCGGATTTATTTTGATATTGGCTGCAGATTTATTTTGATGTAGCCGCGGATTTAATATTATTATGAATCTAATCCATATTAATATTGTTCATTTTGTAACTAGGTTCGTGTGAAACATATGCTTCCGGTTGCATTGGAACTTCGATCCGAGACTTGACAAGTTGATTGAAGATATCATTGGAGGTCAATTTGTTGCAAATGCTTGGCTTGCGGAGGATCCAGTCTTGAAAGAGCTTGAAGAAGATAAAGCTCAGAAGAAGAGGAAGAAGAAGAAGATCTCTAGGTCTGCTGATGAGTCCGATGGAGATGAAGCTCACAAGAAGGGGAAGAAGAAGAAGATCAAAGCAATGACACGGCCAATTGTTAGTACAATTTTTTATTTGTGTTTACTCTTGTTGCTTGTTTTGTTTATGATTTTATAACTCCTGTTTATTAATTTGTAGGATGGTGAGGATACTAAGGCTTCTGTTGCTGGAATGGTTAAGCTGATGGAAAACTTTGTCGGGCAACTTAGAAGCTTTGGGCAAAAATTTGACTGTTTTGAGACAAGAATGAAAGGTTGTGATGATAAACTTGCTACAATCAAGGCGGATATCAATGATATCCGAGAGCGAGGAGATAATAGCAAGATGATGATAGTGAAGGCCGAAGATGGCAATGTAGACATTAGTGATTCCAATTCTAAGAAAGAATTGGAAAAGCAAAACGATGAAGCGACAAGTAAATCACCGGTTAGTTAAATGTTTTTTAGTTAGAGTGTTATTTTGATGTTACCGTGGATTTATTTTGTTGTTGCCGCGGAGTTATTTTGACGTTGCCGCGGAGTTATTTTGATGTAGCTGCGGATTTATTTGATGTCGCTGCGGATTTATTTTTAAGTAGCCACGGATTTATTTTGATGTAACCGCGGATTTATTTTTAAGTAGCTGCGGATTTATTTTGATGTAGCCGCGGATTTATTTTTAAGTAGCCGCAGATTTATTTTGATGTAACCGCAGATTTATTTTGATGTAGCCGCGGATTTATTTTGATGTAGTCGCGGATTTATTTTGATGTAGCCATGTTCTAATGCAGTCATCATGTTCTAATGCAGTCATGGCTGGTGTTGGAGACCAAGGATGCATCATATGGCCTTCCAGTTAGAAAAGTTGTGAAGGGTTGAGTGGGGAAGAAGAGAAAGAGTACTGAACCTGTCTTTGATAGTGATGTTATAGACATAACATCACAACGGTAGAAAGAAGAAATGAAAATGGTATCAAGTTCCAAAGAAGCGTGGTCAATAAGGCTGTTGACCATTCTTTGGATATGATGGTAGAACATCTTAAGGCCATGGATGAAAAGACACTTGTTGGTAAACGAGTTCCTAAATTGGCGTCAACTCAAATATTACCATTCATTGGTAACTCTACAGTTAAACGCATTATTCCAGGTGTTGCAACTTCTGCAGAGGACTATGATCCTATTGCAGCTGTTGATGAAAACAAATGGCGGCAGCTTATTGATTTCATTGAACAGAATGAGTATGTATCTAATACCTTCTCTTTTATTTACTAGTCTTCATCTATATTGTTGGAAATTTGATGATGAATACTTTTGTTCTTAAAGGGATGAAGTACTTGGAAGCAAGGATGCAGACATGATCTTCTTTAAGGAGATTATTCTCCCTAGGAATGAGTGGCCAGACGGTAAATTTGGATGGTTGCGAGATGGTGTAAGTATTTCTCCCATTTCTGCTTTTATTCTTACTCTTTGACTGCACATTTGTTTATCCTTTGACTGCACATTTGTTTATCCTTTGACTGCACATTTGTTTACTCTTTGACTGCACATTTGTTTACTCTTTGACTGCACATTTGTTTACTCTTTGACTGCATATTTGTTTGTCCTTTCACTGCATATTTGTTTACTTGACTGCACATTTGTTTACTCTTTGTTGACTGCACATTTGTTTGTCATTTAACTGCATATTTGTTTGTCCTTTGACTGCACAGTTGTTTATGTACCTTTTTTTTTCTTACAGCACTTAGCTGCAGGGATGACAATGTTCCGCAAAAGATCTATGCGTTCTCCTTCACCTTTCCGCGAGAGGGTAGGCTTCCTTGATCAGTGGTTCATTGGACCCATGGCTATTGATTTCAATCACGTACCGGCAAAGTCAAGGAAATTCATTTTTGACTACAACTACATGAACCATTTAAACGGTTTAGCTCCTTCAGACTCGGCGACGGGGAAGAAATGGTATACTGACATTGATAACTTGTACGGTATTATTAATATCAGTTCCAACCACTGGATTGCCGTAGACATTAACTTCCCCAAGGAGAGTATATACGTCTATGACTCTATCCCGGTGGTAGGATGGACAAAGACATAGTTGCGGCATGTGACTTTCTCCGCAGGTATTTAATTACTAACTAAATATGTGGATGTTGTGCTAATTGTGATTATTTACTAGCATTTGACATTCTTATACGCAGGATGATCCCGGCATTCCTCAATATCATGGTTCCAGATAAGGAACGTCCGCAATCCAATAACAAGTATAGGGTGCAAAGAGTGAGAGCCAACGTTCCAATCAATGAGAATCCAGGAGATTGCGGCTTCTACGCTTTAAAATACATTGAGTGTCTTGCTTTAGGATGGCATTTCGAGGGGCTTAACGATAAGAACATTCAGGGTATTCGGGAGAGATTAGGCGCTGAGATTTTTGATGAAATTCCAGACACGAGAGAACCACGTATGAGTAACCCATTACCTCATCGTCGAGAGAGCTTACTCCCTCAATTCAATGATAACTCAATCTAACTTCGGACTTGTTTGTTTGTTCTTACCCGTGGACTTGTTTGTTCGTTTACCGCGGACTTATTTGTATAGTTTACAGTTGGTCATGGATTTATTTGTCCTTTCTATTTTATCTTACCACGGACTTATTTGTTCTTTAACCGTGGACTTGTTTGTATAGTTTACAGTTGTCACGGATTTATTTGTCCTTTCTACTTTATCTTACCACGGACTTGTTTGTTCTCTTACCGCGGACTTGTTTGTTCTCTTATCGCGGATTTATTTGTTCTTTCACCACGGACTTGTTTGTTCTTTCACCGCGGACTTGTTTGTCTCTTACCGCGGATTTATTTGTTCTCTTACCGCGGACTTGTTTGTTCTATTAACGTAGACTTGTTTGTTCTTTCACTGCGGACTTGTTTGTCTCTTACCACGGATTTATTTGTCTCTTACCGCGGATTTATTTGTTCTCTTACCGCAGACTTGTTTGTTCTATTAACGTGGACTTGTTTGTTCTATTAACGTGGACTTGTTTGTTCTATTAACGTGGACTTGTTTGTTCTATTAACGTGGACTTGTTTGTTCTCTTACCGTGGACTTGTTTGTTATCTTATCGCGGACTTGTTTGTTCTATTAACGTGGACTTGTTTGTTCTTTCACCGCGAACTTGTTTGTCTCTTACCGCGGATTTATTTGTCTCTTACCACGGATTTATTTGTTCTCTTACCGTGGACTTATTTGTTCTATTAACGTCAACTTATTTGTTCTATTAACGTGGACTTGTTTGTTCTCTTACCGCGGACTTGTTTGTTCTCTTATCGCGGATTTATTTGTTCTTTCACCATGGACTTGTTTGTTCTCTTACCGCGGACTTGTTTTTCTCTTACCGCGGTCTTGTTTTTCTCTTACCGCGGACTTGTTTGTATACTTTACAAATTTTGCGGATTTATTTGTCCTTTCAATTTCAATTTAACAACATAGTACATAAGACAGTTTACAATCCATAGTTCAACATAGTTTACAATCCATATAACAGAGAGTTTAGTTTATGCATTTTTACATGTTTTACGATTATGTCCAACTTCATTACAATTCCCACATGTATGTTGCTTCCTTTGCCTTTTCTTCTGCATGGCAACTTCAAGGACTGATTTGATTCTTGATTTTTTTGGCCGACCTGGTTGTTGTCGAGGTATAGGTGGTAAACACACCATTGTCGCAACATGTTCTGGTATTGGCAAAAAAAAATCCCTAGGCATGATGGCGGTAGAATACGAGTTGTACAAGTAGGATCTATGATAGTAAGGATGACAAAGTGAAATACGGGACATTTTCCTACTCTCAGCCGCTGCTATTGCATGTGTACATGGCAACCTCTCCAAGTCAAACCTACGGCATGAACACTTTTTATCTCTCAAATTAACATGTAGAGACCTTCCGCCTATCACTTGAACTTGATTAGCATCTATATCTTGAACATTTAGAAGCTTAGAATATTCTACATGACTCTGCAAAAAATCTGAAAAATTAATCTGCAGTCATATGTATTAGCCAAGAAACTAAACCTGTGACCAAAGGAGATTTCTTATGTACCTCTAACAATTTTTCTACTCCACGGGTTAGAGTTGTTTGTAATTTCAATGCATCAGTCCTTCGAGAATCAAACCATCTTGTCATCATCGATCTCACAACTTCAAGTAGTTGTACAATAGGCAATTTTCTAGATTGTGATAGAACCTTATTCATTGAGTCAGCAATGTTGCTTGTAAGAAGATTGTACCTATCGCCAGGGAAATGAACACGTGTCTATAGTCGAACATCAGCTCTTTGAAGATACGTATCAGGATTCAACGCTTGAATCTGGTTAAACGTGGTCTGAAAATCAACAAGTCTGAAAGCATTGGCCGCCTTTTTCACCAAAGAAAACGCTTCCCGACCTCTAAAACGGACGAATATATTCTTGTACAAATGATATGTACATATTCCACGACTAGATTTTGGGTATATTGTTCTAATAGCTTTCTCAATGGACTTGTGTCTGTCAGAAATAATGGCAAGAGATTCGTCATCGGGAATAACAGCGCTGAGTAGCTCAAAGAACCATTCCCATGACTCATCATTTTCAGTATCAACTATGGCATAAGCAATAGAAAATATCTGAAAATTACTGTCTTGAGCTGTAGCGGTAAGGAGTGTTCCTTTGTATTGCCCTTGCAAAAAAGTACCATCAACAACCACAACTTTCCGCATATAAGAAAATCCGTTGATGCTTGCATTAAATGCTAGAAACAAGTACTTGAATCTTTGATTCTCATCAACTTCAAGCCGTGTGTGTGATCCGGGATTTTCTCTTTTAATCATGTACAAGTAAGCAGGTAGTAATTCATATCCACTCTCTTCAGTTCCCCTAACCAAATCTCGAGCATGTCTTAGAGTCCGATAAGCCTTCCAATAATTAAGCTACAAGTAAAAAAAATCCGTAGCCAAAGTAAAACAAATCCGCAGCCAAAGAATAAACAAATCCGCAGCCAAAGAACAAACGAATCCGCAGTCAAAGTAAAACAAATCCGCAGCCAAAGTAAAACGAATCTGCAGCCAAAGAAAAACAAATCCGCAGCCAAAGAATAAACAAATCCGCAGTCAAAGTAAAACAAATCCACATCCGAAGTAAAACAAATCTGCAGCCAAAGAAAAACAAATCCGCAGCCAATGTATAAATAAATCCGCAGCCAAAGTAAAACAAATAAATCCGCAGCCAAAGAATAAACGAATCCGCAGCCAAAGAATAAACAAATCCGCAGCCAAAGTAAAACAAATCCGCAGCCAAATAATAAACAAATCCACAGCCAAATAATAAACAAATCCGCAGCCAAAATAAATAAATCCGTGACCATACCTTAATTTGAAATCGTTTATTTAGAACATCGGCAACATGTTGCATTGGCTATACGGTTGGTCCAACTCCACCAACGAAATCCTTGTACAATAATCCAAGAATTTCATGAGTTGCTTGTCGGGATCTTGCAGAACGCTCTGTAAGTGAACAAGTATGATTGGGGATATACTGTCGAATATGAAACCTTGGATAGTCTCCTATTGGTGTAGCTCGTACTCTCCAAGAACATCCATTCACCCAACACTTAACAGTCAATAATTCAGGTGTCGATTTAACGATATTGAAATCAAATTTCTGGACAACAGTAAGAATTTTCATTCTTGTCTCGAGCTCCTCTTTCGACTCATTACATTATCCAACAGCTAAATCCAAAGAACTCAATTGAAACTTCGCATATTCAGCATTCACATTGTCTTCACTTACATAAAACGTGGAAGCTCTCTTCTTTATTGGTAATATTAGTTTCTCTTCCTCTTCTTCTTCTTCTTCTTCTTCTTCTTCTTCTTCTTCTTCTTCTTCTTCTTCAGGCATCATCCCATAAGCTAAAAAATTCTCATCGCCTGAATATGTTCCATCAGAGTCGTCACAATAATCGATCTGGATTCATCATCATCTTCATCATCATCATTACCATCTTCATCATTCTCTTCAGCTTTTGGAACCTCAATGTGTAATATCTTCTTGATATCAATCTTATCCTTCACTTCCACACAAAGTCGAAGCATATCTACTTTGGATTGGCCCAAAAAAATTTTGAATTGCCTACAATTCTCAACATATATGGAAGGTGTATCTTGGGGCAATTTCTACATAATCTTCTTATGAAACATGTAGCTCAGTTTCACATCATATACTCTATAATCCAACCCAAAATCTTCAAACACCATTCCAATGAAATTTTCATAAATCATGCTATCATCAGCTCCTAGGATTCTAGATCCTCGCTTAGCATCTACACTTTTCAAAGCTCCATTTTCCACATACAAGTATAATTTTTCCATTCCTTTCAAAGAAAAACTAGAAAGAGGAAGATGAAGATGAAAAAAGGACAAAACTTACGCCAAGGAGAAGAAAATGAAGAAGACAAGGTCATAATCAGAGAGGAATGATGAAGAAAGAGGAAGATGAAGATGGCTGCAAAAAAAAAAAAAACACTAAGGGGAACGAGGTGAAGGAGAAGATGACGCCAAGGGAAAACCCTAAATCTTGTGGTCCAGATTTCATTATACAAATCTGCAGTAACTGATAATAACAAGTCCGCAGCAACATGAAATTAACAATGTATGTGAATAAATGTGCAGCAACAAGCAAATGAATAAATGTGCAGCAACAAGCACGTGAATAAATGTGCAGCAACAATAAAAAAAGTGTGCAGTAACATTAAGAAAAGTGTGCAGCAACAATAAGAAAAAGTGTGCGGTAACATATAAATTAAGTCCACCACAACAAGAGAAAATAAGTGTGCGATAACATTTGCTGAATAAATGTGCAGCAACAATAACAAAAAGTGTGCAGTAACATATACATTAAGTCCGCCATAACAAGAGAAAATAACTACGCGACAACTGTAATAATAAATCAGCAGCCACAAAGAACAAACAAATCCGCAGCCAAAATAAATAAATCCACAGCCAAAGAATAAACATATCCGCAGCCAAAGAACAAACAAATCCACAGCCAAAGAACAAACAAATCCACAGTCATAGAACAAACAAATCCGCAGCGATAGAACAAACAAATCCGCAGCCAAAATAAATAAACAAATCCACAGCCAAAGAATAAACAAATCCGCAGTCAAAGAACAAACAAATTCGCAGCCATAGAACAAACAAATCCGCAGCCAAAATAAATAAACAAATCCACAGCCAAAGAATAAACAAATTCGCAGCCAAAGAATAAACAAATCCGCAGCCCTGCGGATAAACAAATCTGCAGCCAAAGAATAAACAAATCCGCGGCGACTATTTTGAAAAACTGTGCGGCTTAACAAAAACAAAAAAGTCCGCTACAATGAGCTGAAATAAATGTGAAAAATAAATCCGCGGTTCAAATTAACTCCGTAATTTCACAAAATAAATGTGCGGATTAATAAATGTGCGGCAACGTAGAAAATAAATGTGCAGAGTAAACGAAAACAAATGTGCACAATAAATCAGCGACTATTAAAACAATGTGTAAGAAAATAAGTGTGTGGTAACATAAGCTGCGGATTTGTTTAAAGGACGGAATGAAATTTTGTAAATATCATCAAATTTAGGGACGCTGGAAAAAAAAATTAATGGCATTTTCGAAAACTGTTTTTACCTAACAAAGGTTTCAAGGGTAGTTTGGGATTAAAAAACATTCTAACAATTAAAAAAAGATATGAGTCATTGCAGTAATTAATGCTAAATTCTGGGTCATTCTAGCTTTCCTCCTTTTTCTAAATTGGTTGTGAACTAATCGGCATGGATATATATGCATATTATTTATAGGGAATATATTTTGCTTTTATGGATTCGATCTTTTGCAACCAGTTAAAGGTTAAAAATTTAATTAAAATATTCCAAAAAAATTCCACCAAAAATCATATGTCATAATTTACAAAAATTTGTAAATTCATAATATTATGTCAAATTAGAAATATTTATGATACATTTAAAAGATAAAATTTAACAAATAAAAAATTGCAAGACTTTATGTTTTGGTAGAAAAAATAATGGTTTTGATATCAAAACTCAAGACATTCGTTTTGGAGCCCAAATGGAAATATTGTGTTTTTACCATCAAAAACGAAAAGTTTGCGAAAATAAAATAGCATCAACTCACATTTTTGCACCAAAATTTTGGATTAGCAATTTGCTATAAAAATCTTGTTTGTAAAACCATATTTTATTATTAAAACCATATTTTATTATCCAAACTACAAAATTGTTTTTCTTAAACTTGTGTTACTCATTTTGTCATCAAAACCACGGAATCCTATTTTGTTGCCAAAACTACAACATCTAATTTTGTCAAAAAACCACAAATCTTAATTTGTCTCCAATCCCAAAGAATGTCGATCGAATTTTCATCTAAACCACATATATACACGCTCAATTTGACGCCAAAACTAACAAAATTCTATTATGGCTTTGGCGTTGAAAAATGTGCTAAATTTTCAAGAATTTGAGTCTACAAAATTATTCTTCGATAAATTAAGGGAGATTTACCAAAACTGTCAGTTTTGGCAAGTGACTTTCGAGAAAAACTGTTTGATACAGTAAAAATGCTACAGTGATGCTACAGTGACATTTATTACAATTTTACCCTTTATGAGTAAAACGAATTTTTAATCCACAAAAACACATGGACATGTTATGTACATAAAGTTTGTCCATAAAATTTTCCATAAACATATAGATGCTTTTCCAGAAACACATGGACATTTTATTTACAGAAAATTTGTCTATATTTTTAAAATGCATAATTTATATTTTAACAAAACTCTAAATTATATATTTTAACAAAACTAAATTCTAAATTATAAAATAGACACCCCAAACCCTAAATTGTAAAGAAAAAACTGAAACCGATTAATGTATAGTAGGTCGTACATAATAGACATTAAAATAAACAAAAAAAGTAAACCCTAAATTGTAAGGGATGAACCCAAACTGAGTAATGTATAGTCGGTCGTCCATAAAAGATATTTTAAAATAAAACTAAACCCTAAATTGTAATTAAGGAACCCAAACCGATTAATGTAGAGTCGTTCGTCCATAAAAGACATTTAAAAATAAAACTAAACCCTAAATTGTAAAAGAGAAAACCAAACCGAGTAATGTACAATCGGTCATCCATAAAAGAAAAAGAAAGAAAAAATCTAAATCCTAAATTGTAAATGAGAAACTCAAACTAATTAATATACAGTCGGTTGTCTATAAAAGACCTCTTAGCAAAAAAAAAGCTAAACTTTAAATTATAAATGAGAAACCCAAACCGATTAACATAATAAAAGATATTTAAAAAAAATAAACCCTAAATTATAAATGAAGAACCAAAATCGATTAATTTGTTGTGTATGTGAAAATCGAAGTCCTGGAGTAAGAGTGGAAAAATTGATGTCACTATGATTGAAAACTATATTCTAATTGTAGTTATCCAAGCATAATCCAAAATAAAAACAAATTAAAAAAAAAAAAAAAAACAGTTTCAGATGGTGAAAGGGCAAAATCGTTTTTTTACATGGAGAAAGTGGCTTTTTTGAATTGGTGTTTGGAATGTAGCTTTTTCGAAAGCCATTTTGGTTTTTGTGGTTTTTTTTGTAAATAACTTATAAATTCACCCATACACATCATAAATTTCTCTTTCCAATCCAACCCTCTCATCGACCACATGTTATTTGAATTTAAATGCAACATAATTAAAAGTAAGAGCATCTCCAATGATAAGAACCCCATGACCATTATTTTCAATATAAATATTTGAAAAGTGAAAGTTAAGAACCTTATAAGAGTTTTAAAATTTTTGTTGCTCCAATGGTAGAACCCAAATAGGGGTTCTTAAAAAAAATATGAAGACTTTAGAAAAAAAACAAGTTCTATTTCTATCTATGCACAATTCAATAAAGAATGAAGACTTTAAAAAATACGGTACTTGGAAGAAAACATTGAGTAGAAAAACCAAACCATTGCCCCACAATCAACAGGTAGACAAAGCGTGCTTCCTTTTAATGCTTCAGTCTTTTCTGTAACTGAAAACAAAGCTTCATCAGAGTTTGCGGCCTCTCATTGATAACCAACTGAAAACTAACATAGAGAAGCCTACAAGTTTGTTTTGACTGAACCAAGCGGATTTTCTAAACCATCAGCAGATATCTCATTCATAGTGATTGAATGTTAAGAACACTTATTATGCTAATCTATAATCAAGGTTCAAAAACATTCAGAACGAAAAAGAATTAATTGCTAACCTCAGCTCTCATCTTTTGTACAGAGATAACAACATTTGCTCGTGCATTAGCAAATCTCCATTGCAGCAACCTACTATGTAACAGCCTTAACAAGTGAGCATCAGAAACCCCATTCTCTCTAATCTTCTCTTTAGCATCCACAGCAAAATTCAGAACCAAAGGCACTGTGTTTCTCACTCGTAAAGGACTCATTCTTAAGTTTAATTACCAGAGGGAAGAACATTTCAGCAGTGGGAGTCTCGTACTCCTCTGTGCCTTCATAGGGAACATTCAGATCATGAGTCAGTGGACCTATAGCTGTTGCCTTATGACCCGATGACATCTCACTTAAGAGTCCAGCTTGCATCATCTTCGTCTCCCAAATGTACTCGGAAACAAAAACAATACAATTCGAATTAAGCTCCACAAATAATGAATTTAAGCCAACTATAAGAGATGAACTCCCAAAAACACTACTTACAACTGAAAAAATCCAAGCTGATAATCGAATTAAGCTTCACACATAATAAATTTAAGCTAAATATAAGAGATGAACTCCCAAAACCACTACTTACAATGGAACAAATCCAAGCTGATAATCGATCATAAACTTAACATTATTAACAACTAATTCATAAGCTGATAATCGATCCTAAATGTTATTAACAACTCAAACAGAATTAAGATTCTCAAGCAAATCGGATAATGAACATGCATAATACATACACAGAACATCTGAAAAATACAAGATTTGTAACATTAGAATAAGATTCGTACCTTGAGATAACTATTGCTGAAGAAACCCCTCGATTTTGTGAAGAAACGCCTCCGATTTTGCATTTCAAACTCTCCGATTTGGTGAAGGAGAGGCTCCAATTTGCTCAAAAAAAAGACGCCGATGGTGACCTGTGTCCGTTGCTATTGATCACCTTGGTGAAGAAACCCTCTGATTTGTCTCCGATTGGTTCTGATTTGGGAGATTTGGCCGACGATTTTGATTCCAATTTCGCAATCGGAGATAACACGAAATGAGAGAGAAGAAACAAAAACACGAGACCCCTTTTTTTTTGTTCACTCATACTAATCCTCCAACCAACCACCATCTGACATGTCACGGGTTCTTAAGGTTTCTTAAACCTCTTCCCTAAGAACTGGTTCTAGTAATAAACACTCAATTTTGATTTAATTTTTATCACTTAATTGCTAAGAACCCCTACTTAAAACCTCCATTGGAGATGGTCTAACTTGTCTTCTACGTCCTTAAAGTTTTAATTATATCACGGCAACGTATACCACTAAAATATTTCAATATGGTCCTCTCCTATCTTTTGCTAATAATTATCTTTCTACATACGTAATGTAAGACACAATCGTTCTGATCTTTTAAAATCACCTCCCCCCCTGAAAGTATAGAATAAGCAATTGATGATCCACTGGTAAACATGCCTGACTCACTAAATCCATGGTGAATTACAAATATCATCTCACTCCCACGCAAGTCTGATGGCGAAAAATCTGGTAACATTGCATCTCCCCTTAGATAGTGTAGTACTTGTCTCATAGTTGGTCTAGCTTGTGGGTCGGAATGAGAGCACAGCAAACCTAGCTTCAAAACCATTTTGACCTCTCTTTGGTCATACTCCGACCCTAGATTCGGATCCTTAGCATCCAAGATGTTTCTCACCACTCTCATTCTCAATCTCAATAGGACGTTTACCACACGCTACTTCTAGTAGGAGCACCCCAAACGCAAAAACATCAGTACCAGTCGTGCCCCGTCCTGTCCTGATGTGATCGGGCGCTAGGTATCCCAAAGCCCCAACAATGTGTATGGTTTGAGGATCCGACCCATGATTACACAACTGAGCTAAACCAAAATCCCCGAGTCTCCCATTGTGCTCCCGTCTAACAAGACGTTGCTGGCTTTGACATCGCGGTGAATCACCACTTTTTCCCATTCTTCGTGGAGGTAGAATAAGCAAGAGGCCACATGACCTCTGTTTCCAATCAAGGGTTACCTCAGGACAATTGAACATATACTTGTCTAAGCTTCCATTGGGCATGTAATCGGACACCAGAAGAAACTCGTCTCTCCGGCAGCAGTAATCCAAGAGAGGGACTACATTCCGGTGAGTCATATGTCCAATACTCACAATCTCAGCCACAAAATCTTTCAACCCTTGTCGGGATTCATTAGAGACTCTTTTCACAGCAATGTCCTTGTTCATAGTTGGCATGAGACCTCTGTAAACCCTCCCGAACCCGCCTGATCCAAGAAGGTTCTTATCGTTGAACCCTTTAGTGGCATAGTACAAGTCCTTGAACCTTAGTCAGTTATTCAAAATCTCTGTTTCCCAATCCTCAAGATCTTCAGCGAACTTCCTTCTCTTCCTCACGATGAAGCGCACGAGGAATATGAGCGAGATAATAAACAATAGGGAAATAAATGGCATCCAATTCCTGTAGAAGCTATGGTCGTGGGCTTTAAGTCCCACACTGGCAATATCGGAAGTTCCGATAAGGCCAATGGTAGAGCTTCCCTTTCACCCGAAAACTCCACCCAAGAACAAAATGTTCCTACAAAACAGAGCAGGTGGCAGACGAAAAACCTACGAACATATCTTGCAAAAGAACCAAAGATAGATCTTTAACGATAGAAACAAGGGGTTTTCTTGGTTTATTCTCATTGAATGGAGCCATGGATACATCGATTTGATGGGTACGACCATCGTAATCGATCCAAACCTGCATACGTTTACGACTGATCAAAGTCAGATTTTTAAACTGATCTTTCTCGTCCCAATAGCCGGCCGGCAAACTTTTCACTGACTTCAAGCTATTGATATCGATTCCGACATGGTTATTGTTCATATCACTGAAATCGATACTCTTAATTGTATCAAGTTCAACAGCGAATACATGATTTGTTTCTTTACCGTTGTTTGTGATGTTGAAGAGGCCAAGAAATTGGACAGGGCTGGCGAATGGGAGGCTCGGGCTAGGAGCAACGACAAAGGCCATGCCGGGGCTGCTAATTATCGGATTCTCAGAGTGGATAGCGAAGACAAAGGTAGTGGAGAAGGACAAGACGGTGCCGTTTGGAGAATCTTTGAAGCGGATTGGGTTGGTATAAAATGCGTGTCTAGTTCTCTGCATGGTTGTGTTGGTTAGCTTTAAGAGACCGTTGGGTGTGACAGTCGTACGTAATTCCTTGGATGGATATGTTAGTCAGTGGAGCATGGAAGCCATTGTAAGCAAAGTCAAAAATTTGGGAAGAAGACTTTAGACATTGCCAGAAGAAGCTTGAGAAGAAGAAGATAGTGAAGAGCTTGAAGAACATGGCTCTGTATTGGGCTTTGGTTTGTGACATTTGAGTTTGTAAGAAACTAAGACAATTTATGGTGACATGAAGAGTGTGGAAAAGTCGCATTTTATTGGTCAAGGGAAAAGTCGCATTTTATTGGTCAAGGGAAAAGTCGTCGTCTAAACCCAACTCAGAAGTTAGGGCATTCACGAAGGCGGAGATGGATGATAGCAATGGGTTTAATTAGTATTATTGTGTAGTACAATACAACCTGTATAACCTCAAGTGGTGATCAGGTAAGAAAAAAATAATGCCTATCAAACTAGAAGTCATGGTGAGTTTTAATTATAATGCCATTTGTTTCTGATATATCTTTTCTGTCAAAAAAATAAATACACATAAAATCAAGTTTGTTATGGTTACTTCAACGATGTATTTTGTTGACTAAACTATGTATATATTATTGTCGTTAAATTCGGCAATATATTTTAAAGACAACTTGGTTTTACTGATCGTTAGGATACGGCATTTTTTTTATTAAAGGCTTTTCAAATTAAATTAAACAGAAGAATTACAAGCTATCTCTTGAAAGTCATAAACATAACGAAAGAAGATGGAGCTTCAAGCTTGGTATTAATTAAAACAAAATTCCAGAAGGAATTTTCATTATGATTCTCGGCTTGGAAAAATTCCAGAAGTTTCTGATATTGTCAAACAAGGATGGAATGTCAACATTAATGGTCCTATAGTAATGTATCAGATCGTATTCGGAGTTGCAGAAAAGAGATTGCAGCATGGAAACGTCAAAAAAACATCAGTTCTGCGAAAACGATCAAGACGCTTACAAAACGCATTGATGAGGCCCACACGGATGGTGTTACAACAGTTGATCAGATTCGGTTGCTGAGAAAATAATTGCTTGATGCTTACACAGAAGAAGAAAGATATTGGAAAACAAAAAGTAGGAACCAATGGTTAAAGTAAGGAGACCTTAACGCAAAGTTCTTCCATGCTTCGACCAAAATCAAACAGCTAGGAACAATATTTCAAAGATCAAAGGTCCAAACGATGAATTCATCTACGGTAATAAAGATATTGCTGCGGAACCTACACATTATTTTGGAGAATTATTCTCAGGGACCAATAGTTGTGATCTATCGAAGATACTATGAAGCACACAACCAGTAGTTACAGAAGCAATGAATACAGAGTTAACAAGTGTCATTTTATATTGGTGCAACACGAACTTCGGGATCGGATGGACTTAATGCGGCTTTTTATCAACATCCTGGAGACTGTTGCCCCAGCCATTGAGATTGAAGTGAAGCATTTCTTTGAAACCGGCACTTCCCACTGGAATAGAATCATACAAACCTCTGCCTTATTCCAAAAAAAGTAAACTCAAAGACAATGAAGGACTTTCGTCCAATCGGTCTCTGCAATGTGATATACAAAATTATATCCAAAATCTTGGTAAAGAGGCTGAAGAATATACTTCACTCTGTGGTATCGGAAAACCAAGCGGCTTTCATCCCTGGGTGTTTTATAATAGAAAATGTTATTATCGCCCATGAGGGTCTCCATTCCTTACGGACACGACAAAGATATTTTGATGTGATTCCGGAGAGAAATCACGCCCCAATTTCGCCACAAAAAAGTTATGGGATAGATGATCTCGTTCTAGACTCGACAAACAAAAATCACGAACAAGAAATGGGTTAATAGACACCACAAAGGGTTGCAGAAGACCCTTTGGTAAGCCTTAAGAGATCACAACTCGACAAACCAAAATTGGATCAATGATCTATGCTTAGAAAAGTTTGAGATTAAAAAAAGATAGATGATTTTAACAATGGGGTTCAGCGAACTATAAAGAAGAAGAGAAGAGAAGAAGGACATGTTCACGAGAACACCTCGAAAACAAGCATCCCGAAAATATAACATAATAGTAAAGATAGAATTTGAATTGGAAAATGATTTATCAAGTCATTTCCATTCCTTTGGCCACGAGATTCTTCTTGTTGTTAGGCTTGATCTTGATCAACAAATGGAAGATGAATTATGTGAACCAAATGCCTCATTAAAAACCTTTCTCCAGAAAACCCAATGGGAAAAACCAAAGATAAGGGGAAAAGAGTACAAATGGATCACATATCCATTTGTTGATCATCTTGAGCGGGTATCAAAATCATTGTGGCTTGGACACAACCTCCTTTGCTCAAGTGATCTTCTTGATTCATGATTTGGTGAAGTAAAGCTCCAATAGTCTTGTTGAACTCGTTGGTCCGAGAGCGAGTCATTGGTCCAACTGGTACGACTAAAGCATCCTCAGCTACATGTCCATCTTCTGCTCCTCGCTCTAAGTCCATGGAGCTTCCCAATATAGCATCATGTCCCAACTCCTATATGGCTGTCAAGATGGATATTAGCAAAGCTTATGATTGAGTAGAATGGAAATTTTTGGAAAGTGTACTACAGAAAAAGGCTTTGCGAGTCAATGGATCACATGAATCATGAGATGTGTCAAAACAGTCTCTTTTCAGTCCTTATCAATGGAAGCCCATACGACTATTTTGAAGCAAGCTGAGGACTACGACAAAGAGACCCACTCTCACCGTACCTATTCATACTCTGCGCAGATGTCTTAAGAAAACTGGTCACAACAGCTCAACAAGAAGGACGACTTAAAGGAATCACTCTTAGTAATGGAGGACCTTCTATCTCCCATTTACTTTTCGCTGATGACTCATTATTTTTCCTTAAAGCTGATCACCATAACACATCCCAGTTGTTACAAATATTTAAGGATTATGAGTGAGCATCATGACAATGTATAAATATGGAGAAGGCTTCTATTACCTTCGGTAATAGAGTGTATCAGCATACTCGTGATTATATCATGCATTTTCTCCGAATACCAAATATTGGCGGTGGCAATAAGTACTTGGGCTACAAGAACAGTTTCGAAGAAAGAAGAAAGAAATGCTCCACTATATCAAAGATCGAGTTCAAAGTAAGATAAATGGATGCCAAACAAGATTTCTTACAACCTGGGAAAGAGACTCTCATCAAGGCAGTCGCCTTTGCTATGCCGGTATACTCTATGAACGTTTTCCAATTACCAATTGAACTCTTTTTGGAAGTAGATAGTATGGTAGCTAGATTTTGGTGGGAAAGAACATTTGAAAATAGGAAAATATCGTGGGTTTCATGGAAAAAACTTACAAAATCAAAGCAAAGTGGTGGTTTGGGTTTTAGAGATTTACACTAGTTTAACCAGGCACTTGTGGCGAACCAAGTTTGGAAAATAATGCGGCACCCATAATAGCTTAGTCTATAAAATATTGAAAGCCCGATATTTTAGAGAAGGAGATATCTGAAATGCTAATCGAGGTGCACAACCTTCGTATGGGTGGAATTCTTTACGCTTTGGGGCTGAACTACTAAGTTGTGGATTACAAATACGCATAGGAAATGGAAGAACTACTAACCTAGCACAAGATTCCCGGCTACCAACTAACCCTCCTCGAGCACCGTTACTACTCCCGGAGACTGATTCAAAAATAAGGTCATGGATATCATCAACCCAACCACGCAAAAATGGGATGAACGAAAACTCACGGAGTTGATTGATCAATCTGATCACCATCTGATCACAAAAATCTATTTACCGGATCAAACTGTTGAAGATACATTATATTGGAGGCACGCGAAGCATGACAACTATAATGTAAAGTCGGGTTATTGGTTAGCTTCCAAGCCCATGCCCGAAGAAGCTGATGATGAACCTCTACCCCCACTAGCGGTGCATCTAGACATAGCCAAAGAAATATGGAAATTTGATATCGCTCCAAAATTATGATATTTCCTTTGGCTAATCGCTTGTCGAGCTATTGGGACTGCAGACAATCTAAGGCGTCGTAACATGCATGTTAATGAGTTTTGTTCTCGGTGCATCATTGAACGTGAATCTAGCAATCACCTATTCTTCACATGCAGTTATGCTATAGCCATCTGGAGAGCATCAGGTATACCGATATCTTTAATCGGCAATCCGATGACTACTATTGAAGAAAAAATTAGGTATCTCCTAAACAATTACAAGAACTTAAATCTGGAGAAACACCTACGATGCCTTCCCTTTTGGATCATGTGGCACTTATGGAAGAGTAGAAATGATATGATTTTCAACCACAATGCAGAGAATGTACAGGATACACTCACCAAAGGAATAGCTGATACAAAAGAGTGGTTAGACAGCCGAGAGGAGCAACCAGTATCTATGGATATCCCCACAACACTACATACTCATCTTTGACAACAATGGCAAAAACCACCGCTGGGTTGAGTAAAGTGCAACTTTGATGCATCCCATCATGAAGGTAATCGTACTTCTAGATTGGGATGGATTATACGGAACAACAATGGCAATTTCCTACACTGCACAATGGGACAATATCAAGGTCGTCATTCGGTTAAACAAGCAAAGTGCACAACATTAATATGGAGCCTCCAAACTGCTTGGAGCCTAGGATATCGTCATGTAGAATTCGAAGGAGATAATTGCAATATTATCAATATTCTTTATAAAAATATTAATAATCTACGAGTCCAGCATTATCTCCAAGAAATCTACAATTGGCAACACCACTTTGAAGGGATAAAGTTCAGTTACCATCCCCGACAACACAATCAGGGTGCCGACTTCCTAGTTAGAAAAGTTTTACTTTTAAACCAACAATGGTTCTGATGCAATTCATGTCCTTTATTCTTACTACCATATGTAAACAGTGATTATGATTGCTAATTAAAAGAAATTAAATAAAAAAAATAACAGAAGAGTTTAATAAATTTAATTATATTTTTATCAAAGAAAAAACCTATAAATTACGAAAACTCGTTTATTATGATTTGTGGTAAACACAAATCGATCAGATGAAACACCAATTATACAAAAGATGCCACAAATAAAATGATAAGTAACAAAAGAATAACTCCACGGTTTATAAAGAAAACAAAAAAAAAAACAAAAAATCAAAAGAATAACTGAATGAATGAAATTTGGCAATTAAAAAGACAAATGAAAAATGTCCAAATCCCCCCATATCTTATTTCATCGCATCATGAGAACAAACTCGTCGAAGCTAAGAACTCCATCACCATTCTGATCAAACCCATGAATCATAACCTTGCATGCATCAACCGTACGTGACTCACCGAGTCGACTCAACGTCCTCCGTAAACTTGCCGCTGTAATAACCTCTTCCCCTTCCATCAAATACATCCCAAACGCCTGTTTCAACTCCCTCTTCCTCTCCTCATCACTACAATCTTCTCCTTCCATCAACTTCAAAAACTCCTCAAAGTTAATAAATCCATCTCCGTCTAGGTCTGAAACCCTCACCACCTCCTCCGCCTCGTGTGAAGATAACGCGCCGCCTAAGAGGCTAACGCAGCTTTGTAGCTCTTCCCTGGAGATTTTCCCGTCTGAGTTTGTATCCATATAGTCAAATACGGATCTTAACTCGTCGATGTTTAACGAGCTGCCTCCGCTACTACTGCTGGTTCTTGCTTCGTCTTCCTCCGCCACTTGAAGTTTCTCGGAGGATTCTGCTTTCCTCTTGGAAAATTTCTTGTATAGTGTTGCTAAAGGCGATTTCATTTCTTGATTTGAACATAAACCTCGATGCTTTAAAATTAAGGCTTTGATCAAATTTGGGGACTGGAAAATGTTTTCTGAATGCAAATTCCTTCGAAGATAGTAAAATTATATATATAGAAGTGTGTTCGAATACGTGTAGAAGGGGAGACTCTTGAATCCTCAACTGGTAAAACACGGGTTTGAATATTTGGAGAAATATTTGAAGGCAGAGGCGGTTGCGCGGTGGTGGCCGGGAAGTTTCCTCCGCATTAAGTGTTGATGGGGAAGGTCAAGTTGAGAACGACTACGAGGTATTTTAGTAATTTAGGGATGGAGTTTTTCCCACGTATTGTGATGTCATAGACGACTAGACCAACTTTTCTTTGACTTTTGTATGATCGAGAATGTATACAGTGCTGACACGTGTTTTTAATATCATATCTTTTAATATTTGTGTTTGTTTCCCTGTTATTATGATGAAATTTCTCATAACCGTCCAAACGCTATTAACTGTACCCGCCAGTTTGACAAAGTTCATTTTTGTTGCTGTGACGTATTAGTTTTTCGTTTGTGGAAACATTGTCGATCTTGAGATATATGGACCCATATAACTAGAAATGTAATTAATAGCTCTTTCATATATTTATTTTTATTAATCACAGATATTCTTTATAAAAAAATTCCTTTTTCTATATTGTTGTCTCATATTTCAATTATATATTTAGTTTTTATGAAGTTTTAAAAACCAAAGTATATATATTTTTTCTCAAATTTTTGATAAAAAATATTAATTTATTTATCAATTTTTAATTTGTGACAGAAATTACAGATATTACGAAGATGGAAAGACCAAAATCTATAAAAACAAGCAGCAGAAAAGGACAGAGCAACAACAAAATGCAAGTAAAAAGGATAAGAACCAAAATGATACACCCATGATAAACCCAGAGGAGAACTTGTTGAAGAAACACCCGATCCCAAGCTATAGCAACTTGGTTATACGCGTCCTGCTATTCCGAAGAACCCTAACCCTGATCCTTAGAAGCAAAGGGCACCCTCCACATGAAGCCAGTCCTCAAACTTCTCGCAGTGGCACCTATTGCTCCTCCAGGGATAACAACACATAAATGGTTCTGGTCTGCTACAATACCAACCCGCCGTCTCTATTCAACAACCAGCTCCCACCAAGCTTTAACCCGGAAGAGTCACTTTACACTTCAACTCCAATCCGAGCACCTCGTATCACAAAGCCGACCAAAACTAATGAGGGTGCGGAAGGAGTCACTCCAGAAAACCGTAACAAGCTAGGATATTACCACCACTAAAATCGAATCTGTCAAGGCCACCGACCACCCGCAACAGAGGCACATCGAAGCCGATAACTCGCTGTCACAAAGCTATTGCAGAAGACAAAGCCACGCGTCTAAGGCTATCTGCTCCTTACTCTCCTTCTTCTTCATTTTTCTTACTCAGTCTCTGCAGATTAGGTTCTCAGCTATCATCATCCAACGACAGTTCTCAGATATTTACTGGAGCAGAGATGGTGGGATCAGAGGTTTTGGAGGAATCTGGAGATAAGATCAGCAAGAGAGAGGCAAAGAAGCGAGCCGCTAAACTGGAGAAGTTGCTCCGTAAACAGGAACGAGAAGAAGCCACATCATCTTCTCTTTCTCTGGAGGAGGATGAATCATTTTCCAGCAACTACGATGACCTGACTCTTAACGAGTTGCAGTCGGATGTTGAGGGAAAAGAGCTCACTGATGTCAGAAACTTGGTTGAAGAGATTGTGGGGTCAGAGGTTTCCATCAGAGGTCGAGTGCACAAGAATCGCTTATACGCAAAATAAATCGTTTGTGATCTTGAGGGAAAGTGGATTCACGGTTCAATGCGTGGTGGAGGAGACCAGCATGATTAAATTTGTCAAGCAGCTGAGTCGTGAATCCGTTGTTGAGCTTCTCGTCTCTCCCCTAAGAAGCCTCTCACAGGAACCACTCAGAAGGTTTTCCTTTTTTTTCTTTGATTCATTCGAATCAAAGACATTATTAACTACTCATCGAGATAATGTTGTTGCAGGTTGAAATTACATGTCAGAAAAATGTACTGCCTCTGCAGATCCTTGCTAAATTTACCACTTGTTGTGGAGGATGCTGCTCGAAGTGAAGCAGATATTGAAAAATCTGTAAAGGTAGAATCAAATGTTTTAAGATTTGGAGCTGCTGGTGTTTCTTTATATGAGAGCTGCTGTTTCCATGCTTGATTGTTCGTTCATGCTGTTTCCATGATTGATTGTTTCAGGATGGCAAACCAGCTGCTCGTGTCCTTCAGGACACACGTTTGAATAATAGGGTTCTTGACATGAGAACACGGGCCCGTATTCAGTGCCAAGTCCAAATTGTAAGCCCTGATTTGAAGGAGGATTATAGCTAGTTAGTGTCAACTAGGATTATAATTGTAATCTGATCAGAGAATTTTTTGTGTGGGCGTTCAGAGAATTCTTACTATCCAAGGGGTTTCTTGAAATCCACACACCGAAATTGATGGCTGGCAGTAGTGAAGGAGGTTCTGCTGTATTTAGGTTGGACTACAAAGGACAGCCTGCTTGTCTTGCTCAGTCTCCTCAGCTTCATAAGCAAATGGCGATATGTGGTGACATGCGACGCGTCATTGAGGTTGGTCCTGTTTTCAGAGCTGAAGACTCCTTCACTCGTAGACACCTGTGTGAATTCGTTGGTCTTGATGTGGAGATGGAGATTCGAATGCACTACTCTTGAGGTATGTATGATTGTGCTAGTGTTCAAACATTAATAATATTTCATCTCTCCACTAGTGCTAATCATATTTCCTGTTTGGTGCAGATAATGGATCTTGTGGGTGAGTTGTTTCCGTTCATAATAAAAAAAATAGAAGAAAGGTGCCCAAAGAAACTTGAATCTGTCAGAAAGCAATACCCATTTCAATCTTTGAAGGTATCTATCTTTTGGATTCTTAGGAAAAAACAGAGTTTCTTTTGTGTTGGATATTGATGATTGGCACTAAACTTGTAGTTTCTTCCGCAAACATTGAGGCTAACCTTTGCAGAAGGGATTCAAATGCTTAAGGTATGACTGGATTTTTTTTTGCATTCAACTTGATGAGTTAGACTATGAATAAATAATATTTGGGTCATCTTGACAGGAAGCTGGCGAGGAGTTTGATCCTCTTGGTGATCTAAATACAGAATCTGAGAGGAAACTTGGCCAGCTTGTTCTGGAAAAGTACAAGACAGAGTTCTACATGCTGCATCGCTATCCATCGGCTGTCAGACCGTTCTACACGATGCCCTGTGAAGACGATTCTAACTACAGCAACTCATTCGATGTCTTCATCAGAGGTGTGTGCATCTATGAGTTTGTCACCCAATTATGTTACTACTACACTTGATTTAATAATACTAAATTTGAGCTTTCTGTCTTATAGGAGAGGAGATCATGTCAGGAGCTCAACGTATCCATGACCCAGAACTCTTGGAGAAGCGCGCAAGAGAATGCGGCATTGATGTCAAGACAATATCCACGTACATCGATGCATTCAGGTAGCCACAAACTAATCGATCCAGTTGGGTTCCTACTATGAGTTGAGTTGACGAGTGGCTGCATGTTTACAGGTACGGTGCACCACCTCACGGTGGATTTGGAGTGGGGCTTGAGCGTGTGGTAATGCTCTTATGTGCCCTCAATAACATCCGCAAAACTTCGCTATTCCCTCGTGACTCTCAAAGGCTCGTTCCCTAATATCATCGCTCTTCCCTTGCGACTCTCAAAGGCTCGCTCCCTTAATATCTATCTTTGATAATTGTCAGGCTCCACTCATATTTTCTCATTGGAGATCTTTGAGATTCTTTAAGGGTCTTTGGATTTCTAAGTTATTTTATTGGAGCGGTTCGTTAGGTGTTTAGTTATCTTCAAATTATTTATTTCACTTAATCATTAATAAAGAGGCTCGTTTTAATTAAGCTTTCTTAACGGTATTGTAGTCTTTCGACATTACTATTTTGGTCTCCGATTTCTATTAATAAAGTCTTGATGATTTCTATTTATATTCCACTGTGTTTTACTTGATAAATTTTTACAAAACATGATTTATTATACGGTTTAAAATCGGTCTGGTTTTATCTACACTTTGCCTCTTTCTTCCCTTTTCGCATTTCCTTTCTCTACTTGTTGTGAAAATTAATTTTCTGGTGAGTAAGTATATGTTCCTTGTATTTATTATCACTGTATGTCTTTTATTAAGGCTTGCCGTTACCATTTGTCACAGTAACAACTATAGTAGACAAGAAGTTCAATTTTAGTTACTATTAAACAGGCTGAACTTGCCATTAAAACTGCAAATGAACCCTCTTTATCTAGCTGTAGATCTTGCACTCATGGATGTGTGATATACATGATGTTTCCTGTAAAACGTATAATTTGTAACATCATCATACTGAGTTGGTTCGTTACTCCGCTTCTAGGATCCGGATTTCTTGTTTGGGCCCGAGTTTTCTTGTTTATTTCGTTTATGAAAGGCCTTTTGGAACATCTGAATTTCAAATTCAATTCTGGGAATTTCCAATTCTATGATTTTCAATGTACTGAAGTTGACTCATTTGTTTGGGTTTTAGTATATTGTATAATCGTGCAGTGTATCCATAGGAAAGCTTTGTGAAAATGAATAAATATGGACTTCCGATGTTGCTTATTGAAGATGAATCCGTCAAATCTCACTTCCCAGCTTTTCGGTAAAGTTTCTAGCAATTTCCATGGTCGAGATCTGATTTTGTTGAACAATAGACATAGATTTTGAGATATGATCTTAAGGATTCTTTTGTATATGAAGTTTTGTGAGAGCCTGAGACTGATAATGTGATCTCTGTGTGTTTTGGTCTAAAGAATGGATTGAAGCCAAAGTTTTTAGTATTTCCATGGTTTTTTTGAACTATTTCTAGTTATTAATCTCAGACTGAACAATGGACATAGATTTGGGATATGATCTTAAAGATTTGTGAGAACCTGAGACTAAATTTATGATTTTTTTTGGGTTCTAAAGAATGGCTTGAAGCTGGGAAGTTACAGAGAGTTGTGTTAGTGATAATGAGCAAAGCTACTGGTGAACTACTTGAGAGGTGGAATTTTCGGATTGAAACTAATAATGAAGTTGTTGAGAAAGGGTGAGTTTAGTGTTGATATTTCATGTGTGTTTGCTTTAATTCTTGTTTTCATTATATCATCAATATGACTCATAAATAATATATATACCAATAATACGATAAAGTTATAAAACTAATCCTCGATTAATCCTCGTTTAATCTCTGATTAATTGAAATCTTTCTATAAATTTAGGAAGTCTTTCTAAACTTTTAGGAAGACTTTCCTAATCATTTTTGAATTTTAGGAACAATCCTTACAAATTTAGGAATGACATACTAAATTGTCTTGTAATTTCTATAAATTTAGAAAGTCTTTCTAACCTTTTAGGAAGACTTTCCTAATCATTTTTGAATTTTGAGGAACAATCTTTAAAAATTTAGGAATGACATCCTAAATTATCTTGTAATTCCTATAAATTTAGGAAGTCTTTATAAACTTTTACGAAGACTTTTCTATTTTTTTTTTATTTTTAAGAATAATCTTTAAAAATTTAGGAATGTCATCCAAAATTGTATGTTAATTTCTATAAATTTAGGAAGTCTTTCTAAACTTTTAGAAAGATTTTTGGCTTTTTTTTAGAATTTTTAGGAACAATTCTTCTAAATTTAGGACGTCATCCTAAATCATATATTAATCTACTACTTGATCAAATGACAAATTTGGTAATTCTTTCTAAACTTTTAGGAAAACTTTCCTATGTTTTTGAATTTTTAGGAACAGTTCTTATAAATTTAGGAACGTCATCCTAAATTGTATGTTAATCTACTATTTGATCAAATAAAAAATTTATGAAGTCTTTCTAAACTTTTAGGAATACCTTCCTAATTTTTTAAGAATTTTTAAGAACAATTTTTCTAAATTTAGGAACGTCATCCTAAATTGTATATTAATTTACTACTTGATCAAATCTAATGTGAAGAGTATTGTTTCTTAATTTAGGGAAATTAAAATTTTTTCTTGAACTATTAAGAAGAACTCATACAAATTTAGGAAAGTCTTTCAAAATCATATGTTAATCTACTACTTGATCAAATAAAAATTTAGGAAGTCTTTCTAAACTTTTAGGAAGACTTTCCTAAATTTTTTTCAGTTTTCAGGAATTGTAATTTCAAATAAATTTAATTCATGGGTTATGCAATGCTTGATGACTTAGGAAGCGTTTTGGAATTTTCAGGAAGGGTTATTGAAATTTCAAGAAAGTCTTCCTAAATCGTCTGAAAACACATTTATAAATTTGATGTCTTGTGTAATGTGAATGGACGCTCTTGAGTAGTTTACTTCTATTGTTTAGTCAGAGGCTTATTAGACCGTGTTTGTAAATGCAGTGGTACCGTGTATGGAGTCTCTACCGAGTCAATGCAGCTATCTTATGATAGTAGAGGGAACATTGTGCCTACGATACTTTTGATGATATAGAGTCACTTGTCACGTGTATATTTGTTTGTTTAAAATAATTTCCAAGAGTGGGTTAATTAATGTACGAAGTTGGTTTATTAACGTTTAGATACAATTTCCTAAATTGTCTAAAGATTCAAGAATTCAAATCTTGCTCTCTCTTATTATTATATAGGCTTACTAAATCAAGCCAACACCGTCTCCATTTTATCATGTAGTATATTGAATCATGACTGATATATCTGTTCATTTATTCATTTACTAAATCAACCCAACACAGTCTCCGTTTCAACTACAAACTAACAAATGAATTGGTGCCAAGTCTGTCTATTGCTTGTTTATAATGCTCCCTGTTACATGTCTTGTATGCCGTCATCTTATTTGTCTCGAAATGAAACTTTAAAGATTCAAAACATTTAAGGATAACAGTGAATAAGATTTGTTACTAATAAAAAAAAACGTGAGAGAGGATACAGCCAAAGCTCGTCCTTAAGCTTGCACTATCGTTCCATCTCTTCGTCAAGCTCTTTCTGAAGACGTTCAATTTCATCTACAGCCGCAACTTACTGATGTGGAATTGCTGACGGCGTACGAAACAGATCTGGTGATTAGCGAGGTGGACTCAGTGGCACCTAAACGGGAGAGAGAAGGCTGGAGGATGAAGAAAGTGTAGGCGCTCAAATTTCTGGAAATGAAATTGCAGACTAAATCTTATAAACGCAACACCGACTATGCAAAGGCGAGACTTGGTCTCTGTCCTTAACTCAATAAATTGCCGGTAGTGTGACCATTCGATGCGATTTTTGAATCTCAGGATACAATTGCAAACGACCCTTTTTCGCAACACTCGAAAAAAGAATCCAGCGAACTATATATTCTATGATACTCTCGAGAAAACGACTTACGAATTTTGAAAGAAGGCGAGAGATTTTGTGTTGGTTTTTCAGATCGAAGATCGAATGATTTGATGATTGAATTGATCGAAGTTGGGCGATATATATAGGGTGAGAGGGGCGGTTCCGCTCGAGAAATTCGCGGAGCATATTCGAATATTCTAAGGAATATTCGAATATTCCTTTTTCGAATTCTCGCAGCAAACGCGCACCCGAAAGGAATATTCTTTCAGAAATTTGAATATTCCTTTTTGCGTATCCAAAAAGAATATTCTTTCGAATATTCCTTTTTTCGAATTCCTTAATGGGCTTCAGAAACTCCTTACAAATTTTCCCCAAAAAGAAAGATACGCGTGTGGGGGCCTCTGGAGGCCCATTGCCACGAGTCACGTGTCGTGTCGTGCCGTGCCGTGCCCATTTTCTCATCCCATAGTCATTTAAACTAATGTATAAACATGACTATATATATACCACTTTAAAACACAACTTCCAAGTAATGTGGGACAATTTCAACATTTCACTTAAAAATGAGGCTTTGCCACTTTTGGCCCATGCTCATTTCAATTCAACTTTTACACAATTTATAGACCCATTATGTCTTGGTAAATTGTGGCCCAACAGAAAGTGGATCCGATCAAGATCTCGACGAGGATGAAGAGGAGTCGTTATTCACGGAAGAGGTAGTGAAGCGATCTGGGAAAAGATCTGGGATGCTTCAAGGTCTTGGGGAATAAGGACTGGATTGGCTCATAGGAATCGTTCCTTCATCACGCTTCGAGCTCATTTGCTTGTGAAGCCGTTTCATTGTTCTCCGATTAGAGCTCGTCGCCAGTGAAAATGAGATCTTAGAAATCTCGATTTCTGCAGAGACAATGAAGAATAATCGAGAATGATGGAGATTTTTATTAAATATTTTAATTAATAATTTTAGTGTTTTTAATATTAAATTAGAGCATGTGTGCTAAATTTAGAAAATAGGAGAGTGTGTGCTAAGTTTTTTTAATATTATAGTTTTTTTTAATGTCTTAAAATATTATTTAAAATTTTAGTTGCCTTATATTAATTAAAAACTTATCATTTTATTTCAACTAATTTTATTTTAATTGATAGCTGACTGATATAAGCTTTCAATTTATAAAAGACAAATTAAGAATTTAAAATGATATAAAATATAATAACAAATCGATACATTTTTAAAAAGTTAAAAAATTTTAGATTATTTTTATGTAATATTATATATGTCTAATTTCCTATTATTATGGTGTATATATATAAGTATTATTTAGTATAAATGTTTTTCAAATATGATTTCAGGAATTTTCGGTCCCAAACGAGAATTGAAAGCATGTGCCATATGAGAATGTATTCTCATCTAAAACATGAATTCGAGACTGGAAATGAGACAAGACGATATAGGATGAGACAGGTCAGGAATGATGTCCACCCCCAAATTTTTATTTCAAGATTTCGTAAGAAAAAAATCAGGTGTCGATGATGTGTAAATAACGTCATAGTAAAATATATGACGTGGATAACACGTCAAATGTACAGTCACCACTATTTGTATGAATTGGTCATATTTTTATAGTTAGTGGATAAATTTTATCAATTCGATATCTTCAAGTATATATTCGCCCATCATCTTAGTTGATGTATGATTTCGACTTAATGAACATGTTTGGGTATAAATTAGCCGACTTCTAGATGATTACGAATCATAAAATTTCTATAAATCAGAGTTCAATAATGCAAAACACATTCAATTCGTGTTAATTTTAATATAACAATATATCACTATCATACCAATACTAATACAAACCCCAGATTCCACTAAGGTGTGACTCACGGACTCAAAAGACTAAAACTAAGGGGAATCAATTGAAATCGATGAAGGAAAAGGATTGTGATTAATTCCACAATGACGTGGGTTAGAGACAGGGATTCAATGGCTATTCCAGGCTCTACACGAAAACTAAGTGTATTGATTCCACAAATTACTTAAGAACTCGCAAGAACAGAATTTTACTCAAAACACAAGTTTTGAAGCAAAAACAGAATTTCTTTGATTGATAAAACACGAATACAAAGAACAGAAACAAAGAGCTTATATAGGCACTGAACATCCAACGGTAAAATGAAATACAAAAAGGAAACAAATAAAATCAGAATAAAATACAAAGAACAGAAACAAAGAGCTTATATAGGCCATTGAAGCTTTCTAGCCGTTGGGCATTAATGTTGACTCTCCTCTGGTCTTGGCTGCGAAATGAAGGCTTCTCCTAGGGTTTTCTGTGACTTTGGACGTCTAGGATCTCCTGGAATAGATGGAGGGTCAAGATTAAACTAGTCAGATGCGCTGCATGGTGAAAAGGAAACAGTTTTGCCAAAAAAGGAAGCTTTCTCTCCTTTTGTTGTCAAACGTGTTTTTGGATGTGCTGCTGTTTTGGAAGCTTCTAAACACAATGTAGTCTTCATATTTTCGTCGAGAAACAGCATGAAGTCTTCTAGAAGTAGCTTAAAGTCTCCTGGGTGCCATTGATACATTTGGAGCCTCCTAACCCCGTGAGGTTCCGAATAAGGCAAGTCGGTACTCCTTTGGTTTAGAAATTGAATATCTACAAAACAAATCCATGATGGATCAAGATTGTAAAAAAATTCGGTTTTTATATAAACTCTTCTTGGTTTGGTTGGAAATCTCCAATTAATCCGTGTATGTCCTAATCGGTTAAGTTGGGCATCATCCGAATTGTAAATTGAATAACTCCTTCGTCTGAACTCTGATGGGGTTGATTCCACTTTGAGGCGTTCTGTAGTTGAGTTACGAATGTATTCCAAGGGGTCTTGTGGCTGGAAGAGTTGTTGTTCAACTTCCTATTTCCTGGAAAAGGCTTGTGGGTCTCCTCTGGTCGCCTTAGGTAATTATGCCTAGCACCACTTCTTGTGTCAGTCAGCTCCGTATCAATGTCGGTATTGATTCTTACACCATTTCCTCCCTCTTCTAGAGGTGTTTTCCTCAAAAATTTACCACCTGCACATAGATAAGTCAAGTTAGTCCATTGAGGAGTATAAGGAATTAGGAGCTTACATTAGGTTTGATCAAGTGGTGGAGCATCGGCGGTTCTTCTTTGATCTGACTAGTGTTATTGACACTTCATCATCTTTGAAAGTAACTTTGTTCAGCATTGGTGGGGGTTCTCCATGGTTGTCAAGCAGGAGCAACATAAGTGAATGACCCTGCAGCTGAGATGGTCATGTTGAAGGAATTATGTCGGTTCAAGGAATACATGCAGAGGGAACCAGTTGTAAGAGGGGCACTGGAGGTGAATGCACCATTGCGTGATGCACCAAATATAGCAGCCCCGCCTTACCATTCACCCTCTCCTCTGCTACTAACTATGCAGGTCGACGTTCTGGGGCCATCATAATGGGAAGGAATATGGAATTTGAAGAACATGGGCATAGATCGAGTCCATTGCTGGTCAATCTAGCCCTGCCGCTGCTGAAAATTGGAGGAAAATGTTGTAGAAAAATTTGGACAATGTCAGGTGTCCGCTCGAGTACCTCATGGATTTAGCAGTCCAGAACCTTAAAAATGAAGCATTGGTGTGGTGGAAAAAGTGGTAGCCCAAGTTCAAGGGCGGTATGAATTGACATGGGAGAATTTTAAGTCAGAATTCTCGAGGAATTGTTTTTCCTGGGAGGCTATGGCTCGGATGGAGAATGAGTTTACAAAACTTTGCTAATGGAATATGACTATGAGACAATATGAGGAGTAGTTCAATCGACTCAGCGGGTTAACAGGCAGATTCATGGTTGAGGACGAGCTTATTCGCAAGTTTTTAAGGGATCAAAAAATTAAGTTGAAGAACTGTTGTGAGATATACAATTACCGCAATATGATTGGGTTGATGAAAAAAATCTACTAATTTGGAGATTGGGTTAGAAAAGGAGCTGAGTTAGACCAAGGCAACATAGGCCAAAGCAGCAAAAAGGATGAGCTATCACAAGAGGACTTGGGATACAACAAATGTGAGAACCCTGAAAACTTGTTCCCTGTGTAATATTTTGGGACACCTTCAGAAAGATTTCTCTCGAGAAATGACCATTGAGAATTTTTACCAGTGTCGGCGACTAGGGCACATTGTAAAATTTTGCACGCAAAAAACTGAGGGGCGGCAAGCTGGGGAGCACTTTGAGAGTACCTACCGCCACCTCTAAAATGTTTAAATGTGGGACCTCGTGTGATGGTGGTTGGAGAGCATGAGGAAAATAAGCTGCTCACTTGTACATTATTATTTAATGGATCAATAGTTTTTATGTTTCGTAAATTCAAGCCTTTCGTGTGTGTGTGTAACTGTTTGCTTTGAAATAGTATAACCGTGTAAGATCGGTGTTAGTGATAGAATGGCCACCTTATATGCTGTTTGATAATAGTGCTACACTCAGCTATGTAAAGCCGGGAGTGATTAAGAGTTGGACCTTTGATGGAAACTTTGATCTGAAAGCTCAGAAGATTGGGACTGTTAGAAAAGAATGGAGAAATACTACTTGCAGACCTCATAGAAATGTATTAGAGGATCAAAAGAAGCCCAAGATGCAAAGTCCATTAGCCCATGTAACTAGGGTTTTAGCAAGTAGAGATTCATATAAATTTGTCTTTAGAACATCAATGCAATGTAACTTTGAGAGTTGCCAATTTGAGCAACTCTCCTCTTTCCTTTTCTATGAAATCAAATCTAAATTCATTGTGTTTTTGGTGACAATCTAAAGATTATCTTTCTTACTTTTATTTGTACATAAGAAAGCTTTAATAAGATATTTTATTTCAATCTCATTTTCTATATTTCTATATATGAATCTTCTTTGATTATAAATATCTTCATGGTATCAGAGCCAAACGGTTCATGAGTTTTACTTTCACTAGCTTCTAGCCTAATCTCTTGAGACATCAAGTCTTGTGTCTTCCAACATAAAGTTTTCACTCACAGATCTGGAAATTCAGAGAGGGAGAAGACTTCACCTTTTTCTCCAATAAAAGCTACAGTGGGTTGATATATGATGATTTTGGCTCATATTTACTAATGTTTTATAGTCGTTTTTAGTGTTTTTTGAGTCAATTTTGAATCTTAACAGGTCAGAATGAAGTCTTGGAGCATAAATTGGATGGACTGGAGCTTATTGGGCTTTTGGAGCAAAAAGATGCGGATTTGAAGAAAAAGGACCGAATTTACATGCGAGCACCCGACAGAGCACCCAGCGGAGCACATGCTTTGCCGCCAGAGAAAATTAATGGGCCCGAGTTGACCTAATTTTGGATGATTAAATAGGTCAGCAGCCTTTCTTAAAACACACGTCCTTTTCCTTAGAGAAAAAGAAGAAGCTGCTTGAAGATTCTCTCCTTCTCCTCCTTTGTCGCCGTCGCCTAGCTCTTGTTCCCATCTTCCTTGTTTTCGATTGCTTAGACTTGGAGATCATCCATACTTTGTTTTGAGAAGAATTCTGAACCTTGTTACTTTTCAGTATTTATTCATGAATTTCTTTTATTTCATTGCTAATGTTTTCTTCTTCCATGTCTGAGTAGTCCATTTAACTAGATTAGGGTTTCAAAGGTATTCATGAGATGATTTAACTTGGCACAAATAGGATGCATAAATATATACTGTCTTCACCTCTGGTCGAAATTAATGCTTAAGCTAAACTGATCAGTTTATGATTTTAGGTTAAACCTATTCACGAGAGTGTTTTAGGTTGCTAGAAAAGACATTGGTGAGCAATCAGACGTAGGTGACGAGAGTTGGTGCGGCTGATTGTGAACATATTGAACCCATTCTTTAATGCTTATCTACATCTCTAGGTCCAAGCGAGAGTTTAGGTATCTAGGTTGTTAGATAAAGTTGTCATCGCCACGAGAGTGGGCGATATTATTTTTATGTTTGAGTTCTGGATCTTTGCTGAATTAGATCCTGAATAGTTGCTAAGTTCTCATCTCTGAATCACCTGCGAATTACCTTGATCTAGTGCTTTTCTTTATTGATTTATTACCGCTTTTATTTATTTGCAATTCACTTTCGAAACCAATCTCATATTTTGTCTTAGCTTTATTTATAAATCTCATAATTTCATAGTGTAACCTTGGTCCTTGTGGATTCGATCCCTTTAATACTACTGCGATTGTCTGTGCACTTGCAGAATTATTCAGGGTTAAAACTCTGTGTATCATGGGTGAGATGCGGATGATTCCTACTTGCAAACAAAGATAAATCTGTAGACACTAAGGTGGTTATAATCGATTAAAAACAAGTTGATTAGAGACAAAGCAGAATATATGGCTAGATACGATGAAGCAAACCACACTAGTCTTCACTTTGACCAAACAACAATATTCAAGGTATCGATTCTGTTATTCCCTCTAAGACAGAACACGGATGGTGCCATAGCTTGATAAAGAGTGTGCTGTCTGGTTTAGATTCATAGGTTTGGAATTATAAGATATGTCTAACAGATTAGGTTTGATAAAAGGTGCAAGATTCTGTTTATTTGGCTGTCTTTTATGAACGCACAAGGTGTTTGTTGAAATGCCAAAGAGAAAAACTGATTGTTTTGATGCAAATTGTTGTTGGCTATTTGATGGGAAGTAGAGAGTGAGTAGGATTTAAGTAGTTGTGGGAAGATAATTCTTCTTCGTCATGAGAGAAATTAGAGGAGTTAAGTGGGTAAGGAAACTAAGATTCTTAGTGATAAGGTCATCAAACCAAATGTAGACAAAACGAGCATTCTCGAGGTAAGAGATGCACCAATGACTCGTTCCAAGACGAGAAGGCTAAGGGAAGAATTTAACAAAGCTGTGAAGACTCTTCTAAACATCAAGGAGCTGATAGAAATGCACGGAATCATCAAGGAGGCCCCAAGCATTTAAGAGAACCCAAATGCACCCAATTTGGACTTAATGGAGGATTTTGCACGTCTAAGCCTCAAGGATGCGCATACAGCCACAAGCTAAAGTAAGTTCAATTATTTGACAGGTCTCGGAGCTCCAAACAACAAGAAATCCACAGATATCTATATTGGAGCTGGATGTTACACTCAAAACTAGCCAAGGAGCCGATAAGGAGCAAATGGGACAAGAAGACAATTTCAAGGCTGAGATTGTGGAGATACAAGAAGATCAACTAACCCTAACTTCTTATTCAAGTAATAACAGTAACCAAGAATCAACTTTATTAACCAAAAATCCATGTCACAAATAACCAATAATCCAATAAATCGAATTAAACCGAGTCTAAAAGCCGAATAAATAAATAAAACAATATTGAAAAATAAATGTAATAAAAACTGCATTGATCCCAAAATAGCACCATAATGTCCCACACATCCGACTACTCAACATGATCACCTGAAAGGAAAAAGAGAAGAGATAAGGGTGAGTAACAGGGGAGTTACTCAATGAGGTATAGGAAGGGTTAAGGCACGTAAGAGATGCGCAGTTAGCCCTCACCTTAGCAATATGGAGGTCCAGTTCAACAACATTTTTAGTCTTTCTCGGTGAACTCTTTCCGGTGACTCAATGGTTCGGTGGTGGTTCAACCCTGGTGGATCTCTTTTGCAAAGGTGGTTCACATGATGGAGCTGGACTCTCGTTCTGCGGCGTGGAGTGGTGCTCAATTCGACGGTGGTTGAGAACGACGGAGCAAACTCGACGACGGTGGATGTTAGACAAGTGACTTTGTGGCTGTGAGTTCCTGGGGTGGTCCTCAAAGTTTGTGCCCTCCTCTTATACATTCGAGGGAAGAATGAAGCTTGAATAGGGTTTTGCTCGGTATTGGGCTCGATTTGGGCCTCAAGCCTTATTCCCGAAACCGGTTTGTTAAAATTCTCTCCTACTATAGTGGAATTCGTCCTTGAATTCAAACCATGTTTGGTCTGTCCGTTCCTTTCCTCAAATAGTTATTGGTAGTCCATCTTCAACTGAGTCTCGGTCTCCCAATTCTCTTCTTGGATTACATCTCTCTCCCAACAAACTTTGACCATCATGGTCTTCTCCCCCTGAACTTCTTTTTCTTGTCGCTCCAAAACCTTGACTGGTAGACTATTCATGGACAAGTTTTGTTTGAGGTCATATGCTGGTTGTTGCAAAATGAGCTCCAGCCCTGTGAAAAATTTCCTTAGAACCAACACATGAAACACCTTGTGGAAGTTATTCAATTCTGATGGTAAAATCAGGCAATAAGACACTGCCCAATCCGCTGAACTATAGGATATGGTCCCATATATCTTGGTTTAAGCTTCTTAAGCTTTCTTGTTTCAGATCCACCTTGGAATGTCCTCATCTTTAGATACACTAAGTCACCCACCTTGAATTCCAGGTTCTTTCTGCGCTTGTGTGCATAGCTCTTTTGGCGATCATAGACTTCCTTTAGTTAATTTATGAGTATTTCAACTTGCTCTGTCGTATTGTGAATAATATTCAGGAGTACTTGGATAAGTGTGATAATATTCATCGACAACATTCTAGTCTACTCAAAGAGTCAGGAGGAACACATGAGAAACATAAGCGGGTGGTATTAGATAAATTGCAAGAACAGTTGTATAAAAAGATGAGTAAGTTTAGTTTTTGGAAAAGGAATATTAGGTTTCTCGGGGATTTTGTCTCAGGAGCGGGAGTATCAATGGATCTAGAGAAGATAACCTCGATATCTAGTTGGCCAACATCTAAGACCGCTACTGAGATCCATAGATTTCTTGGATTAGCGGGGTATTATCAGAATTTCATGAAAAAATTGCTAGTATAGCTAATCCAATGGCACGACTTACAAGGAAGCACATGAATTTCGAGTGGACAGAATAATCTGAGGTTAGTTTCCAAACCTTGAAGAGATATTTGACAGAAATCCAAGTGTTGGTACTTAGTACTACCAAAGATAGGAGTACTAAATGCGGTGTATACAAAATTATCAGGGTCTGGATTTGGATGTGTGTTCATGCAAGATGAGAAGGTTATCGCCTATGCATCAAGAGAGTTAAGACCCCACAAGGCTAACTACCCCTACTCATGATATGAAGCTAGCAATGATTGTTTTTGCCTTGAAGATCAGGCTGTCATACTTGTATGGGAAAAAGGTTCAAGTGTATACATATCATAAAAGCTTGAAATATATATATTCACTCAGTTGGATCTTAAGTTTAAGGAGAGGAGATGGGTTGAGTTGTTAGCAAATTATAACTTGGAAATTTCCTACCACCGGGGAAGGCTAATTTTGTAGCTGGCACCTCCAGCATGCGTATGAATGATGTCTCGAGAGAAAATTGTATGCAAGAGCTAGAGGACATCTTGTGTATGCTGAATATCTATGCCACCTCTCCAGAGAAGACGTTATTGGATTATAAGCTATGCATAGGCCAACCAATTATAGAGACTCTGCGAAGCACAAAAACACAATGCTGATTTGAAAAATGTTGGAAAACATTGTAGAGGCATTCAACACTGCATAGTATGGTATGTGCATGTATAAGGGCCAAATTAGACTGCCACATGATAAAGGTCTGAAGGATGAGATCTTAGCAGAGGCTCATAGATCGCGATTTTAAGTTCCCGGGAACCACTAAGATGCATCATGACTTGAAACGATATTAACACTGTGGAAGATGAAATAAGATGTAGCTGCTTGGGTATCGAAGTTTCAAACACGTCGGCAAGTGAAAGCGGAGCACCGAGTTCCTAGTAGTCTACTTTAGAATTTTCCTTACCTGAATGGAAATGGGATATGATAACAACGGATTTTTTCACCGGACTGCCAACGACCACTCTCTAAGAATGCCATTTGGTAATTGTGGACTGACTTACCAAAGCTTCTCCTTTCTTACTCATCAAGAAAATGGGCAATGCGGATGTCTTAGCGCAACAATATCTAAACGAGATTGTTAAAAGGCATGGGGTTCCAGTTGGTATTGTGTTTGATCAAGATACAAAGTTTATATCTATATTTTGGCATGCCTTTTAGAAAGCTTTAGGAACAAAAGTACGCATACGCATGCGTACAATCCAGTTGCTATTTTAGCTTCAACTTTTATATAGTATGAGAATTTAAGTTAAACATTAACGTAGACTAATAACATTGCGTTTCTAAAATCCTATGTGGACAGTCTAAAAAGCTTATAACTTTAACTTTTATATAGTAAATATAGATGATATAATTATAAATATGACATCATTTTAAAAATGAACTAATATCAAACAAAAAGAATGAACTTAAAAAAGAAAAACATATCAAACGACAAACCCGCCCGTTGCAGGTACTCACCTAGAAAGGACAATGAGATAAAAGTGTGAGACTATTTCAGAGAAACGTGTGTGTATCCAAAAGAAAATTAATTTATTTGGTTTTCTATTTTATTTTATTTTCTCATATTCTCTGTGGTATTTTATATCATTATTCTTCTTCTTAGATTTGCTTCACAAGAATATTATTTGGTGTGTAATTAGTTTTTTTTCATCTAAAAAATATCTATATTTTTCCTCTATAAATTAATAAGCATTTTGTTATATGATTTCAAATATGTCTTTTTTGCAGATCATAGGCCCATGTCTTATAGAGTATTGGATTACACACTTTTTCCCGTACACCTTAGAGTAATATACCTCGGTGTACACATTATATATTGTAAACTTTGGTATATACACTCTGTCTCATACATTTTAATGTCTATATCGTGCACACATCACGGTCTATACACTAATTTATATATTTTGGTGTACACATTTTATTATACAAGCATACACTTATGGGGGTACAGAGCGTATCATATATTCATGGGTGTAAATTGTTGGTATATTAAGGTGTATACTAAAGTGAACCCTGCTCTGGTTTGCTCTGTTTGTACACTAATGTTGTTGACCGATGTTTGTACACTGAAGTCAATGTTTTAAAAAACAAAAAGGATGACAACTTGGTGTTATCACTGGATGACAGTTTGAACTGATCCAACCAGTCAGACCAAGTTTTCAAATATTTATATTTTAATTATGTACATGCATACATATATATATATATATATAGTACATTTAAAGAAACACAAAATATAATTAATCTTTTTGTTATTGTATCTCTTAACAAAATGCAATAAAACATATATTGATCATTCAATTAAATCTATAGAAAGTGTATAATAAATTTTAATATGATTTTTTCTTTAAAACTCAGCGTCAAACAATCATTATGAGAAGAAAATACAATGAGAATGATCAATGTCAATATTTTTAATCAATTTTAAATAAAAGGAAACGATTTTCTCTTTTAAAATTTGTAACTAGAAATAAAATTGAGAAGTAAAAAAATGATGATCTTAAATTATGGTTTAATTTTTAACTTGAAAGCTTTAGTTGATCAAAATTTATGATTTTAATTTTATGAACTGGATTTTAGTATTCAATCAGGTCAGCAGTTTTACCGGGGTTTTTGCCAATTTCAAGTGTTTTTTTCAAATCTGGGTTTTTTCCTTAACTCAGACCCGGTTAGGTGGCCAATATTAGTGTACAAATAAAACAAAACATACATTTTACATCTTCGAGTACATGACATTAAAGTATACACCAAGATGTACAAAACAGAACAATATATGATATAGAATATTGCATGGTTAGATTAGTGTATGCTTACGACAGTGTACACCTATGAATGTATGATACTTTATGTATACCCATAAGTGTACGGGTGTACCAATTATAGTGTACACACCAAAGTATATAATACAATGTATACACCTAGATGTACGAGAGAATATGGACATTGAGGTGTAAGAGACAAAGTATAGACACCAAAGTGTACAATACACAGTGTACACCAATATGTGCAACACTAAGGTGTACCAAAAAAGGTGTACATCTAATACTTTAGAAAAACAGAGACTGATAATCCATAGAAAAATATACTTGAAATCATATAACAAAACGGATTTTAATTAATAAAGAAAAACTATAGATTTTTTTTAAGATGGAAAAAAAAATACACACCAAATTATATTATCATCAATTGAATTTCAAGAAAAATATTCTTGATGTTAAAGATGAGAAAAAACAATCAATATAAATGAGAGAGAAATTGTTTTGTTGAACACACACGTATATTTCATTTTCTAGCATTTTTATCTTACCGTCCCTTAAAGTAAGAGTTAATTGGACAAATAAATTGTTTTTAGTGAAGTGTTTTGCTAATTGGACATTTCACTATTTATAATTGGTTAAATAGATAATTTTGAATGTTACACTACTAGATGATATGTGTGTATTAGACAAGTATACTCTTATCAATATTTCATATTTACAGATAATGCCATTGGAAGAATTATTTAATTTTTTAGTTGTTTTCTCTCTCTTTCTACCTTCCTCTCATTTTCTTCTTTGTGAATATTTCATCTTTTTTTTTCCTCTTCAATCTTTTTTTTTTCGATTCTATGACAAACACTTCATACAAAATTTAATGTTCATTAAACTTTTATTTTTAAGTTTATTTTTTCGAATCTAGAGAGTATAATTTTGTCATACTTCAAACCAAGTTCAATAGGCTGATTTATAGAAACTAACAAAATCAAAGGCGGGCACATCTTAGAAAATGTGGGTTCATGTGCACCCCATAAAATATAGATATTTTTGTTTTTTATGCTAGATATGATATTTAGTAGTACCAAATGTTTAAAATGCACCCAATATTAGTTTGAGATTAACTTTTCGATTCCCCTCTATGCTATTATGAACCCTTTATATTGTTTTCATGCCTCTGTCACTGAACACAATGGAGGTTGAAGGTGATACTGGTAGAGCACTGAGATTGGAGAAAGAGAGCATACATAGTGTACAAGGAGTAATGTATAAAACAATGTACAAGATGGCATTGTACAACATGTTTTATATACTTATACCACATATTATCATGTAAACTATATTATATGTAAAATGGTGATGTGCAAACCCTTCTCCTCGAGTGTACTTGTCACTTTGTACACACAAAACACTGTGTAGAGGTGCACACATCCCCAAATGTACAAGTAACTTTGTAAACCATAAGTGTACGTTTCACTCTGTACACTCACGAGTGTACATGTAAGATTATACACCTAATAAATCCGTAACCCCATGAGTGTTTGATTCATTATATACACCCAATGATACTACATTATTTTTGTAGTGTACGAGTTATTGTGTACACCTCTTGTGTATATGATGCACTTTGTACACCCAAATAACTTTACAATTAAACTATGTATACTCCATGAGAGTACGTCATACGCTATATTGTACACTTTATATTTTGTACGCCATTTTATCTTGTACACCGAAGTGTACGTTACATAATGTGTACACCAAAGTGTATGATACATAATGTATACACCAAGGTATACTACACTATGGTGTACGAGAAAAAGTATGCTCATCTAATACTCTATAGAAAGAGAAGCTCATGATCCATAGAAAAAAAACATACTTGAAATCATATAACAAAATGTATCTGAATTTATAGAGAAACAAGTAGAGATTTTTACTAAATAAAAACAAAACAAATTACAAACCAAGTGATATTCTTATTTATCAAAACTAAGGGGGATTTATTGAACTAGTGATTTAGGGAGATTTGTAGTAAAATGACAAATCATATGTTATTCGAACATGAATTTTAAAATATCTTCTAAAATCAAGTGTTATTGAATTAAGGATTTTAAAATATATAATCAAATCTACTGCTATTGAAAATGTTTTAAGAATTGGATTTGAAAATTTCAGGTGAGATTTTACGGAATTATTTAGTTAAAAATACAAAAATCAAAATTTCATGGTTTTATGTGAGAATTCAAGGAATTTAATAGCAAAATTCTTAATTCACCAAAATTTAACCAAATCTTCTCCAAATTCATTAAAACTCAAATCACACCAAATCTTTATTTCAATACATCCTCATAAGAGAAATAATATTGATATAAAATATGAGAGAGAAAATAAAAAAAGAACGAGAGAAGTTACTTTTCTTTTGAACACACACATATCTCTCTCTTTTTCTCTCAAACTTTTATCTCAGTGCTCTTATTCATAATTACTCAATTTTACTAACAAATTTTATCTCATAACTCATCTATTACACATAGTAAAAACCATCTACTCTGTCAATTATAAATAATAATCTATCCATTTTTTAAATTATATTTTAAAACTGTTCAAACAGCCAGTTCACCATAAATGTGTAACTACACAAACCTACTAACTGGGGGGGGGGGGATATTGAACTAAACATTTAGATGAAATAAAATGATAAATTATGTGTTATAGTAACATGAATTTTAAAATATTTTTTAAAATCCAGTGTTATTAGATTAATGAATTTAAAATGTACAATCAAATCCATAGTTATTGAAAACATTTTAAGAATTAGATTTGAAAGTTTCAAGTATGATTTCAGGGAATTTTTAAAAATACAAAAATCAAAATTCTATGGTTTTAGGTGAGAATTAAGAGAATTTAATAATTAAATTCCCAATTCACCAAAATTTATCCAAATCCTCTCCAAATTCATTAAAACTCAAATCACACCAAATTTTTATTTCAATACATTCTCTAAGAGAAACAATATTGATATAAAATATGAGAGATAAAATGAGAGAGATAAAATGAGAGAGATTTGAGAGAAGTTTTTTTTGTCAACACTTATAAATTTATTAGAACGGTTCAAAATCCAAACCGCGGGAACATAATTTACATGAATAACAAAATATGGATAAAATCTCCCACTACGTGCTAATTTGTCCGTTTTTGAATTTAAATTACGAGAAATTAAAGAAAGTGAGAAAAATGAAAATAAATTCTTGATCCTCACAAGATCTTGAATTTTCTACTTCACCAAAATTCAACCAAATTATCTCAAAACTCATTAAAATTAATTTTTCTCTAAATTCTTCATTCAATACACCTTCCTTATTCTATCTCACAACAAATGTACTAGAGAGAGTAAAAAGTATCCAAATAGCAAATTTGTTATATAGTGTATTGTCGAATTAGCTAAATTTATTTAAATAAAATTGTACTCTTTATTTTATGTAATGGGCTGCTGTAAATTCAACTGTAGGCCCGAAAAATATCATAGAGCCCAATCCATATATAATTAAAAAGGGAAATATATTAGGTCTTAATTTCTAGCTATTAGTGAAACATTCATAATTTTCTCCTCCAATTTTTTCCATTACCAAAAAAAAAAAACAGAATATTGTGCGCGATAATCATCAGGGAAGAAGAGAACAAAACGTAGCTACCTCATCTCCTCTTTTTTTTTTTTTTTGCCGGGTCTCTTTTTTTCTCCACCTGTAGTTTCTTCTCTCCATAGGCGATGGCTTCATCGTCGTCGTCCATTTTCTCCGGGGCTAAGTTTTCACCGATCTTAGCTCCCTTTTACTCTGGAGATAGCCGCCGCTCTAGATGTATAATAAAGGAGAACAAAGTTAGGTTTAATCCAACTTCGTCGGGCCTCAGTTCGAATCGTGTTCGCGTCGAAGCTCAGTCTTTAATTCCTTATAATGGTCTTTGGTACGTCTTAGTCTTTAGCTTCGTGGTCTGTTTATACCAAGCCTTTAAATTTTTAGATGGAGATGTTTATCAGTAAATTAACATCTTTGTTGTTGTTTCTTCCTGAAATTTTGGAAATTGAAATTAGTTCTTGGTTCAAATTATTGAGTTCAGTTGTATAATATTTGCTTCTCTCCTGAAAATTTGAAGCAGTGTAATTCAGTAAAAGTTTTTGAACTTTGTCTCTAGCTTCGTGTTATCTCTATGAGTAGCTTTAGATTTTGAGATGGAGATGTTTATGAGTAAATTAACATCTTTGTTTGTTGTTTGTTTGTAAATTTGTGGGAATTGAAATTCGTTATTGGTTCAAATTATATTTGCTCGTTTCCTGAAAATTTGAAGAAGAACATTGTTTTGGTTGAATTTTATGGTGTAAAAGGGCGGAACAAACTACGAACAGAGGACGATTGAAGAGGAACATTGTTCTGGGACAGCGAAGTGCGATATTCAGAAAAGCAGCAACTGGGACATCACTTTCTCAAGGACGTAGTGTCTGTCTTACTTGTAAAAGGACTCAAACTGGAATCGGAAGATCATTACCGAGTGCCTTTGTGGACAGAACTTCATTTAGTTTGTCAAGGTCTCGTTTGACCTCTTCTCTGGTTCGTAAGCTATAAAGTTTTCCTCGTATATGTCGTCTTGCGCCTAGTTTGAACTATGTGTTTTTAACGGACTTGGAAAATGTGCCAACTTTTCAGAGAAAACATTCTCAGATTTTAAATGCTACTGTCGGACCAGATGAGCCGCATGCGGCTGGTACAGCCTGGCCAGATGATATTGTTGCTGAGAGACAAGATTTGGACTTATTGCCCCCTGAGATAGATAGTGCAGAGCTAGAAACATTTCTTGGTTCTGAACTTCCTTCTCATCCAAAGTTGCACCGGGGAGAATTGAAAAATGGGCTTCGGTATCTTATTTTGCCAAACAAAGTTCCACCAAACAGGTAAATTGGGCAGAATGCTAGAAGTTGGTCTACTCGTGATACTATTAATGGTTCTTCATGCATCAGACTGAGATAATTAACATGGTTACCCTTACATAATATTGATAGATAATTTCTATTGTTCGAAAAGCAACAAAGAAAATAGATAGATGGTGGCTGTTTGTACCCCCTTTCCATAATAGCTTAAGCATATGGTGGAAGGGCTTCCTCTTATTTCTAATGTATGTGCTGAAATCTTTCCAAACGCTAGATTAGAGGCACACATGGAAGTACATGTAGGATCGATTGATGAGGAAAATGATGAGCAAGGGATTGCTCATATGATAGAACATGTTGCATTTCTTGGGAGCAAGAAACGTGAGAAACTTCTTGGTACAGGTGCCCGCTCTAATGCCTACACCGATTTCCACCATACAGTTTTTCATATTCATTCTCCAACCCACACAAAGGTTTGTTATCTTGTACACTTATTGTTGTATTATTGATGTAGCTTCTTTTGGTTAGTTCAATTTCACAGGTTTATGTTGCCTTGTTATTTGCTTAAACAATTATGGTGCTCATAGTAATAGCATTGATTTTACCAAAATTTCACATTCTCTTCACTCTTTTTCTTCTCTTCACATCAATCCAAATTCCTCTCTATATTTCTAGATAATATGTTACACATGGAATATTATATCTTTTACAAGCAAACATACTGGGTTTGTTGTTGATCTTTATTTGTTTATGGACCTTGAAATATGTTTCTTGGTTTGAGTAGTCTCTAGATGTTATTGTAATGATCTGGAGACTGTCTCCTTATTGGCTTGCTAATCATGTTGATAGAGTTGGACATAGGGAATACTAGTTTCATATTAATCGAACTACTGAACCTTTTCAGGACTCTGAGGACGACCTCTTTCCATCTGTGCTCGATGCCTTGAATGAGGTATAACTTTACTATCTAAGATGATGTCTTCCCATTGGATAAGTCCTGAGTTTTTTTCTGTGCAAAGAATGAAAATCCCTTTATGTTTCTTATCGTGATTTATTTCTCTTATTATTACAGATAGCTTTTCACCCAAAATTCCTCTCTTCTCGAGTTGAGAAAGAAAGGCGGGCCATACTTTCAGAACTTCAGATGATGAATACAATTGAGTATCGTGTTGACTGCCAGGTATTCATGAAGAATAGTTTTCTATATGTCAGCACAAGCTTTCTCTTGCGCGAGTTTTGGTAGATAATCAGTGACACGTTGTGTTTTTATTTCTTGAAACTAGTTGTTGCAACATCTACATTCTGAGAACAAGCTTGGTAGAAGATTCCCTATAGGATTGGAAGAGCAGATTAAGAAGTGGGATGTTGACAAAATTAGGAAGTTTCATGAGCGATGGTACTTCCCAGCGAATGCCACTCTATATATTGTGGGAGACATTGACAACATACCTCGGATAGTCCACAATATTGAAGTAGGATAATCTCTTACAACTCTCTTGCATTGCCTTTTGTTTTTAGTAAATAAATATTGAATTTCTGCTGCGTAGCCTATCTTGACCAGACAATTGCTCTTGCACAGGCTGTGTTTGGAAAAACTGGTTTGGATAATGAGTCAACACCCACTTCTCCTTCTCCTGGTGCTTTTGGTGCCATGGCTAATTTTCTTGTTCCGAAGCTGCCAGCTGGTCTTGGTGGAACCTTTTCCAATGAGAGAACAAATATCGCTGATCAATCTAAGATCATCAAAAGAGAAAGACATGCAATTCGTCCCCCGGTTGAACATAATTGGTCGCTCCCTGGAGCCAGTGTTGATTTAAAGCCTCCACAGATATTTAAGCATGAGCTTCTTCAGAATTTTGCAATCAACATGTTCTGCAAGGTTTTGTTACAATCTTTTGATTTCTCCTCTTTCTTTTTTTTTCCCGAAAGCCTAATATGATACAACCAACATTGGGTGGTATTTAAAGTGTTACAAATTTTTGTTCTACCTGCAGATACCTGTTAACAAGGTTCAGACATTTGGAGACCTGCGGAATGTTCTGATGAAAAGAATATTTCTCTCTGCTCTACATTTTCGAATTAATACGAGATACAAGGTATGAAGGTATTAGGATGTTGCCTTTCTGAAGACGTTTGTTCTCAGATTCTCATTTTTTGTACTGTGAATTTTACATAGCTTTCTTTTTTTGATTAAAATCTATATCTCTTTAAATATGACTGAAAATTGTAGTATAGTGAACTATCTAATGGGTAGTTCAATCATGTAACTTTGTTTTCCATTATTTTGATGTGCACCATCAAGATAAAAAAACACTTTTCAGTTCATGAATTTAGCTATATTATTTATTGAAGGTTTTAGGACTTACTTGCATTTATGTATACTAAGTACTATCCATAATTTTGGTGATGTTATTTTTGTACCTTTCAGAGTTCGAACCCACCATTTACATCAGTTGAACTGGACCACAGTGATTCGGGAAGGGAAGGATGCACAGTTACGACTCTAACTGTCACTGCAGAGCCCAAAAATTGGCAAAATGCAGTAAAAGTTGCTGTCCAAGAGGTTTGCTTATTGCCGGTCCTCATTTATCTTGATTGTAAATACTATTCTGCTTTGTTTTTTTGGACTTGATGAATAATGGATTGGTTGAAGAGATAAGCTAAAGGACTCTTAAAGCTATTTGCCACTATCTCTTTGCTTATGAGAATACTATTGTGCTTTGTTTGTTCCCACATTTTCTTTGTTTAACATATAGTTTTACTTCTAGGTTCGAAGACTCAAAGAATTTGGTGTTACCAGGGGTGAACTTACACGTTACATGGATGCTCTTCTAAAAGATAGTGAACATCTGGCAGCTATGATTGATAATGTGTCGTCTGTTGATAACCTCGATTTTATAATGGAAAGTGATGCACTAGGTCACACAGTTATGGATCAGACGCAAGGACATGAGACTTTGGTTGCTGTAGCTGGAACTGTTACTCTTGATGAGGTAGGTTTTGCAATTCCACTACATCTTACTACTAGCTTCTCTTGTAGAATGCGACATGAAAGATAATTGTTGATTTCTAAATTCGTGGTGTTTATTAACAAATTGCACATCAATAACTAGTGGATTTTCTATATTTCCTCCATATCTACTATTTAAATATATTGATTTGAGTTAGTTGATTTTCTTCTGTTGTGATGGTTCCTTGGTCAGGTAAACACCGTTGGCGCCAAGGTGTTAGAATTTATTTCTGATTTTGGAAGGCCCACTGCACCTCTTCCTGCAGCAATAGTTGCTTGTGTTCCCACAAAGGTGCATGTTGATGGGGTCGGTGAGAGTGATTTCAAAATAACTCCTGGTGAAATACTAGATTCTGTCAAATCAGGATTATTAGCACCCATTGAAGCTGAGCCTGAGGTGTTCTCTCTTTTGTAACTTCTTCTTTGACTTTTTTTTCGTGTAATTCAAGTGTAGGCCTGAGGCTAGTTCTGAATCAGCTTTTTCCCTTCATCCTTGCAGCTAGAGGTGCCAAAAGAGTTGATCTCTAAATTACAGTTGGAAGAGTTGACCCTGCAGCGAAATCCATGTTTTGTCCCTGTTTCTGGGTCAGATGTAACCAAATTACATGACAAAGAGACTGGGATCACTCAGCTTCGCTTATCTAATGGGATACCTGTAAATTACAAGGTACTTCTTTCATCCTTTTCCTCTTGCTTACTGTTTGAAGCATCTCCATGGTGATTTTCTTTCTACATTATAAGACTTCTTCAATTTTATAGTCTTGTGCTGTCTGCTTAACAAATTGCAGTTCTCAGCATTCTTTCAAAAATATGTTTTGTTTTTAGCAGAATTCATTTTACTTGGTGCTGATTGATACTACAGTTTCTATTTTTAGCATATTGTATGTAGAAATAAAGACCCTTGCCTTGAAAATTTCCCTTTTTCAATATAGATATCAACGACCGAATCTCGGGCGGGTGTCATGCGGCTTATTGTTGGTGGTGGACGAGCTGCTGAAACTTCTGATTCCAAAGGAGCTGTGGTTGTTGGTGTTCGTACACTCAGTGAGGGTGGTCGAGTTGGAGACTTTTCAAGGGAGCAGGCAAGTGAAGCTGTTGACAACTGCGTTGTTATTTTTATCTAGTACTTAAAAAAGGATATGAACTAAGCTGTAAGTCTTGTGATTTCTATATAGGTGGAGCTTTTCTGTGTTAATCATTTAATAAATTGCTCGTTGGAGTCAACTGAGGAGTTCATTGCCATGGAGTTTCGATTTACTTTGAGAGACAATGGAATGCAAGCAGCTTTTCAACTGCTTCACATGGTGCTTGAGGTATTAGATTATAACAAATACAATGTAAAAATGATGTGCAACATTTCTGACTTCTGATATCTCCTTGATGCGCTGGTCAAGAGCGTTTTATTTTAACTGCTTGTTCTTTTTCCCTTTTTCTAATCTTTTACTGACGAAGGGTGATGATTCTCTGGCATGCAGCGTAGTGTCTGGTTGGAAGATGCATTTGATCGAGCACGGCAGCTATATCTTTCGTATTATCGATCAATTCCTAAAAGCCTGGAGCGTGCGACTGCTCATAAACTCATGACCGCTATGCTGAACGGAGATGAGCGTTTTGTTGAGCCGACACCCAAGTCATTACAGAACTTGAATCTAGAATCTGTGAAAGATGCAGTCATGAGTCATTTTGTTGGGGACAATATGGAGGTGATACCTCAAACTTGAAAGCTGATATCTGCTTGACCAGTATTAATTTAGTTGATTCTCATAAAATTTTCTCTGGTTTTCTTCAGGTAAGCATTGTGGGGGATTTTTCAGAGGAAGAAATTGAGCATTGCATCCTTGATTACCTTGGTACAGTTAAAGCTAGCCATGATTCTGCAAAACTACCAGGATCTGAGCCTATTGTGTTTCGCCAACCTACAGCTGGCTTGCAATTTCAACAGGTTCGAAACTAAGCAGTGATGCATGTACTTTCGTGTTCTTCCCTTAGATATGTGATTCAAGCAGGATGTAATGACATATTTATCCCTGGACAGGTATTCTTGAAAGATACTGATGAAAGAGCATGTGCATACATTGCGGGACCAGCGCCAAATCGATGGGGCTTTACAGTTGACGGTGATGACCTTTTTGAGTCTGTTAGCAAACTTTCTGTTGCTAATGGTAAGTTACACCTTCACAGAACAGACTTAAAAACTTACTTGGCGTCATATGCACAAATTTCAATCTCGTGGAAACTTTGTGTATATGTCTGGTTCTGAACTTGTCTCATACACCCGAAATGCATCTTCAGTAGTCCTAATGAAGTTTAGTGGTTAGCTCTGAGATAAAGTAGCTTTCAGTATCTCATGCATGGATAATGGCATCGCAGATGGACTTTTGAAATCGGAGGAACTGTTGCTAGAGGGAAGAGATATGGAGTTGCAAAGAAAGCTTCGTTCCCACCCTCTTTTCTTTGGAATTGCAATGGGTCTCCTTGCAGAAATCATTAATTCAAGGTAACTTATTGTTGAACGGTGTCATATTGGTCGAAAGCTGATGCTATTGTACTTTCTTTTTTGGTTTGTGTCCGATATTTTCTAAGCAACTAACCGCCAGAATTAATTATTGTTTAGAAAATGAAGCTTTCATCATTTTCAAATGAAATAATAACTTTGGTCTAAGACCAAGCCTGTTTGCTTGACTGCTTTGATGTACCTATTATTTAATGTGTTACATATATATTTTCTTCCACCCATAGCTGAAAGAAATATTTCTGCATCATTGCAGGCTTTTCACAACAGTAAGAGATTCTCTTGGACTGACATATGACGTATCATTTGAGCTAAGCCTATTTGATAGGTTAAATCTTGGGTGGTATGTGATATCTGTGACTTCAACTCCCGGAAAGGTGCAGTCTTTGTCTTTAACTTAACAGTAAATGTGCTGCTCTTTCATCAACGGTTTTCTTCACCGAGTTTTTCAATGTTCTTTCCAGGTATACAAAGCGGTTGATGCGTGCAAGAGCGTTCTTAGAGGTTTACATAGCAACCAAATTGCCCCTAGGGAATTAGATAGGGTTAGTTCTTTCTTTTTTCCTTCTCGGCTCAGTTTTTGTTAGCTCGTTCTCTTTGTTAGTTGAAAGTGTTGTTGTTTGTGAACCAACAGGCAAAGCGAACTCTTCTTATGAGACATGAAGCTGAACTCAAGTCCAATGCCTATTGGCTTAATTTATTAGCCCACTTGCAGGCCTCCTCTGTTCCGAGGAAGGTAATACTGAATCGCATGTTCTTAAATCTGTCGTTTCTGGCTTGTCTTCTTCTGACGGGAGTTGTTGTGTTTTCTATAGGAACTGTCATGTATTAAAGAACTTACTTCATTATACGAAGCTGCTTCGATTGAAGACATATATGTTGCCTATAATCAATTAAAAGTGGACGAAGACTATTTGTACTCCTGCATTGGGATTGCGGGGGCTCAAGCTGGTGAAGACATTACTGGTAAATGTAACATCTTTTGAACAAAAACAGTTTGAGATCAAGTTGTGTATTAAAACATGAAAACTGTGTTTTACAGCTCTATCAGAAGAGGAAGAAATAGAAGATGCTTTCTCTGGAGTCGTACCTGTAGGACGAGGCTCGTCGATGACCACAAGACCAACAACTTGATCCACATATTTGGCTTTGTAATGTTATGTAGGTGAAGACATGTGCCATAGATACGAACAGAGATTCTTACCAGAAAAACTTCATCAGATTTGTGGTTACGAAAAAAGGCTTGATCAGAGCTTTGGCATAAGAGGTGTGTACACTTTTGATAATCAATTCATACATCCCAATAAAATGGCCTCATTCTCGGTACTACTCATCTCTTGTCTCCATATTTTTAGGAAAAAGAAAAAGTAACAATATACCGTTTTTTTCTTTGGACTTGAAAGTTACAACAGTGCAAAATTTATGCAGCTGTAAATGTAATTTGACTGTAATATAAAGAGTCGGTCTCTTGTTCCCATGTTCATTTATCTGTAGTAAAATAATTAGGTGTTCATGGCCTAGTGGGGATAATATTTTTGTGGCTCTAGGATTGATATAAGCTTATAATGCTCCGCGTAATAATTATGTTTTTTCGTTTTTTATTTTTGGTTTAGCTATTTTAATGATGCAAACCAGTCAGTTTAAGTGTCGGACTGCTTGTTGGCATCAGCCAAACAATACATGTGGGTCGTTTGGTCATTTGAGGAAATAAACCTAAAAAAATATTGACTCCTTCAACTCTTTCTTTTCCGTACTGATCTTGCCATTTTCATCACATCCCAAAAATCTTCAAGATGATTCTTCTTTTCTATAATTATCTTCTGCAATGAGATTTTTTTTAATTTTCGGTGAGTTTCTGAATCGGATTTCTACTTTATTTCACTAATCTGGTGCTAACATATGAATTTTCATTCTTTCAATCACTCTTCTAGGTTATTATAAAATTTGTAACTTAAACTTCACCGCAACATTATACGTGCTTTTAGGTAAATTTAATATTGAAAGCTAGTTTAGGAAAAAATTGTACAACCTAAGTACAATTCAATATTTACTTTGTTCGGTCCAAAGACATTCGACAGGCAACATAAAAAGTCCTTACCTCTCATTTATCTCTCTTCCATCCTAGTCATTGGTAAATCCATTAAGTTGGGGATTTTTTTTCCTATTCATTTGGTCATTGAGTCGATCTGGTCCGACTATAGATCAATGAGTTTCTTACAAATTATAAAAACAAATATATTTATTATACAATTGAAAATATTTTGCACGTTAATGATTTCCATTTATGAAATCTATCCCAAATATCATCTAGACTTTGATTTAATTCAACCATGAACAATTTCTTATAACAGAAGAAAGACCAACCTTGCTGATTCTATTATCACACGTCCTACAGCTTTGCCAAGTAAGTTTCTGCTTCCGTGGACTCGTCACATCATCTGTTTGCACCATCCTAATGTAATTTGATGCAACTTCCTGATCGAAACAGCACGTTGTGTTGAGAATTTGCATCCTCATTGTCAGGGGCGGATCCATGGAAGAAATTTAATGGGTGCAAAATAGGTACAAGTGAGAATCGAACCATTGATGACTAGGAATAAGTGGGTGCAATGTTACCATTTTGCCACATTTAATTAACATGCCTAGTGTAAAAAAACAAAAGTATATATATTTTAGGGGGTGCAATGTTACCATTTTGCCACATTTAATTAACATGCCTAGTGTAAAAAACATAAGTATATATATTTTAGGGGGTGCACGGTGTCACAGGCTTTTTTCAAAACGGGGCGTGACAACGTGCACCCATAATCTCTCACATGGATCCGCCCCTGTTCATTGTCTTCGCCTTAGCTTGGAGGAGTTTCATCCTGATGCAGGAGCTTAAGAGATCATTTGATGTTTTCCTTATCTTTATGTCCGAAGTTTTCCTATATAGATTTTTTGGGTGTTTTTCTTTTTTCATAGGTTTTTACATTTCTTAGTTTTGTTATTTTAAAGTTGTTTCCTTCTGTTTTTATCAACGCCAACAAAAAAAAACATGAACAGAAAGACAGAGGAGGAAAACCAATTAGGGTTCTAAGGGGTCGAAACAATCGTGATGTAACTGATTTTACCAATAATATGACAATGTTAATAAATCAGATCAACGACCAACAAAGAGACAGAGGAGGAGAATCAATTAGGGTTCCAAGGAATGAAAAAAATCGTTCTAATATTATTGAAAATTCTAGTTCAGATGAAGAAGAACCCATGGAGAAAGAGATGGATCAAATAAATCTACAGAATAATCATGATTCTTGCATGGATGTTGATGACGAACTCGTGAAGGACAATATAGTTTATCAAGAAAAGCAACAGAGAAATCATGTATATCGGGTGAAGGCTGATATTTCATTATTATATGGAACTTTAGAAGTGAAGGAGATGATAATTCTAGAAGGGGTGCTAGTTGTTCCAAAGGAAATTCAAAGAGTTGATTACCTATGAACATAGGAAGCACAACAAAGAAGAGAATTCATGGAGAAAGAAATCAAGTGTCTTAGTTATGATTCATAGCAAGAAAAAGCTAGATGATTTGTTCAAAGAAACTAAAAAGCTGATGAGTGTTGTAAAGGAGAACACAACAATCAAAGAGGAAGTGCTAAAGATTCTAACTGATTTTAAGGAGTTAAATTCAGATGGATATCTACATAACTTTCCTCCTATGCGGGATAAGACGTATGAGGTTTTTTATCTTTAAGATAACTTGAGGGTGAGTTCTTTGGAGGGGAAGAGTCTGATGCAGGAGTTTAAGAGATAATTAGAAGTTTTCCTTTTCTTTATTTCTGAAGTTTTCCTATTAGTTTTTTTGGGTGTTTTTCTTTATTTTCATAGGTTTTTACATTTCTTAGTTTCATTCTTTTAAAGTCGTTTCCTTCTCTCTAGTAAGGATTTATCTATATATAGAGGTCCTAGGTATTTGTAAGAATCAACCTCATAATTAATTTCTTAATTGAATTCAGAGAGTTTTCTCTTTTCTCGTGGATTCTAGAGTTTCTGGTGGATTCCAGAGTTTTACCTTTCAAGTTCATCGCTTGTAAACTTGAGTTTCGATCTAGGCTTAGTGATTGCTAAACCTAAGGTTTTCCGACTGCGCCACATCCTTCTGATCTGCTAGTGGAAGCCTAAAACAAAATTAGAAACGATTAGACATAAAATGTCAAATTTATTTTCTATAATCATTGGAGTATGAAAACATCTCACATATTCTTTAGTTGTTTCACTTCACGAATGGGAGGCTCAATCCAAACAATGGGAACTCCATCACGTGTTGAGAGCCATGTATACCCTATCAATAATTGGTTAAAGTTCTCTTACTATTGTAACTAGAAAATGTACCCAACGAGATTTTAATTTTAAAACACCGTAAAAATATAAATCTAATAGAACATTATGTAAAAATATATAAAAGTTATATACAATCATTTTAATTATAAAATAGTGAATTATTATTATTATTATTATTATTATTATTATTATTATTCGTATAATAAAAATAAATACATATCTATAATTTATAAACACTATAAATAAAAATCTGTTATTTGTTTTAAATTATTTTATAAATTTAACTATATTATAAACCTATATATTATTAAACACATTGATTTTCTTCATTCCTTCCTCATATTCTTTTAGTTTATTAATAACAATTCCTATGATTGAATAATCTAAATATTTTTAAAATTTTAATTTAGAAATTTTGTAGATATGTTTATAAATGAATCACTATTGTCTCAAAATAACATGTGGTATTTTAACATTCATAGAAAATTATTTTTTTTAAATATAGTATACTTATTTCCTTGAAACATGACTAGTCTTCTTATTGTCAACAAAACTTTTTCTAGCCTTGCATTTACTATTTATTTATTTTTGTTCATCCTAAATTAAATTTTAAATTTTCTCATAATAGTGATTTTTTTAACAAAATATATTTCATAGTAAAAAATTTAGTGTTTCTTAGTCTTTATAATTTATTAATATTTTTTTGGTAATTTTTAAACATTTTTTAAAAATTTCTAATAGTTATTAGTTTTTTCTGTGTTGTATTTTAAATTGCAAAAAATACATATCATATTGTTAATTTATTATAAAATATGTTTTTTCCTTTTTCCCTATAAGATTTTTACAACTTTGTATTTTCTATAACAAATAATTGTTCATTGTTTTCATATCATATATATTATTCGTTTCTATTCCTTAAACAAATATGATTATTCCAGTTGGGTCAATTTTTTACTTGTACTTTTGTGATAAGTATTTTTCAGTTTTATTCTACTCAATTTATTTATTTAAGATTAATTACACACCATTATATTTTTCTATTGATTTATTATTTTTATTTTTAGTCTCATAAATTATATAATAGCCCATATTACTTATATTTTCAAATACTTATAAAAATTTACATATATTATAAGTATTTTACATTTGTGTCATTATTATTCAATTTTATTTTACATTAAATGATATTTTAATTAAAAATAAGTGTTTCAATAAATTTAATTTTAAATTTTTTTATTTTAAAGTAATTATTTGTAGGATCCACCATATTGTATTGGTGATGTGGACACCTTAAGAGGGAAGAAAACTCTGCTATTATAAATATAATTTCTTTTATATTATAATTATGTATGAGAGTCTAAAACAATTACCTTCGAATTTAACAATCCTCCAAAAACGTAAAACACAACCGCGACACCAAGAGTACACTGGATTCACTTACGATTGAAGCCTACATCATGTCTGCCATAAGCAACACATTCGATCTCCCTAGAATTTGAGTTTTTATATGCAAAAACAAAATAAAAACATAGCTTTTTTTGATAAAATAAAATAATATAAATAAAACATAGTTTGTAATAAGTAATTGAGATTATTATGAATGGAGTAGATTTCGAACTTAAAATATATAATATGCGTGTTTCTTACTTCGAATCTTTAACACTAGACTTAATTGATGTCTTCATAGGTCTTGTTGGATTCGACGACAGTTCTCCTACAGACCCTATTACTCCAATGACATCGAAAAATGTTTTTCATATAAATACAGTAAAACCTCTATAAATTAATAATGCTGGGACCATAATATTTTATTAATTTATAGTGATATTAATTTATAGAGATTTTTTTTCAATTAATTAAAATTAAAATTTTAAGTTAATATATTAATATACTATGATATTAATGTTGGGACCATAATAAATTAAAATTTTTTTATCTAAATAAAATTAATATATTAGATATTATAAATTTTAATAGTTTTGGACTTGAAAGTTTAAAATTTAAAAGAGAATTAAATTATTTTGATAATAAATAACAAATATTATAGATGAATTCACTTATATAAACAATTAACATAAATTTTAAATTTATGATTAGTAACCTTAATTGTTGTATTTAAACAGCCTATACAACTATTGAAATAAAAATTATGCATATTTATAATTTAAAAATTTATAGAAAAGTTTGTTTTATTTTATGAAAATTTTATTTTCATTATAATAATAAGATAGTTTAAAATACAACATAATATTTTCTTATATAAGAAAAAGTTATTTATGAGTTCTAACATAAATTCATAAAAAAAAAATTATATTTTCTTTATATATATATATATATGAAAATTTACATGATTATTAATTTATGTTATTAATCGGACCATATATTTACATAGAAATTCTAAAAAAATTATTATCTTATTATCTTATCGAGTTTATTAATTTATAGTGTTTATTAATTTATCGAGTATTAGTTTATAGAAGTTCTACTGTAGTACGAATCCTAAATAAGAAGATATTGTTGAAAAATAATAAAATAAAAGGGAAGTGCAAGTGTTTATTAAGTGACGTTGAGAGGAGTTGGGAGGAATGAATGATTTTATTCTCACTTGTAATATACATATTTATAGGTACATTAAGCTTGGAGAGGATGTTGGTTGTTGCTTGGAGAAGAAGTAGCTTGGGGAGGAAGTAAGTAGTATAGATAATCGAAACTGTGTTTATCTACAACACCCCCATGATTATCTATTAGTCTTAACATATTACGTACTGACTCGTTAAAAATCTCATCATGGAAAAATTCATTAGGATAAAAATCATGATAAGTGAAAAAGAAGTACATTGACGTAATCTCCCCTGGAAAAGATAGATAGAATCTTTTCTATTATAGATCTCGTAGATGATGCATTCCGATGCTATGAATTCTGAATGTTATGATCGACAAGCCTCATAAAGGGCAAATTATTTCTGCATGGTTTGAGAAAGTGGCGACTAACGCCTGTTTTAGTGAACACTACGAGATTGCAATTCCTCCAATTGTGAAAACATATCCAGTTTGAGATCGAGTTTTATCTGGATCTGATAAAGAACCTGCATCTGCAAAACCAATTAGACCAAACTCGGAGTTTCTAGGGTAAAATAATCCTAAGTCAATTGTGCCTTGGAGATAATGGAAAATGTGTTTGATACCATTCCAATATCTCCGTGTAGGAGATGAATTGTATCTTGCATGCAAATTAGTAGCAAATGTTATATCTGGTCTTGTATAATTTACAAGATACTTAAGTCCACCGATAGCACTCATATAAGATACTTCGAGACCAAGTATTTTCTCGTTATCTTCACAAGGTCTGAATAAATCCTTCTCAACATTCAAAGTTCTATTAACCATATGAGTACTCAAAGGAGTCATTTTATCCATGTAAAATTATTTTATGATCTTTTTAATATAATTTGATTGATGCACAAATATATGTAATCTATAAAGTGATCATTGTAATTTGACTACACATATATCTTTAGACTTTGAGTCTTCAAGCTCAGGGATCTTAAATCCTTCAGGGATTTTCATGTATATATCATTATTTAATGATCTATATAAATAAGTTGTCACTACATCCATAAAGTACATATCTAGATTTCTAGATGCCGTTAGGCTTATCAAGTACCTGAATGTAATTGCATCCATGACCATGCTACAGGATCGGAATCAAACCAATCTGAGATCACTTGATGATCAAAGGATTCCAAGATTGTGCTAAGCAGAAGTGGGATAGAAGATAGAGATGGAGCTGGATTGATTAGCTCTCTCAATTGATGAACAAGACTAGTTAGATGAATCACTCAAATAACTCGAATTGCAGACTCAAAAGGACTTAGATGAATCACTCAAATAAGAACTAATGAAAGAAAACACAAAGAATTCACAACTTTGTGATGAGAAGAAAACAGTTTTCTTATGAACTTTAAAATCTTGGTTAAGGGTGTTTTACAATGAAACTAAAGCTGAGCTTTTATAGAGCTGGAGATACAATGGCTATGTACTAAACCTAATCAAAAGAAATCGCAAAATTAAATTAAAAGAACTGTTGGAACATTAAAGAGGAAATCTGTCCAAATAAGGCAACTTGCAAGGTGCCTTGAGTCTTGAAAGCCTGGGTGCGAACTGATGTGTTTTGGGAAGTCCAGGTTCAGTGAAAGAGTCTCCAAAACGTGCAGAGGTGATGGAATAAAAGAACCGTTTCTGAATGATTCTCTTTGGCTCCAAATAAGGTAAGTTTTGTCACTTCCTTTAAATCACGCGTGAAAGTAGAATGCGTGTTGTCTTGGCAGCTTCAAAACTACTTGTAGTCTTCTTAGGAGTTAAATAAAACATCAGAGTGTCGATCTCCAAATGGTTTAGGGCTTCACTTGATTTAAACTGGTCGGGTCCGAGCCAAATTAGAGCATATGTACTAACCCAGGATTCAGATTGGTCTTCACTTGGTTTTCTTCGATCAGATCTCTCCTTATATGGCATTTGCTGATGAAAACTCGAGGAGAGGCTGAATGAGAGCATGGAACTTAATCTGGAACGAGCTTCTCTTTGATTCATGGTTCCATGTAAGGTTTCTCTGTCATTTCCTGAAAGAGCTCGATCCTGTGTGTTCCGACTCATTCATTATCTTCAAAAGGTGTGGTATGCAAGTGAATACCAAAGCTGACGTGAAAGGAACGAGTGAATTCTTCTATGGACAGTTTCCATGGCTCGATGATGGCTCAGGGGAGGTGTATGTGTGCTATCTGCAAATATGATTGATCCCATTGGTTCTGGCTCGATCATTCTTCTTAAAATAAGTGGTTTTCGAGTGATTCTTCAAGCAGAGCTCCTTCGCACGAGTGGTTTGATGGTTGTAACATGCTCCTCTTTGTTTCTCGTCTCTAGGTCGACATGTTTCATCTTCTGGTGGTTTGTCTTGGGGTTTAATGATTCCTCCTGAATCATTTTTCTTCTTTGGACTGATTAGTTGATATGAAGTCAGTCTTATGCCTTGTGCTTGCTCAGAACGTTGGTTTAGCATGATTCCTCCATAATGGTTTGTCAAAAGGCTTAGACCGGCTGGTGTGATTTGCTCCAGGTCCAGCATGGTTCTGATGTCCTCATCAGACCGGAGAGTATGTTTATTCATGATAAACTCCAGGTCTTTAAGAAAAACCGAGTGATTTATATCGAGTGATTTCATCTTTATCATTTCTTTTTCGCATGAAAACACACTTGCGCCTAACATGTTTTACATTATCAGATGCACTGACGATAGGTCCAAAGACATTTCTTTTAATAAGGGTGAGCAATTCAATTTAAATGGCACTTTTCCATCTCTCCCGATCATGTATTTTCTAACATTCTGGTACAGACCTTGGCTCAGGATCATCATTTTTATGATCGATCTCTTTGGATACAGAAAAAAAAAATATATTCTATTATCATCAATTTTATTTCTAGCCCATAATTTTCCATCTTGGGTGTAATACCCCGATCCCGCAGTTTTGAGTCACATAGTCGAGGCCTGTTAAAAGCCCAATAAGATGAAATGTTAAACTAATAAGGAGGCATATATAAAGGATCTTAGGGTTTTCTCTTCTTATTTCCTGCCTCCTTGTTCATGACAGAGTGAGAGAGGTCATGAGAAATGAGAAAAGAGAAAAAAGAGAGAAAAAGCAGAATAAGAAGATGAAGACAGATTCGACCGGTTCTAGGAGAACACACAAACGGGTGAGAAAAGAGACTTCTTTTTCGATGTTGTTTTCTGGAGAGATGAATGATATCAACATCTAGCAACAGCCGCAAACGGATCTTAAATAGGAGCTATGGTTGGAAAGTTATGGTCGTTCTACTGTAGAAGATTTCTGTAGATCGAATTCTGCCGCATCCAACTTCAAGAGCAGTTTCCCTGTGAGCGGTAAAGAGTTAGAAGACGATCTACATATCATTAGAAACCCCTTGATGCCAGCTTTACATAGAAGCTTACAGATCAGCAATACGAGGTACGCTACCGCCGGAATATGAGTTTGAAGATGGCGGTGGTTGGAACAAAGTTTCACAAAACCCTAGTTTCCCTAATTCAGAAATCCTAGTTGCTATGTTTGGAAATTTTATATTTGTGAAAGTTTCTGTTTTAGGTATAGAGACTTACCTTGCTGATGCTTGTTGCTTGGTTTGAACATAAGCAACGCATCTGGTGGTTCATCTTTGAACATCAAAGAAGCTTTGACTACTTGGACATGCCCATGGTATTTTGATTAGAGTTGTGAGGGTCCAGAGCCTCCTCGGTCTTGTTTCTGGACTGAAACTAAGATTTTTGTTCCTCCATAGGTCCATTTTTTCTCTTTAGTACCTAAACTTGTTTCGGCATATTCCAGACAAGACAAGCGCATTATTCTGGTCATGGAATTATAAAGAAAAAGATAAGTATTGTCAGAACTTATCTGTTTAACAACGGTTGTTTGAACGATTATATTCTCGAATTTTTCTTCTTTAGGTGCAGTGTGATATCCTTTGGTTCCTAGACCTGAGTCACTAACTCTTGGGAAAGACAAGTATATCAATCCTGTCATGAAATTATTATTAAAAACAGAAGGTAACAAGTCAGTTTGAACCTTATCATGCGTTGGGGCAGAATTATCTTTTTGATCCCTTTGCTCTATAATGGCATGTTGATATTGTGATTGTGAGTCAGAGTCACAAGATGTTGTCTCTTGGGTTACACCTACAGCCGTGTTCTCCACAGTAGGATCTGGACATGTATCAAATCCTTTGGCAAAGACAAGTGCATGGCACTAGAATTGGAAATTGATTGAACTAGACTATCACTTGATTTAGGTGAATTCGGCTTTGGTTCAAGTGATGTGGAATTTAACAACGGTCTAAGAGGATAAGTTGCAGCAGAATAACCTCTTAGGTGACACTATAACAACTTACTTCTTTTGACTTTGAAAGGTTATAGGACTTACCTTGAGTCTCCTTGACTTGCACTACAAGAAAGCTTATCGCAAACAGATATAATTTTCGACGGGTTTTCATCAGTCAGAAATTTCTGACGGCTAATCGACGGTATCCCGACGGTGTTCCAAAAACATATATCCATCAGAAATCCGTCGAAAATTATGAACATTGTTGTTACCGTTATTGTAGCCGTTGTCGGAGCCTTATTTTCTAACGGATTTCTGACAGAATTCTGACGGCCTGCGATTCCATATATATATGTTTCCATCATTCTCCATTCATTCACAATTACAAATTCCTTCTTTAATACCTTCTTTAAATTATCTTCAAATTATTTTCTTCAAATTTCTTCTTCAAATTTCTTCTTCAAATTATTTTTGATCATGGATGGATGGAAAAATGAAAAATTCGGATTCAAACTTATTGAACGACGAGTATGCCCGAGGGATATGCGAATTCATGGAAGTGACGGGAGATCAACCACGAACCGAAAGAAGTGGTAAATTGAAATGTCCATGTTCACTTTGCCGGAATTCTCATAATATTAAGATAGAGTAAGTTTGGCATCACTTGTATAGCAATGAGTTTATGTAGGGGTACAAGATTTGGTATTTACACAAAGAAATTATTTTGATTATGGTAGTACTAGCGAACCCTATATTGATGATAGTGTAGGAGAACGAGCGGAAGTAGATGTCGGTGTAGAAACTGTTCAGATGGTGAATAATGCATTTAGGGAGAATATTTAGTCAACTGGTGATGATAAAGATAGGGTTGAAGAACCTAATTTAGAAGCTCACCGGTTTTTTGGTACGTTAGATGCAGCGAAGCAGCCATTATATAGCGGTTGTAGAGAAGGTCATTCACCGTTATCATCTGCTAGTAAAATGATGAATATCAAGACAGACTTTAATTTGGTGGAGGAATGTGTAGATGCGATAGCGGATTTTGTTACGACAGAGCCAATGAGACGGCATGCGGAGCATCGTCAAGATGGAGAGATTACACATCCTTCAAACGCAGAAGCGTGGAAGCATTTTCAAGCGTGGAAGCGGAGAAATTGTACCTTGGGCTATGAACAGATGATTTTAACCCATTTGGAAAGCATAGAAGAGAATATTTGTTGTGGCCCATTATTGTAACACCGTATAATTTGCCTCCATATTTGTGCATGCGTAGAAAGTTTTTGTTCCTCTCCATTCTTGTTCCTAGCCTAGAGCATCCGAAGAAATCTCTCAATATATTCCTCCAGCCATTGACATATGAGTTATAAATGCTTTGGGATCATGGTGTCGAAGCGTATGATGTTTCTTCCAAGAAGAATTTTAAGATGCGTGCGGTTCTAATGTGGACGATTAGCGATTTTCCAGCATATGGTATGTTGTCTGGATGGACAACACATGGAAGATTATCGTGCCCGTATTGCTAAGATAACACCGATGCATTCCAATTGCAGCACGAAAGAAAAATGTGTTGGTTTGATTATCATAGAAGGTTTCTACTGAGTGATCATCTGTATCGTCGGTCTAGGAAATTGTTTACCAAGAATAAGAAAGTGTTTGATGGTCCACCTCTTGAGATAGACATGATTACATTATTGGAGCAGTTAAGATTTTTTGGTGCAGAATGGACTCCTTACAGTGGGGGGGGGGGGTAATGGGCATGATCCTATTGACGATGTTGGTGTATTTCATAATTGGCACAAGAATAGTATTTTTGGGGATTTGCCTTATTGGAAAGACCATTTATTGAGACATAGGTTAGATGTTATGCGCATTGAGAAGAACTTCTTTGACAACATCATGAACATGGTTTTAAATGTCCAAGAGAAAACGAAAGACAACATAAGTCTAGATTAGACTTGCCATTGTATTGCCCTCAGGATTTTCTTGAAGTTTTTCCTAATGATAAATGTCTATTTCATGCGTATCAGTTGGGAGCTGATAAGAAGCAAGCATTTTTTGATTGGATTCAGAAGATGTCAAATTCACGGATGGTTATGTATCGAATCTACGGAATTGCATCGATCATGATGAAGGATAGTTTACACTTGACGGTATAAAAAATTTAGAACATAATATACCGGTGATTATTTGAAATCTTGAGAAGATTTTTTCGCCGTTTTTATTTGATGTTATGGAACATCTTCCAATCCATCTTCCACGAGAAGCATCACTACGAGGTCTTATTCAATACCGTTGGATGTATCCCTTTGAGCGGTATATTTCATCTGAAAGAAGAAGGTTAAAAATTTAAACACCCTTTGAGCGGTATATTTCATCTGAAAGAAGAAGGTTAAAAATTTAAACAAAGTTTAGAAATATAATGTCGCACAGAGCCTTAATGAAGAAGTCTCACACTTTGCTGAATATTATTTTCCTTCGGAAGTTCTTACAAAGAGTAGACGTCCAAGTCGCCATGATGATCGAGGTGAGCGAGCGATTTACCCCATGTATACCCCTGAGTTATTTTCCCAAGTTTGTCGAACGAGTAGAAAAGGAAAGAAGCACAAACTTTCACATCAGGAGTTTACACAATTGCATATGTATATCCTAACAAACTGTGAGGATATTATAGAATATGAAAGGTAAAACACGTTTATTAATGTAAATTGTCAAATCATCCTTAATGTTTGGGTAACTTTAAATGTGTCGTGTTTTTACAGGATCTACATGGCATTAGTATGTGGCTACTATCCGGAAAATTCAGAAGATGAACTTCAAGTTTAGAAAGAGATGGACTTTATGCTTTGGCTACAATTCTACGTAAGTGATTAAATAAGTACGGTAATTAATTTTATTTTTGAATAATTAATTAAAGAATATAATAATTTATAATTTGTTACTATATTTTATAGGTTTCTAAAAGAATTAAAAGTGGTCAGTTATTTCCGACAAGGTTACTGGGAATCGTGAATGATCCAAAATACTTCACAACTTCATACCCTAGATATTGCACTACGGGATATGCGCTTCAGGTATATGATGAAGAAAGAACGAGGCCAACTTCAGATTATGGTATTTCTACTCATTCTGGTGATTTAGTCTACTATGGCATTCTGAGAGAAATATTAGAAGTGCACTACCTAGGAATAATGGAGTTGAGATGCACTATTTTTTTCTGGGATTGGTATTATCCACGTCTTGGGAGTGGTGTTCGAGTGAACCAATTTGGCGTGACATCTGTTCGAGTGGACCAATTTGGCGTGACGTCTGTTCGAGTGGACCAATTCATTCTAGAGTCGCAAACGGACCATGTTTTTCACTTAATTTATATTCTGTATTATTTATTAATATCTACAACTATGTGTATTTAATTTATTATTATTATTAGGTTTTTGCTACATCTGTTATCTTCGAGTTACACGTCTAGCCGACCCGTGGATCACAGTGACTGCAATTAACCCAAGAGGAAGAATTTATGGAGTACCGAACACGATGCTTTGCAACCAATGAGTAGTGTTCAAGTAGATACGGTGGAGCATTCTTTTGATGTTGATCTCGTGGTTGATTTTACACAAATCGGGGATGATATAGTGCACTCAGACTCATAGGAAGAACGTGGTGAATTTTATGACGATTCACTCAATTCCGTCAAAAAGATCATCGTCAGATTTAGAGTAGTTCATTAAAATAATTTTAGTTGTAATTATTTGATGATATTTTTATATGTATATTCGAACATATTAGTATTTTTTCAATTATTCAAAAACAATTCAGACACAACCAAAAAAAACCATTAATTTTTAATGTTTTGCATTATTTTGTGGTTAAATTTTTATAAACCATAAACCATCAATGTGTAATTGAAACTGTACAAAAAATATCCATGAAACCACAAATCCATCGGAAATCCATCAGAAATTTCCAACGGATTTGTGGTTTCATTGATTTTATTTTTATAGTTTACACAGTTTACCTAAAAACATAATTCTAATAGTAACATCATAAGGTATGAGACAATTTAAACTTGTTAAGAAAATATATGAGACGTTTTAATAATATGTCATGGTTTACACAAATTTTTAGATAATGAAAATACTTTAACTTACATATGTTACTACGAAAACTGAAATTCATTTTTTTGGTAAATTTAATATAAACAAGGGTTAAATTGATGAAATTATGGTTGAAATCATTAATATATCATAGTACACACATATCTCAATTGAAATGATTCAAAAAAACACCCGAAACCACAAAACCGTAGGAAATCCATCGGAAATTTCTGATGGATTTTTGATGGATTGACGCAAACACGTGTCACTTGTTAAGATTTGCACCAGTTTGACTGGCCAATGACATGACATGCATTTCATCGCAAAATTTCCGACGAATTTCTGACAGATCATGAAAACTAAACCACCAAGTTTCTTTTTGTATCCCGCGTGCCTAAATTTTAGTGAATCTGTCAGAAATCCGTCAGAAATTTCTGATGGATTTTTGATGGAACCGCAAAAATTTAGGCGCGAATCGGGTCTTTAATTTTTTTTAAACCGACAGACATATCCGTCAGAAATTATGTTATATATGCAACTTCATCTTCTCTGCGAGACCATTCGCGAAACTCAACCAAAAACCCTAAAAACCTCTAAATTCATAGATTCGTTGATTTTGGAACCATCTGACCAAAATGGCCCAATATCCTTCCAATTTGTAAGTTTCTTACACTTCTTTTTAGATTTATATTGTTTATTAGTTAGATTCTTTGATTTTGGAACTTTGAATTCATAGATTTAGGTGTTGGTATAGATTGTTAAACTTTGGATTTGAATTGTTATATTTAGGATTTGAATGGTTAGATTTAGGTTTTCAATTGTTAGATTTAGATTTTGAGAATGATTTTGAATTTAGAAATTGTTTTGATTTTGAGAATGCTTTTGATTTTGATTTTGGATTTGATTTGAGAATGATTTTGAATTTGATTTGGATTTTTATTTTGAGATTTGGATTTTAATTTCATGTGTTAAAAGTTTTTTTTTGAATTTTTTTTGTTAATGTTTTTTTTTCCATATTGAAATTTTGGGAAATTTTTATTGATTTATAATTTTTATATTCATTAGATGTTGATTATATATTTGTTGGTTTTTTTTATATTTTTCTATTTTTAATATATAATTATACTTTGATATAATATTTAACATTGTATTTTTTACTTTTTCAGGAACTACGATGCATTCGCTACTGCACGTCGTTTGAGTTCTGATAGGGGTGGCAGTTCCCGTGCGGCACCACTACGTTCGAGTCGTAGTCAAAGTGAGGTTCCGGAAACACAAGAACCCGCTGGAGAGGCTTCTCTCCCAACGCAAATGAGCGTTGAAGATTTTGTGTCACAACCGGGAAGAGAACATCAGACTTTACTTCATCTGGATTGTGAAGGCCGAGCGACTTGGTAATTTCTTTTATGTTTTTAATATTATCTAATTCTTTTAATTAATTTTCGTGTTTTCTAATATATCATCGTTTGTAGGTTTGATAAATCGGTAATCGAATCTCAAAGTCCATTAATCGGATGCTTAACGGTATGCTACAACGTCCATACCCGACGTACTCATGCATTCCTATGGATGATCAAGAAATGTGGTTTCGAAAATTTGCGGTAAGAATTTATTGTTTATTAAATTTAATTTTCACTTTAAATAATTTATTTTTAATCTCAATTTTCATTTTGCAGCAAAAATTCACACGGGAGCCGCACCTCACATCTATAGTTAGACGTGAGTTCGATAGAAAAGCTACAACAATGTACTCTCGCAAGCCGAACAAGTGGAAGGACAAGTGGAATGCGCAGGACATTCCAAGGGAGTTGCTTGCAAACCCAGACCTATGGAACGGTTTCATAGAGTATTGGCAGCAAGAGCATACCATTGCCGATGCTGCAACCACATTCTACCAACCGGAGGAATGACCGCAAAGGAAAAAGGACCAGCGACGCACAATTTGGGAGCAACAAGCAAGAAAACACAGCGGAAACAAATTGTAAGTTATTTCATTCACAATATTTATATTTTACTTATAATTTATATTAATTTATTAATTTATTATAGTTTCAAAAAGATGGTGTGGAACCATCGAATTTGAGGTTGTTCACCGGTTTCCACACTAACAAGAAGACTGGCTTCATATAAGATGAGGTTGCTCAGGAGATCGTCGACACAGTGAACCGGCTTGGTGAGGAGTTTCTCCAATCGCAGCCGATCGTTGATGGAAATCCTATCTGTACAGAAGTTCCAATCGAATCGAAACACTGAACGAATTCATGTATGAGGTTAGTCCTTTAAAACATTTTCTTATACTATTTTTTCGAATTTTACTTTTTATTTACACAAATTTTACTTTTAATTTGTTTCGCATGCTACTCCGAAGACCAAATGTCATCTTTTTGGCCTTCCTCAAGATCTGACATCTTCTGCGCCTTCACGGTATTCTGGAAGTTCGGATATTAGGGTGGAACTCGCATAGAAAACTACCGAGTTTGAGAGTTTGAAGACGAAGATTGATACACTTGAAGATGCCCAGAAGTCGGTTAAGGAGGAAATGCAACAAATGCAAGAATTGTGAGCATTCATGGCTCGATTCCCGCCACCGCCGCCCCAGTAGTTTTATAGATTTTTAATTTGTTTTTAATTTAAATTTATGACTTTTTTATTTTGTTTGAATATTGGATAATTTCAAGTTTAATTTTAATTTCCGAATTTTATTTATTGAATTTTAATTAAATTTTTAATTATTTTAAAAATATTTAAATTAAAATTAATTTAAAAAAAAACAAAAAAATTGAAATCCGTCGGAAATATATCCGTCTGAAATCCATCGGAAATATGTCCGTTGAAGAGTCATCGTTAATCTATCGGATCTATGATCGGACGGATTTCCGACGGCCATCTTTCCAACAGAATTACCGACCGGTGGATCTATTGGTAATCCATAGGAAAGATGACCATTGGGAATGCGTCAGAAATCTGTCATAAAGTTTGACGGATTTCTGAAAAACTTTTCATTTCCAGCGAGATAGAACAGATGAAAAATTCCGTCTAAAAATGTGTCTGTCCTCGGGTGTTTTTTTGTAGTGTTGAGGTTCACGCAAGAGTGTTGTAATCGAAGTGAATCACACGCAAGAGAGACAAGAGCGGCTAGGGTTTTCTTTTCAAAGAAAATTCGTTCTTTATTGATAATTGGTTAAAATGATACAAGCTGAGAAAGAGCTTTATAAACAGCTCTGCAGCTTAGGGCTTCTTCGCCAAAATATACAAATAAGGAAAGAACTAAAATCACACACTCTCTAGACTCTAAGAGGGGTGTATTGTATTCAATATTTGGAGAAATTTGAGTTTTAGTGAGTTTTGAGATGATTTGGTGAAATTTTGGTAAATTAAAAAATTTGTTATTAAATTTCTGAAATCCCATCTAAAACCATGAGATTTAGTTCTTTGTATTTTTTAGTAAGAAATCTCCCCAAATTTCATCTGAAATTTTTTAATCAAATTCTAATCATATTTTCAATAATAGTGGATTTAAATGTATAATTTAAAATCATCAATCCAATAACACTAGATTTTAAAAAATATTTTAAAATTCATGTTTCAATAACACATGATTTATCACTAAAATTCAAATTTCTCCAAACGCTCAGTCTAATACACCCCCCTAAAATACAAAATGCTGGAACTTCTAATGACTCAAAGTAAAATAAAATCCTGCAAAACAACAAAAAAAAACTCGTGAGTTTAAAGAATAATTCAAATACTCACCTTGCATATTTCGTGGCTCTTTTAGACACTCTTGGAGCCGATGGAAAGAGTTGATTGTGTCATTGAAAAAACGGCAAAAAGGAGTTTGTGTGTAACTTGAGTTCCACGCAAGAAACTTCTTGTAAATTCCTTGTTTGGCTAGACTTCTTGATATCTTGTGGAGGTTGTAGAGCTAGTATAAATGTCCTCATCATTATGAAGAATAAAAAAAGCATAAATTAAACACAATCTTTTTTAGAGGCAGAGGCTTCTATAGGATTGAGGAGGCAAAGCCTTCCATATGATAAGGAAGCGGCATAACATTCTACTCCATAAATATCATAAGTAATTTGAAATAAATTTAAACATAATTTAAATGTTACTTCAAATATTTGATTGGATAGAAACTTGCTTGGATCTGCTCGGATCTAGAGCTCACTCATGCTGATAAATTATTGAAAAATAATAAAATAAACAGGAAGTGAAAGTGTGTATTAAGTGATGTTGAGAGGAGTTGATAGGAATGAATGATTTTATTCTCACTTGTAATATACATATTTATAGGTACATTAAGCTTGGAGATGAAGTAGCTTGGAGAAGAAGTAGCTTGGAGAGGAAGTAATTAGTATAGATAATCACAAATGTTTTTATCTACAACAGATAACAATAAATATCAAAAAACTTAATATTCAAATATACCTATTTTTTTTATATGAATGTAAATATCATATAAATGAATAAAATGATGTTACAAAAGCTTAACCATGACCATGTGTCCTTGCCAAAAAAAGAATAAAAAACAAGGGTCACATACAACTTTACAAAAAAGAAAGAGCTACTCCCATTGAAGCCAAAGGCCCATAAGGTTGTGGAATTTCTTTCGATTCCTTCTGGCCGTTATCGCATCCCAAACATATCTGTCAATCTTCTTGAAGATGATTGCAGCTGGAGTTACTTGCTGATTGTGAAGACATTCATTCCTCTCCTGCCAGATTTGGTAGACTGTCGTATGAGAAACAATCTTCCTAAGTTGCGAGGGACAGGAGGTAGTTGTAAGACCTAACCATGGCCTAAACTACCGGTAGGGTCATTGCGTATCATTCCTTGTCAAGTGGTGTAAAACAATTTCTTTATAAAATATCGAAAAGTATTACATAGGTATTAGAAAAATGATACAATAAAACTTTAGCAAAATTCTTTGTAAGTTGTGATGGACTTGATAACACACTCCAAGATGGAGAGGTTAAAAGCCCACACCTACTCCGTATGAATAAAAATTGACCCAACCCGATGCAAGCCTAGCAAGATCTAACTCCAAAAAATGTTATCTCGTGGATCCCTACATAGACAAATCCTTATTTAGTATTTTAAGAGTTTGTGTCAAAGTATACTCAGTTTTAACTGAGTAGAATTCACTATGGTCCACGTGCATGCGTTTCTAGTGAGTATGCAATCAGCTCCATCGTTCAGAATGCAAAATACCTCGACCCATCTCTCAAGCATAATACTATTATCATAAATAAAGAGCTTTTGACAAGTCAAATATAGAAATCATCGAGTAGAATTAGTCAATGACCGAACATGCCATGATGACCGTCCGATCACTGCCTAGAACTTGTCATCTTATGTTTGTATGTAAAATCTCATGACCCAAATTTCCAGATCATGGTTTGAAATCAGTTTAAGAGATATAATCGAAAAACATTTGAAAAAAACAAGTGGATTCAAAGATACCCTAGGACACATTCCGCGAATGGAAAACACGGGTATTGAAGCTTTAAATCCAAATTCCCTCGAGAAAGCTCGATTAGTTAAGGTTCATTAACAATATTAACAGTTTCTATCAAAGAGAATCAAGGAAAGAATGAGTAGATCTTCGTATATATGATAGCCATGCCATATTGACGTAGTGGGATCATCCAGCCTATGGACTCATCGATGAAAAATTAGATCCCCTCGATCTGAGATGTTCTAAACCTAATATGCAATGAATATAAGCAATCAACACCGTACAAGTACTTGTGGGGATTCCGACATGGATTGCATATCAAGCCTCATCCTCCTCCCACCTTTCCTTGGTGTACTTGGCAAAGAATCACCGGTTCTTGACTCGATAACCTATGCTAAATACAGAGGGTTAAAGAAGATAATGGGGGATGATCCAAAGTCGTGCCTTACCTGGTTTTCGGTGGTGCACGTGATTCTTTTAGGTCTTCTCTGCTTCTTCCTCTCTTCTCTTCTCTTCTCTTCTCTTCTCTATTCTCTCCTTTCTATTTTTCTTTTTCTTTTTCCTTCTTCCCAGAATGCTCGGCCTTTCTTTCTTTCATAGCCAGGTGGCTTTTATATGGGTGATGCGCTCGGCCCTAAATGCCCGATATCCACTTTCCATTTTCGGTGTGATGCGCCTTGCTCTCCACTTCCTTCCTTTTGTGATGCCGCCTCATTTATTCCTCCTTGGTGTGTACTCTTCTTCTCTCATCCTTTCCTTTCTTGACACTCCACATGTGATGCATGACTTCCCAAGCCTTGCCGCACACATTTTTGGGCTTGGCCTTCTCTGCGGCTTCCCTTATTTATTTTTTCTTGATTTTGTTTTTGGCCCATCAGCATGGTTGCTTGGTTTTGGATTCCAGTGGCCCAATGCCACAGGTTAGGGTGTTACAATTTCTCCCCTACCTAGTTAGGATCCATCCTCGGATCCTCGCCTATCCTTCAATTGCGGTACCATCAAGATTTTCTCCTTGATGTCGTAATGGATTCGGCACTGCGTGCGTGATATGTGGGTGAAGTGAACATCCTAGGACTGGCTGGTAGAACACCGTGGGGTGAATCCCACTCAGCTTATTGCCTCTCATCGCGAGTCGGCAAGGGATTATGATGAGCTTTAGTAACTCATCATGGGAACTGATGTGGACATCGAACCGAATTACCTATCCATTTCTGTTGGTCCGGCTTTAAGATCCTATGTTCAAGTAAATAGCGGAGACTCCGTTGGTCTGTCTGGATTGTGAAACGTTGTCCCAAAATGTAAGGCTGCTAGGTACGGATTGCGACAACGATTACCAGCATCTCTCGTGCGTAAGTAGACCAACTTTGCTTTGTCACGCGTAGTGAGCGACTCATGAACGCAATTGGCTTATCCCGCTGAGACAGAATCGCACCAATTCCTCCTCCGGAGGCGTCTGCCCGAATGATAAAAGGGATGGAGAAGTCAGGTAAAGCCAAGGTTGGGGTCGTCGTCATGGCCTGTTTGAGGGCTCCAAAGGCAATGTCTGCGTCGGTGTTCCAGGAAAACTTCCCTTTGCGTAACAAATTCGTCAAAGGTCGCGCAATAATTCCATAGCCTTGGAAAATTTTTTGATAATAACCCTCTTCGTAGATAAGAGAATTTGCTCAATGAACAAACTAAGAACAAAGTATTTTGGGTAGTAAGGAGTACCTCCTTTTGGTTTTTCTCATTGATATAAATAGAAGCAAATACATGTCGAGATCATCCGATCCCTAACGACAAGGAAGTGGGAAAGTGCAGTAAGGAAATGGGAAAGTGGACTTAGCTTCTCCTAATACATCGGATGACTAAATCTTTATTACAATAACTGAAATAGATAACAAGGATCGCAGAGACATTAAACCATCGGTTACGTAACATACTTCCGGTTTGGCTTTCGTATCCGAACCGATGTCCTTCTCTGTTTTGTAGTGTCTGGTTCCACATGACTTACTCGCGCATCATGTTTACTGTTCAAGCATGAAAAACACCAATCTATTGACCCTTTGCTATTGACCCTTTGCTAAAGTTAACTTTCTACACTGATATGGGAGAACCTTGGATTCTATCTTGGCATTTTAACATTCTAGCCTTTTTACCCAACATACCTTATTGACTTACTCATTGGTTCATATAAAAGAGTAAATTGGTGGGATCGCTCTGTTACCAATTTGAAGAAGTAGACACGAACTTATCAACCCATTCAGCAATTAGTAGCTGTTACATATTGTGCAATATTGCATATTCAAACCAAAATCTTAGATTTATCCTCCCAAAAAATCAAAACCGATTAATCATATATATAATCAACTACTTCGTCCACAAGATCTAAAAAGTGTAGAGAAAAAAAAAAAAAACTAAGACGACGATCCATGTAGTGGAGTTGGACCAGTATCACAATTCTGAATTAAAATAAAAACGATTAAAGAAAAAAGAAAAAGAAACAATCATTTAGAAAAAAGAGAATTCCAAAGCTCTTTTGGTTACTAAAAAGACGAAGACTATAGGGTAATAGCAATGCAAGACCTTAAAAGTAAAATTAATTTTAAAAAAATAACTATGAGCTACAGTAATATGTCAAAGGGCAAAATAAAATGACATCTGAGTCTTTCGTCTTATTTCATGTTATTTATCTTTATTTGGTGTTTTTTCAAAAATATTGTTATTTCTGTTTTTCTTATTTTCAGATTTCTGTCAGATTTTTCTGTTTTTGTCAGCATATTTTATTTTCTAGATAACCTGTTTTTTTCAATATGTGATGCTATTATTTTTTGGAACATGTTATTTTGAAAAGTTCTATAGTTTTTACTCAAATCTCAAACAATTTTTTCATATACCACCTTATTTTACTTTAATTTATGCTATTTTATTTTCGACAAGATTTTGTAAAATTAAGTGAAAAGGGTAGTTTTGTCACTTCTCTTTGTTTTAGAGGTGGACCCATAGTTATTTAACATACAAATTCTAACATGGGCTATTTTCTTAATTGTTTTTAGATTCATGGTCATTTAAAAAATTAACCAGAAAATATAAAAACTCAAAAGATAACTCACAGACTAGACATCTTTCAAGAAGACAGATTCTCAAAAAGACAAAACCTTAGGGATGTTAAAAAGGGCTGAACTTACAGGGTTAGCCCTGACCCGTTTATATTTATGTTGGCTCTTAACCCTGATTTTCTACTGTTTATATTTTCGGGCTCATATAGGGCTGGGTTTAAAAAGACAAGGGTTTAAGCAGAGTTGGCCCTGATTGTTTGTTTTTAACTTTTGTTTCATAAAATGATGCTGTTTTAGGTTAGTTTTTTTTTTCCTTTTGTGAAAAATATCGTTCAGTTTCTTCTTCGTTTAAGCGACAAAAATTTCTCAACTTCTCACAGTCATGATCTTGGTCACAAATTCATGATTTGGGTACGTTTTTTTGTTCCTCTGTTATGTTATCTTTGTTTTTATTCGTGATTGTTGTGTAGATTTTTTTTTGAAATCTGTAAACAAAAATCTGAATGTTTCTTTTGTTATATAGTATGGATTTACAATCAGAGGAAACAATTGCGGTTCTAAATGCAGAAAATGAGTACATGGAGATGGAGAGTAACGAAGAAATGGAAACTGAAGGACAAGAACACAGTGCCACTCAATCAACACAACGAGCTCCGGTTAGTAGAAAACGAAAATCTAAGGCAAAGTGTTAGGAAGAGTTTTCTAACGTAGGAAGAGAGGAAGATGGAAAAGAAAGGGTTAGATGTCACCATTGTAGTATTAAGTTGGTAATTGATAAGACTTATGGAACATCTACTATGAATCGCCATCTTCTAATATGTCCTTAAAGGCTTCCGCCTAAAGTTAGGCCTAAGTATGATCACAAAATTGATATGGAGATGACTGCTGCGATTATCATTTGTCATGACTTGTTTTTTCGATATGTCGAATATGAAAAAGTTAGGGATAGAGATAGATTTCTAAACCCAAACTATATACATATATGTAGACAAACAGTAGCAACTGATGTCTATAAGAGGTTTGAGATAGAAAAGCTTAAGTTGATAGACATTTTAGCAAAACACCAAAGAAGAGTGTGTATATGTATATTCTAGGATCTCCGTGAGCTTGAAAATAGCCTTAAATCTAGTTCAAACAATTCCAAATCGATGTTGGAAACCTATTTGAATGTACCTAGACTAGAGATAAAGACGTTTGCAGACATGGAAGTTTTGAGCTTTTGGAAAGAGAACCAGCAGCGATATGGTGAATTGGCATCCATGGCATCTGATTTACTTAGCATCCTGATCACTACAGTGGCATCAGAATCGGCTTTCAGTGTTGGAGGTCGAGTGTTGAATCCTTACAGAAATCGACTTCTTCCAAAAAATGTGCAAGCATTAATTTATACTCGTAACTAGTTACGTGGATTTGCAGAGTTTGAAGGTAAAATTTAAAAATGACTTTGATAAAACCACTTTCTTATGTTGTTTGACTAGTGTTTTTAAATTGTAGGAAACATTGAAGATGACTTTGATATTGAAGATAATGATGCTACAAAGAATGCAGGTGGCTCGAACACATGACGAGGTTGGTGATATGATGAATTGGAAATTATGTGGTGATATGATGAGCACAAGTTATGTTGATTTATGGTTTTAAAAATATATTTGGATATTGGGTTTATGGATTTACAGATCTTAAGAAAATGATATCCTCTTTAATTTAAAACAACAAAAAATAGATCAAAGACTTGTTTGGTTCTTCGTTGAAACAAAAAAAAAAAGACTTGTTTGGTTTGTACAGGGCTTTATAGGGCTTGTATAGGGTTTAGGATTTTATAATAAGATAGATGACTCTTATAGGGTTAAGGTTTGAACAGGGCTAGACTTCAAAAGGTTTAACAAGGGCTGGGTTTTAAAACCCTATTTAACATCCCTACAAAAACTTAATACATCCACGAAAAATGATACGGCAATACGGCAAGGCAAAATGAAAAACAAAACTTACAAGACTATTTTGTTTCACGTAAAATCAAGATGATCAATTATGCCAAGACTTTAAATACATTCAAGACAAGCCTCTCTCAAGATGATAAAATATGCCAAAGACTATCAATACATCAAAGACACGCGTCACTCAAAAGCTACTCTAAAACAACAATAGTATGCAAGATTAAAATAGTAAGCATCTCCTTTTTAGAAATATGTAATCTAAACATTGTAAAAAGCAAAGGCTTACTGAATCAAATTTCACACCATCGCTCGGTATCTTCTGCTACTATATTCAAGGTTTAATGGATCAATTTTTAATCATATAATTATCTCAATTCACATGATAACTTTTTTTTTTAAGAATGCATTTTATAAAGAAAACATTGGTATTCGAAAGACAACAATATCGATGAAACCAGTCTTCGGCAGACCCAAAATGTAACTAACTTCTCCATCGTAAACGACCAACATTGCCTTTTAACCAGAAAGAGCAAAAATAAAAAAAACCACAACTTTATCAATTCGTCAAAAAAAAGTTATTCGTTAAGAGGGGAGAGTTAGTCTTTGAGACTAAAATGACTTGTACTAATAGAAAACTATTACAATCTTAGCCATCGTAAAGCAATTTGAGGCTTTTCCCAAAATGTTTCGTTCTTCTAATTATTCTTACTATATCAATCAAGATTCTAGTAAAAGCAAATTTTGTGTACCTCCATTTAGTAAAAACCAAAACCACCAAATCATCTTATCTAAACTTGATGTCTCTCTGTGTCATAGTGTCCCATAAATTGGAATAATAGGGAAACTAAATGCATATATACACACCAAACGTACCATTCCAAGGACAATGGGATTTTGAGATTGCTAATCTTTTTTTTTACAATTCCTGCAAACCAAAACAAAACACGCCATATTAACTTAACACAAGGTTATCAATAAATTGCTAAATGCTAAATTAAAAAAAAAAATAAACCTCTTTGCTTTTCATTGGGCCATAACAATGATCATATCTCTCTTATCCTTTTGTTCTGTCCAAACCAACAAAGACCTGATTTTGTTTAAGTTGCATTTTATTATATTTTAATGTACAGCAAAAAGAAAGAAAAGAGATTTACAACAATAATAGCCTCTTTGTTACGTTACACGCACACAATCAAGAGTAAGCTTCTTTCTTTGTTAAATTCATAACCCTTAATTTTGTTATTATAAATTTATAAACTTGGCCTTGAGTATATCTTGTCTTGTTGAGGACAACAACAACAAAAAGGAAAATAAAAATATATATCAAAATAGCTATTTCTAAGTGTTAGGATGAGGGACCAAAAAATTAGTTACAGTTTTAATATTGAAAGAGAGGAAACTCATCTGCAAAAGGAAGATTCATTCTTCTCTCCAACGCCAACCCCAAACCCTAAACAAAGCCAAGATTTAGTCATTATTAAAAACTCATTCCAATGTATTGCTTCACTATTTCACCTCTTTAATAGAAAACCAAATAATCTAAAAACCGCGCATAGCACACACCTGAATCAATGTCCTCTACAATCAACCTCCCTCCTAGTTCAGTGACCCACGGCACCTGTTCAAAATCAATACATAGTTAAACCAAGGCAATAACACTACTAAATTTCATATTTGACTACAGCACCTGTAGATATGAAACTGATGTAACTTACTTTTGCGCTCCACAGTTACAGGGGATTTTGTCGTCCTCCAGCGGGAACTTGTAGTTATAACTTATTTCTTCACCGGCCTCTATATGCCGCTTAGCATAAATGAATATCTTTTTCTTACCCTCCACACTTATAATCTTGGTGTAACAATTTGGCTGCAGAAGTATAATGTCTTCTATAAGACCGCAAATCCACAAAAACAAACTCGCAAGGCAATGATAGAAAACTACGCATACAATTATACCTCACATGAATGGTTTATAAACCTCGCTATACCACCACGCTTTGTAGCATCAACCTAAGACTCATGGTAAGCAACAAGTGATTCAGAATGGTAACTCATTTAAAAATGAAAACATAAACTGAAGAAGAGATAATGTATTGCACATGTGGACTAACCACATAGCCATCATCAAGCCTGAAAAGATAACTACTTCCAATTCCCATCTTTTCATATTGGCGTTCACGTATCTCAGATATCTGTGAGATTGACATATTGAACCACAATCATGATCAAATGAAACAAGAGCACATAACTGTCTGTCCTTAAATAGAACAATAACGTTCATCAGAGAGGCTAAGATACTGTACAGAATTACTACCAGCCTCAACATGATAAAGCAAGTCATACTTACAGCAGAACGTATCAACTCTCCAACATATTCAATCACAAAGTCCTCAGCTTCAATCGGTTCAAGTGCGACAAGACCCCAATCATGAATCTTGCTTTGTTGAAACCGCAAACGCTTTTTCCTAGCCTGTCACCGATATGACGAAAAGAAAAGATATTAACACTACGCATATATGTTGTTCAAAGAGAAAATCGGTTTTTGTTTTAATCACCATCAACTGAGAAATTTTCAAGATGTCAGCACCATCTGCAGCAGCTAAAAGATTACGCATTTTTGCCCTATTAGTTCTTGCAGAGAGAACGTTCTGACTCGAACTAATTTTGGAACCAAAATGTTGTATGTGTACGCAAGAACTTCCCCTAACACGGGCTCTCTCTTCAGAACTAGCCTTTAATGACCATGCATGCCAATGCCAGCCATTAATAGATGTGCGTGCACATCCATCAGACTTTGGAATTGACAGTAACATCTTTTTTTTGCTTTCTTTCGCAATTGGCTTAGGGCAGCCATCAACCTTTGTCAAATCCTTAATGGGAGAAGGCTCTGTTGTGTGCTTTGCTAATAGCTTCCTTCTAATTTTAGATTTCTTCGAACCTACTACACAAACAAACCAAACAAACGTAGTTTCAGGTAAATTATTGATAACAGAAAACGATATAAACCCATGGAACCTAAAAGCTGAAAAATTTTAGGAAATAATTGCCTTTTTGCAGCTTATTTGATGTATTGCAAGGAAGCATTTCTTCATTTCCAACATGATAGCTTTCCTTAATGGCAGCATCCTCAGGATCCTTGGAAGAGAAAGATAACCTCCGACATGAAGGTTCATTGGGGATTTTTTCATCCAAAGAGGGCTTCCTCTTTAGCACTGAGGATTGTGATGCTTCATGAAAGAAAGTACTGAATTGTTAAAATCTCGGGTCCATGCATTCAAGTAGCCAGATATCTCTTTGAGAAAATTAATAATGAAAAAACAAAGTACGACGCTAGACACTTACACTTACATCCCTTCTGGGATATGCTGCACGCAGATTTTTTCCCCTCAGGATTTCCAGTAGTCTTTGACATATCCTGACTGTGCTTTGCAGCATCTTCTGGAGATGGTAATTTAGTAAAGCCATTAAGGGAGGCATTCTCAAAACCTGGGAATTAAAACAAAGAGATCTTACTTTTCCGTCTCTTGCTGGTGCATTGAGGAGAAACCTTATCAGTGGTGGCAAAACCAGTGCTTTCTCTGTCACCTCTCTTTCGTTTGACTGCTCCATTGCAAGATTTTGTACCTTCATCTTTGACATCTGACATATGCTTTCTCTTTAGCTTTGATATAAGAGCTGCTTTCCCAAAGCAGATATCAGTAAGCTCAGGTGGCATGGTAAAGAATGTCAAGAGCTCAAAGTCAAACGACAGAAAGTTGAATATGTAGGAAACAGATAAAGGACTCTTTTACCTTTTTGCATTTTCTGAGAAGACTTATTTGAAAGATTTTCCTCATGATCTTTGCAGTCGATGGTTTCCTCTGAGTCCTCCGCAGATATCAAGTTCTCCTCACAGGATTTTGCAGCATTTGTACCTTTTCTTAACTCTTTTGTTCTATTTTTAGATATCCCTAATAAAATATACACCAAAAAGAACATGAAAAAGACCCTGGTTTCACAATAGAATAACACCTATATAGTAGAAAGAAAATATACTTCTTAGTCTTGTTAAAAGGGGTTCGTCATCATATTCATCTGCCATTCCAACATCCTGGCTTTTCTCACAGATCCCCTTACTAAAAGCCTCTTTACCAACCTTTTCTTTACGAAATTTCATCACATCCTTAATGATACCTGCTTAATCATACAAAAAGAACAATATAAGGTAAAAGTATAATCTCTCTAATTTGAATGAAAGAGGCTAAGAATTACTTACAATGGTCTCGCTGGCAAGCATTCCTCATCTTCTGTTGACTTGGTTTACGAACTGACAAATCTACACTAGATGTATCGGCTTTAAGAGCTTCTTTCATGGAATGAGAATCACTAGATACTTTCTTAGATCGTTTAACCAGAACATTGTCACTAGATCGCATACATGGTTTCCTTTGCTTCTCTGTTGTCGTATTCGACATATTAGACTGTACTAGCTTTTTGTTGCGAGTAACAGTTTTGAGCTTCCTTGGGGCAAATGTTTGGCTTCCTTTCTGTGAAGACATGAATTCGTTAAGATGACACTTCATGAACAGTGATTTCCAATCTCTCATGACAACATTGTGCAACTTCTGTCTACATACAGCCGTTGCAACATATTCTTCAATCTCAGGAATAGATTCCTTGGACCTTAAAGGCCGAAACTTACAGCCCAGAGATGGCATTTTAATGTTGCTTTCACATCCAGGTGGTGGTGGCTCATGAATATCCAGCATATCAGGTTCATCATTAATAGGACTTTCTGATGTCTCCAATGTTGCAAGAAAAAAATTAGCAATAATATCTTCAGATGTGATTTGCTCTGAGGATTCTCCCTCTTGCAACAGTCTCTCAGAATCACTGAAATCAATGGGAAACCGCAAACTAGCGGGAACCGCATGCTTTTTCCCATCTCGTACAGTACTAGCAGCATTATTCGCTCCATCTTCAATGATGATGCCAGTATAATCAGTCAAGTGAGATTCAAGAGACAAAAAGAGCTCATGTGCTACATGTTCTGATATGCTTGCTATGATGCTTTCTATATCCTCACTGTCTCGTGAGATTACTTTTCTAGATGACACATCACAAAAACTGGTTGCATTGGCTAAGTCAAGGTCATTAAGGTACGCAGTTTTGCAGGAAGAGGAATCCACCCTACAAGTAAACTGCAAAACATTAAAAATCACATTCATTTCATTAATGAGCATCGCTAATTAGAAAACATGACATTCATTTGATTGAAGTCGTAGAAAAAGTTTAAACAAGCTCACATTCTTAACTGCTTCAGTATTGTTTAAACAATTGGTTTGGGAGCCCTTGCAGTAGGTAGCAACAGCTGAGGTATCAGGAGAACGAAACCAAAGCTTGTTCTTTCTCCAAGATGTTGAATAAGTTGCCACAGTATCATAAAAGACAGCGTTCCACATGATTTGCATGCAATGGTTGTGAAGCACTCTAGATACTGCTGAGCAAGATTTCTGAAAGTTCCGAATGCTTCCAACAGATTTAATATATTTGGGTGACTCTGCAGCTACATGACTGTGATACCACTCATTCGACATGTTCTTACAGCCTGTTGCTTCAGAGGTTGAGACAGCCGTTTTCTCTGCATTAATAACTTGAGACTGCAGAAACAAAATGTTAATCAATTAGTATACAGTTCATTGATTGCCCTAACATTTTATATTTGCATCTATGTGCATAAAAAGTGTGCATGTGTACATAAATACACGTATATAAAATGAGTTACCGATATGGATTCACCAACCTGGGCAGTAGAATTGGGTGGATCACACTTGAGATGCTCGTCGCTTTTCTTGGCCTTAAGAAAGTCTGAAATCACACTGCTGATGATTTCATCGAGTAGAGCTCTTCTAGCTATTTTCATTATTCCACTCTGAAGCTGAATAGAGAGTTCTTCAGAAACTTCGGATATGAAGCTTACCCCAGACACTGACTCGTCACAATTGGCACCACCATATTTCTCCCTCCACAAACCAATTAGCGATGATAACATAATTGGCCGAAACTTATTTTCACCATCACGAATCTACGAAACAAAAACTCTTGAGTAAACATGAGAAAGAGGGGAGAAAACATATGTTAACCAAGCATTATAAAGTATTACGTAAAGAGTTGAGATGTAAATTCAAAACATATGTTAACCACGTAACCAAAGCAACAAAGAGGCATAATTGTAGTTGCGGGAAATTCAACTTATCACAAGACTTTTATTCTTTACAGCTTACCAGGGCTGCACCTGAAGCATATCCATGCTGCTGCCTATTACAGAGCTCCGATATAGAATGTGGTCCATGATTTCTACCCTCATCATCCACAAGAAACCAGCAAGTATGTTCGCTTCCCTGACAGAAAAACCAACAATCAAAGAAATTTCTTATGTGAACTCGAGCCGTCATGTCTGATGAACTTGTGAACTGAGTTTTCACCGTTGAAAGGAAGTTACCAATGAGAGGAATGAAGCTAACATATTTTCTTCCTCCTGGTTCAATGTTAGCTGATCTGAGACAGAACCACTACAATTGGTCTGTAGAGGCAATGTCTGAGTTACATGCCCTGTAGCATTACTACTAGAAACGGGAATTGAACTAACAAGAGGGGCCACACTTATCATTCCAGTTTGTAGATACGAAAAACCAGTGGCGACATGATCAGGAAACTGCTTGAAATACTTAAGCGGTACAGAATTTGGCATATAACCATTGATAATTGGATATACAAGAAGATCCTCAGGTAAAAAGCCAGAAGATAACCCATCAAACAGCTGCTGCTGCGTGTAAGGGCCACACATCTGACCTTGCTGATTACCATACATCCAACCACTTGCATACATTGTATATCCTGAACAACTCTTGTCTAAACTTAAAGCTCCGCCACTACCAGAAGCTTCTTCACCCTCTCGACAGTCTCCATTAGACCTGCAACTCATCTCCAATGTTGAATCTAGACCACATAGCTCATTGAAATCGCAACAAGCAGAAGATACAGTTGCCAAATCATCACCACAGCTGACAAATCAAAATTACAATTTTATGAGATTGACCATCCAAGTAAACATCAAATCAGAACAACTAAACGTAACAATAGCTACAAATGGCACCTGTCACAAGAGCAGTCTTGAGCTGCTTCTCTTGCAGAGATTGAAACATCAGAACTGTAGAAGCCCAAACCTAAATAATTTGGTTTCAAAGTAGAAACTTTCTTCCTTCTTCTAGAAGTAGAGCTACCATAGCTAGGAAAATAAGAATCAACAGCAACCATGGCGTAGATAAACTCGAGGTATCTTCACTGCATAAAACATACGAAAAATATGATCGCAGGATCAACAAAAAAGCAAAATTATTAGACTGGACATAAACAATGTGATAACAAATTAGTAGAAATTAAAACAAAAGAGAACAAAAAAAAAAGTCTTTCAGAGTAAATTATGAAATTTGGGAACAAACAAAAACGATCGCCAAGTTTTTGAGCTACAGACTAAAAATTGAGTCGTACGTAAACCTAATTTCTTTAAGGAACACAATTCGATATTAATTTTGCAAGTTACCTATAAGCTGTAACATTCAACAAAAAAGAAACGTGAAAGGGAGAATGATTCATAGTTGGAGAAGAAAATATGATAGCAGAAAGAACAAATACCTAAACTTTAAGGACAGTCAAGGAAGAACTAAGCAGCGATGAGACTGTCAACAAATTGAGTGAAATTGGTAAGGAGACATTGAAGAAGAAGACGAAGACTTTTTTTTGTTATCAACAAAATTAGAAAAAGGAAATAGAAAAGATTGACAATTAGGGTTCGTTGAAACAAAGCAGGAAGATCTCAAGCGTTTTTATTTCTTTTAAATTTTATATTTAAGCCACCTCAGCTTTTACTAATTATTTTAGATTATTGTTTGTAGGCGGAATTTTTTACATTAGGCTCTCTTTTTTACATTAGCCTATTTCTAAATTAGGTTTACACACGAGGCAAATACTTGCTAATTTCTAAGCTTTTGCAACTTGATTTGGCTTATACAAGTTATTAAATTTTTGGGTTGCTACTTAATTTGTCCAAAATGAGCATTTGCTCAAATAAATACCTACCCAAAATCTGATTATTTGCAAATTACTTTACCTCTTCTTGTTACTTGTCAAAGTCAAATATTTATTATTTGAACCTATAAAATTTGAAAAAAAAGAAAATATATTTTAAACATAATATCCAAGGATTGATGAGTTTTGTCACACCGATGAGTTTTCAGTTTTGTCACAAGAACGAGTTTTGGCATTTTAGTTTTTATGAGCCATATCAAAATTATAAAACTTCATAACAATTTTTTTTTGATGTAAAAAAAACTTTATAATAATTTAACTTATTAATTTATTATAATAATTTAAGCATTAGTATTTTAGTAACAAGTAACTATACACAAATATCAAGTAACGGGTATCAAATAATTTTTAACGGGTAACAAGTAATGAGACAAGTAATATAATTTTTATTTTTGGCTTGTTACTTGACTTGGATTTGTAAGTAATCTAATTTTCTGACTTGTTACCCAACTTACCAAAAGCAAGTACTTGCTTTTTCAAGTAGGGTAGGAGGCAAGTAGTGGATACAGGACAAGTAACGAGTAATTATGCCCAACCTTACTTTAAATAGGAATCAACCTTTAGAGATAGAGAAAACACTGTTTTTTTTTCTTTATTGTTGTTTTTTTTTCCTAATTCCAATTATATTCGGAGATTTATTTCGATTATGTTAGTTTTTCTATTTGGACTATTTGATAAGTTTGGAGTCTATTAGAAGAAACTGAAAAGAAAGAAGATAAAAATCGAAGAAGAAGTGAGACATGAGTCGAAAGTGGAGAAGAAAATAGGAAAATGATGATTGTAATTTTATAAGGAACCTTAACATCTTGGGCTCAGTCAAATACACATGTTCTCTTAATAAAACGACATCAGTTAATAAAAGATAAGATGAAACCATATGTTCCATTCCAAAACTTTCAACCATTTAGTTGTTTCTGCTTTGGTTTCTCCATCCTCCTAACCACACGACCAAACCATACCTCCTATTATTTTTCACAAATGCCAACAGCACAGCTAGCTTATCAATACTCTTAAAAAAAAAACTCACATTTTTCCTTAAGGTATAAAGAGGGAAATTGGTTTGACAAGCGGTTCATCGGCTCCCAAATGTCTTCAAATGAGGATAATTCCTGCCAATGGACCAATACCTCATGATCTATTCCTCTAGATGACTTACAGATGTTGAGTACAACCTCAGGTTATACCACCCTCTCCAACTCACTGTTCAGCACCTTTGAAATCTCTTGCACAGTTTGATCATTTTGGTACCAACACCCCTATGCTAAGATACGTTAAAATTTTGATTTATATTGATGTATGTTGGTAACTTTAGCTTATATGCTACACTCTCAATCTTCTTTACTATCTCATAAGGTCCAAAATATCTAGGAGCCAACTTTTTACTCTTCCTCTAAGCCACTGTTACTTGTTGATAGGGTCGAAGCTTCAAATAAATTTTCACCCCAACTGCATACTCGACCTCCCCATTATGTTTATTCGACCTACCCATTATGTTTATTAGCCATACTCACCATCCTTTTCTGTGCAGTTTCCATGTTACCTCTGAGCTCAGCCAACAAGCCATCTTCTTCCTTATCATCTCTTTCACTTGAACATTTGTTGATGGTATACCTCCATAACGTAACATCCTCGATACTTCTCTTCCATACACAGCCTGAAAAGGAGACATTTTTATGGCAAAATGATAAGAACTATTGTACCAATATTCAGTCCATGGTAACATTTGTACCCAAATGCTCGACTTGCCACTCACAAAGCAATATAAATAGCCTTCAACCCAGTGATTTAGCACCTTCATTATTTCATCCGTTTGGGGATGGTACATTGTACTCTTATGCAAAGAAGTATCTTGTATCTTGAACAACTCAGGCCATAAATGGCTGAAAAAAAAAACCTTGTGCTCAGAAAACCCATGAAGCTTCACTACCTCTTTAATAAACACTTCAACCATACTTCGCTTAAGTGTTTTAAAATGCCCATACTTGCTGAAGCGATCCACCACCACCAGAATCACATCAAAACATCAAGAACTAGGTAACCCTTCTATAAAGTTTAAGCTCACATCAGCCCAAATCTATTTAGGAATGGGTGGAGGAGAGAATAAACATGGAGGGGGAGAGTGTAGAAAATTTGTTGGTATGGCAAACCTGGCACTTCTTGATGTATTCTTTTATATTTTTTCTCATCTCTTTCCAATATACTTCTCTTGCCATTCTCACCTTCATGCCCTCCCACTACACTAGCATAAAACTAGTCTAATAAATTTGGAATGAAGGGAGTTTCCCTCAGTATCACCAACCTTTCATCGTTATAGAGAAGTCATTCCTTCCATAGATATATATTTATCACTCCTATTCCTTCTTTGATTGATGTTATGATAGATGCACATATTGGATCTTCTTCCACTTGTCTCGCCAATGCCTTATGGGTTCTGATTTGATCTATAGTATATGGTCTTAGGGGCAGTGATTTATGGTCTTAGGGACCGTGATTTGTGACTGCAAAAAATGCTCAATTGGCCTCCTTTGTAGAGCATCAACCATCCTATTTCAACTCCTGATTTTTACTCGATGTTGTAGTCCAAACTTAATAATTTATAAGTATATCTCAATTGACCTCCCGCTATGGATTTCCGATCCAACAAATGTTTCAAGCTCTTCTGATAAGTCTTGATTACAAAATTTCTCTCCATAATATAATGTTTCAATTTTGCGACAACAAATACGGTGGCATGAAACTCTCTTTCATAAACTGACTTAACTCTTCATTTTGTCGAAAATCTATGGCTTATGTAATCTATTCACTTGACACATCAATGATATTTATGATTTTTAGATAGTTTACACATTTATTTTGATCACTTTTTGTTGGAACTCAATTTTGACAAAAATTCCATAAGCTAAATTTCCGGCAATTTTTTCTGTGATGTCCATCACCGGAGCAACCGGATCTTAGGGTATGTAGAATCTTTATAATGAATTTGAGTCTCATATTACATGAATCGTTAGGTGTTATTTTTGCATATTACATGTATTTTGAATCAATTCTAAGTTCTTGTGAGACATGGAGCTTAGGCGAAGAGGTTTGGGTTGATCAAAGCACATAAAATACAAGAACGTTGAATAAATGACATAGCTAGCGGTGTTGGCTACTGACTATAGAGCGCTGAAGACAATACGGATCGAGCTGTGAAAACCAGTGATCGTGACTATTAAACCTGACCGCTGGCTACAACATTTTCCATTAATTTTTAGATCCGATCCAATTTGTCCCGAGTCAAATGATTAAATATCTATTTTACTATTTATTTTATTTTAGACCTAAATTGAGAATCTTACTCTCTTTTTAGCTTTATTCTTTGCCACGTTTGGATCTAAGGACTACTTGTATTGCATCTTAATCACTTTATTACAATCTATCTATTTCTTTTGATTTGCTTTTCAGTTTCCCTAGTCTATCAAGATAATGCAACTATCCATGATGGATCTTTGTATCTTCAGAATGTGATATAAGACTCAAAGTGAGGCTTATGCCATATGATGGAGAAACAACAAACTGGCCTTCAGTCTCTTTTGTTGAATCGAATAGAAGTGGCAAGGGGTTCGATGGCACCACTAAGAGGATGGAAAGCTCTTTGATACAGAGAGTACTCTCGGTTCAAGGGGAATCCACGTACAAGAACGAAGAACACTTAGGATTTTCTCAACAGTGGCCGCGAGAAGGTTTTAGAAAAACTGCGTTATTTTATTAATAGGTTAAAACATGAATACAAAGCTGCAGGGGGACTTTATTAAATAGTCCTTCAGCTGATGCCTTCGAGGGCAGAGTTTCAATCTCGACTCAAACAAAAGAAAATAAAATAAATAAATAAAACCAAAAGAAAAACAAGAAAAGAAAAACTTGGCTTTCGCACAAGTAAACACCTCTCCACAAATCAGAGGCTTTGGTTTTGACTACTTAGGACTCTAAAGACTCTAAATGAAATAGAACTGGGGTAAGTTCATTTGAGAAAATTTGCTCACCTTGCTTACCAGTCGTATCGCGGTACACATTGAGGGGGTTGATGATGTCATCTCCGGATCCAGCTCGTAAATTGGGTATTGTGTCGCCGTAGTTAGCTCCTAAATGGTCAACTTGCGAGTGATTCTCGAAGCCGGTGTCCATTGAGGCACTTCTATATATAACTTTAGCTTGATGACTCTCATTAGCAGTTCTGTGAACGATTGTACGAGTCATTGATGAATCTGCTTATGTATCTGCAAAGCTCTCTCGATAGTTAGTGTTAAAATATATATTTTGACGAGAGATCTCACCTCCCTGGTCCTGTGTACGAGTGATTTGTTCAAAACCCTCTTGTGAGGTCTTCTCGGCTTGGTAGTGACTAGGTAATGACGCGTAGAGCTCTGGACCCGGTTCCATGGTGTTGATCAGTGCTTCCGCGACTACATTGAACTTATCTCTGAGTGTTCTCATGCGGGATCGAGTCATGGGTCCATCTTGAACTTGTGGAGCCTCGGTGGAGTTGTTGTCTAACTCGATGTCCACATCATAATGATTAGTGAGTAGTTATTTAGATGAGTTCAGTGTTGGTGGATTATGATGATTTGATGAGTTATTAATGATGTTTAAGACTAGATCTTTGGTTATATTTCATTCAAGTTGTTAATAATGCTAGATTTAACTTGATCACTTCAATGTAGATCAATATGATTTCATGTCAGGAAGGTGTTTGATAAAATATTTGAAAGAACTTGAATGAGTTTTTCTTCCATAACCAATGGAAATTGATGTGAGGGTGATTAGTGGTTTTATTGGACTTGATTATTAATGCTCATTGATATCTTGATTAGCAAATGGGAGTTTAGCTTAATTAGGATGACTAGTGCAATAAAAATGGATTAGTTTTTATTAGTGATCCACTGCCTAAGATTGTGTTAGTTGTATATCCAAAACATCATTAGAGATTCATCATCTTATCTAAATCATTGCATTTCTCTTGACTCATTGCTTATCTTGGTGTTAATATCAATCTTGTTCTCATCATTCATTCGTTTCTTTTTGATCATTAGTAGCATTCTCTTAGTTTCATTTATGTTAAAGTCGCATTATATTGTTTAGTTTCAATATGTAGTTAATCAAAAAAACAAAACATTGTTCCTTTGGATTTAGTTGGTTTCTTTTAATTTTAGTGAGTTGATCCTATTTTTTCCATGGATTGATACTAAAAGTGTTACATCGACATATCATTCCATTGTGGTAGTATGCACATTTATGTTTAATTGACATGTTAATCGATTTGGTGCCGTTGCCGGGGAAACATAGGAATTAACCATTAAAATTTGAATTCAATTTGAGCCTCAACCTTTATTTTTCTTTATTTTGATACTAATCTTTTCCTTTGATTTCTCTCTTGTGCTTTCAAGGTGTATGCAATAGAGAAGTCAACAAGGAGAAGTTCTTAGTTGTGTTGAGGATTTGAGTCACCTTGAGAGAGCGAATATATACAAGGGAAACGAGAGAGCGAAGAGCTAAAGAGTGTGAGGAACACTTATGGCACTTAGGAATGGATAACCAAAGAGCAAATCCGTTGGGGTTTGGTGTTTAACCTCCACTATGTGGTTTGCAAGACATCAGTGTTCAACCAGAAGCACCAGTTAGACAACCAGAGCTTTGACTAATTGGAGCCTTTGATGAGCTCAACACTAGGGGGATAGCGACGGAAATGCCAACACCTTCCATTATTGCCAACAACTTCGAGATTAAGTCAAACTTGATCAACATAGTACAAAATTAAACGTACAATGGCTTGGCAATGGAAAACCGTCTAGATCATCTTCATCAATTTAAGCGGCTTTGTAGACTGATATTGTTTTCTTTCTCTTTGGGGAACAACACTTCTCAATGGAGGAAGAATATTTCTTCGGAACTTTTGTCTACTTGGGATCAATGCAAGAAATAGTTTCTCACGAAGTTCTTTCCCAAAAAAAGACAGCTAAGCTTAGAAACGACATCCCTAGTTTCAAGCAAGGAAGTCAAGAGAGTCTCTATGATGCATGAGAGCGTCTAAAGGTTACACAAGGATTTTTCCTCATCATGGAGTCTCCGAAGAGAACCTCCTGTGTATTTTTCAAAGGGAAGTGCTTGAGAAGTACCAGAGAGCTCTAGACACGACAAGTTGTGTAAATTTTTCTAACTTAAATGCAAACTAAAGGGAACAATTGATTGAGAATTTAGCTCAAATTGATGCTTTTTATATTGGTGATTATGATAGGAACTCAAGAGATCCCCATGTCGAAGATCAAAGGTTCAAAGAGATTAACTAGACAAGATGAACAAGACATTTCTCATCAATCAAAAGTTGGTTAACTATGTGGGAGAATTTGAAGGGTATAAAAAAAAGGGTATTTTTGTTGAGGGAAATGAAGAGATTCAAGAGGAAGTAAACTATTTGGGCAACCAAGGAGGGTTCCAAGGAAATACCTTCAACAAAAACTATCGAAACCACCCTAATATCTTTTACTAAAGCACTAATGTGGAGAATCCTCAAGACAATTCTATCCTCCACAACAAACTCAAGGTCAAGGATACTAACCAAGGCCATTGGTTAACTTCTAACATGTGCAACCTCAAGGTAACCAAGGTGGATTTCAAATGAGGCCTAATTTTGTCCCTAGTTTACAACAACGGTATCACCCTTGAAACAACAACTTCCAAGGGCATGGATAATTCTACGTAAAAGACATTAGGTGAACGTCTTTATTTTCTACTTTGGACAAAATTTCTCTGGATCCATCTCAAAGAAAGAGCTCGGCTCAAAAAAACTCCATGTCGTTGGGAGTCGATTTTAACAACAATTCAGATACTTTGTTTTCATGGGTTGCTTATCAAGTTAACTCGTAGTTCTTGAAGATCATTTTGGAACAACATAATGATTTTGTGCTAGTGGTTAAACCCTACTCCCTCCGTTCCAAGTTATATGAAATTTTGATTAAAAGCATACATATTAAAAAATCTACTTTTCTGTACAAAATTGTCATTTTTACTTTAAATCCATTCAACCAATCAAAATTTAAGTTTTGCATAAAAACTTGCAAAATTTCTAACAAAATGGAACAACAACAAAAAAAAGCTAAAACACCTTACAAAATAGAACAGATGGAATAATAAAATTCGGCAATTGATAGCTCGTCTACACTTATTCCTCTTTTTCGTGGTTGCTGCACCTTCTAGTGGTGTTTAGTTGTTAATGTTTATTCACCTTCTAGTGGTGTTTAGTTGTTAATGTTTATGATATGTTTTCTGTTGTATTATCCCTTTCAAGTTTAGTTTGTTTTAGTAACCAAGGAAGTATTTTTGTTTATCTAGATTTTGGCTCCGAGGGTTGTTTTTCAACTCGTCGGCTTTGTGTCCGGAGGGCTATCGACCCTCACTTGCATTATGTATTTCAGCGTTTCAATGATCCATAAAATCTTCAAGATGAGCAGAAAAAGAAAAACTTGCATATTGAAACATTTTCAGTATTTATGCAAGAGAACCCTGACTGAGGCTCGGTAATATCATGATGTTATTATGTAACATGGAGAAAATATTTCTCCCACAGTTTTTAGTGTTATGACTTTCCGATTCATCTACCTCACAAAACGGCTATTGACGGTTTAGAGCAGTTTGGGTGGATATATCAATTTGAGCAGCTTATTAAAAATCTCGAGAAGACAATATATCTTGCTAGAGTATGCCAAAGTAGAGGGTTCAGTTACTACGGAAAATTAAACAAATGAAATATGATGAGGAGATCAACTCAAATACGAAATAGGCTGAGTTTAAGATGCACAAAAGCTATAGTATGCAACTTTCCAGATCAAAAGCAAGAAGTCTAAGATCGAAGACCAATAATTTTGTCAACAAAGTGCTCGACGAAACCCTGGTAGACGAGAACACATAGACCAAAGACTTTCCTTATATCGATCCGTTATCTACCAAAGTATTAGACAGACAAGACTGTCTCATGTACTTATTTCCATCTCCAACGCATAAAGAGAAAGCCTTCAACTTCACTAGTAAAAGATGTGGACAACCTGAAACACCAGACATTTCAAATCAAATCCGTAAGCTCAACCTGTTACTCATCATCTCCCGATAATTCACACAACCGAACCTCGATATTTAACTGCGAAAAAAGCTATTATTAGTTCGCCTGGACCAGGAATGTGCAATACTGAACCAAAAAAGAAATATTTCGGGTAACAAAACGTATTTAATACTGGGCTGCAAGTAGTTCCGAATAAGCTTGCACTCTTTTCTTTGAACAAACAAATCAATCAAACATAGATCCCAAAAACAAAATCATACATGTGGACTGTGTTAAGGAGTTTAACGTTGTTGACGAATCTACAAAACCTTTGGGTTCTTTTCATTGATGGAATCTTTAAGTCCCTATGCTTGAACCTGAAGCAGCAGCTTCAGAGTTAAGATGGAACAGATTCCGCCAGTTCTTGTAATTTTTTCAGACCAACAGTGGCTATGAGTTCCATTGAGACAAAAACATCATAAGATTTTGCCTTTTCTTCTTCCTCTTCCTCTTTGAGATCACATGTGACCTTAAGCTTCTCTGCCTCAGATTCAGCTTCCTGTGCTTCCTGAAGTAGAAGATTAGCTTCTTCGAGATCACTCAGTTCCAGAGCAGCTGAACTCTCGGCTTTTGCAGTGCCACTGTCAATCCGTAACCTCTGGAATCTACTGATCGCCAATACTTTTTCTTTCGACAAAATCAAATTCTCAGTCTCTTGTAGCCTCTTGATGGTTTCTTCAATCTCATGCTCTGCTTTTTCGAGCTCAACGTTTGCTTTTCCTGTTTCAATTTGTATCTTCTCCTTTTCTAGATTTAATGATTTTGCTTCTGCTGCTATTCTTCCAGCTTCTTTGAAATTTCTTGTTGACGCAGCCACTTTCTTCTCTGCTTCAAGCTCCGGTATCCTTTTCTCTATAAATATAATTTTATCCATGAAAGACGTAATATTCTGTTGGATGATCGACTTTCTAGAAGATCGCTCCTGAAACCAAAGAGACAGAATTGATAACAACTTATACAAAATATTAGTGGCAGATACTTTAAACAAAAATTGTACACTAGATGATAGGAAAATGATGCAATGACATATTGTTTACTAGTCAGCAAGAGCATTTTTTCAGCAAACAAAAGCTAGGATTGATAGAACCAAGGTGAACAAATAACTTGTTCGAACTGATCCACCAGCTAAAGAGACTATTTTCCAATCATATGAACTTTGTTGATAAATAATTATAGATCGATTGCTTTGTGTGTCTAATCTTGTTCAATTATGAATAGAGGTGAAACAAGATTCAAAATATATAATGTTGCAGCAAAAGGAAGAAGAAGAGGAATACCTTTATTGACTCTCGGGTACTAGAAACTTCCTCTTGTAGCCTCTGGACTTCTTCAGAAAGCTTCTCTTCAATATTTACAAGCTTAGCTCTCTCTTCTCTAGTTTTCGAAACATATGACATCAGAGTTTTTCGCGATTCAATAACTTTCTCATATTCACATGCTTCATCCGCTGAATAGCTAACAAGTTCACGGAGTTTAGCTCCTCTCTCCTTCTCAGATGCCACGAACTCGTCCACGTCTTTCTTTTTCCTTGATAAAGCTTCATTTTCCCGATCAACCTCAGAGAGACCTGCTTGCACATCGTTCAACATTTTATCCATGCTTGTTTGCAATTCCTTGTAGCCAGAGACCACACTATCAATCCTTTCCTCAACCGTCTTTATTTGCAAATCGTTCTCGTCAATCTCCTTCTCCTTTGCCTTCACCAGAGCAAGCAGCTCCTCAAGTTCATTAGACAATTGTTCCTTCTTCTTACACAACATCTCCTTTTCTTTCATATCTTCTTCAACCGATCCTTCAAGAGTATCATTCAACGACAACCGAACATTATCAACTACAACAGATTCTATATCCAATTCGACTTTCCTAATGTCCACATCTTCACAACATGAACTCCATTTCCCCATTTCTTCTACACAAAACGCTTCCGCCTTCTCTAAAATCGATTCAGCTTCATTCTCAGCATCCTATAGAGATAAAAAATCCTACCAATCTTAGAAACCTCTCCTAACAAAAAGCAGAACGTCAATAGATTAACAACAACGCCACATACCGTGCAAAATCCATGAAGCAGAGATGCAGATTCTTCTTCAGCAGCAATCTGACAAACAAGAACTTCCTTCATCTTCAACTCAATAGCATCACAATCAGATTCAGCTTCACGAAGCAATGTCAGGAGAGCTAACCTATCTCTCTCCGCTGCAGCGAGGCTTTCACTAATCCTCTCAGCTGAATCAAAATCCTCAGCTTCAATTGCTTCCTCAAGCTTCTTCTCAAACTCATCATGCTTTGTAGAAGCTAATCGAAGATTCTCAGATGCTTGTCTTCTCCTCCTAATCGCATCCTTCCGAGAAAAAGTAACAGAAACCGCTAAGTCACGAGCACGAGTAAGCTTAGCTTCGATCTGAGCTTTGACTAATTCTAACCTTGAGCTACCAACAACAACAGTGGCAGAATCGTCCAAAGATTGATGAAGAACGGTGACGGAATCCCATACTTGGCTGACGGAATCGGATTGTTGACTAACGGAATCCGATTGTTGACTAACGGAATCATCTTCTTCTTCTTCGTGATTGTTGATTTCGTGTCTTCCGTATCCAATTCTTAATCCAGCTGCTCGTTTCTTCCTCCGTGACACTTGACGTCCATAATTCTTCGCCGGAGATGGAGGAGGAGGTGTAACTGGCTCAGGTAAGTGTTGGACGGGAGTCACTATCGTTAAGTCGGAAAACAGATTCTCGTCCAAAGCTTCTGTCGCATCTGGCGGAGCTGTGATCAGTGTTGCCTCCGTCTTTGTTTCGTTATCTTCAGATCGAGGCGGCAAAATTGAAGGTGAAATTGCGTTGTTGTTGCTGGTATCGGCGAATTGAGATGGCGTGAAAAGTTCCATCCCGTCGAACAGCGAGTCCATGTCGTCGCGACCATCCATTGCCGATCTGATCACCGGTAAATTCTGTACACTGGATCTGTATGTACTTTACTTGATTGAATCTGACTTGGTTTAATTGATCAAAACTTAACAAAAGGGGCCTTGAATTTTTTGATTGGGCTTGGAGTTCCATAAATATACAAAGTTCTTTTTTTTTTGTTCTAATCTTCAAAGTTCGTTGGGTTAACATGCAAATTTGCTTTTCAGAATAATTTTTATCAACTAAAATTTTGCATAAATGAATTTTTTTAAATTAGAGAAATTTTTTTTCAATATAGTTTCGACCAATTATTGAACAAAAGCCAAAAAACAAATCCTATAGGGGATATGCGTTTAGAATTCATGAGAAAGAAATAACAAGGTTAACTTCAAATTATGGTATTTTGATTCAATCTGGTGATTTAATTTACTATGATATTCTGAAAGAAATATTGGAAATGCACTACCCATGAATGTTGGACTTGAGGTGCATTATTTTTGGATCAAATGCTGGAGTGACTTTCTTTCTTTTTCAGTTTGCCAAAATGACCTCCAAATTTAATTAATTTTGGTTTGATTTTTTTTTAATGTTAAAATTGAGTAAAAGACCATATAACCTTCCACTGTTACGTTTATTACAAAAAAAAACCATCGCTTCCTTCCCACTCGCCCCACTCGCATATCCCCTCACTCGCCCTTTAATATAGCTCCATCTTCCAGCATTTGATCCACGAGCCGAACCCAAACTCTCTGCAACTTAAATGCAGCAGCTTCGGTTACTTTAATTTCAAAATCACAAATTAATCTCTTCATTTTTCTTCTCTTCTTCCGTTTCTTTTTCTTTTCGTTTTCTTCGTTCTTCGTTTTCGATTTTGGTTTCTTTTTCTTCTTCATCCTCGCGTATCGTTCTCGGTTAAACTGAAGGTAAACTAAGGTTTACTTGTTCAATTGAAAACTACAGAAACTTCAATTTGGGGTTTAGAGATTAGTAATTGTTTGGTTAAGGTTTCGTGGAAGCGGAATTTAGGAATTTAGGATTTCAATTTATGGATTAAGTATGAATTGTATTGGATGTTTTGCAGGTTTGGGATCGGTTTAAAAAGTGAAGACCATGAGGACGACCGAACATGGAAATAGTTCCCGTTCGATCCAAAAAAAGAAATCGAGGAAAAAAGAAAGCAAAGGGTATGGTTTATTGAATTATTTGATTACGATTAGTAATTAAGAATTGGTTTAACATGTAATTAAACTAGTTTAAAATGTTTTTATATCGTTTTTCTTGCAGCCTTCTCAGGAAGTAGGCCCATCAGGTACATATACTGGTGGTGCTGAGGAAGAAATGGTAAGTACTAGAGTTAAACTAGAGTTAAAATTGTTAAACTATAAATAAATTTTAGGTAAAACTAGAGTTAAACTGATACTAAACTAGTGTTAAACTGTTGTTAAAGTAATGTTAAACTTGCAGCCTTTGTGTTTTACATGTTAAACTAGAGTTAAACTGGAGTTAAACTGGAGTTAAACTAGAGTTAGACTGGAGTTAAACTGGAGTTAAACTAGAGTTAAACTAGAGTTAGACTGGAGTTAAACTGGAGTTAAACTAGAGTTAAACTAGAGTTAAACTAGAGTTCAACTAGAGTTAAACTAGAGTTCAACTAGAGTTAAACTAGAGTTAAACTGCTGTTCAAATACTTATTTTACTGTTTTGAATGTAGGTACCTGTACAGCCTTCGGGGTTCTTCTTTGAGCCTAGCCATTCTCAAAGATTACGAAGATTGGTACACGTTGTGATCCGCTTAAGTGTGTCCAATTCATAAGGAATCTTGGCGGAAATGAGCTTAGGTGGTTCCTGCGACATCCACAGTTTAAGCACATCTTCCATATGCATCAGGAGAACAACTGGAAGGTCATGGGTGCTTGGAGCTTCATCCAAAGGTTGGCGAAGACGGAGAAGCCACAACAATTGTGGTTTGTTGTAAATGGAGTCCCTATAAGGTACGGTCTTAGGGAACATGGACTTCTCTGCGGATTATACTGCCACCAATACCCGGAGAACTATGAAAATCTCGGTGGGAACTAGATGGTGACTAAATATTTCCAGAAGAAAGCTAACCCCTGGGTGGAGCATGTTTTTAAGAAGCTGTCCTCGATGAGTCCTTCAGAGGATAGGTTGAAGATGACTATTTTGTGATTTCTAGCCACAGTGATTAGGGGGAAAACGAAGGTCGCAGGACCAATAGATCCGTTTATTCGAAGGATTGTCAATGATTTACCCAAATGTTTGACTTTTCCATGGGGACGTCTCACATTTGAGGATTTAGAAAGCGAGATCCTGAAAGTTCCAGAGCGGATGAAGGGTACTGTTAGTCCAAGTACGACAATTCCAGGATTTATATTGCCATTTGAGATAAATTTTAATTTGTTAAATTAGTTAAAATATATGTTAAACTATGTGTTATGTACAGTTACTCCCATTTGAAGCTATTCCTAATTTGAAAAAGCATTTTAGAGAGAATGTCACATGCGAAGACCAATGTCCTAGGATGTGCAAGGGAAGGTTCAAGAAATTAAACACAAAGGGTTTTGGGTTGGGAGACATCTACACAGCTCTCAGGAATTCCACGGTTAGTTAAGTTTAAAGTAGTTTAACTATAGTTTAACTTCCGTTTAACTTAGTGTAACGTAGTTTAACTTAGTTTAACTTCAGTATTTTTAACAAGTAGTTTAACTTAGTTTATGTATATGTCACAGGAAATTTCAAGCATCTTGGAGGCTAAAGGTGAGGAGCAGGATCTGATGGAGGAAATCATGGGTGAGGAGAATGATTTAAAGTATGACATGATTGTTGATGGTTGGACCACCATTCTAGCGAATGGTGGGCATAATTGTGGACAGATCTCTTGGAAAGAGATCTGGCTCATAGAAACCATCCTACTCGTGCTAGTGCTGCTATTTATTGTGATGCTCCTCCTGCTCTTGACGATCAAGTCGCACCCCCTGGGCTTTGTGAATCAATTGCTGAAATGTCCAAGGCAATGATGGAAGGGTTCAAAACCCTTAATGGTAAGGTTGGTGATCTGGATGTTAAGGTTGGTAGTTTGACAAGTAGGATTGATCTCCTGGAGAAATCCAAGAGTGGTGAATCTTTTTTCGTGGAGGAAGAGTTTCACAACGAGAGTCCTGGGAGATGTAAGTTTATTTTTTATCTAGTTTAACTGTAGTTTAACTAGTTTAACTGTGGTTTATCTAGTTTAACTGTAGTTTATCTAGTTTAACTGTAGTTTATCTAGTTTAACTGTAGTTTATCTAGTTTAACTGTAGTTTATCTAGCTAACCTAATAAAATGGACTAACTCCTTCAACAATTTCTACAGGGGATGATAGTGATGCAGAGGATGATACTGGTGATGAAGAGGATGAAGAGGATAAGGAGGACGAGAAGGAGGGGGAAGAGAGGGAGGAGGAGGAGAAGGTGGAGGAGGAGGAGGAGGAGGAGAAGGAGGAGGAGGAGAAGGTGGAGGAGGAGAAGGTGGAGGCGGAGAAGGAGGAGGAGGAGGTGGAGGCGGACACTACAAGAAAACACGTAAAAAGCGACTACATGAAGCGACTGCTTGATGTAGTCGCAAAAAAAGCGACTAAATTGTGACGTTTCTGCAACTGAAATGTGACTTTAATATTTAAGTCGCAAATGGATCGCATTATAGATCAAAAAAAAATAGTCGCAAAAAAGTCGCATAATTTTGCCACCAAAGAGCGACAAATATAAGACTTCCGTTGATTTTGTAATTTTACTAGCAAAATAGGGAAAATAACGAAAATAATCAGTCGCATATTAGTCGCATTTATGTCCCAAAAAATGTAGTCGCTAAAGGGTCGCAAAATGTTGCTACGAAGGAGGCGGAGAAGGAGGAGAAGGAGGAGGAGGAGGTGGAGGCGGAAAAGGAGGAGAAGGGAAAGGAGGAGGAGGATAAGGAGGCGGAAGGCAATGTTGTACCCGAGACGCAAGATGATGTTCCAACAGGCTATACAACTTGGTCTGATTTTAGCGGCTTAAGTGCAAATCCTTTTACTACTGCTGGTGGTACCGTCGAGGAAGAGAGTGGTAAGGAACTTAACTTATGCAGCAAAAATTACTTAATTTAAGGAAGTTAACTTTTACAATTTGGTGATAGAGGTGGATGACGAGGAGGAGACATCTGGCAATGATGCTGAAGGTACTTAATTTAATCTTGTCATATCTTGTAGTTTAACTTCAGTTTAAACTAGTTTAACTTTAGTTTAACCTAGTTTAACTTTAGTTTAACTTAGTTTACCACTATTTTAATTGGTTTCATAAATTTTTATATATGTGCAGCTATAGATCCTCAAACTGCAATGGTTGTTTGGATTCCTCCTCATGAAATGCGTATGGACAATCCTCCTCATGAAGTACGTATGGACAATCCTCCTGAGAATGAGGATGAAGGATTAGGCAAGAAGAGGAAACGGAAGCAGTCCAAACACCTTCGAACTCCGTATACTGGGGAGAAAAGAGGTCGAGGAGGTAGAGGTGGTAGAGGAGGAAGAGAATGAAGAGGCGGTAGAGGCGGTAGAGCTAGCAAGAAACAAAAGGCATAAGTGTTTCAGTTTGGACTTGTTATTGTTGTTGAACCTTTAAGTAGGCATAAATGTTTCAGTTTGGACTTCAGTTTAACCTAGTATAACTTTAGTTTAACTTCAGTATAACTTTAGTTAAACTCTATTACGTATTAAAAAGTTTCAATTAAAAATTTATGAATTCTATATAAATAAAAATAAAAGCGGCGCCGTTATTCACAAAAAAAAAACGGCGCCGTCATTCCTTTTTTTATTATTTTTATATAGTTTAATCGCCTAGTTTTAAAAAAAATCTAGTTTAACAAAGTTATACATAGTTTAACTTTCATGCGGAAAACCATAAACCTAGTTTAACTCTATTTTAAATGATTTAATATAGTTTACCTTTTTGAAATTGCATTTTAACACACATTTAACATCGTATTATGATTCAATATATATTAAATAGAAGTTATATTTTATTTTAGAATTCATATGATAGTAATAACTAAGTAACATACATTGTATATGGTTTTTAGCGAGAAATGAAGGTGAACATATAACTATTAACTATTAAAATATATTTTTTATTTTAAAAATTTATTTTTTACCATTTTAATTATTAACTAAGCTTCACCATATGTTGTAATTAAGTTGGTAAATATGACCTATTTTAACTTAGTTTAATATTAGTTTAACGGTAGTTTAACAACAGTTTAACAGTAGTTTAACAGCAGTTTAACTTTTAATACAAAATTTGATATAGTTTTACTTGATTTAGGGAGTTATACATGATATATCAAATACACATCCAGCAACAAAAAACAACCGGAAGTCTTATTTCAACAAATTTAAATAAATAAATTAAGTCGACATATTAAAGTAACCTCCAAGTCCTTGCGATCTCGTTCTTCCTCGATGTTCTACAACTGACGGAAACCTAGCCTGTTGAGTTCTTCCCTTTTTTTTCGGTAATCTGGAGGCAAAACGCATCTACTAGTAATATGAGTAGGAACTACCCACGCAGATGTATTCGGTACTGGATAGATGGTCTTACAGTAAGCCGTCACCCAATTCTCAGAAAAATAATAACGTGAGCAGCACTCGTGTAGATCGACCTCTGACGTTTTTCCGTGGAACATAGTTGCAGCAATCGCATGTTCACATGGATATTTGTCTATATCATAACGCCTAAAACTACAACTTTTGCTTCTCAGATCAACCATGTAACGTTTTCCATCTTCTGCAAGCACCGTATATTCAAGCATAAAACTGTTTAGCTCAGATACTGGAAACTTTTTTGCAATCTCACATCTCTTGTGCAATAACTTATAGACAAAAAGTACTAGTTTCTGAGTAGTTTGTACCTCCGCGGCAGCCTTCCTATGCTTGTTGGACCATTCACAAATCTTGGCAATAATCGAATCAAACAATGGTAGCAACGAGTAATTTCTTTGATCTTTGAACACACCATTGATACATTCAACAGAATTGGTGGTGCATATGTTATATCTTTCTCCTAGAAAATAGCATTTTCCCACTTATAATCGTCAACACTTTCATCTAGATACTCACCACATTTAGGATGCCTTATCCTAAATTCTTGATAAAGTCGGAGAAACTCAACCTCTGTGTAAGTCCGACCGCATTCTCTAAACTGGACTGCAACGTCTTTTTTGTTAGCAACATAAGCACGCGATTTCACATTCTGAGATATATGCCACAAACAATATCCATGCTTAGATTGGGATACACCTCCCCTACAGTTTTTATGATGCTTTTATTTCTATCAGAAACGAACACAAGCTCAGGGTGATCTGGCACAACTGTTTTCAACGTTTGGAGAAACCACCTCCAACTTGCATCGTTTTCACTGTCTACTACCGCAGAAGCGAGAGGATAATTGTGATGCTCTGGATCTTGAGCAGTTGCAAAAATAAGAACTCCACCATATATAGTCTTAAGAAAAAGTCTCATCCACAATGATAACTTTCCGCATTACTTTAAATCCTTCTATACTAGCACCCAATGCAAAGAATACATACTTAAACTTGTTTCCTTCACCACATTCCAGCCGTGTTAACGTACCATGATTCATCTTCTCCAACATGTACAAATAAAAAGGCAACATTTTACAGCAATCTTCTGGGCTGCCGCGAAAGTTAGCTACCACTAGTTTTTTCCCTCTCAAAGCAGTACTATATGAGACCTCACAACTTAGCCTTCTTTGCACTAAACCCATCAACATTTTTGGGGTTGGAGTTTTAAATTAATCCGAATAATCCTCATGCACAACTGATGCAACTAATCGCGGTGTTCCCTTTTTTTTAATGTTGCTTGTACTCGTAGTAAGCCGAGAGCATGTATGCATCTTGTTGTATGTTCTAACAGACCAACGATCTGAACCCTTTTCCGTCGCAACTCGTACTGACCATTTGCAACCAATACCTCGACATTTATACACTAACAACTTACGTGTCGACTTGATCTTAGCGACCTCGAAGCAATACTTGTGTACAGCTCTATCAACTAAATCTTGGACTTCGCGCTTACTATCAAATTCTTGTTACCCTCATATCAATGTCATCATCCCATTCAACCTCTACAACATCCACAACCTCATCTGGTTCTACAACAGGTGAACCTTGATAGTTATCCACATCCGGATAAGCAATTATGCCTCGATAGTCATCGACATCCAAATCAACATGTGTACCTTCACAATCATCGACATCCAATTCACTGTTTCCAATATCTAAATTACAAGGAACAATATCCCATCCAGTAAAACTTTATGATGATTCTCCAATTTCTGGTAACCAACCAACTCTATCTATATTATCTTCAGCATCATTCCTAACCTCGTCACAAATTCCCATAACTGTACTTGATTTACCAGACGAAATCTCTTGTCTTGAAGCTTGTGAACTTTTCCGGGTTTGTTCAACACCTTCCACTACCTCCACGTGCAAAACAACTTGCTCTTTATTTTCACATAACCATATGTATCCCAAGACATCATTGTCATCGTATATATATGATACTCTCTGCAATACTCCATGAATGTAACTTAATTTCAGCCTTGTCGCTTCATCTACATTCATTTTTCTACGTATTTTCTCAACCAACGATGAGTAATTGAATTCCTCCGCTCTACCATACGTAAATAAAGAATATATTTCAACTTTTCTACGTATTTTCTCAACTTTTCTACGTAACTTCATCTACATTCACTTTTCTACGTATTTTCTCAACCAACGATGAGTAATTGAATTCCTCCGCACTACCATACGTAAATAAAGAATATATTTAAACTTCTCTTGGATTTCATTTAACAACATCTCCCCTATGTGAATAATATCCACCATAATCAAAATAAATGAGCGTCATTGTCCCCTGCAAATAAATAATAAAAACACATCAGTGTATAGTGTGTATAGTTTAACTTCTGCAACATAGTTTAACTTAGTTTAACTTAGTTTAACTCCAGCAACATAGTTTAACTTAGTTTAACCCCTGTAACATAGTTTAACTTCAGTTTATCAGTTTAACTTTCGAACTTACTTTACCAACAGTAATTGCGATTCTACCCATATCCGATCGACGAATTCCAAAACAAGATTTGAAAATGGCTCAAATCCAAATTCGAATTTAAACTATTACTCATATATAACACTTACATTGAAGAGATTAAAACTCATAAACAACATATTGAAGAGATTGAAAGCGGACTCACCTCGTTGACAATGGCGGAAGGAGTTTGAGGATTTCGGAGAAGAGGAAGGAGTTTCGGAGCTGTATGACCGGAGAAGAGGAAAGGAGAGAGCCGGCGAAGGAGGAGGCTCGTCTGAAGATTTCAGAGTAGATGCAGCAGCTTCGTGTCGTTGTCGTCGGAGATTCGTGTCGTCGGGGTCAAATTACGAAGTCGTCAGATGCACCAGCTGAATTTTTTTTTAATTATTTATTTTCAATTTTTTTTCAATTAAATCAAGGTTAAAATGGGAATATCACATATGTGGGTTAAATGAAGGAGGTCATGTAGCTTACATGGAGGTCATACAGCTCCCTTTTTTTTGCATAAGGTCACTACAACATTTGATCCATTGTTTTTATGTGTGATTGGTATGATCCATTACTTGGGAATGGTGTTCAAGTGGACCAATTTGGCGTGACATATGTTCATTCAATACGGAAACTACTTAAATATGACCCATGCATCCTATCTTTGCAAACAGACCAGATTTGTTTCAATTCGGCGTACGTAAAAAATTAATATATTTTTTAGGTTTGCTACATCCGTTACCATCGAGTTACACGGTGGTCAGACCCTTGGATCACAGTGACTGAAATGAACCCAACAGAAAAAATTTTGGAGTTCTAGAACATGATGCTTTGCAGCCAACCAGAAGTTATATATCATTTTTATATTTGTTAAATCTTATAATTATTTTTGGTACTTATCTTATAAATCATTTTTTAGGTTTCACATATTCCATAGTACATTCCCCATAATGAGATATCGAAGTCCATCAACCAGATGTTTAACGGTTTGCGACAATGTTCATATTCGACGTACTCGAGTATGCCTATGGAAGATCAAAACTTGTGGTTTTGACAATTTGTGGTAAGCTTTTATTTTTTTTTATTTTACTTTCAATTTATATAATCTACTTTTAATCTAAATTTTACTCTTGCATCAAGAATTCACTTGAGAGAACCATCTCACGGCTATTGTTAGACGTGAGTTCGATACTAAAGTTGCATAGATATACTCTCGCAAGCTGCACGAGTGGAAGGATAAGTAGAAGTTAAATGATATGTTGAGTTCTTAGCATTTTTTTTTTGTTGCATTTCTCATAGTTTTCTTGCATTTGCATTACATATCTAGGACTTTAGTTGCATTGTTTGTAGGTTTTTATAGGACTGTGGAGTGCAGTGGATCAAATAGAGTGAAGAAGGATGAAAAGAGATGCATTTGTTGATGATCGGAGCGAGTAGCAGTATTGTGCACCAGAATCGTGACGTCGAGGAGCTTCAGTGGGATCGTGCAGCGGTATCACGACATCGTTGAGGAACCTGTGCTATTTCCTGGAGGTTTGGAGGCTTTGTGCAGCGGCATGGTGACGTCGGTGGATTGCAGCTGGATCGTGCAGCGGCATGGTGACATTAGGATGATTAATGGTTGGATTAGACTTGATTATTAATGCTCATTAGTCTTTGAATTGCGAACAAAAGTTGTTGATGATTCATTGATTAATGTAGAGACTAGTACCATTGAAGTGGATTAGTTTAGATAATGATCCTTAACCTTGGATATTGTTCTTAATATGTCCTTAGCATCATCAAACATTCATCATCTCATCTAAGTTATTGTTATTCCCGAGACTCGTCGCTTTCTAGATTTGATTTTAAATCGTTTTTAGTCATTTCCCGCTTTCTTTTATATTGAATTTTAGTTTCTAAACACAAACTTTATATTGCTTATATTGAATTATAGACTTGCATTCTTAGTGTGTTATTCTAGTTTCCTCGTGGACTTGATACCCATTATGCTCAATAGCATACAAGGTTAATTGATAACCCGATTGCAAAAACCTAAATATCAGTGAATGATATTCCAAGGGAATTGATTGCCAACCCGGACCTGTGAAATGGGTTCATAGCTTATTGGAAGCAAGAAGAAACCATTGCAAGCGCTGCAACCCATTCTACCAACCGGAGGAACGACCGCAAAGGAAAAGGACCAGCAAGGCAACACGTCGGAAACAATTTGTAAGTTTTTTACTTCAGAAATTTTTTTACTGAGTCATATTTTAATCATTTTTTTTATTTGACAGTTTCAAAGAGACAGTATGGAACCCTCAAATCTGAGGTTGCTAGAGGATTTTCACATTAACAAAAAGACCGGTCTCATACAAGATCTAGTTGCTCGGGAGATCTTCTAGAATGCAAGGTGGCTTGGTGATGAGTTATTCCTATCTCAACCGATCATTGATGGAACTCCTATCTAAACCAAAGTTCCAATTGAGAAGTTCAACAAATTCGTTTATGAAGTAAGTAACGTTTATAATTTTCATATACTTATTATCGAATTATAATTTTTATTTATACAATTTTCACTTTTAATTTGTTTCATAGGCTACTCTGAAGACTAAAAATTGCATTTTTGGCCTTCCACAAGATTCGGGATCTTCTGCTTTTTTACGGTTTTTTGGAGGTTCAGATCTTAGGGCCAAACTCGCATATAAGACAATTGAAATTAAAACTTTGAAGACGAAGATTCAAATGATCGAAGAAGAATGAGTAAGCGGATAAGAAATAAATGAAAGCAATGCAAGCTCGAATGGAAGCATTCATGGCCCAATACCCGCCACCGCCACCGCATAATTAGTTTTTCAAGATTAATTTCGTTTATATTTGTTTTAAAACAATATTTATGTTTTTCTTTATTTTGTATGGATTTTTAATATTTTAATTTTTTAATTTCAATTTTAAAATTTTCAAATTTATTGAGTTTTAAAATTTATTAAAAAATAAATAATTCATTTTCCATCGGAAATCCGTCGGAAATATTTATGTTGGAAATTCGTCGGAAACATTTATGTCGGAAATCCATCAAAAATGTATCTGTCATATACTCTTGGAATTCGTCAGTTTTGTTATCCTTCGAAATTCGTCGAAAAACCTTACTGATGGATTTTTGATGGATTTTCAACGGAATTACCAACCGTTAAATCTGTCGGGTTTTCGTCGAAAAAATGGCCGCTGGAAGTTTCTGAGAAATCCGTCAAAATTATCGACGAATTTCCAATGTGATTTTTATTTCCAATGCTCTAGAATAGATGGAGGTTTATGTCAGAAATCCTTCAGAAATAGCTGTTTCAGATGGGTTTCCGACGGATTTTTTCCGTCTGTTTCCACTTATTTTCTTGTAGTGAATTTTTTGCATAATTTCCATTAACTGTATAAAAATTTAATCTTCAAACAGGGAATACTGGTATCATACCTAAAACCCTCCAATCTCTTATAATAAATATTGTCGAACGGGTAATTATTTAAAAGAAAATGGTTATGGGACGAAACATTTATAATGGATATAGGATGAGACGGTTTTGTAGGTTATATAATGAAGTAACCTAAACTTAAACCAAATTCAAATCTGATTGAACACCTCTTATCAAACTGTTAGAAATATTTTGATTAATATAGAAAATATACATGTAAGATCACTTAATATTTACAACTATATTACGTCTAAAATACTTGGGCAAGTAATCTCTGTTATAAATAGAAAAACAAAAAAACAAAAGACTCAGAATTGTTTAAGAACAAAATTTGCAGAGCCGTAGAGAATCTACTGCACTTGAGCGAAAAACCGCCTAATCTTGGTGCAAGATAACCAAGACGGCTCACTCCAGGGTTTACTCTGCTCTCTAATGAATTGTGCACTCAATTCAAAAGAGATGAAACTCTCAAACTCAAAATCAGAAATTGAAAGAGACAGAAGAAAGTAGAAGAGAAGATGTGAAATTGTTGATGATTGAAATCGAGTCTCTCTTTTCCCTTTAAAAGCCAAAAACGAATCTTAACTGGACAGATTTTTGTGTCTTTAGAATCGGTCCTCAAAAATCATCGTTTCTACCAGAAAGAGAAACATGTGAGAAAATTAAGAGCTCGACTAGTTTAAACGCTGCGAGTGCGGGAGTTTGCAGAAGCGGACAGTTGCAGTTGGAAGCGTTACTAAGCGATTTGAATGACTGGTTTCGCAGTTAAAAACGGGAGCGTTTGCGGGTAATTTATGACTGGTTAACCAGCGGGTATAATAGCGGTTAAACAAAATAAATGTAATATAAAATAATAAAAAAAAAACTATAAAAACACAAAAACCATACTATTATTATAAAATATAAAAAAAATTCATCATAATTTAAAAAGAAAAAAAAAACAATAAAGCACTAAAGAATTATTCAAAACAAATAAATTTCATAATAATATGTTGATTACTTCATGCAATGAATTCATCACCAAAAATTATATCAAGTAGAGGGACATATTGCAGAGTGATGTTTGCTTGAACAAAGTTTATGACTGGTTAACCAGCGGGTATAATAGCGGTTAAACAAAATAAATGTAATATAAAATAATAAAAAAAACTATAAAAACACAAAAACCATACTATTATTATAAAATATAAAAAAATTCATCATAATTTAAAAAGAAAAAAAAACAATAAAGCACTAAAGAATTATTCAAAACAAATAAATTTCATAATAATATGTTGATTACTTCATGCAATGAATTCATCACCAAAAATTATATCAAGTAGAGGGACATATTGCAGAGTGATGTTTGCTTGAACTCGTGGATCTTCGGGATTGACTTTATACATATGATAGAATTTCTTCAACATTTCGAAACGGTTTTTTAGTTGAGGCCAGATCAAATCAATTCAAAACTGGTTGTTAATATTCTTAAGTATATTTTCTCTGTGAGGACCATTTAGAAGTCTTTTCCCTTTGTCTTCCGTTTGTTTCTCCACAATCATCCATTGAAGTAGTGCACAAGTCATCTCATTTGACCATCTAATTCGCTAAATTATAAAATTTTATTCAAGCAATTTAGTTTTAATCTAATAAATTATAAAGTATATAGAGACATACTAACACTTACCATTTTAGAAGTGGAAGCAGCACGATCATGTTGTGAAGCCATGAATCTCACCTTCATATACAGTAACCATATTTAAATATGACTAAAACAAAATATAGTCAAATCTATTATCATACAAAAGAAGAAGGTATTTTTGACCATTAAAGCAAAAAGAAGAAGAAAATACCTTCCTGTCATCTCTAGTGAAAAAGAATGTCCACAAAAAACTATGATACGTATTAGGATTAAAGAGCTAGTAGTTTGTGATTAGGTTAGATAATGGATTAGGATAACATCATAAGTTTATATAGATTTAGATTTAAAAAATTAATTTTTTTTTACTAGCCGCAACCGCCCACAACCGCAAACGCTTGCGGATAGGACTTTTGAAATTTAGCAGTTTTGAACGGTGTAAAACGGTATAAAGCGGTTCCTGTGATTTTTGTAAAATGCTAGAAACCACTATCATCCACAAACGCAGTGTTTGCGGACGGTAGCGGGAGAAACAATCAAGCCCTAAGTCACGATCTTGACTTCTTTTTTGACATTTTTGTGGAAGAGAAAGTATCAAAACACAATTAATCTCATTCTAACAAAAACCAACGTGGGTAAGTGAGGCCTATTTTGAGAACAATTAAAGCCCAGCTCAATTTATAGAAACACACCCAACAATCCCCCACATGTTTTAAAATAATTGAGAAACGTTGATGTCCGTAGACTTGAACCAACAAAGCGAAAAATTAGAGAGTTTCACAAATCAAATACAAAGTATTTTTGGCCTTTCATATAACCCTGCATCATAAGTGTTCTAGTGAGTTAGCCTACAACTCATCTAGTTAGGCAGCCTATACCTTAACACTTAGTTAGGTGACTTATCAAGTGTGTGTTGTCTCACACCCTCATACGGGAATAAGTTCATTAAGAGACCAAATATCTCAACCTTCCGAAGACAACTACATAGAATTAACTGACAACAGGTTACTATCATTCTTTCGTTTGACCAATATGAACGAAGAACTCAAAGTGAATAGAAATCTTGGTTTGATATCCACAATGATCCAACCTGAAAAAGGTTTTAATCCCATTTCATTTGCTGTGTCCAGAACCATTCGTCCACACAAGCCTTTCGTCAAAGGATCAGCCAGGTGCTTCCCTGACCTCACAAACTCCAGCGATATCACACCAGTTTCAACCAAGCTGCGTATCACTTTGTGTCGCATACGTATATGCCTTTTCTTCCCATTATACAGTGCGTTCATTGCCACAGCAATTGCAGCTTGAGAATCACATCTCATAGATACCAGAGGACATGGTATTCCTATCATTGGAATATCAGCAAGCAGGTTTCTCAACCAATCAGCTTCTTGACCTGCCAATTCAAGAGCAATAAGTTCAGATTCCATGGTAGAAAGAGCAATACAACTCTGTTTTGTAGACTTCCATGCTACAGCTCCTCCACCTAAAGTAAAAGCAAAGCCACTAGTAGAATTTACTTCATCATTATCTGATACCCAATTTGCATCACAATAAGCTTCAAGAATAGAAGGAGAACCATTATAACACAAGTTCCAATCAATAGTTCCTTTCAAATATCGCATTAAACGAACTAGTGCTAACCAGTGATCAGAACTAGGATTATGAGTATATTTACTCAAATCTACTCACAGCATAAGCAATATCAGGTCTTGAGCAATTCATCAAATACATTACACTACCCATCACCTTAGCATATTCAGATTGGTTCACACTTTCTCCTCTATTCTTAAACAGATGCAAAGAAGAATCATAAGGAGATTTAGCACTAGGTTTATCCCAATATCCAAATTTCTTAAGAATTTTTTCAATATACTGAGACCAATTTAAAGAAAAACCAGAATTAGTTTTTATCACTTTAATTCCACGAATGACATCAACTTCTCCAAGATCCTTCATATCAAATTTAGAACTCAAAAAAGCTTTTGTTTCACAAACAATATCCAGAGAAATGCCAAGTATAAGCATGTCATCTACATACAAGCAACTAATGACATAACCATTCTCATATATTTTAGAAAACACAGAAGTGTCTCCAAAGTTAGAAACAAAACCATTTTCATGCAGAGTAGTACTAAATTTCTCAAACCATTGCTTAGGGGCTTGCTTAAGACCATATAGAAATTTAATCAATTTGCACACTTTATGTTCTTGACCAGGCACAATAAATCCCTCAGGTTGCATCATCTATATTTTTTCATGCAAATCACCATTCAAAAATACAGTTTTCACATCCATTTGATGCACAACTAATTTATGTATAGATACATGAGCAAACAAAATGCGAATGGTACCAGTCCTAGTAACAGGAGCATAAGTATCAAAATAGTCAGTCTACTCCCTGTTTTTGTGCAAATCCTTGAGCCACCAGCCTTGCTTTGAATTTGTCTATAGAGCCATCAGCTTTGAACTTCTTCCTTTGAATCCATTTGCATCTGATAGTTTTGCTGCCCTTAGGCAAATCAACAAGCTCCCAAGTATGGTTAGTCATAATAGAATCAATTTCATTGTTCACAGGTTCTTTCCAAAAAATAGAATCCACAGAGCTAATAGCTTCAGAGAATGTTTTAGAATCCTCTTCTATCAAGAAAGCATACACAAATTCTTCACTAATCTCATCATACTCAACTAGAAATGTAGTAATGAAGTCAGGACCAAAATCAGTTTCAGTTCTTATTCTCTTACTCCTTCTAGGTTCTTCATTACTATCATCAAAAGTTCTTTTAGGAGCAATACTTGAAGAAGCAAACTCTAAGTTTCTCTTAAAAGGAAACATATTCTCAAAAAATTCAACATCTCTAGATCAATCATGCTGTCAAATTGCAAAGAATCAGATTTAAAAGTTAAACAACGATAAGCAGCACTGTTCAAAGCATAGCCAACAAACACAACATCTACAGTCTTAGCACCAATGTTGTTTCTTTTAAATGCATGCAATCCTACTTTAACAAGATACCCCCACACTCTTAAGTAACTCAAGTTAGGCGAATGACCTTTCCAAAGTTCATAAGATGTGAAAGGAATTCCTTTATGAGACACTTTATTCAAGATATAACATGCTGAAAGAACACCTTCTCAAATGAAAGAAATCCTTTGAGGTCCTCAGTACAGACAAGTGATGAAGCGATTATGAAACGATCAATAGTCTTAAAATGTCTGAAACCCAAAGAACAACAACGAGAATTGATGGGTCAGGATTTCTTTTTCCTGATACCATTTTCATTTCAAAAGATTGCCTCAGGAAAACAATGCCCGGGAACACTTTTCTTCATTTTACTCAAATTTTTAACAGTACAATAAATCAAACTAAACCAGTAAACTTGGCACGACTTTAACCGAAGAACAATGCACAACTGCTTACGGTTTCACACAATAAACCAAACTAAATCAGTGTAACCAACATAACTGGAAGACTTGGACACAGAAACATAAAAGAACAAAGAAACAAAGCTTCCTTATACTAGGGTCCCTTTGCAAAGCTTATTGTTTTTTTTTAAAAAGCTTCCTTATTCCTTCAACACAAGGATCGTACAGAGACCCTTACACATAAGTGAAACTCACACATTGTGATCCTGTAGATTCAAAGTTAAAGGGTTTAGGGTTCGGGCAATAGGAGTGAACTTAGGTGGATGAGCCATGGTCAAAGTCAATCCTTCGACAGCTTCTTCCAGGTTAACTTTCTCTCCTTTCATTCTCCACTCAAAACCCTGCACCATCATCCCAACTGCAGTTTCTAGAAACAGATAAGCTAGATTTTCTGCAGGACAGCCTCTTCTTCCGCCGCCGAAAGGAATATACTCGAGTGTTTTCTCTCTTCTCTCATCATCTTGTTGCCCTGATCTTGAAGAAGCTAGAAGAAACCTCTCTGGCTTAAACTCATTAGGATCATCCCAGTATTTTGGATCTCTCATCATAGCATAAAGATTCACAACAAGGGGTGTGTTCTCCGGTACATAAAACCCTCCGATCCTACAGCCATCTTGGGAAAACCTTGCATAGAGAGGTCCCGTTGGGTGTAGTCTTAGTACTTCCTTAACCACCGCTTGCAAATAAGGAAGGTTTTGTAAATCCGTTTCTTGAATCAATCATGTTTTTCCTACAACCGAATCAATTTCTTCTCTCAATTTCTCAAGAACGTTAGGCTTGTTAATGATCTCCGCCATTGCCCATTGTGTTGTTTGCATCGTTGTGTCCGTGCCTGCAAACAAAAGATCCTACAAAAGCAAAAACGTTTCTTAGTCACAATAGCTTGGATTCTCATTGAAACCACCTGATCGATGTGAAAAACTTTTACTGTGAAAACCGACTTGATATGGTTCCTAGACATCTTATGCTCTGCATTTTCGTCTCGATAAGTTGCCAACAATGCGTCCATAAAGTCCGTGCCTTGATGTTCGTCAAGTTTCTCTTCGTATTCCCTAAGAATTCTTTCGAGCAGCTCGTCGAATCTGCTAGAAACAACCATCATTTCCTTTTTAAACAGTGACAATACAAGCTTCCTAAATGGTGCTCGCAACATGGCTCCTAGTAATAACTTGTTTCCCAAGGAAAACGATTCGCTAGCCAACCCTCTAGCTTTCTCTGCCTCACCGTTATCCTCTGAACATCTCCTCCCCGCGATCATCTTGCAGATGATGTTGATACTTAGCTTCATTGTTTCCTTAGCGATGTCAACACTCTCCTTCTTCCTTGCTTTATCAAGCAGGCTTGCATAAAACCGCTCTACCTCTTCTTCTCTGACGCCTCTTGACCGCTCGAGTGCTTGTGATCCGAAAAGCTTTGTGACCATGACGTTCTTCATGAACTTCCAGTGATCTCCATATGGAGCGGTGATGAAACTCCAAGATCCGAGAAAAAGAGATTCGTCGATCGGAGGGGGACCACGAGAGGAGATGTTCACGTCGTGCGTCTTGAAGATCTCGTAAGCAACTGAGGCTGAGGAGACGAGGACTATAGGGATATTGAGGATGCGGAGACGGATGAGAGATCCGTACTTGAAAGAGAGTTTCTAAAGAGACTTGTGAGTTAGATCAGTAGAGAGGAGAAGATGAATATGACCGATGACCGGAAGATAAGGAGGGCTAGGAGGCAAATCACAGCCACGTCTTGAGCCGCTTGGTTTCTTGAAGAAGAAATAGTAACAGAAGAGTGAGACGATGCAGAAGAAGATGAAGACGAAACAGTTTTGAAAGCCAAGGATAATTATTGTTGCCATTCTTGCTCAAAGTGAAAAAGAAAATGACAAATAGAGTTATCTTATCAATAATCACTCACTACTGTTTTATCTCTCATCCATTATTGCTTAGATTGATACCTTAAACAATTGAAAAAATTGTAAATTAAGGACCACATAATTGTTTCTTAGATTGATGATTAAGTTGATTTTTCTTTTAAACCACTTTACAATGTGTGTTTGATATGTTTTGAATTTTAAAGTTCTTTTTTTATTGTTTGTTTGTTGTTGGTTCATTGCCTAAATTTGTTTCTTGCTTTTTATAATTATGTCATTTAATAAAAATTCAATTTAAAGGGTATCATATAGTGTTTGATATAGTGTTAGGCATGTTTATAATTATGGCATGTTTGAGAGGGTAGTAAAGATATAATGTACTAGATTCGAATCCGCGGTACACCACAGATTAATTATTTTAGTATGAATTTGTAGTTTTTTTTCTTTATTGTTTATAAATATTATTATTTTGCTCGTATAATTTTAACTTGCTTTTTTTCTTTACTGTTTATATATATTTTTATTTTTTTGTTTAATATATATTTGTAATTTTTTGTTTCTTTATTGTTTATAATAAATTTAACGTGTATTTAACACCAAATTTTTTTATTTTCATGTAACAATAGCAAATTTTTGTTATTTGAATCAAACGTATGCCAAATGAATTGTGTTCTTTTCTCTCATTGAAACCGTTTAGAGCAAATCTTACCGAATTAGATAATAAATTAATTGGAATAAAAAAATTCTAACTAAATGAAAACCAATACAATTGTCAATCCTATGTATAATTAGTTTCCATCACGTAAATAAATATCCTCATTACAATTTAAACTTGGAGAGAATGTGATACTAATCCTATTTATTGTTTACAATTTAATGTTTTCGGTTTAGTTTTCTAGATAATATATATATTTTATTTTATTTTTGTTTTTAAGTTATTATAATTTTTTCTCTTTCAGTTATATGTACTTTCGACTTCAAAAATTTGTAAGATGTTAGTGTTGTTGTTTGTTTAACGTAAATTAACCCATGTAAATATTTTGTAAGTAGTTCTACTATTGAAAATATTGCTTAGTATATATTATATGATTAGTTATCCAATACTTATCTTAGACCTGTCCATTTTGAGACGGAAACCCTTCTAGTCATGTACTCATCGAGAACTTTTTATCATGTAATCGATCACTGTTATATTATTATCTATTTTGGATTGATTATTTTAGTCCATTTGTATTAAAAATAAATTTTAATAAGAAAATTTAATCATTATAAGTAAACATTTATAATATTGAAGGTATATATATATTTAGTATTTATTAGTCTATATTATAAATTTAGTTATCCAACAATTTTCTTTGACCTATCCATTTTAGGACGAAAACCCGTCAAGTACCGTATCCGTTGAGAACTTTCTGTCTTGTACACAATTTTTTATCCAACCGTTAAGGGATTGAGTAAGAAAATGGGACACCCATGTAGAAATTTTACCGACCCGCTGACCCTATCAATATTTTAGATTATTTTGTACCTCATTTATATTCTTAGTGTATTAAAAAATAGTATATCTTTAGTTGCATTTTGTTTTAACTAACACATATAAATCAATTTTCTAAATGTACTTCTCAAATAATAATATAGAGATTTATTGTTTTTATAGAGTTTAAATATATATATATATATATAATGTTTTAAACATTTTATAGAGTTTAAATATATATATATATATATATATATATATTTATTTATAATATTTGAAACTTCTAAAATTTATTCAACTAAAAAATCAGATTAAATTGAATATATTTTTTTTATTTGGATGCTTGATAAATCAAGGTATTTAGAATTATTTTGGTCTTTTTTATAATATGATTCTCAACTATTGTCCAAAAGTTTTAGCCGATGTTGGACATTAAACAAACACAATTTTGTTTTCATCGATTCACTAATATATGTCCATTTTTAAAATTATAATCACAATACATGAATTTTTTTAAAAATTTATTAATTATATGTATTATATAATAATTCAAAATAATTTAAAAATAAGATCAAATAAAGATGAAAAGAGAATCATAATTGTTTTGCCAATATAATGGTTTTAATTAGGTAGAGAGATTTTGAGAAATTTAAAATTAGTGTTGGTTTCCATATTACTAAATTCTAGATTGTTTGGATATAGCAATAAGTAAATAGTGTTTGGATATAATAATAATAATACTTTTGTTTTAATAGTGTTTTGATACAATGATTAAAATATTTCTCTTTTAATAGTATAGAGATTCATTATTTCAAGCATGTTTGCATTTGAAAAAAAATATATCTGTGTGATCAAAGCCATTGTATAGTATATGTGTGTTAAAAAAATTTGCATTTAATAGTATAGGATTCATGCGAGCACACTAATATAAAGATATGTGCGATCAAAACCATTGTAGACACACCTGATTATTTGAGTTTTATTTTTAGTTGTGTTAGTTTATGGAATTTTTTAAAAGTATATGTTTATATTATTTTAAAGTAATTGATTTAAGTTTCTACTATTTTAAAGTACTTTCATGGATATTCAAAGTTTGAGTTTTTATGGTTTAATTTTTGGAAAGTATTTTTTAATTTATATTAGATAAAAATTATTGGTAGAAAGAAAAGAATCTAAAAAAAATATTTGCAAAGAAAAAGTGTTATATTGTGGGGAACATGTGATAGCAATTCAGAGCTTCACTTTATTAGATAAGATTAAAGAATAAATTTCTCATTAGTTTAGAAAATTAGCAGGAAATAATACGTAAAATTATTTTATAACAAAAAATTTAGACAAAATGAGACTTCTTCGATTTTTTATGTCCGAGCCTCGTTTCTTTAGAGGCCCAAACAGTACTAAGGTCAGTGACTTCAGCAAGACACCGTATTTTTTAAGGATATTTTTTCAGGATATTTTTTCATTTATGAGTTGCAGAAAAATAAATGTTACAACCCAAAGTGGGCAATTGGCATAGAATTGATTTAACATAACCGAGTTACAAAATAACCACGAGACAAAATAGGAATCCAGTAGATCTAAACCATATAATAAAACCCTAGCTACAACCAAGTGATCCCCTCTACGAACAGAGCACATCTCGGCGGGTTCGAGCTCAACCGTCTCTTGCTCCAAGACAAAGCCGATAATGTGCTCACCACGACCGAGACTCCCGAGACAAGCCACGCGTGCACAAGATTCTTTATCTGCAACCGCGATTTACCTTTTTCGATCAACCAGTCATACCCATTCCAACCCCTAGCAACCACCAGGATTTCGATGACTGGCCAAAAACACAGCGAACTCACCGAACACTGGGAGAATAGCTGACGCACGCCTCAGATATGGAGCCGTAGTGAACCGCCTCCGATTGTGAAGAAGAATCAGTCGCTCGATTTCCACCACAAAGGAAGACAAAGCTACAAACCTGACTCCACTTGCTTCCTCAACAAAAGCCACCATCCTCAAGCAACTCCAAGACCGACAGAAGAAAACTGAACCGCGATGCGATCGCAACATCCTCCGCCTCGAGCCAGTGAAGAAACCGCCATCGATACTCCTATGTTCCGTTACTAACCCTAGACAACATAGAAGCTCACAAGAACAGAGCCACACCTCTCCGCCGATAGGAGAGGGGATGAAAGCGATGAAAACCCTCGACGGCACTTGGGCGAACTTGAGGGAAGGACATAGAAAGAGAGAGAAAACCCTCTCACCTCTTTAGTGTTGAAAATTTCTTCTATTTATTTTTTATTTTTATTTTTAACATCGTAATTTTATGGATAAAATAAATTTTAACGCTTAATTATAAAACTTTTGGATAGAAATCTGTTTTGATAAAAATAAAAATTCCTTCAATTTTTTTTTAACATCGTAATTACATCGTAATTTTTTAATGCTTAAGTTTTTTAGAGTTCATCTAACATAAATGTTACACTTCTCCATAATAATAAATATATCTATATATATTTCGAGGTGTAGAATTTAGTGTCCATGTTATAAATTAAGTGATTAATTTAAGATCAATATGACTGTAAACAAACTAACTACTTATATCAAAAGGGCGATAAATTTGAAAGTCGGAACTAACTCAACTAAGCCTTCCATTTTACAAAAAGAATCAATTAAAAAGTTTAATTTTTTGTTTAAAAAAATATCTTATTATGTTTTCAATACAAATTTTTGACATAAATCTTAAATTTTCTCTATTGTTTTATTTATTAATTGGAGAGAGAACACTTTTTAGTGTATTAGTAATGGATAGAAAAGAAAATTACACAGTTTTCTTAATTTGTATGAAAGATATTAAAATGATACTTTTTGGTAAGAGAAATTTTGGGAAAATGACTTATTTATATTTTATAATTTGAAAATACCTTCTTTTTGATTTTCTTTTAAAGACTAACATTAATTTACTAAAATAACCTAAAACTTTAATAATAATTAAAAAATAAAATCTATATTTTTAAAATAAAATCAAATTTTTAAAATAAAATCAAATTTTTTTTCAAAGAAAAAAAATCTTTTTTGTAATGTAAATAAATACGATCGATAATTATCCTAAATAAATTTTGAAACATTTTCTGAAAAAATGAATTAGTGAATTTCTTGTCCTTCTAAATTCGGAGCAATTCCAATTCGTCTTTCCATCTAAATCCAATTTCACTCTCTTTATCGTATATCTCATTGTTATTTATGTTCGTCACCGTCGTATACATCCGTCACCTCCTCTTTTAACCATTTATTGATTTTATGTTAAAGTGAGAAATCGTAAAAATGGTTATGTTTCAATTTTTCATTTGCTGAAAATTTATCATGTCAAAGACGAATAAATATGTCTTTCGATTTTATATGCTGAAAATCATAAAATACGAATATCTTTAAAGTAGTTCGGGTCTAAATGAAAAAAAAAACACGAAAGACATATAGGTACTGTTCACCTGAATGCAAAACTATTTATGTCAAAAAGCATATTTGAAGTTGTTAACCAAATCAAATATTTTAAGTGCTCCTCATGCACCATCATATAAAATAAATTGGGATGTTACAATCAGCCCTACTAACAGATTGCAATGTCTTTGTTGAGCACCAAGACCGTCACTCCGATGGTGTGAACCCACTAGTCTCCACACTTATCTCGTTTTGGCTCTAATACCAAATTATAACGCCCCGACCGCCACCATTTATGGGCTCTCACGCCCACTCTCGGCCCGTGGGCCCTAACCTCGTCTGACGGGTGGTGCGCTACTTTGGAAGGTTCAAAAAACTTGTTACTCTCCTTGCAAATCACCACATAATATTTTCATGTATTTTGGTCTCACTCACACGGTAGTGAAAATGATTTTCCGATAGGTCACTCATCCTAATACTACTCAAGGCCAAGCATGCTTAACTCTAGAGTTCTCTCTAGAAAAGTGACAGAAAAGATAAGCGCAATTTGGCGATATAGGTAGCTAAATCAAATATTTTAAATGCTCCTCATTCACTACCATATACAAGAAATTGGGATGTTACAACTACATATCAAGAAAAAGAGGTATTTTACAAATTTTGAACTACGAAGAAGAGTAAGCCAGAGAAGAAGAAGAATAACCATATTTTGACTTGTCTTGCAAGTAATGGCTCCGACATTAACCTAAATCTCTCTCCACTGAGTCAACCATCTTCCCAGCCACTCCGGTTCCAATGCCAATCTCTCGCCCCAAAAAAACAAGAGCAGCTAATCCTACCACCCACATGACTACAACCATAACAACCCCAATCATAGCAGCCACAGGAATCGCCACTATCACGGTCAACACGGGAACAATTATCAGCATAAATGGAGAAATGACCAGAAACAGTGTCACCGAGAGGCAGAAACTCATAAGACCAATAAGGGCCTGACCACTACCACAACTGCTATGGTGTCAGCCACGACCGAAGAACCGATCGTCTGCTCTAAACAGTACCTCATATGGCGACTTTCCATTCAAAATTGTTGACAGTGTCCAATTGATCAAATGAGTCACCGCTAAATGCATTTTCCCCATAATTTAATAGGCAAATTTGCTTGAAACAATAATGAATGAGAGATTTTGAGGATGTAATGATGTTTTCTTTCGACAAAGTTGTTTTGTTGTGGAGTAATTACACACGAATTTTGATAAAGAATACCATTCTCTGCAAAATAGGTGGATAAGCATATAAACTCTATGTTGTTATCACTTTGAACTACTTTGAGCTGCTTGCCGAATTGTCTTTCGACCATGTTGCGGAAGTTTGCCAAAAATTTCTTAACCTCATTTTTTTGAGTTGAAGATATCCATACGACTTTAGAATGATGGTCTTTGATAGTGAGAAAAGACACTACTCTACAATAGGATGGAACTCTATATGGTCCCTAGACATGAACATGTATTAGTGAAAAACAAACTAAAGCTTTATTGAAACTATCAAAGAATACAAACCGATTTTGTTTAGATCTGAAACAAGTTTCACATCCTCCAAAACACTAAGAGTTCTTTTCAACACCAAAAACCACAGGTTAAAATGACTACACATGAAATGACAAGTGTTCCAACTGCTGATGCCACAAAGTCTGGTCTTCAAAAGCTAGAACCTTATAAACCCGTGTAGCTTTCACATCCCAATTAACATATACACTATCATATTTTTCACCTGCTCCAATCAAGGTCCTTGTAAAACGGTCTTGTAAAATAAACAATGTATCAATGAAGATAATATAACAACCATTTTGCTTCAAAAGTTTCAAAAGTGGTACTAACATATAATTCAAGTTTAGTATGAGAAGCACGTTCTTGAGAACCATCTTATTGGATAATGGCAGCACACCACATTTAGTAGCAAAAATATGACTACAATCAGCAAAGTTAATCGAACATAAAAGTATATCTTTTAACTTGAAAAGAATATTTGCATCACCAGTCATGTGATGCGATGCACCAGTGACAATTAGAAAAACAATGGTGAGTTCCTTAGCATTCAATTTATCTGGAAGTGTTTATGGTGTGATCTTATTTTGCTCGAGAAATTGTGACAAGCACATCCTTTGCTTGGCTGTGAAGTTTAGAAGTGGCAAGGTTGAGATCTTTCCCTCTGCTAAATTTATGTTAAACAGTTGATTTTCGTATCCCAATCCTCCAAACAAACCGCAACCACAACCAAACAAATCGCTTATAACTCTTGATACTTTTTGGTACACCAATCTTGAAACCCTATGATCTTCCAGCATTCTTTCTTCTCATGTATCATTCTCATGTGGTGGGAACAAAGAACTGATCGATCATGAGTACTTGGTGCACCTGCAATGACATGAATGGAAAATCTCTTCTTCAGATTGAGTTTTAAGTTGATAAACTCAAACTGAGTTTCTAATGGAGAATCTCTTCTTCATATCTCTCCATAACTTATATGCTTATGAAATGAATGTCATCGTTGATAGAATCTTTGATGAGAGAGATGCACGAATCCATCCGATGATCATAGAGTTAACAGTTCTTGATATATGCCTCGTGGATGAGGTTTACGTATTAGAGTTGGTGACTATAAGGTTGGCCTTCGCATTCTCCTTGAAGTTGATTGATGATTGTCGATGTGGAGGAAAGACAAGCAGGCGTAAGCTCTCTCTTGTGATTCCGTGATAAGAGGGTTGATGATGAATCGAATAAGCAACACAGAGAGGCGGAAGGGTCTCTGATATGGGTTGAAACACTCGAGTTCTAAAAGGGATTCCACTACAAAGAACTAAAGCTAGGGTTTGTCTCTTAAGAGAAATGCGTTATTTTATTGATAGAAAAAATGTGACGAATACAAGGCTGCAGAGGAACATTATAAATGGGTTTTTAGGTTGACCTAAAGGTCAACTCAAAACACTAAAACAACAACAAACTGACGCATAAAATAAAATAAAAATACAAATGAAACTATGTCGTTTTAAAACATCTCGACTTACAAAGAATTGAATTAAAATTAACTAAGTAATCGAGACATTCTAAACAAAGTAAAATCTTCAAATTGAACCAGAAAAGATCACAAATAATGAATTCACGCGATTTATCTTCAGGCGGGTAAGATTGATAGATATGATTATCTATCATATACTTCTCTCAATAGACGATTCCTCGTGTATCTTCGAATCCAGGTCAAACAACGAATCTTACCTCTCAATAGATATGATTATCTTGAAAGTTTTGTGGATGGAAATTCGATCCTAGCTCCTGTGCTCGCGAAGAATTTGATGTAGAGAACTTTTGTCGTTAATTCCCTGGTATTGGCTTTGGAAGTACAAGCAACGAGTGAGTCTTCATGTTCCAGATTTTGCTCCGTTGTTTCTTTCTTGATTCTGCCTTGACTCGACGCTTCCTTGGGGTTGATTTGCTGATGAATCTTGGATCTTAGCATTTTATCCCATGTGGATTTCTGTAGGCTCTCATGTCATTTTCTTGGCAATTCCTCGTGTATTCTCGATGGTCTCAGCTATTTCGTGAACTGCTCATTCTTCATGCAATTTTTATCTGCCAGTAATATTTAAATAGGAGATTTCACGAGGGATTTTGAGACTTACCTCTTGTGTACGAGTAGTTAGCTCTGTGTGTCATGGGGCTTGAGTTTGCTTGGTATCGGCTAGGCGCTGCATGGTGTTTCTTGGTAGATGAGTTGCTTCTTCTATCATTAGGGCTTGTACTGCGTCATTGAACTTTTCTCTAAGCTTCTTGATCTTTTGATGTGTCTTTGGGTATGACTTGGATGTCCATATCATTCCTTCCCTCTTGAGAAGGTTCATACCTCTGAACTGTTTCTCCTGCATCTAAAGGAGCCAAATTAGCAACATTAAACGTCTTAGAGATATTAAACTTACGTGGGAGATCAATGCGGTAGTCGTTGTTGTGATCCTTTCTAAAACTTTGAATGGACCTTCTCTGCATGGGGGTAGCTTGGAGCTCCCTTTTTTGGAAATCTTGCAAGCCTCATATGCAACCAAAACCCACTCTCCTGGTTTGAATATCACTTCCATTTGATGTTTGTCAGACTGCAACTTGTGTGCTTTGTTCTTCTTTTTTATATTTTCCTTGACGGTAGCATGCAACTTCCTCATCTCGGCTTTAGTAACTCTGTCTTTGCAAACCTGGTATATTTGTGGTATAAGGTACATATCTAGGGGAGTCAAGGGCTTGACCCTGTATACAACCTTGTTCATACCATATCCCGAACTGAGGATCCATCTCTCAAGATATGTAGACACGTGCCATCCGCATCACCAAGATAAAGAGGAAAATGATTCAGACCGAAGGAATCGAATATGGTGAACCATCGAGGAGTTTGGAGGAGCGAAGTGAGGGTTCGCGGGATAACTAATACCTAGAAAATAAGAGAGATAGAAGCAGAAAGAAAGCCCATTCAAATTCAAGATCAAGACGTTACAACAATTAAAGCAGAATCAAAACCGACGTATTTAAAGAAAATCATAGAGTTAATTAGCAGCATTTAAGTCTTAATTATGTATAAATATAGACCTCTAACACCATGTAAAGGGGGTTTACTTTTCAGTCATTCAGAGCAATAATACACGATTTTTTACACATTTCATATTAGCAATACATTTATTTTACAAATTCAATATAATATTTCAAGTGTTGGATCCAGGATCCACATTTTGGTGCCACCTGTGGGAAACTATTTCCCTTAAGCTGTTAGCATATCTGAGTGATGCACGGCAATTCTTAACAATCCATCATGTCTGATTCCATTAACATCAAAGAACCCCTCAATCAACTCCTCAACAATACATCGGGATTGACCATAAAGCTTGATCCATTAGAACGGGATATGACCACAATGAAAGAAGCTTAGGTAAGTCTAAATCAGAATCATACAATTATGTCTGCTCGTTTAGATTATTTGGTTGCAGGGAATCCTCCTCTTGGAAGTTCTCGCCCACGTTCACTCTTTTGAATAAAAGACGCATGGAGAATTAACCTACTGACGTGTGATTGATGCAATTCTAGGAGGCTCCAAGAGCAATGAGCAAGAGTCGAAGCCAAGGATAAAAAGAGGGGTAAGCTCGGAGCAAAACGAGCTAAAAGAGTACTTCCTGGAACAAGGATATGTTTCCGAACATTGGAGTATCACCTTCACATGAGAGTTTTACTACCTCTAGTAAAGACTCAAGAGGAATATCCAAGCTATGAAGAATGCTTCAAAGCCACCTTGGCCGTGTTGCATGCTTGGGAAAGCTACATGGATGGCCGTATGTATCATTTGGCGTGGCCCATTATCTACGTCTCTTATCTATCTCTTTCACATTTTGAATTTGAACTTGTGTGTTTATTTTGCATTGTCATTGCGTGAGTTTACGAGGCATGTCTCGTAACTCTATGCATTAACTTTCTTGTCTCTTCTCTCTTCGTCTCCTTCTTCTTCTTTATATTTGTGTCGAGACCAACTCTGTAATCTATCTATATTTTTAATTAAAAACCTTTATAAAATATAGATCATTGTTCTCGACTTCATGTGATTCGATTTTGAAACTCTTAGTCTCATCAAGTGGTATTTCCGCGACCTCTTGTGATGACATTCGATCCATTAAATCGCTAGGTACTTAGTAATTGGGTCTAGCATCATCCTTATCGTGTTCTTAACATCTCAGTGTTGATTTTGGGGTTGTGTATGCTCTCCAAGATCGCATCAAGTGGTATCAGAGCTACCATCGGAAAGTTGAGTTGTTTCTATCTGATCTTTTCCGAATTTTCATAAACTATTGGTTTATGATATTGCAAAATCAATTGAATCTGAACCTAGGATGAGTCTAGTATTTAAATTGAATCTGGAATATTTGGAGTTGATTTGATATTTTTTCGAGATCAATTTTGATGAACAGTTGCGAATAGGGTTCTTCGGTAGTTGAGGAGTCATTTTCTTGTTATGAACGTTCAATCTGATTTCTTTTCATAAGAACATTTTACTAGTGTTTTTCGTATGTTTTGTAGGAAGAGATGTCCGAAACTGATGAAGAATCAAGCAGAAACCGAAACAAACTCCTTCTCAAGGCACTTACGAAGAAGCTGGAGCAGATGACGAACCAGAAGATCAATTATTTTCGAGAAGAGATCATTGTTGTGATCACCAATGAGTATACAAACCCACAGAGAACTGAACAGGTGAGAAACGAAGCAAGAAACATGGAGTAAGCGAGGCGACAAGAAGGAAATCCGAGGGATTTGCCGAGAGACCTTCCACAAAGACAAAGAGATAAAAGAAATGATGATTCTGAGGAATACTATAGCAACTCATCTCGAAGCAGTCATAGGAGACATCAACGAGTCAGGGATGAGAGAGTACATCAACACGATAGCTTTGGGAGTCTCAAGCTTCGTATCCCACAGTTTTAAGGAAAGAATGATCTCGATGCTTATTTGGAGTAGGAAAAGAAGATTGAGATGGTCTTCGACTGTCAATATTACACTGAGGCGAATTGAGTCAAGGTTACAGCTACTGAATTCTGTGACTATGCATTGAGTTGGTGGGATCAAATCGTGACATCAAAGAGAAGAAACCAAGAGTATCCGGTTGAGACATGGACCGAGATGAAGGCTATTATGTGGAAACATTTTGTGCCAAGTTATTACTACTGTGAGCTACACAACCAATTTAGGAGGCTTATACAAGGTGGAAAGATAGTGGAAGATTATTACCAAGAGCTGGAGACACTTCTGATCAAGGCCGACGTGCAAGAAGACCATGAAGCTACCATGTTAAGGTTCCAAGGAGGATTGCAACATGAGATTCAAGATCGGTTGAAGATGCAATATCATATGGATCTACAGGAAAAGCTACACCAAACCATTCTCATCGAGCAACAAATCAAAAGGAGAGGAACTACAAGGACAAGTTACGGGGTTGGAAGTAGCTATGTTAGAGAAAGTCATCCAAGAGAAGAGAAGCTGAGAGTTCAAGGAGATCGTATTCAGCCATCAAACAAAAATCGAAGCTAGACCTTTTGTTGCGCGTCAAGGAGATAGAAAAAAAATGGAAGCACGGACTAGTAGTGTCAAATGCGGACAAGGACATTACGCCAATGAGTGTCCAAACAAGCGAATCATAGTTCTAACGGAAGATGGTCACTATGAATTCGAGGAAGAGTGGCTGGAGATTAAACCAAGTGAAGATGAACATGAGGAGCTTCCAGCTAAAGGAGAATTACTAGTGGCTATGAGGACACTGGCCTTACAACCCAAGACCGAGGAGCTAGAGCAACGTGATAACTTGTTTCACACTCGATGTTACGTACAAGCCAAGATATGTAGTCTAATCATCGATGGAGGAAGTGAAACTATGGTCAAGAAGCTAGGTCTAGAGATCAAGAAGCATCCTAGACCATATAATCTTCAATGGCTTAACGATGAGGGAGAAATAAAAGTGAAGCATCAAGTAGAGGTACCTATTTTCATCGGCAAATATGAAGATAAAGTCTTGTGCGATATTCTACCAATGGAGGTTGGGCATATACTTCTGGGAAGACCATGGCAATCCGATCGAAGAGTGGTACATGATGGATTCACTAACAAGCATACATTTGAGTACAAAGGAAGAAATAATACCATTGCGTCATTACCGCCTCATGAGGTATACCTTGATCAACTTAAACTTAAGGGTAAGAACAGGCAAGGTAAGATGACTAATCTCTTTGCTATTAAGGAAAAAATTCATATAAGGACCCTTTTGATCTTAAATTATTTGCTCCTTCGAGTAAAGACTCGTTTGACTCTAACCTTGCGCTGGTGCCACTGAGTTAATCTACAAACTTTTTGCCGATTACATCTCTAGTCATTAATTCCGAGCAAACACAGCAGGGTTCACTTCATCATAGAATAGAGCAACACCGTAATGGAAGAAGTGACCGTGTGCAAGAAAGAGAAGAACAAAATGCTAGCAAAGTCTTCGAGAAGTACTGAGCTGATCCAACCGCCAAGTACTTTGCTCATGATGGCGAGAAGAAGCTTCTCTATGAAGTGGTATTTCTTAACAAGATCAAGGACACGCTACCAGCTCAAGACCTAAGTGATTCAAAACACAAAGGATTCCCAACAAGCTACAAAATCGATCTAAAGGGCTTATCCTTGATAATGGTTCGGTGCAAGTCACTGGAAGCTTTTCTATTCATCAACATGGATTATTCCTTTGATAGGATAAGCAAGGGAGTTCCTAAGGTTTGCAAGGAACAGAGTTTGAGTTGAAGAATAGAAACCCAACTAGAGAATCGAAGAAACATGGAGTTTTTATGTTCGAATACTTTGGTGATACAAATCAAGGGACTACAGAGCTATACATTGTGCGACAACTTGCTTCTATGACAAAAACCAAGATAGGAAGAGAGGAAGTTCTGTCCAAAGCTCTTAAAGAAAGCAACTACGAAGCTGAACCTTTCATGAAGACAATCTTAATCACCCGCTTGATCTTTGAGGTAAGTATGTTCCGAGTGTATATTCTCATGATTCTAACTTAATGTTGTTCTTGGCAGGACAAACAGATTTGAGGACAAATCATTTTCAACTGGGGGAAGATGATGTGATTCTAGAAGGCTCCAAGAGCAATGAGCAAGGAGTCAAAGCAAAGGATAACAAGAAGGGTAAGCTCAGAACAAAAGTAGCTAAAGGAGTACTTCCCGGATAAGGACATGTTTTCGGACATTGGAGTATTACCTTCACATGAGAGTTTTACTATCTCTAGTAAAGACTCAAGAGGATCACCCAAGTTATGAAGAATGCTTCAAGGACACTTGGTCGTCTTGCATGCTCGGAAGAGCTAGGTGCATGGCCGTATGATCCGGTAGCACTCTTTGACCCTTGTCTCGATTTTTTCCCAATAGGTTTTCCGAGCAAGGTATTTAATGAGGCTAGTGGATCATATGTCCCTCTATGCCATGCCCTAGTTCGATCCATCTCATGGCCCGTCTCCATGCATCTATTGGCGTTGCCCATTATATATATCTCTTATCTATCTCTTTCTCATTTTGAATTTAAAATTGTGTGTTTATTTTGCATTGTCTTTGCGTGAGTTTACGAAGCATGTTTTGTAACTCTACGCATTTATTTTCTTGTCTCTTATCTTTGTCTCCTTCTTCTTCTTTATATTGTGGTCAAGACCAACTGTGTAATCTATCTATCTTTTTAATCAAAAAACTTTCTAAAATATAGATCATTATTCTCGACTTCATGTGATTCGATTTCAAAACTCTTAGTCTCATCAAGTGGTGTTTCTGCGACCTCTTGTGGTGACATTCGATACATTAGATCATTAGGTGCTCAGTAATTAGGTCTAACATCATCCTTATCCTAATCTTAACATCTCGGTGTTGATTTTGGGTTGTGTATCCTCTCCAGGATTGCATCAATGATGGAAAGTGTGACCCCAAGAGCCACCTTGCAGCCTTCCGGATTGCAGCAGGGAGAATCAAGCTCAAGACTCATGAGGAAGATGCTGGATATTGCAAAATTTTCTCGGAGAATCTATCTGGGCAAGTCCTCCTTTGGTTCACCCAGCTCGAGTTTGGAATGATTAACAGGTTCGATGAGCTATCTTCAGCCTTTATCATGCAGTATTCCATACTTATGGAGAAGCTAACATTTGAAAAGAAGTACCGACTGATTAAGCTAGTAGCTGGATCGCTGGCAAAGAAGTTTAAGCGAAGAGTTAGAAAGGAACCAAAATGCCTTGGAGCAACCCCCTACAACAACAACATAGCAAGTTGTCTCCTGGAAAAGCAAAACTTGTATCTCCAACTTCGAATACTAGGATACGGGACAACAACGTTTATTGCAAGATTCACTAGGTAAACGGACACGCAACTAAGGATTGCAGCCTGCTTAAAAAATATTTAGCCGAGCTTTGGGCTTCAGTCGAGCTGGTGACCTTTAAGTTAGAAAAATTTATTCAAGAATATCATAAGCAAAAAGATTCAAGTCAAATTTTGGAGCCATAAAAAAAAAGCAAAGAACTTTTGAACAAATGTCATCTGGTTCGTCAAAAGAAAGGATCAATGTCATCATAGGAGGTTCAAAATTATGCCAGAATTATATCCGATCTATTAAAAGGTATAAGCGAGCTGCAGTAATGCAAGTGAGTAAGGAACCTCGAACCGACGAGCAGAATACCGCAATAACCTTTAAGGAGCTCGACATTCAACATTTGGCTAAGCTTCATGATGACACACTAGTAATTACCCTTGACGTGGCAAATTTTGAAGTTTCTAAAGTATTAATCGATACTGGGAGTTCGGCGGACCTAATTTTCCTAAGCTCACTTCAAAGAATGGGGATAAGCAAGGCAGATATAATTGGACCACCAGCTCCTCTAATTGCATTCACAAGTGATACATCAATATCCATTGGAACGAGTAAACTACCGGTCCTCGCCGTGGGAGTTTCTAAGATTGTAGAATTCACAGTGTTCGATCGACCTCTTGCATACAACATAATTCTTGGGACACCATAGATATATCAGATGAGAGCTGTGCCATCGACCTATCACCAATGCATAAAGTTCCCAACTCCTAGTGAGATAGAAACAATAAAAAGAGATCAAAATATGTTCTAGACATGTTACCTCACGAGTCATAGGCTGAAGATTCAATAGCAATTAACCAGCCCCGGAGTCCCAAAAAAATCCAACATTCCCAAGCAGACTGCAGCCAGCAGAAGTATCGATTGAAGTATGTATCGACAAAGATCATCCCAATCAGAAAATAAAAAATCGGTTCGGGGTTAGGTACGGAATTATAACAGGAACTTATTCAATTTCTGTCGAGAAACTAGAGTACGTTTGCTTGGACCATGGAGGATATGCCAGGGATCGACCCAAAAATAATATCTCATGAATTGAAAGTTGATCAAAGCTTTAAACCAATAAAGCAGAAGTGGAGGAAGCTCGGCCCAAATCGAGCTAAAGCAGTAAATGGCGAAGTGGAAAGACTTCTTAGAGTCGGTTTGATTTGTGAAGTTAAGTATCCAGATTGGCTTGCCAACCCCATAATGGTAAAGAAGAAGAATGGAAAATGGAGGCTCTGTGTCGATTTTACCGACATTAACAAGGCTTGCATGGATGATAGTTTTCCACTACTACCATCGATCGACTGGTAGAATCAATTGTCGGAAATGAGCTACTGAGTTTCATGGATGCTTTCTCCGGGTACAGTCAAATTAAAATGCATCCGGACGATCAGGAAAAAACTTCATTCATCACGGATAGAAGTATATAGTGTTATATAGTAATGTCTTTCGGATTAAAAAATGCAGGAGCCACCTATCAGCGTCTCGTCAACAAAATATTCGATAAACACCTCAGAAAAACCATGGAAGTTTACATTGATAACATGCTGGTCAAGTCCCTAAAAAAGGCCGGATACATCCAGCATCTTGAATAGTGCTTCGAAATATTGATTGAATTCGGAATGAAGTTGAATCTGGCGAAATGTATATTTAGAGTACCATCTGGAGTAATAGTTGGTTCCCCCATCGTGATAAACCTCTCTATCAAACTACCATGGTCTTCCTAAGAGGAGATGATCGGGTTGTATTAGTACTGCATCATAAACGACCTTGTCATAGTACTTTCCAACACTAAATGACACATGGTGACTTGCTCAACAATTTTCAGCTCTACTTGATTATTGAGCCATCTCAATTACTATGACAAGACGCTGATAGGTGGTGCGGAGCCCTAAGACCATCTTCAATCCCACTCTATTTTTCACTTCAAACTCTATTTGGGAGTAGAATTTTCTCCAACTCTACTCCATTTTCAACTGTATAATGGAGTAAAAATAGGATTACTCCAATTATGGAGTAATTTTATTCATCACTCTATTTTTTTACTCATTACTCTATTTTCAAATCTATTTTAGAGTAGGGTTGGAGTACAGTTCAACTCGATTTTGAAGTAAAAAGTGGAGTTATACATTGGAGATGCTCTAACTTCTCTACCATATACTTTCTAGCAACATTGGTGCATGATCCTCCGTCTATGATCATATTTCATACCTTGTTATTGATGATGCAATGAGTGTGAAATATATTCTCTCTTTAAATAGTTTCTTCCAGAGTCACCATCACACTCAAGATTCTATTAGTGATCAAAAGCTCTCATACCTTCGGATACTCGGTAGTTTCTTCAGATTAGTTCCAACTTGACTCATACTCTCCCCTACGTAGCAGCATCATTACTCTCTGATTGATACAATCCCGAGCATAATGCTGTCCTTTGGCATTTGAAACAAGTAATATCTCTTAAGAATTGAGCGCTTGTAGATTGTATATTTTGGGGTATATTGTCTCAGACTGGTTCAATACTCATTGCTTTGAACCTAGAGTCAAATTCTATAGCTTCCCTTTGTCCATTGGTTTGCTTGTGGTGGAAGAAACCCATGGTTGATTCTGTTGGGCTCGTGGGGTTGATGAAGTCTCCTTCTTGATTTGAATCCCGACTTGTATAACAAGGTGAGAACTTCATGCAATTGGTGATAGGGCTGCCTCTCAACCTACCTAGAAATCCTTTCTTGCAAACCATCAACAAACTGAGCCATAAGTGACTCCTCGTTCTCATTCAGCTCTAAATGACCTCTCAAAGTCTCAAACTCATCGTAATAGTCCTCTACGGATTTGTTTCTTTGGAAAAGCTTCTGAAACATCCTCTGATTTTCTCTATGATAATGTGGAGGCACGTATCTTCTCCTCATGGCATATTTCATGTCCTCCAATGTCCTAATATTTCCATCTATGTTCCTTCTTCTCTCAGATATCACGATCCCACCATGTCAAAGTATGCTCGGTACGTTGTGCGGAGGCTACCGCTACCTTCTTCTGATCGGTGTAATTGTAGCACTCAAAAATATACTCCACATGTTTCTCCCAATCTAGGTAGGTATCAGTATCCACCTTTCCAGCGGTGGAATCAACTTCACATTAGAACCTCCTTTTCTAGAAGATTCTTCCTCTCATTGCCTTCCTTCGTGCTGAGGATTTCTTCGATTGTTTCTTCGATCATCCTCATCATTCTCGTAGATATCTGATTCAATTTGAGCTCCTCTCCTAGGTTGAACATTCCTAGCACTAGCAGCGGGGGGTTGCTCCGCGCGAGTCATCTCCTCATCCGTAGTCAGGAGCCTCTCTTGGATGTTTGCTAGCAACTGAGCCATTGCATAAAGTGGTGCAACTTGTGGTGGTGCATGTGTGCTGATCATCCATCTCACAAGTCGTGTCGACAAAAAGTAAACAACAACAAACTAGATTACGTGTTCAACAAACAAAACCAAGGTACTCAACAAATCAAACCTATAAAATTTCCTAGAAAACTTGAGATTCGAATACTAGCAAAATGATAAACAAATTTTTATGGGTTTTAAGGTTTTATAAGTTTGAACAAAACTAGATAAATTAAACAAATCGGATACGAAAATTTTATGAGTGTCTAAGGTTTTATAAATTCAAATAAAACTAGACAATTCAAATAAAACGGTCATGAAAATTAATTTTATGGGGTTTCTAGTGTTTTATAAATCGAAACAAAAATGAACAAGACAATATTGAGATTTTTTTTTGAATTGAAAACAAACAAAACAAAGAAGCAAATAATTAAAAAGGAATTGAAACAACCTGATGTATTTCGGCTCTGATACCAGATGTTATAGGCATGTGGATAAGGTTTACATATTAGATATGGTGACTACGAGGCTGGCCTTCGCACTCTCCTTGAATCCGATTGATGATTGTCGATGTGGAGGAAAGACAAGCTGGTGTAAGCTTTCTCTTGTGATTTCGTGATAAAGGATTTGATGATGGATCGAATAAGCAACACAGAGAGGATGAAGGGTCTATGATACGGCTTGAAACACACGAGTTGTAAGTGGGATTCCGCTACAAAGAACTAAAGCTATAGATTATATCTTAAGAGAACTGCATTATTTTATTGATAGAAAAAACGTTACGGATATAAGGCTACAGGGGAACCTTATAAATTGTTCTTCAGCTTGACCTAAAGGCCGACTCAAAGAATTAAAGTGACAACAAACTGACGCATAAAAAGAATTCAAAATACAAATGAAACTATGTTGTTTTTAAACATCTCAGCTTGCAAGGAATTTAAACAAAATTAACTAAGTAATCGAGACACTCTAAACAAAATAGAGTCTTCAAATTGAACTTGAAAAGATCACAAATAATGAATTCAAAAAAAGATCGACTAGGCAATGCGCGGTGTTGCTCGGTAGATTAGCTGCTTCTTCTATCAGTAGGGCGTGTACATCATCATCGAACTTTTCTCTAAGCCTCTTGAGCTTATTATGTGTCAGAAGGCCCTCCTTAACAACCAGTACTTCAAGTATGACTTGGATGTCCTGATCAGTTCTCCATTGATCGTATTCTTCAGACGTAGTTATTGGCGTTTAAAAAGTACCATCGATAAACCTCGTTTTGGCTTTGCGCAAAGAGTATTCTCAAGCTTATAGTCCATTCAGCATAATTATCACTAGAAATTTCTTGGGCAGAACCTGCTCCACTAATATTAATTCAATGTGTATGTTCTATAGAGAAAGTGAGAGAGAAAGTGAGAGAGAAAGATGTTGGAGAATTTTTTTTGAGAGAAAATGGAATTAGATTGATTAGTGAAGCGATTAAGACAAAGAAGAATTCATTTAAATCCGGGTTTACTCCTTTTAATTTGGTCAACAGCTGTTTGGTAAAATATTATATCGATTAAAATCAAAGTTTGTGTTTTGAGGTTTTAAATTATGATTTTGTGTGTACTAGAGTTTCCATGTTTCAATTTGGGATATTTTTATCGGGAAATAGATAAAACCTATATTTTAGGTTTGTTTTGTTGGAAAAATATATCAAAATTTTAGGTCTAAGGACATCTGATATTGTACGATCGTTCAGATAAAAAGAATATATCGACTTACCAAACAAAGTCAACATTATGATTCAACATTTAATTTTTATGGAATTCTAGTTGTTGATTGTAAAATTGTCGTTAGATAATTTATAACTACATGTCCTCCATCAAAAACATTTATATGTGTCCATTGGTTCTCGTCCTCTTTGAGAGGGAAGAAAAAATGCATAATTATGACTTTTATCGGCTGCTTAGAGAAAAAGTTACCAACAGACTTTGACTTTGCGTAATGCAAAATTAACGGCAGCATAAAAAGAGCCCCCTGCCTCTCAATCTGCCTAAGTTGCCGGTCAACAAGCACTACTATATACTTGTGCAATTTTTCTAAGAAATACCATTTTTTTTTTGGTTAATGGTGAAAAGTGAATTCAATATTTGTACTGGTTTTCACAAAAAATAATATCAGTTTTATTCAAAATATTTTAAAAGAAACTTTGAGCATGAGACTATAATACACAGAATTTCTCAAAGATTATTAATAATATTTGAAAATATTTTAATACACACAAAACAGAAAAAACATGAAAACCATATACGCACAACCTTACGGTATATTCATTTGAGAATAAAATAAAAAAAATGTAAATTATAATAAAATACAACATTTTCTTTCTCCGCCACCACAATATACAAATATATCATTTTAGGACATTTATATTTGCTGTTTTTTTTAAGTGTTAATTTCACTAAAGTTTGGACTAATTCGGCCAATTTAATACAAAATAGGATTTATTTGTCTATTGAGTTTGAATAAAATGTGAATTTTTTAAATAACTAAATAAATTTTAAAACGATGATATGTATATATCTACTTTCTTACAACTCATACAGAAAATATCAAATCTCACTAAAAATTCGTTGAATAAAAAAATCTTATAGCTTATAGCAATAAAGTTATTGAAAAAAAAATATTATTCAACTAAATTTAAATCTACTTAACATACTTGCTTTTAAAGTGTTTTATTGCCAGATATTTCTTAAAACGTGAAGAGAAGCATTGTAGGAAAAAAAAAAAAAAAAGAGAAAGAGGAGAGAAGAAGAATCTAAAGAAGTTGAGCATTCTATAAAACGTGAATCAACAACGCCGTCACTTTCCTCTTTCTCAGATCTCATCATCCACCAGCTTCCGTCGTAATCATTCATCGGCGGTGGTGGTGACAGAATTTGACCAAATATGGCGGCGGAGAGTGAGAAAAAATCATCCCCAGTTTCCGATATGGGAGCTTGGGCAATGAATGTGATTAGCTCCATTGGAATTATAATGGCGAATAAACAATTAATGTCTTCTTCTGGATTCGGTTTTAGTTTCGGTTCGTCTTCTTCTTCTTCTTCTTCTTCTTTTCCGATCTCTCTGTTTTATCAACTGAGATCTGATGATTTTTTTTTTTTTTATCAGCTACGACTCTCACTGGATTTCACTTTGCTCTGACGGCATTGGTTGGTTTTGTATCGAACGCTACCGGGCTATCTGCATCGAAGCATGTTCCTATGTGGGAGCTTATTTGGTTCTCCATTGTTGCTAATATTTCTATAGCAGCTATGAATTTTAGTCTCATGCTCAATTCCGTCGGATTTTATCAGGTTTTTTTTCCTTTTGATTCGTCTCTATCTCGATCTTTTGCTTATAACTGAATTGTGTGTTGTGTAGCTTTTGAATTCATGGATTTGGATATAGAATTGAATTGCTTTGGATTTGGATTATTGGATCCGCATGTTGAACCAAATTGCTTTGATTTTGGATTATTGGATCCAAATTTCTTTGATTTTGGTTTTTTTTCTGAATGAATCGGCTCTGTGTTGATGGATCTGCACATGTTTCCTGTGGTCTGTGTCATGGAATGGATTCTAGTTTAGGGATCACTGCATTCACATATAGATCCAGATTATGATTAGTTGTTTTTGGATTGTTTTCTCGCATCTATAACTAATTGTCTTTCATTTTGGATTACTGGATTCGCATGTCGAACCAAAATTGCTTTTTTTTTTTTTTTTGGATGATTGGATTTTCATATATAACCAAATTGCTTTGATTTTGGATCTGCATTGTTTGGTGCCTTTTGTTTACTTAATGAGTTTGCTCTGTGTTGATAGATCTCGAAGCTGAGCATGATTCCTGTGGTCTGTGTCATGGAATGGATTCTTCACAGCAAGCGATACTCCAGAGAAGTGAAAGCATCTGTTGTAATTGTTGTTGTAGGTGTTGGTATTTGTACTGTGACTGATGTTAAGGTTAATGCCAAGGGTTTCATTTGTGCATGTGTTGCGATTTTCTCCTCTTCTTTGCAGCAAATTGTAAGTTTCTGATCACTTCTTCCTAATTGGTCTTAAAATCTCGGAATCAATCTGATCTATTGGGTTCTTTCTTTGTGCCTCAGTTAATAGGTTCCTTACAGAAGAAATATTCAATTGGTTCTTTCGAGTTGCTGAGTAAAACAGCACCGATTCAAGCTAGTTCGCTTCTTGTCGTTGGTCCGTTTGTCGATTATCTCCTCAGCGGGAAATTCATTTTGAACTACAATATGTCTTCCGGTTGCTTTGTAAGGATCTCTCTCCATTGACTCTGCTTTGCTCTTATCTTATCGTTGTTCTAATATTCTACCATTTGCAGCTATTCATCCTTCTCTCATGTGCTCTAGCTGTCTTCTGCAATATAAGCCAATATCTTTGCATCGGGAGATTTTCTGCAGTATCGTTCCAAGTTATCGGTCACATGAAAACCGTGTGCATCCTCACACTCGGATGGCTGCTATTTGATTCCGCAATGACATTCAAAAACGTATCGGGCATGATTGTTGCAATTGTTGGGATGGTAATTTACAGTTGGGCAATGGAATTGGAGAAACAGGCTAATATCGGAGCAAAGGCCTTGAACAGTGTGAAACATAGCTTAACGGAAGAAGAGTTTGAACTTTTAAAGGAAGGTGTAGAAACTACACAGTCGAAAGATGTTGAACTTGGCTAGACAAAAGCTTAATGGATAGAAACATAGTCTTCAGGTACAATTTGTTCTGTTATAATTTGTATGTTGTGTGTTATTTAAAACCAAAGAGATCGTATCCTCGGAGATTAGTCTAGGTTTCGATCTAAAGTTTCCTTGGTTATACAAATGTTTTGTGTTATTTATATCTGCCTAATTCTCCATGAAAATAACTTTAATGATATATGTTCTTATGTTTACAGAACACTCAAAGAGTATATTCTTTTATTTTGAGTTCGTCTTATAGAATATGACAGCTAATAAAGAGTATATTACGTTTTTCTCACATGTTTGGTCTTTTCCTCTCAATGTATTTGTTACTCACTGTGATTTTGTTATATCTCGTTAATGTGATTTGATATTACTGTCTACTGGGAAGTTGAAGTAGAACCACTAGGAACTGGCAAAGGAGTTTATGAAATTGTAAGAAGTGCGGTACAAGCTCTGGTTTATCTCATTCTAGACAGATTGGTGTCAACTAGTCATGTCGGATATAAGACGTTATAAATAGCAGCATCCAAAATTCTAGTTCACTTCATAGATTGTTTATCTAATCTACAATGAACGCATGGAAATATATTTGATACATACCTAAGTAAGAAAGAAATTTGGCATTACAATGAGTCAACAACGGTTAATGACGTAAAGACAGCAATTCTAACGCTTCAACTAATGAAACATCCTCAATAGTCTATACATTGAAAGATGAACATTTTTGGCAAGCTCATCATTATTCTCAGCATTTTTTATTTAATTTATTCAGTTTAAAAAATAATTCTATTGGCCAATTATTCATATTTAAATTAATTATCTTATTTGATTAGCCTTATTCCATTTGCCAAACACTCATAATTGAATTAGCTTTTTTATTTTATTTTCTATCTACTTTGAATTACCTTATTCCATTTGCCAAACACTCATAATTGAATCAATGTTTTTTAGAGCCTTATTTCATATCTCAAACACTAACAATTACGAACATTAATTTACATTACATTTAAAAAATTGAATTCGAAAAAATGTTTTTCCATAAATAAATATAATGAAGTTTTTTATTTTACAAACAATAAATATGTAACTAAATAAGATTATTAATAAAAATAAATAGCATAACCTAGTTCTACAACTAAAACTTAAAACAAAAAAATAAATAAAACATAAAATGAAAATATGAGAAAAATAGAGAACAAGAAATAAGATGTGGTTCTATCATTGTTGTTTAGTTTCTCAGAAAGACTCCGTTTTTGCCAAACGATTCTGAATTTTTTCGTCTTCTTTGAGCCTCCGGATCATATTTCTATTTTTGAATTTGAGAAAATTCTTTTCGAACAGTAAACATTAGAAACGAATGGTTTAGATAGTTGCAATAGGTAGGATATACAAATCCGCATACAAATAAACTGTTTTTAATCTCACCATTCATAAATTTTTCAAAACTTTAGATGGTTGCACATTTTGCTTCTTACCATATCTGTCACTATACTCTTTGAACATATCCTCCAGAATTCTAATAACTGAATCATACAACTCCTTAGACTCTGCAGAGTCTTCTCCATACAGCTAGTCAAAACACATTTTCGCAAACTGCATCTTCTTTCTTGGATCAAAAACAGTAGCTATTACCAGCATCTTGTTGATGTTCTTCAAGCCCTCCTAATATTTATCAAATTTCTTAAACATCTCCTCAGCTTTTACCCTCACTTCATGATCATAGTTGCTACAAAGACTCCGAAGATCTGATGCTATGTTCACTATCTCACCATAACACTTGTGTGCATTCAGAGTTGTAGAAGCTGAGACTACCAATGTGGAATTGTAAAAAATTACAAGAAACCTATTCAACCTTTCAACCACACGCCAATCACGTTTTTTACCATTGTCAACCTCCAAGAAATGATCGTGACACAGCTTGTCTTCAAACTCCATCTTATCAAACACATGCTTGAACTTAACTGCCCTTAACAACATCAAATATGTAGAATTCCACCTAGTTTATACACCTAAAGGAAAACTACCCCTTGTCATCTTACCAGATTCTACCTTAAGTTCAAAAGCATTTTGCCTAATGGGTCCGGATCTAACATATAAGATAGTATTTCGAATTGCATTCACACTAGCATCTGCTTTGTCTAATCCATCCCTCACAATCAAATTAATGATATGACCATCACATCTCATATGCAAAAATTCTCCATTCATCACTAAAGAGTCATCGGATATCAAAGAGAATCTAGACTCAAACTTTGACAATGCATTACTATTGGCGGTTGCATTATCCACAGTGATACAAAACACTTTCTCTATTCCCCACTCAGCTAGGCAGTCATAAAGTACAGTTGCAATGGTCTTACCTTTATGATCCGTGACATATTTAAACCTATAATCATCTTCTTTAACCACCATTGTTCATCAACGTAATGTACTGTTATAACCATATAACTTGAACCTAAAAATATAAAGTAAGTTTAATCCAAATACCATAATAAACGATAAAGAAAACTCAAATGAAACAAGCTACATATCTTAACAAATACTACCTGTGACCTAACAAGTCCAAATATCTGTTGTGAGTGAGACTCTTTGCTTGTTAGCTAGGAACCATTGTCTCATAGTAGCCTTCCTGTCAACATACATCTTAACAATGTCTCTTGTTGCTGTTCTTCTTGAGTGAGGATCATACAAGTTTACCTTGATGTATATACATATAAAAACATACATATATTACAGTCAGATTACATAAATAAGTTGATAAGAAAACATAAACTGTGTATAAAATTATTACCTTGGTGCAGAAGTGTTTCCAAGCCATGCTTTCAATGAAAGCCAATAGCAACTCTCCAATCACAAGCATTTCATTCGATGCTTCTCTGAAAAATTTCTTAGAGACTTTTGCACTCTGAATACTCCCTTGCTTATTAATAACCTGCTGACTCTCAGTCTTATCTTGACCATCAAGCCATGCCTTGTATTGCTTACACGAATCAAGATGATTCCACAAGTTTTTAGTCCCTGACCTTGTTGGACATGCGTACTCATTCTTGCAATGGTGACAGACACATTTGTCACGGTTGTCCTCTTTTCTTGTGAAATGAGCCCATACATCAGACCTTGTGGGGAGTACCCTCTTAGATTTAGGTTGTTCAGAAGTATCTCCACTTCCTTGTCTTTGTTTTCTTTTGCCCCTTTGATCCTGAGTCGGATTCACAAACTCTTCTTCGTGATTTGGAGATGCTGATGAATCCATCTGCAAATAAGAAACATACAAAATCAGAATTGTAAAAACAATAAACCAATGAGCCATCAAACTACTCGAATCAAACTGTAAGAACAAAGAGAGAAAAGAACAGAGCAGCTAAAGAAACAAATCCAAAATAAGTAATAACTTGATCTCCATGTAAATAGATTCAACGAAAGGTGCAAGAAGTTGAATGTACAATAAAAGACTAAAGCTTGAAAGAGGTGAATGCATTTGAAAAAGATGAATCAACAATCAATTCTTAGTACATTGCTAACAGGAAATTTCGAATTTGCAACAACAAATAGACTTATTGCTACTTTATATCTTTATATTATTGCTTACAAAGAATATTCAATCGATACAAACCAAAAGACAGAGCATACAATGTAAGTAAGAGTCAAGAGACTCAAACCAAAACCTGAGATCTGATAAAGAAAACTCTCCAATTCAATTTCACACAACGAAACTCACTTTATTATGAATCAATCGAATATATTTTCATAGAAAACTCATTTTTCAGGTCACACAATTTGAATTCATCAAAAACATCATCATGAAAACAAAACACACAAAATCATCTTCAAGCATCCAAGAAAGTGATTTGAATACATACTACTATAGATTCCTTCAAAAAAAAAAAAACAATAACTCTATAGATTCAAATGAAAATAATCAAACAATGAACAAACTGATGATGGACAGTGGTTTCACAAACTGTATTCTATACATTGATACAAGGTGAAGACTAATGAGGCACTGGTCATAGGAGTCACCTACGATCATATATTCCTAGAGAGTTCCACTTCCATGTACAATCAGATCAATGTGAAAGTGCACTTGTCACAAAATCCACAAGTAACAGTTTAAATGTTGCAATATAAACTCACTTTTAACAATGGTGGTTGTATCAATTACAGAGAAAAAGAGAAAGAAATCTAACAAACTCAACAACTTTTCTAATTCGAGATTTATCGAGATTTTCTCCATGAGAGAAAACAAAAATTACGAGTGGTGAGTTAAGAGAATCACCTGAGATCGCCTCCATGAGGTCTTAGACAGTGGAGAAGATGATAATAAGTGATTAACGGAATCCAGTTTGAATAATTGGGGTTCATTAGAGATTTTTGAAAAATCAATCGTTTTTTCGGAGAAAGGGAAAGAAAGAAAGAAGAAGAATAGCCTATTCAGAATAGGGATCTAGGGTTAGCCGGTTAGGAGTATGGGTGTATCATGTTTCTTTATATACTGTCGGATCTTTTGGGTAATTTTGGGTAATTTTGGATATATCCGATCAGGTACGGGTATCCGATCTCTAAAAAATCTTCATCCGATCGGGTATTATGGGACACCCATACCCGAACCGAACTGCTTACTTCGGATTGGGTTCGGATTTGGGTATCGGGTGCGGGTATTTTTTCCAGCCCTAAATTTTTGCCCGTAATAGCGTTGATAGTAAAAACCTTTGTGGACCAAATCCCTAGTGGATTAGTCCTCTCAATCTGCCGCAACCATATAAACCCAAAATTAAAATCAATTTCAATTAAATCCATATAATTGTAGTTTTAACCACAAGTTTTCAGTGTAATAATATAAATATCATTAATACATATGCAATGTGTTTGCACTATTAAATATCAGTTACCAATCGTTACACCACTCTCTTAAACGGAATTCATGGTGGTATAAATGGTGAAAAATTGCAGGGTACCTCTGTTTTTAGAGAAACTTTTCCTCCACACCGTGAGAGCTAACATTGACTTCCCAAGTATGAAAGTGATTCTTCGGTATGTCAATCGTTAACATTGACTTCGGTATGTCAACAACAATGTCTCTTACCCTGTTGAGTACTCCACAACTACCTTTTGTGATACAATCACACATGAGGAATTAGAAGTGGAGAAGATCAAGAATATGAAGGTTCCTCTTAATCAAGAATTTGAAGGTTCCTCTTGTGCTACAAACCAAGGATACTGAGGTTTTGGATGGTTGTTGTCTAGGGTTTATATTTGAAGTACCAAAGGAGGAAAATCTCATGGTGAAGACATTAAAACCAATCCACCCTTCCACCCTTGTGAATTCACCAATGTTCTACCTCTTCAATGACCTTAACACCTTGGAGATGTGTCGATGAATATGTTAAATATAAATTAAAGTGAAAGGGAATATCAAATCCCTTTGAAATGGTTAAAAAAAAATTCTCACAACGGAGGTACTCTCCATCAACCTAAAAGGTGGAACACATGTCTTCAATGCTCATTCCACCACTTCAACTGGTCCTACGAGTTCTGCAACTCCACTCACTCCACTCCCTAAGAATTCCGACTAGGGTCATGGTATAGTTATCTCCTTTTGTTACACCAAGAAAGTGTAATTCAAGATTGGAAGAGGGATTTGTGTCTTTTAATTTTTTTTTTTTTTGCATATTTGAGTGTCATGCATACACTTATTTGCATAGAAAACCATAAAAATAGAAAATTTTGAAAAACACAAAACGAATCATGTAGTTTCATTTGCATAGTAGGATTGAGTCTATAAACATATAGGTTTGCATTTGCATTTTCATAGGGGTGATAATTAAAATTACCGTGTGAAGATCTATGCTTAGGTTGCAATGTGATTTCCTTGATAATGTTCTTGTAGTATCTAATCGATCAAAATTTTAAATCTTTGCACTTTGATCTCTTTGCTCAAAAGTTAGACTCTTAATTGATGTTTTCTTGATTGTTTTCAACTCTAATCTAATGGACTTTAATTTGGACTTAATACTCTTGCTTAGGGGCTCGAAATTCATTCACATGGTCATTGATTGATACATCCAGTTTTTCTTATCCTTTTTACCACTCTTTTCTGAACCGGAATGCTATTTCACTTTAAAGATGGTTCCCCATCCTTTACCTAAACCCTTCTTTCTAACTTTCATTAATTTGCTTTAGTGAGGCCTTTGTTATTTGATAATGTTACATGGGCAAAATCTTGAGAGTATCGGGAACAATTAAGCTTAACCTCCATTAAGAGCTAGACTCTAGAACCTTAAGAGCTAGAATCTAGGATGAGAAGAACGAAATAATAGGTAGTCTTGTTGATGATTGAGAATGGGTGTTGGAGAAAGGAACGAAAAAGAAAAGAGAGTGAGAACGGAAAAAGAAAACTCTAGGGATAAAATAAAATGTTATGACTCTGGCAATAAGAAGTATGTTTTGAAGCTTCCTCTACATATATATAAGAAAAGAAGTCTTGATGAGAAAACAATGGAATAAGAATAGAGAGGCCAATGAAATATCTAAGGAAAAGAAGAGTCTGTGGTTTGAAAGGAAATAATCCCTTCAAGAGTTTGAAAAGAGAATACGAGATGGTTTGAGGTTGGTGGAGATTCGAAAAGAAAAAGATTGTGGGTTTTTAGCTTCTATAAGTGAGGATTGGGAATGAGAAGATTTAGATATCAAAATTTGAGGATTGGGTAGAACAATGGAAGTTGAACTTGTATGCATAAATTTTTTTTTCTTAGATAGCTTTTGCATAATGTCTAATATTTCTTTTTGATTCGATAAAGACTCACTTATTGCATAAAATCACCTCATTTATTTAGCTTTTTTCACCAAACCGATTGAGAGAAATTGACATCCCCTTAGTGAGACTACATGCTATTGCCAATAATTGTATGTTAAAGGGTTGAAATCTATGATTGCAAGTGGATGTTTTGAGTTTATCTTAGAGTAAAAGATTGGAATTGACATAAGTGTAAGAAGGATGATCGATTAGGGATTTGTTTTTGCATTGCTTGAAATAATATCTTGGAAAAATGATGTTAATGTCTTGGTTGATCTTTTATCGTTTTGAATCCCCATTTTCACTTCTTTTTTGCATTGTCGCTTGTTGTTTGCTTGCGGACAAGCAAGAGATAAGTTTGGGGAGTTGATATATATGGTTTATGTGTTTCTAACCCTTGTTATCAACAATTTATTCTCATCTTGCATTGTTTAGGAGTTGCATATGTGCATTTTAGTCTCACTTTTGCATTATCATACATTTTAGAGTCTCATGTTGTATATCTTGCATTTGCATAGTTTTGGGTCCCTTTTAGGTGAATTGAAGATTTGGACACTTCGAGCTTAGATATAGAGGTATTAGAAGATACATGAGAAATTCCAAGAAAATCTTAATCATTTGAGAAACCACCATAATTTGATTGAAAAGCATAAAAATGAGGAATATGGGTCGTAATTAAAGTGATTTTGGACTTACAGTTAGGAAGTTGTGAAAATCTGAAGATCTGGTGGGATGCTGCACCGGGGAAATGACACCGCTGGAAGCCACTGGGATGATGCATTATGGAATCGACACCGCTGGAACCCACCGGGATGCTGAACTGGGGTCACGCCACTGCTGAGAATCACTCGGAAAACACCTGAAGATCTGACGGAATCATGTAGCGGTTTTGTGACACCGCTGGACCATGGCGGAATGATGTAGCGGTGTCATGACACTGCTAAAGCCAATCCGAGTTTTCATTTTATGCCTCTAAACTGGGTTTGACTCAGTTTGTTAGGGGTTTACCCAAAATTTTTGCTTCCCCATATAAATTCTATTTACCCTAATGAAAAATACTCATAATTGTTTTGAGAGATTTTTCCTTACCCACTTTTGGGTTTTTTTCTAAGAAAATCTTTGTATGAATTTCTCTATTTCAAGTTATCAAATATCTATTTCTTCTTAAATCATTCAGCTATTTTTCTATTAATCATGATTATGCAAATATCAAGTTTATTGCTTTGTATTATTATGGTTGATTGTTAGTAGTCTTTTTAGAGCTTCTGGGAATGATAGATTTAGGGTGATTAGTTGTAGATTAGTGGAGTTTAAGCTTGTAACAACATAGATTCATGTTTGATAGATTTTATCAATGATAAATTAGTCTTGATCAGACTAGTTTATGACTTAGACATTTTCACACCCACAAAGTGTTCGATAAAATATCCAAACCAAAATATCTAGTGTTTTACATTCCTTGGCTCCTTGCCTATGGCAATAGTTGATTATGATTTTTAGTGGTTATTTAAGCTTGATAATAATGCTTATTGATCATTTGAGAGCTAATAGAAATTATTGATTATTGAATGAGTAGTGAAGAGAATAATTTCACGGAAGTGATATTAGTGATCTAAGACCGATAGATTAACTTCTTGAGGTAGATTAAACTCCACTAGTTAGCATTTGATCGTCCTAATCATCTATCTCATTCCCAAGAGTTTTGTTTTTCTTTTTTGAATTCCAAAACAAATTTTAAACATTTTCTCGTCTTATTTACTTTTGAATTTTGTTTAAAAACCAAAAAAAACTTGATTTCACTTAGATTGAAATATGAATTTAATTTCTTTTGTGTCAATTGCTATTTTTCTCATGGATACGATTTTGAAGTGCTATGTACGATAGGTTTAATTGATAGATCTGAAAAAAAATTATTTATCACATCTTATCATCCCTTCAAATTTAATGAGATTATATTGTCACATACAGACAGATCAACAAAATTATTCATACCTTTGAGTGGCAAGCCCGAAACAATAAAACTTTCAATTATTTTTTGAATCACAAGTGTTACTTGTTATTCGATTAATCGATAAATATTTGCTTTTGTCCCATGTTAATGGATCATTCACTACTTTATTGTTCACACATTCAAATTCTAAACTCTAAGTATACATGTGGACGAATCTTTGAAGAGTTTATAGATATAGATTTATATAACACCCATATTATTAGGATATTGATTATTTAATAGTATATATTTTAAATTAAATTTAGTAAAATAATTGGTTACAACTACTAAGAGTATGATTGGTGGGACTCTCTAAGAGCATATCCAAGGGATATTTCATATTTGAAGTGTCTAAGACTTCATATTTGAAGTGTGTGTATGTTTGTCTCCAACGGTAATTTACATTATAGTCCTCATATTGATCAAAATTAATTAATATCATAAAAATTTTATAAACAACTAAAAACATACATTAAAAATATTACAAACAATATTTAATAAATAAAACATTACATTATAATATAAAATTACATATTAATAATAATAAAATACATAAACTAAAAACATTACAAATAAAATACCAAATTACTCACTAAAACTATTTTCATAATTCTCTCATATATGATCAATCAATGCATTTCAAAGTGATAAATGAGTTTCTTTATTTTTTGATCTGTAAATTATGAGCTAAAAATTGTTGAAATCGGATAAAGTAATGCCAAAAATTAGCTTTTAAAGAAATACAAGAGGAAAATAAAATAGTGTTAAAAGATTTAGACTCTATCACTGATAGTAATACTCGTGAATATTTTTGATCGGAACAAGCAAGAATCATACAAAAAAAGAATCAAGAATTACAACATTGGATTTCACCAAATTTGTATGGACAAATTTTTGATAACCTTGGAGGTTCGGGATCAAATTTACCTAATTATTAGTATTGATGTTGTATTTTAATTTGTGTAATGTTTATGTGTTTATGTAACTTTATTTTTTTGTATTACTTTATTTTGTATTTCATTTTCTTAATGTAATATTATTGTTATATAGTTTGTTATTTAATATCATGTAATATTTATTATATATTACCATTTTCTTATTTAAAAACATTTATTTATATTAAGAAATATTTGTGAATTATAAAATTTTCTGGACTAAAATGATAAAAAAAAACAAAATTAATAAGATTATGTATATGATATATAATTGCGGGAATTGAAATGCAAATAAAAAAGACGAAACTTCAAATTTGAAGTTTTGAATAGTGATACTCTATATTTGGAGAGCCACTATTCAATACTTCAAAATTTGAAGTTTTGGAGTTAGGGTTGGAGTATCAAAAACTTCATATTTAAGAGTATAGAGTGATGCTTTGGAGATGCTCTAAGGTGAGTCTTTTATGATTAAACAAATAAAAATAATAAAAAAGAAGAAAAAAAATAGATGTGATTCACAAATGAGAACATTTTAGAGAACCATGAGAAGTGAAAATTTTCCTGCACTTGTCTATTATTCATTGGTTCAATTAATTTATTTTTTACATTTTAAAATTTAATTATATAATTAATTTATATTAAAATATTAATTATTTTTTGTTTGAGAGACTCACTAGATCTTTCACCAATGTGGATGTTCTAAGTGACACCCATCATAAATGTTTCTAATTCCATATTTTCCATCACTTCATTATTTTTAAGTAAATTATCATATTATATTTTATGTCTATATTAATATTTGTACAGTAATATTGTGAACCTTTTTAAATTGTGACCTAGTAAATTTATTTCTATATCAGCTTCTGGCTATACAATATCAATAAGAAAAAATCCAAGGTGGTTTTTTAAATTATAATTTTTCAAAATATTTTTTCAATTATTATTTTTCTTGAGTTAATTTGCCGATTGAAACATTTTTTTGAAAACAATTGGTAAAATAGGCTATTTACTATTTACAATTGGGGAAAAAGGAAAAGGTACTATTCACAGTTTAGTTTATCACCTTCATGCCCTCTTGTATCGTTTTGAATTACATTATCTGTCACTGACCGATTTAAAATGAACTCCTAATTTGGTATGTATATTACACAGATGTCACTCCTTCCCAATATGAACAAATATTGATAATGAGCCTAACTTGGTAGAAAATAACCATTTACACAATCTATGGCATGAAAATATGGCGTATATACCCAATGATATTTGGATTGACATTGGGGTTGAAGTAGGTATTCAATAATGGGTGTATAACAATAATGGGTATGTGGACAAGATGTATCATTCCTTAGTATTAATATTGAAATTCTGGAAAAAGGATAGGAAAAAACTCAGGTGAGTGAGCAAAGTCGGTTTGGGAAGGATATTTGGTTGTTGAAGGGTGTCAAATTATGGGTGTACGTACTTCTGTTACATAACATGGTGTACGTTATGTAAAAAGTGGCGTACAAAGATATTTGGCTTAACGTAGGTGTTAAATTATCGGTGTACAACAGAAGTAGTTCATGGTTCAATTATGTGTAAAAGAGATGTATCATTCCGTATTAATAATATTACAAACCTTCTGGGTGAAATTGTATCAAACTTTTAATTGTATAAATGTATATTGAAATGCTGGGTGACATGAAAAAGTAACCAAAGTCGGTTTGAGAAAGATATTTGGTCGTGGAAAGGTGTTAAATTATAGGTGTATGTATTTTTGTTATGTAACATGGTGTACGTTATGTAAAACAGAGGTGTGCAAGGATATTTGGTTGTTGAAGGGTGTTAAGTAATGGGTGTACGTACTTATGTTATATAACATGGTATACGTACTAATGTTATATAACATGGTATACGTTATGTAAACATTGGTATACAAAGATATTTGGTCATCCAATAGTGTTAAATAATCGGTGTACGTACTTTTGTTATGTAAACATGGTATATGTTATTGGAGATGGTGGACGTTGTGGACAATACCTATTAATTATATGTGTTAATTAAACTAATTTGGATAATATGTACATTTGAAAAAGATATTTAGGAGTTTCAAATAAGATTATTGTCCACCATATTATGTTTAAAAATGGCTTATTAATAATTTATAATTTAGTATAAAAATTACTAAATAGACAAAGATTAGGGAAAGGGGCCAATTCCTATGCAAGCTCAAAGACGATTTGAATTTTGTTCCAACATAAAGCTCATAAACTCTCCATACACACAAACTACTCACACATAAGAGAAACTCTACGTGTGTCTTTCACCTATAACATCCCTACAAGTCATTTAACTCTTGGAGACTTGGAGAGAGAGTGTTGTTAGTGGAAAAGCTTTAGTAGTATCAAGTATGATAGTGGATCCGAACTCTTTCTCCATATTATAAATAGTATTAGCTCCATATTCCTATTTTTTTTTCAAAATTGACCCAGTCCCACAATTATCTCTTATTATTATATTGTCCAAACTCCACTTTTACAGTAAAAGAGACTAAACATGATTACATCTATATATCACCACCACCTAATAACTATATGAATCGGCATAATTGTTCCAATAACTCCACCACTTCACTCATAGTAGGCCTTTTTCTAGTCGACTCTTGAATACAAAGACAAGCAATCCTAAAATACTCTTCCACTCCTTTCTCACCACCAACACCTTCAAAATCAACCATTTCATAATACCGATTTTGCCCTACCATCATTACAGCCCACTGAGCCAACCCAACCTCCTTCTTATCCACAACCACCGGCAAATTCGGCCGCCTCCGGGTCGCCAACTCCAACATCAAAACCCCAAAACTATACACATCCGCCTTCACCGTCGCCGCCGTGTACCCTCCCCAATACTCCGGTGGCATATATCCCATAGTCCCCGCCACTTGAGTCGAGACGTGCGACATCGACGCGTCTATGCTACGCGCCAGTCCAAAATCCGCAATATGAGCTTCAAAGTCCGAGTCTAACAACACGTTACTCGATTTAATATCTCTATGTATAATTGGCGTCGAAAGTCCATGAAGATAAGCTAACCCCTTAGCCACGTCGTGCGTGATATTCACGCGCCTTGACCAAGTCAATGAACCATTCTCATCATCATCATCATCATCATCACCATGATCATCAGTCTCATGTAGCCAATAATCAAGACTTCGTTTCTCTAAGAACTCATAGATCAAGACTCTATCTTGACCTGAGATGCAATATCCAAGAATCCGAACTATGTTAGGGTGACTTAACTTACCTAACGTTTCCATTTCAGCTCTGAACTCACGAAACCCTTGTAAAGCGTCTGGATCAAGTTTCTTCACAGCTACGACGACGCCGTTTGAGAGTTCTGCGCGGTAAACGAAACCGAAGCTTCCATCGCCAACGATTAGATCTGTCGAGAAGTTCTTGGTTGCTATGGTGAGTTCCGCCATGGATATTTCACAGATTGAAGCATCGAAAGTTGCTGTTTCGGTTACTGTGACGGAGGTTAGATCGGAGCTTGGTAAGTTCCGAGTCCGTCGAGGACGGCGTCGACAGAAGACGATAACGAAGGTGATGAGGATTATGAAGATGATGATGGAGCTTGTGGAGCCGACTAGTGCGATCGTGGTGGGTTTGGAATCCTTAGACATGGTTTGTCTTGCGTATGAGGTGGTGAGAGAGAGAGATTGAGGAGGTGAGAGTAAGAGATGATTCGCTATTGATAGTGATGGGAGACGAGAAGGTTTGACGGAGTCGTAGATAAGCCGAGTCAACCATTTCGTTGGAGAAGTCTACGAAGATTGTACACGTGTCGTGATTTTGGCGATTACGATTTTGAAAAAAAGGTTCTGTTGTTTTTTTTTTTTTTTTTTTTTTTTTGGAATTCGTTAACTTCTCTCAAATACGATTAGTATGCAATTTTCATATGATTAGTATGCATACCCTTTTCACTATAAATGTTTGAGTTTGATGGCATGTTAGTGGACCTTGTTACTTTCTCCGTTTGATCCATTGTTAAGCTTCGTGTTGAAGTGGTTCCGTGGACTTTGGCAGTGGGTTTTGGATAACGGTTTTGTACTAAATCCTTTGGTGCACAGTTATCCCTTAGTAGTTTCTTAAGATCTCTCCATGAGGTGATGGGTGCTTTTTGTAATAATGTGATCATAAACTTCTTGTAACAACCATTTATAAGCATCTCCAACGAGTTGGCCATTTTTCATTAGCACACCTCTTCTCTTTCAAAATGCGGTTGTAGTAAAACCAATTGTCTATGTTTTGTTCCTACTTTAAGTAGTTTTCTTTTCTTGAAAATTTATAGAGTTGAAGCATATTAGTAGGTCGAAAATCAAAATCAAAATACAACTTAGATTTGGGAGTGTGAGAGGTTTTATGTGGGCTGCTCCGTGTTGATCTTAGTGTTGGCTTGGGGTTAATCTCTTGTTCCCTCCTTTTTCATGCTTTGTTCTGCTCTTGAAGAAGTGCATCCATTTTGCCATCCCAAAGTTGCTCCATTTTTCCTGAAAACACTTCAACTAGAAGTTTGTTGGGATTGCTGCTTGATTCTGCTCCAAGATCGGACATCTCTGCCTGCAAATCAACAAAAAAAAAACACCAGTAAGGAGTTCTTTTGAAATCAAACACGATCGAACACACAAAACTCGAAAATGACCCTTCGAATGATGAAGAATCCCTAATCGCACACACTAGAAGGTGATCAGTCACTAAAATTTATCAAATCGTCTCCAAAAATTCCAGAACTTATTTTAACAAATACTAGACTTGTTCCAGGTTCATAATCAGTTGATTTTACAATTTTATCGCACACCAATAATTTACAAAAATTCAAAAAATATCAAACAGAAAATGACTTAACTTCTCGGTGGTGCTCTAATACCACTTGATGCGATGCCAGTGAGGAATCATACCCCAATATCGACACCGTGAAGTTGTGGACAACGAAATCAATCTAGGCTCCACACACAAGAAAAAAACGAGGGGAAATGGATCGATGGATGCCATAAAAGATTGCAGAAATACCCTTTGATAAGCCTTAAGAGATCGATTTTGAAAAACGAAAAGGATCAATGATATTTATTTAGAAAAGTTTGAAAAATAAAATAAAAGATGATTGACAAAATGGGTCATGATAGAGTATTGACCATTAACCTTATTAAAAACCTTTCTTTAGAAAACCCAATGGGACAAGACCCTCTAGGAGAATTAGAGTCACAATCAATTCTTCACCTACTAATAAATCTCATCATCTATATTCACGAACATAACCTGCTATTATGCTAAAAACACCAGACAAATTAACTTTCACTAATCAAATTTTTTTTCATGAGGAACTATGATTTTTTTTTTTTTTTTTTTTTTTTTTTTTTTTTTTACAGATATCCATTGTTAAAATTATCATATTGTATTCTACAGCTTTTTTATCGTCTTGAAATGGTGATAATAGATGAAAATGTAAACTTGATTTCCGTTGGATGTTTTATGTTTTTTTTGTTCACTGTTCAGTTTTAGTTATTATTAAACTGGATACTTTTTTTTATATTCTTGCGTTTTAGCGGATTAGAAATTAGAATATACATAGAAGATGAGGTGAAGATTAAAGAATAGAAGAGTCATATATTCATTGTTTCGTTTGGTGTTTAAGTTGTTATTGACAGTTTGGAATTTTCTTTCAGTTTCATGATTTCCTATTGGTATTGATATAGATCTTGATGCGATTATGGATAGCTCCAAGGACTTAGAGCATGGAGCAAGGACGGATCATGAAGATATAGGCAAGCATGGATCTACAGACGTGTTGGAAGTGCTTAATGGACTGATGACTCGCTCGAGAACTAAAGCTTTCAACAACATCATTGGAACAGTACCAAAGAACATGGAAAATCACAAGGATCAATTGAGCCATGAAGATGTTGTCCGAGCCACATTGGTGTCGATACACGCTCAAGAGGATTGACAAATGGGTGTATGGCCTGTTAACACTCTTTTTCTTTTCTCTTTGGCTTTGAGACACAAGGAATGTGAGGACTCCAAAAATTTGTTTCTGATGCAATCAAACGGGGCATCTTCAGAAGGATTGCCCTCAGAAGATGACCTATAGGGGTTGTTACAATTGTGGACGACAAGGGCACAGTGCGAAATTTTGCACGATGATCATACAAGAAAACATACCAGTAACGACAAAAATTTACGTCGAAATATAATCTCGTAAATTAGAAAGGTTATTACGACTAATTTATGACTCAAAAGGCATTCGTCGTAAACGAGTCGTAAACGTACGACAAATATTTTCGTCGTAAATTGGACTTCTATTTACGACGATTTAGCAGCGCATTTACGACGAAGTATAGATTCGTCGTAAACTAGTCGCCATTTAACGACTCTCGTACGATGAAGTATAGATTCGTCGTACAGTAGTCGCAATTTAACGACTCGTTTATGACGTAGTATATTAACAACCCAATAACAACAAAAATTGAATTGTTAGGTGAATACGTGTATTTAATGTTTATCAAATTTTTTATGATGGAGTATCTTCGTCGTAAACGTGTCATTAATATGACGTTAAAGCACATGATTCATGAAGCCTAGAGGTCATCATACCGAGGATCACCCCAGAGAGTACCTACCACCACCTCAAAAGCATCAAAATGCGGGACCTCGAGTGATGATGGCTGGAGAGCATGAGGAAAATGAGTTGATCACTGGATCAGTTATAGTGAGGATAGCCAGCTTTTACGCTGTTTGATACTGGTGCTATACTCAACTGTGTAAATCCGGGAGTGACTAAGAGATGGGTCTTTGATGGAGACTTTATTCCAAAGGCTCGGAGGATTGGAACTGTTAGAAAAGAACGAATATAGTCCACTGGAGTTCATTTGGATGTGCCTATCATGATAAATGGAGAAGTAATGTTAGGGGACCTTACAGAGATGGAAGTGAACTATTATGATGTGATTCTTAGAATGAATTGGTTAAGAAAGCACCATGCTGTATTAGATTGCCACCGAGCTCATGTTCATTTCACAAGGCTAGAAGAGAAGCTGGTATTCGAAGATGTAAAGAGTGGGAAAGGGATTTTCGTCATATCTATGTTGCAAGCAGAAGAGTTGATAGAGAAAGGGAATGATGCTTTCCTCGCCACCATTTCTATCACGGGAGAGGACCGCCACCAAGGAGATGCTTTCATGATAGAATTAGAGCCACGAACATCATCTGTGTCATGAGCACCTTACCGCCTAGCGCTTGCTGATACACAATGTTTTAACCCAAATAAAGACTACAAGTGCACTGACAATCACAGTAGTATAGATGGGATCGAATCCACAAAGACCAAGGTTACACTATGATTCTAAGAGATTTAAAAATAAAGCTAAGACAGCAAGTTTGATGGTTGGTTTTCCTAACAAGTAACAAATATTTAAAGCGATGTAAAATCAATAAAACAAGGCACTAGATTAAGGTATTTCGCCGGTAATTCAGAGATGAAAATTGAACAACTATTCAGGATATAATTTAGCACAAGTCTAGAACTCAAACATAACAATAAGTCCGACCCACTGTCGTGGTATCGAGAACTTTATCTAGCAACCTAAATACCTAAACTGTCGTTTGGACCTAGAGATGCAGATAAGCATTAGCGAATGAGTTCAATATGTTCACAATCAACCATAGCATCAACTGTCATTGGCTAGGGACTGATTGCTCACCCATATTTCTTCTAGCAACCTAAAACACTTTGATGAATAGGTTAACCTAAGATCATAGACTTAGTAATCACTTTAATCTAGGCATGACGATCAACAAATGGCGAAGACAATATATATATAGATCCTTTTTGTGCTCAGTTTATCAACTCATGAATACCATTGAAAACCTTAATCTAGACATGGAGGAATAAAATACAACAATGGATGAAAAGGAATTCATAATGATATTAAATATAATATAAGGTTCAGAATTCTTCTCAAACAGAGTAGTGGATGATCCTCCAGATCTTACAAGCAAGATTAATAGATGATGAAAGTCTGGTGATGGAGGTAGCAAGATTTTAGAATAAGCTATAGAAACAAAACTAAAGGGGAATAAGAGATCTGATAGAGAGAAAAATCGAGAGAGTCCCAGAGCGAGTGTGTCAGGTCTAAGGGCGGAATCCTTATTTTTCTCTGAGCGATGGAGCATGTGCTCCCAAAACCAGAGCAGGTGCTTCGCATGTGAATTGTGCTATTTTGCTACAATTCCACTCTTTTTTGCTCCAAAAGCTCCATCAGCTCCAGTCACTCCAATCCATGCGTAAAGGCTTTCTGATGACCTGATATGACTCAAAGACGACTCTAAAGACACAAAAAAGACTAGAAAACATTAGTTAATATGGGCTAAAATCATCAAATATCACTTGCAGATATGGCAAAACTGAAGATTCAATTAAAGGACCTTATAGATAAACTGTTTATTCAACCAAGTAGTTCACCATGGGGAGCACCAATACTTTTTGTGAAGAAGAAAGATAGGACCCTCAGACTTTGTATTGATTACCGGGGCTGAATAAAGTAACCATCAAGAATAAGTATCCATGCCACAGATTGATGAGCTATTGGACCAGCTGCTAGGAGTTTCATGGTTTTCAAAGATTGATTTGACCTCAGGGTATCATCAGATCTCGATAGCAGAAGAAGATATAAAGAAAACTGCATTTCGAACAAGGTATGGACACTATGAGTTTGTAGTAATGTCCTTCGGGTTGACTAATGCGTCGGCTGCATTCATGAAGCTGATGAATAATCTCTTTCGAGAGTACTTGGATATGTGTGTGATAGTATTCATCGATGACATTATAGTTTACTCAAGGAGTCAGGAGGAACACGAGCAACATCTATGTGTGGTATTAGTTAAATAATGCGAACAACAATTGTATGCAAAGATGAGTAAGTGCAGTTTTTGGCAGAGGAAGATTGGGTTTCTTAGACATGTTGTTTTAGCAGCAGGAGTATCGGTGGATCCAAAAAAGATAGCCTTGATAAATGGTTGGATGACAGCCAAGAGCTCTACTGAGGTTTGTTGTTTTCTTGGATTGGCGGGTTCATAGAAGAATTTGCTAGTATAGCTAAGTCGATGACACGACTTACAAGGAAAAACTTTAACTTCGAGTGAACAGAAGAATATGAAATTAGTTTCCAAATCTTGAAAAGACACTTGACGGAAACCCCAGTGTTGGTACTACCAAGGACAGGAGTACCACATGTTGTGTATATAGACACATTAGATACTGGACTAGGATGCGTTTGATGCAAGATGAGATAGTCATCGCCTATGCTTCTAGACAGTTAAGAATCCACGAGTTTAACTACCCTACTCGTGATCTAGAGCTAGCAACGGTTGTGTTTGCTTTGAAGATCTGGTGGGCATACTGGGAAAAAGTTCATATGTATATAGATCATAAGAATTTGAAGTATATATTCTCTTAGTTAGATCTCAACCTTAGATAGAGGAGATGGGTTGAATTGTTACCAGACTATGACTAGGAGATCGTTTACCACCCGGGGAAGACTAATTTGGTAGCTGACGCCTTGAGCATGCGTAGGAATGATGTTTCGAGGAAAAAAAGAGGTGCGCGAGCTGGAGGACATCTTGTGTATGCTGAGTATCTGAACCACCTCGGCCGGAGAAGATGTTGTTGGCTTAGAAGCTATGAATAAGGCTGACCTATTATGGAGGATCCGTGAAGCACAAAAACACGATGCTAATTTGAAAAAGATTATGGATAACAATGTAGAGGGATTCCATACAACAGAAAATGGAATGTTCATGTATAAGGGCCGAGTTAGAGTGCCAGACGATAAAGGTCTGAAGGACGAGATCTTAGTACTAGCTCACAGTTCATGATTTTTAGTTCACATGGGAACCACTAAGATGTAACATGACATGAAACGGTATTACAATTGGGGTAAGATGAAACAAAATGTAGCGTACTGGGTATCAAAGTGTCAGACATGTCAAAGCAGAACACCGTGTTCTGAGTGCTCTACTTTAGAATTTGCCTTCAGTGGAAATGGGATATGATTACAATAGATTTTTCACTGGACTGTCAACGACCACGGGCGGTAAGAATGCCATTTGAGTGATTGTGGACCGACTTACAAAAACTGCGCATTTCTTACCCATCAAGAAAATAGTTAGTGCGGATGTCTTAGCGCATCAGTATTTGAGTTAGATTGTTACCAAGCATGGGGTAACGGTAAGTGTTATGTCAGATCGGGATGCAAAGTTCACGTCTATTTTCTGGCATGCCTTTTAGAAAGCATTGGGTACAAAAGTACGTCTCAGCAAATCGTATCATCCATAGACTGACGAATAGTCTAAGAGGACAATTCAGAGGCTAGAGCACATGTTGAGGGCGTGTGTACTGGACTGGGAAGGAAGCTGGCTCAAGTACTTAACACTGGTAGAATTTGTGTATAATAATAACTATCATTCCAGTATAGAGATGCCACCGTACGAGGTCCTATATGGTAGGCCATGTTGTACCCCGCTATGTTCGACTGAAGCAAGGAGCGCAAGGACCTAGACCCAGAAATGGTCAAAGATACTATACAACAGGTAAAGTTGCTACGAGATAGGCTTAAGGAAGCCCATGACAGACAAAATAGTTACACAGACAAACCTCAGAAGGATCTGGATTTTGCAGTCGGTGATGCACTATACTTAAAAATGAGGACATTTAGGGGAGTGGATAAAACAAAAAATTGAAAAAGCTTAGGCTGAGGTTTATGGGACCATATGTTATTACTGAGAAAATAGGTGCGGTAGGCTTTATTGCAGGAATTATCCCGCTTCCACGATGTTTTTCACGTGTCTAATTTGCGAAAAGTTATCAGAGAACCGGAGTTGATTCTATTAAGGCCACCTTCATGATCTTGTCGAATGGAGTTTTTTTGGAGAAGTCAATGTTACAACTTGGGTTTGGTCAAACGTGGATCAGATGGGTGTTAGCATGTGTTTGCTCATTTTCCTATTCCGTATTAATTAATGGTAGCCCTTATGGTGAGATTGTGCCACAAAGAGGGTTACGACAAAGTGATCCTGTATCTCCATATTTATTCTTATTTTGTGCTGAGATGCTTACTCAAAGACTGCACCAAGAGGAGAATAAGAAGAATATTAAAGGGTCATCCAATGCTCGTAATAGTAAGGCGTTCGCTCGAACGGTTCAACAATATAGTGAGATTTCGGGTCAACACATCAACATGGATAAATCATCAATTACTTTTGGATCCAGAGTTTCGGAAACCAAAAAGCTACAGGTCAGAACACATACTCAAATCACCAATACTGATGGATGTGGTAAATATCTAGGTCTCCCGGAAGAATTCTCACGAAGAAAGTGTGAAATGTTTGAGTATATCGTCAAGAGAGTGAGGGAACGAACCCAGTCTTGGCAAGCAAAGTTTTGATCAAAGGCGGGGAAGGAAGTCCTCTTGAAAAGTATTGCGCTTTCTATGCCAACTTATGCGATGAGTTGCTTCCAACTCCAACTTACCATATTCCATGAGTTGGAGTCCATTTTTTCCTAATTCTGGTGGGGTTCAGATGAAACTAAAAAATATATTTCTTGGGAGGCTTGGAAACGAATGGGATTCAGTAAAAAAGAAGGTGGGTTGGGTTTTCGAGATATTGAAACATTCAATGATGCCTTGTTGGCCAAACAAGCTTGGAGAATACTCAAGAACCCAACCTGCCTACTAGCACGGGTCTTGAAAATTTGATACTTCTTTGATGGAGACATACGTTCGGCAACTCTAAGTAAGAAACCATCTAACGGGTGACCTTCTATTCTCCATGGCTGAGATCTTCTACTCATAACGTTTGCGATTTAATATTGGTGACAGTTTAACAATAAATCCAACCAAAGATTCTTGGTTACCAACACATCCTTCACGGCATGCTATCAACCATTCGATGGACCAACATTTTCTTTTACGAGATCTTAGGGATGCTCAATACAAGCATTGGGATGAGGGGAAATTATCACGCTTCTTAACTCTTAGCTGGCGCGAAGAATATACATATCACAACACCCTTGTCCCGATGAGTGGATCTGGCATTACTCAAAGAATGAAGATGAAGATCTACTATATTTTGATGAAGCAATTTTCAAGCTACTGTACATGTATTTATGTGTTGACGATAATAACAATAATTGTTTTAGCATAATTGGTCTTGAGTGTTTGGTGTGAGTGTTAGAGCTCTTGTGTTCGAGTACTAGCTTCAACACAATTTTTTTTCATCTTTAATTACGTGGATTCCACATGGATCCCATGTCATCAAGAGTTAACGGCAAGTTAACAGTGTTAAGCAAAATGTATATATTTGCTCAAAGTTGAAAATTCAGGTTTTAAATTCAAAAAAATTATTAGTTCATGTATAGATATGCACGGAGGTATAGTTGAGGTATAAATTTTACACATGCCTCGACTTCATACATGAATTGGCCGACTTTCCGTCCAAAAAATGGAAATGGGGTGTTACAAATTTGTTATGAACTTTTGAGTCAAATTGTATGGAAAGTATCAGTGAATGCTAGTGCAAGTTATCAAATTGGCTTTCTCTTCCTCCTTGGACGCACTTGTTTCTCTCCAATTCTTACTCTTTCCTTCTCCTTTCGATTTTCTATTTAAAAACAATGGTGGAATCAAAGACAAAATTGCAAAAACCAGAGAACAGATCATATAACACTCGTAACCCTAAAGTAGTCGTGTAAACTTCCTTAAACAATGATAAGTTATAATATGTTCAAAAAGTTCTTAACAGAAAAAGTAAGAAACCCTTTATCTTTCTGTTAAAGTCACGCTCCATTGATCAGTTTGTTCCTTGGCTTTTCTTGATTATGAACTAAGGAAGTCGTGTGATCTAGATACTAAAATATTTAAAAATTCAAAGTGGCTAATTAACATAAAGACGATGAAAGTGGGTGATGAATAATTATGAGATATAAGGAATGTGTCTCTAGCCAGCTGATAAAAGCATGTCACGGACAGTGAGCCTAGAGCCATGCCTTTAGTTATAAGTTTGGAAACTGGCCTATGAACATTTTTGAAAGTATGATTTTAAGGATCAATTAGAAATACCTATTAATGTAACATATGGAGTAATGTTTTGTATTGAAAGGTGACTTTTTAATCAAATAGAAGTTTGAAGTGTTTTCCAAATAGGAACGACAGAGACACTAAATTTAAATATGTGAAATAAAAAATAAGAAAAGGCAATGATAATGAGTAAACACACTTTTTTCTCTCTCTCAGGCACACTTCCCCAAATGCCATTTTAAGGAAGGGTTTCTGAATAAAACCAGATCTCACCAACCCCTTTCACACTAAAAAAAGACACTTTTAGTGGTTGAGGCTTCTCACTTTGCCGCTCCGGCGGTCTTCACCCTTCCCGGTAGGGTCTAAGCAGCGTGTGTCCCCCACTGCTCATCACTCCCACCGCCATAATAGGACCTCATGGGTCATCACCTCCAGTTGATTTATGAACTTTCCCCCCCCCCCCCCCCCCGGGCCCCCTCTAGCAATCAGAGTTTCGTCGCTGTAGCTCCACCGTCTCCTCTGGGTAGTGGCCTATAACTCTCTTTCTTCTCTATGATCTGATACTGCCTGAGAGCAGGTTGTGGTTTAAAGTTACTCTATATTTGCAAGCTTTTTCCTTGTTACCCTTGCTCTGTCATTACCTCACCTCTGAGGACAATTTCTCGCAAAATTTTGGCTACTCCGCTTCTACTCACGACTAAATCTTCTCTCATTACCTCACCACTGAGGTCCGTTTCCCGCTTATTGCAAGTTCTCTCACAAGATTCTCATATTCCTCATTACCTTCCCGCTGAGGACCAGTCTCTACAACCTAAACTCCACTATGTCTCACCGCTACCCTAGGCAAAAAAGGCAAGTGGGGCCCAGGAACAGAAAATCATCAGCGTAGATCCCCTCTCCGTATCCCAGACTCGGACAACTTGTCTCTTATCGAACAACATCGTCTCAGTCTTATCGATAGGGTGACGAATCGACACATTCAACACCCCAGAGCTTTGGTGGACTATATGATCCTCTACTGGAACCTCGACTCCAGAGTTATCAGAAGAGCACTAGGGTCAGAACTTTTCCAATTCCACTTCAGTCGGAAGCTGGCCTCCAAATATAGGTGTCAAAATGGGCTGTCCATGTCCATAATGGTCCGTCCATTATTATCCAATTTTATTGTGGACAAATCTTGTCTGTGTCCATAAACGCCCAAGACCATAAACATCCAGGCCCATTAACACCCATGTAAAATGGGCTGTCCATGGGTCAATAATTTTTTTGGCAGGAAATTGTGTGTTTCGTGTTTTTTTTTTGCGGGAAATTGTGTTTTCGTATTTTTTGGCGGGAAAATGTGTTTTAACATTTTTGGCAAGAATTGTGTTTTCATATTTTTGACGGAAAAATCGATTTTGCCCTAGATTTTTATACCCATGGGCCGCCCATTGTACAACAGTGTCCGTCCAATTTTGTCCGTGGACCAAATTGGGCGTACACTATTTTAGCCCATTTCAAAAATGGATTATCCAAGGACGGTCCATAATTTGTTGGACATGGACAGACCATGGGCGGCCCGCCCATTTTGATACCTATACCTCCAAACTATTCTTCGAAGATCCCCTTTCCATTTCAAGCGGTGGATGTTCTTCCTTTATAGGTGGGAACCCATTGTTTCCCCCTCCTGCCCATCAACGACCTTCCTCTTCACTACTTAACGGACCAAACAATCTGTACCATTGGGAAGGACTTAGGCTATTTGGAAGCTCGTGAAGTGGAACAAGGACGACTTTGAGTAAGGATTAATGGGCTAGTTCCCTTGGTTATGTCTATGCATATTTATCTACCGAAAGAGGAAATCACAGGGGTGTCCTTCGAGTACGAAAGGCTTGAGAAGCACTGTTTCAAATCCTTCTCCCTCTTACATGAATGTGATTATCCGGAACAAAAAGCATCAACCAACGACAGTATCAAGGTGGGAACTAACCAACAATGTACACTCTCTCGTTTCGAGGAGGACACAAGATGACATGGCTCTCAATCTAAAGACCAACCCAGCAACTCACTAAGACCTCATAAGCAGCAGGCCTCTGATTCTCAGAGACGTCAGCACTCTCGGGACGTTTCTATATATAGGCCGAGTGAGGTCATCATGTCACACAAACATAACATATTTTTTACTCGTCCTCTCAAGCTGGCAGAGAACAAGACCACCAACGATCTCCACCTCGCTACTATAAAGATGGGGATCGAGTGTTGAGCAATAGAGACGTGGGATCTCACTTTCTTGCACCCCGATAGAGACAAGAGGAATCGCGAGGCTCTTCCAGAAGTAGAGCACCTGCACCCTAACACGGAGGCTCTGCCTCTTATCACCAAGACCAAGTTTGCCCTCGAAACTAAGGCAAGGGGAGAGACTCTCAAAGACCCTGCATTGATTAAAGGAACCATGACTCATGAAAAACTCCAGCCCGATCTCAGCTGAGTTCAAAACATACCATCCTCCCCCCCCCCCCCCCACCCGACTCCTCTTGGGTGCTACCGGAACAAAGAACACAGGGGCGATAGTCAGGGAACAGCTCCCAGAGATCCCGCAAACCAGTGTTGGAAAGGTTATCTATTGACACCTCTCTAGACCTCAGTCATAACCGCAGCAGCGGAAGACAACATTTGAGTCAGCTTATGGATGTTCAATTCCAGTATGTGGGTGATAACGCAGGTGAATATCCCCCGCTCCCATCCACTAGTTTACTAGGATCTGGTTCAGCTATCCCTCCCTTGGTTCATGAACATGTCTAAATCAGGGATCACCAAGAGTTTCAGGCCCAGCTCTCTTATCCCCCTCAGTTTTTTGAGGCTCGAGTCCATACCTCGCTCCGCATATCTTCCCCTCAAGACCGCATCACTATTACTATCCCAGAATCTGCAAACTTTGAAGATCCACAGGGTAAAAAGAAGCAACGCAAAGGGATAACTAGGCGAAGCCCCCTCCAAGGAGCGAGGACATGTAAGAGGAATGTAATTAGAAACAAGACCTCGGTTCAGAAAAAGCTTTGTGTAGACACTACACTAGAAGCAAATGGAGAACCCCGTGAGACGCAAGATAACCAGCCAGCAACAACTATCATTCCGGCCATCTTCAAGCCTAAGGCCAAGGCCAAGGCAAAGGTGGATTTTCAGCATCCACCAAATCCTCTTCCTTAGTGGTGGCGGCATGGAACTGTCAGGGCCTTGGAAACAAACTGATAGTTCGACGCATTAGGGGTCTCTCCGTGCAATTTTCCCCTAATATTTTGTTTCTCATGGAGACCAAAAACAAAGATGATGTTTTACTCAATGCATTTAAAGATTTATGGTTTACTAAGCACCACTTGGTCTCTCCGGATGGGACTAGTAGGGGCTAGCCCTTTGTTGGAATGAAGATGTTGATTTAATTTTTTTATCGTCCTCCTCTAATTACATTGATGCAACTATCACTTTCCAAAAATATACCTCCTTTATCACCTTCATCACCTTCATCTATGGATGCCCACAAGTGTATAATAGAGCTGCCTTTTGGGAGCATATTTCCGCCTTAGGCTCCAATAGAGATGAGTCTTGGCTTTTTATCGGTGACTTTAATGATATTATGGATAACTAGGAGAAGAGCGGAGGACATATGCGTAGTGAAGACACCTTCATTTTGTTTTGAAGTTTTGTCTCACAAAACGGGATATGGGACATACACCATTCGGGAGATAGTTTCTCATGGAGGCGCATGACATTCACACTTTATTCAGTCTCGACTAGACTGAGCCATGGCTAATTGAAAATGGTTGGAAATCTTCCCATCAAGGAGAAGGCACTACTTATGGTTTGAGAGTTCGGATCATAGACCCCTTCTCACCTACTTTGATCCCACCAAAAGAAAGGCAAAGAAGATGTTCCATTTTGATCGACGACTTCATGATAATGAAGAGATAAGACCAATCATCAAAGAAACCTGTAATCAAGAACCAAGTTTATCTTTACTCACCAAGTTAAGTCACTGTCGCCAGAGCATTATTGAATGGACTAGTTTAGACCAAAGTGTTTTCCAAAAGTTACTAAGTGTCTCTATCCAAAACAATTGTCCTAGGCATGCCATGAAGCTTAACTATTTCCTTAAAGAATAAACCAGCTACATGAATGGCATCATCAGGTTTATGACAAGGGATGAAATGAGCCATTTTAGAAAATCTGTCAACAACCACAAAGATTGAATCCTTACCAGTTTTTGTTTTAGGTAATCCGATTACAAAGTCCATGGAAATGTCATGCCAAGGATGCAAAAGGATAGGTAAAGGAAAATACAAACCGTGGTTTTGGGTAGTGGATTTGGATTGCTTCCTTGACAAACAAGTCTCGCAAAGAAGAGTTAGGCACGCATAATCTATTTTCATAAAACAAGAAGCCATCGGTCTTGTAATATTTTCCCACACCAAATTTTTCACTAGATTCATAGATATCTTTAAAGTCAGCATCAGCAACATATTGTTCTTTTATTTGCTCAAAACCAAGTAGTTTGACCTCCAAAGAGTTCAAGAGAATGTACCTCCGAGAAAGAGCATCGGCTACTACATTCTCCTTACCTTTTTTGTACTTGATCACGTATGGGAAAGTTTCAATGAATTCAACCCACTTAGCATGTCTTTTGTTGAGCTTATGTTGTCCTTTGAGATGCTTAAGAGACTCATGATCCGTGTGGATGACAAATTCCTTGGGCCATAAGTAATGCTGCCATGTTTGTAATGCCCTAATAAGCGCATAGAGCTCCTTATCATAAGTTGGGTAGTTGAGTGTGGCGCCTTCAAGTTTTTCACTAAAATAGGCTATGGGCTTTTGATCCTGCATAAGAGCAGCACCAATACCAATTCTTGAAGCATCACATTCAACCTCAAAGTTTTTATCGAAATTAGGGAGAGATAGAACCGGGGCGTGTGTAAGCTTGTCTTTCAAGGTTTGAAACACGGCTTCTTGAGCTTGCTCCCAGTTGAATCCAACATTTTTCTTGATGACCTCAGTAAGTGGTGCTGCTATAGTGCTGAAATCCTTGACAAACCTCCTATAGAACCCGGCAAGGCCATGGAAGCTTCTTACTTCACTTACATTCTTTGGACTTGACCACTCTTTAATTGCTTGAATCTTTTCCTCATCAACCTTAATGCCATCTGCACTTACCACAAAACCTAGAAACACAAGGTTATCCGTTCCAAAAGTACATTTATTAAGGTTGGCATACAAGGTTTCCTTTCTAAGTACTTCCAACACTTTCTTAAGGTGATCCATGTGGTCATCTAGGTTGCGGCTATAAACTAAGATGTCATCGAAATAAACAACCACAAAACGACCTTTGAATGCTCTAAGGACATGATTCATTAATCTCATGAAAGTGTTAGGTGCGTTTGTTAACCCAAAAGGCATGACTAACCATTCATACAATCCATGTTTAGTTTTAAATGCCGTTTTCCATTCATCCCCTTCTTTCATCATAATTTGATGATATCCGCTTTTAAGATCTATCTTTGAAAAGATGCTAGAGCCATGCAATTCATCAAGCATATAATCTATTCTAGGTATAGGATGGCGATACTTTACAGTGATATTGTTGATGGATCGGCAATCGACACACATCCTCCAACTTCCATCTTTGTTAGGGACAAGTAGAACGGGTACGGCGCAAGGAATCATGCTCTCATGGATATGTCTTTTTCCATTACTGAGTGACTTATTGTTGAAGCTCCTTGGTCTCTACCGGGTTGGTCCTATAGGCGGTTTTGTTTGGAAGAGAAGCTCCGGGCAAAAAGTCAATTTGGTGCTCTATTTCTCGGATGGGTGGTAATCCACGTGGATTCTCCTCTGGGAACACATCTCGGAATTCCTGAAAAAGAAACTGAATTTTGCTAGGTAGATCCGACATGGTTTGGTTAGTTTTAAGGAATTCTTTAAATAGAAAGAGTAGGACTGTCGAGTAACTCCCTGTTTGAGATTTGACCATAAGATTGGTCGGCTGCTTTGACTTGGATTCGGTAGTGGTTTTGTGTCTCTTCAAGGCGATTTGATCCAAATGAACCTCTTGTGGAGTTAATGATACTAGGATATTTTTCTTGCCCTTAAACTCAAATGAGTACCGGTTAATGAAGCCATCGTGCATTACTCTTCGATCAGATTGCCATGGTCTTCCAAGTAATATGTGTCCAGCATCCATGGGTAAGATATCACATAACACTTCATCCTCGTACTTCTCTATGGACAATGGCACTAGAACCTGGTTTTGCACTTCCAATTCTCCGTCATCATTAAGCCATTGTAGCTTATACGGTTTAGCTCTTTTAATGACTTCTATTCCAAGTTTCTCTACCATGGATTCACTTGCCACATTAGTGCAACTTCCCCCATCAATCACTAGACTGCAAACCTTCTCGTTCACAAGGCAACGGGTGTGGAATAAATTTTCCCTTTGTTCACTCTTCTCGGACTTGGAATGTAGATTCAAAGTTCGCCTTGTAACCAATAATTTACCCACCATGGGCATCGCAACATGTTCTTCCACCGATTCAGCCTCAGAAAGTTCTTCTTCCGATTCTAACTCTCCGTTGGCTCGGATGACTATGGTTCGTTTGTTGGAGCAGGCTTTTGAATAGTGTCCAAAACCCTTACACTTGAAGCATTGTCTTTCCCTGGTCTTGGTACTTAAACCCTTATCAATGCCCTTAAGACGTGGCTCTTCTGGTTTAGTTTTAGGGAATGGCTTGTAATCCTTGATCGGCTTGTCTTCTCTAGTTAGGTTGAACCTGGGTGGATTATATCCGAGTCTTGGGTTCCTTCGCTTCAGTTGTTTCTCAAACATGATAGCCTTGTGGAGAAGCTCCTCCATTTATACATAATGATGAACTTCAAGCCGTTCTATAACTTCCCGGTTAAGGCCGCCCATAAATCTAGCCATAGTGGCTTCATTATCCTCTTGAACATCGGCCCTAGTCAGCAAAGTTTCTATCTCCTTATAGTATTCTTCTACGGACTTGCTTCCTTGAGATAGATTCCTCAGCTTTAGGTGTAGTTCTCTATGGTAATGGCTTGGTACGAACCGCTTCCTCATAATGATCTTCATTTGGTTCCATGTTTGTAAAGGAAGATCCCCAGCCCTTCTCCTCGAAGTTACCAGCTGATCCTACCAACTTAGAGCATAATCCTTGAATGCGGTTGGAGCTATGGGAACCTTATGGTCTTGTGTGAACTCCCTACAGTCAAAGACTATCTCCACTTTCTTTTCCCATTCTAGGTATTCTTCCGGATCATTGGTTCCATGGAAAGGTGGAATCTTGAGTTCAAGACTGGCTAAGGGGTCTGATTGGCTTGGTTATTTCTAAGGGGTTGATCCTCTCTTGGTCGTCTTCTCCTTGAATGATGTGATCTAGAGGATTGGCTATAGTATTTCTCAGCATCAGAAGGCGGTGGTTGCCTCCTAAGTCGGTCGTTGATGGATCTTTCTAACTCAGCCCTCATGGTCGCCATGCTTTCATCCATCATGGCTCTAAAAGAATCGAGAAGTTGTTTGTTGGAGTTTGCGGAATCCTCTTCATCATGGCTCGTTTCCACCATGGTATCTGATCAGATTCAAACAAGTAACAAGTAAAACTGCTCAAGATGTAACAATCTCAATGATTCGGCAAGTTTGCATGAAGGCCAAGCGACAGTTTTGTTTGATCGAACTGAGAAAATTGTCAAAACATGTTCAAAAATTTTAGAAACAATTTTCTCAAATACTAAACTCTTTTTCAAAACAGACCCAACCGATCTTATGATTTTAGCGCTTAAATCGAATTTATAAAAATCCAAACACCAAAAATCGCAGAAAGCGTTTTCACGAAAAAGACGTGAAGATGATCGGTCAGATAAAAATATCAATTTTATAACTGGATTTTTGAAAACATAGACTCGTAAAAGACTCTTTTGAAACTGGATTCACGATTTTATCAAACACCAAATATTTATGAAAATTCGAACAGTCACAGACAAATTCGATCAGAAGGTAAAGAGGTGTATTGAGTGGGTGAGACACAACCTGGTGTGGAGTTTGCTCTGATACCACTTGATCTGATCCTGGGTAGGATCAAGTCCTAGGATGATCTCCAACAGGTTGCAAGAACTCGTAAATGGTAGTTAGGTTGCGGAAATGGGGTTTCACAGGAATGCGAGGGGGTCTATCGTGAGTTGAATCGGGCGGATCGTGGTTTGGTGACGAAGGTTGACACGTAGGGCGACGAAAGATGGAACGAACGATGGAATGATGATCGGGATGGGGATCGGCATGAGGATCGTCACAAAGGTCGGTACGAAGAACATCACGAGGATCGGACGAGGAATCGACACGAGGATCGGACGAGGATTCGACATGAGGATCGGACGAGGATCGTCACGAGGTGAAGATGGTGGAACACGAGGGTGGATCGATGCGATACTTCCAAAGGTGATGAACGACTTTTAGACTATCAAACTTGTTCAGGATAGGGTAAGGACCTAATGCTTCGAACAAGGGGTGGAGGTGAATTATACTTCTTAAGGACTATGGAGAATCCTTAGACTATCGAGACTTGCTAGGCGTGAAGGAATAAAGAACTGAACACTTTAAGCAAGCGAGTTTGATTAAAAAAGTTATGAGAAATATTTTTATTAAGATGTTTGATGATTGAAAAGAAGAGAAGAGGCGGATACATATAGGGTTCATGGTACATGAAACTTAACAAAATACAACTCTTGGAATTCTACAACATTTAAGCCATATTTTGAACGCTTTGACTGAACCCTTGAATGCATTTTCCGCGGCTTGGAGAAGGAAGAAATGGGCCTGGTTTATCAAGAGGCTTTGAGGATAAGTGATGAGGCCTTGTCTCATTAAAAACCTTGTTTGGAAAACCCATTGGGACAAAACCAAACGAAGGGAAAAAGAGTACAAGCTCATTACCTCTCTTGATAAACATTTAGGGGGCTTGTATCACAACCAATGTGGTTGGATTAGCATCTCCTAAACTGCCCAGTATTGTGTTAAGGAGGTGTTGCAAAGTTGTCTTGAGCTTGGCTTGCTTGGACCGAGTAATAGGGCCAAGGGAAAGGTCCAAATCTTCATCTTCATGTTCTTGTTCCGGTTCATGCTGTGTCCCTTGATCCTCATTGTTTTCCTTGTCCACTTGTGGCTCCGGTTCAAGCTCCTTGCTGCCCATGCTCACATCACAAAAGAACTCAGAATTCACTTTAATTAACTCCCTACATTCATTAAGAGTTGCGTGACCATTCTCATCAGAAGGTATAATTCAGGGTGGACGGCACTTGGTATGAAAGGGCTTTTTCGTTTTTAAGTGGAGGAGTTATAATGTTTAGGGCTTACCGATGACTTGAAAGTGCAGATGTAATTGCAAGAGAGTATGAACCCATTGATGTTCACAGTTTCCAACCACTTATTCGTATAACAGCTCACTCCTTTTCTTCTTTTTCTTCCTTTAGCTCCCCCAGACTTAGATTTTTCTGTGGGGTTCTTTGCAAATGGCTCCATATTTTCTTTAAAAGCGATCCATCTTCCTTGGGATTATTACCTGTGCTATGAGATTCTTTTATTTCGTAACCGTTTCCTTTCCTTTCGTCTTTCTTTTTCTCCTTTATTTTTTACCAAAGGTGTAGGCAAATAATGGCATCACAGGAAATTTTTCTAACCTCGCTTCCAACCTTCGTGTGATCATCTCTTTCAAAGTAAAATAATGGGGTCATTGGAAATTTTCCTACCCCTTTACTCAAGAGAAAGTCATCTCATCTTTTCTATTTTTTTTTCGAAAGGGGAAACAGTACATATTTGGACAAGTCTCATATGCACGAAATAGGTACCTTTTTATGTCGAATTCTAGGGTAGAATAATCTCTAGACCAAATATTCACATTCTCTTTTTAGTTCTCCGAAGCCTCCTTCTTCAGTGGCAAGAAAACTGTGTCGGAAATTTTTCTCTAGCGTTTCTGCAACTTATCTGCCAGACGAGAAGGAAAAAGAGAGTGATATGAGGTCTGAAAACAAGGTTATGGTTTAAGTGTGGGAACCACTAAAAATAAGAGGCCATTCAGGATCAGTAGATGATGATAAAAAGGATAAGAAGCCCTGAATGTGCTGCTCCTTTCCCTGATCTAATACCTCTAGTGAGAAAGAATTAAAGTCAGTATTAAGGTTCAAATCAAATGGAGTTAACATCAGATCCAACCAAGTCTCCGTAAGATGAAACTTCAGGGGAGAGGTCCTGCAGTGAGGTCCTAGGTATTGTCTGTTCTTTAGCGAATTCTGAAAAACTTGTCCTTAGGAAATAGATCAAAACATATATAAGATCGAAATCATCATACCATAAGGTCATCATTTCCTACAAAGCTTTGACTCAATAAATAAAAAGAAAATCGATTCGATAAAATAAGAAAAATTATTGATGTAAAAAGTGGAAAAAGTTCTCAAGTCAACAAAATAGAAAGTAGCATTAGTATAGGATGAAACATCATTCCCGCCAGACTTAAATCACACTGTCCTCGGTGGGAAAATAAAAAAGAGACATGGATTAAAAATCATAAAGAAAGAGTTAAAGTTTAAGAACAATGTCACCTCATAGTAAATTGTTGGAGACTAACCGGTATTTCTTTCTTTTTGTTGCTTGACATCAAATGAACTTGGTTTAGTTCATTGAATTCTTGTTGATAAATCTCTAGTGCATCTTTTCTGAGACAAAAACCTAAAAACCATCGATAATTTTGGTAAATAAAGAAAATAAAAACAAAGCTAAGTATAGGATGGTGGTGGTAGTGATGGTGAGATGGTGGTGGTGATGTCTCATTATTGTCGAATCGGCCACGGTCAGAGATCCTTGCCGTGGTGACAATTGTTGCATGTGGTGGGTGCATGTGGTTTTGATATTTCATAAAACTTACAGGGATTTCTTTCCGGGAAAAATCCAGTTAGGCATGGTTGTGAAGTATGGTCGATGGTACTGCTCTTTTGCATCATTCACGGTTTGTGTCAACGGACGAAAAGGTTTTAGACGGCTCAGAATTGAAAAACTCGATGATCGGAACTAGGTGTGACGACCTTGGTCAAGGAACTCATGACCGAGGTGGGCCTTAGTGATGATCTCGGTCACAGTTCTTGTGACCGATGCTGGCTTCCTTCACGACCTCAATCACAGGCCTTGTGACCGATGTCAGCTGTTTCCTCTTCGTTCTTCTTCAGCTGGCCTTGCTATCTTTTCCTTGCTTTTTTTATCAACCTAGTCCAATGATAGCATAGTTTATAGTGAAGTTCTTTGATGTCGTCGTATAAACATGGTTCTGCGGAGGGTCTTGTTGGGAATCTTATAATCTAGCCCATTCATGGCTATTTTTCTTTCGATCATTGTCTCCAGTATACTTATATTACTTGAGAATATGGATTCCTAAATTACTTCTGCAAAGAAAAACTTCCAATGGTATGATGGTTCGTGTTATGTACCTTGATGCTGACAATATCTTAAACTACTTCAATCATGGACTAGTTTTCTCTGGGCATTTTCTTCAAAGCAATGATATTACCAGTGAATAGTGAATCTTGGATGATTCTGACAACTTTGAATTTCATCGGATTATACGACCTATTTGGTAGAGGCTGCCAATCTAGAGAATCCAATCTCTTTTATCAAAACTTTCTCGATCATTACTCCTGAAATATCCTCATATCATTGAACATTCAATCTTAAATCATTTAATCGAACCAATTTAATTTGTGAGACACTTTCTTGGATTCTGCAGTCGCAGTATGGCTATGGAACGGTCGTGGTACGTCTGCAGTATGGTCCATGGAACAAACGTTGCCAATATTGGGATCCAAGCTCCCTTTTCCAAAATTTCCTCCATGAGCACTCCCAATATGTCCAACTTATTGGCGGATATTCGATCATAGCTCATTTGATTGAGTGGATTTGGTTATTGGCACTCCTTTGTGGATTTCACCATCGCGGAACAGCTGGGGAATGGTCGAGGTGCTCAAAAGTTGACAATCATCAAATCCATATCACATTTATAAAATTTCCTCGACTATTACTCCCAATATACCCTATTTATCATTGAATAATTGATCATAGATCATTTGATTTGTGGCAACAAGATGTGAAAAACATGATTGCAGCTTAGTATGGTCGGCCCTAGCTCTATCATTGATCTTGTTGTGGTTTGGAAAGGTTGGGAAAGTGTGTATGGCCATGGAGATGTGGATAGATGACTTAGGAATGCTCGATGAGATCAAAGGATGATTGAAATAGTCGGGAGTCGTCATTGATGTGGACCTCAGTCACAAGTCACGTGACCTAGGTCAGCTCTTTACACGACCTCGGTCACGGACCTCTTGCCCTGGGATGGTCTTTCATGCCACCTCGGTCACGGGTATTGTGACCTAGGTCTGCTCTCTTCGCTTCTAAATCTCTTTCTTCTTTTCTATTTTCTTTTTATATTTTTATGAAAAACTTAATACAAAACATGAAAACACCAAAAGCAAAAGAAAATTAAAACTAAAAATGAAATGAAAACTTACAAGTGGGTAGCCTCCCACTAAGTGGTAGCCGGTTAGGCTTGAGAAAAAGTAGCCTCGGGAATTGTTGTTCCTTTGGTTCATTTGATATCTTGATAGTCAGCGCCAGCTTCTATCAAAAGTTGTCCTTTAGCGGCTGTCTTAAAGACTTTTGCTTGAAGAAGAACTTCCTTGGTGTGCCTTATCATTTCTTTGATTTGTTCTGTGCTTTCCTTTCTAAGCTCAGGAGGCACTATGATCTTTATCTTCGAAATTTGAGGCTGCTCAGGTGGCTTGGATGGTAGCTTCCAAGTTCTCTTTTTAACACTCTTGCTTCTTATCTTGGTTTTGTCGATATTCGGATCCATTGATTTTTCATCGAATGGTGGGGCTTGAAGTTTGGTTGCAGAAAGTGCTCGATAGTAAAACTTCTTGTTAACGTTGGAAAATGTTATCCTCTTGTTATTGTGGTCGATGATAGCACCAATTGTTGCAAGGAACGGCCTTTCCAAAATCAAAGGTCTCTTAGTCCTTTCATCCATCTCTAGGATGTGAAAATCTGTAGGGACTATGCAGTCCTCTACCACTAGTTTCAAGTCGCGGACTAATCCATCAGGGATTTTCTGTGATGAATCTCCAAAAAAAAGACTTAAGTTGGACGGAGACACGTCTCTAAGTCCAAGTCTTTCAGCAACATTTCTTGCCATAACATTAAATTAGCACCAAAATCACAAAGAGAGTTAGAGAATTTGATGCCTGTTATGGAGCAAGAGCAGACAAAATATCCAGGGTCTTCTACATTCGGTAGACTCCTTAGAGGGTAGCGTTTTGGCTCGTCTTCATCCATGGTTCATGTCATATGGACCATGTTCTAAAAGCGGTTCTAAAATGGCTTTGATTGCTGCGGATAGTTCTGATCTTGAGGGTTCTCCACATTCGGGTTCTTATAGGAAAGGTTAGAAGTGTTCTGGAAGTTGTTGTTGAAGTTTTTGTTGTATCCACGGTTCTGGTAGAAACCTTGAGTACCAACATAGTTAACATCTTCTTCTTGATCGAATGAATCATCAAACTCTTGTAAAGAATCACTGTTTTTGTTGTCAATCGTCTCGCAAACATTGACTACGCGTTGTTGGTTCCTTGGAAGTTGGCTCATCTTGTTATTAAGCTTGGTGATCTGCTTAGCATCAGAGTCACTAGAACCGATTTTTCTATCAAAATCAGTGCAAGTGTTGCTACTACTTGCAGCAAGATTATCGATAAGAGCTCGCCCTTCGAAAACAGCCTCAGTAGTGAAGTCTCCATTTCTGGCCGTGTTGAGTGAGAGTTGAATTCCCCTTGAATCACCCTATAAAACCCAACAAAGAGAACTACTCTCTCATGATGTACAGAAACGCAATAGATATCATAAAGAACAACATCATAAACGATTCAATAAATCAAAGGGGGGTTCAAGGGAAACTTCTCTAGATCTCACAGAAACCTTAAAGCATAAGGTTAAGTATTTATAGGCCTTGGGGTGTAGAAAGTTGGTTTTAGGATTTTTGTGGTAAAACTCAGCGTTTTGGGCAAGCATGGAGGAAGACTTCTGACCTCGGTCACGAGAATTATGACCGAGGTGATGATGAAGGCTGGCCTAGGTCACGGGACCTATGGTTGAGGTTACCAAGAAGCTTGATCTCGGTCACACTCCTTGTGACTGGTGTTGACAAAGCTTTCCAATTGGCTGAATGGATTGCTTTGATTCTTTTCCCAGGTGAATCTTGACTCTTCTAGCTTTGCATAGACACCAAGATCTCTGGATTTGCTGCATGGGAAGGTCTTTAACGAATGCCAAACTTGTGATGCTTTGGAACTGCCTTAAAAAGGGTTTTGCTCAACTTTATGTCTTTTTTGCTCCAAAACATCTAAAAGGCTCCAGGAAGTTGAAATGGCGGAAAAGGGCCTTGAAATTTCTATAATCACTTGTTTCTTCATTAAAACCCTGAAAAAAACATATAAAAAGTTTGCAAAAATACCATGTTATTATGAGTTCGGAAGTACCAGCCTAGCTTCTCCAACTACCGGACGGGTGAACTCATAGATGTAGCCCTGGTTTGTCCTCATGCTGTCTATGAGGTTCTGCTTTGTGAAGTTTCTGAGGTCCAACCATTTTGCTTAATATGGTTCTGACACCAACTCCAAATTAGCAGCATGAAGGATTGGAATGTTATCCGTCCCATAGTGAGCTCCCCCTTCTTTCCGTTCCTGTGTAGCTTGGCTGCCCAATCCCTTACCACACGAACTGATCAAGCATAACCATAGTGAGACCTGTGTCTGCTCTATCCCCCTTGAAGATCTTGTCATTCTTTGCATAGTTCAACCCTTCCAAAAGTGCTAAGTCCAGCATCTGAACTCGCTCTCATTCACATTTCCCATGAACTTTCTTTCGAAGAGCGTGCTCGCAAGTGGCTTGTGGAAATACCTAATGGCCGGGTTTCTGATTTGAGCGCTTTTAGAACGCGCTGAACTGTAGTTTTTCTTCCCAGCTATGCTCTTCCACAATGCTTGCAGCTTAGCCTTGTAAAAGTCTTGCTGCGTTTTTGGCCCAGAGGGGAAGTTAAAATGTTGTCTATCTGGCTGATCGTGAGGAGAAAACCCTTTTTGTTCATTTTGAAGGTAAAGAAGCCTATCTCTTCAGCATGTTATCCATTATCCACTGCTTCTTACTCATCTTCATAGAATTGTACGTTTAGGGTGGCAAGAAACTGATAGGTCTCATCCTTCTTACCAGCAAAAGGATTGCTCATGAAGGTGCCTAGATGGCATGACTCGAATAGATGTCCGACATCTCTGGAGATTCCAAGTGCTGCCATGGTTTCAAGATGTGGATATTATGTTCCACTGAAGTTCATTCTTGAGAGAGAATCATAGAACTCTTCTGTGGTTGGCTGTTGCCTCTGGAGTTTCTTGGCCTGCCTCTTAAACATCTTAGGAACCTCAACTTCCTCAGCTTCACTTTCCAGGTCCTCATCAACCAGCCCAGGTCGCTTCTCTCTTGAAATGTCTCTTCTGTCCTTGGAATACTGCCTGACCATCTCCTCATCATCCTGTTCCATAGGTTGGTTTCCTTGATCGGATCCTCTTCTTTCTGCAAATCCCCGTGCTAATGCCCTCAGCTGATAATCTTGGTAGGGATTGCTTCTACATTGGATACCTGAAATGCATAAAACCCTGAAAGAATTAGTCGTATATAATAACTTGATTGGAATAACTCGGTCTAACCAATCGAGTCAAGTGAAAAAAAAATTCACCCGAGTTCTTACATCGAGTTCACTGACTCGGTTTGACACACTGAGTGGTTTGATCGAGTCAGTGATTCGCGAATCAAAACTTTCAAAACCCTATCTCATTAAGCCAATAGCAAGCAATCAACAACATATAAACTGTAATTATCAAGGATCAAGCATATTAGCATGGATTAAACAAGATTGGAAATCCAACTCTAGCAAGAACAATTTCCCATAATTTTCATAAACATGTCTAATCTCATCAATTCAAAGCAATGGATGATAAATACTAATAGAATAAGCCGAATTCGAAAGAAAATTCAAGTTTTACTATGAATTGAGTGAGTAATTTAAATTCAAATTCAAGAACATTCAAACTCTAAACCTAGAAAAACCTAGGAAGTTCTTCAATTAATGATAGATTCGACCATACACACTGTTTCTAAAAGCATATTCATTCAGTTCAAGCATTAATTAAGCGGATTCAACAAGTTTTAAACATGCAAAACTCAGAATTCAATCAATCTCAAAACCCAGAAACACACAAAAACAAGAAATTCTTAAAGATTTGAATGTACGTAGGATTCTTACGTGGACCTCGTTGACTTGAGTTGACTGAACATTTTTAGAAACTGAGTTTGAGAGATCGAGTTAAAAACTGAAAGTACTTTGAAAACATTGAATCTAGAGAGGAATGTATATGAAATCGCAAATAATGGTGTGATGAAGAGGAGGGGTGTATGACACCTATTTAAAGAGAGGAGGATAAGCTAAAAAACAAAAACCCTAGACCCCACTCGAGCTCCAAAGCCGAGTTTAGTGTAAAATTCAAATTTAAATTTGAAATTCAAACTCAAATACACATGATTAAGAGGGAATTTTGACTCGGTTGACTGACTCGGTCAGCTTAACTCGGTTTGATTGCCTGATTAGTTCGTTGACTGAGTCTGAGTTTGCACTCGATCAACATGACCGAGTTCTGCCAATCGAGTCCATACCTGGACCAAACACTTTGCCTAACTAGAGTTCTTGATCGAGTTCTATAGACCGAGTTCATCTTTAACTTTTCCAACACTTACTCCTTAACCTCCTATGCATAAACCTAGAGCTTAAGACCTGATCAACACAATAACTAGAAAACACATCAACAATAACAAGAAATTTAAAGCAAGGAATATACACAAGGATAGTCATGTGACTTTCTCCCGAGTGAGCTTGTTTTAAGTCGCTAAGCTTGACTTCTTACACTCTTTCGATGTTTGATTTACTTGCTGCGCAAGATGCCCATGTTTCTTCTGTCATCTGCTATACAGATTGTCTAACTCTTGTGGGTTTTCTCAACTCTGGCGGATCTTCGAACGAACTTCAGAATATCCTTCCTGATGTTTGATTTATCTCTTTATCTTTTTCTTCGATCTTGTTTGCTACATTCCTAGAACATTAAATTCTGCAGCTGACCTACTAGCTAAGGCAGCTCTTGTAACAGAACTTGGCTCTTCTTTCATTGGAGTGTGAGCGATTTTATCTATAAAACATCAAATGGTTGCACAAAAAAAAATAAAAAAAATAAAAAATAAGGATAACTAGTACGTGTTTTCTACTTTCTTTTCCACCTAATTAATTTTGGATGTTGTATATTTGCCAAATTATACCCATACTGCGTAAATCTACTCTCTATTTTTATACTAATTTTAGCAAAGTTGTTTTAAATTATATCAGATTTATAGTTGAATTTGTGATTCAAATTTGTTGTATTCTATATTGGAAATAAATATCCCACATCGAAAGTTGGACAGAGATCCCGAGTAATATATAAAAGATATGGGTCAATCTACTTATTGTCAATTGATTTTGAGTTGGAAGCTCATAATCTAATATGGTATTTGAGCCCGATCACACGCTGTCCAACCCTATCCATAATCGGTCCGATCCAAAATTTGGTCTGCCGATCCTTTTCCAAATATATCAAGATCAATGGTTAGAGAAGATATGCTAATTGATTTTAAGTTGGAAGCTCATAATCTAATATTCTATTGTATATTTATTTTTCTAAGAATTTAAGCTGTTTTATAATAAAATCGCCTTGGCACAGCTCTAAGTGAGCCCACCAAATCTTCTTGTACTTAGGTACTTTTTGTTTAAGTTTCATGAATCTGATCCCATGTCTATTTGGAGGAGCAAAGTATTTTGAATTCTTCTGTACCATGCTTCCAGGGAGTGAGATCTGGCCCAGCAAAGGGTGATGATGGTGGTGAAGAGTGATTCTTAACAGCATTCCATGGAGATGACGATCAACTATGACAACAACGGAAGTTCCACCTTAATTTTATCCTGACTCACCCATTAGTCAACGAATAATATACAAACAACTTTTATATTTATTTGTTGTAACAACTTTTTTGGTTTTACGGGCCATCTTTTTATAAAGAATGTCATGTTTTTATTAGTCTTTTCCTAACATCTTGTGCTTGAAATCAGATCTATAATAAATTTATACCTTCAATTATTAAGAATTTTTTAATGAAAAATATGCTACTAATAAAAAAAAATAACGTAACCCTTCATGACAAAAAAAAAACAATAACTTAACCTTTCATGACAATAATAAAATAACTTAGGTTGATATATATTCTTAGTAAAGAAATTATTTTTTCTTTACAAACTATGAATATATATATATATATATATAATATTAGACAAGCATCACTAATATATTTGAGCAAAGAATAACTTGATATAGTGATATATATAATATTCTACAAATGTATATGTAACGAAAACTCGTAAGATAACATAAAACATATATAGAAAATTTTGAAAGTGAAAGGATAACTCATTTCAATATGTTAAACAACAACACATCAATGAAGATACTTTTCGAAAATTATTTATTCTATACAACACATGGGCAAAAATGTGATGGGTGCAATCTTGGTAAAGACTACCATAGTAATGGCTATCGTTGCCTTCGTTGTTCTCTATTCTTTCACAAGGAGTGCACCGATTCACATCTTGAGATTTACAACCTCCTTCACCCACAAAATTCTCTCCACATCAAAGTAGTTGCAGAAAATGAAGATGTCCATGGAGAACGCAAGCTTTGTTGAGGTACTTTACCAAAAATGTATTATTATTGTTCCATCTGTGAGTTTGCCATCGATTTAATATGCTCAAAGAAAGAAGTTGTGTCATCGTTTGACACACCAAATATACACGAACATTGTTTATCCCTTGTTCCAAAGATGATCAAGTTTATGTGTCATCTGTGTGGGAAGCTTGATGATCGGTTCCCTTATGTATACAGTTTATGTGATTTGAGTTTTCACAAAGACTGCGCTGAATCTACATTAGAGATCACCTCTCTTGTCACCCTAAACATCCTTTCAATCTTCTAAATTGTGTTCCAGACTACACCAAAGGAAAATGTTGTTTGTGTGGAAAGAAGATTCATAACGTGTTTTATTATTGCTCTTTTTCTAACTTCGGTGTAGATGTCAAATGTGCAAAGAATCCACCCCCTTTCAACATTGTCAACTATAAGGTTCATGACCATCAATTTATTCTTATGCCGCAACGAAACTTTGTTTGTAATGCTTGTGGAATGGATGATGATCAGAATCCATATGTGTGTCTTCAATGCAGTTTTATGATCCATAGAAAATGCATTTACATGCCATGTATCATAAAGATCATTCATCATGCTCACCGTATTTTTTACAATCATTCCCTTAACGCCAGATATTGGGAATGTCAAGTGTGTCATAAAGAGATTAGTTGGACAAGTGGGGCTTATTCTTGTTCGAAATGTCCTGATTTGGCAACTCATTTGAGATGTGCCACATCTCTTAGGATTTGGGATGGGATTGAACTTCAAAACATACCGAAAGATTCTTTTGCATCATTTGTCAATATGTTTGCAAAGGCTTTTATTACATAAATTCTGATAACTCAATTACCCTAGCTGTGCGTTGTGGTTCCATTCCCGAGGCTCTTATCCATGAATGTCATCAGCATCCACTGTACATCGACACATCAGGAGAAAAATTATGTAAAGCTTGTGGAGACAAGGTTACTATAGTTTTTAGTTGTGTGGAATGTGAATATTTTTTGGACATTAAATGCTCTATCTTGCCAAAGATGGTAAAACACAAATATGATAAATATCATTTTCTTTCTCTATGCTATGGAATAAACATGAGGGACACAATTTTACTGGTGCGGGATCTGCGAGGAAGAACTAAATCAAGAAAAATGGTTTTCTTCATGTGATGATTGTGCCATAACTTTTCATATCAAATGTACGCTAGAAGAATACATATAGATGGCACTGAGAGCTACACCAAATATTTTTACCTCTCGAGACCTAACTCAAGTGGTTACCAACAATCGTATAACTCGACCCGTTTGCGACAATTGTAACTCTCGCTGTCCATTCCCTTCCATTACAAAGTATTACTATCCTCCTGTTGAGAAGACATTTTGTTCCCAGCAATAATGGTTTATGAGCCTTGACATTGATAGTTCCACCTTAATTTTATTCTGACTCACCAATTAGTCAACGAATATACGAACAACTTTTATATTTATTTGTTGTAACAATTTTTTTGGTTTTACTGTCCATCTTTCTATATAGATGTCATATTTTTATTAGTCTTTTCCTAACATCTTGTGCTTGAAATCAGATCTGTAATAAATTCATACCTTCAATTATTAAGATTTTTTTTAATGAAAAATATGCTACTAGATAAAAACAAAATAACGTAACCCTTCGTGACAAAAATAGATTAACTTAGGTGGATATATATTCTTAGTAAAGAAATTCTTTTCCCTTTAACTATGAATATATATAATATTAGACAAGCATAACTAATATACTTAAGAAAAGAATAACTTAATATCGTGATATATATAATATTCTGCAAAAGAAAAAAAGGTACTTAAAATGTATATATATAACGAACACTCTTAAGATAACATAAAACATATATAGAAAATTTTGAAAGTGAAAGGATAACTCATTTCAATATGTTAAACGACAACACATCGATGAAGATACTTTTAGAAAATTATTTATTCTATACAACACATGGACAAAAATGTGATGGGTGCAATCTTGGTAAAGACTAACCATAGTAATGCCTATCATTGCCTTCGTTGGTCTCTTCTTTCACAAAGAGAGCACCGATTCACATCTTGAGATTTACAACCTACATCACCCACAGAATTCTCTCCACATCAAAGTAGTTGCAGAAAATGAAGATGTCTATGGAGAATGCAAGCTTTGTAGAGGTAATTTACCAAAAATATATTATGATTGCTCCATCTTTGAGTTTGCCATCGATTTAATATGCTCAAAGAAAGAATTTGTGTCATCGTTTGACACACCAAATATACACGAACATCATTTCTCCCTTGTTCCAAAGATGATCAAGTTTATGTGTCATCTGTGTGGAATGCTTGATGATCGGTTCCCTTATGTATGCAATTTATGTGATTTGAGTTTTCACAAAGACTGCGCTGAATCTACATTAGAGATCACCTACTCTTGTCACCCTAAACATCCTCTCAAGCTTCTAACTTGTGTCCGAGACTACACCAAAGGAAAATGCTGTTTGTGTAGAAACAAGATTCATAACGTGTCTTATTATTGTTCTTTTTGTAACTTCGGCTTGGATGTCAATTGTGCAAAGACTCCCCCCCCCTTTCAGCATTTTCAACTATTAGGCTCATGAGCATCAACTTATTCTTATGCTGTAACAAAAATTTATTTGTAATGCTTGTGGAATGGATGATGATCAGAATCGATATGTATGTCTTCAATTCAATTTTATGATCCATAGAAAATGCATTGACATGCCACGTATCATAAAGTTCAATCATCATGCTCACCGTATTTTTTACAATCATTCCCTTAATGCCAGATATTGGGAATGTGAAGTGTGTCATAAAGAGATTAGTTGGACATCTGGGGCTTATTCTTGTTCAACATGTCCTGATTTGGCAATTCATTTGAGATGTGCCACATCGCCTAGGACTTGGGACAGGATTGAACTTGAAAACATACTGAAAAATACTTTAGAGGTGAAATCATTCGAGGTGATAGGTGAAGGAGTTATTAAACATTTCGGTCAAGATAAGCATGCTTTAAGTCTTAAAGAAGATATTGATGCTGATGATGAAAGCATGTGTTGTTATGTATATGCATGTCCCATCTTTCCTGGTTTATTCTGTGATTCCATGGAATGTAATGATTTCCTTATTCATCAAAAATGTGCTTATCTCACAAAAGACAAAAAGGATCCCTTCTACAAGATGCCAATTACTTTCATTCAAGGAGGATTGGGCGATTCTTTCTCTTTCTTTTGCATCATTTGTCAATATGTTTGCCAAGGTTTTTATTACAAAAATTCTGATAACTCAATCACCCTAGATGTGCGTTGTGGTTCCATTCCTGAGGCTTTTATCCATGAATGACATCATCATCCATTGTACATAAACACAGCAGAAGAAAAATTCTGTAAAGCTTGTGGAGACAAGGTTACTATAGTTTTTAGTTGTGTGGAATGTGAATAATTGTTGGACATTAAATGCTCTATCTTGACAAAGATGGTAAAACACAAATATGATAAACATCATTTTCTTTCTCTATACTATGGAATAAACATGAGGGAACAATTATACTGGTGCGAGATCTGCGAGGAAGAAGTAAATCAAGAGAAATAGTTTTATTCATGTGATGATTGTGCCATAACTTTTCATGTCAAATGTATGCTAGGAGAATACATATGGATGGCACTGAGAGCTACACCGAAACTTTTTACCTCTTCAAACCTAACTCAAGTGGTTGCCAACAATCGTATAACTCAACCCGTTTGCGACAATTGTAACTTTCGCTGTCAGTTCCCTTCCATTTTAAGGTATTATTTTCCTCAATGTTGGTTTATGAGGCTTGATATTGATAGTTCCACCTTAATTTTATCCTGACTCACCGATTAGTCAACCAATATTCAAACAACTTTTATATTTATTTGTTGTAATAACTTTTTTGGGTTTATGGTCCATCTTTTTATACAGAATGTCATTAGTCTGAAATAAAAAACAATTGTGTAAATTATCAATAATGCCTAAATTCAAACATTTCATCTTGTGTATATTATCAAAGGTTATTGAAATTATAACTAGATTAAATACACGAGGAATTAAAATTGACAAGAAATATCAAGATGTTGTTTGGTCAATGAAATCATCATTAATCATCTAATATTTACTTGTCTTGTATCACACCAAACGTTGAGATTGTCTCAATTGTGGTTCATGTATCAATTTATATTGTCCAATAATATAAAGGAAATTATCAAATTTCTTTTTAGTATTTAATCTAACAAAAATCTTATAGAGAAGCTCAAAAATTACTATGCTGAATTATGTGGAGGATATGGAAATTAAAAAATGAGTTATTATTCAATAAAAAACAAATAATACCATAGTGATATTTACCTTCCTAAGTTAGATGTACATAATTGGGCTAAAAATAATAAACAAAACACCCGAAATCCTGTTACTGTCACCAAAATAATCATGGACAAGACCTACCCAAGGTTGGTTAAAATGTAACTATGACGCTTCATTTAACCAATTTACTGATCAAGTGTTATGTAAAACACTCTTAACTGCATTACAAGTCGTTTGGTCCAAAGGTTTCTCAAAGATAATATTTGAAGGTGACTGTCAAGGTTTGGTGAGCATTATCTAAGGCAGAAGAGGATTAATGGCTGAAATGCCACTTTTGGCAAGAAAATATGATTTCATGCCACCCAAAAATCTGTATGCCATTGAGATAATGAAAATCCTAAAATACCCTTAATGAGTGGCATTGAATCTCTTTCTCCTCTCACTTTGATCTCGGTCAGCTGCTCCATTGAATTATTATCAAATTCCATTGAATTATTATCAAATTCCATTGAATTCAATTGGCTCATTCTCCATTCATTGCGGTTTGGTTCGCGATCCGGAAAAAACAAAAGCTCTGTTCCTCAAGCTCGTTCCTCTCCTCGAAGCTCCTGTTCCACCCTCCTCGAATTGGGCTGAATTGAATTGTGTTGCTCCCCATGCTCGCTCCAAATAATCCACACGAATCATGCTCACGTGCTCCACGTTGTTCTTTGGCGAATCGAATCGAAGTCGACACCTCTCTCGCCGTAGTCATCGCGGGCGTAGTTTCTGGTAGGTGCCTACCATTGATTCCAATAGCCATCGTATATTTTTGTATCAAATTTAGAATGAATTTGTTATGATTTCGATTGATGAATGCATGCCGAGATTGAATGAATGGTTGTTTGAGAATTTCACATAAAATGTAATTTGACAATGAAGTATATTTTCATAGGTTATTAATCGAATAAAGATGTTGTTGAATCGTGTTGCATTCGAGAAAACAATCACGAAACTTTTTTGGGTAATATACGAAGTCCAACTGGTAGAAGTGGAACAACTGAGAGTAATAAAACTGATATAAAAGGTACAACTGAGTAATGGGATTTGATTTGAAATATCTTATTTGGGTATCACAGTTGGTTAATGATTATCTTTGATGGTAGAATGAGTTATCAAAATTTATAATTTGGTGAATTTAATTGTTAAATATCCGATTGGTACAAATAGAATAAGTGAGAGGTAGTGATACAACTGGTACAAATGGTACAACTGCATACTGTGTAATTTGGAAATGTATTTAATTTTGTTTTATTTGCAGGAGGTCATGAAGAAGATCAGCCACACAAACATACATTTCGATTATGGAGGCCACTATTCGGAAGAGCATGAATGGATTTCAAAAAATAGTCTAATAGGTATAGCGATTAAGATGTCGTATTTGGAGGATGTAACGTATGTAGTGTTGGTTGATAAGATCTGTAGGAAGATTGGAATTGATGAAATGTTAAAGAAGCTTAAATTGAGTTATAGTCAATGTCAAACTCGAAAAGAGGCAAAGATTGTAGATGACGAGGATGTATATGTTTATTTAACTTCAGTGGATAAGGATGGATTTAGACCTATTTTGCGAGTGGAGTTATTGAAAGATGTTGAAAATAATTAGGGAGGTGAGGAAAACTCTAGAACGGAACAAAGAAGTTCATTTGGTGTGAATTATAGTAGAGTTGGTGATGTAGAAAATAGAGGGATCCATACTATTGCGAGAGTAGATGGAATAGAAGAAGAACAACAACCACAACAAGAAGGGTCGATAATTGAAGAGCAAATGGAGAATGATGTCATTGAAGAAAGGAATGATATAGTGGATGCGGTTAGCCCGATTGATAACTATGAGAATGATGGTTTGGATGGTTGGCATGAAATTCTTGAGGTTACATATGGTGTAGAAGAAAGTCAATATGTTAATGAATGAGAAGATGGTACGGGTCTTGAAATAGATCAAGAATTTTCTTCTAAGGAAGCAGTGCATGATTTGGTTACGAAAGCTGCAAATGAGAACTGTTTTGGGTACAAAACTATTAAATCAGACAAGGAGCGAGTTATGCTAAGATGTCGTCAAGCTCCAGAAGGTTACAAATGGTATTTGAGAGTTGCAAGAAATAAGAATTCAGAACTTTTCACTGTCAGAGTACATAGAAAGATGCATTCATGCAGTCGGTCTATTGCGACAACAAGTAGTCAACAGAAAGGCGCACCAAGATTAGTAGCATCTATTTTGCATGAAGACTATCCAGGTCAAATTGAGACCCCAAATCCTAAAAGCATTGCGAATGTGGTTTTAAGAAAAAATTGGTTTGAATTGTTCATACTCCACTGCCTTAAGAGGGAAAAAACAACGTGGAAGTGATATGCGAGGTACGCCTGAAAAAAGCTACAGCATGTTGTATTCTTATCTATATATGTTAGAGTTTGTCAATCATGGGACAGTAACTAGTGTGGAATTGGATGAAGAAAAAAGATTCAAATATCTATTCATTGCTTTGGGAGCTTCCATTGCAGGGTTTACTGCTATTAGGAAAGTGATAGTAGTCGATGCTACTTTTCTTAAGAATGTATATGGTGGTATGTTAATTTTTGCAACAGCTCAGGATCCAAATCGTCACCACTACCCAATTGCCTTTGGTGTGATTGACAGTGAGAAGGATGTTAGTTGGTAGTGGTTTTTTACAAAGCTGAAAACTGTTATACCAGATGAGCCTGGATTGGTATTATTAGCGATAGGCACCAAAGCATCATCAAGGCAGTCTCCGCGGTGTATCCAAGAGCACTGCATGCACACTGCATTTGGCATTTATCTCAAAATGTGAGATCCCATGTGAAAAAGGACAAGGATCTAGCTAAGATAAAATTTATGGTTTGCGCGCATGCTTATACAAAGAATGAGTTCGACAGAGAGTATAGTGAATTTATGAATAGGTTTTTGAAAGCTGTTGAGTATTTGAAAAAAAGTATTGGGCTGGAACAATGGACAAGGTGTCATTTTAAAGGAGACAAGTACAACCTAGACACAAGCAACTCTGCAGAATCATTGAACTCCGTGTTTAAGAAAGCAAGGAAGTACTCCCTCTTGACCATGATTGATACAATCCTTGAGAAATTTGCTAAGTGGTTCAACAATCATAGGAAAGATTCTGCTGGTGCACCGAACACATCAAAATTGGTACCTTTTATGGAGAACGAAATGCACTCAAGATGTGCAGATGCAGCCACATTAAAGGTGATTGAGATAAATAGCTACTTCCTTGAATACAATGTTATTGGGATCGATGGGAAGACTTATTTGGTGGACCTAAAAATGAAAAGTTGTTCTTGCAAGTGTTTTGATATTGACAAGTATCCGTGTGTCCATGCTATTGCTGCAGTTAGCTTCCTCTCGAGGCAAGAAGATAGATCAGAGAATATCCATATCCATGTTGTATGCTCAAAATATTACTTGATTGAGAATTGGGTATTGGCATATTAGAAGACGATTTATGTGGTGTCACATGAGTCTAACTGGAGTGTTCCTGCTAATATTGAAGAAGTACTTGTTTTACCGCCTGAAAAAACTAAAAAGAAATAGGGAGGAGAAACGTCCGAACTTCTGGCATAAACTTGGAGAGGTGGTTGGAGCTAGAGGAGGGAAATTGATTTGTTTTGTGTGTTTGTTTTGTATCTGTATTTGTATATGGTCAATCTAAATCCAACTATGTCCAATTACAAGCATTCGAAATTTATATATTTATTAAAAAATTTAAAACTAAGAACACCACATAAAGTAAATGTATATCGTTACAAACTAAATTTATGTTATTAGAAACTAATTTTGTTAATTGCTTTTTAAAAATCATAGTTTTAACTCAAAACACTCTCCCAAACTATATCTTTCCAAGTAAATTATCACAATTCTAAAGAAAATGATGTGAAAACGTAGAATTGATTTTTATGTTATATGAAAAGCTCCAATGTGTTAATGTATTGAGAAAAATAGAAATTACCACCTTATGATAAGGTCCAACTAGAAATAATCAAAACTCCCATTAATCCAACTATGTAGACAATTGTTCAACTGAACAACTAGTGAAGATATCTACGTTATTGTTTCAGCTGGGGTCCACAACATTAGTTTTTTTGGTCAATTTTTGGCATTTTTAGTCAACACTCACATTTATCTAATTCTGAAAAGCTTCCCACTTTCCCTTCTTATCTCTCTCTTCTCTTCTTTTTCCGAATCCATTCCCTTTCTTTATCTCGCTCCTTTATCTCTCTCTTCTCCCAATTTTCGGATTTCTTCTCTGTTGAGATTCTGCGTTTTGCGATTGTAAAATGTCTCCAAGCTGTCCGGGTAGTAACAATGACAGTAGTGAAAGTGATTATAGGATAGATCCATGTTTATTGGCAGACGTGGTGTGATTGGGGTGTTCCGACTAATTGTTTCTATGGTGAAAGAGTTCGTCTTGAAGTCGATTCTAATCCACAAAATTTTGGAATAAAGTTCTACAAATGTCCAAATAGTGGGGTAAGTCCAGATTTAGACTTCATGTTTTCATAATTCCTTACGAAGTTTGGGATGCTCCGATGTTTGGGATAATTCCTTACGATATTTGAGGATTTGTGTAGGATGGTGAAATGCACATCAATAAGTTTTGGGATCACGCAGTAGATGAGAAATTTTAAAAAATTGAATCCCGACTCACACAGCAAGATCAATCAATTATAAATGCTTTCCGATATGGCGGAAGTGCTAATCCTATCTTGGAGTCAATGAAAGAATCGATGAATAAAATACGTCTTGAAATCGAAGATCTTAAGGAGCAACTACTCAAGAAAAACAATGAGATTAGTAGGATAATGCAATATCTAGGTATTCGGTAAATTTAAATGTTTGTAAGACTTTGAATGTTGATTTCACTTTGTATGGCCATTATGTTGCTTTTTAAGACGGTTATGTTGCTTTGTAAGGCTTAGTATGTTTTAATGTCCCAAAATAGTTGTTCCAGTTTTCCGAGTTATACCAAATCAGTTGTTCCAGTTTTTCAGTTATACCAAATCAGTTGTTCCAGTGTTCCAGTTATACCAAATCAGTTGTTCCAGTTTTCTCATTCTCCCTAAATAGTTGTACCAGTTTTTCCAGTTATACCAAATAAGTTGTTCCAGTTTTTCCAGTTATACGAAAATAGTTCGAGTTTTTCTCACTTTTTGTCCAGTCTCCCTAAATAGTTGTTCCAGTTTTTTCAGTTATTAATAGCACCAAAATAAAACTAGTAATACCAATACAATAAGTTTCTTTAGTAACGCATTTTTCGCTTCCTTCCCTTCTTTTTCGCTGGTGGCTTCTTTGTTTGAACCTCAGCAACATCCTCATCAACATCTTCAGCCATATCCTCAGCAACAACCTCAGCAACATCCTCATCAACATCTTCAGCAATATCCTCAGCAACATCATCAGGTACATTATCAGCAACATGTGTCCCCTCTGCTTCATTAATACCAAAATTAGTTAAACACAGAAAAAAGATCTTCTAAAACACAACTATATCAAAATACTCACCCCTACGATGTTCCGGAACTAACTCAACCGCTTCAATAAAATTTTCTAGTTTCGTTAATCGGTTATTCATGACAGCAAGTTGATGCTTCAAATCCTCCAAGCTCTTCTCCATCATTTCCTTAAGCTCACGAACTAGGGATTCTAATATAACATTGTTAGCTCCTCGAGGAACACCATCACTGTTAACACCATCTCCACTCCCCTTCTTAGGGACTCCTTCACTACGGCTAGCCAAGTCCGCCTCGTACAGATCTTTCCACCATATTTTCTTCCTATCAACACTGAGCCGCTGAACCCAACTTTCGACAAGAGTATCTCTAAATCATGTCCCATCATCATCAGCATAAGGAACGATCTCTTCCAACAATTGTTTCTCATCGTTGTCTGCCTCCAGGATGCTCATGATATCCTACAATATGAAAATCAGAGAACAAATTTTACATCACTCAAAATTTTAACAAATATCAACATAACTAATAATTTCACGAATTCTAACCTTGGTGCTTCCAAGCTCTACATTATTGTCTTCCAATGGAAAACCTTTCATACAACTTTCGGAGAACTTGTGCTTGTACAACCGAGGACAATCTTTCTCAGTTGGAACAGCTTCTCTAAACTTGCGGCCAAGATGAGGAATGCACTCAAGTGCAATAACCTACACAATATATTACAACATTAAACAAATTAGTAATTATTTAAATGAATTAATATCAATCCAGAGAGCCAATAAAGAGTTACCTCATGAGGAATGATGAATCCATTAAAGGTGGCTTGATGATTAGGCTTCACTACGCCTTTAAAATTCTTGAGACACCTCATAATCTCCTTCAAATTATCAACTGTGAGACGCCCCCAAGGAAAAGTCTCACACAAAGCCACATCATTTACCATCCGAAAAAGGAAATCATCAATTTTTGCATCATTCTTTGCTTTAGGTCGAACTATCTGGCTTAAAAAATACAAGATAGTGAGCTTTAAGACAGTCTCCTTCTTCCTCTCAAGATTCCCCTTCTCCTTCGGCTCAACCAACTTCTTCTTCACATCCGATATTTTTATCCCCTTCTTCTTCTTAAATATCTTCTCCACAAACTTTGTATCCCCAGGTTTCATCCAATTAGGAGGATAATTATGACAGTTCATACCTATCAACAACGCATGCTCCCTAATAGAATACCTCATGGGTACTCCATTCACAAGAAACCAACACTCATTTTCTTGCTCCGTTTGTGCGGTTAGGAGGAGAAGCATCCACATGCCTTGCAGCATGTGATTTGGCTCACGATACATATGAAATATATGCTTAAACTAATCATGTCTCTTGAACCAATCCAAAGCAATAGAAAATTCATCCTCGATTTCCTTCACCACTTGTGTCACACTACACCTAGTGGACATCTTGCAAGTCTTGCTGTATTCACTTTTACCAAAGAACAATTTCTCTGGCGGCACTGGCTGTGTGTCCTCATCATCATCATCCTTAAATTTTCAAACACAATTTATTAGGTAAATAATCTTAGTTGTTCCAGTTGTTCTAGTTAATCCAGATGTTCCAGTTATCCAGTTATTCTAGTTGTTCCAGTTGTTCCAGTTTTCTGAATAACAGAATGATCTATATGTCCGAACACTAATTGTTATACTTGTACCAATTTTCCTAAGACAAAAATGTGCACAGTTGTTCTATATGTCCTAATATATTCTACATGAACCTTACAATTCTTCAATTAAATCACCATCCCATTCATTCAACATTCAAATAGACACAAGAATTTATACCTAACAATTTCGACAACCGTCTATCAATCAATGTACATACCTCTAACTGCGTTGATGTTGTTCCATCATAGACATTGACAAAAAAATTGGAATCTTCTCCATCAGAATTTTTATCATCTTCTCCATCCGACCGCACTTCGTCATTCGCTTCCTCTCCGTCATTTTTGTTCTCTCCTTCTTCTTTCTCTTTTTCTTCTTCCGCTTCCTCCTCTTCCTTCTCTTCTTCCGATTCCTCCTCTTCCTTCTCTTCTTCATCTTCTTTATCGTTTTCTCCATCCGAGTTTTCTTCACCTGAATTTTCTTCATCCCCTGACTTTGATTTCTCGGCGTCGTCTTCCTCATCTTCCTCTTCTTCTTCTTGTTCTTCGTCTTCTTCTTCTTCCTTCTCATCTTTTTCCTTCTCTTGTTCCTCTTCTTGATCTTCTTCTTCTACATTTTTCCCATCGTTTTCTTCCTCCTTTTCTTCTGCTTCATTCTTCCTCCTCCTTCGATTTCTGGTTGATTCATAAACCCCTCTACTGTCTTTCACAATAGCCATCTTCGCCGCCGTTCATCCGTTCCTCACTCGTCGCTCGTCAGAGATTATAACACATAATTGCAATTTCAGCCATTTTACTTTGCTTTTCGTCTTCTGTATTATCGAATCGAAGTATTGGGGATGCAATTCTGATGTTCTGTTCGAATTTTTGAAATGGACAGAGAGGAGAGCAGCAGTTGAGCAGTTGTTCAATGAATAAGGGTGGGTAGGTCTCGTACGTTGAAAAGAGGAAAAGCGAAGAGAACTGACTGGCCAGTAGTTTTATTAGAGTGAACCAGTGTCAATTGATGAATTCCTTGGTTCGCACCGGTCTAATTCAATTAAAATCCAGTTTAATTTAATTTATCACGGATTTAATTAGAAAGTTGGTTAGGTGCGGTTAAATTGATTAAACCACATCTAGTTAACTGGTAGGATATGTAATTTTGTTTAAAACATCTGGTTCTTTAGTAAATAACCTATTTTTCGAATTAAAAATAAATTATTCAAAAATTAAAATATGTCTAAGTGACATTTGGAACTACGATTTCAGACATAAGATACCTCAATATCAAATCTATGTAAGAACAAAGACATGAAAAATGAAGTATCTAGAAATACACTTCACCCACGTTTCTCGTTCTTTACGTACAATGAACCCATCTCATTTCAAAACATGGACCTCCGAGTAATAACTTTTTTTTCCAATCGTATTTATCCTCCAGTTCGATTGACAAATTGTTTGTTCTCGTTAATATATATATTTATGTACCTTGAAAAAAAAGGATTGTTACTCAATTTTGATAAACCGTTTATAAAATAACGAAACATACATACAACACTTAAATTAAATTTCATTCCAAATAAATTCTTTCAGTCAATTATTTATTTTCCCAGTACATTATCTGATCCAAAAGCCGGAAAATACGCACTCAGAAGCAGCTATTGTTTTTTAAAAAAATCAAATTTAAAAGAAGAAAAAACAAACAGAAGAGTCAGAAATCTCGTGTGGAAAAATCGACGCTCATCGCGTCTAATAGACACTTGCTTTCGATATATTTTGATTTCATCAATCTCCTCTGCAAACAATAATCGTAAATTAAATCTCAGAAAAACAAAACCCGATAATTAAATCTCAAAAAAAACAAAAGATTAACGTATGAACCAAAAAAAAGGAATTTGGAGTAATAAGAAGAAGGCAGGAGGATGAAGATGACTTTATATAGAAGAGACATAAAGCACACAAATTATTTCGCCCTAGTTTCGATTCTATTGGGCTTAAGGCACAATTAAAAAATGGGCTCGCCTTTGAAAAATATCCAAAACAGTTAGGGTTATTTAACTTATTATACAAAAAGAAATTAGGTTTTTAGTTTTGTTTACAGCCGCAATACTCATCGGAGTTTCAGGTTCTTCTTCTACTCTATTCATCTTCATTTTTAATGATATACGAGTTGTACTTAGATTGATCTCTAATCTTCCATTAAAATAATTTGATTAGAGCTTAGTTTCTAATTTCGTTGTATATTTAGGAGAAGAAGAATGTCTCACAGGAAGTTTGAGCACCCAAGACATGGTTCTCTTGGTTTCTTACCAAGGAAGAGAGCTAACCGTCACAGAGGCAAAGGTTAGATTTTTATTCAAATTTAGAATCAATTTTATTAAAATGCTTATTTGGGTTTTTTTTTATAATGTTTCTCTCTTTTTGCTTACAAACAATTATTGAATTGAATTATCAGTGAAGGCGTTCCCTAAGGATGATCAAACCAAGCCTTGCAAGTTCACAGCTTTCATGGGTTACAAAGCTGGTATGACTCACATTGTTCGTGAAGTGGAGAAGCCTGGATCAAGTAAGTAACATTATAGATTCATCTTAATTCAGATGTTTTCAAAGTGCAAAGTTGTAATTTTGATTTTATTGTTATATAGAGCTTCACAAGAAGGAGACTTGTGAGGCTGTTACCATCATTGAGACACCTGCTATGGTGGTTGTTGGAGTTGTTGCATATGTGAAGACTCCAAGAGGTTTGAGGTCTTTGAACACTGTATGGGCTCAGCATTTGAGTGAGGAAGTTAGGAGAAGATTTTACAAGAACTGGGCTAAGTCAAAGAAGAAGGCTTTCACTGGGTATGCTAAGCAGTATGAAAGTGAAGATGGTAAGAAGAGTATCCAAGCTCAGCTTGAGAAGATGAAGAAATACGGAACTGTTATCCGTGTTTTGGCTCACACTCAGGTACTTTTACTTTGCATTCATGTTAAACATCTTCTTTGTTATGTTCTTGCTGACTATTCTCTGTTACTTCAATCTGTGCAGATCAGGAAGATGAAGGGATTGAAGCAGAAGAAAGCTCACATGATGGAGATTCAGATCAATGGTGGTACCATTGCTCAGAAGGTTGACTTTGCTTACAGTTTCTTTGAGAAACAGATCCCGATTGACGCAGTTTTCCAGAAGGATGAAATGATCGATGTGATTGGTGTGACTAAGGGTAAGGGTTACGAAGGTGTTGTTACTCGTTGGGGTGTGACAAGACTTCCACGTAAGACTCACAGAGGTCTTCGTAAGGTGGCATGTATTGGTGCTTGGCATCCAGCTAGAGTGTCCTACACTGTTGCTAGGGCTGGTCAGAACGGTTACCATCACCGTACTGAGCTTAACAAGAAGATTTACAGGTTGGGCAAAGTTGGTCAAGAGACTCATTCAGCCATGACTGAATACGACAGGTCAGTAGAATTTATGTTTTCTGCTTTAGTTTGGTTTCTGTGGTGACATTGACTGATTGTAATTTTGCCTATATGATAGGACTGAGAAAGATGTGACTCCAATGGGAGGATTCCAACACTATGGTATAGTGAAAGATGATTACTTGATGATTAAGGGATGTTGCATGGGTCCAAAGAAGAGAGTTGTGACTCTCCGTACGTCGCTGCTTACACAGACTTCTCGTCTTGCCTTGGAGGAGATAAAACTCAAGTTCATCGACACTTCCTCAAAAGGTGGGCATGGTAAATTCCAAACCACCCAGGAGAAGCTCAAGTATTACAATCGTCCCATCAAGGCTTGAACAAGTTTTATCTATTTTTTTTTTCATATTAGCTCTTCCTTAAAAAGTATTGAGAGATGCTCTTTTAAACAATTGGTTGTAGTTTTGTGTTTTTGGTTATTTGGTGAATTTGAACATTTTTGGTTTTTGGGACTAATCGCCGAATTCTTTTAATTTTTAGTCTGTGAGTATGGCTGTATGCCAGATCAGATGAATTCTCTTCTGCAATGCAAATTGTGAATATGCAATTTTACCGACTTGATCCTAACCGAACCGGAGTCTATACATAATTTTGTTTGTTTGCTGGGATAAGTATGAAGCCCTTTTTTCGGTCGTCAAACTTTTCTTTACCGTGATCGGTTTGATCGGCTCGGTTTATTGAATTAATAATTCAATGTACTTTTTGAAATACTAATTACTTAAATACTATGCCTATTATTGAAAATTTGGTATTTATTTAATACGTTATAGTTCTTATATTATTTAAGTTGGTGATTTATCCGTGCCATCTAGTTATTTCTATTAAGTTTTGGATGGTTCACCAAGACAAAAAAGTTTTGTTTTATTAAGTAAACATAATAAAATTCAAGTAATTTAAAACATAAAATGCACAAAAGCTCTCAAATGTCGCAAAAACCTTAACCAAGTCCAAAATCGATACAGAAAATATGATTTTGATCGTTTCCACGACGCTGGTGCGTTGCACTTCCATGGCTAGAAACTTGGTTCACCAACAAGGGATCGTATGTATCATCAATTAAAACCCTAAGGAAAGGGAAAATAAGAGGAGCCAACGTCTCAGATGTCCTTAAATGAAAAAATAAAATCTGCTATGTCCCTATTTAATCTACATGTCCCTTTTTAAAATGTTTTAGTTTGTGAAGACCAAAATAGCCTTCGAATTATTCTCCAAAAAAAAAGAAATATGAAAAAAATAAAAAATATGAAATCATCAGCTCGATATCGGAGGAGGAAAAAACGTCTCCGCCACAAGCTTGCCGAGCTCTCTTTAAGAGCTGGTTGACCTCTGCCTCGCCGTCGAGCTCTGCATTGGTGTTACTCCGTCCTTGATCTTCAAAATCCAGATTCTTTGGCTCAAATTAGGTATTTAAGTTTTAGATTTTCAAATTGAGGATTTTCTATGCACATTTAGTGTTTTACCATAGTTTCTGGATCGATTAGGATTTTAAATTGGTAACAAACGAATTTCAGTGGTTAAATCGTAGTGTATTATAGATTACAAGATCCAATTTAAGTTCTTGCGATAGGAGACTTGGGTAATACTAGTATAACTTGTAACTGGTATTACTGATAAATGTAGTATAACTAGTATAACTTGTAACTGGTATTACTGATAAATGTAGTATAACTAGTATAACTTGTAACTAGTATTACTAATAAATATAGTATAACTAGTATAACTTGTAACAAGTATTACTGATAAATGTAGTATAACTAGTATAACTAGTATTATTGATTGAGTTTTTTTGTATTGTTTTGACAGGATACAATGAGCAACAATGTCAGCATACATTTTAAATGCCAAAGTCGCATGTATAGTTTAATGTTGAAGACATCAGTGGAGGAGATAACTTTGTCGATGATAGAAGTTAGGATATACAAGAAGCTTGCGTTAGATGAAAGTAAGGTTAAATTACAATTGAGTTACTATCCACTGCTGGTGGGATGTGAGGAACAATTTATTATTTGTGATGATGAGGATGTGTGTGTTTATCTAACGTCCATTGATAAAGAGAACCGTAGCTGTATTTTGTTTGTGGAGGTTATCACTAGATCGGAACTGCCTGAGCAACTGTCGAGAGCCGGAAAAAGTTCTTTTGGTAAGAACTATGGCAACCTGGATTCAAATGATGGTGTAATCGGAGATAATGCCATTACTCTGTACGTAGAAAAAGAACTAGCAAAACAACAAAATGAGGTGACAGTGGATGATGATGAAGGTGTATCACATGATGAAGGTGTGGATTGGTCGTGTATGGGTGATGATTATGTAGAGGTTCCACCTGTTGTAGAAACTAGTCAGTTTGTAGAGGCATGGGAAGATGGTTTGGGAGTGACTGTACTTCAAGAATTTCCAAATAGTAAGGCATTGCAAGATGTGGTGGATAGAGGCTCATTTGTCAACAGTTTTTGTTTTGATATAAAAAAGTCTGATCCGGGACGTTTAGTGCTCAAATGTAGTCAAGAAAGCTGTAAATGGGGTTTACGAGCTACAAGGATTTGAAATACAGAAATTTTCTCGATTAGAACGTACACCAAGATGCATACATGCTCTCGGACTAGTCAGAGCGACAGCGGCAAAATGAAGAGACAAGGCACACCACAATTAGTTGCATCCATTTTGGTAGAGGATTATCCGGGAAAAATGAAAACTCCAACTCCTAGAGATATCATGGATCTTGTTTAGACAGAATTAGGTGTGAAGATATCATACTCCACAGCATTGAGAGGGAGAAATCTAGCTGTTAGTGATTTGCGTGGTACCCCGGAAGAAAGCTACAAGTTGTTGTATTGCTATTTGCATATGTTAGAGAAGAAAAATGATGGTACAATAACACGTGTGGAATTGGATGAGAAGGAAAAATTGAAGTATCTATTCATACCTTTAGGAGCTAGCATTAAAGGTTTTGAAGTCATGAGGAAAGTGATAATTGTGGATGCAACTTTTCTCAAGAACGGATATGGTGGTGTACTAATTTTTGCTACAGCTCAAGATCCTAATCGACACCATTATCCCTTAGCGTTTGGTGTACTCGATGGTGAGAATGATGCAAGTTGGACATGGTTTATGGAGATGCTGAAAACCGTTATACCATACTCTTCCGAATTGGTATTTATGAGTGACAGAAATGCAAGGCTCATAAGCGCCATAGGTAATGTGTATCCCCAGGCTCATCATGGGTATTGTGTATGGCATTTGTCCCAAAATGTGAAAGGTCATGCTTCTAACGCTAACAAAGACGTAGTCGCATGGAGATTCATGGAGTGCAGTAGGCATTACACAGTTGCTGAGTTCAATTCTGCTTATACTTCTTTTAGAAGGAGACATCCTTCTGCGGCCAAGTATCTGGAGGAGAGTACAGTGAAAGAAAAATGGGCAAGGTGTTGTTTTCCAGGAGATAGATACAACTTAGACACAAGTAATGCTGTGGAATCTTTGAACAGTGTTTTTAAGGATGCAAGGAAGTACTCTTTAATACCCATGCTTGATGCAATCATTACAATGTTTTCTCATTGGTTTAATGAACATCGGAAGGAGGCCGTGTCTGGAACGATAAAAAACAAACTCGTGCCTTTAGTAGAGAACTGCATGCACGATTTATGGGGTGTTGCTGAGAAGTTGATTGTGACAGAGCTAAACACTTTCGAGCTTGAATACAATGTCATCGGTAGTGATGGAAAGACTAATATGGTAAACTTGCTCTCCAAAAGTTGCAGTTGCAGGGTGTTCGACATTGAAAAGTATCCTTGTGTGCACGCACTAGCCGCTTATATTGAATTCCTAAGGCATGATGATAGAGCTCGTGATATCCAATTACATGAGTTGTGTTCAAAATATTATTGGACGGAGCTGTGGGCAATGGTGTATTACAGGACAATCTATTTCGTGTCGGATAAGTCTCAATGGGATGTCCCAGATGACATCAAAAGCAAAACAATCATACCTCCGGATCGAAAAGTAAAAAAGGGAAGAAAGAAAGTGAAAAGGTTGCCATCGGCTGGAGAACGGCGTCCAAGGACGCAAAATAAAAGGCGGCCAAGACAAGGACTCCAATGGTTGTTATTTGAAAATTGTAGTAGTGTTTAATTCTGATCTCTTCACCTTTTGTTTCGTAACACTATTTATTGGTTAGGACAACTACGTATAACTTGTTTTCCGTTATTCTATATATTGGTTTTGTGATTATGTTAATTATGTTATAGAAATTGTTACAATGTTACAATGTTTTAAACTTGTATTTACATGGGGTGTTACAGGAATTTTTAAATAATTTGGACATATTTAATTTTTTTTAAATCCTATTAATAATCCCAACGTACATCATATTTTTTTTAAAAATTTGTTATGAGTTTAGATATTGAAAAACATTAGTAATATATATTTTGCATGTTAATAATTTTTATATGGGAATTTTTTAAAAATACCCTATTTATTTTTATAATTTGAAAATACCCTATTTATTTTTATAATTTAAAAATACCCTATTTATTTTTATAATTTTAAAAATACCCTTTTTATATTTTTTTCCGGAAATTGTTACAATGTTACAATGTTTTAAACTTGTATTTACATGGGGTGTTACAGAAATTTTTTAATAATTCAGACACATTTTAATTTTTTAAAAGATAATTTTTTAATTTGGACATATTTTATTTTTTTTAAAATACTCTAATTTATAACTTATTTTATATGTGTCTTAAGAATGAATTATGGGCATTGTAAACATCTGAAATATATGTCTCTATATGTGTTTAGAAGAAAATTACAATAATACTATTAATTAAGTTGCTATGAAACAATCTACCCTATATAATCCTTATACTTTTAAGGTGACTTTGTGAATAATATCCAACTTATGGTATCAAAGTTACAGAAATCTAGGTTTTTAACATGTTAATGCATAAAACACTAAGAATTATATGTTAATCGATTTAAATCAAACGTAAAAATAAAATTTGTTTCTTTAAGTATATGTAATACTAATTAAAATGGAAAACATTCAAAGTATAACTACTTTGGAAGTTTTGTATAACTACTATCTTACGTATAACTATGTATACTTAGGCGGCGCACCTGTCATTAAAAACGGCGCACATGTGACGAAAACGGCGCACGTGTGTCAATATTTTGCGCGGCCAAACCTCTATTTTTCCAATTTTTTGGCTCCCGAATTTGGGTTTTCCTTCCATTTCTTTTTGAGTTTCCTTTAAATTTTTTGCACCAGTTTTCTTTTTCTCACATTTATTCTAGAGACTCTTTATCCTCCTCATCCTCCTCCATCGAGACAACATCGCCATCTCCATCTCGAATTCGACTTCGGGTAAGATCTGAATTTGTGTTAGATCTTTGATTTGCTTTTTAATTGGACAAAGATCTGAATTTGTGTTAGGTCTTTCATTTGCTTTTCAATTGGACAAAGATCTGAATTTGTGTTGTCTTTCATTTGCTTTTCAATTGGACAAAGATCTGAATTTGTGTTATGTCTTTCATTTGCTTTTCAATTGGACAAAGTTTTGAATTTGTGTTAGGTCTTCGATTAGCTTTTCAATTGGACAAAAATCTGAGTTACCGTTTCGTCACATGTGCGCCGTTTCTTTGTTTCTTTGCTTTGTTTCTTTTATTTTACAAAAGTATTACCAGTACCAGTATTACAAACAGCATAGTTTTACAAAGTACTACAAACACTTAGTTTTACAAAGTATTACCAGTATTACGAATACTAAAAAGCATAGTTTTACAGAGTATTACAAGTAATACGAATTCAATTGGACAAACATCTGAATTATTGTTTCATCTTTGATTTCAAATAAGATTAGTTTTTCATGGATAAACTATGTGAGAGTGACCCTTGGTACGATGAAATGAAGAGGAACAAGAGGGAAGAGGACATGCGTACATTAATAGCCGATGGTGACTATGGCCTTCCTTTAAGATGTCCATGTGGTGGTAGGATCATCGACGAGATCTCAACCATAGCGCCGCCCATAGGAAGGAAATACTTAACATGCAATGCGTTTAAGGTGAGAAGAGGATATCGATTTTAGATTAATGGCATTAATGGTGAATATATGATGATATATATGTCTTTATGTACAGAATGATGGCTTACACATTCGGAAATGTTGAGAACTCGCTATCGAAGAAGAGGTCACTAAGTTGAGAGACAAGTCCAAGGAGGGAAGCTTCGAACTTCATGAATTGTACATCAACAGCCTGCGTAGGGAGGTGAAAAACAATGCTGAAGAGATTGCAAACCTGAAGGAGTCGGTGGCTAAGCTTGTGGCTCGAATCGAAAAGCTTTTTGGTCTTATGCCTTGATATAGAAAGATTTATGTTTGTTTCTCCTTTGTAAGACTTATGTTAGTAAGACTTATGCTTTGTTTCTTTTGTAAGAATTATATTAGTAAGACGAATCCTTTGTTTCGTTTGTAAGACTTATGCTTTGTTTCTTTTGTTTTACAAAAGTATTACCATACCAGTATTACAAACAGCATAGTTTTACAAAGTATTACAAACATATACTTTTACAAAGTATTACCAGTACTACGAATTCAATAGTAAATAAAAAGCATAGTTTCACAAAGCATTACCAGTACTACGAATTCGAATACTAAAAAAGCAGAGTTTAACATAGTATTACCAGTACTACGAATTCAATACTTAAAAAAAAGCATAGTTTCGCAAAGTATTACCAGTACTACGAATTCAAATACTAAAAAAAAGCATAGTTTTACCAAGTATTTTTAGGACTACCAATTCAAATACTAAAAACACAGCATAGTCTTCACACCGCATTTTTCTTTGACCTTGTCACACGCTTATTCTCGAATACTACAGTCCGTTTAACCCGACCCTTCTTAGGTGGCTGTGGAGACGGAACAACATGCTCGCTTGGTGGCTCTGTGGATCCAGCATTATGCTCCTCTGTTGGCTCTGTGATACCAGCAGTATCGTACTCCTCGGTTGTTGGGTCTGCAGGCTCCTACAATCGAATAAAGTTATACTCTAGTTTTCTCAACTATTACCGATAGTTATACTCCAGTATTACAAGTTTTACCAAAATCTTACCTTCTCTACAATTTCCTTCACAGAAGCTTCCAACCATCCAAGTCTATTTTCAAACCCATCAACCTTGTCCAAAAGTTTAGTCATCTGGGATCCCATTTTATTGATGACATCCACCAATTCGGCCAAAGTTGGGTCTCCCGGTCTTTCATTGGGGGGTCTTTCATTAGCGGCGGCTATTTCCTCGTTCACCGCATCCTTAGGTTCCTCTTCTACTCTCGTAGCCACATCTTGGTTGTACATCTCTTCTAGCGTAATGCTTAATCCTTTACGGATACATTGCATCCAACTACCAACAACGACATCATGCTTATCATCGTCGTCATCTTCTTCCGTGATGTCAGCCATAAGAGAGTATTCTTCATCTCTAACTGGTAGGATACTATCAATATCCTGTCAACCCAAAATAATTTATATGCTGAAGATAACTAGTATAACTAGGATAACTCACCACAGTTGTACCAAGTGTTTTGTAAATTTTTGAAAGAGGAAACCCTTTACATTCGCCTTTCTTGAACCTTTTCTTGCACATCCTAGGACAATTTTCGTCTGCCCCTGGATAAGCTTCTAAGAATTGATCCCCCAACTCTGGAATTGTCTCAAATGCTAAAAGCTACATAACACATATAGTTAGAGTTAGCTTCAATTATAAGAATTACTAACAATGAAGAATAACCTCAAATAATTTTAACTAACCTCCATAGGAATACAAAAACCTGGAACCGGCCATAATGTACCCTTGACGGTCCCTCCAAAATGAGCCATTGTGTGCTCGATCTCTCCTAGCAAGTGATCAAAAGACAATCTCCCATTAGGAAATGTCTTACACAAATTGAGATCATCCATCGCTCTTACAAAGAAGGGCTCCACAGAGGTGGCATTGTCTCCCGTCTTCGTTTGTGCGATCACAATGCTGGATAAGAAGAAGAGGATCACCATCTTCAACCTATCTCGAGTTCGCTCTCCCGGGACCATTTCTCTAGCTTCTTCTTCACGTCTTGATATCGGACCGTCATCCCCTTAAATTGCCTTTTCATAAAGGCCTCACCACCTGTGTTGTTATAGTTGATGGGATAATTCTTGCAATTCAACCCCGATATCAAAGCGTGCTCCTTGATCCCATAACGGATCGGAGTCCCGTTGACAACAAACCACACTTCTTTCTTCTTTTCAAGGCATGCCGTTCGGAGAAGGAGCATCCACATCCCCATAACCTTGTGGTTTCTATCCCGCGGCATGTGGAATATGTGTTTGAATTGCGGATGCTCTTCAAACCATTTCCGCTCAAATGCCGTGAGGGGATGTTCCAATTCATCAAGCGTCTTCAAGGCTTCATAAATATAGCACCGAGTTGCCAATTTGATTTTCTTGTTGTACTCCGAAGGCGCAAAGTACATTCTCAGAGGTTGTAGTGGCGCCACCATCTCCTCAGAACCCTGCAACAACAAGTTTTACAAAGTATTACTAGTTATACATTTTCATAAATTTAGCAAAACACATAATGATCTGTTCTACTACTTAAAACCTACAAATTCAATTCCAATTAGTACCAAGTTAAACATTTTCCCTACATAAAACGAATTACCTCAACAACAAAGCCAATTTCCCTTACTAAAACGAATTAGTATTTCCTAGTTCTACATAGTTATACCTCTCCGAACTAAGCAATATATCTATCGAATCCAACTACTTACCCTTGACTCGCTCAAGGTTCGGCTTATGCTTCCCTCATCCGACACTGTATCTCCTTCTTCTCCATTCGGGCCGACTTCCTCATCTTCATCACGAGATTGGTAATTCTCTTCTTCGAGATCGTCTTTGTCTTCTTCACTCCTTCCGTCTCCAACCCTCTCCTCTTTGGCTCTTTCGGCATCATCACTTCGAATTGGAGATCGCTCGTTCTCATCATTCCAAACCGGAGATCGATCTCTGTCTCCGTCTTTTTCACTCCTTCCGACTTGCCCAACCGGAGATCGTTCCCTATTTTAATCTTGAGTAACTTCCTCAACCGGAGATCGTTCCCTATTTTCATCTTCAGTAACTTCCTCAACCGGAGATCGTTCCCTATTTTGATCTTCAGTAACTTGCTTTTGAGCATTCTTATTTCCCCACCTTGTCCTAGCCATCTTCGTGCACAGGGGTTTTTGATTGAACACAACAATCTAGTAGAAATTTGAGTAGGATTCGTGTAGTTATCCCTAGTTTCACGAAGAGAGTTATGTTCCTTAGAGAGAGCGGTTCTTTTCAGAAGTTGTCTCATTCTGTTTTGATTTTTAAAAATTAGGGATTCGATCGAATCGATGGAGTAATTGAGGGTGATTTTGCGTTTCCGTGTCAGATCTAATTAGGTTCTTCTACCGATGAAATTGAATCTATCGAAATCGAAATCGAAATCAAATCCATCGGACAGGTCTACCATCGTCATCGGAATCTGAGGTCATCGCTGGCTGACCGCCTCCGTTTCAAGCATAGTTCATTCAAGTTTTCTTCTTCCTTATTCTCTTTATCATCACCCTCAGTCATATTTGACTGATTTAACCTCGTTTGATATCTAGTTGATTCATATACACCTCGACTGTCTCTCCCAATAGCCATCTATATTAAGAAACACAAATAATCAAATTCTATTTAACACCATAATTATGAAAGATAATTGAATAACTAATTGGATTTCTTTTACTCGTGCAATTAAACTCGTGGTCACCGTTCGTCGAAGCCGTTCGTTACCATTGCTCGTGCTCGCCATTCTTCGTTTCTCGCCTTTCGTCGTGGTTCTCCATTCTTCAGAGTAGAGACCAGCCATTCGTCGGAGAAGAGAGTAGCCCGAACGAATTCTTCTTGGAAAAGCCAAATTAGGGTTCGTTTGTTTTTTGGAGGATTTCTCGAATATTATTTTCCATTCTTCTTTGAATTTTTAAAATTGAGTCAGATCGGATCGTGGGTCGGACTCGAATATGGGTCAGGTCAACTTACATTGGTTGTGTAATTTTGTTAAAAACTCTTAGGTTTCTCGACATTAACCACATTTTCAAATAAAAAATACATACTTAGAAAACTTAAAAATATAATAGTGGCATATGGGACTAAGAATTATGCAAATATGGCATATGGGACGTGCACTCAAGACGAATCAATGGCTGAAATGCCATAAATTGAAGAAACTCAATTTGTTGTACCACAGCAAAATCTGTGTGTCACAAATTTAATGTAAAACACATGTTACCCTTACTGAGTGGCATGTTTGTTGTTATTGGTACCCACGTTTGTTGTTTCTCTTACCAAAAAAATTGAATCTACCAATATCGAAATCGAAATCAAATCCATCGGACAGCTCTGCCATCGTCATCGGAATCTGAAGTGATCGCCGTTGGACTGCCTCCGTTTCAAGCGTAGTTCATTCAAGTTTTCTTCTTCCTTATCCTCTTCATCATCACCCTTATTCATATTCGACCGATTCCACCTCGTTCGATTTCTAGAGTATTCATATACACCTTTATTGTCTCTCACAATAGCCATCTATATTAAGAAACAACAACAATCAAATTCTATTTACAACCATAATTATCAAGATAATTGAATAATTAATTGGATTTCTCTTACTCGTGCAATCAAACTCGTGGTCACCATTCGTCAAAGCCGTTCGTCACCGTTGCTCATGCTCACCGTTCTGCGTTCGTCGCCTTTTGTCGTGGATCTCCGTTCTTTGGAGTAGAGACCAGCTGTTCGTCAGAGAAGATTGCAGCCCGAACGAATTCTTCTCGGAAAAGCAAAATTAGGGTTCATTTGTTTTTTGGGAGGATTTCCCAAATTTGATTTTTTATTCTATTTTGAATGTTTAAAATTGAGTCGGATCGGATCTTCGGTCGGACATGAATATGGGTCGGGTCAACTTACGTTGATTTTTTAATTTTGTGAAAACTCTGAGGTTTATCTACATTAACCACATTTTCAAATAAAAAATATATACTTAGAAAACTTAAAAATATAATAGTGGCATATGGGATTCATAATTATGCAAATGTGCACTCGTCTAAGACCTTGCAAAAAAACATCGATTTTGAGACTATATAGTAATAATCGCTAAGTGGTCACAAATCAGGAATTTTAGACTACATAAATTGAGCATCACAAAATGCTTGAGTCACAAATTGGTCGCTAATTTGCAATTATCATGCAATGACAAAAAGAGGAGATGATTGTGCGCAGGGACGGACGTACATGGAGCTAAGGGTAGGGACCTGCCCCACATAACTTTTATTGTTTTTCTTAAGTAAATTTTGTAAATCTAAAAAATCTTTTGAATGTAATTAAGAAAATGAAAAAGTGCCCCAGTCTATTTAAACAAAAGAAAAAAAGTGTCCCATCCCAACTCATATCTTTCTCCAAAATTAAAAAAAAAACCTTGCTTGAAAATAATAAGATTCAGACCCAGTCGTTAAAAATATGTTTAATAAACAAAAAATTAAAAAGAAAATATGATGGGCAATTAATCATAAAGTATCATTGATCTAAAAAACTAACATTTATATAATTTTTAATTATGTTTTATTATATTTTATTTAAAATATTGTGCCTTGGGCTAAAAATTGTTCTGGATCCGCACCTATTGTGTAATGAGTAGTGCAGTCGCAAAACTTTTGCTACTACAACAGGAGAGTTGCTTTTTTTTTGAAGAGTTACAAAATATCTTTGTTATAAAACTATAAAATAGAGTAAAACATGTATATATGTATATATAAACATATACACTATGATAAACAAAGGGAGAAAAAGATCTGAGAGACAACATTCTCTTCTTATTACTACATCATTTTCTCTTTCGTTTACATGTATCTATAGGTAGATAACTTAGTGCTCAAGTAACTAATAAAATATAGAAAGAGATGATAATCATCTATTTTGCATAATTATCTACTTTGGATAACTATTTGCTTGGAAGAGAAGTAATATGTGATGGATAATCATCATATTTATACCACTCCCCCTTGAGTATCTGATATATCATGGTTTTTATGGTTTTTAAGCCATGATATATGTACGTTATCTAGTCTTTTATGTGTCTTTAGAGTCCTATCAAAGTCTTTTATACGTTTACACACATTTGAGAATTTTTGGACGTTCTGGAGCATTTTGGAGCATTGTTGATGAGAAGCTGAAGTTGGTGCCAAACAAGACCAGTGGTGTCGATCGACACAGGCCACATGCTGAAGCCATTTGCAGAAAGTAACAAAATTTGATGATCTGTAACTTTGCCCTGAAGTTTTAATTATTTAACAAAAAAGTCCAAATCATGTTTTAGACTATTAAGTAGGGTTTTTAGGTTTAGATTAGAGAGAGTTCACTTTTGCAAGAGATTATTGGAGAGATTGAGAACTTGGGGCTGATTTTACTCTGTGCACTTGAGAGAAGATTTCAAACCCCTGTTTCTATTTCTCTTTATTGCTTCATATGATATCTATTCAATTCATGTCTTTGATTTCAATGAATATGTCTGAGTAGATCTCTTGTTAGGTTCATGGATTCTCATTAGGGTTTTCATGGAATTGTAGATTTTTTGTTTGGATTCATAACTTGATAGTTCTACACCTAGGTTGTTCTTAAAGTTAGTTCTGGCCTGATCACCTAGAATCTAGATCTTAGGTTGTTAAATTGATACGACGGTGTGGTTTAAAATCTGATAGAGCCTAGAGTGAGTAAATTAGATAATTGCAAAAGAATTTGGATTAGATAATTTTCGAACAAATCAAACTTGAACTTAATGCTTGTTTAGAATCTTAAGTCTCACAAAGGAGTTTGATTTCTTAGGTTATGGACATAGATAATTCTCGCAACAAAAGTTAGTTAATCTTTCACTTGTGATTTGAGTTCCTGAGAAATTCCTTGAACTTGAAATTTTCCCATTTGAATACAAACAAACTTCATTTACTGTTTTGCATTGTTTTAATTTATCTCTTATCTAACTTAGCATAATTCGAAACGAAAAAAAAGGTCTATTGTGAAATTTCTGAGTCTCTGTGGATTCGATTCCTTTATACTACAATTGCATTTTTGTGCACTTGCGGTGTAGCTCTAGGGATTTAAAACTCGAGCATATCAAGTTTTTGGCGTCGTTTTCGGGGAGTCTTGTTTCCAATAGATTTAAGTGTACAATTTAGACTAGTTTTATTTTTCAGTTTTACTCACGTAGTTCTTTCCCTTTTTTTCTTGTGTGTTTCAGCTGTATGCCTAAATGTGATACCAGGAGCAACAAAGACAGTCAGCTTTTGTCTCTTCCAAATCAAGAGCTAGCAAAATTAGTACGAGCAGGAAGGAAAGCAAAGAAACAAGTGGAAATGGCTGAGCATGTGGTTATGCCTCAGGATGACACTGGTGTTCTTAGGGACCAAGAAGGTCATGTGTGCAACAATTGAGGTAGAGACTTAATGAGAATGGAAACCCCATAGTGCCAGTAGCTGTTGCAGGTGCAGAGAATGCCAGAGCCTGCGCAAGCGTGAGCTGGAAGAGGAAGGATGCTTAGAGATTACAACAGGTCTGATGAGTTTTATGCAAATACGTCTGCGATTTGACTTCCTACTTTCCAGAGAGCTGATTTTGAGTTGAGGCCATCCTACTACACCTTGGTTGGACAGCATCCTTTCCATGGTCTCTCTTGTGAGCACCCTATGGACCACATCAAGAGGTTTGAAGATCTGGTGACTAGTATGAAGCACAATAGAGTCAGCTATCAGTACCTCTTTTGTAAGCTTTTCCCACACTCTCTTAGTGGTGAAGCAGCTTATTTGTTGAAGCAGTTACCAATGGGATCTCTAACCAATTGGGAGGATAAAAAGAGGGCATTCGTGCGAAACTTCTATGATAATGCGAGGTTAGAGGACTTGAGGAATAACATCTCTCAGTTTACGCAAAGACTGAATGAGGCATTCAAGGCTGCTTGGGTGCAATTCATGCTTATCAGAGAGATTGTCCACATCATGGTTTCAGTGAAGTTCAGCTGTTGGGTATCTTTTTCAGAGGTGTGGATTGGAGATATCAGATGGCTTTAGATGCTGCTAGCAATGGGAATTTCAACACAAGGTCTCGAGAAGAAGCATATGAGCTGATTGAAAACTTGGCGTCTAGCAATAGCACCAAGAATGCTGACTTTGAGAGACAGAATCAAGCTAGGAATATAGATGGAAAGTAGATTGCTGAGCTGAAAACTAAGTTGGATTCAGTTCACATAATTCTGGTGAACCAAGAAATCAGTTCAGTTTGCTGCAAAAGTTGAAACCTTTGAACCATAAGAAGAAGGTTGTGATGAAGAGGATGTAAACAACATTGGCAGGACTGGTTTTCAGGGTCAAAGATTTGGTAATCAACAAGGTAGAGGTGGTTACAATGGGAATGGTCAGAGGAGTACCTTCACAGGTAATCAAAAATCTTCTGGTTATGTCTCAAAGCCGCAGTACCAGAAGCCTTTTCAGAGCAATAGCAATTTCAGCAGGAACTATGGATCCTCGTCTCACCAGACGCCTCCTACACCAACCGAGCAGAGTGAGATGAAATCCATGCTTGAATAGATATTAGAGGGTCAGCAGAGGATCGCGGTTGATTTTAATGGGAAGATAGATGCTTTGTACATTGACTTGAATGGGAAGTTTGAAGCTTTGAACATCCATGTCAAACAGTTGGATACTCAGGTTTGGCACACGGCTGGATCTGTGAAACAACAAGATGGAGTTCTTCTTGGAAGTACAAACACTAACCCGAAGTATCAGTGCAAAGCCGTCACATTGAGAAGTGGTAAGAAGCTGAATCATGTGCTTAAAAATGGTTTGACCGTTGATGAACTCCTGGTGTTAGAAGAAATGGAAGAAGATGATGCAGAAGAGGTACTAATGTCAATCGACACACCACCTGGTGTCGATCGACACCAGCAGCAGGATATATCCACTCCGAGTTATGAAGCACAGTGTCGATCAAAACCACCTCTGGTATCGATCGACACCAGCACCCAAAAGCCAAGGATACGATTTAAATAGGTAGTGTCAATCGACACAAACTTGGTGTCGGTCGACACCAGGCAGCATCTGAGGAACTGAGTTCTGTGAAGCAGCTTGTTTTAAAAGAACGAGTTTACAAGCCTAAGTTTCTCTTTACCAGGAAACCCTAAAAATATAAACAGGAGCTGTATAAAGCGAAGTGTAAGGCTATGTGGATAAGCTTATCATTGAGATTCCATTGATCGATGCTATCAAGACTACTCCTGTGGTTAAGAGATGTTTGAAGAAGATGCTTACACAGAGTATGAGAGAAGAGAAAAGTGTGATGATGATCTCTAAAGTGTGTAGTGCTGTAATTCAGAACAGAATTCCAGAGAAGCTAAAGGATCCAGAAAGCTTTGTTTTGGATTTTTCTATATTCAAAGATGGATTGAAAGGTTCGCTGCCTTGGTATGAATGCTTTACTCAGTTGCTGTAGGCCTTGGTATGACAGATTTTACGCCTACAATAATTTTTTTGATTCTAGCTGATAAGGGCATCAGATTTCCAGAAGACGTGCCTGTGTGCATAGGTGCTTGTATGATTCCCACCGAATTCGTGGTGCTGCGATACACCAATGAGCCTAAAGATCCTCTTATCCTAGGCTGACCTTTCTTTGCTACAATAGGTGCGCTGATCGATGTGAGAAATTGTAAGATAGTGCTGAATGTGGGTGATTTAGTGATGAACTTTGACAAGGACAACCTTGTGAAGTGACCAACAATCGATGGACAGACATTTTACGTGGATACTCTAAGTAATCTCGTAGAGGAGATCTTCTATGAGATGCATCCTGAATATCCTCTGAAGATAGCTTTACTCAGTTCCACGCAAGGAATAGAGCATCTTGATGACATTGCTGCGGGGTATGTCAAGATGATGGATGCCAGTGAGAGCGTGATGTGATTGGTCACTCAGGGATAACCTGTTGGTAATCCAAAGAAAGCTGAAAATTTGAGTGATGGGAGTGAGGAAAGAGCTCCGAAGATAGAGCTTAAACAGCTCCCTGCCGGGCTAAGGTATGCGTTTCTTGGACCCAATTCCTCTTATCCCGTCATTGTTAATGTTTCTTTGAACAACGCAGAGCTTAATTTACTGCGAAGAAAGCTTCAAAAGTATCGCAAGGCTCTTGGCTATTCTCTTGATGATACTTCAGGTATCTCTCCGGACTTGTGCATGCATAGGATCCATCTCGAGGGTGAGACGAAGTCATCGATTGAGCATCTCCTGGAAGCTGGGATAATTTATCCTATCTTAGACAGTTATTGGGTTAGTTTGTTGCATATGGTTTCTAAGAAAGGAGGAGTTATAGTGGTTAAGAATGAGAAGAACGAGCTGATTCCTACACGGACTGTAACTGAACACAGGATGTGTATTGATTACAAGAAGCTGAATGCTGTGACAACAAAAGATCACTTCCCATTGCCGTTCATTGATCAGATGCTCAAAAGCTTGGCTAACCACCCTTACTATTTCTTCCTGGACAGATACTCAAGCTTCTTGCAGATTCCTATCCATCCCGATGATTAGGAAAATACCACATTTACATGTCTTTACGCTACTTTCGCATACCGCAGAATGCCGTTTAGACTATGTAATGCTCCTACGACATTCTAGAGATGTATGATGTACATATTCATAGATATGATTGAGGATTACGTGGAAGTGTTCATGAATGACTTCTCAGTCGATGGATCATCTTATCATGAGTGTTTGGATATTCTGTGCAAAGTGCTTGCTAGATGTAAAGAGAAGCACTTGGTTTTGAATTAGGAGAAATGCTATTTTATGGTCCGAGTTTCCCAATATGGGATTAAGGTTGACCGAGCAAAGATTGAAGTTATGACGAGTTTGCAGGCACCAGATTCTGTTAAAGCCGTGAGGAGCTTTCTAGGACATGCTGGTTTCTACCGGAGGTTCATTAAAGAATTCAGCAAAATTGCCAGACCATTGACTGGTGTGTAAGGACACAAGTTTGAGTTTACCACTGAATGCCATTCAAGTTTTGAGGAGATTAAGCAAATATTAGTCAATGCTCTGATCGTGGAATCACCAGACTGGGATTTTCCTTTCGAGGTCATGTGTGATGCCATCGACTTTGTAGTTGGAGCTTTTATAGGACAGAAGAAGGAGAAGAAACTTCACGTAATTTACTACATTAGCCAAACACTTGATGACGCGCAACAAAATTATGCAACTACAAAGAAGGAGTTGTTGGCTGTAGTGTTTACGTTTGAGAAGTTTCGACAATACTTGGTTGGTTCTAAAGTGATAGTACACATAGATCATTGAGCTCTGAAGTACTTGATGGAGAAAAAAGATGCAAAACCAAGGCTTCTTCGATGGAGTTTGCTTCTTCAAGAGTTTGATATTGAGGTACGAGACAAGAAAAGAGTTGAGAATGGGTCGCTGATCACTTATCAAGGATCAGAGTTGCCGACAAAGTCCCGATTGATGATTTTATACCTGAAAAGAATGTCAATGGAGTTGTGTCTCAAAAAGATGCAACCGATGCTTGACTGTAGTTCAGTCAAGCTCGTGACGTTAAATAAGAACTGAGTGGGAGGTAACCCACTGATAGGTCTGTATATATGCTAATTTTGAGTCTTGTTTTTGTTTTGTTTTCGTTTTTGTATGGTTAGGATCATGAAAAGCGGAAAACCAGAACTTCTTGTCGGCCTTAAGAGTTGGTGTGGATTGACACCAGTGGAAAGAGAAGAAGGGTTTGTATCCAGGTGTTGGTATTGATCGACACCACCACTGGTGTCAGTCGACACCACCACTGGTGTCGGTCGACACCACCCCTGGTGTCGGTCGACACCACCCCTGGTGTCGGTCGACACCACCCCTGGTGTCTGTCGACACCACCCCTGGTGTCGGTCGACACCACCACTGGTGTCGGTCGACACCACCCCTAGTGTCTGTCGACACCACCCCTGGTGTCTGTCGACACTACCCTTGGTGTCGGTGGACATCAACCCCACGAGGTAAGTGCTATAAATTATTTTCTCCTTTTTCTTCTTCTCCACTACCCTTTCGCGAAAACTGCTTGGAAAACCTCATTCCCAAATCCTCAAATCTCTCACTTTTCACCCAATCAAGTGATTCAAAGTTCTAACTTCATTGGATTTTTGTGCTTAATCCATATCTACTATCCATTCACTCCAATTTCAAGGTATGTTATTCAAATCTCCTAATTTTTGTTTTGAACCCTAAAGGTTGGATCTTCTATTTTTGCTTCTTTTAGCTAATTTCATTGGCTAAATCACACCTATTTAGGTTGTTAGAGGAAATATATAACATGGGCAAGTGATTTCTTAGGCCAATTGGTGAGCTTGTGTCAATTCTTTGATTTGGTGACGGAATCAACTTGCGGTTTGTGTAGAAATGAAAATTAGAACAATGTTACATGTATTGACATAGAATTTGATGTTATGGGCTGCTGCTTGTCAAGAATTTCACTTCATTTTGCTTTTAGTGCATTTCATGTTTTGTCTAAACTTCTGGGATTTCCTAACAATCGAAGAAATCCCACCATCAACAAGGCGGTGCTTCCAGCTCAAGCCCACCCTCACTATCACCTTCACCGCCTCATTCAGCAAACTCTTCACCTCCCCTACCGCCTCCACCAATGTACCCACACTTGATGATCCGACCCCCTTGGCCTAAGGTGGAGCACCTCAAGATCATAAGCCGGGTCGATTGGGTACACGATCCCAAGACAGAAATAGAGAAATCAAAGTGTTTCAACAGGCCAATCCCCGAGAATTAGGACGAATATGATATGCTATTCTACAATGCATGGTTATCGGTGGAGATTAAGCCCACATGGTTCATCGATAATGCGACTACCAAGGTGATAGGTATACGGGATGATGTGCTCTGGATTTTGAGGAGAATTAGGTTGGGCATGATGCCTACGAAGCAGTATAACCTCTATCTAGATTTAGTGCAGCAGTTTCTAGCCACATGCCGCATTTCTTACACCAATGAGCGTGCAAAGGCATCACAAGAAGGAGTCCTGTCCTTCATGTGCAAAGGAGTGAGGTATCATCTTTTAATCCTTGAATTATGTGGCTTGTACGGGTTCAAGAAGGATCTGATTCGAGCAGTTTTACCCTCGAGTGGCATGATATCTAGACCTTTTGGCTTTTTTTGGTAACGGGGTTTATGATTCAAAGAAGAGCAAGCAGACAGAGGTTAGACATCCGGTCTAGAGGTATGTCTTGCGTGTTTTGGGGAACATCATCCTCTGCAAAGCCGAGCTCAGCAAGATGAGAATGTCTGAGCTCATATTGCTTTATCATAGGATTGAACATATCATCCCCAATGATGGTTGGGAATGGGAAGAGCCATCTGATAACCTCAACATGGGAGCTATTTTCGCCAACCATCTCTGCTCACTAAAGACAAAGGCATTTGGTGGGAAGAAGGTTGAGGGCATTGGGAGTCTCTTTACTCCAATTTTTACCCAGTGTGAGGTAGTCATGAGCAATAATAAATCAACACTGATAGGTTTCTCATGGACCAGGACCACCTAAAGAGCGCTACATGGATGAAACCCGGTCTCATTTGGTTTTCACTGATGCACATGATCGAGACTGGAGTATCCAACTTCTATTGCCGGAATATACGTTCATTAAAAATGATGATGCATCGCGGCTGAGTTTTCAGCCAGATCCTCAACTCCTCCGCTCCATCCCGTGATGCAAGCTCCATAAGGGAGCCTCTTCCAATGCTTTTCCAGTGCAAACATGCTGGATATCGTTCTGTTCGTTTATGGTTTAGGGTTTAGGGTTTCCTTGAGTTAGTGCGAATAGGAGAAAAATCTTGAAACCTTGTTGTGAATACTGGATCCAACACTCAGAAATATAGAATAAAATTATAAAAAGAAATGTATTGCTAGAGATGAATATCAAAAGAATATGTATTATTTCTTAGAATGATTGAAAAACAGCCGCCTTTACAAAGCATTAGAGGATTATATTTATAAATAATAGAGACGTAAATGCTGCTAATCAATTCTATGATTCTCCTTAAATATGTCAGTTTTGATTTTGCTTTAATTGTTGTAACGTCTCGATTTTTGAACCTAGTTAAATTTTCATTCGGCTTTTATCTCTTTAATCCGCTGGGTGTTCGCTGCTCCGCGAACCCCTTCCTCGTTCCTCCTGATTCCTTGGTGGTTTGCTAGGTTTGATTCTTTCGGTCTGAATTGTTTCTCTTTTATTATAGTGATGTGGTGGACACGTGTTTGTACTTCTCAGGTGATTGATCTTCGGTTAGGGATTTGGTACCAACAATTGCCCCCAAGTCTTGCGAGTTGTTGCTCAACTCGGGGGACTTAAGTAATTAATGCGAACATATAATTTGCTTTATGTCTTGTCATCATATCTCTTAGATCTCGGACTTCAGCGGATCTGATTGCTTTGAAACGTGCTATTATTTATTTTTTGGAAAACTCTTCCACTTCCCCACTATTTCCGAGACGGTTTCTTCCTCCGATTTATAGGTAAAAGCTTGCCCTTTTATTTTTATTTCTCTTTCTATGTGTTTTCTGCTTTCTTGTCTACCTATTTTTCTCCATTACCCTTTGTCGGATAAATTCCCTGTCTCCATTTTCCTTCCACCTCCTCTTTCTTTCTCGACTTGCTATTCCTTGTCTTTGGAATCATGTCGTCTCCTTCAAAAAGATCCTCAGCCAAAGTTTCTAGAATGGAAAATTCAAAAGCACCACCGGTATTGGAACTTCCCGGACTCCGGCACTAGTCGATTGTACTCAACTCTGGGACAAATTTGGTACCTTCTATCGAACGTGGTTGACGCTTAAGTCCCTCAGGAATATCAGCGAACACTGCCGCACACCACGGAAATTGAATTTGTCCTCCTAGAACCGAACGAGTCTTCGAAGACGGTTCGTCTTGGCTATTTATGTGTCTACAATTTTTTTTCACGGGCTGTGGTTTGTTTTTCGTGATCCCATATGAGCTTCTTCTTTACCTTTATCATCTAGGAAGGGCTATCCCACAAATGGCCCAAACATGCTTCGCACCATTCTGTGCAAGCTCACGGTTGCCACAGAGATTGGATTTTCGCTGAGCAACACAAATTTTCTTGACCTATTCAGTGTTCGCAGCTCGAAGAAAGGTTTGGGGTACTTCACCCTTTATCCTAACAACGACAAGAACTTGATAAGTAGGCTTCCGTAGAAGGATGAGAACTGGTGGAAGCATTGGTTCCTTGTCAAAATTGACTCCCCCACCATCAATGGTTTGGCGGATATGCTGCAACATGATTTGGCAAATTCACTTGGTAGAACCTAGGATTCTTTATTTGGTAAAAATGTGTTTCACCTTGACTTCTCTTGTTTATGTTGGTTCCCTTCTTCTTCCAGCTGCTCAAGTTTGGCCTGCTCCGTAGAAAGGCTTTCTAGACTTCTATAGATTGGTTACCGAGGAGGATCTTGTCTAGAACTCCTTTACCCTTGACCAGATCCATAAAGGGGGGGGACTTATGAGGGGAGCAGGACGTCGCGCTGTTGAGGCATCGTCAAATCCGATTGATACCACTGGTATGAGTTTCCGAGATAGAAAATCCATAAAGAGCACTCAAAAGACTATTGAAAGGAAACTGAAGGAGCAAATGGATGAGGTTGGTAGGAATCATCAAGAAAAATCCTACTGTTAATGAGGGGATTGCTCGCAAGAATAGCCTTATTCCTCAAAGTCTCGGTCTGGTTTGGGATTGACCTCTCACTCAACTCGTTCGACAGTGGTAGTTGACGACGAAGATGAAGAGGAAAAAAATCTATTATCTCCCTAGCTGGCAAAAAGAAGGCTTCGGTGGCCATCTTAGGTCCTCGAGAGGATAAATCGAAGTACCAAGGGAATGACAAAGGAAAATATTCTTCCTCGATCGACACCAAGCTTAAGTAAAAAAAGGTTGTTCTCGTGGACATCCGTATCAACCGACACAAAGGTGTGTCAATCGACACAGTTGATATTTAAGCATTTTCGACCAGCTATATCGACCTTGCTCGATGGCACTCCGTTTGTTTGATTAGTGTTACAGACTTACCAGTGGGTTGCCTCCTACCAAGCGCTTGATTAATGTCACTAGCTTGACTGAACTGCGGTCAGGCAGCGGGTGCATCAATTAGAGACACAATGTGTTTGATGGAGTTTGGATTTTGCCCAGTAGTGTTTCACCCTTTTTCCATTCACCGTGAACTCATTGCCGTCAGCATTTGTCAAAACGATAGTACCCGGTCATACAGTTCAAATTTTCGGGAAATGATCTTCTTATCATGATATGTCTTTTTTGCTCCTTATACAACTTGGAGTTCTCATAGGCATGGTATCTGATTTCATCTAGTTCGTTTGGCTGAACCAATCACCTCCTTGCAGCAGACTTGATGTCGAAATTCATCATCTTTACTACCTACGCTGCTTTGTGCTCCAACTCGACCGGGAGGTGACAAGATTTCCCATAGAGAAGATGAAACAGTTTAGTCCCTAGTGGTGTTTTGGAGGCAGTCATGTAGCCCATAGCGCATCATCTAGCTTGGTAGACCAGTCCTTCCTAGTCTTGCCCACAGTCTTCTCCAAGATCTCTTTGACAATGAAATAACACATTTGGAACCTCACTCTCGGGAATGCATCTTTTGTAAATCCCATATGAACAGTGTTTGTACAAGTAAGGTTTATCACAGTAGAACCTTCTGACCTCTCTTAAGAATTTATTCTTGGCATAAACCGTGAAGTTTTCTGGCTTATCATCTACAGCAAGGTAATTGGCAATATCAGCACACTAATATGAACCGTTGAAGGCTATGGGTTCGTAGACGCCCTGTGTCGCCCGACACCAAGGGCTGTTTCGATTGACATGGGCACCTCGAATCCACCACCAAGCATTGACCAACTTATGTCAACTGACACGGCCTCTGTAACTTGACAATTCTGCAATTTTTGTTCTAAATCCAAAGCTAAACCAGTCTCTACGTTGTATAAATTCTCCTCTGGCAGAAAATAATTAATTGGAACATCCTCTCCAACTCCATTCTCAACTCCTTTTTTGTCCTAGACCTCAACCTCGTAGAAAACTCCTTACAGTCTTAACAGATTATGGCGTCTACAGACTCGTCATAACCTCGATCATTTCCCAATAACTCTCAATTCCATCTTGAGAAACTCTGTGCCTAAGAATAATACCATCTCTGACTATAAAATGACACTTCTCCCAATCCAGAACAAAGTGCTTCTCTTCAAATCTAGCAAGCACCTTGCACAGGTTGTCCAAACACTCATGATAAGATGGTCCATAGACTGAGAAATCATCCATGAACACTTTCATGTAATCCTCAATCATATCTGTGAATATGGACATCATACATCTTTGGAATGTCGCAGGAGCATTACAAAGTCCAAATGGCATTCTGCGGTATGCAAATGTACAACATGAACATGTAAATGTGGTCTTTTCCTGATCTTCAAGATGGATAGGAATCTGAAAGAAACATGAGTATCCATTTAGAAAGTAGTAGTAGGTGTAGTTAGCCAACCTCTCAAGCATTTGATCAATGAATAGCAATGGGAAGTGATATTTCCTTGTCATAGCATTCAACTTCCTGTAATCAATACACACCTTGTGTCCAGTCACAATCCGTGTAAGAATCAACTCGTTCGTATCGTTCTTAAGCACTATGACTCCGCATTTCTTAGGAACCACATGCACTAATCCTATCACAGTCTGAGATAAGATAGATGATCCCAACTTCTAATAGTTTCAAGATCTCTTTATTAACCACCTCCTTCAGATTTGGATTCACCCTCCTTTGATGCTCAATCGATGACTTTGTCTCATTTTTGAGATGGATCCTATACATGCACAAGTCCGGAGAGATGCCTGAAATGTCATCAAGAGAATAGCAAGAGCTTTGTAATACTTGTGCAGCTTGCTTAGCAGTAAAGTGAGCTTTGCATTGTTTAAAGAAGCATTAACAATGATAGGATGAGTGGAGTTGGGTCCAAGATATTTGTACCTTAGCTCTGCAGGGAGCTGTTTGAGCTCGATTTTAGGAGCTTTTTCCTTACTCCAATCACCCAATTTTGCAGCTCCCGGTCAGGTATCGATGAACTCTCCTGTCTGGCCACCTGCATCACGTGTTCCCTAGCATCCATCATCCTGACATACCCAGAAGCAATGTCATCAAGATGCTCCATCTTCTGTGTAGAACTGATCAAAGCTCTCACCAAAGGGTATGTAGGATGCAATCGTCAAGTCGTACTGGCACATCTTCCAAGAGGCCTTCCAGTATCCTGATACTCTGATAATATATCATGGTTTCTATGGGTTTTTAATCCATGATATATGTATATAATCGAGTCTTTTATGTGTATTTCGAGTTCTTTTAAGTCTTCTACAGGTTTACACATATTTAGGATCATTTGGACATTTTGGAGCGTTTATGGAGCATTGTCGCTCAGAAGACGAAGTTGGTATCGTTTGTGACCGTCTGTGTCGATCAACACAACCATGTAAGTCGGTCAACACAACTGTCTGTGTCGATCAATACAACTATGTGTGTCAGTCGACACGGGTCATTTTCCATAAATCCACACGAAGACTAAAACTTTTTGTAGATTTGCAACTTTGCCCTAAACATTTATTATTTATATAAGACCCCAGGTCGTGTTTAGATTATTAATTACGGCTTTGGGAGTTTTTGTAAGAGATTTTTAGAGAGATTCAGAGCTTGGGGCTGATCTGATACTCTGTACACTTTAAGAGAAGATTTCGAACCCCTGTTTCTATTTCACTTTTATATTTCATATGATATCTATTCTAATCATATCGTTGTTTTAGATCATTGCAAAGGAATTTAGATTAGATAATTTGTGAACAAATCAAACTTGTTTTTAATGCTTGTTTAGAATTTTAAGATTCACAAAGGAATTTGGTTTCTTAAGTTTTAGATATAGTAAATTCTCACAACGAAAATTGGTTAATTTTATCTTCGTGATTTGAGTTCTATAACTGGTTTGTAATTCGATCCTAACTGATTAATTGATTTGCATTAGTTGATTTTCTTAGAAATTCTCTGGACTTGATGCTCTTCCCATTTGATAACAAACCGATTTATTATTGTTTTGCACTGTATACACTCTCAGCAATCTCGGAGAGAAGATCACTCATTAGATGCATCCTACTAACCCTTTGGAGAGAGCTTTGATCAGTTATACACAGGAGATGGAGTACCTTTATGACATTACTGCTAGGTATTTCAAGTTGATGAATGCTAGCGAACACGTAATGCAGTTGGTCACTCAAGAAGAGCTCGTCGGTACCTCACAGAAAGCCACAAAATTGGGAGATTTGAGCAAGGACAAGGCTCTTAAAATCAAGCTCAAACAGCTCCCTGCAGGGCTAAGTTACAATTTCTTGGACCAACTTCCACTTATCCTACCATTGTTATATGAAGGAGGTGGTTAAGAAAGAGACCCTGAAACTCCTGGTAGTTGGGGTCATCTATCTTATCTCAGACAGTGATTGGGTTAGTTTAGCACATATGGTTCCTTAGAAAGGCGGAGTCACAGTGATTAAGAACAAGAAGAACGAGCTGATTCCTACGCGAACTGTGACTTGATACATGATGTGTATTGATTAGAGGAAGCTAAATGCTGCGACAAGGAGATATCACTTCCCGCTGCCATTCATTAATCAAATGTCTTCAGAGGTAGGCTAACTACCCCTACGACTGCTTTTCTAGATGGATACTCAAGTTTCTTCCAGATTCCTATCCATCCCGAAGATCAGGAAAAGACCACATTTACATGTCCCTATGTTACATTTGCATACCGCAGAATGCCATTTGGACTTTGTAATAATCCTGCGACATTTCAAAGATGTATGATGTCCATATTCACATATGATTGACGATTACATGGAACTATTCATGGATGACTTCTGAGTCTGTGGACCATCTTATCATAAGTTTTTGGACAACCTGTGGAAACTGCATGTTGGATGTGAAGAGAAGCACTTAGTTCTGAATTTGGAGAAGTGCCATTTGAAGGTCAGAGATAGTGCCATTTTAAGGTTTATTGGGCAGAGATCGAAGTTATGAAAAATATGCAGGCGCCAGACTCTCTTAAGACTGTGAGAAGCTTACTAGGAGGTTCATCAAAGATTTTAGCAAGATTGCTAGACCATTAACTACTAAATGTCAATCAGCCTTTGAACAGATCAAGCAAGCGTTAGTGAACATTCTAATTGTATAATCATCAGACTAGGAGTTGCCTTACGAGGTGATGTGTGATGCCATGACTTTGCAGTTGGAGCTATTTGGGGACAGAAAAAAGGACAAGAAGCTTCATACCATTTACTATGCCAGTAGAACACTAGATGATGCGCAGAAGAATTATGCATTCACTAAGAACGAGTTCTTGGCTGTGGTGTTTACATTTGAGAAGTTTCGTCCGTATTTGGTTAGTTCTAAGGTGATAGTACACACAGACTACTCAGCTCTGAAGTACTTGTTGCAAAGAAAGAATGCAAAACTAAGGTTGCTGAGGTGGATTCTACTTCTTCTGGAATTTGATATTGAGGTCTAGGACAAAAAGGGATTTGGGAATGGATTTTCTAATCATCTTTTTATGATCAAGGCTGAAGAGTATGCCCCAATTAATGATTTTCTACCATAGGAGAATATATACAAGGTTGAGATTGGTTCAACTTTGGATTTAGAAGAAAAACTGCAGATTATTGAGTTGCAGAGGTTGTGTCGATCAACACAAAAATTGTGTTGATCCACGCAAGTCGGTTGATGATTGGGAGTTGCTGCGAGGTGGTCGTGTTGATCGACACAACCGTTGGTGTCGGCCGACACAGGTCGTCTACGAACCCAGAAATTTCAACGGTTTATATTGGTGACTACAACATGGAATTATGCGCTGTAACGTTTCCCATTTGACCATGGTATGCTAATATTGCCAATTACCTTGCTACAGATGATAAGCCAGAAAATCTCACGGGATATACCGAGAAGAAATTCTTGAGAAAGCTCTGAAGGTTCTATTGGGATGAACCTTACTTGTACAAGCACTGTGCAGATGGGATTTACAGAAGATGCATTGCCGATACTGAGGTTCCAGATGTGCTATTTCATTGTCATGGTTCTGAGTATGCTAGACACTTCACAACTTTTAAGATAATGTCTAAAGTTCTTCAAGCAGGCTTCTGACGGCCTATTATGTTCGGAGATGCTCATGCATCCAAAACTCAGTGTGATGCTTATCAGCGAAAGGGGAAGATTAGCAAGTGGCATGAGATGCCACAAAAATTCATTCTGGAAGTTGAGGTATTTTATTGCTGGAACATTGATTTTATGGGATCCTTTCCTTCATCATATGGGAATCAGTTTATCTTGGTCGCTGTGGACTATGTGTCTAAATGAGTAGAAGTTATCGCTAGTTTTACCAATGATGCCTTTGTGGTTCTTAAACTGTTGAAGACAATAATCTTCCCTCGATTTGGAGTACTCGGATTGTGATAAGTGATGGTGGTTCTCACTTTATCAACAAAATCTTTGAGAAACTACTGAAGAAGCATGGTGTGAATCATCACGTGGCTACTCCCTATCATCATCAGACAAGTGGACAAGTTGAGGTTTCAAACAGACAGATCAAAGAGATCTTGGAGAAGACTGTGGGCAAGACTAGGAAGGACTGGTCTACTAATCTGGATGATGCAATAAGGGCCTACATGACTGCATTCAAAACACCACTGGGGATATGCCATTTCATCTTCTCTACGGGAAAGCTTATCACCTTCCGGTCGAGTTGGAGCACAAAGCAGCATGGGCAGTAAAAATGATGAATTTCGACATCAAGTCTGATGCAGACAGGTGATTGGTTCAGTTGAACGAATTGGATGAAATCAGATACCATGCCTATGAGAACTCCAAGTTGTACAAGGAGTGAACAAAGGCATATCATGATAAAAAAGATCATCTCCAGGAACTTCGAACCGAATGACCATGTACTTCTAAATAACTTTCATTTACAATTATTTTCTGAACAATTGCATTCTCGTTAGTCAGGTCCTTTCACCATCAAAGCGGTCCGACCATATGTTGTCATTGTTCTGACGAATGCTGATGGCAATGAGTTCACAGTCAATGGAAAAAGGGTGAAACACCACTAGAGGAAAGCCGAAACTTCATCAGGACACATTGTGTCTCTAACTGATGCACCCACTGCTTGACCGCAGTTCAGTCAAGCTGTGACGTTAAAAGAGTGCTTGGTGGGAGGCAACCCACTGATAGGTCTGTAAATACGCATTTTCGAGTCTTGTTTTGTTTTATTTTTGGTTTTGGTTTGTTTTGTGTTATGTACAGAAAAATCAAGATATCTTGTCGACCATGAGCCTCTTTGTCGATCGACATAACTATGTGTGTCGGTCAACACACTAATTGAACAAACAGAGTGCCCTCTACCAAGGTCGACACGACTGGTTGACACTCCTAATATAACATCTGTGTCGATCGACACAACCATGTGTGTCTGTTGACACATGTGCATCCGACAGGTTAGATTTCTGTTTTTCTTGTTCTCTCAATGTATATCACTTTTAGCAGAACTCAAGCCTTAATAACATTGGGGACGGTGTTGTTCAAGTCTAGGGGAGGAGGTTACTGACAATATATTTTCTTTTCTTAGAGTCAGTTTGTCGTTTTATTGAGTCAAATCGGTTTAAAACTATGACCTTTCTCTTGGTTTATTGTGTTGACTATTTTATCTGAGTGACCATTGTTGCAGAATCAGTCCAGATCTGACTAGTGAAAAAAATAAAGGCTGACCAGTTGACTTGAGACACCCATATTTCCATCAGATACCGACTAAAGCCTGAGCTAGTTTTTGATTTTTCCTTTTACTTCATCGATGTGACTGATGTTCATAGGGTTTAACTCCTTGTTCATACTTGACAAACGACAACCTGTGTAAAAAATGGTACTCTTCTCCCTTATTCTAAGTAATAAATATAAAAGTGGAAAAAATGAGATGATTTTCTTTTGAGTAAAAGGGTAAAAAAAATTCCGATCTCCGATCAGCTAGAATTAGAGAAATCAGAGTGGATGTGAAATTCACCATCCCAAGTTTCAAAGCAACCGAGTAAGGCATCAGACTAACACTCAAGCCCAAATCATATAGTGAACTTTTGAACTTGTTTTTAAAGATAGAGCAATCCAAAACGAAGCTTCCTGGGTCTTTCAGTTTCTCTAGTATTTTATTCTGAATAACAGCGCTACAAACCTTAGAAATCATCATCACACCTTTCTCTTCTCTCATATTCTGTATGAGCATCTTTTTCAAGCACCTTTTTATGACAAGAGTAGTCTTGGTAGCATCAATCAAATGAATCTCAATGGTGAGCTTGTCCATCATAGCTTTGCATTTAGCTTCATACAGCTCCTGTTTTGACTTCCTAGAATTTCTTTGGAAAGGAACCTTCGGTTTGTATACCCGTTCCCCTGAAGATTGCGGCTTCCTAGAACTTGGTGCCTCAAATGGCTGCTTGTGTCAACCGACAGCAGTGGGGTGTAGATCGACACGAGTATCCTTACTCGAAGAATTCTTCCATGGCTGCTTGTGTCGACCGACACTGATTGTGTGTCAATTGACACGACATGTGGTTGACATCTCTGTCATACACGTGTCAAACGTAGTCGATTCACCTTCGTCAACACGCTTCAGAATCTCCTTATTTTGCATGGGTGTCGACCGACACAAGGGTGTGTTGATCGACACGGGAAACTCTTCTGCAATATCCTCTTCAATTTCTTCACACCACACGAGTTCATCAACACTTTGATCCTTTTCAGTACAGGATTGAGCTTCTTTACTTCTTCTCAACATGATGGCACTATTGATCCCAGTAACCTTGGATCAATCAATCTCACACTGGATCGATCGATCCTACTTGAGGAATGTTGCTGTGAAGAATTGGATCGATCAATCCGGATCAATGTTCTTTGTCGTAAGTTATTGGATCGATTGATCTGTCGTGCAGCCGCCCAGATTTAATGATCCATTCTTCTCTCTCCTTCATGCAGTAACTCGAGTTTTGTTTCATGTCTTCTCTCTCATTCATGCAAACATGTTCTTTCTCTTTATAACTGTATTCCCATGTAATTAGAAAAAAAATCTAATCTAACTGATTCTAATAAAAGCTCTTCTTTCTACTCTCAATTCTCTATATTATCTATTCTTGTTTTTGTTTATATTCCGCAAATTCTAACATGGTATCAGAGCATCGATTCTACTAGTCTCTTCTTTCTGAATCTTCATTCTCTCTACTTTCTCATTCTTTCAATCTGTGGTCTTTCTCAATCCTTTTTTTTATCCAATGGATCTATGAAACCAGTGGTAATTCCGGTTGTCCTCAAAAGAGGAAACTATTTGCTGTGGTCTAGGACCACAAGAACAGCTCTTTGTGGCCGCGGGCTTTGGAGCCACGTTGAGATGTCCCAAGTGCCAAGGAAAACCATGAAGGATAGTGGAAAATATATCATTGAAAGCTCTAATGAGGAGGACGAGCTTGCGGCGGAATCCAAGAGGTTCCAAGAAAACCAATTCCTTCTTGGCCTTCTCCAAAACTCTCTTGATGCACTAATACTCGAAGCTTAATCCTATTGCAAAACCGCAAAGGAACTGTGGGAAACGCTCAAGAATGTTTATGGAAACATCTCCAAGCTTACTCATGTGTTTGAAATTAAGAAAGCCATCAACGATCTAAGTCAAGAAGATCTGGAGTTTACTAAACATTTTGGGAAGTTTAGGTCCCTATGGGCCGAACTTGACAAGCTTCCAAGCCTTGGTGAAGTATGTTCTCAAGTCCAAAAGGAGCAAGGATCTCTTGGTCTCTTTAATAGAAAAGGGGAACTACCCACGGCTAACAAAGGAGTGTATAAGAATGAGGAAAGGAAGCTTGTGGTTTGTGATCATTGCAAAAAGAAGGGACACATCAAGGAAAAATGATGGGTTTTTAATCCTTACTTCAAGCCAAGGAAGTGGAAAGCCAATCTTTCCCGTTAACCTACAAATGAACAAGGTCAATCCGGCTCATCAAAGAAAGGAGAAAAGATGACCATGGTCGCATATGGTTGCATACACCAATGATGTTGTAAGGAAGTCTGACTTGGAGGCAGTTATAAGATCAAATGTTACTATAAAAGAATCCGATATCACTTTCTTTGCTTCATAACCTAATAAATCTCTTGTTATTGATTCGGGAGCTTCTCATCATATTATTAGTAACCCGAATCTCATTAACAATGTTAAACTGGCTATTGGTAATGTGATTATTGCAAATGGTGATAAAATTCCTGTAAAAGAGTAGGCGATTTGAAATTATTTGATAAAAATTCTAAGGCTTTCTTTATGCCATCTTTCACATCTAATCTTGTATCGGTTAAAAGGGCTACTAATGATCTTAACTGTAATGCTATATTTGGGCCTAATAGTGTTCATTTTCATGATATTAAAACCTGAAGAGTTCTTGGAGAGGGGAATACCAAAGGGGATCTTTATGTGTTTGAGAACACTTTACCAAGCACCTTTACTTCATCTTCTTTTAAATCTTATTTGGCATTTTGTTCAAATGCCATGTGGCATGCTAGATTAGGGCACCCTAATTCTCGTGCTCTTGAAATAATACTTCCTAATGTTTCTTTTGATCATTCTAGTTGTGAGGCTTGCATTCTTGGAAAATATTGCAAAACTGTATTCCCAAAATCATCTACTATTTATGAGAACTATTTCGACTTAGTTCATTCGGATGTTTGGACATCACCATGCTTATCTAGGGATAATAACAAGTATTTTGTCACTTTCATTGATGAAAAATTGAAATATACTTGGGTTAAATTGCTCCCTTCTACAGATCGCGTGTTTGATGCATTTCTTAACTTCCAAAACTATGTCACTAATCAATTTAATGCTAAACTGAAGGTATTAAGGTCTGAAAATGGAGGAGAATATACAAGTCATAGATTCAAGGAACATTTGGCTAAGCATGGGATTATGCACTAAACAAACTGTCCTCACACATCCCAACAAAATGGAGTGGTGGAACGGAAGAATCGAAACTTCATGGAAGTTGCAAGATCGATGATGTTCCACACCAATGTTTTAAAGAGGTTTTGGCAAGATGCGGTCATGACAGCTTGGTATCTCATTAACCGGATCCTAACAAGAGTCTTAGAGGATATTTCACCATTTGAGGTACTTAACAAAACCAAACCTTCTATTGTTCACTTATGTGTTTTTGGTTTTGTATACTTTCTTTTGATACCAAGTGAACAAAGAAACAAACTAGATACCAAGCGCAATAAGTGTATGTTCCTCGGTTACTCTACCACTCAAAAGGGATACAAATGTTACGATCCTTCCAACAACAGCACCTTTGTTTCTCGGAATATCAAATTCATAAAAAACCAAGATTATCATGATAAGAAGGATTGGGAAAGCTTAAAATACCTTGCCAGCTCTCCATCGGACCGCGCTGCAAGTTTACAATACCTTTTGGATCATCTATGGAATCTGGCATTGGACCGTGAGCACTCGGCTCGTACCTGCACAGATCATCAAATACATGACAGCTCAAGACATGACCGGATAGAGTGTACTAAGACAGAATCGGAAGAACCTAAAGATATGGGATGTTCCAAGACTCTAAGACCAAGATCAATCCGGACAAGCTATGACCAAGAACTCGGATCCGGAAAAATAAGAAGATGACTTAGATCATGGGAAAGCAGCATTACCTACCCTTAGGCGTAACACAAGACAAAGAAAGCAAAGGGTGTTCTACAACAACCAAGCAGTGGCTCATCCCATCCATGCGGTGTGTTCTTTTGACCTTTTGCCAACTGATCATCAAGCATTTTTTGGCAAGATTGATCTTACACCAAATACCTCAAAGCTATGAGGAAGCCAAGGAAAACAAACATGGATCATCTGGATTAAGACCAAGATTAATCCGGACAGGCTACAACCAAGAACTCGGATCCAGAAAAACAAGAAGATGATTTTGACCATGGGGAAGCAGCAATACCTACCCTTAGGTGTAACACAAGACAAAAAAGCAAAGGGTGTTCTACAACAACCAAGCAGTGGCTCATCCCATCTATGCGTGTGTTCTTTTGACCTTTTGCCAACCGATAATCAAGTGTTTCTTGGCAAGATTGATCTTCACCAAATACCTCAAAGCTATGAAGAAGCCAAGAAAAACAAACATAGATCATCCGGATCAAGACCAAGATCAATCCGGCCAGGCTACGACTAGGAACTCAGATCCAGAAGAATAAGAAGATGACTCAGATCATGGGGAAGCAACAATACCTACCCTTGGGCGTAGCGCAAGACAAAGAAAGCAAAGGGTATTCTACAGCAACCAAGCGGCAGCTCATCCCATCCATGCGGTGCGTTCTTTTGACCTTTTACCAACCGATCAAAAAGCGTTTCTTGGTAAGATTGATTTACACCAAATACCTCAAATCTATAAGGAAGCCAAGGAAAACAAAGAATGGTTAGGTGCGGTGGACGATGAGTTTGGTGCTATGGAACGAAGCGGATCTTCCTTTGGGGAAAATAGTTGTTAGTTCCAAATGGGTCTATACTATCAAATACCTAAGCAATGGAGACATTGAGCAATACAAGAAATGCTTGGTAGTACGAAGCTTTACTCAAACCTATGGAAACTCTTACACAGATACCTTTGTGCTGGTTGCCAAACTCTATCCGCTAAGTTGTACTTTTTTCGGCTACTAATCTTTCTTAGGAATTATGGCAGATGGATGTCAAGAATGCATACCTCCAAGGAGAGCTTGAGGAAGGAGAGCCTAAGGAAGAGGTATACATGACTCCATCACCCGGCCTTGAAGATCGCATTACTCCCGGAAAGGTGTTGTGACTTAGGAAAGCAATATATAGCTTGAAGAAATCTGCAAGAGCGTGGTATCACATGTTGAGTTCAACGCTCAAAGATCGTGACTTCAAGAGATTCGAGGCTGATCACACCCTCTTCACATTACAAAATGATAAAGGTATAGTTGTTGTTCTCATTTACATGGATGATCTAATCATCTCCGGAGACAACAAGGAAGGTATTCAATCAACTAAGTCTTTTCTCAAGTCTGTTTTTGATATTAAAGACCTTGGAGAGCTAAATTACTTCCTAGGGATTGAAGTGTGTCGTTCTTCAGAACACCTTTTTCTTTGACAAAGGAAGTACACCCTTGATCTTTTGACTAAGACAGGAAAACTTGGAGCTAAACCCGCCAAGACTCCACTTGAAGATGGTTACCAGGTCATTTAAAAGGGGGAGAAAGGAAAAGACAATGGAAAGGATGACCTGTTTGTTCCATTGGATGAGCCATATGAAGATGTTTCATAATACTGCCGGCTTGTGGGTAAGATGATTTACTTAACTATCATGCGACCTAATATTTGCTTTGTCGTGAATCATGTGAGTCAGCTTATGAAAGAACCCACCAAGTATCATTGGAGTATGGTGAAACGGATCCTTAGATACCTCAAGGGTAGCCTAGGCCAAAGAGTTTGGATGGGAAAGAACAAAAACACCAAGATAGTGGGATATTGTGATGTGGATTATGCTGGAGATAGGATGGATAGGAAATCAACAACTGGCTATTATACCTTTATCGGACGAAATCTACTAACTTGGAAGTCAAAGAAGCAAAAGGTGGTTTCTTGTTCAAGCCCAGAAGCAGAAGATCGAGCAATGGGGAAACTTACAAACAAGCTCACTTGGCTCAAGGCCCTTCTAAAAGATCTCTGAATTGAGTCTCCTAGTCCCATCACCATGCATTGTGACAACCAAACCATAATCCATATTGCAACCAACTCAGTCTTCGATGAAACACTACAAGAAAACAGCGTTTTAGCGACTACATCTGGCGACTATATATTTAGTCGCTAAATTTTGCGAATAATTAGCCACTAAACAGTGACTGTTTTGCGACTAAAAATATTTAGTTGTAAATCAGTCGCTTTTATGCAACCAATGGTTGTAGTCGGTAAAATAGTTGCTAAATTAGCGACTAATTTATGACTATAACGCAAACGGGAGACATTAGTCGCCAAATAGTTGCTAAGGTTGCGACTATTTGGCGACTAATTTTGATATTAGATTAAATTAAATATAAACTGCCAAGTAGTCGCCAAGTAGTCACAAATTTAGCGATTAATTTGTGACTAAATTTGATATTAAATTAAATTAAATATAAACCGTCGAGTAGTCACCAAGTAGTGGCTAATTGAACGACTAATATGCGACTATATTTGATATCTTTATCTCTTGTTTTATCAGTCTCTCGACACTTAACCTATTCCCACTCATTCACCAATTCCTCCACCGGCAAGAGCTCGTTCAGAGTATGATTACCTCATCAAACTCCTCCTCATCGGCGATAGCGGTAAGTTTCCACCTCTCTACCCTCTTTAGAAGTAAACGAGGCATGTCGATTTCTATCTCTCTGCCAATCGATCAGCCATTCCAACTTCTTCTTCTGTTTTCCCTCGCCATATCAGCTCCGAATCAGGTGATAAATCGTTGCTAGAGTTTTTTCATTTTCAGATCTCGGCTTGGGACTCTTATATGCGGAGGATTTAGATTCAATTCATGGGATAGGGAAGGAGGCTGTATCGTCGCCGTCGATACATATTCATGGCTACACAAAGGCGCTTTATCTTGTAGCCGAGAGCTCTGCAAAGAATTACCCACCACAAGGTTCGTATCAAGTTACTTGATAAATCCAGATTTAGATCGATTCGTTTTTGTTTTTCCCCAAATTTAGAAATTGGGTTTCTTTGGCTCGAAGTGTTTGTGTCTCATTTCGTTAAATAAACCCTGAAAAATCAAAGCTTTCCGATTTTAATTCCTCCAGTTACTGTAAGGGAATAAGATTTGACATTACTAATCTTTAAGCTATGTTGTCTTGTTTCTCCTGTTCTGATAATGGGTTTACTTACTGGTGACTAATCTTTCAGGCATATTCAATACTGTATGCATAGAGTGAATTTACTTCGACATCATGGAGTGAAGCCTATTATGGTCTTTGATGGAGGTCCGCTACCGATGAAACTAGACCAAGAGAATAAGCGTGCTAGGTATGCAAACATTGGCTAAATAGTATAGACACAATGTGCAAATCTGTGAGTTTATCATTGAACAAGTTTCAGACCAAGTCACTTCTTTTGTATAATAATCAAGTTCAGGTCTAGAAAGGAGAATCTTGCACGTGCATTGGAGCATGAAGCAAATGGAAATTCTTTGGCTGCTTATGAGTGCTTTTCAAAGGCTGTAGATATTTCACCTTCTATTGCACATGAGTTGATACAGGTAACACAAGATAATTAATGGATTTTGTCTTTAATTGTTTTGTTGTCAATCACTTTGAACTATCTATTTTTTACCATGGAAGCTTCTGAGGCAGGAGAATGTTGATTACGTTGTTGCTTCTTACGAGGCTGATGCACATATGGCATTTGGCTATTACTAAGCTAGTTGATGCGATTATCACTGAGGATTCTGATCTCATACCTTTTGGCTGCCCAAGAGTAAGCTTTTTCTGTTACAATTTGCACCAGTTCATCAGTATTTCCACTTCCCTTTACTGGTAGATATAATGTCAATTCCTTATCCATCCTAGTGTAGTATGATCTCTGCTTTCAACTATCAATTTCTTCTATGTTGCAGATCATTTTTAAAATGGACAAGTTTGGGCATGGTGTTGAGTTTCAAGCCTCCAAGCTACCCAAAAATAAAGTCCTTTGTCTTTCTGGATTTTCAAGCCAGATGATTCTCGAAAATACACCACTGATTCCGTTTTTTAAGACAAGGAAGAAGAGTTAAAATCAAAAGAGTTAATTAAGCCAAGTTTTTTCTTGAAGATTGGTATCTACTTTTTTTTTAATTATGTTTTTAGGAGGATGATGTATTTTTATTTTTAGTTATGTTTTGAATTTTATTTTGTAATACAGTTTTTTTTAAATCATGGTTTCATAATAATAAATAACGTATTTTTAATTTTAATATCAATTCATTCCAAAAAATCATTATTCATAACTTAAATATATGTAAAATTATTAATAAAATATAAATATTATTATATTTGTAGTCGCAAATTAGTCGTAGCGTAGTCACTAAATAGTCGCTAAATTTAGCGACTACGCTACGACTACTCTTATGACTACAAACATTAGTCGTAATATAGTCGCTAAATAGTGACTAATCTTACGACTACTAATTTTAGCGACTAAGGATTAACGACTACATGGTTTAGTCGCTATTTAGTCGCTATATGGGATTTAGCGACTATTTGGCGACTATTGCTGTAGTCGCCAAATTGCTGTTTTCTTGTAGTGAAAGGACTAAGCACATTGTCATAAACTCCGAGAGAAGATTGAAGATGGCATGATTCTCCCAAGCTACACTCGAGGTCAATATAAATTGGCTGATATCTTTACCAAGACGGCGAGTCTCAAAGTTTGCACTCACATTTATAGCAAACTTGGGCTTGTGGACCTCTCTCGTCCTTGATCAAAGGTCCTCTAATCCATAGACATCATACTCTTTTTCTCTTAACATATTTTTCTCCCACATGATTTTTCTATGTTAAGGTTTTTAATGAGGTGGTCTTTCATGGTTTCCAAGCTTAGCCTTTAAATCGTCGGCTAAGCTTGAGGGGGAGTATTGATCCGAGTAACCTTGGATTGATCAATCTCACACTTGATCCATCGATCCTACTTGAGGAATGTTGCATGAAGAATTGGATCCCTACATGGATCCCTACATGGATCGATCGATTCCAATTAGTCTTCTTTGCAGTAAGTTATTAGATCGATCGATATGTCGTGCTGTCACCCAGATTTAATGATCCATCCTTCTCAGTCCTTCATGCAGCAACTCGAGTTTTGTTTCATGTCTTCTCTCTCCTTCATGCAAATATGTTCTTTCTTTTTAGAAGTGTATTCCCTTGGAATGAGAAAAAATCTAATCTAAGTGATTCTATTAAAATCTCATCTTTCTACTCTCAATTCTCTCTATAACCTATTCTTACTTGTGTTTATATTCTGCAAAATCTAACACGCACTACACTGATACTTCGGATTAGCGTTTGTCCTTCTGAGCCATCTGATATCTATTACTCGCAGCCTCTAGAGCCATCTGATATCTCCAATCCACACCTCTGAAGAAAATGCCCAGCAGCTAAACCTTAGAGAAACCATGATGCGGAAAATCTCTCAGGTACTCCCTAAATCGCACCCAAGCAGCCTTGAATGCTTCAGTCGGTCGCTGCGTGAACTGAGAGGTATTATTCCTTAAGTCCTCTGACCTTTTATCATCATAGAAGTTTTGCACGAATACCTTCTTGGTATCCTCCCAATTAGTGAGAGACCCTGTTGGTAGCTGTTTCAACCAATAAGCTGCTTCACCACTAAGAGAGTGTGGGAAAAGTTTCTAGAAGAAATAGTCATAACTGACTTCATTGTGCTTCATGCTAGTCACCAAGTCTTCAACCCTCTCAATATGGTCTATAGGATGTTCATGAGCCAATCCACAGAAAGGATACTGACCAACCAGAGTGTAGTAGGATGGTTTCAGCTCAAAATCATTCCTCTAGAAGGTGGGAAGTCTGATCGCAGACCTATTCGCATAGAACTCATTAGATCTATTGTAATCCCTACGCGTTCTTCCTCTCCCATCTTGCGCCTGTACCCGCACGTTTTCTTGTGCCTGCTCCATGCCCACAACAGCAATTGGCACGATGGGGTTTCCATTCTCATCCAGTCTCTGACCCATGTTGTTGCATACATGACCCTCATGGTCTTTGATAACACCAACATCGTCCTAACTTAAGATCACAGGATCAACTATTTTTACTGGCTTCTTTGCTTTATTATTCGTTCGTTCTAACCTTGCAAGCTCCTGATTTGGAAGAAACAAAAGCTGACTATCTTTGTTGCTCATGGAAATGCGCGTAGGCATACACCTGACACACATTAAACAAAGCGAGAGAACGATGTGAGTAAAAAAAAACTTAGTCTAAATTCTACCCTTAAATCTATCGGAAACTCAAAAGAGTCCCCGACAACAGTGCCAAAAACTTGATATACTCAATTTCAATTCCCTAGAGCTACACCACAAGTGCACATAATGCAATTGTAGTGTATAGGGGTCGAATCCACAGAGAATCAAGAACCTCACGATAGACTTTCAGTTTCGAATTAAGCTAAGCGATATGAAAAGTAATATAAAAAACAATGCATAATAGTGTTAAAATCGGTTTGTTTATCAGATGGGAAAAACGTCATATCCAGGGAATTTATCAGGAAATCAAGTAATGCAGATCAATTAATTGATTAGAATCGAATTACGATCAAGTTCCAGAACTCAAATCACTAAGATAAAATAAACCAACTTTTGTTGCGAGAATTTACGATGTCTAAAATCTAAGAAACCAAATTCCTAAATTCTAGACAAGCATTAAGCTCATGTTTGATTTATTCACAAATTATCTAATCCAAATTCCTTTGCAATTATCTAATTTGCTCACTCTACGTTCTATCAGATTACAAATCACAATTTTGTGCCAATTTAACAATCAATGATCTAGATTCTAGGTGATCAATCTAGAACTAGCTTAAAGAATAACCTAGGTGAAGAACTATCAATTTATGAGTCCTAACCAATCAATCAATCTAACATTCCATGAAATCCCTAATGAGAATTCTAAAACCTAACAAGGAATCTACTCAGACAAATCAATTGAAACAAAAGACATGATTAAAATAGATATCATATGAATAAAAAAAGAGAAATAGATCAGCCCCAAGCTTTTAATCTTCTCTCAAAGTAGTACAAAGTAATCATATCAGCCCCAAGCTCTCAATCTCTCTATTCCTATCTCTCCTTCAAACGGACTCTAAAACTCCTAGTTAATAGTCTAAACACGACTTAGAGTTTTTTATAAATACATGAAACTTCAAGACAAAGTTGCAAATCTCCGAAAAGTGTTAGTCTTCCCGTGGAATTATGGAAAAGGACCCGTATCGACCGACAAACATGGTTGTGTCGATCGACACAGGGGGTCACGAACGACACCAACTTTGACTTCTCAGCTACAATGCTCCATAAACGCTCCAAAATGTCAAAATAATCCCAAATGTATGTAAACCTATAAAAGACTTGAAAAAGACTCGAAAGACACATAAAAGTCTCGATTATATACATATATCATGGTTTGAAACCCATAAAAACCATGATATATTAACTCTTCTAGACTTAGTTTTTGCTTGCCGGCAAGCAAACATCAAACTGACCAAAAGTGAGAAATTTGAAAAAAACGGAAACTCACCTCCTCTTGGAGCATCGCATTGACCAATCATCTTATAATCCACATACAACAAAACCAATCCAAATCGAACCTCCATGTACTTCACTGTAGACATTCGCAGCTTTCCTCTGAACTCTATGTTCATATTTATTCAAATGAGGATCTATAATAATAATTCATTTCATGAAATCTCATCCATCAGCTGTTTGATTTGCAATATATTAGAATAGTGATCCATTGAACTTTTGAATTTTAAGTTCACATACATATATTCAAAGACTCAAACTATTCAACTCTCTAGAATGATCGGAGGAAATTTATCATCAAAATGATGATATGCAAATCTTTCAAGAAGCACATATATGAATGATGGCTTATTAAAGTAAAGATTTATCTCCAATAATATATATTTTATCTTCTTTAGACATTACTTTTATGTGGTGTGGAAGAGCATTCATATTATATATCACACACCCCTAAACCCCATGGGTTATTTCTGGGTTACACTGTTTGGGTTACGGATTTTTTTTTTTCAACGGGCTCAAAATGGGCAGACTCAAAACAAGCTCAGATCGGGCAAGTTTTATACGCACAACAACATCAACAATTTCTTTATAGCATAGAAACGTTGAAAGATAAAATTTAATATATAAAATTAATAAACAATTTTTATCTCAAATAAAAAAACTATAATAATTATTAATATTATTTTAATTTTTGTTTTGATTTACTGAAAATATAACATTTAATTCAAATGACAAAAAAAATTGTCATTTCACATATAATCGAAGTTATTTTTTTAAAAGAGAAAAAAAGAGTGTATTTTTAAAGGGATATTTACCAAAACTGCCACTTTTGGCAAGTAACTTTCAAGAAAAGCCATTTGATACAGTACAAATGCTACACTGATGCTACAATACTACTACAGTGACAATTTATGATAATTTTACCATTTATGATTAAAATGATTTTTTAGTTCACAAAAATACATGGACATGTTATGTACATAAAGTTTGTCCATAAATTTTGCCCAGAAACACATGGAGACTTCTCCAGAAACAAATGGACATTTTAGTTACAGATAGTTTGTCCATATTTTTAAAATGCATAATTTATATTTAACAAAACTCTAAATTATAGATTTTAACAAAACTAAAAACTAAACTTTAAATTATAAAATAGGCAACCCAAATCCTAAATTGTAAAGAAGTAACTCAAACATATTAATGTATAGTAGGTCATCCATAATAGACATTAAAATACACAAAAAAAAACTAAACTCTAAATTGTAAAGGAGGAACCCAACCCGATTAATATATAGTCAATCATACATAAAAGGAAAAAAAAACTAAACCCTAAATTTTAATTGAGGAACCCAAACCGAGTAATGTACAATCAGTTATCCATAAAGGACATTTTAAAAAGAAAACTAAACCATAAATCGTAAATGAGAAACCGAAACCGATTAATATACAGTCGGTTGTCCATAAAAGATATCTTAACAAAAAAACTAAACTTTAAATTATAAATGAGAAATTCAAACCGATTAACATAATAAAAAAATATTTTAAAAAAGATAATTAAATCCTAAATTGTAAATGAGGAATTCAAATCGATTAATATATTGTGTATGTGAAAATCGAAGTCCTGGAGTAAAAGCAGAAAAGTTGATGTCACCTATGATTGAAAACTAAATCCTAATTGTTGTTATCCAAATATAATGGTCCCGTAGACAAATAGCATAATATATAGTTGTCTACAAAAACTTGTAGACTAAAAAAAAAAAACAAATTCGAAAAAACAGGTTGAGATGGTGAAAGAGCAAAATAGTCTTTTTATAGGGAGAAAGTGGCTTTTTCGAGTGGCATCTGTAATGTGGCTTTTACGAAAACCATTTTAGTTTTTGTGACCTTTTCATAAATAATTTTCAAATTATAAAACATGAACATGATATTTTTCAAAAAAATCACTTTAATTAGTACTTTCTAATTCTGTTTATTTTTATAATTCTTTTGATTATTTTATTTTAAAACAATAGTTTGAGAGAAAGTGAAAACACACCTAACTTTTTTACATAACCAAATCCAACAAAACAAAAAATAATTCGAATAGAACTAAAAAGGGGTTGAATTAGAAAACCAAACCATACCAGTTAACGGAACCAAAATATAACAAACAAATTGAATCAAAGAACTAACCAAGAGATTGGTATCAGAAAACCCAAACTAAACCAAGACTGGATTGAAATGGTTTTATGCTTAATGCTTATAGGTGTAGCAACTTCGTTTGCTTGTTTGAGTGTTATTCTATAATGTACAAACTTTATCGAAATCGAAGATTAGACTTTAGAGTGTTGAGTGAATATTGCGTTCAACTTCTTTGGCTTGTTACTGTTCTTTCCCAATTCCTGGGAGCCGCCGTAGTGAAGCCTAGAGGATAGTTGATAGCTGCATATGGTTTTATCTCAAAGGCGAATCCTTTTAAGAAAATCTCACTGTTTTGCAACTGCCCTTGTTTCCAAACCACAGGATTACATCCCCAAGTCTGCTAAATTTCTGTATTCGGATCTGATTTGCAATGCACACCAGGTGTTCGACGAAATTGCTGACTTAAATGTTGTTTCTGCTACAGCAGTGATTGGTCGTTTAGTGAAGCAAAACAGACATGTGGAAGCAAGTAATGCTTTCAAAAGGTTGCTGCATTTGGGCATCAGACCAAACGAGTATACGTTTGGCACAGTTTTTGGGTCTTCTACATCTTTGAGAGATGTCAAATTGGGCAAGCAGCTACATGGGTTTGCTTTAAAGGTGGGACTTGCATCGAATGTATTTGTGGGTAGTGCGGTTTTGAATTATTATGTGAAGCTGAGTACGCTGGTTGATGCTCGAAGAAGTTTTGATGATACTAGAGAACCAAATGTAGTTTCTATTACCAATTTGATTAGTGGGTATCTCAAAAAACATGCATTTGAGGAAGCGCTTTCGTTGTTCAAAACAATGCCAGAGAGAAGCGTTGTTACTTGGAACGCAGTGATTGGAGGGTTTAGCCAAACAGGGCGGAACGAAGAAGCTGTGAATACTTTTGTAGATATGTTAAGGGAAGGTGTGGTGATACCTAACGAATCAACCTTCCCTAGTACTATAACAGCAATATCTAATATAGCTTCTCATGGTGCTGGTAAAAGTATCCACGCCTGCACAATCAAGTTCTTAGGTCAGCAATTTAATAATGTCTTTGTTGGGAATTCTCTGATTAGCTTCTACTCAAAATGTGGAAACATGGAAGATAGTCTTTTGGCTTTCAACAAGCTTCAAGAAGAACAACGGAATGTTGTATCTTGGAACTCTGTGATATGGGGCTACGCACATAACGGAAGAGGAGAAGAAGCTATAGCCATGTTTGAGAAAATGGTCAAAGAAACTAACCTGAAACCAAACAATGTGACACTTCTTGGGCTATTATTTGCGTGTAACCACGCAGGCCTAGTCCGTGAAGGGTACTTGTATTTTAACAAAGCCGCGAATGTTTATGATGATCCGAACCTGCTACAACCAGAGCACTATGCTTGTATGGTGGATATGCTTTCTAGGTCAGGTCATTTCAAAGAAGCAGAAGAGCTTATCAAAAGTTTGCCTCTTGACCCGGGAATCGGGTTTTGGAAGGCATTGCTTGGAGGATGTCAGATTCATTCAAACAAGAATCTGGCTAAATTCGCAGCGGCTAAGATCTTGGAGAAGGATCCAAGAGATGTTTCGTCATATGTTATGCTATCAAATGCTTACTCTGCTGCGGAAAAATGGCAGAATGTTTCGGATATACGGAGAAAGATGAAGGAAATGGGTTTAAAGCGTATTACGGGATGTAGTTGGATTGAAATTAGCGGCCAAGTTCGTGTCTTTGTGAATGCTGACAAGAACAACGAACTCAAGGATGAAGCCTATAGGATGTTGGCCTTTATTACAGAACATCTTGAGGCAAGATGAATGAGAATGCAACTCAACATTATTGGTTTAAAGGATGATGTGTTTTGTATTTACGATTATTACATATAAATATTTATATAGAATATTTATGAATATTACATATAAACGATTATTTCATCTAAATATTTATAGCGAATATGAGGAGGGTTTTAAGGTTCTACTTAAGAGCCTTATCAAGGCAAACTCCATTGTTAAAACAGACGACTATGCTTATCACCACAAAAACACTTGTTAGCAGAAAAAAAAAACTTAAATTCCAGAGCCGAGCAGAAGAAGAAAATAGTAGGTGACTATAACTCATGTCCCGCCACACAGACTAGGATAGCGTGCTACTTGTTGAACAGACAAAAAACACTTTAAAAAACTTCACCAACGAACAATTTAAAACTGCAACTTCTGGAACTTAATATCTTGGGAAAAAAATAAATAAATAGGTGAGTAGAAAAAGTTTTACCCAGTGAAGAAATTCTTTCTGCCCACTTGACGTACAATAAATACGTTCCAAACATATTCATCAATCATTACTTAACATAGAATCAGAACGCCATAAATTTACACAAACAACACACTAACATCATAATCAACATGCCAATATTAAATTTTCATGCACATGCTCATTTATCTATCCAGTTTACCATCTTAAAATTCACACATCTCAATATCATAATAATGGCTCAAAAGCGTATCAATTTCATGCAGTCCCACCATCCTGGTGTGAACTCATAGAGTCCGACCATCTTGGCTCAAAACCCTAAACATATGATCCGACCATCCTGACTCAGTACCCTTGCCATCCTGGCTCATTACTCAAGCCATCCTGGCTTTATATTCTGCATATCATCTTATCTCATGTCATTGATCATCATCACATAATCTCATTAATCAACTATCACTACAACACGTCATCATGCATTCTAACATATCTTGCCACTTTCATAAACTAAGCAACCTAAATTTTTATGCATTCATAAGCGCTCATAGAAAACAATACCATTCAACACACAAACAATTCTAAGTCTATACTCAGCAATTCTCAAATAATACAAAAAGAAAGATATCACTGCATGTTCACAGATCACACCTTCACTTTTGTCTTTCCTTTCCTTTTCTGAACTTTCCTTTTATTGAATTTCATTTTCGGGACTTTCCTTTTCAGGACTTTCTTATTTGGTATCTTTTTTTTTCTAGACTTTCCTTTGATAATCTTTCCTTCGAATCCTGATCTGTAAACGGCTCTGGAAAGCTGACATCGAGAGCTTTCCAATGATATGTATATCATCTTCTAACTCTCTACGGTTAACCGGAAAACTACTCTTGAAGTTAGACGGTGGCAGAATCCGATATGCAAAGATCCGCCCTAAACAAAACAGCCATAACTTTCCAACCCTAGCTCCGATTTAGGATGCTTTTGCAGCTGTGAATAGCTCTTGCATCTCTCCAGAAAATACGGCACAAAACGGGATCCTTTTGATCCCACTGTTTTCTCTTTCTCCCAGATGCGATTGAATATGTCTTCTTCTTCTTCTTCATCTCTTTCTCTCTTTTTTTCATGATCTCTCTTCTTCTCTCCTGATCAGGGAAGCACAAAAATTAGAGAATTAAACCCTAAGATCCTTTATATACGTGCCCTCATTAAATTATGGTTCAGGCTTAATAGGCTTTTAACATGCCTGGACTCTTTGATCCAAAACTGCGGGATCGAGGTGTTACAATTCTCTCCTACTTAAGTGGAATTCATCCTTGATTTTTGGGTGGGAGTTCTCCATATAACTTATCTAACTTTCCACCAAAAACTGACACTCTGACCACTTTCTGAAGCATAACCAACATACAATTACTCAACTAAACTTACAGCTTACCAACCTCTGAACCATAACAGTTGAACACTAACCTTACTTTCACGCTCAAAGAGGAAAGAAACTCAAACAAACAACCCATAGAATTCATAACATCAATCAATGAAATCAACTAAAGAACACCAAACGAAAATTAGAATGATGCCTTTTATCACTAACTCAGAAATGCCGTGCACTTGATTTCTTGCTTAACTTATGAGACTTTATTATGCCACTTTGATGACCATTTAACAAAACTTAAGGCACGCAAATCTTTGCAAGCTAACATCTCAATAGACATTTGAACTCCTTTGTCCTTAAGGAGATTTTGAAATTACTACCACTCTCGTCCTTAGAAAGTGATACAATTTGATTCGCTAATGCATATTCGAACAATGTGGTGGCTTGTCTTCTCTAGCTACTCAGTTCTCTAAGCCTTTAATACTTACAGAGACTCTTGAGATCCTCTATAAGTGTCATTGTGCTTAAGACTCTTTTGTTGCCACATTTAATGTACTTACATGCATTTCATTACCTATGTGCTTTCTCTCCCACTTAGTTTTAAACCAACCTCTTAGCAGAAACAAATATAATATATCTATATATATATATATATATATTCATTCCTCTGATTTTGATATCCTCAGCACAACCTTGAAGGTTTTTTCTTACTAGGAAGAAGCATGCTAGCTGTAATGTGTTACTTGTGTTTCTAAGAATCATGGCCTTCTTAAAAACTCTTCTTAATACACTTGCACTAAATTGACTCCATAAGACACCCCAATAGATCCTCAACTCAATTCTATCTTGACATCTACCAACTGTGTCTCATCAAAGTCTACAATCCAAAAAACACTTCATTGATCTACCACACTTCTATTACAACAGCTTTGCTCATGGCTTAACCTCTTTCGAGTTTTTAGACCCACTGGCCGAATTCGCCTTATCCTTACCGCCCATGTACACCTAGAAAACTGCATGTTTGACGTTATTGACATCACCTGGACCTTTAAAGCTTCTACGAATCAATTTTTGTCATCGCTCATGACCCTCAACTCCGGTACAAAATAATACTCAACGCTACTTACTTAATCCTCATCGTCACTGTGAACACACTATCTTGCATTCCTTATGGACTTCTTCTTCCATACACTAAACCCATAAGATTAGAAACAAAGACCATACTAAACTAAAAACAAGAAGAAGCTATGTTAAAATCTGTCGTTGGTGATTTTGAAGTTTTGACCCTCCATGTAAGAACCATAGTGGTCTTAATCGAGGCTCTGATACCAAAAATATAACACATGTCCCACCACACAAGACGAGATAGCGTGCTACTTGTTAGACAGACCAAACACACTTTTTTAAACTTCTCCAACGAACAACGTCAAAATGCAACTTCTGGAACTTAAAATCCTAGGAAAAAGGACAAAAAATGTGGGTAAAACCAGTTTTACCTGGTGAGGAGATCCTTTCAGCCCACTTGACATACAATAAACATGTTCCAAACATATTCAACAATTATTACTTAGCGTAGAATCAGAATGTCATAAAATCAAACAAACAATACAGTAACATCATAATCAACATGCAAATATTAACTTTTCATGCACATGCTCATTTATCTATCTGATTTACCATCTTAAAATTCACACATCTCAATATCTTAATCATGGCTCGAAAACCTATCAATATCATGCAGTCTTGTCAAGTGTGAACCCATAAAGTCCGGTCATCCTGGATCAAAACTCTAACCATATGCTCCGGCCATCCTGGCTCATTACTCTAGCCATCTTGGCTCTAGGGCCGGCCATGAAAATATGTGGACCGAGAGAAAAAATTAAATTAAAGGCATATATTTTTTTTAAAAAATCGTACGCAGGAGGACTTGAACCCATCGCCTCTAACCTTTAATTACAATACTTTAACCAATTTAACTCATGGATTTTCCACAAAAACGGTTGAAATATAACATATATTTCTTTGAACTTGCAAGCAGCTGCTTGCCTTGCTTCCTCTCAACGCCGGCCCTTCCTGGCTCTTAATACTCTAGCCATCCTGGCTTTATACTCTACATATCATCTTATCTTATGTCATCAATCATCATTACATAATCTCATTATCAACTATCATTACAAAATGTCATTATGCGTTATTATCAACTATCACTACAACATGTCATCATGCGTTTTAACATATCATGCGACTTTCATAAACTAAGCAAACTAGGTTTTTATGCATTCACAAGAAATTATAGAAAACAATAACATTCAACACACAAACAATTCTAAGTCTGTACTAAGAAATTCTCAACGAATACAAAAGGAAATATGTCATTTCATGTTCACAAATCACACCTTCAAGTACAAGAGTTCCACTTGAAGATTCACTTGACAATGACCTATTTAGAAGACAATGATCGAGCCAAAAATAATCAAGACCGGACTAAATCTGAAGATGGCCGAGAATCCTTACTCGGAACCGAGAATCGAGAAGCAAAGCTAACAATATCAAATTTTACACGAGCATACAAGCTACCATTGAAAAAACACTCAGAAATCACCTATTTTGAAGCTAATGAACGAGTCAAAATACCTCAAGACCGAGCTAGAATCAAAGATACCTGAAGATCCACCTCCAATGCCAAGCAAGAACATGAGAAGCCGACTAACAAAGAATCCACTCGAGCATTCAGCCTCTCCTCGTGTTTTCATCAGGAAATGTCATATATGGAAAGTTCTGATCGAAGAAAAAACATTGAAGACAGAGCTAAATGCAGAGTTGGAACATATGATCTAATTTGGCTCGGAACCAACCAGATTAAATCAAGTCTGACCTTAAACCACTTGAAGAATAATATTCTGCTGTTTTATTTAACTCCTAAGAAGACTACAAGATGTTTTGAAGCGGCCAAAATGACAGCACAACTATTCCCATGCATGAATCAAAAGAAGCACCAAGACTTTCCATATTCTGATCATCACGCCTTTAAATTGCAATGGCTATATTTTCTTCAGCTCTTGCGCGTGTTAGAGACCCTCCAGAGCAAGTAGGATCAGAATCACACCGTCTTTAATCACTTGATGATCAAGAGATTCCAAGCCTTTGACTCGCGAAAGGTGGGATTGAAGGTAGAGATGGAGTTAAGGGGATTGACTCGCTCAATCAATGGCACGAACAAGAGGATTGCATCACTCAAGCACTCTTAAATTCGTAGGTTTCTGTAGACCTAAAGTGAATCACACATTTAGAAATCTAAAGAACAAGAGACCCAAAAAAATTGTAACTTTGTGAAGAAAAACATAAATTGTTCTTTTGATTCTAGCATGAGAATAGTTGTGATGTCGTTTTGGCAACTCTTAAACAGCAAGTAGTCTTCTTTGGAGTTAAATAAAACATCACAGCATTGATCTCCAATTGGTTTAGTCTATTACTTGAATGGAACCGGTCGGTTCCGAGCAAATTTAGATCATATGTTACAACTCTGAATTTAGCTCGGTCTTCATTGTTTTTTCTTCGATCAGAAGTTTCCATATAGGGCATTTGCTGATGAAAACTCGAGTAGAGGCTGAGTGGTCGAGTGGTTTGACTTTTGGAACATGCTCCTCTTCATTCCTTGTCTCCGGTATGACATGTCTTGTCATCGGGTGGCTTGGCTCCAGCTGGTTGGATTGCCTCTTGGTCTCGCATGGTTCCGATGTCCTCATCACTTTCTCCCAAATCTGACCAGATACAAGCAAAGACAAAGCTTGCCTTACTTGGACTGATTGCGCATTCAATCTTTTTAACAACTCTTTTACTCGAATTTTTGTGATTTATTTTCATTAGGTTTAGTTTCTAGCCACTGTAACTCGAGCAATATATAAGCTTAGTCATTTTTTATATAAATGACCCTTAATCGAGATTTTTAGTCAATAAGAAAAATGGTTTTCTTCTTTTCACAAAGTTGCGAATCCTTTGTGTTTATTTTCATTAGTTCTTATTTTGAGTGAGTCAAATTAAGTTCTTTTGAGTGTGCAATTCAAGTTATTTGAGTGACTCAATAGCTTGTTTTGTTCATCGATTGAGTGAGTCAATCAATTCACCACCATCTCTATTTGTATTCCATCTTCCATTTAGCCAATGTTTTGGAATTTCTCGATCATCAAGTGATCATAAAATTGGAGTGATTCTGATCCTGTATCACTTTCGTTTATCAAATTCACCAATCACATTGATATGTGTCATGAATCAAGCACTAAGGCCTTTTATTGGTCGTTTTTTCATGGTGTATTTTGATGACATTCTAATTTTTAGCTCAACCATGACTGAACAATTGTCTCATTTTCGTGATGTCTTAATAGTGCTTCGTCACGAAAAGTTTTTTGGAGCACCGAATGAGTGTGCTTTTGGGGTTTCATAAGTCCTCTTCCTTGGCTACATCATCTCTCTCCGTGGCTTAGAAGTTGATCCCGCCAAGATTTATGCAATTCAAACGTGGCCAACTCCACGTCATCACTAAGGTACGTAGTCTCCATGGTCTTGCATCTTTCTATTTTCGGTTTATTTCTCATTTCATCTCGAATATGTCTCCAATTACCGATTGTATCAAATCAAGCCCTTTTGTTTGGAATGCCGAGGCTGATCATGCATTTCACCTTATCAAGGATAAGTTAACAACAACACCAGTTTTGGTATTACCTAAATTTTGGTATACAGTCCGAGCTTCATTGTGATGCATCAATGTCTGGGATTGGGACTGTTCTTAGCCAAGTTGGTAAGCCCGTTGTATTTTTAGTGAGAAAATTGCGGGTTCTCGAGGTCGTTACAACACATAAAATGTCGAATTATACGCTGTCGTACAAGCTGTTAACATTGGCGGCATTATCTATTCCACAAGATTTTTTTTTTGTTCACCGATCATGATGCATTAAAACACATGAGTTCACAAGATAAATTTTCAGCAAGACATGCTTCTCTGTTTGCTTATTTGCAGAAATTTACTTTTATGATCAAACATGAAGCATGATCTCTCAACAAAGTTGTCAATGCATTGAGCAGATGACATTCCCTCTTGTCAACAATGCACGTCGCTGTTTCTAGCTTTTCTATCTTATCGAGTTATATTCTTCTGATACTTATTTTGGTAAAATTTGGAACGATGCACAGTTGGGTTTGAGTGATGAGTTCTTAGTGGTGGATGGGTTTTTGTTTCGTGGTGTCAGACTTTTTATTCCCAAAAGCAGTCTCCGTTTACAGCTAGAGATCGCGAGGGACATGCAGGTAGAGATCGCACATTACAATTGGTGGCTGTTTTGTATTTTTGGCCTTCTTTACGACGTGATGTGGAGAGTTTTGTAACGTGTTGTGGGATGTGCCAATCAAATAAAGGTAAAGCTTCAAATGCCGGTTTATATCGACCATTGTCAATTCAACCTAACCCTTTGACAGATATAAGCATGGAATTTGTCATGGGATTACCACGCACTCAAAGGGGTAATGATTCAATTTTTGTGGTTGTTGATGTTTTTTTTAAGTTGGTTCATTTTGTCGCTTGTAAGAAGACCACATGCGCAATTCAAGTAGCAACTTTATTTTTTTGTGAGATTTATAAGCTTCACGACTTACCTTTTTCCATTGTGTTGAATCATGATTCTAGTGTTTTACGACATTTCTGGCGCTCGTTGTGGCGTTTGTTGCATACTAGTTTGGATATGAATTTGGTGTATCATCCTCAAACGGTCAGACAAACTGAAGTTACGAATAGAGCTTTAAGTGATTTGCTTTGTTGCTTGGTTGGTGACAATATTCGTTCATGGGATAGTGTTTTTGTCAAGCAGAATTTACGCATAACCATACTCAAAACCAGAGCATTGAACTCAGACCATTTCAATTTGTCTTTGGTGTTATTCCTTGCACATCGGTTGATTTGCATCTTGCTCCAGATCGTACTCGTTTCCACAGTAGAGATTTTGACTTGGTCGAAGAGTTTGCTTCAATTCATCAGCAGGTTAAGATAACCTTGAGACTACTGTGGTAAAGTACAAGAAAGCAATTGATTGTCAGTCGCGATGTTCAGTTTCAAGTGGGTGATAAGATGTGGGACAATTTGATGAAAGATCGCTTTCCCGCTAATACCCATAACAAGCTAAAATCTCGAAAGATTGGTCCTCTCGAAGTCACAGAAAAGATCAACAATAATGCATACCAATAATGCATACCGTATGCGCCTCCCTCCACATATAAGGACACATGACGTTTTCAATGTTACGCATTTGGTCCCTTACATGACAGATGATCCAGATGAAATTCGGGGTCAAAAGTTTCCATACCCCAGGAAACATGATGGAGCGCCATCTCTGTTGGGCTTTTGTTTTCTTTTAGATTTAAGTCGATTAGAAAATTACTTATTCTCTAAGTTTAGGGTTTTCAGTTTAGTATAAGTACTTTTAACTTATTCCTTGTTATGGAGCTTTTTTTATTAATAAAATTATAAAGAGTATTCTCTTTTTGAAACCAACTTCGTCTCATCTTCAAGGAAGAACACGAAATTGATTCGTCCCAAGTTCTTTAATCTCTTGTGATTCTAGTTACTTGGTGTCCTTGTTACTCTGCTGCTCCAACAACACATCACTCTATTCATTCCTGAAATAAACGCGCTTACACATGGCATATTTGTTCCAGTTCTTATACATATATATATATATATATATATATTTTTTTTTTGAATGAATGTAAAATTTATTCAACTCAAAAAACCTTTTGTACATTGTATGCAACCTTTTGTGGAGTTTTTTTTTAAAAGTAATTAAATAGAACAGCATCTTAAAATCTGCTTGAAAAGATTAGGTAGCTTCTTGAGCTAAACCAAATGCTTACCCATCTCGCAGTTTGGATGATCTCGGTTTCAGTAGAGAGGAGATCCTGTTCCGAACAGCATGGTCAATGAACGAGATAAGCTGAGCAGAGGAGCGGAGGCTCACCATGTGTTCGCTGAGTTCGTTCCAACCAGAGAATGTGGACAGTAGCTTGCAGCGCATATCGAAGGAGGAACTGTGTGGCTGCTTTATAGATTAAACCTGATACAAGGGACATTATGTGAATGAAATCCGTTGAGTAACGACGCTTGAAGAAACCTTTCACCAGATTCTCCCATATGTGTGAAGTAAAATTGCAGCTGAAGAACAAGTGATCTTGCGTTTCTAGATAATGGTTGCAAAAGATGCAAGATGGAATAACTCATGTGTTCCATGCTATCATCCTATCCCCAGTAGCCAATCAATTCAAGTTCGTGAGCCATAGGAGGAAGAAATACTTAGGGGTGGATCCCGAAAAACTAAATTCCTTTGTACTCATGGCTTAATTGTCCAACATGCCGAACCTGTTGCCATGTTTCTTTTGTAGAGAAGTTCGGTTTAAACTTCCCATCACCCCCATCGCCAAAGGGCAATATCAGAGTCAGTATTAGTTGCTCTGTTTCAAAGTTTCTCCAACTCTTCTTCTATCTTGTTGTGAATCTGAAACCAGGATCGTCTTGAACAATGATGAATTAGTGCCTCTGAACTGTAGCATTTTTCTGAATTCCCAGGTCAATGAAGCCTCTATTTCCCAATATATCATATATTTGTTTTTTGGCAAATTGTAAATATCATTGAAAAATGAAGAGTTTAGGTGTTACAAATTGTGAAAACAAAATGCTTGACCTAGAGATTGGTTCCATGGCCAAAAAAAGAGAAAAAACATTGAAGTAAATTCAATCGGTAATCCATCGGCATCTTAGCTTGGAAGCATCACCATTAATGAGTAGCGATATGAGAATCATGAAATAGAGATGAACCCATGAGTGGATCGAGTGGAGAGAAACAGGGAGCGAAGCTAAGGTAAATCCAATTTGCGAAAGCATAAGCTATTTCATCCGGCAGCCTGAGCGAAGAGCCTTAATGTAGGTAGTTAAGAGAGGATCCCTTAAGACCGTCCTCAGTATCTTCGAAGCGATGCTCATCTCGCAAGCCTAAATCCAACACTAAGACGGGACTATACTAACTCGCAAAGCATAGAAGCGCTGGCTTTTTCTACCAAGTTCATTTCCCGATGTCGGCTAGCGTAGGGCCAAACCTCACAACTAAGAAGCCTTACTACCTCCTTCTGTGAGCAAGAATATCAAGACCTAGATACTACACTCAAAGAAATCTCCAACAACCCGCTCAGCTGAAAATGCTCTAATCCAAAGAAAAACAAGCACTGATCAAGAACCCTAGGAACCGGTAGAGAAGACACGGCCAAAAACTGGAGGAACCCACAACTAACAAACCAGAGTACAGAGCTAATCGCAGAGTCCAACCCGTAACTAACTTACCAGGGAACTAATCGCAGAGTCCATCCCGCCACTAACAGCACGTCTCCACTCCCAAGACGAAGGGACCAAAAATCTTTGCCGAAAATAAGACCAAAACCGTGAAATGGAGGTTGAAGAAAAATTTTCGTATGGTAAAGAACTGATGTTTATCAGTCCTCAAGCAGGCCAAAATGGCCTGGAAACCCCCATCAAACCTCCAGCCACCGAGAACAACCACCGCTGCTCATCGCTACACGAGGAGAGCTCTGCCAGCCAGAAGCTGCCGAAGACAGATCTAAAAAACTAATCTCACTGAGGAATTGGTTCACTACCAAAGAGGATCAAGCAAAAGAAAATAATAAAAAAAAGAAGCCCTCTCGCGACACCGGACGAGCCGGTCACTGGAGAAGCAAGATGAAGCTGAGAAGTTTTGACCTAGAAATCATTTTCGAGAGAGAAATTTGGGGGGGGGGGGGTTGCACGCGCGAAAAAATCTCCAAATCCAATATATCATATATACGACCAAGAAAACTCCAATGATCAGACAAAAATACAACTCACAACATATTTATTCCAATTCTTACAAGGAACGATTCACGGCAGATTTATTCCAGTTCTTACAAGGAACCACACACGACATATTTATTCCACTTTAGTAATAATCTATTATATGCCATTTTGATTATTTGGAAATTAACAAAACCATTCGCAAAAGCAATCGCGGAATGGCTGATACTCCAGACAGAAACCCAATGGGTTGCACTCGCTATCACAACCGTCGCAGTTTACGAGGAATACATGTTTCCAACATATATTATTGCTGCGATCTGTTGCCGATAAGAGTCATAAACATTAGGTTTTTTTTTAAAAAAATTTTCGTGCATTAAAATAAAATTGGTTGCAAAAGTGCTTATATTACAAGAGCCATCTTTAGTAAAATGAGCCTATTAAACCCAAACCACCAAATCCACAATGATAAAACCCACAACGAGAAACCAAATTGAACCAAATGAAATATAACTCCAATAATTAATAACTAAATGAAATCAGATCATCGTCCTCAATCAGTTCAAAGCGAACGAGAATCCAGGGATAGTTGCAGCCTAATGACGGAAAATCCATAACTGATAGCAGAGGCTGGCCACGCGATCGTTCTGTTGTCGGAATGAAGAGATCCGGTTTCGAATGGTTCGATCAATTCGCCGGATAATAAAGTCTGAGGTGGTGTATGTAGTCCTGTGAAGTCTCGCATTCCTTTCACTCCAGATCTCATAAATGGAGACTTGCCAGGTGAGAAGAGCTAAATATCTTTGCTGTTTGTTACCACTTAGAGAGAGTAAGGTGTTGGTTATATCATTCCAAGAGAAAGTGACTGATCGAATTTGAAGCTTTGAAGCGATATTTGACCAGAGAGGATGGGAGAAACTGCAGTCAAAGTAGAGATGGTTTCGTGACTCAGAGTGAAGATTGCAGAGTAGACAGAGATGATTTGATTGAAGACCCATGATGATACGATCTCTTGTTGGGCGTCGATTGAGCATAAACATTCAGGTTAGCATTCTTTGTTTTGGAATTCCTCTTTTTAGCCATACAATTGGATGTCAAGTGACTGATGGATGAGCTTCAGTGATTTGGAATTCCTCTTCTCCTATAAACATTAGGTTAGTACCAGATATATAGTTATTGTTAAAACACATATATCAAACCAGATTTTGAACTTTTTCCATTGATTGAAACGAAATATAAGATGAAACTAATTAGCAATGCTCTAAAATACGCTATAATTTACTAAGATCATTTATGCGAGATATAATGAATATTATTTTTAAAAGGTTTATATAAACAAAACAAATTAGACAACATATGTATATAAATTTACAACTTTTCAGTAAATAAAATATATAGAAAATAATAATTACGACAAAAGAAATTACTATACATTAATACTAAATGTCTAAAAAAATTACTATTTTTGTCTCTTGAGTAGTATTTATAGGAGAATACTACTTATAACATCTCCGCTAAGAACATGGTTGTCTTATAGCCACGTTTACAGATTCAATTCTTTAAACAACAAACCTACAGTCACATATTGATACAGTAAATTAGTAGTCTTATATTACGACTCTTTTAAAAAGTTCAATAATTTTATCTTCTGAAAGGTAGATAAATAGTCAGAATATTTTATTTGTGATTTGGAAATTATAATCTAAGATATAACTTAATTTTTATATTTAGCTTGCCTCAGAGTTGTCATGTATCAGGGGGGAACAAATTACCCTTTTTTACCTCGGGTAGGTGGCGTAGTTAAAAATTTAAGTAATAAACAGTCTTAGAACATCCTCATTGCATATTTAAGAGAGTATTTTCTCAATTAAAAAAAATAAATAGCGTAGATGGGACCCATGTTCGTATTCGAACGCGTCTGTGTCTTCTCCAAGATACCGGGTCTTCTCGATTATGTCACGTGTCACCGCTCAATTCGCCATAACAATTAAAAAATTAATAAATATATATATATATATATATTTTTTTAAAATTTAATTTCGGAAGACACCCACTTTTAATGTATCCGATGAGGATGCCCTTATGAATTATTGTATAAATCATTATATAAATCATTATAAAATAAATCCTTTAACTTAGAAAAATGCAGCCTTATAAATTAGTGTATAATCATTTCGTCGTCAAATCTACATTTTAATAAATTACATCCATACCATCTATTTGCCCCAAAATCTAAATCATCTATATAATAGGATAATTCTATCTATATGTAGGGTGTCCACATTATCACTTATTTTATGTTTTTCTAATTTAAAATTAATTGCATCCTAAACAAAATTATTTTTAATAAACATTACTTAAATAAAATAGTTAATGACCATAATTTAGATAGTTAATAATAAAAAAATAAAAGTAAAGAATTTTTTTTTTAAACTACTAAAATTGATTTTTCATAGTAAATTTAAAATTAGTAAAGAGAAAATGAACTTTTAAGAACATTTACACACTAAAGTTTTAGATTTACATAAAGATAATTAGTAAATTTATATTGTATTTTATGTAATGGTAGTACAAATTTTATGCATTTATGGTAAAAATAAATTTATATATAATTGAAAATTTTTAATACTACAAATATAAAAAGATGAAAATAAAGATAAGAAAAAATCAATTAAAATGCAAAGACACAATAATAAAATCATAAATATAATGAAAGACCAAATGATGGTAAACTATAGAAGCATTGCAATTAAGTGATGAAATGAGTTGCAAAAAGTCGATATCTAAAAGAAAAACAAAGATTTCTAAAAACATATCCAAAGACAAGATGAAATCTTTAGAGAGCAAATTTGACATATACCATAATTGGATTTCTCTCCTGAAATTCTCTTACGCTCAAATCAACAAAAATATCAGATAACAGATCAAAGAAAATAGAGTATAGAAAAATGAAAATGAAAATATATTTCTGATTTGGGTTGATAATCAATTCATAGTCTCGGTTGTTATATGTGAGCAAAGAAACAATAAAAAGTGAGTAGATATGGGAAATCGAACGAGTATGTCTTGAAAGATTACAAAAAGAAATGGTAGTGTAAAAATGCTAGAAGAAAATTTGACGAAAGATAGGTAAGATATATGCATGCACATGTGACTATAATAAGTATTTTAAATTTCATTGACTGTGTAAAATAATTGAGTTTAAAAAAAACACAATATGAATTAGTGGATCGGATTATAGTGGGATAAGATAGTCGATAGAAAAATAAATGATTTTGTCATAACTACATTTTATGCTATGAATTTATCTTGATTGATAGAGTTTAACTCGTCAGAGTGTATCTGTTTAATTCGATGTAGTGATATCTAGCGATTCATTGTTTTCTAAGAAAAATTATCTTCGCTAATATAGGTTAAATACTACTTGATAGATTTCTTTTGCGTTTATATAAATTTACTATTTAAAATTGAAATGATTATATTTATATTGGTTATTTATATTATTAGTAATTTAAAATTTATAATGCATTATCATAATGTCGAGACTGTCCATCTTAATAAATTATGCATGTGCTTTCTCTTTGTTCCATGTTTGCAAGGTGTAGCTTCTGAAGCATGAGGTGGCGTTTTGGGGAAGTAAGGGCCTTAACGTGTCCTTTGATTTCTAAACATGTAAAACCTCAAAAACGAATTGCGTGCGTGAGAGTCAAGCGACCACAATTTTCTCTCCCATAAACAAATTTTAGATCTTTCAAACCAGTTTTGGTATCCTTTGGTTTTCCTGTTCGGTTTATGTTTTTCATGAAGCAGTTAGTCTTCGCCGAGTAAATTGATAATCGGATTTAGTTCCAAGATTTTGCGGTGGTCTAGCTGTAGTGTTGCTTGATATACAAAAGTTTTAACCCTGAATATAGTGCAATTGCACAATAGCAATCACAATAGAATATAGAGATCGAATCCACAAAACTCACTGAAACTAACTTTATAAAATTAAATAAATAAATACTAAATACAGAGATTTAATCAAGGATTAATACATATAAATACATCAATTATATGAGATGCATTAAAAACCGTATAGAGCTTAGATTACGAATGTAATTTATACCGCTGTCGCATAACATAACTATCTATGCAACATATTCCCTAACAATAAATAGCTGTAGTTTCTTGGAAAAGAATCATGCATGCATTGAGAGCCTAATCTAATATGCTCATAAAGTATAAATTGCAAATATCGTTAACAATAAATACTTTGTCCATTAAAGATAGTCCTATCCATTCAACAACACTTTTGGTGTCACCATGAAAATAGATTTAGGGCAGAGGCTAATTGGATAGATTAAATAAGCCATTAAGAGAAATCTATGATGCCGAACAATATCAATAATCTCATAAGAACCCTGTCATAAATCTATATGAATATCCCTTCAAAAGCCCTAATCTTTATGAACATATCCTCTCATACATACAAAGAATATGCATGATAGAAATAGATGAAGAACTAAATAAAAAATAAAAGCATAAAAGAATATATACAAATGTTTACAACTAAAAGTTTTTTAAACTGAGTTTTTCGTCTCTAAGACTTGATATGTACAAATCTTTCTCTCTACAGAGAGACGTCTTACTTATACAGACAAAGGACAACTCTAGAAGTTGAAAAATGGAAACTTCGGAGTCGGTGCACCGATCGGTAACAAGTTATACACCCATAGTTAGGGAAGGGTTTTGGTACCAATCAATGACAAGCAAGCACCAATCAGTACTCCCTCCCGAGTGTGCTCCAGCTGCGAGGCAGTTTGTCATATCTTCAGTAAATTGACCATAACTCTTGATCGAACCTTTAGCTTTTCTTATATCACTTGGAAATGAATACTTACATCCACCTCTAGCTTGTGTCAAAATATGAGAAAAATCTAACGATGGAAAGTATTCCATCGGAGGCCAAACATTTGATGCTTCTACGCAGTTCTGCATCTCTAATCATCCAAAATTATCCATTTCCACTCTAAAGCCTCTCTTTTGACTCCAACAAGTGTATAAATGTATAAATACATAAAATTACCGAAAACTATCTTGTTCTTATTGAAAAGACTCAAGATATGTTAATAAAACAACTCTAAAAATCGGTAATTATAAGTGTTATCGCATTCCCTCAGACTTGAATCCTTGCTTGTCCTCAAGTAAAAAGAATAAAAAATCCAAACCCAAAGAGAAAGAAAAAAAATTTAAAAATTCACAAAACTGAGGGTTATCATGTTAAAAACCGACAAGAATGAGAGTTACATCTCCCCCCCCCCCCCTAAGACTTGAATCTTTGTTTTTCCTTGAAGCAAGAACAAACAAATAAAATCAAATACGAAAGAAAATTTCAAAATCCGGAACTTATACACTACTTTAGATTCCATTGTGCTGAACTTCCAATCCTTGAGAACTTATAACAGATCAAAGAACCAGTTAGTACAAAGAAAATGAAAATCTGATCAGTGGACTGCATCCCATAAGCGCTTGTTTAAGGTCACTAGCTTGATTGTGGTTTCAGGAGTTAGCTAGAATTAGAATGTGAAATTGCTTCAGAACAAGCTTTCCAATCAGTCATCGTCAATTCCAAAACTTTACTCAGCAACCATCTACTACTTCTTGACCTTTATCTTTGAACTCCGAAGTGAGGATGGCTTTAACGTTAGAGAAAAGATATGATTTCCCTTTACCTGCACCTTATTTTTCAATGGTGTTTTCAACACATCGCTGGGGTACCAAGGTGACATGAGAATCTCCAATTACTTTCTCAATCTTTGGCTTGTCTCTTTTCTTGACCTTCTTAGATGTCTTAAAAGAAGAATGAGTATCTCCATCCAGGACATTCTTGATCTCATTCTTATCATTAAGTTCTTCCATTGTCATGACATCCAAGGCATCATAAATATTTGCATCAGCTAAAATTGCAAAATCATCATCAGCTTGAAAAAATGGCCTTGCACCGATCGATATATGATATGTTACCGGTCGGTATGGTATTGTACCGATCGGTAGAGTGATTGCAATGATCGGTATCAATCTCTGAATATTGCTTCTTTTTCTCTTCGAGTGTGATGGCATTGACATACTCATTAGGCTTTGAGCAGAAAACATTATGATAGACCCTCTTGTCAAGGACTTATACCCAAGATACCAAAATTTCGTATTTCCATTAAGTTTGGTGTACATTTTATCCATCTTCTTATTCATCGATTGTTCATGCTTTTTATGTGCATCTAACAGGTGCTGCATCATAAGCTCAAGCTTATTCTATTGGGGCACTTATTTATTCACGAATTGAGGCTTTTGTTGAGAATTGTATCCATTCTAGCCTTTTCCTTGGAAACCTCCAAGAAAGTTTCCTTGAGGCTTCTTTGGATACACTTGATCCTAAAGGTTTATCCCCATCTGCAGCGATTTCTCTCTTGGACCTCTTCAAGATACTCAAATTTTTCCTTCAGCTCTTTTATCTCATCAGTCTCAACTGACTGGACAGTTGTATTCGCACAGAGTTCCAGGTCAAACATCTAGATCATGAGCACCATCAGCTCTCTGAATCGTATCTATATAAAATTTTCAGCTCTCCATCTCATCTATATGAGCAATATCCTCAGCAGTCAGGATACGCTAATGCATTGCCACACAGCATGGTCTAGTAGATATGGGTATCTGTGAATTAGCTCCTCTAGTGCGCGGTATCATATCTAGATTTGGTATCGAGTGGTACAGGCGTGTTACCGTACGGTATGAGAGCAGATTTCCACCGGTGACAATGTCAGCACCGATCGGTTAGCTTTTTCGGAATACTCTAAAAATTTGCATTTGGAACTGTTCATGCATCATTCATAACTTCTTCGGAATACTCTAAAAATTTGCGTTTGGAACTGTTCATGCATCATTCATAACTTTACATAATATACTAGTTTGATAGTTAGTAAAATAAATATAAAAAAAAATTCCTAGCCGAAATCTAAATCACGAATTCAAAGGCACTTGTATTGATCCCCGGCAACGGCGCCAAAAAATTGATATACGGAGGTTTTAACACTGAATATACTGCAAGTGCACAGTAGCAATCACAATAATACTTAGGGATCGAATCCACAACGATCAGTAGAGCACACGAAGAATTATGGTGATTTAAATAAAGCTAAAATGCAAAGGAATTTACTTGAAACTCATTGAGACTAATTGTAACGCTCGTGTTCTGGAAACAGAAAATTAGAATTTATTGTCGGGATTTAGGGTAGAGTTGGTTTAATTCTGGTTTTGGTTAATTAAGCCGGTTTACGATTTCATAATTATTACCAAGATGGTTTTAATTAATCGTTGGTTCAATTTTAAATCCCGGGTTAAATTATTTTTGGTTTAAATTAATTAAACCGAAAGCTTAGTTTTTGTGTGGTTTAGTAAACCAATCGCGTAAAGCCTTAATTCCTTTGGTTTATTAAAAACCCACCACCAAGCCTATTTCTTCTAGTCTCATCGCGCCTTACCCCTAGGTTATTATTAGTTTCGTCGCCTCTATTAGAAAATTGAGAATTGAGCTTGTGTGGTTGGCGTGAGAGGCAAGAGAAGAGAGGAGAGCTGAGTTGTGAAGTGTCAAGAGAGACAAGAGAGGAGTGAGAGGAAAGAGCAGTGGAGAGCAAGGGAGAAGAGCTTGCCAAGAGAGGGAGTTGAGCTGTGTGTGGTTGTCATGTGAGTTTGGCTGTAGTTTGCTTGACGTGAGAAGAGGAGGCTGCCGTCACGGTGGTGTTGATGTCGTAGTTGGAAGTGTAGCTTAGCTTCTTCATCGGCGGTGGAGGAATGAGTCTCTTCTTCTTAGTTGTTTCATGTTGGTGGTGGTTGATCAGATCTTGTGTGGTCAAGTCGCATGTGACATGACGGTGTGTGGTGTTGGTGACGTGATATGGGAGTGTTTGACGTGTCGTGGTTCATGGTCGGTGTTCCGGTGAGGTGGATGTTTGAGATCGGGTGACCGCGGCTGTGATTCGGGTGGTGAACATCGGTGGCGGCGAGATTCACGCCAGCGGCTATATTGACGTGGTGTTTGTTCCAGAGACTCACGAAGAAGATGATTCACATGAATAATGATGTCGTTTAGTGATTATCAAGTTTGTAGTTAGTAGTTGGAGTTTGAATATTTTATTATTTTTTAGGTTTGCGTTTGGAAAATCTAGAGTTTTTCATCCCGGGGAGTTCCAGAAAATTGTAGAATTTTGTCGTGGATTTTTCTGTGCTTGGCTGAGGTGAGTACAAGACCATAAGCTTATCTAAGTGATTTAGTTATTTGATGTGTATCTAGATCGAGTGTTTCATGAGATGGTTGATTTACTGTTCAATATTTTCGTGTTAAATATGTTAAATGATTTTAAATCGTTTGTGTGTATAGCTTGTGCATGGGAGGATTGTCTCACTAACTATTTGTTGAAATACTTATGCATCTCCTTTAATTTGATGCAGGAAAAGAAAAGGTGTGCCAGTGGGATCCAGACAAGGAAGAGGGGATGGTCTAGACTCGTCGGTTTGTTTTGAGTGTTTCCCTATTTTTTAGTTTATGATTTTGGGATTAAAATCTGGTGGAATAAATTGATGAATTTATTGGTTTAGTTCTGGTTTATTTTAGAATGTGGATTGATCTATTGAATTAAATTTTGGATCTAATTGGGAATTGAATAAATTATATGGAGTTAATTTACTCAGTGAATTTATTTATTTCTTTGGAATTGGTTAATTATTATTCATGAGTTAGTTGAATTTAATTTGGTTTGGAAGTAATTAATGTTTATGGAATGTTAATTATTTTAAAGAAAAAAACGGGTGCGGTTCTTTCACTAACATCCTAAAATTAAATAAATAAATACTAAATACATGGATTTAATCAGGGATTCATGCATAGATATTCATCAATTATAGTAGATGCATTAAGAACCGTCTAGAGCTTAGATTACGAATGTAAGTTATCCCGCTGTCGGGTAACATAACTATCTATGCAACATATTCCCTAGCAATAAATAATTGTTGTTTCTTAGAAGAGAATCATGCATGCATTGAGAACCTAATCTAATATGCTCACAAAGTATATATTGCAACTGTCGTTGACAATAGACACTTTACCCATCAAAGATAGTTGTATCTATTCGAAAACACTTTTGGTGCCACGATGAAATAGATTTCGGGCAGAGGCTACTAGATCAGATTAAGAGAAATCTATGATGAAGAAAAATATGTATAATCGCATTAAAACCCTGTCATAAATCTACATGAACATCCCTTCAAAACCCTTAATCTATATGGACAGATCTAGTCACACATGCAAAGAATATGCATGATAGAAATAGATGAAAAACAAAAAATAAAATAAAAGCATAAAAGAATAGATACAAAGGTTTACACCTATTCTTACTCCATCAGTTGAAAATGAATGCTTACATCATCCTCTAGTTTGTGTCAAAATATGAGAAAGATCTAACGGTGGGAAATATTCCATCGGAGGCCAAACATCTAACGGTGGAAAATAATTCTACTTTGCGATGGTTCTAACTTAATGTTGGTCATGGCAGGCCAAACAGATTTGAGGACAAATATTTTTCACTGGAGGGGAGGATGATGCGATTCTAAGAGGCTCCAAGTACCTAGAACATGGAGTTGGCACTAAGAAGGAAGAGATGAGCAAGCAAGGAGCAAATGGAGCAAAGGAAGCGCTACTCCGACCCAAGACTTGTCTCCGGACAAAGAAGTTACATCAAGAATTTAGAGTCTTGCTCCATCAAGTGACGACTCAAGAGGATCACCTGAGTCCTTCGTTGTCTTGATTTCACAATGACGAGATTGGGCGTGATTCATCAGGTAGCCCTCTAGCTAATGCCATAAACCTCACTTAGTTGAAAGGAGAGATTACCATGTTCCTAGTCACTCTATCACTTTCAACATCTCGTTCGGCTAAAGGAAAATTAGGTAGCTTCTCAGTGGCTTGGATACGTGTAGTTTCCTTGACTACCATGCATATTTTTGTGTTCTCTTCAACTTTAGTAGATGCTCTACCACTCATCTTAGGGATAACCTTGTAACAGACATTTTTATCCATCTTATGAAGAATCATCCTCTTCCTAGACATGCCAACAAAAGCTCCAACTGATTTCATGAAGGTTCTTCCCAAAATTAAAGGCATGCTACTGCTACCATTCATGTCCACTATAATAACTTTTGTGGGTATCCAGAAATGCTCAACTCGTACAATTAGATCTGGGATGAATCCATGTGGCTTAGAGGTAAAAACGTCCACAAGCCTGATATTGCAAGGATGCTGCTTGAATTTAGTGAAACTGAACTTGTTAGTCATTCCCAATGACATCACATTAACACTTGCTCTGGTATCAAAGAGGAAATCCTCGAACTCTATTCCTAAGATTATACACATGACTTCAAACCTCCCTGAATCTTCAAGTTTTGGAAGCTTAGTCAAAATCTTCCTCTCCTTAGTCAACCTATCCTTGAGCTTGCACAGTTCTTTGCTTTCTTTCATAAGACACTTGAAAAGAACTTTAAAATCACCTAGGTGTTCTTTGGCTTCTTCGATTGTCAAGCCTTCAGTGGTCTCATTGACGATTTTCTTGTATTCATCCATCTTTCCTTCTGCAATTGCTGTATCAATGTATCTTGGATAAGGAATCTTTGACAGATAAGTTCATTATGGGTTGTCTGTTCTGGCCTTCTTCATAGACTCTACATCATCTGACTTAGAATTTACCGAATGTTTCCGAGTTTTGGCAATGTACTGATCGGTAGAAGAGTTGTACCCGATCGGTAGGTACATAACACCGATCGGTAGGGACTTGATATTATCTACTTCCATGAAAATGACCTTCTCTTTGGGGTTATTTTCTAGCTTTCCAAATAAAATTCTTGCAAGTGCTCGAGATTTTGCTGCAACTTGAGCTAATTGGTTCTCCAGTACTCGCAGATGAGGATTCACAGCGTTGATCCACCCATTAAGACCGGTGTACATTCCATCAACCTTGGTATTGATATCCTCAGAACTCTTCTTCTAAGTCTCCATAAGTTGTTGCATCATAGACTCAAGGTTACTTTCTTGCGGAGCTTGATTGCTCGGTGCCTCAAAATCATTCTGAGTTAACTGAGGCTGCTGTTGAGAGTTGAAACCACTGTACCATGCTCCTCTTCCTTGAAATCCTTGAGATTTCTGCGAATATACTTGATCCTACATGTTTTCCACATTGGTACTCTTGTATGAGAAATTTGGATGGTTTGGATAGTTCTGGTTGAAGCCTTGGTTCTGGATGTTTCCTTGGCTATTCACATAACTAATCTCTTCTGTTCCCTTGTACCAAATCCTGCTGTCAATATCTTGACTGTTCTCAGCACTAACCCCATGTACATGAACTTATTTCTTCAAAGCTTTCATCAAGTATTCCACCTTCTCTCTTAGCTCCTTTACTTCATCAGTTTCTATGCTCTGTCCAACAATCGTCCTAGACATGTTATAGTCTGGGATTGTGGTTCCTCGCCGCAAGATTCTCAATCAAAATATTCGCTTCCCTAACAGTGTTGGTAACAAAATTTCCGTTACTAGCGGTATCTACCGGCATTTGATACTTTTCAGCAATTTCTTGATAAAATATATGCATCAGCGTCTTGGGAGTGTATCCCTGAACGGCATGATCTATGGAAGATTTTGAGCATCTGGTTATCTCTAAATCCGAGAGATTGTGAATGGGTTTGTTGTCTTGCGTCTGTTGTAGCGGCTTGAAGGTTTCTTGCTCCTGAAGATGGAAAGGATTTACAATTTTCATGGTTAGAGTTTGAGAAGCTTAAGAGGCTTCGATTGTAAGATAGTAGTAGTCCGTGAGAAGAACTGGAACAGTGTTTCTGAGTTTTGGAATAGAAAGGGATGGTGAAACCAACGAGTTCAGAGGAAAATGGCGTCATTTTCTATATAAAGTCTCGATTTTTCATGGAAATTAAGTGTTGTGAGTAGAATTTGGGAATACAGACAAAGAATCGAAACTCAAAACGGTAGAGATAATGCAAAAAGGAGAGGAAAGTTAGGATCTTTAGGAGGAGTTTAGTGGGAAAAAGAAAAAGAAAAAAAAAAACAAGAGAGCAAGACCACTCGTTTTGTAGTCTCAATGCAATCCTGAAGTAAATTTTCTTGATGTGAACAATCCTTCAAATATTCTCTTAACTTTTCACAAGCTTCAAAGAAAGACTCAATATCTCCTTTTTGAAATGTAGAGATCTTGTTCCTCAACGCAATCGACTTTGACTTTGGATAGAAGTGATTAATAAACTGGTTTTTTCATTGAGCCCAAGTGGCGATCGATCCAGGCTCTAATAGCTTAAGCAAACTTGTTGCCTTGTGATGCGATTCTAGATGGCACTAAGGAGCTAGTACATGGAGTTGGAACAACCAAAGAAGAAGTGATCGAGCATGGAGCCAAGGATGCATATTGGAGGTGCCTTTCGGATCAATGACTCGGTCCCACACAATAAAGTTTCATCAAGAATTTAGATTCTTACTCCATCAAGTGAAGACTCAAGCCGATCACTCAAGCATTAGAGGTTCTGTCAAGGCCATCTTGGTCATGATACATGTTCGAGAAGGCCAGTGTATGGCTATATGATCCACTCACACTCTTTCTCTTGCCTCGGTTTTTCCCATGTAGTTTTCCGAGAAAGGTTTTCAATGAGGCTTGTAGCTCATATGTTCCCATTTTCCATTACCTAGTCCCACCCATCAAGGCCCATTTAAAAGCCATTTGTCTCTTTATTTCTATTCAATCTTAGCTTTTAATTTTCTTATGTTTTCAAGTGTGTTTAATGGTGTGGTGTTCCAAGATTTGTCTCTCGTGAGCACACCCCTTCTCTCCTCTATCTCGTCTCTCTCCTCTTTATATTGTGGCTGAGACTCTCTTTGTAAACTATCTATCTTTTTATGAATCTAAAACTCTTTCTAAAGATCATATCATTGAACTACAATTTTTGTTTGCGAGTTGTGTTCTATTAAGGCTTATCTAAGGGTCTTCCGCAACCCTTTGTGGCATCTATTAATTGATTTCCCCTCATTCTTTATTTGTGTGTCAAGTCTAGTTTGAGTTCATCATCCCGAAAAGTCTCTGTGACAAAAATGGGGCGTGATTCCTCACTGGAATTACATCAAGTGGTATCAGAGCACCACTGAGAAGTTAAGTGTTTTTTCGTCCAATTTTTTTTTGGAGTTCATAAATTGGCAGAGACATTCTAGAGACGTGGTGATAGGTTCATGTAGAAAGGCATTGGATTTGATGTCCTAGAACATAGTTGCATGATGGAATTTCAAAGAATTTAATTGAGAGACTTATAGAGCTATATTATGGCTAAGGTGAGGTTGTGATATGTGGAAACATAAGGATACTGTTTACGCATAATATTCTTCAAAAATTTCTAAGTGTTGGATTAAGAACTGCATGATTAGATATATATGTTTTCTTTGAGTGTGCATGACATCATAGAATTATACGATGCATGATAGGATGATATGTAATGAGAATATTGTGAAAATGACATATGTGAGATGTAGAAATGAAAGACTGATTACAAAGGACAGACTCCTGATGGAATGGAAGTGACTGGGTACAAAGGCCAGTGCTTTGTGTTGAGACGGAAGTGACTAGATACAAAGGCAATTGCTTCGCATTATTAAGTGTTTGGAGGGACTGGGTTCAAAGGACAGTACTCCAGATGGAAATGACTGGGTACAAAGGACAATGTTTTTTGTTGATTCGGAGGTGACTAGGTACAAAGACTAGTGCTTCGCGTTATGTTGTGTTTAGAGGGACTGAGTACAAAGGCCAGTACTCCAGATGAAGGTGATTGGGTACAAAGTCAGGCTTCACAAAGATGTTATGAGATACTTAAATATATGTTGGATTAAGTTAATTTATTACAGAGAAAAAATGAAGATTATTCCAAATAGTTCTGAAGTGGAATAGACCAAAGGGGAAGGAAGTATGAAAATTCAATTCTTTGATGGTTAGAAGTCTATTGGGTTAAAAATATATTTACCTTTTTTTTTTCTTGTAAACCCTAACTTTTGTCAAGCTTCAGTTGGTGATGCGATTCCAGTGAGGAGTCACACCCCAATTCACTGTTAAGTTATGGGATAGATGATCTTCTCCAAGATTCGAGAAACGAAAATTCTGAACAAGAAATGGATTGATAGACACCATGAAAGGTTGTGGAAAACCCTTTGATAAGCCTTAAGAGACCAGGAGGAAGTCCCTTTAATGTGGTGCCATCTAAATATAAAGCTTCTAAGTTTTTTGAGATAACCTCAAATTTCTCAAGTTCCAAGCAGTCACTCAGTGTGAGAATTTTTAGAGAGCTCAGTTTCATCACTGGAAGAAATTTGAGGCGCTCACAACCTCTCATGTTCAGGAAGATGAGACTCTTCATATTTTTCATCTCTTGAGGAAAGTTACCCAACCTTTTGCAACCTTCAAGATTCAATCTTTCAAGATTTGGAGCATTTGACAACCCTACAAGATTTGTCAACTTACGTGAATAGCTGAGATCGGCCAACTTTAGTTTTGAGGTATCCTGTAAAGTAGATGAAAAAGAAATTAACCCTTAATTTAGTTCTTGTTTCATGTAATTAACTAATAAGATAAGTGTGGAATATAGTGAGAACTACCTTAACACCTTCCCAAAGTTTCCTAAGTGAACTGTGAGGCAGCTCAAGAGTGACAACCTCCATTGCATTAAAATATGATGAAAGTTTCTCTATTGGGAATTTGTGCCAGTGGAGATACCGAACCTTATCGAATTGTAACTAAAGATCCTTAGGAGTGCGAATTTTTAAGTCAGATCTGCCTCACTGAAGGAAGCTAGAATTGTATATATTTGAGATACAGAAGAATGCACATGCTGCTAAAGATGTTAGAATCAAATCTCATTTTCTCCGGAACTTTGGACATGTCTAGAAAAACACCCCTGACATTTTTCATTACCTGTATCCAATTCAAGACAAACCATTAGCAAACCACATAAAAATAACAACAAATTAGAAATCTAGAGTACTTGGTCAATTACCCCTAGAGTGGAATATTTAATACAAAAAATATATGTTAGCATTTTCAATATATAACACCTCTAAAAATAATCTCACCGATTTTTTCTTCAGCATACAAATGATATCTTGATAGTTCCACAGCCTGCGATGAAGACTTGTATTTCCAGCCAATGCTTGTGAAGCAAGTTCCTTGGCAAATGTGCACAACATATTATGCATCTCAACTCGATTGCCAGAAATATTGACTTGTAACTTATTTGTGAGACCTCTTATTTCATCACATGTATCCACCACGCATCTTACATTACTTGTATTCTCTGATTTGAAGAATCAGGCAATGTCAAGAAAACCATCTTTCTTTTCTTTTGTGACTTCATCGTATCTTCTTCTCAAGACATCTTGGATCATTGTATTGGAAATTTGGGTCAAATGTTTCAATTCTCTTTTCCCAATAAGCCTGGACTTTTCCCCAAAGTTCTAAACTTAAAGCCTTGAGAGCTAGTGGGTTTCCTTTGGCATAATCCAGAAATTTTCTTGCATGCTTCCCAAAGTTTCCCTTTTCATAATCCGAAGCAAAGGTGTGACTAGTAAACCCCTCTAAACTGTCTCCCCTTTTCAATCTTGGGACAACATAAGTGTAGTGAACCACTTCCTAGAGAAGTGACTCATTGCTTGATGTAATAACAATCTTTCTTCCTTTCTTAATCCAATCGCATTTACCAAAAAGAGATTTGATATGTTTCTTGAGACTAACATCATCTAGAACAACCAAAACTTTCCTTTCGAGAAGATCATCCATCTAGTACTCATGTCTATTCTCTTCAAAGTCTATGTTGGGATAAAAACCCTTCAACAGCTCTTGCAATAATTTCTTCCACAGCCATTCGAACCCGTTTTCCTTTGCCATCTTAGTGGCATCTTGGAAACAAAGACTTCTTTCGGGAAAAGGGTAGATTTTGACCCAAAAAATTTTCAAAGTGCCATTTTATACATGTACAATCATATGGTGCTTATATATACCCAAACTTCATAAAAAATCAAATTTCCAACCCAATCTTCATATATCGTGTCTATTTCAAAACCATCGTTAACGGATGTTAATCAACCATTACGGCTGCTGACTCAGTCGTTTTATGCCATATTATCAATCCCGTGTCAGTTGAGTCAGCAGCCATAATGGTGGACTAACATCTGTTAACGATCACTTTGAAATAGACACGATATATAGCTGCTGTATTTTTTTTGAGGTATGAGCACCATATGATAGGACAAGTATGAAATGGCACTTTGAAAATTGTTCGGATCAAAATAGACCCTTCCTGACTTCTTTCAAACTTTTTGCCCACTTTTCGTACAATGTTTTTGCAAAAGTTGTTTTACCAATCCCAAGCATCCCAACAAGGTCAATGAAACGGGTTTCTTCTTCACGATCAAATTCTAGCTTATTTTCTAGCTGTTTGAAGTGTTGTTGGACTCCAAATCTAGCTACTTGCCTCTTGTTAGTTAACCTTTCCGTGTTTCCTCCAATTGTGACATTTTCCATGGTGAAAATATCTTTTAGCACTTTCTTCACATGATCAACGATTGAGTCGGCTAAGTCTCTCTCCTTACTACCATACCAATGAAGAAAAAAATACAAAAAATTTGGTTGGTTTCATATGATAAGTTTCGTTCATTAAAAGGAACTAATATAAGAAGTGACATCTAAGGAAATGTTGAAGCGAGAGATCCTAATGCACAACAATTATATTCAGATGATGGTTCATACTTTTCAAGTCGTTATTCAAAATACATTATGCTTCATAATCTGAATTTAGAGAAGCAACGACTGATGAATCATTAAATCCAGGGTTCCCAGTGTACAACTATTCCAACCAAAAAAAAAAGGACGATTGCAAGAATCTTAAAATAGGCACGGAAAGATCCCTCAAAATTCTTACAGATGGCGGGTTGTAACTTGTAGAAGATGGGAATCACAAAGAGTTTGCCTTGTTCCATCTCCTCTTTTATCTTCAAAAGCTCATTCAAGTACCATTTAGACTGTGCATATCTCTCAGAGAAAATTGCCACCGCGATTCTCGGTTCTTCGATACGTTTGAAAAGGTAAACTAGACTTCTTCCCTTAAGCTCAGACTCATCAATAAACACGTTGACTTTTTGAGTTGTCATGGTTTTTTGTTAAGAAAGAATTGAGAATCTTTATTAACCAAGTGTTTGATACAATGAATTGATAGAAAAGATCCCTAGTACATCACTAGAAACAAATCTCAATTGATATATAATGATTTTGGCCCATATTCACTAATGTTTTATAGTCGTTTTTAGTGTCTTTCGAGTCTATTTTGAGTCTTAACAGGTCAGAATGAAGTCTTGGAGCATAAATTGGATGGACTGTAGCTTATTGGGTTTTTGGAGCAAAAAGAGGCGGATTTGATGCAAAAGGGCCAAATTTAGGCAAGAGCACCCGTCATAGCACCCAGCGGAGCACATGCTCCACCGCCAGAGAAAATTAGTGGGCTTGAGTTGACCTAATTTCGGGTGATTAAATAGGTCAACAGCCTCTTTTCAAAAACACGTCCTTTACCTTGGCGAAAAGGAGAAGCTGCTTAAAGATCCTCTCCTTCTCCTCCTTTGTCGCCATCGCCTAGTTCCTTGCTTCCATCTCCTTTGTTTCGATTGCTTGTACTTGGAGAACATCCATACTTTGTTTTGAGAAGAATTCTGTACCTTGTTACTTTCAGTATTTATTCATGAATTCCTTTTATTCCATTGCTATGTTTACTTCTTTTATGTCTGAGTAGTCTATTAACTAGATTATGATTTTTCAAAGGTATTCATGAGATGATTTAACTTGGCACAAATAGGATGCATAAATACATACTGTCTTCACCTCTGGTCGAAATTAATGCTTAAACTAAACTGATCACTTAGTTTATGATTTTAGGTTAAATCTATTTGCGAGAGTATTTTAGGTTGCTAGAAAAGACATTGGTGAGCAATCATACGTAGGTGACGAGAGTTGGTGCGGCTGATTGTGAACATATTGAACCTGATCTTTAAAGCTTATTTACATCTCTTGGTCCAAGCGAGAGTTTAGGCATCTAGGTTGCTAGATAAAGTTGTCGCCGCCACGAGAGTGGGACGATATTATTTTTATGTTTGAGTTCTAGACCCTTGCTGAAATTGATCCTGAATAGTTGCTAAGTTCTCATCTCTGAATCACCTGTGAATTACCTTGATCTAGTGTTTTCCTTTATTTGAATTTACACCACTTTTAATTATTTGCAATTCTGTTCCAAATCAACCATATCTTTTGTCTTAGCTTTATTTAATAATCTCATAATTTCATAGTGTAACCTTGGTCCTTGTGGATTCGATCCCTTTAATACTACTGCGATTGTCTGTGCACTTGCACAATTATTTAGGACTAAAACTCCGAAGAGATAGACAAGTGGCTCAGCAACCGCAGCCCAGAATTGGAGACTCGGACAATCCGCATACCTATTATCAGAACCAAGCCGCCATCACACCTCCAGCCATTCAGAGGCAAGACTTCGAAATCAAACCCCAATTGATTTCATTGGTGAAGCAGCATCTTTTCCATGGGCTCCCAGCTGAATTCCCCATGGACCACATCAAAAATTTTGAGGAAATCTGTAGCACCACAGGTTCTAATGGAATTCCAAGTGAATTTTTGAAGTGCAAGTTGTTTCCTTTTTCACTTGCGGATAAGGCATCTCGTTGGCTGAAGTCATTACCACCAGGGTCGTTGAAGACATGGATTGAATGTAGAGCAGCTTTCCTAAACCACTTCTAGACCGCTGCCTTGAAGAACAAGATATCTTCATTCCAACAGTACTCCAGGGAAGCTTTTTGTGAGGCTTGGGAAAGGCTGAAAGAATACCGTAGGGAGTGTCCTTATCATGGTTTCAAGGATGAGCAGATTCTGGGTATTTTCTATGATGGTGTCGAGTGGGACTATAGGAATGCACTTAATGCGGCCAGCAATGGTGATTTTATGACCAAGACCAAAGAAGGCGCCTTTGAGCTGATTGAGAACTTCGCTTCGAGTTCTAACAACAAGTCTCCAGAATATGATTGGACCAGGAAAGTGAATAGGGTGGAGACACAAAAGATCGATGAGCTGACAGCTAAGGTGAACCTACTCCTTAGGGAAAACCAAAAGTCGGTTCACTTTGTGGATGAGGATGGGAGTACGCCTATCTCCCAAGACTTTGAAGAAGATGATGATGCTGGTGTGCAGGAGGTGAACTATGTGAGTGGCCAGGGATATGTGCAGAATCGAGGGTTCAACCCAAATTACCGAAGCCACCCCAACCTTTCCTACCGCAGCACCAATGTCGACAATCCACAAGATCAAGTCTATCCGCAACAAGGAGGAAACACAAACCAGCTACCACTGAACCAGGGTTTCCAGAAGTACTACTCCAACAACCAGCAGGGGAAATTATTCACCCCCACGCCGAACCAGAACCGATTCCAAGGAGGAGGAAAACAAAAACCCTACTATGCATCCGCTCAACAATCCGCCCCAATGCCGGATTCTCAAGATGAGCTGAAGACTCTCATGCAGCAACTCCTAGCCAATCAACAGAAGGCTGCAACTGAGATCAACGCCAAGGTCGATCATATGTACAATGACCTAAACACTAAGTATGAAGCCGTCACCGCCCACGTGAAAAAGCTTGACACGCAAGTTACCCAAACAGCCGAGGCAATCCAGCGACCTGTTGGGACTCTTCCAGGGAAAGGGGCGATGAATCCTAGGAATGAGTAGTCAACGCCGTGGAGCTCAGAAGTGGAAGAGTGTTGGCACCGCCAACTAACCCTAGAACCATGGGGAATGACAAGGAGAGTGCTACTGAGTACAACACCCAAGGGAAGACTCTTGCCACAGATGAGGATATGCTGGAAGATAATTCACCCTCACAGACACATGTTGAGATGACTCCAGCAAATTCTCAGACCAAAACTACCGAGCACCCTAACCCTTCTTGGGAGCACATGCTCCGATAGGTTGCTCCAGCCAGATCCGCAGAAACTCCTCCAAAGCGAGTTTATGTGCCCAGGGTCCCCTATCTTGTTCCTCCAAAGAAAATTAGAAAAGATTTGGAAGATGCCAAGTGTAGGGAGATGCTTAAAGACTTGACGGTGAAGTTTCCTTTGGTGGATGCCGTGCAGATGGTACCAGCCGTAAAAAGGTACACGAAGGAGTTGGTATTTGGTAAAGTAGTGGAAGAAGAGAAGGTGATGATGATCACAAAAGAATGCAGCGCCATACTCCCGAACAAGGTGTTAACAAAGAAGGGTGATCCAGGGAAGTTTGTGATTTCGGCGAAGATCGGACCAATGACCTTCGCTTGCTCTCTTTCTGACTTGGGGTCCAGCGTTAATCTGATGCCATACTCTATGGCAAAGCGTCTAGGGTTCACAAAATTTAAACCCACCAAGATATCATTGGTATTCGCGGATATGTCAACAAACCTACCGATTGGGGTGATTGAGGATCTACATGTGCGGATAGGGGATACACTCATCCCAGCAGATTTTGTGGTTCTGGAGCTGGACGAAGAACCAAAGGACCCTCTGATTTTGGGATGCGCATTCCTATACACCGCGCGTGCGATCATCGATGTTGAAGAAGGGATAGTTGATCTCCGCCTTGGAGATATGCTTGTGAGGTTTGAGATGAACAGACATTTGTGGTTCATGATGGTTTGGAGATGGCTGAAGAGGTTACCGAGGAAGTTTTGGTGAAAGATCCATTGGAAATTGCCTTGATCAAAGCCGAAAGTGAACATGAATTTTTGAGTGAGGATACCGAGAGTTTTGCAAGGATGCTGGACTCCAGCCTTGGAGCAGGGCAGATGGTGGCATACATGAGCCTAGAAGAGGATCTGAACTCGACGGAGAAGGATATAGGCGGAGCACCCGCCTTAACGCCGAGAGCACCTGCTCCGGATGACGTGCTCCGCAGTTCTTGGAGCGAGCTGAAAGCTCCTAAGCTGGAATTGAAAGCCCTCCTAGCTGGGCTCAAGTATGCGTTTCTCGGTCCTAACTCTACCTATCCTATGATTATTAATGCTAATTTGAACAATATCGAGGTTACCTTGCTCTTGTGCGAATTGAGAAAATACAAGAAGGCTTTAGGATATTCATTGGATGACATCACTGGCATTTTCCCAGACCTTTGCATGCATAGAATACACCTAGAAGATGAATCAATGACTTCTGTCGAGCATCAGAGACGGTTAAATCCGAATCTAAAGGATATCGTCAAGAAAGAGATCATGAAACTTCTAGAGGCTGGTGTAATCTATGCAATCTCCGACAGCAAATGGGTCAGCCCTGTGCATGTAGTAGTACCTAAGAAGGGAGGCATCACAGTGGTGAAGAATGAACGGAATGAGCTGATACCAACTAGGACGGTAACTGGGTATAGGATGTGTATCGATTATAGGAAGCTCAATGCCGCGACTCGCAAGGATCATTTTCCACTTCCTTTTATTGATCAAATGCTTGAACGCTTAGCTAACCATCCTTATTACTGTTTCTTAGCTGGCTATTCAGGTTTTTTCCAGATCCCCATCCATCCGAACGATCAAGAGAAGACGACATTCACTTGTCCATATGGCACCTTCGCATACCGTAGGATGCCATTCGGCTTATGTAATGCTCCCGCCACCTTCCAACGCTGCATGATGTCCATCTTTACCGATCTCATTGAGGATATTATGGAGGTTTTTATGGATGATTTTCCTGTGTATGGAAGTTCTTTTTCTGTGTGTTTGTCGAGCTTGTGCAGGGTCTTGCAAAGGTGTGAGGAGAAACACCTTGTTCTCAACTGGGAGAAATGTCACTTCATGGTGCAAGACGAGGTAGTTCTGGGAGACAAGATATCCAAAAGAGGCATTGAAGTGGACAAGGCAAAGATTGAGGTGATGATGAGCTTACAGCCACCAACCTCGATGAAGGGAATCCGCAGCTTCCTAGGGCATGCTGGGTTGTACCGCCGGTTCATCAAGGACTTTTCAAAGATTCCTAGGCCTCTCACCAGATTGCTGTGCAAGGAGGTGAAATTTGAGTTCGATAATGCATGCTTGGAAGCTTTCGACACGATAAAGGGAGCTTTGATAAACGCTCCTATAGTTCAGCCACCGGACTGGGATCTTCCTTTTGAGATCATGACCGATGCTAGTGACTTTGCTGTGGGAGCAGTTCTGGGCCAGAAAAAAGACAACAAGCTTCATGTTGTTTATTATGCAAGTCGAACCATGGATGAAGCTCAATGCAAGTACGCCACAACCGAGAAAGAACTGTTAGCGATTGTGTTTGTCTTCGAGAAGTTTCGATCATATCTTGTTGGATCGAAGGTGATTGTGCACACTGACCATGCAGCCCTAAAATACTTGCTAACAAAGAAGGATGCCAAGCCGAGACTCGTAAGGTGGATATTATTGTTGCAAGAATTCGATTTGGAGATTAAAGACAAGAATGGAGTTGAAAATGGTGTTGAAGATCATTTGTCTAGGATGAACATTGAAGAGGAAACACCCATGGATGACAGTTTGCCTGATAAACATGTTTATGCAATCAGCATTGGCCACGTCAGCGAGCACCCACCCGGAGCACGTGCTCCATAATATTTTTTCAGTTCGGTGGAAAAAGGTCACCAACCCAGTTTTCCTTGGTTTGGAGAGATTGCCAACTTCCTAGCTATTGAGAAGGAACCGGAGAACTTCGTGGGAAACAAAAGAAAGAAATTCCTTATGGACATCAAGAGGTATTTTTGGGATGAACCCTTCTTATATAGGCATTGCTCGGATGGAATTCAGGAGGTGTGTTTCAGAGGAAGAGATACCAGGGATCCTCCAGCATTGCCACAGTTCATCCTATGCTGGTCACTTCGCCACCTTCAAGACAGTTTCAAAGGTTCTTCAATCCGGTTTTTGGTATATGATGATTTTGGCCCATATTCACTAATGTTTTATAGTCATTTTTAGTGTCTTTCGAGTCTATTTTGAGTCTTAACAGGTCAGAATGAAGTCTTGGAGCATAAATTGGATGGACTGGAGCTTATTGGACTTTTGGAGCAAAAAGAGGCGGATTTGATGCAAAAGGGCCGAATTTAGGCAAGAACACCTGACAGAGCACCCAGCGGAGCACATGCTCCGCCGCCAGAGAAAATTAGTGGGCCCGAGTTGACCTAATTTTGGGTGATTAAATAGGTCAGCAGCCTCTCTTTAAAAACACGTCCTTTACCTTGGAGAAAAGAAGAAGCTGCTTAAAGATCCTCTCCTTCTCCTCCTTTGTCGCCATCGCCTAGTTCCTTGCTTCCATCTCCTTTGTTTTGATTGCTTGTACTTGGAGAACATCCATACTTTGTTTTGAGAAGAATTCTGAATCTTGTTACTTTCAGTATTTATTCATGAGTTCCTTTTATTCCATTGCTATATTTACTTCTTCTATGTCTGAGTAGTCTATTAACTAGATTATGGTTTTTCAAAGGTATTCATGAGATGATTTAACTTGGCACAAATAGGATGCATAAATACATACTATCTTCACCTCTGGTCGAAATTAATGCTTAAACTAAACTGATCACTTAGTTTATGATTTTAGGTTAAACCTATTTGCGAGAGTATTTTAGGTTGCTAGAAAAGACATTGGTGAGCAATCAGACGTAGGTGACGAGAGTTGGTGCAGCTGGTTGTGAACATATTGAACCTGTTCTTTAAAGCTTATTTACATCTCTAGGTCCAAGCGAGAGTTTAGGCATCTAGGTTGCTAGATAAAGTTGTCGCCGCCACGAGAGTGGGACGATATTATTTTTATGTTTGAGTTCTAGACCCTTGCTGAAATTGATCTTGAATAGTTGCTAAGTTCTCATCTCTGAATCACCTGGAAAATTACCTTGATCTAGTGTTTTGCTTTATTTAAATTTACACCGCTTTTAATTATTTGCAATTCGGTTCGAAATCAACCATATCTTTTGTCTTAGCTTTATTTAATAATTTCATAATTTCATAGTGTAACCTTGGTCCTTATGGATTCGATCTCTTTAATACTAATGCGATTGTGTGTGCACTTGCAGAATTATTTAGGGTTAAAACTCTGTGTATCATTAATCTCTCTCAATGACACGCAGATCAAAGTACATCACAATACAAAAGCATACCTTCTTCTCTTTACAACTTCAGTATTTATACTACTTTCTATTCTTTTCACGTGTCTTTCACATGCTTTGACTTATCCTTCTCACACTCTTCAGTCTCCTTCACATGTATCTTCTTCTTTCTTGTATATACATATAATGGCTTATCAATACCCTCCCCTTCAAAATGAAATTTGTCCTCAAGCAAAAAAGATGGAAAATATAGCTGCAAGTCGTTAACCAATTCCCAAGTGTCTTCATGATCTGGTAAGCCTTTCCAATGCACCAAGGTCTCCAACATGCCCTTATCATTGTAACGAGAACCCCTCAATTCTTCTGGTACAATAACTAACTCCTCTTGTACATTCAATGTCTCTAGTAATGGTATAACTTGGTGATTGTTACCCATAATTTTTTCTAACTGTGAAACATGAAAAACCGGGTGTGTTTTTGACAATGCTGGAAGCTTCAACTGATATGCAGCTTACCCAATTCTCTCCATTATTTCATAAGGACCATAATATTTGGCTGTCAATTTTTGACAAATCCTTTTCGTTACTGACTGTTGTCTGTATGGCCTCGTTTTCAGAAATACCCATGAACCAATCTCAAACTCTACATCCCTTCGATGTTTATCAGCATTATTCTTCATCAATTGCTGCGCATGAATCAAATGGTTCTTGATCTGAATAAGCATCAAGTCTCGTTCTTTGAGTAATGTTTTGCAACTCCCCAATCTTTGTAGATTTAGCTTCGAATCTTAAAATTGCTGGCGGATCCCGCCCATAGACTGCCTTAAAAGGACTTGTTTTTAACGATGTATGATACGACGAATTATACCACAACTCAGTCCAAGCCAAATACTGATGCCAAGTTCTCGGATGTGCTGAAGCCAAGCATCTCAAATAAGTCTCTAAGCATCTATTCAAAACTTCAGTTTGGCCATCTGTTTGTGGGTGGAAAGCGGTACTGTATTTGAGTTTAGTTCCCCGATAATTTGAAACAATCACTACAAGAAAACAACGTTTTAGCGACTATATCTGGTGACTATATATTTAGTCGCTAAATTTTGCGGCTAATTAACCACTAAACAGCGACTGTTTTGCAACTAATTTATGACTATAACGCAGGTGGGAGACATTAGTCACCAAATAGTCGCTAACATTGCAACTAATATGCGACTAAAGTTGATATTAGATTAAATTAAATATAAACCGTCAAGTAGTCGCCAAAGAGTCGCTAAGATTGCGATTAATATGCGACTAAAGTTGATATTAGATTAAATTAAATATAAACCGCCAAGTAGTCGCCAAGTAGTCGCTAATTTAACGACTAATTTGCGACTGAATTTGATATTAAATTAAATTAAATATTAATCGTCAAGTAGTCACCAAGTAGTCACTAATTTAGCGACTAATATGCGATTAAATTCGATATTAGATTAAATCTACTTAGAAAACATCAAAACATAATCTACTTGGATATGTGATTCACTCGAACCTGTTTCTCTTTTGTGAAATATTCAATTGATTCACTACAAGAAATATGAGCATTGATAGCAGTTTAGGATAACACGATTTCGCTAAGTGCTATTAAAGAAGATGTGCTAGGGTGCGGTACTCTCTTATAGCAATTTTAAATCGCTAAGCTGAAATTTCATTAAGTGAAAGCAAAAATTGACTTTCAGAACCTAATTCTGCTTTTGAGCGCCAAACACTTAGAATTTTTTTTGGTTTTGATGAAAATTTTCTCCCAAAATTTTTTTTTGTCCCCTATCTTCCTCCTTTACAAAAACACAATCCCTTGGCAAAAAAAAGTACACACGATTCAATCCTCTCTTCTCTCTCTCTCTCTCCCTCCCTCGTCTCTGGTTTCTTTCTTCGCTCCTCCTCTCATCGAGATCGAATTTGAGATTGATCAATTTAGTTTCACAGAAAAATGCTTCAGACCTATTGTTAATCTCTTCACCAATCGCCATCGGACACATTTCCCTTGGAAGCAACAATTTCTCAAGTGATTCAACAAGCTCTGTCTCCTCCGCTGCACCATCTCTTTACCACCGTCAAATCCTACCCTCGATGAATCCTAATCGAAGTTTTACTTCTTCTCTTCCTCAAATCGAAGGAAATCTCTAACCCTAGCTTCATCGAAATCATCAGATCTGCCGTGATTCTCCGTTCCATGGCCACCACCATCGCAGCTCCGAGACTCATCTCCTTTAAAGCCGTCGGGATGCTTGGGTACTTGAGATTTCTCAGGTCCGACAAACTTGTATATACTTTTGTAGCAGTAAAGTTATCATCGTTTGAGGGACTGTGACCAAATGAACTGACCATACTTGGTTTCATTCTCACTGTCCATATATGGTCAGCTCACAGGTGTGGTTGCATCGTTACGAGACTAGCCGAGACTCTCAGGTTATCACTGCATTGACCCTTCTCAAGAAGCACCGTTTCAGGTAATTTTGTTCTATCTCTTTCAGAAACCCATATTAAAGAAACATAGATACTTAACTGCCTAAGTTTCATTTTAGCTATCAAGGTCATGTCTCTGCTGCGCTTGTGCTTGGTGGAGTTAATATCACCGGACCTCATCTACATAAATGTGTGAAAAGATGTTTTAAGTTCTAAGTTCCCAACAAATGATATCTACTAAGAAGAGATGTTTTAATGTTTGTTGTTATTCATATAAGACTAACACATATAATTGGATGCTTGTTGGATGGAAATGATGAACCTTGAATTGTTACTTCTTGTAACATTTTAAACCAGTTGAAGTAAAACATGTCCATTATCAAGTAGTGAAAGTTTTATCTTAATTGTACTTGGAAGCTTCCTTGACTTTCTGTTTCTTTTGCAGAGATCTGGATATGAAGCTAACTCTTACCTTGAGTCAGGTAATTTACTCAGATTGACTTTTCCTTGGTTATATACAATATTGTTGCTATTGATATCGCAGATCTGAGCCATTGGAGCTGTTGTTGTTGGAAGAATGAAAAAGAGAACATGGCATGCTTACTCTGTTTTTAATAGAATAATGTAGCATCTATAAATGGATTCACTCTGAACCATTGGATCTTGTTCTTTGATTGATAATTGTGAATGTTTATGTTATCAAGGGTCTTTTGTATCATTGTAATATAGGTATTTTGTATTATTGTTTTATATAAATAAATATGCATTTTTCTTTTTAATATGTCAAATTATACGCAAACAAAAAATATTTCACTAAATTGTAATATTGCAAATGATATTAATAAAATATTTAATAGAAATTATAATATTGCATAATTTTTAATTCAGTTTTTGTAATTAATATAATTAAACAAATTTAAATTTTTTATAATTAATATAATAATTTAGACTATAGTCGCTAAGTAGTCGCAAATTAGTCGCCAATTTAAAATTCTTATAATTAATATAATTAATTTAATTATTCAGACTGCAGTCGCTAATTAGTTGCCAAAGTAGTCGCAAATTAGTCGCTTCTTTTTGCGACTACGATACGACTATTACACGATGATGTAAATTAGTCGTAAATTAGTCGCTAATTGGCAACTATTTTAACGACTACACATATTAGTGACTAGCGATTTACGACTACATGGTTTAGTCACTATTTAGTCGTAACACACTAGTGCAGTCGCTAAAACGATGTTTTCTTGTAGTGAATCTTTCCAAAATCAGCTAAGGAATATACTGCCTCTGTCGGACACAATTGAAGCTGGAAATCCATGTAGTTTAACCACTTCTTTAATGAAAACTCGTGCAACATCTGTTGCTGAAAACAGATGTTTGAGACTCATGAAGTAAGCATATTTGCTCAGTCTCTCTACCACCACCAAAATTACATTTCTCCTTTGTGAAGTAGGCAAGCCTTCTACAAAGTCCATACTTAAGTCTTCCCATATTTTTTGAGGTAATGGTAATAGCTGAAGTAACCCCGCAGGCGCAATGTAGAGTATTTATGGCGTTGACAAATCTCACATTCAGCAACAAACTTCTATATATCCTTTTCCATTCCATCCCAATGAAACGATTGTTGAATTCGTTTAGTGTTTTTAATATACCAGAATGTCCTCCTAACAACCAGGGGCAGACCCACCTTTATTTTTGTGGGGTCAACTGACACCTCAAAACCGTAAATTTTCTTTTATTATCATATGGACACGTTATATTTGAACCCGGACAAATTTAATTAGATGAACCCACAAAAAATATTCCTCTTTAACTTTTTTTTTTTTTGTATCTGGACCCCATAAAAGCGAAGCCCATTATGATAATTGACCCAAATAAAAAAAAATTATTGAACCCACCTGCTTGAACCCACTAAAAAAAATTTCTAGGTCCGCCCCTGCTAACAACCCACTGTGGTATTCTTCAAGGATCAATGGAATAAACGTGGATGCTTTAGGAATTACCAATCTGTTCTTACGCCACAATCTGTCCTCCTTCACTGTATACTTTTGATTCTGTACCTTTTCTGTTTTTATCAACTGAATCAACTCCTGAATTTTAACATCCTTATCAATCTCCTAATATTTGTCTTGTAGTTGTAATGCTATAGGAATCGTCAAGGCCATTAATAAATGAGAAGATAATGATCTCTGAGGTTGTAACATCCGTGATAATCCATCAGCTGCCTTGTTGTCAATCCCCGGCTTATATAAGATGTCAAAATCATAGTTCAACAGCTTAGTTAACCAGTTTTGATAATCCATTGTCACATCTCTTTGTTCCAACAAGAATTTCAAACTTTTCTTATCTGTATGTACCATAAATCTTCTTCCTAGTACACAGTGTTTCCACTTTTGAATAGACAACACTATAGCCATCAATTCTCTTTCATATACTGGTTTGAGTTATTATTTAGCTGTAAGTCCATGACTGAAATAGGCAATCGGTCTCTTATCCTGCATTAAAACAGCCCATAGACCATACCCTGAAGCATCTGCTTCTAGCACAAATGTTTTCTCAAAATCAGGTAAAGACAAAACAGGAGCTGTTGACATAGCTTTCTTCAAATCATCAAATGCTACTTGTGCTGTTGGCCTCCATTCAAAGTTATCTTTCCTCAACAATTCGATTAATGGTTTTGCTAACATGCCATAACCCTTAATAAATCTTCTGTAATAGCCAGTCAGACCAAGAAAACCTCTCAATTCTTTCACAGATTTAGGTGTGATCCATTTAAGCATGGCTTCTGTTTTTGATGGATCCGTTGAAACCCCTTCCTGTGAAATGATGTGCCCTAAATAATCAACTTTATCTTGGCCAAATAAGCATTTCTTTCTATTGGCGGATAGTTTCTGTTCCTCAAAAATTTTCAACACCACTTCCAAATGCTTCACATGCTGCTGCATATTATCACTATAGATCAAGATATCATCAAAAAACACTAAAATGAATTTTCTCAGAAACGATCTAAACAACTCATTCATCAGTGCTTGAAAGGTTGCTTGGGCATTGGTTAAACCAAACGGCATCACCAAAAATTCATAATGGCCGTCATGAGTTCTGAATGCTGTTTTGGCAATAACTTCTTCATTCATTCTTAATTGGTGATAACCTGCTCTCAAATCCAACTTCGAAAAAATCTTTGCTCCATTCAATTCATCTAATAACTGATCAATCATCAGAATAGGAAATTTGTCAGAAATAGTTGCTCTATTTACTGCTCTGTAATCCACACAAAATCTCCAACTCTTATCTTTCTTCTTTACTAATAGAACTAGACTTGAAAATGGACTTCGACTTGGTCTTATTATCCCGGTTGTTAACATCTCGCTAACTAGCTTCTCCATTGCTTCTTTATGTGCATGAGGATACCTATAAGGTCTCACACTAATCAGTCCACTTCTTGTTGTCAAATTTATGGAATGCTCTCGTCCTCCAAGTGGTGGCAATCCTTCTGGTTCTGCAAATACTTGATCAAATTTTGTCAAAACTTTAGTTATTTCTTCTGGAATGCTTTGACTATCTTGCTGTAGCAACTGATGATTACCCATCTCCATGTCTAACCCTTTCTGGTTAATTGTCAATCCACTAGACAGAGATTTAAGTGACATTTTGGTTGAGTGAAGTTCAGGCTCTCCTTTTAGAGTTACTGATTTGCCTTTGTATAAGAATGAATATTCATGTGTATCCCACTTCACTTTACAATCACCCAATGTTCTTAGCCAATAAATCCCCAGAATAACATCCACTGGTCCCAAGTCCAATATGATAAAATCTGTGTTGAAATTCGACCCTTGAACCAAGAAGCTAACATTACTACAAACTCCCATTCCTTTAACCGTAATGTCCGATCCTAATCTCACATTAAGATTTGAATCTTCTTTACTTCAAAGCTTCAACTTCTTCACTGCTTCTGGAGATATAAAATTGTGAGTAGCTCCACTATCCAACATGATGATCACTTCTTTCTTCCCCATTTTTTCTCTCATTTTTGTTGTTGAAGGAGAAAATATTCCCATGAATGATGAAAACGATAATTCCATGAATTCACCAACTGATTCTTCTGTGTCTTCCTTTGCCACTCCTCTAATTACTTCTACCTCCAGTCCATTAATAACAGACATCACTCTCAATTCTTTGTTAGGACACTTATGTTCCCTAGACTATTGTCCATCACATTTGAAACAGATTCCTTTTCGCCTTTTCTCATCTAGTTCAGCACTACAATTATGTCTCTTAGGTCTCTGATCTAATCGTCCAACTTGTTTAACAACACCCTGGTTTGAATCCAGAGAAACATCATGAATTTGAACCACCCGAGTTTCTATAATCTGGCCCATAATTTTCCTTATTTTCTGTATTGACCAATTGTAACTCTTTCCTCACTACTCTTCTTATAATACACGTCTCCATCGATCTTGCTATATCCACCATTTCAGGCAAATTCTGAGGTTTATGCATGTGCACCAGCTCTTGCATCTCTAGAGTTAAACCATTCAAGAGTATACCTTCCAATTTTTGATCATCTAACCCAGTAACTTGTGATGATAAATCTTCAAACTTGTGGATATATTCAGCTACTAAACCAGTTTGGCAGATACAAAACAAGCTCTGGCTTGGACCTCTTATCTTCAGATTACCAAATCGCAACATCAGTCCTGATTTAAACTGAATCCAACTCTCAAAATGTCTTCTGTTAATCTCCCAACTGTACCAGCTTAATGCTTCACCATCCAAACTCACAGAGACCAGTTCTAATTTCTCTGCATCATTATAATCTCCAATACGAAAGAATCGCTCAACTCTAGCAAATCCAGCTGTAAATGTTTACTCCTTCGAAGACTGGAATCTCCACGTTCTTAAGTAAATTTTCTCTAATTCCAGTTCTAATCTCTCTACGCCAAGGTTCCGAGTTAGAGATGTGTACCTGATTCCGAGAATCTTGTAATCTTTATGAATTGTTGTTACTCGACCCACCGACCTCTCGAATTGTCTCTGTTCTTGGTAAGGATTGAATCACCAGCTCTAATTTCCTCCCAATATCATCCAATTTCTTATCTTGCGTCACTATCTTTGCTGATAACTTCTCAATCTTGGAATCAGAGCATCGCTTTCCTTCTTCCAAGCTTCTAAATTGCATTTTGATTTGCCCCAATTGATCGTACACATCAGTCAATGAAGCCGCCGCTTCTTCCTCCGGTGAAACTTCTCTAATCGGTGATAATTCGTTCATCATTCCCATCGTCGCGTCGTCGCAATTCTTCCAATTCACATATCTTTAATCTTCAATTTGACAAGTCTCGATCCACATTCACAAGCGTACCATTTGTTAAGAAAGAATTGAGAATCTTTATTAACCAAGTGTTTATACAATGAATTGATAGAAAAGATCCCTAGTACATCACTAGAAACGAATCTTAATCTCTCTCAATGACACACAGGTCAAAGTACATCACAATACAAAAGCATACCCTCTTCTCTTTACAACTTCAGTATTTATACTACTTTCCACTCTTCTCACGTGTCTTTCACATGCTCTGACTTATCCTTCTCACACTCTTCAGTCTCCTTCACATGTATCTTCTTCTTTCTTGTATATACATATAATGGCTTATCATTTTAACGAGAAAAACCAAAAAGCTATTTCGCAGCTCGTCTCCCATGAAATTGATGAACACTTGGTACTGTGGCGGAGATGTTCCGTTTTTAGAAGAAGAAGCCGCCATGGGAGACAAGCAGAATCTTCAAGAATCGATCTTAAGCTGAAATTTTGAATTTTCTCCTTTCCGTTGATTTTGGAAAACTCGAATGTGAAAATCAGTTCGAGGCTCGTTCTTTAGTATAGTAGACTGAAAATAAAAATAAAAATAAAAAGCCAATCAAACTCTAAAAAGATTTAAATTTTAAAGCATGACAGAAGGTTGACCAATAAAAAAAAAAAAAGTGTGACAGCGAACTCGTGTTGACCTGGACACAAAACCGGATCCGGTACAGCCGAATAGATCTTCCAAATAGCTGGAGCTCATGTGGTGAGGTCAGAAAGACAGCGAATTTAATCCAATTTTATTTGAACGATAATGGTGCTGGTTGTTTCCACCCGTTTGTTTTTAAGCAAGAAGAAGAATAAGAGGATCTTGTTTCATGTAAGCCAAGTAATCAAACTACGTTTATGATCTACTGTGTCAAGAACTAAAACTCTTTTGTAAATAGAAAATTTTCTAAAAAATGTCTTGATATTGCTCTTGTTGTAACTGTGAATACGACGAATGTAATGGAACGTAAGAAAATCAAGAAAATCTAAGAGAAAAAGCCACAATACAAAAGTAGAACCAAAGTCTGTGTGCAACCGTCATAGTATGTTACTTACATTCCCAATAACTCAACAGATAGCGTCTCTCTATTTTCTTTCCGGCCTCTTGTTCTGACCAATTTGTTAACTGTTGGAAATACCGGCAGAGAAAAGAAGAAAAGCAACCACAGCCGAACATATCTTCCAAAAAATAGGAGAGGCGACAGCCATTGCACAGAAAATAAAGCAGAAGGTTATTCCAAGAATATTTTCAAACCACCTCATCCTCTTTTGTAGTCAGTTTGTCGCAATTTGATTCAGTATGTTCTTTCCTTTCTCTGTTTTCTATAAGAGCATTCCTTAGTGTATTGTTTGAGCAAGCTCATCCTCCCTTGCAGTTGATGTGATCCTGGGTAGGATCAAGGCCTAGGAAATGCTCCAACAGGTTGCATGGGATCAAGATGATGAATCGGTGTGCGGAAATGGGGAGTCCTCGGGCAGTCGAGGGGGTACACGCGAAAGGAACTCGTGTTGGTTCGGGAATCGACTTCGGGGATCGACTACGGGGATCGGGTTGTGGCGACGATGGTTGGCGATGTGGTCTGGCGACGAGGATCGGGACGGGGAGACGTGGATCGGGTACATGGGAAATGATGGGGTTCGACTACGCGGAACGAGGAACGACCACGAGGATCGGTACGGGGAGACGTGGACCGGGTACGAGGATTGGCGACGCGGATGATGGTGAAACTCGAGTGTGGAGTGATGCGATACTTCCAAAGGGGGTGAAAAACCCTTAGACTATCAAGCTTGTTCAGGAGAGGAATAAAGACCCAATACTTCGAACAAGAGGTGGAAGATGAATGATACTTCCTAAGGATGATGAAGAATCCTTAAGACTATCGGAACTTGCTAGGCGTGAAGGAATAAAGAGTCAATCACTTTAAGCAAGCGATTTTGATCAAACAAGTTAGAAGAAATGATTTTATTAAAATTTTTGATGAAATGAAAACAAGAAGATAGGCGGATACATATAGGGTTTTGGTGCATGAAACTTAACAAATTACAACTCTTGGAATTCTACACTCATTAAAACATAATTTGAAATATCTTGATCGATCTCTTGAATGCATTGCCGCGGATGGAGAAGGAGAGAAATGGGCCTGGTTTACCAAGAGGCTTGGGTACGAGTGAGGAGGCCTTGTCTCATTAAAAACCTTGTTTGGAAAACCCATTGGGACAAAACCAAACGAAGGGAAAAAGAGTACAACCTCATCACCTCTCTTGATAAACATTTTAGGATGCTTGTATCACAACCAATGTGGTTGGATTAGCAATTCATAAATGGCCTGGTATGGTGTTAAGGAGGTGTTGCAACGTTGTCTTGAGCTTAGCTTGCTTGGACCGAGTAATAGGGCCAAGGGTGAGGTCCAAATCTTCATCTTTATGTCCTTGCTCCGGTACATGCTGCGTCCCTTGATCCTCATTGCTTTCCTTGTCCATATGTGCTTCCAGTTCAAGTTCCTTGCTATCCATGCTCACATCATCCTCCCACACTTGAAGAGGATTTGTCCTCAAATCTGTTTCTTCTGCAAAATAAGGCACAAGATCAGTAATATTAAAACTTGAACTCACTTGGTACTTACCTTGGAGGTCTAGTTGATAGGCATTGTCGTTGATCTTCTTATTGATTTTGAATGGTCCATCAATCCGGGACATAAGCTTGGATTTTCTTTCATTAGGGAACCTATCCTTTCGTAGATGAATCCACACCAAGTCTCCTTCTTCAAAAACTAATTCCTTACGGCCTTTGTTTGCATGCTCGGTGTAACATTTGGTTTTATGCTAAATATTGCTCCGGGCCTTTTCATGGATTTGCTTAACAAATTCTGCCTTTTTCTTCCCATCAAGACTTATCCTCTCATTCAAAGGTAAAGGCATTAGATCCAAAGGTGAGATGGGATTGAACCCATAAACAATTTCAAAGGGTGAATACTTAGATGCGGAATGCCTAGCATGGTTATAAGCGAATTCTACATGAGGCAAACAATCCTCCCAAGTTCTAAGATTCTTTTTAATGATAGCACGTAACAATGTGGACAAAGTCCTATTGACTACTTCAGATTCCCATCGGATTGCGGATGACAAGTTGTAGAGAAACAAAGTTTAGTTCCTAGTTTCGACCAAAATGTTTTCCAAAAATGACTAAGGAACTTAGTATCTCTATCCGAAACAATTGTCCTAGGCATGCCATGAAGCTTAACAATTTCCTTAAAGAACAAGCCAGCTACATGAATGGCATCATCAGTTTTATGACAAGGGATGAAATGGGCCATTTTAGAAAATCTGTCTACAACCACAAAGATTGAATCCTTACTGGTTTTTGTTCTAGGTAATCCGATCACAAAGTCCATGGAAATGTCATGCCAAGGATGCAAAGGAATGGGTAAAGGAATATACAAACCGTGGTTTTGGGTAGTAGACTTGGATTGCTTACAAGTGACACATCTTTGACAAACTTTTTCTACATCGCTTCTCATATGCGGCCAAAAGAAATGGTCTTGAGGTATGGCCAGGGTCTTGGCCACGCCAAAATGTCCCATGAGACCACCTGCATGAGCTTCTTTGACAAACAAACCTCGCAAAGAAGAGTTAGGCACGCATAATCTATTTTCATAGAACAAGAATCCATCGGTTCGATAGTATTTTCCTACACCAAACTTTTCACAAGAGGCATAGATTTCTTTGAAGTCTTCATCAGTGGCATATTGTTCTTTAATTTGTTCAAAACCAAGTAATTTGACTTCCAAAGAATTTAAAAGAACGTACCTCCGAGAAAGAGCATCGGCCACTACATTCTCCTTACCTTTCTTTTACTTGATCACGTATGGAAACATTTCTATGAACTCAACCCACTTGGCATGTCGTTTGTTGAGCTTATGTTGTCCCTTGAGATGCTTAAGGGACTCATGATCCGTGTGGATGACAAATTCCGTGGGCCATAAGTAATGTTGCCATGTTTGTAATGCCCTAATAAGCGCATAGAGCTCCTTATCATAAGTGGGGTAGTTGAGTGTGGCGCCTCCAAGTTTTTCACTAAAGTAAGCTATGGGCCTTTGATCCTGCATAAGAACAGCACCAATACCAATTCCTGAAGCATCACATTCAACTTCAAACTTTTTATTGAAATTTGGGAGAGATAAAACCGGGGCATGTGTAAGCTTGTCCTTCAAGGTTTGAAAGGCGGTTTCTTGAGCTTGTTCCCACTTAAATCCAACATTTTTCTTGATGAATTCAGTAAGGGGAGCTGCTATAGTACTGAAATCCTTGACAAACCTCCTATAGAACCCGGCAAGGCCATGGAAACTCCTCACTTCACCCACGTTCTTTGGACTTGGCCATTCCTTAATCGCTTGAATCTTCTCCTCATCAATCTTAATGCCATCTGCACTTACCACAAAACCTAGAAACACAAGGTTATCCGTTCCAAAGGTACATTTCTTAAGATTGGCATACAAGGTTTCCTTTCTAAGCACTTCTAAAACTTTCCTAAGGTGATCTATGTGGTCATCGAGGTTTTGGCTATAAACTAGGATATCATCAAAATAAACAACCACAAAACGACCTATGAATGCTCTAAGGACGTGATTCATTAGTCTCATGAAAGTACTAGGTGCGTTTGTTAATCCAAAAGGCATGACTAACCATTCGTATAACCCATGTTTAGTTTTAAATGCCGTTTTCCATTCATCCCCTTCTTTCATCCTAATTTGGTGATATCCGCTTTTAAGATCTATCTTTGAAAAGATACTAGAGCCATGCAATTCATCAAGCATATCATCTAGTCTAGGTATAGGATGGCGATACTTTACAGTGATATTGTTGATGGCTCGGCAATCAACACACATCCTCCAACTTCCATCTTTCTTAGGGACAAGTAGAACGGGTACGGCGCATGGACTCATGCTTTCATGGATATGCCCTTTTTCCATTAGATCATCGACTTGTTGTTGAAGCTCCTTGGTCTCTACAGGATTGGTCCTATAGGCGGACTTTTTTGGAAGAGAAGCTCCCGGCACAAAGTCGATTTGGTGCTCTATTCCTCGGATGGGTGGTAATCCTCGTGGATTTTCCTCCGGGAACACGTCTCAGAATTCCTGCAAAAGAAACTGAATTTTGCTAGGTAGATCCTGCATGGTTTGGTTAGATTTAAGGCATTCTTTAAACACAAAGAGTAGGGATGGTGAGTAACTCCCTGTTTGAGGTTTGACCATAAGATTGGTCGGCGGTTTTGGTTTGGATTCGGCGGTGGCTTTGCTTTTCTTCAAGGCAATCTGATCCAACTGAACTTCTTGTGGAGTCAAGGGTACTAGGATATTTTTTTTGCCCTTAAACTCAAAGGAGTACCGGTTGGTGAAGCCATCATGCACTACCCTTCGATCAGATTGCCATGGTCGTCCAAGTAGTATGTGTCTGGCATCCATGGGTAGGATATCACATAGCACTTCATCTTTGTATTTCCCTATGGACAATGGCGCTAGAACTTGGTTTTGCACTTCTAGTTCTCCTTCATCATTAAGACATTGTAGCTTATATGGTTTAGTCCTTTTGATGACTTCTAACCCAAGTTTCTCCACCATGGATTCGCTTGCCACATTGGTACAACTTTCTCCATCGATCACTAGGCTGCAAACCTTCTCGTTTACAAGGCAACGGGTGTGAAATAAGTTTTCCCTTTGCTCATTCTTCTCGGATTTAGAATGTAGATTCAAGGTTTGCCTTGTAACCAATAATTGTCCAACCACGGGCATGGCGAAATGTTCTTCCATAGACTCAGCCTTGGAAAGTTCTTCTTCCGATTCTAGTTCTCCATTGGCTCGGATGACTATGGTTCGCTTGTTGGAGCAAGCGTTGGAATAGTTCCCAAATCCCTTACACTTGAAGAATTGTATTTCTCTGGTCTTGGTTCTTGATCCCTTATCAATGCCTTTAAGACGCGGCTCTTCTGGTTTAGCCCTACGGAATGGCTTATATTCCTTGATCGGTTTGTCCTCTCGGGGTTGGTTGAACCTGGGTGGATTATATCCGAGTCTTGGGCTCCTTCTCTTCAGTTGTTTTTTGAACATAACAGCCTTGTGTAGAAGCTCTTCCATTTCTACGTAATGATGAACCTCAAGACGTTCTATAATTTCCCGGTTAAGGCCGCCCATAAATCTAGCCATAGTGGCTTCATTGTCTTCTTGAACATCGGTCCTAGCCAGCAAGGTTTCCATCTCCTTGTAGTATTCTTCCACGGACTTGTTTCCCTGAGATAGATTCCTCCACTTTAGGTGTAGCTCTCTATGGTAATGGCTCGGAACGAATCGCTTCCTCATGATGATCTTCATCTGATTCCAAGTTTCTATCGGCAAGTCTCCAGCTCTTCTCCTAGAAGTAACCAACTGATCCCACCAGCTTAGGGCATAATCTTTGAATGCGGTTGGGGCTATACGAACCTTATGGTCTTGTGTGAGCTCTCTACAATCAAAGACTATCTCCACTTTCTTTTCCCATTCAAGGTATTCTTCCGGATCATTTGTTCCAAGGAAAGGGGGAACTTCGAGATTAAGACCGGCTAGAGGGTCTCAAGGGTTGACTTGGTGATGTCGAGGAGGTGGATCCTCTCTTGGTCGTCTTATTCTTGAATGATGAGATCTAGAGGATTGGCTATAGTATTGCTCAGCATCAGAAGGCGTTGGTTGCCTCCTCATTCGGTCATTTATGGATCGCTCAAGATCAGCTCTCATGGTGGCGATGCTTTCATCCATCATGGCTTTTAAGGAATCAAAGAGTTGTCTGTTGTAGTTCTCGGATTCTCCCTCCTGACTGGCTCCCACCATGGTATCTGTTCAGAGATAACAAACAACAAGTAAAACTGTTCGAAAATGTAACCACTTGATGATTCGTCACGTTTGCGTGAAGTTCAAGCTACAGTTTTGTTTGATCGCAATGAGAAAATTATCAAAACAGGTTTGAAATTTTTGAAAACAATTTTCTCAAATACTAGACTATTTGTAACAACAGATCCAACCGATCTTATAATGTTTTCATTTAAAACAAAGTTTTAAAAATCCAAACACTAAAAATCGCGGAAAACCATTTTCGCGCAAACACGTGAAGTTAATCGGTCAGTTTAAAATATCAAATCGAGTCCAAAATTTTTGAAATCAATTTTGCTGAAAACTAGACTCATAATAGGTTCTTTGAAAACTGTTTTCATGATTTTGTGAAACACCAAAGATTTATGAAAATCCGAACAGTCACAGACACAATCGATCAGAAGATAAAGAGGTGTTTTTGAGTGGGTGAGAAACAACCTGATGTGGAGTCGGCTCTGATACCACTTGATGTGATCCTGGGTAGGATCAAGGCCTAGGAAATGCTCCAACAGGTTGCATGGGATCGAGATGATGAATCGGTGTGCGGAAATGGGGAGTCCTCGGGCAGTCGAGGGGGTACACGCGAAAGGAACTAGCGTTGGTTCGGGAATCGACTTCGGGGATCGACTACGGGGATCGGGTTGTGGCGATGATGGTTGGCGACATGGTCTGGCGATGAGGATCGGGACGGAGAGATGTGGATCGGGTACATGGGAAATGATGGAGTTCGACTACGCGGGACGAGGAACGACCACGAGGATCGGTACAGGGAGACGTGGACCGGGTACGAGGATTGGCGACGTGGATGATGGTAAAACTCGAGGGTGGAGTGATGCGATACTTCCAAAGGTGGTGAAAAACCCTTAGACTATCAAGCTTGTTCAGGAGAGGAATAAAGACCCAATACTTCGAACAAGAGGTGGAAGATGAATGATACTTCCTAAGGATGATGAAGAATCCTTAAGACTATCGGAACTTGCTAGGCGTGAAGGAATAAAGAGCCAATCACTTTAAGCAAGCGAGTTCGATCAAACAAGTTAGAAGAAATGATTTTATTAAAATGTTTGATGAAATGAAAAGAAGAAGATAGACGGATACATATAGGGTTTTGGTGCATGAAACTTAACAAATTACAACTCTTGGAATTCTACACTCATTAAAACATAATTTGAAATATCTTGACCGATCCCTTGAATGCATTGCCGCAGATGGAGAAGGAGAGAAATGGGCCTGGTTTACCAAGAGGCTTGGGTACGAGTGATGAGGCCTTGTCTCATTAAAAACCTTGTTTGGAAAACCCATTGGGACAAAACCAAACGAAGGGAAAAAGAGTACAACCTCATCACCTCTCTTGATAAACATTTTAGGATGCTTGTATCACAACCAATGTGGTTGGATTAGCAATTCCTAAATGGCCTGGTATGGTGTTAAGGAGGTGTTGCAACGTTGTCTTGAGCTTAGCTTGCTTGGACCGAGTAATAGGGCCAAGGGTGAGGTCCAAATCTTCATCTTTATGTCCTTGCTCCGGTACATGCTGCGTCCTTGATCCTCATTGCTTTCCTTGTCCATATGTGCTTCCGGTTCAAGTTCCTTGCTATCCATGCTCACATCAGCAGTCAATTCGTCTCGAATTCATTCAATAAACACCTGCCTTTTCTAACCATTGATCTCGGTACATTCGGACAAGAATCGGGCCGATTATGGATCGGGTTGGACATTCTGTGATCGAGCTCTGATACTGTATTAGATTATGAGCATCCAAATCAAAACCAATTGGGAACGAGTAGATTGACCCATATCATTTATATATTATTCATGATCCCTATCCAACTTCCGATGAGTGACATTATTCCCAATTTTATCAACCCTTTATCCACATACAGTATTTTGTGTATGTTCGGATCATTTGGGTGGGCCAACATGATCGAATTATTTGGTATACCGAATACAAACCAAAAACGCATTAGTTCGTGACTTTTTGTTGTCATCATTTTTTGTACTCTGTTCAAGAAATCTTTAACCAAGAACAGAGTCTCAAAACAGAGATGTTTATTTCTATTAGTTTCTTAATAAGTTCTTATTCTTCTCTGTTAACACTATCTTAACCTCCTCGGCGATTAACTTCAATAAATGTCTACAATACGATACCAATTAATAAACCATTATATATTATATACAAAACTTTTTCTTGAATTCTGGACCAATACATTTACCAAACCAACAAATCAAATAACCCCTTAGCATTCTTGGAAATATCTTATCAGTGAAAGAATAAATTAGCCATCAAGAAAACTCGCCCATCACTCAATCAGAATGATCTCTATTGACATGTGAAGCTCTTTTGTAACCGCTTTTAACTATCTCCATGATTAGAGCGATTTGCCAAAACCAGTTCTGCAATATGATCCAGAGAAATAAATGAGACCGGCCAGCACAAGTATAGTCTTTTAGGATATAAGACAATAAATTTAAAGTTCATGTTATTCTAGCTAGTTAGTCCACAACAATAATCACATATATATCAATTGTAAGAATAATCAAGAATTCAATTACTACCCACCCGTATAATTGGACAACTTATTCCCATACAAATATCACAACAACTCATTGTGGCATCAATAAAATTAAGATTTAAGAAAGAACATCAGTAGCAGCAAACCCGCATTAGACAAGTGAGTCACTAATGATCATTTTACCAATCCTAAAACCTTTCTAGGGATCGTCCATGGCGATTTAGCATTAAGATACCCAAAAGAATAGAATTGGCTTTAACTATTAATCTAGAGTCAAACTATAGATGGATCTTTCACCTAACACTTGTCAACCCTTTTATTCACATATATGGATCAAATAAGAACCCTTATGTTGAAAGAATCCGTTCATGCCTATCATGAAATAATACCTGAGATTTTCTAATGTGTGGGCAGTAAGGTTTGCAGCTAATCATTACAACTAATGACAAGCTCCTCCAAGCATCAATCTACCTCTGGGAACTCTTGGAGAAGACCAAACGACAATTTTTGACTCCTAGATCCTCTTGAAGAGGTGCTGAAATTTTCTCGCATTCTGCTCAAAGCTATGTATAAAGACATTGACCTCTCAGAGTTTAATGTTTGTAATAGAGCGATTGTTGATTAGGGTAGCTTGCGGAAGATGTAAGTAAATGATCCTGCAACAGATGACAACACAGGAAGTATTTTATTAGATAAACATATATGATTCATAAAACAAACTTACAAGTCGTGGTCCAAACTTACGGTTCCTGATCATGTTGTCCCGTTATTCCGTTCCAGGTGCGTGGCTGCTTTTTTGCTGTTTCGGTTTTCTCTCCATCCATTCAGTAAGCCATTCGTGGAAGAATAAATAGAAAATAGGAATAAAAACTACCGGCAAACAGTAATTATAAAACCTCAAGTAATATTGAGGAGCTAAGACAATCAGAAAGGAAAATAGTATAAGTGTCCCACAAAAAACATCATGCCAACCACCATCCGTTATTGAAGAACTTCCATTCTTATTTGCTTCCATCCATTCAGTAAGCCCTTCGAGGAAGCAGATATCGAAAACAAGTATAGCAACTACTGGCCAACAGTAATTATAATACCTCAGGTAATATTGAGGAGCTAAGACCATCATAAAGAAAATTGCCGCAAGTATGAGGATGCAAACATGATCCCAACCATCATCCGTTTTTGAAGAACTTCTATTGTTATTTGCTTCGACAGGTACATTTTGTGGTTCTGCGTACACCAAACTTATCCCGCAATTCACCACTTCTGTTTCACAAGCATCAATCACAAAGAACTCAAGGAAAGCCTTTGTAGGTATAGAGTTACCAGAGTACTGATCCTCCAAATGTTTTATGATGTGTGAGCAACTGCCATAGCCGATAAAAACATGGTCTGAGTCAATCCTTTGTGGTTCGGTAATACCCCCAAAATCACAATCAAAGCGGACACGAGAGCCATCTTTGTTTTCAAAGTTGATTGTGCATTTTATAGAGAAACTGCCAACCGGATCTTGGTTCTCATGGAATGAGACAACTGCGCAAAGAGCCATGCCGGAAAGCCTATTGTTACACCAATGTGGTTGCAGCCTTGGCTCTAATACTGATCCAAGTGCTTGGTGGTGGAACCACGAAGGGACTTCAAATCCAGGATAACAAAGGTTGAACAAAGCTCCTGAAACTAGTCTCTGGAAAAGCAATGCAAAACAACAAGTAGTAAGAGTGGGGAATAAAGAAAAACTTAACATGGAGAAAACGAGTGAGAGAGGAAATACCCTATCATAACATTCAAGCGCAAGTCGGTGGCATTTCCATTGGGCATAGGATGAGATTTCATCCCTTGCATCCTGTCCAAGATTATTGCAATTAGTAAAAAAAAAGCTAGAACGGATTTGCTCAGTCCTCGTGTGAAAGGACAATGGGTCTGCAACTGCTTCTAGTCTCTCACATCCATGAGCATCAAAGAACTCGAGATTTGGTGGAAGTGTCGAAAGATATATGAGATTCTCGCAGTTCTTTAAGTCAAGCCATTTAAGATGATCAAGTTGACCGATGCTATCTTGCAGACGGATCATTGCATTATTTTTACTAAAGCATAAACGCTGGAGTGAGTCTATCTTCGGCACCTCTTTTATTTTTGTTCCATCAAGCAGTAAGATCTGCAAATATCTCATATTTTTTATATCCTCAGGAACACTCTGAAGCTTTGAGCAACCAGAGAGTATTAGCTCTTCAAGAGCTTTCTGGTTTCCAAGACATTCAGGAAGACTCTCCAGCATTTCACAGCCTTTCAAATTCAATAAGGCAAGTCTCTTTAGATCCCCAATGGCTGGAGGAAGTCCTTTTAGTGCAGTGCCATCTAAATATAAGCCTTCTAGATTTTCTGAGATCACCTCAAATTCCTGAAGTTTCGAGCAGTCACTGAGTATGAGAAATTTCAAAGAGTTCAGTTTCATCGTGGGAAGAAATCTGAGCCTCTTACAACACCTCATGTTCAGGAAGATGAGACTCTTCATGTTTTCCATCCCTCGTGGCAAGTTAACTAAAGTTATGCAACCTTCAAGATTTAATCTTTCAAGATTTTGCGCATTTGACAACCCTGAAAGGTTGTTTAACTTATATGAAAATCTGAGATCAACCCACTTTAGTTTTGGGGTATCCTGTAAAAAAAAAAAGAATTCAACCCCAAATTTAATTCTTGTTTCATTTAATCAATGGGAATATAGTGAGACACACCTTAACACCGTCCCAAAGTTGTTTGATTGAGCTATAAGGCAACTCGAGATTGACAAGCTTCATGGCATTGAAGTCTGATGGAAGTTTCTCCAATGGAAATTTCAGCCAATAAAGATACCGCACCTCATTCAATGGCAACTGAAGCTCCTTAGGAATGCCAATTTGGAAGTCAGCTTTACCTCAAGGAAGCCAGAACTGTATATTCTGAGATATAAAAGGTTACACATACTGCAGAAGATGTTAGCATCCAAGCTCATCTTCTCTGATACTTTCGATATGTCTAGGAAAACACCCCTGATGGTTTCCATTCCCTATAGCCAATTTAAAAAAAAAAAGCATTAGCAAAAGTTAGCACCAAGCAATTGAAAATCTAGATTACTCGATCACCCCAAAAGCGGAAAATTTAGCACAACTAACACATGTTAAGGTTCAAATATGTTCAAATTATCTCACCAGTTTGTTCTTCAGCACACAAATGATATCTTGATAGTTCCACAGCCTGATATGAAACCTTGAAATTTCAGTCAATGGTTGTGAAGCAAGTTCTTTGGCGAATGTGCATACTATATCATGCATCTCAACTCGACCACCACAAATATTAACGAGAAATTTCTCTTTGAGATCTTTGATTTCATCCCCAGGCTCAGTAGACTCAAATTCACGTGAATTTACCAGGCATCTTACGTAACTTGCATCTTCTGATTTAAAGAAACAGGCAACATCCAGAAAAGCACATTTTTGCCTCTCTGTGAGTTCATTGTATGTCCCTCTCAAGACATCTTGAATCATCTTATTTGAACTTTGTGTCAATGTTCCAATTCTCTGTTCCCAATAAGCCTCGTCTTTCCCATGAAGTTCTACACCGAAAGCCTTGAGAGCTAGTGGGTTCCCTTTGGCATAATCCAGAAAGTGTCTGGACAAGTTCACAAAGTTTCCCTTGGTATAATCCGAACCAAAGGCGTGATTAGTAAAGCATTGTAAACTATCTTTACTGCTCAATCTCGGGGTCACATAAGTATCGTGAACCAATTCCTCATGGCGCAGTGACTCATCGCTTGATGTAATAACAATCTTGCTTCCTTTCTTAATCCAATCGCATTTACCAAGAAGAACTTTGATTTGTCCCTTGGTACCAACATCATCTAGAACAATAAAAACTTCCCTTCTGAGAAGATCATCCTTCCAAAATTCATGTGGATCCTCTTCATATCCTATGTTGGGATGAATGTCCTTCAACAACTCTTGCAATAATTTATTCTGCATCCAATGTGAACCGTTTTCACTGACCATATCACTGACACCTCGGAATAACATGCTGCTCTTAAACTTAGGTTTCCACTTTTCATACAACATTTCCGCAAGAGTGGTTTTACCAATCCCTGGCATCCCAACAACCCCAACGATACGGGTTTCTTCATTCTCAAATTGTAACTTCTCTTCTAGTTTCTCTAGGCGTTGTTTGACTCCATATCTAGGAGTGATTTCTACCTCTTCCCTTTTGCCTGTGAACGTTTTCTCAGTAAATCTTTCTTCGCTCCCTCCCAAGGTTGAGTTTTGACTTTCCATGGTCAAAATCTCGGATAGCACTCTCTTCACTTTCTCAACGATTGAGTCAACGAACTTGCTCTCATCACTAGAAAACCAATGAAAAGTTTTACAGAAAATTAGTAAATTTCATAATATAATTCATCATTAAAAGAAATTGATTAAAAAATCAACTTTTATTTTTATTTATATTTTTTTGGCAGAAAATCAACCTAATTAAATACATACGTAAGGTTTCTTTTAAAAATATAAAATTGTACCTTCGTATATCTGACTTCAAGCCACTGTTATCGGAAACAGATATCAAAGCTTGTTTCCATTTCTGGATCCTCTCAGGCTCATTCCGATACTCCCACTCAAGTTTCCTGAATTTGTCGCCGAAAATTCCCTCCAGAGTTTTACAGGCGGTGTCGTTTAACCTGTAGAATACAGGAATCACCACGAGTTTGCCTTGCTCCATCAGCTCGTTCATCTTAACAAGCTCATCCAAGCACTAGTGTGACTCGGTGTACCTCTCGGAGAAGATCGCCACCGCGACTCTTGACTCCTCGATCCTCCTGAAAAGGTTTTGTAGATCTGTACCCTTCAGCTCAAACTCGTCGGTAAACACATTGATCTTCCCAATTCCCATGGCCTTCACGAGAAAGCAAACAAAGCTATTTCGCAGTTCGTCTCCCCTGAAGTTGATGAACACTTGATACTGCGGCGGACGGCTTCCATCATCGTCGGAGGAGGTGACCGCCATGGAAAAATTTACAAGGATCTTTGCTGAATCTGTTTTTTTTTTTCTCCTTTTCGTTTATTTTGAAAAGAAAATGTAAAATCAGTATGAATTTTTCATTAACATATATTGGAAAAAAAGGTCATCGATTATAATTTGAATTGGCTTGGTAACGACAAACATCATCCATTTTGGCGTGGTAGTATTATCAAGTATATCTTTGAATGTTTTGGAAAATGCCAATTGAGATAACGAAACTTAACCTGAGACCACCCATTTTTTCTTCTTTATCTTAATTTCATAAACTAGTTCTATTTTCTAGGACCACCCAATTTCTTCGATGACAAAATAATTTAGATCATATTCACTATTCATGGCGTAATATTCAAAAGACGAATTTACTGAAATAAGATCGGCCATTTAGGTGACAACTATTGCACAGAGAATTATCCAAAGGTGATTCCAAGTATATATATATCCTCTCTTGTAGTCGGTTCGTTGCAATTTGATTCAATATGTTCTTTCCTTTATCTACTTTCGATAAGAGTCAGGTCATTCCAAGTGTGTTCTCGAACAAGTTCTTCCTCTCTTGCAGGCGATTCGGGCGATTTGATTTAGTAAAGGTTTCTTGTTTCGTAAGAAACAAGTTGCTGTCTAACTGAACCAAGAACTGAGTCTCAAAACAGAGTTGTCTCTGATCAAGAACAGAGGAAAGAAACAAGAAGGAAAAAAAAAACCGGGATTTCGAATAAGTTAAACCAAAGTTTGTCAGAATAGATTGTAACGCCCTGGCTGCCACCGCTAGTAAGCACCCACACCCACTCTCGGTCCATTGGTCCTACTCTTGTCCGACGATCGGTACGTTATCCCGAGAGGTTCAAAAGAATTGTTAATATCCTTACAAATCACCACATGATCTTTCTCCGTATTTTGGCCTCACTCACACGGTATCGGCAATTACTTCCTGGTAGGACACCAATCCTATACTATTCCAGCCCAAGCACTCTTAACTCTGGAGTCCTCTCTAGTCTGGTGACGGAAAAGATAAGTGCACTTTGGTGACATAGGTAGCCAAATCAAATCTCTTAAGCTTCTCCATACGCACAACCATATACCAGAAATTGGGATGTTACACAGACATTAAAGCTTTCTTCCAAAACCGTGGTCCGTTCCCGTAGCTGCTACGATGTTTATGCTTCAGATCCTGGAAATTACTGTAAAATTTTCCCTTTCAGTTTCTTCACATCCTCTGATCTTACCTTGTAAAAGATAAGAATCACTTAAAGATTGCCTAGATCCATACGTTCTTTGATCTCCTCTGAGCACCATTTCGATTCAGTGTACATGTCGGAGAAGATCGTCTGCGCGAGCCTCGGTATGATTTAGTTTTTAACTGATCCATCTAAAGATATGTCTCTGTATTTCTTTTCTGAAAATTGATTTTATATGTTAAAGAGGAGGTGATTTAATGATTAGCTGGTGATTTCTTTTGTAATCATTTCTTTCTTTTATCCTTAAAAAAATTAAATTTTCTTTTACAGAAATAAATATAGGAAGTCTTTTTTTTTTTTAACTATGATCAACCTTGATTCGCAAGTTTTTCTCCAAACTATACGGCTAAACCAAGCCCTAATTTGATGCTCTTTCAGCCTAACAAAAAACTATTGAAAACCCACTGTGAAAGATGAAAGAAAGTCAGACTCAAATTCATATATAAATGTCTTCTTGATCATCTAATCCATCGTTCGTTACCATTCAATTTTTTGATTGCTTATGGAATGATCCAGAATAATATAAGATAATAAAGATAATACAGAATATATTTTGAGCAACAAGCATTACCAGAAGAAGAACTAAAAACTCCTCTAAAAACAACAGAATAAATCAGCTCCTTTGTTTTTCCCCACAAAGAGTAGAGATTTGCTTCAGCAAATTCTTCTCTTTATTTTTCTTTCTCGAATTATTTCTTCTTCTTCTCTTTCAGAGATTTTTGTTTACACTTTCTTAACCTCCTCAGCGATTGACTTCGCGAAATATTCGTGATAAAAATTGCCAAATAAAATAGAAAACATGCCTCTCTGATACCTGTGTCAACAGTAACAAAGATCAAATGATCAATTAGTTTAGTTAGTTTCTTGTTCTGCAAGTAACAACTCTTTCTTTTTTTTGTTAAAAGGGTAAAGTAACAAGTCTTGGTCTGACTTAAATAGAGGAAAGGGACAAGATAATAACAAAACCTGAGATTTGCCGGCAAACCCAAATTTGTTTAAATAGAATTTAAAGCTTTCTTCCATCTCGCGGGCTTTCGACTAGGTGTACTACTCAGAGAAGATTGTAAATAGTGATTTTTGACTTCTGGATCCTATCAAAGAGAACATTTAGATCTTCACCTCTCACATCATCTTCATCTACAAAGATGTTGACTTGCTCTTGTTTTAGGGCTTGCACAAGAATCTCTACAAACCCTTCACGCAGCTCTTCTCCTCAAAAGTTGATGAACACTTGATGTTGCGGCGGGATAGGTCTAATGTCGGAAGATGAGGAATAGGAGAAGTCCATTGAGAGAAGGAGTATTCCATTGAAGAGAGGGAGAAGTCCATCTAAGATTAATTGTGATCTTCGACGAAATTGTAAACAATGATGAGAATCGATTTATGTAAGACCCTGTCATTTTAATGGTATCAACGTGTTTTACCAAAAAAAATCAATTAATCCATCTATTCATACACAAAAGAATATCGAGATCGCGTTACAGATTTATTATAGTTAAGTGACTTAAGTTTCTTTTCTCTCCTGAAAAATATGCATTATATGAGTTTGTTGAACCAAGAAATTACGTTAGCGTTCCGTAGCAACCAAGTAATTAGATAAAGGGATTCTGAGACTTTTGATATTAGTAAAGTTTAGATCAACGATTGGAGGAAAAAGCTAGTCGTCGAATTGACGAGCTAACTGAAAAAGAGAAGGGTTTTTGATGTTATAGCTACACCTTGAGAAATGATGCCTATGTACCCTTGAGAAGAGATCAAGTCATTCATATTTCGTAGAGATTTGTGGATATGTCTCGATGTGGCTCTGAATCTGAATCCGAATGTGAATGTGTGTTTCGATGTGTTTCCACATGATCTATGAAGAGAATGACAGGTCTTTACTTATAGTGATTTGAAGAGGTTTAAGACTTCCTTTTCCTTCTTCAATTAGGGTTGTCTTTTCGTCCAAATTTTCATTTTTTGAGTTGATTTCATTTTCTGAGCTGATTAAGTCGGTTTAAGTCTTCATGGACCAATTCGATTAAGATTTTAAAGAAGTCAGTCTTGATTTGGATCGTGTCTAAGGTAGGGTGCTAAACCTGGTACCAACAGTTAGTCCCCACCCAGATCATTAGAACGAATGTTGAGTTTTGACGAAGTAAGAGAAGATGACATGATGTAAATTGAGATCGACTTCATGTGGGGTTTGAACTTGACGATGCGAGGATGAGCTTGGGCTAAAAGACTTGATGTGAGATGATGCAAGGCTGAGCTCGACTTTAGATAACTGATGCGAGGCAGAGCTCAACTTTAAAAAAACAATTAGAAGGCGGTGCTCGACTTTAGAAAACCGATTACGGGCGGAGCTTGACTTTATAAAACCAATGCGAGGCAGAGCTTGACTTTAGAAAACCAATGTGAAGTGGAGCTTGACTTTAGAAAATCAATGCGAGGCGAAGCTTGACATTTAAAAACTTCCAGCGAGACGAAGCTCGACTTTAGAAAACTTGATGCGAGGTTAAGGCAATGTAGAGAAGCTACGGTAATGCACTCACCTTAGCCTTTATGCGGTCTCCTGACAACACAACCAACCAATCTCCAAAGATCTAGACTTCTTGGAACTTCTAGTTTTTCTTAAAGGTCACAACAACACAACCAGAGATTGAGTCACGAATCAAAATCTAACCGTCCAATTTTAATCTTCACCGTTGAAACTCAACCCCTAGATGTCCTGAACCTAACCTCAAAAATTTTCGTGATGATTCGACCATAGATGAACTCGCGATCTCTCTTTCAATCCAGGTTGGTCCAAATCGTGTCTGAAATAGAGAACCTCACAAAAATGCAAATAACTTTTAGAATATTAACTAAATCCAACTCCGCAATATGGTACATCTAGATATTAGGCTACAACTCCATAAATTTTTGTTACCTTAGGAAATGATCTACTAGGTCGAATGTCTTTTATATCACGCCCTATCAGTTCTGTCTGCAACTTCTTCTTGTTCAAGCTCCTTTCTCTCATTCAGCCACACTCAGCTTATCTCTTTATCTCCTTGAAAGTGGCCATGAAAATTATGAAAAAAAAACTAGGGTTTCTACAAATTTTAGGGTTTAAATAGAGTTAAGGTTTTTTCTTAAATTTTAATTAAGTCCCTCATTTTTCCAATCTTCTTAATTCAACCCCACAATTTTTTATCTTCTCAAATCGACCCCACAACTTTCTGATATTTTCAAATCAATGCCTTGATTTTTATTTGATTTAATTAAAAATATGTACAAATCAGCTTCTTAATCTAAAAATAAATTCAACTTGCCGTTCTCAGGACACAAATGTTTGAATTATCCCCCACTGATATAGAATTGTCCTCGAATCTGACAACTCCAATTTCCTAGTAAAAAGGGATCCAGCTACCAACCTTACATCGGTTTTCTTTCTCTTGGCAACCACCAGCCAACACAGCCCAACAAATATATCATCTTACCAGTGACCTCACTTTGTTCGTCTCCACATAGCCCTCATGGCTAACAGCACAACACAACATAGCCTTTCAGCTATCAACACAACACAACTTAACTTTTCGGCTATCAGCATAACACAGTATAACCTTTTGGGTTATCAGCACAACAGATCACAACCTTTAGGCTATCATAGCAACCCAACACAGCATAACCTTTTGGTTAACAGCACAACTTAACACAGCATAGCCTTTTGGCTATCAGCACAACACAGCATAGCCTTTCGGCTATCAACACAACACAACACAATCTTTCGGCTATAACTCCACACTGCATTGTCTATACTTAGTTCAAATACTCCCAGAATTCTATACCACAACACTCCACTTGGTTTGAATAAACTATGTCTACCTAATCCCCAGATCAGCTCAGTGCAGTAAGGATAACAAGCGTCTCGGCGTCCAGCGTGACCCGATCAGGAAAAACAACGCCTACCGAATCTCCGGAACAGCTCAGCGCAGTAAAAATGACAAGCATCTCGGAGTCCAGCGTGACCCGATCAGTAAGTCTAGCAAGATCCTAAGATCTCTAGTGGCTTATCGAGACAGCATCAGGAATTACATAGAAACCCGACCGGTAAATACCACCAGCGAAGATATTCCATAGTACACCCCATCAAACAGCATTAGGACAAGTGCTAATCAGCCAAACCAAGTACTAGGATCAACACGGCACGATCCTCACAGTAGAACTAAGTATAAACAACTCAACATCACATCATATTCCATAAAAACTCCTATGTATTATTGAATAAAAGATAAAACCGTACATCGTTATAAGTTTCCTCCACTGCTCTATTGCAATCCCACAAGATCTTCATCTCTGGAACTTGCTTCCTCCTAATCATAGAGACCCTCAGAATAGATTATAACGCCCTGGCTGCCACTGCTAGTAAGCACCCACACCCACTCTCGGTCCATTGGTCCTACTCTTGTCCGACGATCGGTACGTTATCCCGAGAGGTTCAAAAGAATTGTTAATATCCTTACAAATCACCACATGATCTTTCCCCGTATTTTGGCCTCACTCACACGGTATCGGCAATTACTTCCTGGTAGGACACCAATCCTATACTATTCCAGCCCAAGCACTCTTAACTTTGGAGTCCTCTCTAGACAGGTGACGGAAATGATAAGTGCACTTTGGTGACATAGGTAGCCAAATCAAATCTCTTAAGCTTCTCCATATGCACAACCATATACCAGAAATTGGGATGTTACACAGACATTAAAGCTTTCTTCCAAAACCGTGGTCCGTTCCCGTTGCTGCTACTATGTTTATGCTTCAGATCCTGGAAATTACTGTAAAATTTTCCCTTTCAGTTTCTTCACATCCTCTGATCTTACCTTGCAAAAGATAAGAATCACTTAAAGATTGCATAGATCCATACGTTCTTTGATCTCCTCTGAGCACCATTTCGATTCAGTGTACATGTCGGAGAAGATCGTCTGCGCGAGCCCCGGTATGAGTTATTTTTTAATTGATCCATCTAAAGATATGTCTCTGTATTTCTTTTCTGAAAATTGATTTTATATGTTAAAGAGGAGGTGATTTAATGATTAGCTTGTGATTTCTTTTGTAATCATTTCTTTCTTTTATCCTTAAAAAAATTAAATTTTCTATTACAGAAATAAATATAGGAAGTCTTTTTTTTTTTTAACTATGATCAACCTTGATTCGCAAGTTTTTCTCCATACTATACGGCTAAACCAAGCCCTAATTTGATGCTCTTTCAGCCTAACAAAAAACTATTGAAAACCCACTGTGAAAGATGAAAGAAAGTCAGACTCAAATTCATATATAAACGTCTTCTCGATCATCTAATCCATCGTTCGTAACCATTCAATTTTTTGATTGCTTATGGAATGATCCAGAATAATATAAGATAATAAAGATAATACAGAATATATTTTGAGCAACAAGCATTACAAGAAGAAGAACTAAAAACTCCTCTAAAAACAACAGAATAAATCAGCTCCTTTGTTTTTCCCCACAAAGAGTAGAGATTTGCTTCCGCAAATTCTTCTCTTTATTTTTCTTTCTCGAATTATTTCTTCCTCTTCTCTTTCAGAGATTTTTGTTTACACTTTCTTAACCTCCTCAGCGATTGACTTCGCGAAATATTCGTGATAAAAATTGCCAAATAAAATAGAAAACATGCTTCTCTGATACCTGTGTCAACAGTAACAAAGATCAAATGATCAATTAGTTTAGTTAGTTTCTTGTTCTGCAAGTAACAACTCTTTCTTTTTTTTTGTTAAAAGGGTAAAGTAACAAGTCTTGGTCTGACTTAAATAGAAGAAAGGGACAAGATAATAACAAAACCTGAGATTTGCCGGCAAACCCAAATTTGTTTAAATAGAATTTAAAGCTTTCTTCCATCTCGCGGGCTTTCGACTAGGTGTACTACTCAGAGAAGATTGTAAATAGCGATTTTTGACTTCTGGATCCTATCAAAGAGAACATTTAGATCTTCACCTCTCACATCATCTTCATCTACAAAGATGTTGACTTGCTCTTGTTTTAGGGCTTGCACAAGAATCTCTACAAACCCTTCACGCAACTTTTCTCCTCGAAAGTTGATGAACACTTGATGTTGCGGCGGGATAGGTCTAATGTCGGAAGATGATGAGTAGGAGAAGTCCATTGAGAGAAAGAGTATTCTATTGAGGAGAAGGAGAAGTCCATCTAAGATTAATGTAAGACCCTGTCATTTTAATGGTATCAACGTGTTTTACCGGAAAAAATCAATTAATCCATCTAATCATACATAGAAGAATATCAAGATTGCTTTACAGAGTTATTATAGTTAAGTGACTTAAGTTTCTTTTCCCTCCTCAACAATATGCATTATACGAGTTTTTTAAACCAAGAAATTCCGTTAGGGTTCCGTACCAACAAAGTAATTTGATAAAGGGATTCGGAGACTTTTGATATTAGTGAAGTTTAGCTCGACGATTGGAGGAAAAAGCTAGTTGTCGATTTGACGAGCTAACTGAAAAAGAGAAGAGTTTTTGATGTTATAGCTGCACCTTGAGAAATGATGCCTACGTACCCTTGAGAAGAGATCAAGCCATTCGTAGTTCATAGAGATTTGTGGATATGACTCGATGTGGCTCTGAATCTGAATCCGAATGTGAATGCGTGTTTCGATGTGTTTCCACATGATCTGTGAAGAGAATGACAGCTCTTTATTTATAGTGATTTGAAGAGGTTTAAGGCTTCTTTTTCCTTCTTGAATTAGGGTTGCCTTTTCATCCAAACTTTCATTTTTTTATTTGATTTCATTTTCTGAGCTGATTAACTCGGTTTAAGTCTTCATAGGCCAATTCGATTAAGCTTTTAAAGAAGTCGGTCTTGATTTGGAACGGGTCTAAGGTAGGGTGCTAAACAGCGTACCAACAGCTACTCCTCACCCAGATCTTAAGAACAAATGTTGAGTTTTGACGAAGTAAGAGAAGATGACATGATGTAAATTGAGATCGACTTCATGTGGGGTTTCAACTTGACGATGCGAGGATGAGCTTGGGCTTAAAGACTTGATGTGAGACGATTCAAGGCTGAGCTCAACTTTAGATAACTGATGCGAGCCAGAGCTCAACTTTAAAAAAACCAATTAGAAGGTGGTGCTCGACTTTAGAAAACTGATTACGGGGCGGAGATTGACTTTATAAAACCAATCCGAGGCGGAGCTTGACTTTAGAAAATCAATGCGAGGCGAAGCTTGACATTTAAAAACTTCTAGCGAGGCGAAGCTCGACTTTAGAAAACTTGATGCGAGGTTAAGGCAATGTAGAGACTTGATGAAACGTCCGACCCATTTTTTTATTTATTTAATACTAATATTTCCATGAATATTAATAACTCCCAACAGAAGAAACAAATAAAGAACTCAGCAATAAATATTTATTAAAAACCATTAAATATTTCACACCAACTGACAACCTAACAGTTTACGGAAACAACCAACAACATCAGCGATAAATAAATAAATACAACCCCCTCCCGGTATGTCATCTTAGCCGTCACCGCAGTTCCACGAGCTTCAGCTAGCTTTATCTTTTTTCTTACCTGCGCTATTACGAATAGATGGAGTCAGTATTTAATAAATACTGAGGAGGCGATCAACCCATCTCATAGCTATACACACAGGTCAACAAATAGTTTCCTAGCATAATAAATATGCTTACAGAATTCAGCAACCAACACAACAACATTTTATCAATTAATTAATTCTCAACGATTAATTAATAAATTTAATTCAGCAATCACTCCACATATTTAGTTTCAACAATTTTCAGCAATTTGTTTAAACATAAATTTATTCCACCAATTTTTGACAATTAATTCACAGCAATTAATTAATTAGCAATTAATTAATTAATTTAATTCAACAGAAAATCAAATCAACAACTCAATAAATAAACAAATCAACAAAACATCACAGAAAACCCTAGCACAAATATATTATACTAGGAATAACCGTAAACTCAGATAACCAACGGTAATGCACTCACCTTAGCCTTTACACGGTCTCTCGACAACACAACCAACCAATCTCCCAAGATCTAGACTTCCTGGAATAATTGTATTATTCAATGTTGAAACTCAATCCCTAGATGTCTTGAAGCTAACCTCAAATTTTTGTGATGATCCGACGAGAGATGAACTCACGATTTCTCTTTCAATCCAGGTTGGTCCAAATCATGTATGAATAAGAGAACCTCACAAAAATGCAAATAACTTTTAGAATATGTACTCAAATCCAACTCCGCAAATTGGTACATCTAGATCTAAAGCTTAGCTACAACTCCATAAATGTTTGTTACCTTAGGAAATGATCTGCTAGGTCGAACTTGTTTTAAATTATGCCGTGTCAGTTCTGTCTGCAACTTCTTCTTGTTCAAGCTCCTTTCTCTCATTCAGCCACACTCAGCATATCTCTTTCTCTCCTTGAAGGTGGCCATGAAAATTATGAGAAAGAACTAGGGTTTCTGAAAATTTTAGCGTTTAAATAGGGTTAAGGTTTCTTCTCCAAAATTTTACTTAAGTCTCTCAACTTTTCCATTTTCTTAACTTAACCCCACAAGTTCCTTATCTTCTCATCGACCCCACAACTTTCTGATCTTTTCAAATCAGTGCCTTGATTTTTATGTCATTTAATTAAAAATCTGTAAAACTCAGCTTGACTATATCCAATCTCTTTCAACACCGTCTTCCTATCCTTAGAATATCCAACGTAAATATTCTTACCCACAATATCAGTCACAACCAACTACAACTTTGGGTAGGTCGATCTTATTAGTATCGATCGTTCCCTGGGCTCAACAAGATCCTGACTACTGCCCTGATCATCAGCTTATTACACTCAATGACTAGCATTTTAGTTTTGCATAACTCCACAACCACATCATGACTCAGCATAATTCAATGTCAACAACACGGCCCAATATAGAATACAGCCAACAACACGACTTAACATAACTACAGCTAACAGCACAGCTTAACCGTAACTCCACGGTTAATGACACAACTCCACATAGCCCTCATGGCTAACAGCACAATACAACATAGTTTTTTGGCTATCAACACAACACAACTTAGCTTTTTGGCTATCAGCATAACACAGTATAACCTTTTGGGTTATCAGCACAACAGATCACAACCTTTTGGCTATCATAACAATACAACACAGCCTAACCTTTTGGTTGTCAGCACAACACAACACAACATAGTCTTTTGGCTATCAGCACAACACAGCATAGCTTTTCGGCTATCAGCACAACACAACACAACCTTTCGGCTATAACTACGCCTACCTAGTCTCCGAAACAGCATAGTGCAGTAAGAATAACAAGAATCTCAGAGTCCAGCGTGACCCGATCAGCAGAAACTACGCCTACCGGATCTCCAGAACAGCTCAGTGCAGTAAAAATGACAAGCATCTCGGAGTCCAGCGTGACACGATCAGCAAGTCTAGCAAGATCCTAAGTTTTCTCCATTGCTCTATTGCAATCCCACAAGATCTTCATCTCTGGAACTTGCTTCCTCCTAATCAGCCTGACTATATGGTCAAGTACCTCTAGAGGCCTCGCCTCTACAGCCATACTCGGCAGAAGATCAGATGGAATCTCAGCCATCACCCGATCATCCTTATGCAGGCACTTCTTTAGCTTTGAAATGTGGAACACCTTCTGAAATGCCTGCATCGCCTCTGGCAAATCCAGCCTATAAGCAACCAACCCAATATGCTCCAACACCTTAATAGGACCCATATACCGAAGACTCAGCTTAGTCTCGGAAATAGACCTGTTCGGCCTCTCAGAATGACTATCTTCAGATACACCATATCTCCCACAGCAAACTCCAACTCCTTTCTATGCTTGTTAGCATAGTTTTTCTGCCTATCTTGTACCTTCTTCATGTTCAGCTTAACAACATGAATCTTCTCTGTAGTCTCCTGCACAAATTCGGCTCCCAGTAAACTCTTCTCCCCCACTTGAGTCCAGTGCAGCGTTGTCCTGCATGGCCTACCATAGAGAGCCTCAAATGGTACGATACCGATACTAGTCCAACAACTATTAATGTACGCAAACTCTACTAAACTCAAGTGGTCGAACCAATGGCCACACCAAAGCAGCACACACAAACTCAACAGAACCTCCCAAGAAACTATCATGCTCAACTCTCATTTCCACTCAGGAATGAATAACTCCCTAGAAAGTCACTCAGACTTGACGCTCCGGCTTTCCCAGTTTGGCACGTATCACAGTCTACTGCCTAACTTACAACATCTTCTCCATCCCTAGCCATAGATAGTACCTTTTTATAACGTGGTACACCTTGGTATTCGTGGACAAAGAAATATCTAAAAATTGTGACTCATCAGACACCAACCACAACCGCATGGCATGACCAATGTTCACAAGGATCTCAGCATACTTTTCTGAGTCTCTTAATGCATGGAGTCCACTTTAAGAGTCAGCAACAAGATTAGCCTTCCCGAAATGATATGCTATCTCAGATCACAACTAGCCACCAACTCCAACTACCTCAATAGCCTCGAATTCTATGCGGTTTAAGCTTCCAGAACTCATCATGTTCCTCAAGCTTTACAGCCTAGATCACTTATGATCTCTTCCTTATGAGCACTTACAGCACCGCTTGCTTGCACAACGAGCTTACTCCCAGCAGCAACTTCGGTTATACTCAATAAAAGATTTGCTCGATTATTGAATTATTTTCCTTCAAGAACTTTTCTTTTCAGGTAACTTTCCTCTTCAAGCAACCTTTCCTATTTTTTGGAACTCCTACCATGGTCAACTTAAACATCTAGAGTATTCTCCGCTCTTAAAATACTTAACACCCTTGACAACACTCTCGCTTGATTCTCAAGCTCCCAATCACAACCCCACTCCAGTGTGATTGATCTCACAGCTACCGCACAAACCTTTTTAGGTCTAATACGTCATCGCAAGTCTCACTACTTCTAACTTATTTCTTGGACCATGATTCTCGAGCAATAATAGATCATGCTTGATCTAACAACTTAACGACTTAAATTACTCCGTTAGCCTTTAGCGACGAGATAACTTCCCCAAATCCTATTTACAACCCACCACAGTGCACTACAACAACTCACTTATTGATCACTGCATTGATCATAACTCTTTTACCCATTCAACAAAACAACCAGAACTATCCACAACAAGGTCAATAGCAAGACCTATAGCAAGTCAATAGCAAGACCTACAACAAGGTCAACAACAAGACCTACAACAAGATCAATCAGCAACGATCTACATCTAGATCTACCAACAAGGTCCTACAACACTCCTACATCAAGCCAACGAGCAAGGATCTACAACACTGCTACGGCAAGATCCACCAGCAAGGATCTACAACACCTCTACAACACTCCACAACTACAGGTTTTCTGAAACCCCCGGAAACACTCCCTAGCAAAGCAGTAACTCCCTATGGCGCATCCGGAGCCAGAGTCGGTAGCCGCTCCAAAAGTTTGGTTAGCAATCCCCAATTGGTTCTGATCTGCCTCTTGCGGAGCCACTCTCTGCACTGGCATAGTGTTGCCATAAAAAAAAACAGTCCTATCATCACCAATGGGGTGCTCACTCCCACCTTCTCTACTGCCATACTCTAAGCCACACTCACAGTGAGTAATCCCACCTCAACTCTGCCAGCTCTACTTACTCTGCCAGCTCTGCCACCATAACCTGTTTTACCAGTTTTGTCACCACACCACCTCTAAGGGGTGTAACAACAACTATCTTTAGATTAACCATCTGTAAATAAGCGCAATACTAATCTTGCCTAAGCAAGTCATCCTTTGGTACATACACCCTGCCATGCAGTAATATGCTTCCATTACTGGAAACCTCATACTCCGATTTCTTTGCTCTAGAAGCCGCAATCAACTCCGCATCTAACTCTTGTGCAACCCACAGTCTGCTCAGAATATTGGCCACTTTTAACCCCAGTGGCTCGGACTCCTCGGATATAATACACTCGTCGGATATAGCACACAACCACAAGGCACTCACCTTGCCTACTAGAGTCCATGCCCAAAATGATGTCATAAAGCTCACCTGGACAGACTATCAAATCAGCCACCATCAACTCTCCACCGATGAGAATGTTCATGCCCTCAGCACAACCTCGAATCTCCAATAACGGTCCCCGAGCGACTCTCTCTACTCCCGAATGATCACCAGAGTCAAACAACACATGAGACTCGGCCTCTGCTACGCTTAAGGTTCCTACGGAAACAATAAGTTAAGACTACAAGACACAACAACTAGCTCTGCCTACTCGACCTCCAAGACCGGCTCGGCCACCACGACTCCGAACTCTACCAGGATTCACCATCTTAGCCAAAACCATGCGGTTACTAAATTACCACTAAAAAAATAATAACCAAACACAACAAGGACGTCTTACCGTAGAACTATTATCGGCCGAAAGATGACATATCCAAACATCCCAAATAATAACAACAAAGCAATGCTGCAAGAAATCTAGCAACCCTAGCATCAAATCCGCTCTGATAGCAAATTGAAACGCCCCGACCCATTTTTTTTTTAATACTAATATTTCCATAAATATTAATAACTCCCAATAGACGAAACAAATAAATAACTCAGCAATAAATATTTATTAAAAACCAATAAATTCACACCAACTAACAACTTAACGGTTTACGGAAACAACCAACAACATCAGCAATAAATAAATAAATAAAACCCCCTCCCGGTATGTCATCTTAACTGTCACCGTAGTTCCAAGAGGTTCATCTAACTTTATCCTTTCCCTTACCTGCGCCATTACGAATAGATAGTCAGTATTTAATAAATACTGAGGAGGCGATCAACCCGTCTTACAGCTGTACACACAAGTCAACAAATAGTTTCCTAGCATAATAAATATGCTTACAGGATTTAGCAACCAACACAACAACACTTCATCAATTAATTAATTCTCAACGATTTATTAATTAATTTAATTCAGCAATTACTCCGCATATTTAATTTCAACAATTTTCAGCAATTTATTTCAACATAAATTTATTCCACTAATTTTTGACAACTTATTCACAACAATTAATTAATTAATTTAATTCAACACAAAATCAAATCAACAACTCAATAAATCAACAAATCAACAAAACATCACAGTAAACCCTAGCACAAATAGATTATACTAGGAATAACGGTAAACTTAGATAAGCTACAGTACTGCACTCACTTTAGCCTTTACGCGGTTTCCTGACAACACAACCAACCAATCTCCCAAGATCTAAACTTCCTGGAACTTCTAGGGTATCTTAAAGGTCACAACAACACAACCATAGCCCCTCTTTCTAACCTTTCAGCAAATCATATCAACGAATACAATATTCTACCTAAATTGGAAAACTCTGGAAAATAACAAAAATAATCAGCCCCAAAGATTGAGTCACGAATCAAAATCAAACCATCCAATTCTAATCTTCACCGTTGAAACGCAACCCCTAGATGTCCTGAAGCTAACCCAAAGTTTCTTGATGATCTGACCATAGATGGACTTGCAATCTCTCTTTGAATCCAGGTTGGTCCAAATCGTGTGTGAAAGAGAGAACCTCAAAAAAACGTGAATAACTTTTGGAATATTAACTCAAATCCAACTCTGCAAATTGGTACATCTGATCTAAGGCTTAGCTACAACTCCATAAATGTTTGTTACCTTAGGAAATGATCTGCTAGGTCGAACCTCTTTTATATCATTCCCTGTCAGTTCTGACTACAACTTCTTCTTGTTCAAGCTCATTTCTCTCATTTAGACATGGATGTTACACTTGATGCGAGGTTAAGGCTATGCAGAGACTTGATGTGAGGTTGAGCTCGGCTTTAAGACTTCCTGCAAGGCTGAGTTAAACTTAAAGACCTCCTACGAGGCTGAGTTCGGCTTAAAGACTTTCTGCAAGGCTGAGCTTGGCTTAAAGACTTCTTGCAAGGTTGATCTCGGCTTTAGGTTTCCTGCGAAGCTGAGCTCGTCTTTAAGCTTCCAGTGAGGCTGAGCTTGACTTTAAGCTTCCTGCGAGGCTGAGCTTGGCTTTAGGCTTCTTGTAAGGCTGACCTCAGCTTTAGGCTTCCTCCGAGGCTGAGCTCAGCTTTACGCTTCCTGTGACGCTGAGTGTGGCTTTAGGCTTTGATATGATCCTCCTAGAATCGGCACTTTCGAGGGGTAGAATGAAAGGAGTGGATAGATAGATAGGGTGGAGTGAATGGATCGCACCAAGGTTGCGGAAGACCTTGGATATTTCCTCAATGACTTTTCCAAGATATGACACACTTGAAAACGCCAAGGTTTGAATCGCGGATATGACACACCTTGATTCGGATTGATTGAAGGATATTACTCACCAACAATCAGGTTTGTTCTTCAAAGAACACAAGAGAAATCACTCTCAATTTTTAATAAAAAAACTTGGATGATCCGAAAATGAGTACAAGAAAAGAGTTTTAAAGAAAGATGGAGTAAAGAAAAAGCTAGAATTAATTCATAGAAAATTAAGAAAACATTAACTAGTTTGGAATATCTCTTGGAGTCTCCCAAGCCACCTCTTCCACTCCCTTGGCCGATTTTAATCAGGTGATTATTGAGCTGGGCTGATTTAATCTCTTCTTTGGGTTTGAGACTTCAAAAGATAAATCCAAAAATTATTAAACTTGGACCTGGACCAAACTTGTTTAACTCTTGTGGACTAAGATGGATTAGAGTGATCCATTTGCCTCATTAAAACCTTCCTTTGGAAAACCCATTGGGAAAAAAAAACCAAAGGCTAGGAAAAAGAGTACAAACGAATCACCCGTTTATTAGTCCAATCGAGCAACCAAGACGGTTTGATTTTCCATGTTCTCGAACTGAGCTTCAATCGGTTGAACTTGAGTGAGTAATGCGGTGATGGCGTTCTGAAACTCTTTGGCTCTCGATCTTGTCATTGGTCCACTTGGTACGGCCAAAGCATCCTCGGGTTCAAGCTGCTTCTGTGAGCTATCCATGATCACATCATCCCCTCCCTCTTGAAAAGGATTTGTCCTCAAATCTGGAACATCTGCAACAAAAGGGATTAAGTCAGCAACATTAAAGCTTGAACTCACATCGTACTTACCTTGGAGATCGAGTTGGTAAGCATTATCGTTGATCCTCTTTGTAACTCGGAATGGACCGTCAATCCTAGGCATCAACTTAGACTTCCTCTCAGCCGAAATCTCTCCTTCCTTAGATGAATCCAAACGTGGTCTCCCTCTTCAAAGATCATCTTGCGCCTGCCCTTGTTAGCTTGTTTGGCGTACAGCTTTGTTTTCTCCTCGATGTTGCGCTTTGCTTTCTCATGAATCTGTTTAACAAGTTCAGCTTTCTTTTTCCCATCTAAGCTTGCTCTTTCACTCAAAGGCAATGGGGTTAGATCCAAAGGAGATAAAGGATTAAAGCCGTAAACAATTTCAAAAGGAGAAAACTTGGTGGCGGAATGCACAGATCGATTATAAGCAAATTCAACATGTGGTAAGCATTCTTCCCAAGTTTTTAAATTCTTTTTAATCAAGGCACGCAGCAAGGTAGACAAAGTTCTATTAACTACTTCAGTTTGGCCGTCGGATTGAGGATGACAAGTAGTTGAGAACAGCAACTTAGTACCTAGCTTAGACCAAAGCGTCTTCCAAAAATAACTCAAGAATTTTGTATCCCTATCACTGACTATAGTCCTAGGCATTCCATGCAAACGAACTATTTCTTTAAAGAACAAATCAGCAATATGGGAAGCATCGTCAGTTTTATGACAAGCAAGAAAATGTGCCATTTTAGAGAACCTATCGACAACAACAAAGATTGAATCTTTTCCAGTCCTAGTTCTAGGTAATCCAAGCACAAAATCCATAGAAATGTCAGTCCAAGGCTGATCAGGAATAGGCAAGGGCGTGTACATACCTTGGGACTGTACCTTCGATTTGGCTTGTTTGCACGTGACACATCGCCCACAAATTCTTTCGATGTCTCTCTTCATTTGCGGATAGTAGAAGTGTTCTTGTATCACTTTTAAAGTTTTGGAGATCCCAGAATGCCCCATCAAGCCTCCTCCATGCGCTTCCCTAACTAACAAATCTCTCACGGAACAATTAGGCACACATAACCGATTTTCATAGCAAAGAAATCCGTCATGCCTAAAATATTTCCCAAAAGCAAACTTATCACACGACTTAAAAATCTCTTGAAAATCAGAATCAGCTTGATAAAGATCTTTAAGGTGTTCAAATCCCAGAAGTTTAGCATCCAAAGTAGAAATCAAGGCGTACCTTCGAGATAAGGCATCAGCAACTATATTTTCGTTACCTTGTTTGTACTTGATCACATAAGGAAATGTTTCGATGAATTCTACCCACCTAGCATGCCTTTTGTTGAGCTTTTGCTGACCCTTTAAATGCTTCAAAGACTCGTGGTCAGTATGAATGACAAACTCCTTCGGCCAGAGGTAGTGCTGCCATGTTTGCAATGCTCGGACAAGCGCGTACAACTCCTTGTCGTAGGTTGGATAGTTCAACGTAGCTCCTCCAAGCTTCTCACTGAAAAAGGCAATGGGCTTCTTCTCTTGCATCAAGACAGCTCCAATACCTACACCAGATGCATCACACTCAATTTCAAAAGTTTTAAGAAAGTTCGGTAAAGATAAAAGTGGTGCATTGGTGAGTTTATCCTTTAACACTCGGAATGCTTCTTCTTGTGCCTCTTCCCATTTAAACCCGACATTTTTCTTGATCACTTCTGTGAGAGGAGCAGCTATGGTACTGAAGTCCTTCACAAATCTCCGATAGAATCCCGCAAGTCCATGGAAACTTCTCACTTCGCCTACGGTTTTCGGACTGGGCCATTCTCGGACAGCTCGAACCTTTTCTTCGTCCACTTTGATGCCATCTGCACTTATGAGAAAACCTAGAAACACAAGATTATCCGTACAAAAGGTGCATTTCTTTAGATTAGCATAAAGTTCCTCTTTCCTAAGTACCATCAAAACTGCTTCTAGATGATTAACATGCTCTTCTAAATTTTTGCTATAAACTAAGATATCATCAAAGTAAACAACAACAAAAATTCCAAGGAAGCTCCTTAAAACATGATTCATCAACCTCATAAAAGTACTAGGTGCGTTGGTTAATCCAAATGGCATAACTAACCATTCATACAAGCCATGTTTCGTTTTAAACGCAGTTTTCCATTCGTCACCCTCTTTCATCCTAATCTGGTGGTATCCACTCTTAAGATCTATTTTCGAAAATATGCTAGAACCATGCAGATCATCTAACATATCATCTAAACGAGGGATAGGGTGGCGATACTTTACAGTGATATTGTTGATGGCTCGACAATCAATACACATCCTCCAAGTCCCATCCTTCTTCGGAACAAGCAGCACCGGCACAGCACAAGGGCTCATGCTCTCTCGTATGTATCCTTTGTCCATCAGCTCACTCACTTGCTTTTGAAGCTCCTTAGTCTCCACCGGATTGGTTCTGTATGCTGGCCTGTTGGGAAGTGAGGCTCCCGGCTCAAAATCGATCTGGTGTTCAATCCCACGGATGGGTGGCAATCCCTTAGGGTTTTCCTCCGGAAAGACGTCTTCAAAATTCTGCAAAATAGAAGAGATTTTACTCGGCAACTCCGGTACAAGGTTAGTATGGTTCAGCAAAGTTTCCTTGTAAATAAATAAAAGAACGGGTTGTTGAGAGAATAAAGCTCTCTTAACCACATTAGACCTCACAAAGAAATTTGAATGCCTCACGGGTTTACTCTCACAAGCCTTTTTCTTGGTTTTTCTCAAACTCTCGTTTTTATTTTGGGGTGGCGTATTTAGGGGTTCACTCACAATGGTTTTTCCTTGTTGTTGCAGCTGAAGTTGGTCTTGATGAACCTCATGTGGCGCCAAAGGAGCAAGTATCGTCTTTCGGCCATTGAACTCAAAAGAGTAACGATTAGTAAAACCGTCATGTAAGACCCTTCTATCGAACTGCCATGGTCTTCCAAGTAGTATATGGCCGGCCTCCATAGGTAAGACATCACATAAAATTTCGTCCTCATACTTGCCTATGGTTAAAGGAACCAATACTTGGCGGCTCACGGTCATTTCACCAGCATCATTAAGCCATTGAAGCTTAAAAGGTTTCGGATGCTTCTTAACTTCCAGCCCTAACTTCTTCACCATTGTTTCACTAGCCACATTAGTACAACTTCCACCATCAATAATAAGGCTGCAGACCTTACCTTGTACCAAACATCTTGTGTGAAACAAGTTCTCCCGCTGCTCTTGGACAGTATCTTTAACTTGAATACTCAAAGAACGTCTTGTTACCAATAATTCTCCAGTGGCTGGTAACTCTATGCCCTCATCCTCAGTTTCACCATCACTTTCAAGCTTTTCCTCCTCAGTTTCAATCTCGCCATTATCCAATAAAATCATAGTTCTCTTGTTGGTGCACTCGTTGGCGTAGTGTCCTCTCCCTTGATACTTGAAACACTTAACGTCCCGATTCTAGACGGCGTAGCTACAGCCTTACCCTTGGCATCTTCAGCAATGGCGTAGGGCTTAGGATCCGGTTTTGGCTTGGCAACGGTCCTATCCTCTCGGCCGTAGCTCGTCCTAGCGCTAGCCGCTCCAGCTCCATAGGACAGTCTAGAAGTACCTCTCCTCTTAATTTGCTGTTCAACCAACACAGCCTTATGAAGCATTTCTTCCAAATCTTTATAATTTTGAAGTTCCATTCTATCTTGAATATCCCGAGCTAAACCACTCAAATACCTGGCCATTGTCGCCTCAGCATCTTCATCTATATCAGCTTTAAGCATTAGAGATTCCATCTCTTGATAATAATCCTCCACACTCTTATTTCCTTGAGTTAGACGCCTAAGCTTTAGATGCAGCTCCCTATGATAATGGCTTGGAACAAATCTTTTTCTCATCAGATTTTTCAACTCTTCCCAAGTGACTACGGGTGGTTCTTGGTTACGTCTTCGACTCGTCACAATCTGATCCCACCAATTAATTGCATAATCAAAAAACTCCGTTGCCGCTACTTGAACTTTCTTTTGCTCCGAATAATTTTGACAATCAAACACGAGCTCTATTTTTTTCTCCCACTCCAAGTAGACATCCGGATCATTTTTTCCATGGAATGGTGGTATCTTCAACTTAAGTCCACTGAGATTGTCTTCATTTCGACCCCTAGCTTCTCTTACTCGTCTCGGCCTTCTTTCACTTTGATTAGAAGCTTGGCTCCCTCTGCTGTAATAATTCAAGTCATCCCCATCAGCTTCTTCTTGAGGTCGTGCTCTTCTTCTTCTAGCAGCAGTATTCGCAATAATCCTTGATTAACGGACTCTTGAATCGTGTCGATCCTTGCATTGACTGCACCCATCTCTTCTCTCACCATCCGCCTCATTTCTACCACTAAGGTCTGCATGTCCAGAGTGTTTTTTCTTCTTCTTTGAGCTCGGTTGGTGCTCTCAACTTCTTCGCTGGAATGATTAGACATATTGATTTTGTTTTCCCTGCACACTTAACAAACGTTAGTAATAAAAAGTCGATCCTCACAAGTGTTTCTCTCCTTTTTATTCACTCAATCACTCAGCACTCAAAATGATCTCTCTTAGCGATTTTCTCAATGGTTCGTATGGAACAAAACTGATCAAATCGGATGAACAACTCCAACAACACAAATTCGAAACAATGGACTTGAGATAGAAAGAAAAGAGAAAAAAAAAAGTTTAGTATTTTTTTTTTTTTTAATGAACAGATCAAGGATCAGAAAATTAAGGAGATAAAATTAGAAAAATAAAACCCCCCTAAGCTAATTAATTTCGGACTAATTAATTTTTTTTTTTTTTTTTTATTGGTCCGATCAACTTCTCTTTTTTTTTTAACAACTCATAAATAAAACTAGAACTATAGAGATCAAAAAGAAAATTATGATCAAAATAAAAATAAATTGACTAATCCCCCAAACTATTGATCCGATCAAATAGAAAAGAAAGACTAGAGAAGATAAAAGAAATTGAAAATGAAAAGATAGAGGATGTAAGAAGATGGAAAAGGTGAGAAGATGATAAGACAAATACCAAACCCGAAAAGTGTGCTCTGATACCACTTGATATGATCCTCCTAGAATCGGCACTTTCGAGGGGTAGAATGAAAGGAGTGGATAGATAGATAGGGTGGAGTGAATGGATCGCACCAAGGTTGCGGAAGACCTTGGATATTTCCTCAATGACTTTTCCAAGATATGACACACTTGAAAACGCCAAGGTTTGAATCGCGGATATGACACACCTTGATTCGGATTGATTGAAGGATATTACTCACCAACAATCAGGTTTGTTCTTCAAAGAACACAAGAGAAATCACTCTCAACTTTTAATAAAAAAACTTGGATGATCCGAAAATGAGTACAAGAAAAGAGTTTTAAAGAAAGATGGAGTAAAGAAAAAGCTAGAATTAATTCATAGAAAATTAAGAAAACATTAACTAGTTTGGAATATCTCTTGGAGTCTCCCAAGCCACCTCTTCCACTCCCTTGGCCGATTTTAATCAGGTGATTATTGAGCTGGGCTGATTTAATCTCTTCTTTGGGTTTGAGACTTCAAAAGATAAATCCAAAAATTATTAAACTTGGACCTGGACCAAACTTGTTTAACTCTTGTGGACTAAGATGGATTAGAGTGATCCATTTGCCTCATTAAAACCTTCCTTTGGAAAACCCATTGGGAAAAAAAAACCAAAAGGCTAGGAAAAAGAGTACAAACGAATCACCCGTTTATTAGTCCAATCGAGCAACCAAGACGGTTTGATTTTCCATGTTCTCGAACTGAGCTTCAATCGGTTGAACTTGAGTGAGTAATGCGGTGATGGCGTTCTGAAACTCTTTGGCTCTCGATCTTGTCATTGGTCCACTTGGTACGGCCAAAGCATCCTCGGGTTCAAGCTGCTTCTGTGAGCTATCCATGATCACATCAGGCTTCATGCAAGGTTGAGCTTGATTTTAGGCTTTTTGCGAGGCTGAGCTCGGCTTAGGATTCCTGCAAGGCTGAGCTTGGCTTTATGCTTCTTACAAGGCTGAGCTCGGCTTTAGGCTTCCAAAGAGGATGAGCTCGGCTTAGGCTTCCTGCAAGGCTGAGCTCAGCTTAGGCTTCCTACAAGTCTGAGCTCGGCTTAGGCTTCCTATAAGGTTGAGCTTAGCTTTAGGCTTTTCTGCGAGGCAGAGCTTGGCTTTAGGCTTCTTGCAAGGCTGAGCTCGGCTTAGGCTTCCTGCAAGGCTGAGGTTCGCTTAGGCTTCCTACAAGGTTGAGCTCGACTTTAGGCTTCGGATGAGGCTGAGCTCGGCTATAGGCTTCCTGCGAGGCTGAGCGTGGCTTTAGACTTCCTGCGAGGATGAGATCAACTTAAGGACTTCCCATGAGGATGTGCTCGGTTTTAGGCTTCCTGCGAGGCTGAGATCAACTTAAGGACTTCCCATGAGGATGTGCTCGGTTTTAGGCTTCCTCCAAGGCTGATCTCAGCTTTACGCTTTGTCCAAAGCTGATCTCGGCTTTAGGCTTCCTGCAAGGCTGAGCTCGGCTTTAGGCTTCCTGCGAGGCCGAGCTTTGCTGTAGGCTTCCTGCGAGGCTAAGCTCGGCTTTAGGCTTTCTGCAAGGTTTAGCTCAGCTTTAGGCTTCCTGCGAGGTTGGGCATGGCTTGAAGACTTCCTGCGAGGCTGAGCTCAGCTTTATAGATTTCAGGGAAGATGTGAGGCTTAGATTGGTTTATGTGAAGATACAAGGTATCTTGGCTTGATATCTATTCATTTTGAGGACTTGAGTACAGCTTATGATGCGATGATGAGGTCAGCTTATAATGCGAGAATGAGGTCCGATTATGAAGCGAGGCTTAAGTAACTATGAAAAATCTCGTAGTTGACTTACGATGCAAAGCTATGTTCGGCTAAAACTGCAAAGTTGAGGTTGGTAAGCAATGATCTAGTGCAGGACATCTCTTGTCTTACCTTAGACAAACTTACCCTTAGTTGTGAGTACATAGCTCAACTGGTGGCGAGATGATTCGGCTTACTTTTCCCACAGTGTTTAAAGGTGCGAGTAGCAACCTTGACATATACTTTTTCCCCTTTTTGAATGTAAAAGTCAGACCCCGGTTATGCGGATGTCGACTTATTTGTCTAGGGCGACCTCTTAAAAGTCAGGCCCAAATTACGCAGATGTTGACTCATTTGTCTTGGGTGACCCCTTGATTTACGGGTTTTAAGCCTTGGCTTTTTGGTTTTAGCGGTTTGAGATTGGGCTCGGTTTATCCGTTTTTCATGCGAGACAGATATCGGCTTTGATAATTAACAGCACAAGATTGGGCTCGGCTTATCCAACCTTCATGGGAGACTAAGCTCAGCTTTGATAATCAACGGTGCAAGACTAGGCTTGGCTTATCCGATCTTCATGTGAGACTGAGCTCGACTTTGATAATGATAACAAGATATTTCTATCTTATCAGAGTTCAATTGCCTATTGCACGATCAAATCATTGCAGTATAAGAGGTATCAATCCAATCAGGTGAGTGTAAACAATCAAGATGTGACAGATTAACTAAGTCAAGCCAATTAAGAGTTGTTCGATAACCTAACAATTATAGATTGCAAAGAGGAAATAGAAACTAAACCGAATAAAAGCTCAAAGCAAAGCAGAAGCAGAATATAAATCAATAAGAAGAAAGGTCCTAAGGATGGGGTTCATGGATCTGTGATTCCTCCTAGTCTCTTCTAGATGTTTAATCAAACTTCACAGAAGCTATCCCTAGACGATGAATATCATAACAAGGTGAATCCACTCTCGTGACAAACACCAACAAGCCTATACCACTTCCTAATCTTAATACCTATTCAATGAGACAGAGAGCAGGTATCAATAAAACATAGCATAAGCAAGCATTAAGAAACAGTTCATCAATGTCAAAATACAACTAAAACAACCAATCTCTTGGGTTAAAGTCATAAATCTCTGACATTAGTTGATCAAGCATTTCATCAAACACCTTCTCGCTGTGAAATGCCTGAGATCTAATTCGAGGAGGTTAGCAAGGAAAAATATTACAAACACCTAATCCAGAAGAGATCTATTCAATTACAAGCTTAAACATCTAAGAAGACCAAGAATCCTACACAGATCTAACTCATCCTTAAGAACCCTAGTTTACTACTCAGAAATCATCCTAAAATGTTCAAACCCAGAAAATGAAATAAAGTGCACAATCATATTCAGGATGATGAGAATAGAAGAATTGTGAAGAAAATAAGTGCAAAATATTAAAGGAAAAGAGTAGATCTAAATTATATAATCTCAGAAGTTTAGAAGGTGGTTACAAGAAACAGGAAGAAGATAAGATAAAGTTAAAGATGATTAGGGTTTTCTGAAAGGAAGAGTTTTTATACCCTTTACAAAGAAAAACCCTAAAACACAAAAATACTAAACAACTAATTCTGATTAGGTCATGGTAGAGCTCAGTTTGTAGATCGAGTAGTGGAGATCGGGTTGATGAAATCTTCAAAGTTAGGATCTTGGTTTTCAACTCGGTCATGAAGGCGAGTGGTGGACTCGGTCATCAGGTCGAGTCCTCAGACCGAGTGGTGATCCTCCAAAGGCTGCATCTTGGCACAGAAGTCGGCTTCTACCTCGAGTTGTGGACTCTGATTGCTAGATCGAGTGGTCCTCATTGAGTGCTCCACACCATTCTACCTCAAATTCTAGAAAATCACCAAAAGCATCCATTTGCCCTGAAAACTACTCCAAAATGCAATATGTATGAAAATCTAATGCAAAACGTAACATGAATGCTAAATGAGTGAAAAGGACAATGAATGGGATGGAACAAGTGATGAAACTATATATAAATGATGAGAAATGCATGCTAAAAGGGGGTAAAATACACAGACATCAGATAACGATGCGAGGTAGAGCCTTGCTTATATTTTTGTTGATTATTTCACCAATGCATCTATGTGCTACACATTTCTTGAAAAGCATCGAACACCTGGCCAGGGTGACGATGTCAAAATGCTAGTTTTGAGCTCAGCTTACATAGACTACGAGGGTGAATTACAAAACTGGTGAAATGACAATCTCAAGTGGCATGTGTGGATTGTCAAGCTCGAATAAAGTTATGAGCTGATGAGATTATACAGAACTTCAAGAAATCGGAGCTGATGGGCTCACTGTAGGCCTATGGGATGGCGAGCTAGTGTCCAGTGTGAAGAATCGACTGAATCGAACTTCCTTCTCGGGATAGAGCATTCTTGAGAATTTCAGCTGAAGCAGGAATTTTAGAACTCGTTCTTATGCTAGATTATAAACGAAGAGCTTCTGGTCTTATTTTTTTTTTGGCGACTAAAACTTTGTCCGTTGCTGAGTTGAGAAGTCGCTCTGGCAATGATGGAGCTTAAGGCGTTGTACACATGAGCTCTTGATCTCTGTAGAGCTTTGTTTTTAACAAACTCATGCTGAATTGGCGAGCTGATGAGTTTGTCAAGCTCGAGCTTAAGTGAGCTTTGATTTAATTCTAGGTGGAGGACCGATTGGCAAGCTGATGCACAGATTAAGTTATAGAGCTCGGAATAGTTTGACGATAGAGACGAGGTTAGTCTCTATAGAAAGATACGTCTTGTGGCTTTCCGTTGATATGTTTTACGTTTTGTGGTTCCTTGTGGTTTATTGGAAAACTGGTCCCAAAGTTGGCCAATCTGATAGCGGCGGACTGCATTTTAGGGCTTCGGACAGATTGTACATCTTTCAGGAAAATGGTAATAACTTTCATCAGACAGCTCCGATTGAGGCGAGGTTGGATGTCCTAGAAATATGACTCTCGGGGAAATGCGTAGATAGGTTGATAATCACCTGGGTCGTTGAGCTCCTTCTGGAAATCAATTTGCAAGAAGCCAGATTGTGTCTATGTTTTATTGTTTTGGACAAGGAGTCCATCTGATGCAGAAAAACAGCGATAACTTCGGCAGACAGCTAGGATTGAAGCAAGGTCATTTTCTACGGAAAGCTGATTCTTGGGGCCTTCTATGGATAGGTTTTTCTTTACCTAGGTCTTTTCACTCCGTCGAGAAATCACCTCTAGCGTTTCAGACAGATTGCGTCTGATGCAGAAAAATAGTGATAACTTTCGGCAGACACATTGGATCATGGCATGGTTGGGTTTTTTGGAAAGCTACCGCTCGGGGCAATACGTAAATTGGCTTATCGTTACATGGGTCATTCTAATCCATCCAAAATTTGCTTCGAAAAGAGGCGGCTTGGGTATGTCGATTGTTATGCAGAATTAGAGGTTGTATTTATGTTCTCGTTGAGTTTTGGGTTTTTGTTGTAAGAATCCCCACATGCGGGGCCAACTGTTAAATCTAGGAATTCTGATAGGGTTCCATAGCAACAAAGTAATTAAATAAATGGATTCAGAGACTTTTGTTATCATTTTCTTAGCTTAGTTTCACTCTAAAGAATTGTAGTGTAACCTTGGTATCTGTGGATTCGATCCCATTTATACTACTGCAATTGTGTGTGCATTTGCAGTCTTCTGTTCGGGTTAAAACTCTGTACTAGCAAACAACCAAAGAGTATTAGCTCTTGAAGAGATTTATGGCTTCTAAGACATTCACGAAGACTCTCCAGCAGTTAACCACCTTTTAAATTCAATATGGCAAGTTTCTCTAGATCTCCAATGACTGGAGGAAGTCTCTTTAGTGTGGTGCTATCTAAATATAAAGCTTCCCAGTTTTTTGAGATCACCTCAAGTTCCAAGCAGTCACTGAGTTTGAGAATTTTTAGAGAGCTCAGTTTCATCACTGGAAGAAATTTGAGGTGCTCACAACCTCTCCTGTTTAGAAAGATGAGACTTTTCATATTTTTCATCTCTTGAGGCAAGTTAACCAACCTTTTGCAACCTTCAAGATTCAATCTTTCAAGATTTGGAGCATTTGACAACCCTGAAAGATTTTTCAACTTACGTGAATAGCTAAGATCGACCAACTTTAGTTTTCGAATATCCTGTAAAGTAGATGAAAAAGAAATTAACCCTTAATTTAGTTCTTGTTTCATGTAATTAACTAAGAAAATAAGTGTGGAATATAGTGAGAACTACCTTAACACCTTCCCAAAGTTGCCTAATTGAACTGTGAGGCAACTCAAGAATGACAACCTCCATTGCATTAAAATATGATGAAAGTTTCTCTAATGGGAATTTGTGCCAGGGGAGATACCGAACCTTATCGAATTGTAACTGAAGATCCTTAGGAGTGCAAATTTTTAAGTCAGATCTGCCTCACTGAAGGAAGCTAGAATTGTATATTTTGAGATACAGAAGATTGCACGTGCTGCTGAGGATGGTAGCATCATGTCTCATTTTCGCCAGAACTTTGGACATGTCTAGAAAAACACCCATGACGTTTTTCATTACCTATAGCTAATTCAAGACAAACCATTAGCAAACCACCTAAAAATAACAACAAATTAGAAATCTATAGTACTTGGTCAATTACCCCTAGAGTGGAATATTTAATACAAATAATACATGTTAGCAGCTTCAATATATAATACCTCTAAAAATAATCTCACTGATTTTTTCTTCAGCATACAAATGATATCTTGATAGTTCCACAGCCTGCGATGAACACTTGTATTTCCAGCCAACGCTTGTGACGCAAGTTCCTTGGCAAATGTGCACAACATATTATGCATCTCAACTCGATCGCCAGAAATATTGATGTGGAACTTATTTGTGAGACCTCTTATTTCATCAGATGTATCCACCACGCATCTTACATTACTTGTATTCTCTGATTTGAAGAATCATGCAATGTCAAGAAAACCATCTTTCTTCTCTTTTGTGAGTTCATCATATCTTCTTCTCAAGACATCTTGGATCATTGTATTGGAAATTTGGGTAAATGTTTCAATTCACTGTTCCCAATAAGCCTTGTCCTTCCCCCAAAGTTCTAAATCTAAAGCCTTGAGAGCTAGTGGGTTTCCTTTGGCATAATCCAGAAATTTTCTTGATGCTTCCCAAAGTTTCCCTTTTCATAATCCGAAGCAAAGGCGTGACTAGTAAACCACTTTAAACTGTTTCCACTATTCAATCTTGGGACTACATATGTGTAGTGAACCACTTCCTGGAGCAGTGACTCAATGCTTGATGTAATAACAATCTTGCTTCCTTTCTTAATCCAATCGCATCTAGAACAACCAAAACTTTTCTTTCAAGAAGGTCATCCATCTAGTACTCATGTCTACTCTCTTCAAAATCTATGTTGGGATAAAAATCCTTCAACAGCTCTTGCAATCATTTATTCTGCAGCCATTCAAACCCATTTTCCTTCTCCATCTTAGTGACATCTTGGAAAAATACTTCTTTCAAACTTTTTTGCCCACTTTTCGTACAATCTTTTTGCAAGAGTGGTTTTACCATCCCAGGCATCCCAACAATGCCAATGAAACGGGTTTCTTCTTCACGATCAAATTCTAGCTTCTTTTCTAGCTGTTCGAAGCGTTGTTGGACTCCAAATCTAGCTATATATCTCTTGTTAGTTAATCTTTCCGTGTTTCCTCCAATGGTGACATTTTCCATGGTGAAAATATCTTTTAGCACTTTCTTCACATCCTCAACGATTGAGTCGGCGAAGTTGCTCTCCTTACTACCCTAGCAATGAAGAAAAAAATACAGAAAATTTGGTTGGTTTTATACAGAAAAGGAACTAATATAAGAAGTGACATCTAGGAAAATGTTGAAGCGAGAGATCCTAATGCACAAAAATTATATTCACATGATGGTTCATACTCTTCAAGCCGTTATTCAAAATACATTATGGTTCGTAATCTGAATTTAGAGAAGCAACGACTGATGAATCATTAAATCCAGGATTCCCAATGTACAGCTATTCCAACAAAAAAAGAAAAAAAGCAAAAGGACGATTGAAAGAATCTTAAAATAGGCACAGAAAGCTCCCTCGAAATTCTTACAGAGGGCTCAATTCAAGCACCATTTAGACTGTGTATATCTCTCGGAGAAAATCGCCACCGCAATTCTCGATTCTTCGATACGTTTGAAAAGGTAATCTAGACTTCTTTCCTTAAGCTCAGACTCATCAATAAACACGTTGACTTTTTGAGTTGTCATGGTTTTAACGAGAAAATCCAAAAAGCAATTTCGCAGCTTGTCTCCCATGAAATTGATGAACACTTGGTACTGTGGCGGAGATGTTTCGTTGCTAGAAGAAGAAGCCGCCATAGGAAACAAGCAGAATCTTCAAGGATCGATCTTCAGCTGAAATTTTGAATTTTCTCCTTTCCGTTGATTTTGGAAAACTCGAATGTGAAAATCAGTTTGAGGCTCTCTCTTTAGTATAGTAGACTGAAAATAAAAAGCCAATCAAACTCTAAAAAGATTTAAATTTTAAAACATGACAGAAGGTTGACCAATAAAATAAAATAAAAGTGCGACAGCAAACTCGTGCTGACCTGGACACAAAACCGGATCCGGTACAGCCAAACAGATCTTCCAAATAGCTGGAGCTCATGTGGTGAGGTCAGAAAGACAGCGAATTTAATCCATTTTTATTTTAACGTTAATGGTGCTGGTCGTTTCCACCCATTTTTTTTAAGTAAGAAGAAGAATAAGAGGATCTTGTTTCTTGTAAGACAAGTAATCAAACTACGTTTATGATCTATTGTCAATAACTAAAACTCTTTTGTAAATAGAAAATTTTCTAAAAATTGTCTTGATATTGCTCTTGTTGTAACTGTGAATACGACGAATGTAATGGAACGTAAGAAAATCAAGAAAATCTAAGAGAAAAAGCCACAATACAAAACTAGAACCAAAGTCTGTGTGCAGCCGTCATAGTATGTTACTTAGATTCCCTATAACTCAACAGATAGCGTCTCTCTATTTTCTTTCCGGCCTCTTGTTCTGACCAATTTGTTAACTGTTGGAAATACCGGCATAGAAAAGAAGAAAAGCAACCACAGCCAAACATATCTTCCAAAAAATACGAGAGGCGACAGCCATTGCACAGAAAATAAAGCAGAAGGTTATTCCAAGAATATTTTCAAACCACCTCATCCTCTTTTGTAGTCAGTTTGTCGCAATTTGATTCAGTCTGTTCTTTCCTTTCTCTGTTTTCTATAAGAGCATTCCTTAGTGTATTGTTTGAGCAATCTCATCCTCCCTTGCAGTCAATTCGTCTCGAATTCATTCAATAAACACCTGCCTTTTCTAACCATTGATCTCGGTATATTCGGACAAGAATCGGGCCAATTATGGATCGGGTTGGACAACTTGTGATCGAGCTCTGATACCGTATTAGATTATGAGCATCTAAATCAAAACCAATTGGGAACGAGTAGATTGACCCATATCATTTATATATTATTCATGATCCCTATCCAACTTCCGATGAGTAACATTATTCCCAATTTTATCAACCCTTTATTCACATACAGTATTTTGTGTATGTTCGGATCATTTGGGTGGGCCTACATGATCGAATTATTTGGTATACCGAATACAAACCAAACACGCATTAGTTCGTGACTTTTTGTTGTCGTCATTTTTTGTACTCTGTTCAAGAAATCTTTAACCAAGAACAGAGTCTCAAAACAGAGATGTTTATTTCTATTAGTTTCATAATAAGTTCTTATTCTTCTCTGTTAACACTATCTTAACCTCCTCGGCGATTAACTTCAATAAATGTCTACAATACGATACCAATTAATAAACCATTATATATTATATACAAAACTTTTTCTTGAATTCTGGACCAATACATTTACCAAACCAACAAATCAAATAACCCCTTAGCATTCTTGGAAATATCTTATCAGTGAAAGAATAAATTAGCCATCAAGAAAACTCGCCCATCACTCAATCAGAATGATCTCTATTGACATGTGAAGCTCTTTCGTAACTGCTTTTAACTATCTCCATGATAAGAGCGATTTACCAAAACCCGTTCTGCAATATGATCCAGAGAAACAAATGAGACCGGCCAGCACAAATATAGTATTTTAGGATATAAGACAATAAATTTAAAGTTCATGTTATTCTAGCTAGTTAGTCCACAACAATAATCACATATATATCAATTGTAAGAATAATCAAGAATTCAATTACTACCCACCCGTATAATTGGACATAACTTATTCCCATACAAATATCACAACAACTCATTGTGGCATCAATAAAATTAAGAATTAAGAAAGATCATCAGTAGCAGCAAACCCGCATTAGACAAGTGAGTCACTAATGATCATTTTACCAATCCTAAAACCTTTCTAGGGATCGTCCATGGCGATTTAGCATTAAGATACCCAAAAGAAAAGAATTGGCTTTAAATATTAATCTAGAGTCAAACTAAAGATGGATCTTTCACCTAACACTTGTCAACCCTTTTATTCACATATATGGATCATATAAGAACCCTTATGTTGAAAGAATCCATTCATGCCTATCATGAAATAATACCTGAGATTTTGTAATGTGTGGGCGGTAAGGTTTGCAGCTAATCATTACAACTAATGACAAGCTCCTCCAAGCATCAATCTAACTCTGGGAACTCTTGGAGAAGACCAAACGACAATTTTTGACTCCTAGATCCTCTTGAAGAGGTGCTGAAATTTGCTCGCATTCTGCTCAAAGCTATGTATAAAGACATTGACCTCTCAGAATTTAAAGTTTGTAATAGAGCGATGGTTGGTTAGGGTAGCTTGCAGATGATGTAAGTAAATGATCCTGCAACAGATGACAACACAGGAAGTATTTTATTAGATAAACATATATGATTCATAAAACAAACTTACAAGTCGTGGTCCAAACTTACGGTTCCTGATCATGTTGTCCCGTTATTCCGTTCCAGGTGCGTGGCTGCTTGTTTGTTGTTTCCGTTTTCTCTCCATCCATTCAGTAAGCCATTCGTGGAAGAATAAATAGAAAATAGGGATAAAAACTACCGGCAAACAGTAATTATAAAACCTCAAGTAATATTGAGGAGCTAAGACAATCAGAAAGGAAAATAGTATAAGTGTCCCACAAAAAACATCATGCCAACCACCATCCGTTATTGAAGAACTTCCATTCTTATTTGCTTCCATCCATTCAGTAAGCCCTTCGAGGAAGCAGATATAGAAAAAAAGAATAGCAACTACCGGCCAACAGTAATTATAATACCTCAAGTAATATTGAGGAGCTAAGACCATCATAAAGAATATTGCCGCAAGTATGAGGATGCAAACATTATCCCAACCATCATCCGTTTTTGAAGAACTTCTATTGTTATTTGCTTCGACAGGTACATTTTGTGGTTCTGCGTACACCAAACTTATCCCGCAATTCACCACTTCTGTTTCACAAGCATCAATCACAAAGAACTCAAGGAAAGCCTTTGTAGGTATAGAGTTACCAGAGTACTGATCCTCCAAATGTTTTGTGATGTGTGAGCAACTGCCATAGCTGATAAAAACATGGTCTGAGTCAATCCTTTGTGGTTCAGTAATACCCCCAACATCACAATCAAAGCAGACACGAGAGCCATCTTTGTTTTCAAAGTTGATTGTGCATTTTATAGAGAAACTGCCAACCGGATCTTGGTTCTCATGGAATGAGGCAACTGCGCAAAGAGCTATGCCGGAAAGCCTATTGTTACACCAATGTGGTTGCAGCCTTGGCTCTAAGACTGATCCAAGTGCTTGGTGGTGGAACCACGGAGGGACTTCAAATCCAGGATAACAAAGGTTGAACAAAGCTCCTGAAACTAGTCTCTGGAAAAGCAATGCAAAACAACAAGCCGTAAGAGTGGCGAATAAAGAAAAACTTAACATGCAGAAAACGAGTGAGAGAGGAAATACCCTATCATAACATTCAAGCGCAAGTCGGTGGCATTTCCATTGGGCATAGGATGAGATTTCATCCCTTGCATCCTGTCCAAGATTATTGCAATTAGTAAAAAAAAAAGCTAGAACGGATTTGCTCAGTCCTCGTGTGAAAGGACAATGGGTCTGCAACTGCTTCTAGTCTCTCACATCCATGAGCATCAAAGAACTCGAGATTTGGTGGAAGTGTTGGAAGATATATGAGATTCTCGCAGTTCTTTAAGTCAAGCCATTTAAGATGATCAAGTTGACCGATGCTATCTTGCAGACGGATCATTGCATTATTTTTACTAAAGCATAAACGCTGGAGTGAGTCTATCTTCGGCACCTCTTTTATTTTTGGTCCATCAAGCAGTAAGATCTGCAAATATCTCATATTTTTTATATCCTCAGGAACACTCTGAAGCTTTGAGCAACCAGAGAGTATTAGCTCTTCAAGAGCTTTCTGGTTTCCAAGACATTCAGGAAGACTCTCCAGCATTTCACAGCCTTTCAAATTCAATAAGGCAAGTCTCTTTAGATCCCCAATGGCTGGAGGAAGTCCTTTTAGTGCAGTGCCATCAAAATATAAGCCTTCTAGATTTTCTGAGATCACCTCAAATTCCTGAAGTTCCGAGCAGTCACTGAGTATGAGAAATTTCAAAGAGTTCAGTTTCATCGTGGGAAGAAATCTGAGCCTCTTACAACACCTCATGTTCAGGAAGATGAGACTCTTCATGTTTTCCATCCCTCGTGGCAAGTTAACTAAACTTATGAAACCTTCAAGATTTAATCTTTCAAGATTTTGCGCATTTGACAACCCTGAAAGGTTGTTTAACTTATATGAAAATCTGAGATGAACCCACTTTAGTTTTGGGGTATCCTGTAAAAAAAAAAATAATTCAACCCCAAATTTAATTCTTGTTTCATTTAACCAATGGGAATATAGTGAGACACACCTTAACACTGTCCCAAAGTTGTTTGATTGAGCTATAAGGCAACTCGAGATTGACAAGCTTCATGGCATTGAAGTCCGATGGAAGTTTCTCCAATCGAAATTTCAGCCAATAAAGATACCGCACCTCGTTCAATGGCAACTGAAGCTCCTTAGGAATGCCAATTTGGAAGTCAGCTTTAGCTTCCTCAAGGAAGCCAGAACTGTATATTCTGAGATATAGAAGGTTACACATACTGCATAAGATGTTAGCATCCAAGCTCATCTTCTCTGATACTTTCGATATGTCTAGGAAAACACCCCTAGACATAGCTGAGCTAGCACCAAGCAATTTAAAAAAAAAAGCATTAGCAAAAGTTAGCACCAAGCAATTGAAAATCTAGATTACTCGATCACCCCAAAAGCGGAAAATTTAGCACAACTAACACATGCTAAAGTTCAAATATGTTCAAATTATCTCACCAGTTTGTTCTTCAGCACACAAATGATATCTTGATAGTTCCACAGCCTGATATGAAACCTTGAAATTTCAGTCAATGGTTGTGAAGCAAGTTCTTTGGCGAATGTGCATACTATATCATGCATCTCAACTCGACCACCACAAATATTAATGAGAAATTTCACTTTGAGATCTTTGATTTCATCCCCAGGCTCAGTAGACTCAAATTCACGTGAATTTACCAGGCATCTTACGTAACTTGCATCTTCTGATTTAAAGAAACAGGCAACATCCAGAAAAGCACATTTCTGCCTCTCTGTGAGTTCATTGTATGTTCCTCTCAAGACATCTTGAATCATCTTATTAGAACTTTGTGTCAATGTTCCAATTCTCTGTTCCCAATAAGCCTTGTCTTTCCCATGAAGTTCTACACCGAAAGCCTTGAGAGCTAGTGGGTTCCCTTTGGCATAATCCAGAAAGTGTCTGGACAAGTTCACAAAGTTTCCCTTGGTATAATCCGAACCAAAGGCATGATTAGTAAAGCATTGTAAACTATCTTTACTGCTCAATCTTGGGGTCACATAAGTATCGTGAACCAATTCCTCATGGTGCAGTGACTCATCGCTTGATGTAATAACAATCTTGCTTCCTTTCTTAATCCAATCGCATTTACCAAGAAGAACTTTGATTTGTCCCTTGGTACCAACATCATCTAGAACAATAAAAACTTCCCTTCTGAGAAGATCATCCTTCCAAAATTCATGTGGATCCTCTTCATATCCTATGTTGGGATGAATATCCTTCAACAACTCTTGCAATAATTTATTCTGCATCCAATGTGAACTGTTTTCACTGACCATATCACTGACACCTCGGAATAACATGCTGCACTTAAACTTAGGTTTCCACTTTTCGTACAACATTTCCGCAAGAGTGGTTTTACCAATCCCTGGCATCCCAACAACCCCAACGATACGGGTTTCTTCATTCTCAAATTGTAACTTCTCTTCTAGTTTCTCTAGGCGTTGTTTGACTCCATACCTAGGAGTGATTTCTACCTATTCCCTTTCTCCTGTGAACGTTTTCTCAGTAAATCTTTCTTCGCTCCCTCCCAAGGTTGAGTTTTGACTTTCCTTGGTCAAAATCTCGGATAGCACTCTCTTCACTTTCTCAACGATTGAGTCAACAAACTTGCTCTCATCACTAGAAAACCAATGAAAAGTTTTACAGAAAATTAGTAAATTTCATAATATAATTCATCATTAAAAGAAATTGATTAAAAAATCAACTTTTATTTTTATTTATATTTTTTGGCAGAAAATCAACCTAATTAAATACATACGTAAGGTTTCTTTTAAAAATATAAAATTGTACCTTCGTATATCTGACTTCAAGCCACTGTTATCGAAAACAGATATCAAAGCTTGTTTCCATTTCTGGATCCTCTCAGGCTCATTCCGATACTCCCACTCAAGTTTCCTGAATTTGTCGCCGAAAGTTCCCTCCAGAGTTTTACAGGCGGTGTCGTTTAACCTGTAGAATACAGGAATCACCACGAGTTTGCCTTGCTCCATCAGCTCGTTCATCTTAACAAGCTCATCCAAGCACCAATGTGACTCGGTGTACCTTTCGGAGAAGATCGCCACCGCGACTCTTGACTCCTCGATCCTCCTGAAAAGGTTTTGTAGATCTGTACCCTTCAGCTCAAACTCGTCGGTAAACACATTGATCTTCCCAATTCCCATGGCCTTCACGAGAAAGCAAACAAAGCTATTTCGCAGTTCGTCTCCCCTGAAGTTGATGACACTTGATACTGCGGCGGACGGCTTCCATCACCGTCGGAGGAGGTGACCGCCATGGAAAAATGGAGTTTACAAGGATCTTTGCTGAATCTGTTTTTTTTTTTTTCTCCTTTTGGTTTATTTTGAAAAGAAAATGTAAAATCAGTATGAATTTTTCATTAACATATATTGGAACAAAAAAGTCATCGATTATAATTTGAATTGGCTTGGTGACGACAAACATCATCCATTTTGGCGTGGTAGTATTATCAAGTATATCTTTGAATGTTTTGGAAAATGCCAGTTGAGATAACGAAACTTAACCTGAGACCACCCATTTTTTCTTCTTTATCTTAATTTCATCAACTAGTTCTAATTTCTTGGACCACCCAATTTGTTCGATGACAAAATAATTTAGATCATATTCACTATTCATGGCGTAATATTCAAAAGAGGAATTTACTGAAATAAGATCGGCCATTTAGGTGACAACTATTGCACAGAGAATTATCCAAAGGTGAGTCCAAGTATATATATATCCTCTCTTGTAGTCGGTTCGTTGCAATTTGATTCAATATGTTCTTTCCTTTATCTGCTTTCGATAAGAGTCAGGTCATTCCAAGTGTGTTCTTGAACAAGTTCTTCCTCTCTTGCAGGCGATTCGTGGCGATTTGATTTAGTAAAGGTTTCTTGTTTCGTAAGAAACAAGTTGTTGTCTAACTTAACCAAGAACTGAGTCTCAAAACAGAGTTGTCTCTGATCAAGAACAGAGGAAAGAAACAAGAAGGAAAAAAAACCAGGATTTTGAATAAGTTAAACCAAAGTTTGTCAGAATAGATTGTAACGCCCCGACTGCCACCTCTAGTAAGCACCCACACCCACTCTCGGTCTGTTGGTCCTACTCTTGTCCGACGATCGGTACGTTATCCCGAGAGGTTCAAAAGAATTTTTAATATCCTTACAAATCACCACATGATCTTTCTCCGTATTTTGGCCTCACTCACACGGTATCGGCAATGACTTCTTGGTAGGACACCCATCCTATACTATTCCAGTCCAAGCACTCTTAACTCTGGAATCCTCTCTAGACAGGTGACGGAAAAGATAAGTGCAATTTGGTGACATAGGTAGCCAAATCAAATCTCTTAAGCTTCTCCATATGCACAACCATATACCAGAAATTGGGATGTTACACAGACATTAAAGCTTTCTTCCAAAACTGTGGTCCGTTCCCGTAGCTGCTACGATGTTTATGCTTCAGATCCTGGAAATTATTGTCAAATTTTCCCTTTCAGTTTCTTCACATCCTCTGATCTTACCTTGTAAAAGATAAGAATCACCTCTGAGCCATAAGAATCACCTCTGAACGTAAAGATTGCCTAGATCCATACATTCTTTGATCTCCTCTGACCACCATTTCGATTCAGTGTACATGTTGGAGAAGATCGTCTGCGCGAGCCCCGGTATGAGTTAGTTTTTAATTGATCCATCTAAAGATATGTCTCTGTATTTCTTTTCTGAAAAATGATTTTATATGTTAAAGAGGAGGTGATTTAATGATTAGCTGGTGATTTCTTTTGTAATCATTTCTTTCTTTTATCCTTAAAAAAATTAAATTTTCTTTTACAGAAATAAATATAGGAACTCTTTTTTTAATTAACTATGATCAACCTTGATTCGCAAGTTTTTCTCCAAACTATACGGCTAAACCAAGCTCTAATTTGATGCTCTTTCAGCCTAACAAAAAACTATTGAAAACCCACTGTGAAAGATGAAAGAAAGTCAGACTCAAATTCATATATAAACGTCTTCTCGATCATCTAATCCATCGTTCATTACCATTCAATTTTTGATTGCTTATGGAACGATCCAGAATAATATAAGATAATAAAGATAATACACAATATATTTTGAGCAACAAGCATTACAAGAAGAAAAACTAAAAACTCCTCTAAAAACAACAGAATAAATCAGCTCCTTTGTTTTTCCCCACAAAGAGTAGAGATTTGCTTCAGCAAATTCTTCTCTTTATTTTTCTTTCTCGAATCATTTCTTCTTCTTCTCTTTCAGAGATTTTTGTTTACACTTTCTTAACCTCCTCAGTGATTGACTTCGAGAAATATTCGTGATAAAAATTGCCAAATAAAATAGAAAACATGCCTCTCGGATACCTGTGTCAACAGTAACAAAGATCAAATGATCAATTAGTTTAGTTTTTTTTGTTAAAAGGGTAAAGTAACAAGTCTTGTCTGACTTAAATAGAGGAAAGGGACAAGATAATAACAAAACCTGAGATTTGCAGGCAAACCCAAATTTGTTTAAATAGAATTTAAAGCTTTCTTCCATCTCGCGGGCTTTCGACTAGGTGTACTACTCAGAGAAGATTGTAAATAGCGATTTTTGACTTCTGGATCCTATCAAAGAGAACATTTAGATCTTCACCTCTCTCATCATCTTCACCTACAAAGATGTTGACTTGGTCTTGTTTTAGGGCTTGCACAAGAATCTCTACAAACCCTTCACGCAGCTCTTCTTCTCGAAAGTTGATGAACACTTGATGTTGCGGTGGGATAGGTCTAATGTCAGAAGATGAGGAATAGGAGAAGTCCATTGAGAGAAGGAGTATTCCATTGAAGAGAGGGAGAAGTCCATCTAAGATTAATTGTGATCTTCGACGAAATTGTAACAATGATGAGAATCAATTTATGTAAGACCCTGTCATTTTAATGGTATCAACGTGTTTTACCAAAAAAATCAATAATCCATCTAATCATACACAAAAGAATATCGAATTGCGTTACAGATTTATTATAGTTAAGTGACTTAAGTTTCTTTTCTCTCCTGAACAATATGCATTATACGAGTTTGTTGAACCAAGAAATTACGTTAGGGTTCCGTAGCCACCAAGTATTTAGATAAAGGGATTCTGAGACTTTTGATATTAGTGAAGTTTAGATCAACGATTGGAGGAAAAGCTAGTCGTCGAATTGAGGAGCTAACTGAAAAAGAGAAGGATTTTTGATGTTATAGCTGCACCTTGAGAAATGATGCCTACGTACCCTTGAGAAGAGATCAAGCCATTCGTATTTCGTAGCGATTTGTGGATATGTCTCGATGTGGCTCTGAATCTGAATCCGAATGTGAATGTGTGTTTCGATGTGTTTCCACATGATCTATGAAGAGAATGACAACTCTTTATTTATAGTGATTTGAAGAGGTTTAAGACTTCCTTTTCCTTCTTCAATTAGGGTTGCCTTTTCGTCCAAATTTTCATTTTTCGAGTTTATTTCATTTTCTGAGCTGATTAAGTCGGTTTAAGTCTTCATGGGCCAATTCGATTAAGCTTTTAAAGAAGTCAGTCTTGATTTGGATCGTGTCTGAGGTAGGGTGCTAAACCTGGTACCAACAGTTAGTCCCCACCCAGATCATTAGAACGAATGTTGAGTTTTGACGAAGTAAGAGAAGATGACATGATGTAAATTGAGATCGACTTCATGTGGGGTTTGAACTTGACGATGCGAGGATGAGCTTGGGCTAAAAGACTTTATGTGAGACGATGCAAGGCTGAGCTCAACTTAAGATAACTGATGCGAGGCAGAGCTTAACTTTAAAAAACCAATTGCAAGGCGGTGCTCGACTTTAGAAAACCGATTACGGGGCGGAGCTTGACTTTATAAAACCAATGCGAGGCAGAGCTTGACTTTAGAAAACCAATGTGAAGCGGAGCTTGACTTTAGAAAATCAATGCGAGGCGAAGCTTGACATTTAAAAACCTCCAGCGAGACGAAGCTCGACTTTAGAAAACTTGATGCGAGGTTAAGGCAATGTAGAGACTTGATGAAACCCCCCGACCCATTTTTTTATTTATTTAATACTAATATTCCCATAAATATTAATAACTCCTAACAGATGAAACAAATAAACAACTCAGTATTAAATATTTATTAAAAACCAATAAATTCACACCAACTAACAACCTAACGGTTTACGGAAACAACCAACAAAATCAGCGATAAATAAATAAATAAAATCCCTCCCGGTATGTCATCTTAACCGTCACCGCAGTTCCACGAGTTTCAGCTAGATTTATCCTTTCCCTTACCTTCGCAATTACGAATAGACGGAGTCAGTATTTAATAAATACTGAGAGGCGATCAACCCGTCTCACAACTATACACACAGGTCAACAAATAGTTTTCTAGCATAATATATATGCTTACAGGATTCGGCAACCAACACAACAACACTTTATCAATTAATTAATTCTCAACAATTAATTAATTAATTTAATTCAACAATCACTCCACATATTTAATTTTAACAGTTTACAGCAATTTATTTCAACATAAATTTATTCTACCAATTTTTGACAATTTAATTCACAGCAATTAATTAATTAATTTAATCCAACACAAAATCAAATCAATAACTCAATAAATAAAAAAATCAACAAAACATCATAGAAAACCCTAGCACAAATATATTATACTAGGAGTAACCGTAAACTCAGATAAGCTACGGTAATACACTCACCTTAGCCTTTACGCGGTCTCTCGACAACACAACCAACCAATCTCCCAAGATTTAGACTTCCTGGAATATCTAGGGTTTCTTAAAGGTCACAACAACACAGCCACAACCCCTATTTCTCACCCTTCAGCCAATCACATCGACGAAACAACATTTTACCTAAATTGAAAAATCTGGAAAATAACAGAAACAATCAGCCCAAAGATTGAGTCACGAATCAAAATCTAACCATCCAATGTTTAAACTCAATCCCTAGATGTCTTGAAGCTAACCTCAAATTTTTGTGATGATCCGACCATAGATGAACTCGCGATATCTCTTTCAATCCAGGTTGGTCCAAATCATGTATGAATTAGAGAACCTCACAAAAATGCAAATAACTTTTAGAATATAAACTCAAATCCAACTCCGCAAATTGGTACATCTAGATCTAAAGCTTAGCTACAACTCCATAAATGGTTGTTACCTTAGGAAATGATCTGCTAGGTCGAACGTGTTTTATATCATGCCCTGTCAGTTCTGTCTGCAACTTCTTCTTGTTCAAGCTCCTTTCTCTCATTCAGCCACACTCAGCATATCTCTTTCTCTCCTTGAAGGTGGCCATGAAAATTATGAGAAAGAACTAGGGTTTCTGAAAATTTTAGTGTTTAAATAGGGTTAAGGTTTCTTCTCCAAAATTTTACTTAAGTCTATCAACTTTTCAATTTTCTTAACTTAACCCCACAAGTTCCTCATCTTCTCATCGACCCCACAACTTTCTGATCTTTTCAAATCAGTGCCTTGATTTTTATGTCATTTAATTAAAAATCTGTAAAACTCAGCTTCTTAATCCAATCTCTTTCAACACCGTCTTCCTATCCTTAGAATATCCAATGTAAATATTCTTACCCACAATATCAGTCCCAACCAACTACAACTTTGGGTAGGTCGATCTAATTAGGATCGATCGTTCCCTGGGCTCAACAAGATCCTGACTATTGCCCCGATCATCAGCTTATTACACTCAATGACTAGCATTTTAGTTTTGCATAATTCCACAACCACATCACGACTCAGCATAATTCAATGTCAACAACACGACCCAATATAGAATACACCACCAACACGACTTAACATAACTACAGCTAACAGCACAGCTTAACCGTAACTACACGGTTAATGACACAACTCCACATAGCCCTCATGGCTAACAGCACAACACAACATAGTTTTTTGGCTATCATAACCTTTTGGCTATCATAACAATACAACACAGCGTAACCTTTTGGTTGTCAGCACAACACAACACAACATAACCTTTTGGCTATCAGCACAACACAGCATAGCTTTTCAGCTATCAGCACAAGACAACACAACCTTTCGGCTATAACTCCACACTGCATTGTCTATACTTAGTTCAAATACTCCTGGAATGCTATACCACAAGCCCCACTTGATTTGAATAAACTATGCCTACCTAGTCTCCGAAACAGCATAGCGCAGTAAGGATAACAAGAATCTCAGAGTCCAGCGTGACCCGATGAGCAGAAACTACGCCTACCGCATCTCCGGAACAGCTCAGCGCAGTAGAAATGATAAAAACCTCGGAGTCCAGCGTGACCCGATCAGCAAGTCTAGCGAGATACTAAGATCTCTAGTGGCTTACTGAGATAACATTAGAAATCATACGGAAACCCGACCGGTAAACACCACCCAGCGATAAGATTCCACAACACGGAACCCCATCAAACAGCATTAGGACGAGTCCTAATCAGCTAAACCAAGTACTAGGATCAATACGACACGATCCTCACTGCCAAACTAAGTATAAACAACTCAACAGCACAACATATTCAATAAAAAACCCCTATTTATTACTGAATAAAAGGTAAAATCGTACATCGTTATAAGTTCAGCAAACCTAAACAAGTTCAACAGCTTAAACAGCAAGAAAATACAACAACTCAGCAAAATAGCACTGGTACTCCAGCTAGGTCTCCAGCTTTCCAAACTACTTGGGAAACTTTCGCTTCATCTTCGCTTTTAGCTCCCAAGTTTCCTCCATTACTCTATTGCAATCCCACAAGATCTTCATCTCTGGAACTTGCTTCCTCCTAATCAGCTTGACTATATGGTCAAGTACCTCCAGAGGCCTTACTTCTACAGCCATACTCGGCAGAAGATCAGATGGAATCTCAGCCATCACCCGATCATCCTTATGCAAGCACTTCTTCAGCTTTGAAACGTGGAACAGCTTCTGAAATGTCTGCATCGCCTCTGGCAAATCCAGCCTATAAGCAACCAACCCAATATGCTCCAACACCCTAATAGGAGCCATATACCGAAGATTCAGCTTAGTCTCGGAAATAGACCTGTTCGGCCTCTCAGAATGGCTATCTTCAGATACACCATATCTCCCACAGCAAACTCCAACTCCTTTCTATGCTTGTTAGCGTAGTTTTCTGCCTATCTTGTACCTCCTTCATGTTCAGCTTAACAACACGAATCTTCTCCATAGTCTCCTGCACAAATTCAGCTCCCAGCAAACTCCTCTCCCCCACTTGAGTCCAGCGCAGCTGTGTCCTGCATGGCCTACCATAGAGAGCCTCAAATGGTACGATACCGATACTAGTCCAATAACTATTAATGTACGCAAACTCTACTAAACTCAAGTGGTCGAACCAATGGCCACCCCAAAGCAGCACACACAAACTCAACAAAACCTCCCAAGAAACTATCATGCTCAACTCTTATTTCCACTCAGGAATGAATAACTCCCCAGAAAGTCACTCAGACTTGACGCTCCGCCTTTCCCAGTTTGGCACGTATCACAGTCTACTGCCTAACTGACATCATCTTCTCCATCCCTACCCATAGATAGTACCTTCTTATAACGTGGTACACCTTGGTATTCATGGACAAAAAGAAATATCTAAAAGTTGTGACTCATCAGACAACAACCACAACCGCATGGCATGACCCATGCTCACAAGGATCTCAGCATCCTTTTCTGAGTCTCTAAATGCATGGATTCCACTTTAAGAGTCAGCAACAAGATTAACCTTCCCAAAATGATATGTTATATCAGATCACAACTAGCCACCAACTCCAACTACCTCAATAGCCTCGAATTCTATGCGGTTTAAGCTTCCAGAACTCATCATGTTCCACAAGCTTTACAGCCTAGATCACTTATGATCTTTTCCTTTTGAGCACTTACAGCACCGCTTGCTTGCACAACGAGCTTACTCCCAGCATCAACTTCGGCTATACTCAATAAAAGATTTGTTCGATTATTGAATAATTTTCCTTCAGGAACTTTTCTTTTCAGGTAACTTTCCTCTTCAAGCAACCTTCCTATTTTTAGGAACTCCTACCATGGTCCACTTAAACATCTAGAGTATTCTCCGCTCTTAAAATACTTAACACCCTTGACAACACTCTCGCTTGATTCTCAAGCTCCCAATCACAACTCCTCTCCAGTGTGATTGATCTAACAGCTACCGCACAAACCTTCCTAGGTCTAATAAGTCATCGCAAGTCTCACTACTTCTAACTTATTTCTTGGACCATGATTCTCGAGCAATAATAGATCATGCTTGATCTAACAACTTAACGACTTAAATTACTCCGTTAGTCTTTAGGGACAAGATAACTTCCCAAAATCCTATATACAACCCACCACAGTGCACTACAACAACTCACTTATTGATCACTGCATTGATCATAACTCTTTTACCCATTCAAGAAAACAACCAGAACTATCCACAGCAAGGTCAATAGCAAGACCTACAGCAAGTCAATAGCAAGACCTACAGCAAGATCAATCAGCAACGATCTACATCTAGATCTACCAACAAGGTCCTACAATACTCCTACATCAAGGCCAATGAGCAAGGATCTACAACACTGCTACGGCAAGATCCACCGGCAAGGATCTACAACACCTCTACAACACTCGATAACTACAGGTTTTCTGAAACCCCCGGAAACACTCCCTAGCAAAGCAGCAACTCCCTATGGCGCATCCGGAGCCGGAATCGGTAACCGCTCCAAAAGTTTGGTTAGCAATCCCCAATTGGTTATGATCTGCCTCCGCTGAGCCACTCTCTGCACTGGCACAGTGTTGCCATCAACAAAAACAGTCCTATCATCACCAATGGGGTGCTCACTCCCACCTTCTCTACTGCCATACTCTAAACCGCACTCACAGTGAGTAATCCCACCTCAACTATGCCAGCTCTACTTACTCTGCCAGCTCTGCCATCATAACCTGTTTTACCAGTTTTGCCACCACACCACCCCTGAGGGGTGTAACAACAACTATCTTTAGATTAACCATCTGTAAATAAGCGCAATACTAATCTTGCCTAAACAAATAATCCTATGGTACATACACCCTGCCATGCAGTAATATGGTTCCATTACTGGAAATCTCATACTCCGACTTCTTTGCTCTAGAAGCCGCAATCAACTCCACATCTAACTCTTGTGCAACCCACAGTCTGCTCAGAATATTGGCCACTTTTTACCCCAGTGGGTCGGACTCCTCGGATACAGTACACTTCTCGGATATAGCACACAACCACAAGGCACTCACCATGCCTACTAGAGTCCATGCCCTAAATGACATCATAAAGCTCTCCTAGACAGACTATCAAATCAGCCGGCATCAATTCTCCACCGGTGAGAATGTTGATGCCCTCAGCACAACCTCGAGTCTCCAATAACGGTCCCCCAGCGACTCTCTCTACTCCCGAATGATCACCAAGTCAAACAACACATGAGACTCGGCCTCTACTACGCTTAAGGTTTCTACGGAAACAATAAGTTAAGACTACAAGACACAACAACTATCTCTGCCTACTCGACCTCCAAGACCGGCTCGGCCACCACGATCTGCTCAGCCACCACGACCCAAAACTCTACCAGGATTCACCATCTTAGCCAAAACCACGCGGTTACTAAATTACCACTAAAAAAATAATAACCAAACACAACAAGGACGTCTTACCGTAGAACTGTTATCGGCCGAAAGATGACATACCCAAACATCCCAAATAATAACAACAAAGCAATGCTGCAAGAAATCTAGCAACCCTAGCATCAAATCCGCTCTGATACCAAGTTGAAACGCCCAGACCCATTTTTTTTTTAATACTAATATTTCCATAAATATTAATAACTCCCAATAGACGAAACAAATAAATAACTCAGCAATAAATATTTATTAAAAACCAATAAATTCACACCAACTAACAACTTAACGGTTTACGGAAACAACCAACAACATCAGCAATAAATAAATAAATAAAACCCCCTCCCGGTATGTCATCTTAACTGTCACCGCTGTTCCACGAGGTTCATCTAACTTTATCCTTTCCCTTACCTGCGCCATTACGAATAGACAGTCAGTATTTAATAAAAACTGAGGAGGCGATCAACCCGTCTTACAGCTATACACACAAGTCAACAAATAGTTTTCTAGCATAATAAATATGCTTACAAGATTTAGCAACCAACACAACAACACTTCATCAATTAATTAATTCTCAACGATTAATTGATTAATTTAATTCAGCAATCACTCCACATATTTAATTTCAACAATTTTCATCGATTTATTTCAACATAAATTTATTCCACTAATTTTCGACAATTTATTCACAACAATTAATTAATTAATTTAATTCAACACAAAATCAAATCAACAACTCAATAAATCAACAAATCAACAAACCATCACAGAAAACCCTAGGACAAATAGATTATACTAGGAATAACGGTAAACTTAGATAAGCTACAGTACTGCACTCACCTTAGCCTTTACGCGGTTTCCTGACAACACAACCAACCAATCTCCCAAGATCTAGACTTCCCGGAACTTCTAAGGTTTCTTAAAGGTCACAACAACACAACCATAACCCCTCTTTCTAACCTTTCAGCAAATCACATCAACGAAACAATATTCTACCTAAATTGGAAAACTCTGGAAAATAACAGAAACAATCAGCCCCAAAGATTGAGTCACGAATCAAAATCAAACCATCCAATTCTAATCTTCACCGCTGAAACGCAACCCCGAGATGTCCTAAAGCTAACCCAAAGTTTCTTGATGATCTGACCATAGATGGACTCGCGATCTCTCTTTGAATCCAGGTTGGTCTAAATCGTGTCTGAAAGAGAGAACCTCAAAAAAACGCGAATAACTTTTGGAATATTAACTCAAATCCAACTCCGCAAATTGGTACATCTGATCTAAGGCTTAGCTACAACTCCATAAATGTTTGTTAGCTTAGGAAATTATCTGCTAGGTCGAACCTCTTTTATATCATGCCCTGTCAGTTCTGCCTGCAACTTCTTCTTGTTCAAGCTCATTTCTCTCATTTAGACACGGATGTTACACTTGATGCGAGGTTAAGGCTATGCAGAGACTTGATGTGAGGTTGAGCTCGGCTTTAAGACTTTCTGCAAGGCTGAGTTAAACTTAAAGACTTCCTACGAGGCTGAGTTCGGCTTAAAGACTTTCTGCAAGGCTGAGCTCGGCTTAAAGACTTCTTGCAAGGTTGATCTCGGCTTTAGGTTTCCTGCGAAGCTGAGCTCGGCTTTAAGCTTCTAGTGAGGCTGAGCTTGACTTTAAGCTTCCTGCGAGGTGGAGCTTGGCTTTAGGCTTCTTGTAAGGCTGACCTCGGCTTTAGGCTTCCTCCGAGGCTGAGCCCAGCTTTAGGCTTCCTGTGACGCTGAGTGTGGCTTTAGGCTTCATGCGAGGCTGAGCTCGGCTTTAGGATTCCTGCAAGGCTGAGCTCGGCGTTAGGCTTCTTACGAGGCTGAGCTCGGCTTTAGGCTTCCTGCGAGGCTGAGCTCGGCTTAGGCTTCCTGCAAGGCTGAGCTCGGCTTAGGCTTCCTGCAAGTCTGAGCTCGCCTTAGGATTCCTATAAGGCTGAGCTCCGTTTTAGGGTTCATGCTAGGCTGAGCTCAGCTTTAGGCAGAGCTTAGCTTTAGGCTTCCTGCGAGGCTGAGCTCGGCTTTAGGCTTCCTGCAAGGCTGAGCTTGGCTTAGGCTTCCTGCAAGGCTGAGGTTGGCTTAGGCTTCCTACAAGGTTGAGCTCGGCTTTAAGCTTCGGACGAGGCTGAGCTCGGCTATAGGCTTCCTGCAAGGCTGAGCTTGGCTTTAGACTTCCTGCGAGGCTGAGATCAACTTAAGGACTTCCCATGAGGATGTGCTCGGTTTTAGGCTTCGTGTGAGGCTGAGATCAACTTAAGGACTTCCCATGAGGATGTGCTCTGTTTTAGGCTTCCGCCAAGGCTGATCTCGGCTTTAGGCTTTGTCCCAAGCTGATCTCGGATTTAGGCTTCCTGCAAGGCTGAGCTCGGCTTTAGGCTTCCTGCGAGGCTGAGCTTGGCTGTAGGCTTCCTGCGAGGCTAAGCTCGGCTTTAGGCTTTCTGCAAGGTTTAGCTGAGCTTTAGGGTTCCTGCGAGGTTGAGCATGGCTTAAGGACTTCCTGCGAGGCTGAGCTCAGCTTTATAGATTTCAGGGAAGATGTGAGGCTTAGATTGGTTTATGTGAAGATACAAGGTATCTTGGCTTGATATCTATTCATTCTAAGGACTTGAGTACAACTTATGATGCGATGATGAGGTCAGCTTATAATGCGAGAATGAGGTCCGATTAGGAAGTGAGGCTTGGCGCAGCTTAAACTACAAGGATTAGATCGACTTACGATGCGAGGTTGAGCTTGGCTTAAACTGCAAGGATTAGATCGGCTTACGATGTGAACCTGGGTTCGACTTAAGTAAATATGAAAAATCTCGTAGTTGACTTACGATGCAAAGCTATGTTCGGCTAAAACTGCAAAGTTGAGGTTGGTAAACAATGATCTAGTGCAGGACATCTCTTGTCTTACCTTAGACAAACTTACCCTTAGTTGTGAGTACATAGCTCAAATGGTGGCGAGATGATTCGGCTTACTTTTCTCACAGTGTTTAAAGGTGCGAGTAGCAACCTTGACCTATACTTTTTCCCCTTTTTGGATGTAAAAGTCAGACTCCGGTTATGCGGATGTCGACTTATTTGTCTAGGGCGACCTCTTAAAAGTCAGGCACAAATTACGCAGATGTTGACTCATTTGTCTTGGGCGACCCCTTGATTTACGGGTTTTAAGCCTTGGCTTTTTTGGTTTTAGCGGTACGAGATTGGGCTCGGTTTACCCGTTTTTCATGCGAGACAGATATTGGCTTTGATAATTAATAGCACAAGATTGGGCTCGGCTTATCCAACCTTCATGCGAGACTAAGCTCAGCTTTGATAATTAACGGTGCAAGACTAGGCTTGGCTTTTCCGATCTTCATGTGAGACTGAGCTCGACTTTGATAATGATAACAAGATATTTCTATCTTATCAGAGTTCAATTGCCTATTGCACGATTAAATCATTGCAGTACAAGAGGTATCGATCCAATCAGGTTAGTGTAAACAATCAGGATGTGACAGATTAACTAAGTCAAGCCAATTAAGAGTTGTTTGATAACCTAACAGTTATAGATTACAAAGAGGAAATAGAAACTAAACAGAATAAAAGATCAGAGCAAAGCAGAAGCAGAATATAAATCAATAAGAAGAAAGGTCTTAAGGATGGGGTTCATGGATCTGTTATTCCTCCTAGTCTCTCCTAGATGTTTAATCAAACTTCACAGAAGTTATCCCTAGATGATGAACATCATAACAAGGTTAATCCACTCTCGTGACAAACACCAACAAGCCTATGCCACTTCCTAATCTTAATACCTATTCAATGAGACAGAGAGCAGGTATCAATGAAACATAGCATAAGCAAGCATTAAGAAACAGTTCATCAATGTCAAAATACAACTAAAACAACCAATCTCTTGGGTTAAAGTCATAAATCTCTGACATTAGTTAATCAAGTATTTCATCAAACACCTTCTCGCTGTGAAATGCCTGAGATCTAATTCGAGGAGGTTAACAAGGAAAAATATTATAAACACTTAATCCAGAAGAGATCTATTCAATTACAAGCTTAAACATCTAAGAAGACCAAGAATCCTACACAGATCTAACCCATCCTTAAGAACCCTAGTTTACTACTCAGAAATCATCCTAAAATGTTCAAACCCAGAAAATGAAATAAAGTGCATAATCATATTCAGGATGATGAGAATAGAAGAATTGTGAAGAAAATAAGTGCAAAATAATAAAGGAAAAGAGTAGATCTAAATTATATAATCTCAGAAGTTTAGAAGGTGGTTACAAGAAAAAGGAAGAAGATAAGATAAAGTTAAAGATGATTAGGGTTTTCTGAAAGGAAGAGTTTTTATACCCTTTACAAAGAAAAACCCTAAAACACAAAAATACTAAACAACTAATTCTGATTAGGTCATGGTAGAGCTCAGTTTGTAGATCGAGTAGTGGACTTCGGGTTGATGAAATCTTCAAAGTTAGGATCTTGGTTTTCAACTCGGTCATGAAGGCGAGTGGTGGACCCGGTCATCAGGTCGAGTCCTCAGACCGAGTGGTGATCCTCCAAAGGCTGCATCTTGGCACAGAAGTCGGCTTCTACCTCGAGTTGTGGACTCTGATTGCTAGATCGAGTGGTCCTCAGTGAGTTCTCCACACCATTCTACCTCAAATTCTAGAAAATCTCCAAAAGCATCCATTTGCCCTGAAAACAACTCCAAAATGCAATATTATGCAAATCTAATGCAAAACGTAACATGAATGCTACATGAGTGAAAAGGACAATAAATGGGGTGGAACAAGTGATGAAACTATATCTAAATGATGAGAAATGCATGCTAAAAGGGGGTAAAATACACAGACATCAGATAACGATGCGAGGTAGAGCCTTGCTTATATTTTTGTTGATTATTTCACTAATGCATCTATGTGCTACACATTTCTTGAAAAGGATCGAACACCTGGCCAGGGTGATGATGTCAAAATGCTAGTTTTGAGCTCAGCTTATAGATGACGAGGGTGAATTATCAAACTGGTGAGATGACAATCTCAAGTGGCATGTGTGGATAGTCAAGCTCGAATAAAGTTATGAGCTGACGAGATTATACAGAACTTCAAGAAATCGGAGCTGATGGGCTCACTCTAGGCCTATGGGGTGGCGAGCTAGTGTCCAGTGTGAAGAATCGACTGAATCAAACTTCGTTCTCGAGATAGAGCATTCTTGAGAATTTCAGCTGAAGCAGGAATTTTAGAACTCATTCTTATGCTAGATTATAAATAAAGAGCTTCTGGTCTTATTTTTTTTTTGGCGACTAAAACTTTGTCCGTTGCTGAGTTGAGAAGTCGCTCTGGCAATGATGGAGCTTAAGGCGTTGTACACATGATCTCTTGATCTCTGTAGAGCTTTGTTTTTAACGAACTCATGCTGAATTGGCGAGCTAATGAGTTTGTCAAGCTCGAGCTTAAGTGAACTTTGATTTAGTTCTAGGTGGAGGACCGATTGGTAAGCTGATGCACAGATTAAGTTATAGAGCTCGGAATAGTTTGACGATAGAGACGAGGTCAGTCTCTATAGAAAGATACGTCTTGTTGCTTTCTGTTGATATGTTTTACGTTTTGTGGTTCCTTGTGGTTCGCTGGAAAACTGGTCCCAAAGTCGGCCAATCTGACAGCGGCGGACTGCATTTTAGGGCTTCGGACAGATTGTACATCTTTCAGGAAAATGGTAATAACTTTCATCAGACAGCTCCGATTGAGGCGAGGTTGGATTTTCTAGAAATATGACTCTCGGGGAAATGCGTAGATAGGTTGATAATCACCTGGGTCGTTGAGCTCCCTCTGGAAATCACTTTGCAAGGAGCCGGATTGTGTCTATGTTTTATTGTTTTGGACAAGGAGTCCATCTGATGCAGAAAAACAGCGATAACTTTGGCAGACAGCTAGGATTGAAGCAAGGTCATTTTCTACGGAATGCTGATTCTTGGGGCCTTCTATGGATAGGTTTTGCTTTACCTAGGTCTTTTCACTCCGTCGAGAAATTACCTCGAAAAGATGCCGATTGGATATGTTTCCTAGGGTTTTAGACAGATTGCGTCTGATGCAGAAAAATAGTGATAACTTTCGGCAGACAGATTGGATCATGGCATGGTTGGGTTTTTTGGAAAGCTACCACTCGGGGCAATACGTAAATTGGCTTATCGTCACATGGGTCATTCTAATCCATCCAAAATTGTCTTCGAAAAGAGGCGGCTTGGGTATGTCGATTGTTATCCGGAATTAGAGGTTGTATTTATGTCGTCGTTGAGTTTTGGGTTTTTGTTGTAAGAATCCGCACACGCGGCGCCAACTGTTAAATCTAGGAATTCTGTTAGGTTTCCATAGCAACAAAGTAACTAAATAAACGGATTCAGAGACTTTTGTTATCATTTTCTTAGCTTAGTTTCACTCTAAGGAATTGTAGTGTAACCTTGGTATCTGTGGATTCGATCCCATTTATACTACTGCAATTGTGTGTGCACTTGCAGTCTTCTGTTCGGGTTAAAACTCTGTAGTAGCAAACAACCAAAGAGTATTAGCTCTTCAAGAGATTTATGGTCTAAGACATTCACGAAGACTCTCCAGCAGTTAACCACCTTTTAAATTCAATATGGCAAGTTTCTCTAGATCTCCAATGACTGGAGGAAGTCCCTTTAGTGTGGTGCTATCTAAATATAAAACTTCCCAGTTTTTGAGATCACCTCAAATTTCTCAAGTTCCAAGCAGTCACTGAGTTTGAGAATTTTTAGAGAGCTCAGTTTCATCACTGGAAGAAATTTGAGGTGCTCACAACCTCTCCTGTTTAGAAAGATGAGACTTTTCATATTTTTCATCTCTTGAGGCAAGTTAACCAACCTTTTGCAACCTTCAAGATTCAATCTTTCAAGATTTGGAGCATTTGACAACCCTGAATGATTTTTCAACTTACGTGAATAGCTGAGATCGACCAACTTTAGTTTTCGAATATCCTGTAAAGTAGATGAAAAAGAAATTAACCCTTAATTTAGTTCTTGTTTCATGTAATTAACTAAGGAAATAAGTGTGGAATATAGTGAGAACTACTTAACACCTTCCCAAAGTTGCCTAATTGAACTGTGAGGCAACTCAAGAATGACAACCTCCATTGCATTAAAATATGATGAAAGTTTCTCTAATGGGAATTTGTGCCAGGGGAGATACCGAACCTTATCGAATTTAATCCAAATAGCTGGAGCTCATGTGGTGAGGTCAGAAAGACAGCGAATTTAATCCATTATTATTTGAACGTTAATGGTGCTGGTCGTTTCCACCCGTTTTTTTTAAGCAAGAAGAAGAATAAGAGGATCTTGTTTCTTGTAAGACAAGTAATCAAACTACTTTATGATCTATTGTCAATAACTAAAACTCTTTTGTAAATAGAAAATTTTCTAAAAATTGTCTTGATATTGCCCTTGTTGTAACTGTGAATACGACGAATGTAATGGAAACAGAGTAAGTGAAACCCATTCAAGAAAACTTGTCAATCACTCAATCAGAATGATCTCTTTCGTAACCGCTTTTAACTATCTCCATGATAAGAGCGATTTACCAAAACCCGTTCTGCAATATGATCCAGAGAAACAAATGAGACCGGCCAGCACAAATATAGTATTTAAGGATATAAGACAATAAATTTAAAGTTCATGTTATTCTAGCTAGTTAGTCCACAACAATAATCACATATATATCAATTGTAAGAATAATCAAGAATTCAATTACTACCCACCCGTATAATTGGACATAACTTATTCCCACACAAGTATCACAACAACTCATTGTGGCATCAATAAAATTAAGAATTAAGAAAGATCATCAGTAGCAGCAAACACGCATTAGAAAATTGAGTCACTAATGATCATTTTACTAATCCTAAAACCTTTCTAGGGATCGTCCATGGTGATTTAGGATTAAGATACCCAAAAGAATAAAATTGGATTTAAGTATTAATCTAGAGTCAAACTAAATATGGATCTTTCACCTAACACTTGTCAACCCTTTTATTCACATATATGGATTATATAAGAACCCTTAGGTTGAAAGAATCCGTTCATGCCTATCATGAAACAATACCTGAGATTTTCTAATGTCTGGGTGATAATCTTTGCAGCTAATCATCACAACTAATAAAAAGCTCCTCCAAGCATCAATCTAACTCTGGGAACTCTTGGAGAAGACCAAACGACAATTTTTGACTCCTAGATCCTCTTGAAGAGGTGCTGAAATTTTCTCGCATTCTGCTCGAAGCTATGTCTAAAGACATTGACCTCTCAGAGTTTAAGCTTTGTAATAGAGCGATGGTTGGTTAGGGCAGCTTGCGGAAGATGTAAGTAAATGATACTGCAACAGACGACAACACAGGAAGTATTTTATTAGATAAACATATATGATTCATAAAACAAACTTACAAGTCGTGGTCCAAACTTACGGCTCCTGATCTTGTTGTTCAGTTATTGCGTTCCAGGTGGCCGGCTGCCTTTTTACTGTTTTGGTTTTCTCTCCATCCATTAAACCATTTGTGGAAGAGTACATAGAAAGAAAGAATAAAAAGTACCGGCATACAGTAACTATAAAACCTCAAGTAATATTGAGGAGCTAAGACAATCAGAAAGCAAAGAACTATAAGTGTGTGGTAACAAAACCTTTCCAAACCATAATCTGTTTTTGAAGAAATTCCATTCTTAATTGCTTCCATCCATTCAGTAAGCCATTCGTGGAAGAAGATATAGAAAAGAAGAATAGCAACTACCGGCCAACAGTAATTATAATACCTCAAGTAATATTGAGGAGCTAAGACCATCATAAAGAAAATTGCCGCAAGTATGAGGACACAAGAACCAGCCCAACCATCATCTGTTTTTGAAGAACTTATATTGTTATTTGCTTCGACAGGTACATTTTCTGGTTCTGCATACACCAAACTTATCCCGCACTTCACCAGTTCTGTTTCACAAGCATCAATCACGTAGAACTCAAGGAAAGCCTTTGTAGGTATAGAGTTACCAGAGTACTCTTCCTCCAAATGTTTTCTGATGCGTGAGCAACTGCCATAGCCAATAAAAACATGGTCTGAGTCGATCCTTTGTGGCTCGGTAATACCCCCAACATCACAATCAAAGCGGACATGAGACCCATCTTTGTTTTCAAAGTTGATTGTGCATTTTATAGAGAAACTGCCAACTGGATCTTGGTTTTCATGGAATGAGGCAACTGCGCAAAGAGCTATGCCGGAAAGGCTATTGTTACACCAATGTGGTTGCAGCCTTAGCTCTAAGACTGATCCAAGTGCTTGGTGGTGGAACCACGAAGGGAATTCAAATCCAGGATAACAAAGGTTGAACAAAGCTCCTGAAAGTAGTCTCTGGAAAAGCAATGCGAAACAACAAGCAGTAAGAGTGGGGAATAAAGAAAAACTTAACATGGAGAAAAAGAGTGAGAGAGGAAATACCCTATCATAACATTCAAGCGCAAGTCGGTGGCATTTCCATTGGGCATACGATGAGATTTCATCCCTTGCATCCTGTCCAAGATTATTGCAATTAGTAAAAAAAAAGCTAGAACGGATTTGCTCAGTCCTCGTGTGAAAGGACAATGGGTCCGCAACTGCTTCCAGTTTCTCACATCCATGTGCGTCAAAGAACTCGAGATTTGGTGGAAGGGTCGGAAGATATATGAGATTTCCGCAGTTCTTAAAGTCAAGCCATTTAAGATGATCAAGTTGACCGATGCTATCTTGCAGACGGATTATTGCATTATTTCTACTAAAGCATAAACGCTGGAGTGAGTCTATCTTTGGCACCTCTTCTATTTTTGTTCCATCAAGCTGTAAGATCTGCAAATATCTCATGTTTTCTATATCCTCAGGAACACTCTGAAGCTTTGAGCAACCAGAGAGTATTAGTTCTTCAAGTGCTTTCTGGTTTCCAAGACATTCAGGAAGACTCTCCAGCATTTCACAGCCTTTCAAATTCAAGAAGGCAAGTCTCTTTAGATCCCCAACAGCTGGAGGAAGTCCTTTTAGTGCAGTGCCATCTAAATATAAACCTTCTAGATTTTCTGAGATCACCTCAAATTCCTGAAGTTCCGAGCAGTCACTGAGTATGAGAAATTTCAAAGAGTTCAGTTTCATCGTGGGAAGAAATCTGAGCCTCTTACAACACCTCATGTTCAGGAAGATGAGTCTCTTCATGTTTTCCATCTCTCGAGGCAAGTTAACTAAGCTTGTGCAACCTTCAAGATTTAATCTTTCAAGATTTTGCGCATTTGACAACCCTAAAAGGTTGTTCAACTTATATGAAAAGCTGAGATCAAGCCACTTCAGTTTTGGGGTATCCTCTAAGAAAAAAGAAAAAGAATTCAACCCCAAATTTAATTCTTGTTTCGTTTAATTAACGGGACTAATAGAGAAAAACTGTGGAATATAATGAGATACACCTTAACACCGTCCCAAAGTTGTTTGATTGAGCTATAAGGCAACTCGAGATTGACAAGCTTCATGGCATTGAAGTCCGATGGAAGTTTCTCCAATGGGAACTTGTGCCAGTAAAGATACCGAACCTTATCCAATGGAAACTGAAGATCCTTAGGAATGCCAATTTTTAAGTCCGCTTTACCTTCCTCAAGGAAGGCAGAACTGTATATTCTGAGATATAAAAGGTTGCACATACTGCAGAAGATGTTAGCATCCAAGCTCATTTCCTCCGAAACTTCCGACATGTCTAGGAAAAAACCTCTGATGGTTTCCATTCCCTATAGCCAAGTTTAAAAAAAACCGTTAGCAAACCACATAAAAAGTTAGCACCAAGCAACTCTGTCACCCCTAAAGCGGAAAATTTAGCACAACTAACACTTGTTAGAGGTTCAAATTATCTTACCATTTTGTTCTTCAGTACACAAATGATATCTTGATAGTTCCACAGACGAAACTTTGTATTTTCAGTCAATGCTTGTGAAGCAAGTTCTTTGGCGAATGTGCACACTATATCATGCATCTCAACTCGACCACCAGAAATATTAACGAGAAATTTATCTTTGAGATCTCTTATTTCATCCCCAACCTCAGTAGACTCAGATTCACATGAATTTACCAAGCATCTTACATAACTTGCATTCTCTGATTTAAAAAAACAGGCAACGTCCAGAAAAGCACCTTTCTGCCTCTCTGTGAGTTCATTGTATCTTCTTCTCAAGACATCTTGAATCGTCTTATTAGAACTTTGTGTCAATGATTCAATTCTCTGTTCCCAATAAGCCTCGTCTTTCCCACGAAGTTCCACACCCAAAGCCTTGAGAGCTAGTGGGTTCCCTTTGGCATAATCCAGAAAGTGCCTGGAGAACTTCACAAAGTTCCCCTTGGCATAATTCGAACCAAAGGCGTGATTAGTAAAGCATTGTAAACTATCTTTACTGCTCAATCTTGGGGTCACATAAGTATCGTGAACCAATTCCTCCTGGCGCAGTGACTCATCGGTCGATGTAATAACAATCTTGCTTCCTTTCTTAATCCAATCGCATTTACCAAGAATTTCTTTGATTTGTCCCTTGGCACCAACATCATCTAGAACAACAAAAACTTCCCTTCTGAGAAGATCAGCCTTCCAAAACTCATGTGGATCCTCTTTAACTCCTATCTTGGGATGAATATCCTTCAACAACTCTTGCAATAATTTCCTCTGCATCCAATCCCATCCGTTTTTATAGGCCATTTCACTGACATTTGGGAAAAAAAAGCTGCTCTTAAACTTAGGTTTCCACTATTCATACAACATTTCCGCAAGAGTGGTTTTACCAATCCCTGGCATCTCAATAACCCCAACTATACGGGTTTCTTCATTATCAAATTGTAACTTCTGTTCTAGTTTCTCTAGGCGTTGTTTGACTCCGTATCTTTCTTTGCTCCCTCCCAAGGTTGAGTTTTGACTTTCCTTGGTCAAAATCTCGGATAGCACTTTCTTCACATGCTCAATGATTAAGTCAACGAACTTGCTCTCATCACTACAAAATCAATGAAAAGTTTAAAAGAAAATTAGTAAATTTCATGATATAAATCGTTTCATCATTAAAAGGAACTGATAAGAATATCAACGATTATTATTTTAATTGTTTTGGCAACAAATCAACGACAGGTTTCTTAAATCTAATATTCTAATGATATATGTAACTAAAATATATATTAAAAGTTTCTTTTTAAAATATCTTCTCTTTTAAAAATATAAACCTAGTGTTTTGAACCCACACTACACATGGGTGTTTTAGTATATTTTTCAGATAAATCATATATGATTTATAATACTTATCAAAATATTTACTTTCTATATATGTGATGATAATAATATATATCTAGTATTTGAAAATAAATTGTTGTTATTTTAATCCCTAAATTTTCAAAGTATAATTAAGTCTAACATTTGAATAAAAATAACATAGTTTGGAAAACTATAGTAATGTAAATCTAGAAAATGAATTGATCATAAATGGTCAATTATTACTATTTGGTATATTTTTATGTTTTTTAATTTTTGGTTAATTATTATACGTTTTTTAATGTATAAGTTTTTAAAGAATAACTCATTTTTTGTAAGATTATATATATATATATATAAAGGGATTATTTAAAGAAATATTGAAAAATAAAAAAACAATCCTTAAAAGTATAAAACAATATCTCTGCTCAATATATATATATATATATATATTCTTTTCCAATTTGAAGCATGATTTTGAGCAGAGATATTGTGTTATACTTTTAAGGATTGTTTTTTGATTTTTTAATATTTCTTTAAACAATCCCTTTCATAAAATTTATTATAGGAATTATGAAACACATATATGATATTTTATGCATTCAATATTTTTAACATGCAATATTTTATTTTTCTTCTTATTTTCTATTTTATAGGATTTTGTTTTATCATTTTTTGGGTTTACTTTATTTTTTTCTTTTTTTTAAAATTCAAAATTTATTTACATATGTTTTTTCATGTCTGTATTTAATTTCTCATCTATTTTTCCAATTTAAATCTAGCTATAGAAGCAAGATTTTCTTCTCAATTATATCGTTAGCTTGGTTCTTAAAGTTTACAAATAAGAAGTACACCAATTTGTTTTTACATTTCTTTATTTTTTAGAAAGTTATCTAATTTCTTGTTTTTTTTTGTTTTTTATTTTTAACTACGAATAGACATATACATAATATATTTTATTATTTCTTTTGCTGGTGATGATCTTTTTCTTAAGCATAATTTATTCCTCTCACATTTTTATGTTTCTCTCTTTTTATTGGTAAATGACCATCGTGATAATATTCCGTTTATACTTCTTTTAATTTTTATTTGTTTTAATATTATTGTCATTTACTTTTTATTTTCCACTTTTTCTAATAAGAATATACATGTACATAAGATATGTTAATATTTCATTTGCTGGTGATGATCTCTTCTTAAGCGATCATATATTCTTCTAATATTTTTGTTTTATTTAATTTTTACAAATCGGTTTAGTTCATTATTCTTTTTTCCAATTTTGATTAACATATAGAATGTTTTAACAAATAAAACAGTTTTCTAATAAGAATACTTTTTATTTTCCACTTTTTCTAATAAGAATATACATGTACATAAGATATGTTAATATTTCATTTGCTGGTGATGATCTCTTCTAAACGATCATATATTCTTCTAATATTTTTGTTTTATTTAATTTTTACAAATCGGTTTAGTTCATTATTCTTTTTTCCAATTTTGATTAACATATAGAATGTTTTAACAAATAAAACAGTTTTCAAAATTTTAATTTATTGACAAAAAAGTTCTTATAATTTGAAATAAAAAAAATTCAATAATCATGATTATACGCTAAAAAAGATTTCAGATTTACAATTTCGTAGAAACTGAATATTGTAAAACACAGTAATATCCTAATAATGTTGATGGTTTATGTTTTTAAAATAATTAAATCAATTTAATTTTTCTGCTAAACCTGCCACTACATGAACTCAATTTATTGTTTGACATGCTAATGACTTTGACTTTCTCTTGCCGGTATGCAAACTCTTCCATGATTTTTCATTACCCTTAGTGTTCTTGGCACTAACTTTGGGAAAAATGTTCAATGGTTCAGAAATTTTAAAGAGTAGTTGCTTTTTATTTTACACACTTTAACATAAAAATTCATGGGCTCTACAACTGTCTAACATCATTCAAAAGAGTTTATTGGCATCATCTATTGCAATAATTTATTTATTTTCTTCCACCTCCAAGATAGCCAAAAGAAGAGCAATTGAATCTGAACATAATGATTCTTGAGATTGTTTAGTTGTTTCTTCTAAACTGTTGAATATGTTAGTAGGATTCATCTATTCAAGTTATTGGAGATGTTGAAAATGAATTTCTCAGATTAGTTTTTTCTATTTCAGGATACAGCTAAATTTCATCGAGAATGCTGAGTATGAGAATTAATTACACTTGCCAAAATCATGTATTCTTAGCCAAAATATTGAATAAAAACTACTAAAACCATAACACATGATTCAAATGGGCATCTTCTTCCTTTCTTGGAAATGATGCTTTTCAATATTCTGTAATCTTAATAAGATTTTGAACCTATAACTATATAAAAGTTTGGTTTTAGTGAAAACTGTCATTCCTTTGACATTAAAATTAATTACGAAAACGTTTTTGGATGTGTCTTTTTCTTCTTCTTTTTTCCTAGGGGTTTTTTCTCCTTCTTCTTCTTCGTCCTTTTTTTCTAAGGTTTTCTCTATGGCTTATTCTTCTCGGTTCTTCTTCTTCAATATTTATATAAACATATGAATTTTAAAATTATTTTTGGATTGGTAGATGTGGCTAAACGTATAAAATGAAATATATTAAAAAATTGTGAGACTAAAATGAATTATTTTATGTATTGATCAATTATTTTTTTGTATTCCAATAACATAAGTTTACATATTTTTTATTTTGATATGTTGTTGTTTTTTCTCCTTTTCTTTATATAGTCTAGGCTTAAGGAAATATCAAAATTTAATTTTACATGATTTAAGGAAATTTTAGTTTTTAATTTAGATGTGGACACCTTAGGAAGCTTATAGCTAGATGTGAGTGAACTTAAAAATGGAATATTAAAAAATTTACTGACTAATATGGATTATTTTATATATGTAATGAACGATTATTTTTTAGCTTATTGTGATTGGATGTTTAAAATTCTATGTGTATTGGTAGATGTGGCTAAACTTAAAAAATGGAATATAAAAAAAATTGTGAGACTAAAATGGATTATTTATGTAATGATCAATTATTTTTTTGTATTCCAATAACAAAATTTACATTATTTTTGTTTCTATATGTTGTTTTTTTACAATGGATATTTTTGTTGAATAATAAAAAATTAAAGCATAATTTTCTTATATACTAAAGTCGTTATTTAAAATAATTTATATTAATTTGTTGCTTATTTTGGTGATGGTTTTCCTTTTATTTTTATTTTTGCAGATATAGATTTTTTTTATTTTTTTTAGTTTTTGGAAGGTTATCGTGAGAATTTATGCTAAACATCGACGTAGACCAATAATATCACTTTTTTAAATCCTATGTGGATACCTTAAAACACTATATAGTACAGATTGTTATCTTTGTATATCGGACTTCAAGCCCATCTTATGGGAAACAGATATCAAAGCTTGTTTCCATTTCTGTATCCTTTCAGGCTCACTCCGATACTTCCTCTCAAGTTTCCTGAATTTGACGACGAAAGTTCCCTCCAGAGTTTTACAGGCGGTGGCGTTTAACCTGTAGAATACAGGAATCACCACGAGTTTGCCTTGCTCCATCAGCTCGTTCATCTTAACAAGCACATCCAAGCACCAGTGTGACTTGGTGTACCTCTCGGAGAAGATCGCCACTGCGACTCTTGACTCCTCGATCCTCCTGAAAAGGTTTTGTAGATCTGTACCCGTCTGCTCAACTCTTCAATAAACACATTGATCTTCCCAAATCTCATGGCCTTCACGAGAAAGCCAACAAAGCTATTTCGCAGTTCATCTTCCTTGCAGTTGATGAACACTTGATACTGCGGCGGACGGCTTCCATCATCGTCGGAGGAGGTGACCGCCATGGAAAAATGGAGTTTACAAGGATCTTTGCTGAATCTGTTTTTTTTTTCTCCTTTTCGTTTATTTTGAAAAGAAAATGTAAAATCAGTATGAATTTTTCATTAACATATATTGGAACAAAAAAGTCATCGATTATAATTTGAATTGGCTTGGTGACGACAAACATCATCCATTTTGGCGTGGTAGTATTATCAAGTATATCTTTGAATGTTTTGGAAAATGCCAATTGAGATAACGAAACTTAACCTGAGATCACCCATTTTTTCTTCTTTATCTTAATTTCATCAACTAGTTCTATTTTCTTGGACCACCGAATTTCTTCGATGACAAAATAATTTCGATCATATTCACTATTCATGGCGTAATATTCAAAAGAGGAATTTACTGAAATAACATCGGCCATTTAGGTGACAACTATTGCACAGAGAATTATCCAAAGGTGATTCCAAGTATACATATATTCTCCAACCACGTCATCCTCTCTTGTAGTTGGTTCGTTGCAATTTGATTCAATATGTTCTTTCCTTTATCCGATTTCGATAAGAGTCAGGTCATTCCAATTAACCTAATACCACCCATTTTTTCTTCTTTATCTTAATTTCATAAAATCGTTCCATTTTCTTGGACCACCCAATTTCTTCGATGACAAAATAATTTAGATCACATTTCACTATTCATGGCGTAATATCCGAAAAAAGTAATTTATTGAAATAACATCGACTATTAATGTAACATTCCGACTCTCATTGTTCCATTTTCTTAACAAACTTGAACCCTCTGGTTGAAAATTAAACTGAAATAGAAATTAGCTCTGTTGAGTTGTTTAGATGACAATTATTGCATAGAGAATAATCCAAATCTGCTTTTCATTTGACAAGAGTCAGGTTATTCCAAGTGTGTTCTCGAACAAGCTCTTCCTCTCTTGCAGGCGATTCGTGGCAATTTAAATTAGTAAAGACTTACCTTTCTCTATTTTTGAACAATTGAAAGAGCTATCGTTTAAAAAGGTGTCTTGTTCTGTAAGAGACAAGTTATTGTCTAACTTAACCAAAAACAGAGTGTCAAAACAGAGTGTCAAAACAGAGGTATCTCTGATCAAGAACAGAGGAAATAAACAAGAAGAAAAAAAACCTGGATTTTGAATACGGCAAACCAAATTTTGTCGGAGTAGACAATATCAAAGCTTTCTTCCAAAACTGTGGTCTGTTGCCATAGCTTTTTACAATGTTTATGCTTCAGATCCCGGGAATTATCGTCAAATTTGTAGGACTGCAAAATCCTGGATTGAACAATCACAAACAAAATCTGATTAAGGAAAGACGGATACGCGGAGGCGAGATATGATCTCTTTCCTTAATTCAATAAATCTCTCGCAGTGTGACGGCTTGATAAGATTCTGAATCCTAGGATACAACCGTGTTGAGACAATAATTGCGAAACTCGATTATAGAATCTGCGAACTAGATCTACGATATATTCTCGAGACTTACTTTTAAGAAAAGAGAAGAAAGAGATTTGTTGGAAGCTTTTTTCGTTATTGGATGATTTGAGAGAATGAGGCGGGATTTTATTTATAGAGAGGAGTTTCTTGATGCCCAAAGATGGGATAAACTTTGCGAGATTTAGCTTGATCCGCAAGAAGAGAATATTAAGTGAATATTCTGCCTTGTTCCGCAAGGATCAGCTTGTAAAAGAATATTCTGTGAATATTCCACCTTGTTCCGCAAGGATAAGGATTCAAAAATATTACGAAAATATTTCTTCTTCTTCTCTTTCAGAGATTTTTGTTAGCACTTTCTTAACCTCCTCAACGATTGACTTTGCGAAATATTTGTGATACAAATTGCCAAATAAAATAGAAAACATGTAAAACAACCTATCCCAAAACCACTAAACCGGGACCGGTTTAATAACACGTAAACCATACAAAATCGGCATTTTAAAATTTCTAACAACTTAACCAATTAATTCATTTAATCCAACATAATATTTAAAAAGGTTTCTAACAACCTAGCGGAAGCAATTCAGCGATAAACACCAATCTGAAATAAAATAAAAATATCTAATATAAATAAAATAAATGGAAACCCTCCCGGTATGTCATCCTGATCCGTCACCGCAGTTCCACGAGCTTCAGCTAACTTTATCCTTTCCCTTACCTGCGCCATTACGAATAGACGCAGTCAATATTTAATAATTACTGAGGAGGCGATAAACCCGTCTACTAGGTCAATTAGGACAAAATTATGAAAATACCCCTTCGACATAATCAAATGTCCGGACTCGACAAACAACACAACAATGATTTAATAAAATTAATTCACCGCAAACTAATGAATTAAATCAATCAACGGCAATTTAAAACAACCAAAAATTGACTAAAACAATTAATTCAACAACAATTCATCGAAAAATTACATAAAATAATCTCATAAATAACGGCAATTACTAGCAATTTTTCGGAATTTATCTCAGCAATAAAAACACCGCGAAAATCACAGAACACAGAAATAAATCCTAACACTGAATTATCTCAGGAAATAATTCTGTAAATCATCCGACCATGGTATTGCACTCACCTTAGCCACTAGTAGCACTTTCCGACACAATTTTTCTGCGACTTCCGGAAACTTTTTCTGCGCTGTCTACACCTTCAAATCCTGAACCCGCAACCTAATAATAATAAAATAATAAAACTTAATATAACTACACAACTTAATAATCACTACACGACAAAAACATGATTCACAAAGTGAATCATCTTCTTCGACAACACTCTGCAACAACACCACCGTTCATGACGTGACCGATCACGACCGATCAACGCCCGCCTCCGACGAACCTCATCGAAACTCAACTACAACAACACCGACCAGCCACCACAACGCCACCGATCAACTATTCCCACCATAACCGCCACTCTCCGTCACATCCTCACCGAACTCAATGACGATCTCAACCCTTACATGTGCCGTTGACACCACGCCATTGCCACTCACGACGATCTCCACAACGCCGACAGCTTCCTAGACGCGATGTGCCCCGTGACTCCACCATACCGCCGATCACGATCTCGACCATCAACGCTATCCACTATTACGCCACCCTCGCGGCTTAACAATGAAGGATCCGACAGTTACGAACTACTAACCAAAGAGAGGACCCTTACCGTGAGAGATGAGAAATGGAGACTTGAGCTTCTCGCCCACGGCAACGACCGAACCGACCAAACCAAACGATCAACACCAAATCACTTAGCTCTTCTCTCCTCCCTCACGCAAAACTCAGCGATCAGTCCTCCAAATTTTACAACTTTACAAATCGGCCCCACAACTTTTGAAATTATCAATTAAACCCGCCAGCCACAAATTGTTTTAAACAATTCAGCCCTTACTTTTAATTTCTCCAACTAAAACCCCAAATATCCAAATTACCGATATTACAACATGCCTCTCTGATACTGTCACAACTGTAACAAAGATCAAATGATCAATTAGTTTAGTTATTTTCTTGTTCTGCAAGTAACAACTCTTTCTTTCTTTTTTAAAAAAAGGGAAGGTAACAAGTCTTGGTCTGACTTAAATAGAGGAAAGGGACAAGATAATAACAAAACCTGAGATTTGCAGGCAACCCAAACTTTGTTTAAATAGAATTTAAAGCTTTCTTCCATCTCATGGGCTTTTCCGAATTTTTGGAATATTTTTTCCTTAGTTTCCGGAAATTGTCGCCAAAATTTCCCCTCAAATGCTTCACATCCTCCATTTTCACGTTAAAGAAAATAGGAATTACATGAAGTTTGCCATGATTCATGCACTCTTCGATACCAGCCAGCTCGTTTAAGCACCATTTCGACTAGGTGTTCTACTCAGAGAAGATTGAAAATATCGATTTTTGACTCCTGGATCCTAGCGAAGAGAACATTTAGATCTTCACCTCCCACCTCATCTTCATCTACAAAGACGTTGACTTGTTCATGTTTTAGGTCTTGCACAAGAATCTCTACAAACCTTTCACACAGCTTTTCTCCTTGAAAGTGGATGAACACTTGATGCTGCGGCGGGATAGGTCTAATGTCGGAAGATGAGGAGTAGGAGAAGTCCATTGAGAAGAAGGAGTAGTCCATTGAGGAGAAGGAGAAGTCCATCTAAGATTAATTGTGATCTTCCACGAAATTGTAAACAATGAAGAGAATCGATTTATGTAAAACCCTATCATTTTAATGGTATGAACGTGTTTTAACAAAAAATTTCAATTAATCCATCTAATCATACATAAAATAATATCGAGATTGCGTTACAGACTTATTATAGTTAAGTGACTTAATTTTCTTTCCCCTCAACAATATGGGATACGAGTTTGTTGAACCTAGGAATTCTGTTAGGGTTCCGTAGCAACAAAGTAATTAAATATAACAGATTCAGAGACTTTTGTTATTAGTGAAGCTTTAGCTCGACGATTGGAGGAAATAGCTAGTCGTCGAATTGACGAGCTAACTAAAAAAAGAGAAGGGTTTTTTATGTTATAGCTGCACTTTGAGAAAGGATGCCTACGTACCCTTGAGAAGGGATCAAGCCATTCGTAGTTCATAGAGATTTATTGATTTGTCACGATGTGGCTCAGAATCTGAATCTGAATGTGAATCTATGTTTCCATGTATTTCAATGTGTTTCCAGATGATATGTGAAAAGGAAGGCAGCTCTTCCTTCTTGAATTAGGGTTGCCTTTTGGTCAATACTATCCTTTTTCGAGTTGATTTTCTTTTCTAAGCTTATTAAGTCGGTTTAAGTCTTCATGAGCCAATTTGATTGGGCTTTGAAAGAAGTCAGTCTTGATTTGGGTCGGGTCTAAGGTAGGATGCTAAACCTGGTACCAACAGTTAGATCGTTAGAACGAATGTTGAGTTTTGACAAAGTAAGAGAAGATGACCTGATGTAAATTGAGATTGACTTCATGTGGGGTTTGAACTTGACGATGCGAGGATGAGCTTGGGTGTAGAGACTTGATGCGAGACGATGCGAGGCTGAGCTTGACTTTTGAAAACCAATGCGAGGCGGAGCCCGACTTTAGAAAACCAATGCGAGGTGGAGCTCGACTTTAGAAAACCAATGCAAGGTGAAGGCGATGTAGAGACTTGATGCGTGGCTGAGCTCGGCTTTAAGACTTACTGTGAGGTTGAGCTAAGCTTATAGACTTCTTGCGAGGCTGAGCTTGGAGTAAAGACTTCCTGTGAGGCTGATCTCGGCTTTAGGCTTCTTGCGAGGCTGAGCTTAGCTTTAGGTTTCCTGCGAGGCTGAGCTTGGCTTTAGGGTTTTTGTGAGGCTAAGCTTGGCTTTAGGCTTCTTGCGAGGCTAAGCTCGGCTTTAGGCTTCTTGCGAGGCTGAGCTCAGCTTTTGACTTACTGTGAGGCTGTGCTCGGCTTTAGACTTCCTGCGAGGCTGAGCTCGGCTTTAGGCTTCTTGCAAGGCTGAGTTCGGCTTTAGGCTTCATGAGAGGCTGAGCTCGGTTTTAGGCTTCCTACGAGGCTGAGCTCAGCTTTATGCTTCTTGTGAGGCTGAGCTCAGCTTCAGGCTTCCTGCGAAGCTGGGTGCGGCTTAAGGAGTTCCTGCGAGGCTGTGCTCGGCTTTAGAGATTTGATCAATTACTCTAGACTAGGTGTGATCTACAGTTTGGCTTACCTTTTTGAAGCAACGATATCCAAGAGATGAAATATTTGATGTCAAAGAGATAAGTGTGATGAGCCGTTGTGAGTTAAGTAGTCTTAATGACCCTTCGAGTTTCTCTTCTAATTGCAAGCGCGGAGCTGAGCTTCTTGAATAATGTAACGACGGATGCAAGCGTAAAGCTCAGCTTATAAAATGACTTGTTTGTATAATTGCAAACATTTGAGCTTAGCTTCGAGACTTTCTTGATGATGCGAGATTGAGAGCGACTAAAGACTTGATAATGCAAGCATAAAGCTGAAATTATGTGAAGATATGAGGCTTAGCTCGGCTTAAGTGAAGATGCCAGGCTTTGCTTGGTTTATGTGAAGATACGAGGCTTATCTCGGCTTGAGATAGATTCATTCTGAGGACTTGATTACGGCTAATGATGCGATGATGAGGTCGGCTTATAATGCGAGAATGATGTCGGCTTACGAAGCAAGGTTGGGCGTAGCTTAAACTGAGGGGATTAGATCAACTTATGATGCAAGGCTGAGCTCAGCTTAAACTGCGAGGATTAGATTCGCTTACGATGTGAAGCTTGGTTTGACTTAAGTAACGATGCGAAATCTCTTGGTCGGCTTATGATGCAAAGCTAGGTTTTGCTTAAAATGCAAAGCTGAGGTTGGTAAACGATGATCTAGTGCAGGACGTCTCTTGTCTTACCTTAGACAAACTTACCCTTAGTTGCGAGTACAGAGCTCGAGTAGTGGCGAGATGACTCGGCTTTTACTTGTCCCTAGTATTTTGAATTGATATATGTGGGACTGGGCCCGACTTTTAGGTTAGAGATGCGAGCTATGAAAGAGTTTGACTTACGCTTTCCCCTTTTGATTTAAAGTCAGACCCCAATTATGCGAATGTCGACTTATTTGTCTCGGGCAACCATTGGAAATTCAGGCCCCCATTATGCGGATGTCAACTTATTTGTCTTGGGCGACTGATATGCTCGAGTTATAAATCCCTAAAGCTACACTGCAAGTGCACAGAATGCAATTGTAGTATATAGGGGTCACATCTACAAAGACTCAAAAATTTCACAATAGAACTTTTAGTTTCGAATTAAGATAAGCAATATGAGAAATAAAGTAAAAGAAAACAATATTGAGATTGATTTGTTATCAACTGGGAAAAATGTCAAATCGAGGGAATTTGTCAGAAAAATCAAGTAATGCAGACCAATTAATCAGTCAATATCAAATTACGAACCAGTTCTATAACTCAAATCACGAAGATAAAATTAACCAACTTTCGTTGGGAGAATTTACTATGTCTAAAACCTAAGACACCAAATTCCTTTGCGAATCCTAACATTCTAAACAAGGATTAAGAACAAGTTTGATTGGTTCACAAATTATCTAATCCAAATTCCTTTGCAATTATCTTATTTGCTCACTCTAGGTTCTTTAAGATTATAAATCACACTGTCTTGCCAATTTAACAACCTATGGTCTAGATTCTAGGTGATCAGATCAGAACTAGCTTTAAGAACAACCTAGGTGAAGAAGTATCAAGTTTTGAATCCTAACAGATCAATCAATCTACAATTCCATGAAAACCCTAATGAGAATCCCTGAACCTAACAAGAGATCTACTCACATATATCAATTGAGAACAAAGACATGATTGCAATAGATATCATATGAAATATAAAGGAGGAATAAAAACAGGGGTTCGAAATCTTCTCCCTAAGTATATGAGTATAGATCAGCCCCAAGCTCTCAATATCTCCCTAAAACTTTCTTGCAAAAGTTAATAGTCTAAACACGATTTGGGGCCTTTTGTCAATACATGAAACTTATGGCCAAAGTTACAAATCTTCAAAAGCGTTGATTTTTGCGTGTGGTGTGAGAATAAGGCTCATGTCGATCAACACACATAGGTGGTGTCGATCGATACAGTGGTCATGAATGGCACCAACTCCAACTTCTCAGCTACAATGCTCCAAAATGCTCCAGAATGTCCAAATGATCCCAAATGTATGTAAACCTATAAAAGACTCTAAAAGGACTCTAAAGACACATAAAAGACTTGATTATGTACATATATCATGGCTTAAATCGCATAAAAACGATGATATATCAACTCCTCTAGACTTAGGTTTTGTTTTCCCTCAAGCAAACATAAAACTAAACCAAAGAAAGAAGTTTGAAAATACAGAAACTCATTTCGTCATAAGAGCACCACACTCACATTCACCATAGTAAGCCATTTGAAATTCTTACCGGACAGGATCCAGACCACGATGTATTTCACTGTAGACATTCGCTGCTTTCCGATTCAACCAAAAACTTTTGAAACATAGTCTGTAAACCTTCATTGCTGGGTCTCATCTTTGATCTCAATGCCAACAACCTTCTAGACTCATTCCATACAATACGATGACAAATCAACCTTACAACAATTGGTAATCTTTCTCTCCCCCAGACTTTATTATTTCATATTTTTTTTTAAACAAAGGTGTAGTCGAATAATGGCATCACGGGAATTTTTCCTAACCTCGCTTCCAACCTTCATGTGATCATCTCTTTCAAAGTAAAATAATGGGGTCATTGAAAATTTTCCTACCCTTTTACTCAAAAGAAAGTCATCTCATCTTTTCTCTATTTTTTTTAGAATAAGGGAGAGGAGTACAATTTCTTTTTACACATTTTGTCTATTGTCGAGTATGAACGAGGAGTCAAGCTCTATGAACATCAGTCACATCGATGAGGTAAAAGAAAAAAATCAGAAATTAGCTCAGCCTTTAGTGGATTTCTGCTGGAAATATGGATGTTTCAAGTCAACTGCACCAAAAACTTGATATGCTCGAGTTTTAAATTCCTAGAGCTACACCGCAAGTGCACATAATGCAAGTGTAGTATATAGGGGTTGAATCCACAGAGACACAGAAATCTTACGATAGATCTTGTAGTCTCGAATTAAGCTAAGCAATATGAGAAAGAAAGTAAAAGCAATGCAAACAATAATGAGATTGGTTTGTTATCAAATGGGAAAAATTTCAAGTCTAGGGAATTTTCCAGGAAATCAACTAATGCAGATCAATTAATCAGTCATGATCAAATTACGAACCAGCTCTAGAACTCAAATCACGAAGATAAAATTAATCAACTTTCCTCTGCGAGAATTTTAACATTCTAAACAAGGAATAAGAAGAAGTTTGATTGGTTCACAAATTATCTAATCCAAATTCCTTTGCAATTATCTAATTTGCTCACTCTAGGTTCTTTCAGATTATAAATCACACCATCTTGCCAATTTAACAACCTATGGTCTAGATTCTTGGTGATCAAGCCATAACTAACCGAGATTGGAAAGAGGCTTGGCCATGTAATGGGCCTTATGGCCAGAGTCACCAAGAGGCACGACCTCGATCACACCCTTTGTGACCGAGGTTGATATGTCGTCACTCTTCGGGTTGTATCTTCCAAACGGCTGAATGGATTGCTTTGATTCTTGTCTGACGTGAATCTTGACGCTTCCAGATTTCCATGGATATAAAGATCTCAGAATTTGTTCGACGGAAATGTCTTCAACTAATCTAAAACTTCTGATGCTCTAAAACTGCCTTAAAACGGGGTTTGCTTGTTTTTAGTCCATTTTCTCTTAAAATGAGTAAAACCTCTTTGACACTAGATATATTCGATAATTGCCTATTTAGCCTTGAAAACCCACCAAACTCTTTATAAAACCATGTGAAAATGATTGTAAAACTAGCTCAAAATACGATGTTATCAACTCCCCCAGACTTAGACTTTTCTTGTCCTCAAGCAAACAAGAAAGTAAAGCCATGGAAAAGAGGTTTTGAAAAATCATGGGTCTCACTTATCTCTTTCTCGTCTCGCACTCCTTGTCCATGTTGCTTTAGAACTTACTTTAGTACTTGCCCATATGAGGCATCAATAATCCTTACTCCAAGTCCACGATCCAAAGGACTTTTGGCCTCACCATTGTCATCTCTTTACATAGATTAATTAAAAATAAAAAGTGTGGTCTTACGAAAGGGAGATCGATCAAGAGGATGTTGACTTTCTTCTAAACAAGACATTCTTCGTATACTTCATTTCCTCTCCCTCTTCTCACTTCTAAGACAACCCATTTTTCCCTACTTTTCTAGGGTTCATTGTATTTTTTCTGCCGGCAGCTTGCTCGTTTGATAAGTCTCCATGAGGTCACGAAAAATGCACGGGTCTACACACAAAATCCCTTTGTCACATCAACTATTTAGTTTCCCTTGGTGACAAGTATCCACGAGACATCGAAAGATGCACGGTTTTACACACAAAATTCCTCGGCCACATCCACTATTTTGTTTTGCTTTCTTGGTCAAAAATTTTTGAGTTACAAAGGGGAAGGAGAGGTGCAGCATACCGGTTAAGAAGTGCAATGTCTTATAAGGCTCGAATACTCATCCAATGAATACCAAACCCCCTGAGTAAGAAATTAAAAGTCAGGTTAGGTTTCAATAAAGTTTAGAGACAACATTGGTTTAACCTATTTTCCAATTTCAAGAGACTTTCAGGAATGTTGAGTCAACCCATAGTGTTTCCGAACTTTGGTTCTACGCCTAAGCTTTGAGTCATAAGAGTGTTAATCCAATTCAGATAATCCATCAAAACAAGTTCATAATTCCCTAACTATTTTAACTCAATAAAACAAAAGAAAAAAATTGAGTCGATAAAAATGGCATAAAATCAGCAAAATTATCAATGTAAGAAGTGGAAAAAGGTCTCAAGTCAACAAAATAGAAAGTAGCTTTAGTAAAGGATGGAACATCCTTCCCTCTAGACTTAAATCACACCGTCCTTGGTGGGAAAATAAGAAAGAGACCCAGATGAAAAATTATAAATAAAGAGTTGAGTTTAAGAAAAATGTCACCTCGAATTAGATTGCTGGCAACTAACCGGTGTTTCTTTCTTTTTGTTGCTTGACATCAAATGAACTCGGTTTAGTTCATTGAATTGTTGTTGATAAATCTCTAATCGCATCCTTCCTGAGACAAAAACCTAAAAACCATTAATAATCTTGGTAAATAAAGAAAATAAAAACAAACCTAAAGATAGAATGGTAGTGGAAGTGCTGGTGAGATGGTGGTGGTGATGTCTCGTTGATGTCGTATCGGCCACGGTCGAGATCCTTGCCGTGGTGACAATTGTTCCATGCTGCGAATTTTGCTAATCCAATCACGTTTTTGTCAAAATCTCTACGATCATCACTCTCGGTATGTCCTCATATCATTAGATATCCAATTATAGATCATTTGACTGAACCAATTTCAATTGTCACACATCTTCGTGAATTCTGTGTTCGCGGAACGGTGCAGATACGATCGAAGAGCAGTTCATTGAACGATCACAGAATGGTTGGAACGGAACAGTCGTGGAAATGGTATGGTCACGGAACTGGTCGTGGTACCGGTCACTGGAGGTTTAACTTGTCTTGAAAACAAGGCTGGCTAGGTGAGGACTTTGAGCATCGGTCATAGTTGGTATGATCGATCTGTTGCCTTCTAGATACATCAGCCAAAGGGTTGGCTGGTCTAGGGGCGGTGTTTGCCACTGGATGCTAGTCTTGTGTCCATAGGGGAGTGATGATACCGCTTGGGAAAGGCATCATGAAGTCAAAGAATGGTGAAATGACCAGAATTCGACTCTCTGCTCTGACCTCGGTACAAGCACTGTGACCTAGGTTGTCCTTCTTCATGACCTGGGTCACGAGCTCTGTGACAGTGGTCATCCTTTCTTTTGACCTTGGTCACGGCCTCTGTGACCTAGGTCAACTCCTCTTCGTCTTTCTTTTCTTTTTCTTCTTTTCTATTTTCTTCTTTAATTTTTATGAAAAACCTGAAACAAAAACATGAAAAAATCAAAAGCAAAAGGAAATTAAAACTAAAATTGAAAAAAAAACTTACAAGTGGGTTACCTCCTACTAAGTGCACTTGTTTAACGTCATTGGCTCAACGGTTGGTTCCCTCCTTATGCGAAGTGAGATGGCTCCTCTGTCCTTTGACGAAGTTTCCTGTTTCTCTCCAGCTCTGGTGGCTTGCTTGTTGGATCATTGTTCCTTCTCCTTGGACTTTGAGATGTTGGTACGAAAGGTACAACTTCGTAGAAGAATTCTCGGTCTATGTTGGTAAAATATATCTTTCTGTTTGGCCAATAAATGATAGCTCCAGTTGTTGCTAGGAAAGCTTCTCCTAAGATGAGTTGCGTAGGCCTCCCTTTCTCGACATTGATCACTTGAAATTCCGTTGGAACATTGCAGTTTCCAATTCTCACATGAATGTCCGAGACCATTCCCTTGGGAGTTGTAGATGAAGAGTTCGCAAGTCCTATGCGAATCTTTGAAGGTTGTAGAGTGCTTAAACCAATCTTCTCTGCAGCTCTCATTGACATAACGTTGATGCATGAACCAGAATCACACAAAACATCCTTGAATTTAACTCTTCGTATAGAACAAGATATAAGGAATCTTCCACGGCTGTCCACTTTGTGTAGTGTTCTCAACGGCCCTGGGTAGTGTAGGGCTTGCTCATAAAGTTCTATTGTCTCTGTCCTTGTCTCAGAACTCTCGAAAAAGAAACGATCAATATGATATACAGAACAAGCTTTTGGAAAAGATGTACCTTGCGGTAGCTTTCCAACGGCTTGGTTGAAGTCTCCGAGTTCTCTTATTCCTATGATTTGAGGATACCATCGATTGCTTAAAAGGCTGAGACCATGTGCGTTACGTTGGAGTCTTGTTCTTCCAAAATGCTCCTCTTCTTCTTCGAAAATCTCACCTTCCTCGAGTTCTCGCAATGGTGTGGAAGGCGATTAGAAAGGTGGTTCCGCGGAAACCGATTTTGAAAATGACTTTGGTGATGGCATGGGACAGGTCTCCAATCTGCATAGACGTGGTGAGGTGCTGGAGGTTGTTTGAAGTTGGCTTGGTGGATAAATTCTCCTTGGTTCTGAAATTGATGAAACTTGTGGTTTTCGAGAATGTTTTCATAAGGGATCCGAGTAGTCATATAGCAATGGACCTTTTCTAGGTCTTCTTCCTCATTTTCTCCAGTTGGTAGATCATTGAACTCAGCATTCTCTCTTGTCATTTTCTCCAATGGCTTGTTCTTCAAAGTAAGCTTCTTCTTCATCAGTTTGATAGTCTTTATGGTGAGTACACTCCAATGATTCGGTTGGAGCAATGAGCTTCTCTCCTAGAGCTCTTTCTTCTTCTTCTTGGTCATAAGCTAGGTAAGCTTGATCATCCTTCCATTTGGCATAGTCATTAGGATCATTGAATCCATGTTGCAAAGCTTCAATCTTCCATTCAACTTGATCTTCTACTTGGTTGATGGTGTACACCATGTTGTGAAAATTTGATCCGTGCTTCTTGATATCTCTTCCATGATAGTACAGCTGGTCCTCGACCTCCTTAACTTGGCCTTCCACATGCTCAATCTGGCAAGCAATGGTAGATAGCTTCAAGTAGAAATCTGTCTTCATCTTTGAAAGCTTAGCATCAATTTCTTCATGACATTTCTGCTGCTGCATGGCAAGTTGTTGTAGAGATTTCACCATCTTCTCATAAAAAGCATCTAAGTGTGGTGCTTCATAGTCTTCATTTGCATCAATTTCATAACTTCCCATGAATCAAAATCTTGATTCATAGCATAACAGAATCTGTCTGCACATGGTGTAAGTGAATGAGTGGCTCCATTGCGATGAGTGATCGTGTGCGAGGTGTGTGTCTATGGGTAGTCAAGTTTTCCTCAAACAACATAATGATAAAGCTGCAAGTGCACAGCCAAATCAATGATAGTACTTAAGGTTATCAATCCCATAGAGAGAGAAGTTGTATTGCAAATCTAGAGAAACAAGTAAGGCTAGAACTAAAATATAAAGGTAGGGGTTTTATTGTGTCACGCAACAAGTAAACTAAATTGCAAGAAAAAACGAATGTAAAGCAAGAAAAGAAAGTCATTGGGCATTCAAGGGATCTCAGGGGTTCGATGATCAATTCATTCAAAATAAATTAATGTAAATGCATGTCTCCTTCTAAGTCTTAGACTATGAAACACGAAAGATCCATAAACCTATAATTCATAGAGAAAACCGGCTGAGATCAATATGTTCTGGTACTCAACTTACGCAGACAACAACAAATATATCACAGCATTACTATCAAGTTCAATTATAATCAATAAAACTCCGTAACTAAGCGGTATGTGCTTGTTATGACTCGATACTCATCCAAACTAGGTTCTAGCAACCTAAGCAAGCGGATAGCAAAACTGATGCGATCATGGATAGCACCAAGGAGACTTCACTTGTAGCTGAGCTTGAACCGGAGCTTGAATCAGAGCTTAAGGAGGACATAGCTGTACCAGCTGGACCTATAACTCGGGCAAGAGCTGAGAAAATCAAGAAGGGAATCAATGAACTACTCAGCAGGAAAACCACTCAACATGAAGAACGTCTCGCCACTACATTGATGTTGCTACAAGCAAGTACAGATTTTTAAGTGGGCTTTTGAGACCAATTTTTGTACTCTTTTTCTTTATCCTTGGTTTTATTCCAATGGGTTTTGCAGGAAAGATTTTAATGAGGCAAACTTGGTTCTCTAAGTTTATAGTCCATTTCAGAAGCTGATACAAGTCCACAAGGCCCAGAAAAATCATGCATTCGTGGATTGAAGGGGAAGAGACGAGATCATGAAGCTGAGGAGACCATTTTACTTCTTTTATTTTCTTTTGATTCCAAGACAATTTATTGTTGCTTGGTGTAGTTCTGAAGTTTTCTTTCCTATAAATTGCGTGTAATCCTTTGGAGAATAATCAACCTTCTTTTTTTATAAAAAACTTTGAGAGTGATTCTCTTCAGTTCTTTAGAACTATCCGATTGCTTGGTGTGTAATATCCAACAATCAAAGCTTGTCTCGTCTAGGTGTGTCATATCCTAGGAGACATTGAGGTATATCAAGAGCCTTTACGCATCTCCTGTGCTACCATTCAATCCATCCTCTGTCCAACTATCCTTTTCATTTCGTTTTACCCCTCCAAAGTGTCGAATCCTTGGGAGGATCATATCATTTGGTATCGGAGCACGTTTTCGAGGTGGTATTTATTTTCTATCATCTTCTCGCCTTACCACCATCCTTTATCTTTTTTCTATCTTTTTTTTTTTTTTTTTATTTTTTTTAAAGAAAAAAAAAATTTTTTTCTTTTACTTTCTTATCATCCTGATCTTGTCTCATCGCCTTCTTTTGATCGAAATTCATCTGTGTCTATTTCTATTCTGTTTGATCGTAATTTTTCCTTTATCTAAAACATCTTTGTTCGATCGTGAGCTGATCTGTTCTAAAAAAACCCTAAAACCTGATCAGTTCCAACTCGACTTAGGAAACACGAAATCTTGTCTTTCTATCTAAAATCATTTGTTCTGCTTGGTTGTTTGGATTTCCATCGAGTTTGATTGATTAGTTTGATAAGAACCGATTGAGATTTCACTACTGGGAGATCATTGATGAGAGATTGAGTGAAACACTTGAGTGAAACACTTGGGAGAAACACTTGAGAGAAACACTTGAAAGAAACGAATTATGTGAATTTTAATACTAACCATTTTTGTTATGCAGGGAAAAATAAATGGCGAGTCAAGGAGATAATTCTGATAATGCCAACAGAAATCGTGCTTCTAGAATTCCTAATCTAGAATTGCAAGCCATCATGGGAGAAATGAGGCGCATGCTGAGGACAGAACTAGGTGCAGTTCATGAGAGGATTGATAAAATTCAAGAATCTGTCCAAGGGCAATCAGAAGTACCACCACCATTGATACAGCCGGGAACTGTTTTTAGGAGAAGGAGAGAGAAACTTAGGCAAGAAAGAGTTGAGGAGGAAGATGATTATTACAGTGGAGGAAGTCGAATCTCTAATAGGACTCATCGGAGACCTAGACGTGTCTGAGAAGCAAAATACCGAAATGAAGGCAATATCAATGGTCTGAAGTTGAAAATACCATCATTTTATGGGAAGAGTGATCCGGATGCTTATCTAGAGTGAGAGAAAAAGATAGAGCTGGTGTTTGATTGTCAAACAAATTCGGAGTATAAGAAGGTCCAACTTGCCGCAACTGAGTTCTATGGCTATGCCATCAACTGGTGGGATCAAGTTGTGACAAGTAGGAGACGCAACCATGAACCGCATGTGGATACTTGGGAAGAGATGGAGAATCTGATGAGAAAGAGGTTTGTTCCGAGTCATTACCACCGAGAGTTGCATCAAAAGCTTAGGAGAGTAAGCCAAGGAAGTAGAAGTGTGAATGAATATTTCCAAGAAATGGAGTCCCTTATGATCAAGGCTGACATAGAAGAGGATTCTGAAGCAACAATGGCTAGGTTCCTTAGTGGTTTGTCCCATGACATTCAAGACAGAATGGAGCTACAAACATATGAAGGTTTGGAGGAAATGCTTCATAAGGCTGTTCTAGTGGAACAACAAATCAAGAGGAGGGGTAACTATAAAACGTCATATGGGGCTGGAGCATCTCATGCTAGGATCAGTTATCATAGGGAGGACAAAACTATTGTGAACCCAAAGGCCGAGTCAAGACCATCCACCACCAATCCGAACACCAAAGGTAAAGCCGAGGCAGCCCCTTCTAAAACTAGAGAAGTTTGATGTTTTAAGTGTCAAGGGCGAGGGCACTACACCAATGAATGTATTAACAAGAAAATTATGATTCTCTTGGAGAATGGTGAGATTGAGACAGAGGAAGAGGTGGAGAATGATGCAGCCTCGGAAGAAGAAGAACAAGTGGAATTACTAGCTGTGGGAGAGCTTTTGGTAATAAGGAGATCAATGAGTGTTCAAACTAAGGTAAATGAACACGATCAAAGAGAAAATTTGTTTTATACCAGATGCATGGTGGAAGGAAAGGATTGAAAGTCATTCAGCATCCGAAGCCTTATAAGCTTCAATGGCTAAATGATGCTGGTGAGATGGCGGTGAACAGCTAAGTTTTGGTTCCCATAACCATAGGCAAATATGAGGACGAAATTTTGTGTGATATTTTACCTATGGAGGCTGGCCACATCTTGCTTGGAAGACCATAGCAGTTTGATAGAAGGGTCTTGCATGATGGTTTCACAAATAGGTATTCTTTTGAGTACAATGGCCGGAGTCCTTTCCCTCTACCACCACACGAATTTTACCAAGACCAGATCCAGCTGAAATAACAAGGAAAAATAACTATGAGTCACCCCCTAAACACTTCACCACAAAAAGAAAAAGAGAGTTTGAAAAAAACAAAGAAAAATGCCTATGAGAGTAAACCCGTGAGGCATTCAAACTTCTTTGCGAGATCTAATGTGGTTAAGAGAGCTATTTTCTTTAAACAACCCATTATTCTGTTTGTTTACAAAGAAGCACTTATGAATCATACTAACCTCTCACCGGATTTGAAGATCTCTTTTCGGAGGAGAGCCCCAAGGGAATACCACCTATCCGTGGGATGGAGCACCAAATAGATTTTGTGCTGGGAGCTTCACTTCCCAACAAGCCAGGTTATAGAACCAGCCCGGTTGAGACCAAGAAGTTGGAAAAACAGGTGAGCGAACTCATGGACAAAGGTTACATCCTAGAAAGCATGAGCCCTTGTGATGTGTCGAATCTACTTGTACCAAAGAAGGATGAAACTTGGAGAATTTGCATTGACTGTCGAGCCATCAACAACATCACAGCTTCGCCATCCTATTCCTTGTTTAGACGATATGCAAGATGAACTGTATGGCTCTAGTATTTTTTCTAAAATTGATCTTAAAAGTGGATATCACCAAATTCGCATGAAAGAGGGTGATGAGTGGAAAACTGCTTTTAAAACAAAACATGGATGATATGAGTAGTTAATAATGCCTTTTGGATTAACTAATGTACCCAGCACTTTCATGAGATTAATGAACTATGTTTTAAGAACTTTCATTGGAGTTTTTGTTGTTGTCTACTTTGATGACATTCTGGTTTATAGCAAAAACTTAGACGATCATGTTGAGATTTGAAATCTGTTTTAGAAGTTCTAAGGACAGAAAAGTTGTTTGCTAACCTAAAGAAGTATACCTTTTTGCACGGATAATCTTGTGTTTCTAGGATTTGTTGTGAGTGCACAGGGCATACAGGTTGATTAAGAGAAAGTGAGAGCTATCCGTGAATGGCCAAGTCCAAGTACCATGAGCGAAGTGAGAAGTTTTCATGGACATGCCGGATTCGATAGAAGATTTGTGAAAGAGTTTAGCACCAGAGCCGCTCCACTCACTGAAGTGATCAAGAAGAGTGTGGGATTCAAATGGGAAGAAGCACAAGAAAGAGCATTCCAAACCTTGAAGGAGAAACTTACCAATGCATCACTTTTGTGTTTACCAGATTTTATGAAAACTTTTGAAATTGAATGTGATGCATCTGGTGTAGGTATTGGCGCAGTCTTGATGCAAGAGAAGAAACCCATTGCCTTTTTCAGTGAGAAGCTCGGAGGAGCCACTTTGAACTATCCGACCTACGACAAAGAATTGTATGCTTTGGTCCGGGCTTTGCAAACATGGTAGCACTACCTATGGCCAAAGGAGTTTGTCATCTATACTGATCATGAGTCCTTAAAGCATTTGAAAGGTCAGAAAAAGCTTAACAAACGACATGCTAGGTGGATAGAGTTCATTGAAACATTTCCGTATGTAATCAAGTACAAAAAAGGTAAAGAAAGTATTGTTGCCGATGCCTTATCTCGGAGGTATGTCTTGACTACTTTGGATGCTAAGTTGTTAGGTTTTGAGCAACTAAAAGGTTTATACGAGACTGATTCTGAATTTCAAGAAATTTACAAATCTTGTGATAAATTTGCTTTTGGAAAATATTTTAGGCATGAAGGATTTCTGTTCTTTGAAAATCGTTTGTGTGTGCCTAACTGTTCTTTGAAAGAATTACTTGTCAGAGAAGCTCATGGAGGAGGATTAATGGGACATTTTGGAGTTACCAAAACCCTAAGTGTCATGCGGGATCATTTCTATTGGCCGCATATGAAAAAAGATGTGGAGAGGATTTGCGGTAGATGCGTCATTTGCAAGCAAGCAAAATCTAAAGTGCAACCCCAAGGTTTGTATACTCCTTTACCCATTCCTACTGAGCCTTGGACTGACATTTCTATGGATTTTGTGCTTGGTTTGCCTAGAACTAGAAAAAAGGAAAGACTCTATCTTCATTGTTGTAGATAGATTTTCTAAAATGGTACATTTTATTCCTTATCACAAAACTAGCGATGCATCACTTGTTGCTGAATTGTTCTTTAGAGATATTGTTCGTAAGCAGATCCATGAGAAAGCTAGGAAGAACATCGAAGAAAAGATTAAGCAGTATGAAAGAAAAGAAAACAAAGGCCGACGCAAGACAGTTTTTGATGTTGGAGAACTCGTGTGGATTTACTTGAAAAAAGAAAGATTTCCAACAGAGCGGGAATCAAAACTCATGCCAAGAGTAGATGGTCCATTCAAGATAGTCAAGCGAATTAATGACAATGCTTACCAACTTGATCTTCAAGGTAAGTACAATGTTAGTTCAAGCTTTAACATTTTTGACTTGATTCCTTTTGTGGCAGATGAATCAGATTTGAGGTCAAATACTTTTCAAGAAGAGGGGGATGATGCAATCATGGATAGCACCAAGGAGACTTCACTTGTAGCTGAGCTTGAACCGGAGCTTGAACCAGAGCTTAAGGAGGACATAGCTGTACCCGCTGGACCTATAACTTGGGAAACAGCTGAGAAAATCAAGAAGGGCAAGCCGCCCTCTGACCTGGCACACTCGCTCTGGGACTTTCTAGACTTATCAGATCTCCTATTCCCCTTTGTTTTTGTTTCTATCGCTTATTCTCAATCTTGCTACCTCCATCATCACACTCTCATCATCAATTATTCTTGCTTGTACGATCTGGAGAGGATCACCTACCACTTTGTTTTGAGAAAAATTTTGAACCTTATTCTATTTTTAATATCATTATGAATTTTTTTTCATCCATTGTTGTGTTTTATTCCTCCATATCTGAGTAGTCTTTCAGCTAGATTAAGGTTTTCAGTGGGATTCATGAGTTGATAAATTGAGCACAAAAAGGATCTATATATTTATTGTCTTCGCCACTTGCTGATCTTAATGCCTAGATTAAACATATCACTTTGTCTATGAGTTTAGGTTAATCTATTCATCAAAACGGTTTTAGGTTGCTAGAAGAAACATTGGTAAGCAATCAGTCCCAAGCCAACGACAATTGATGCTACGGCTGATTGTGAACATATTAAACTCATTCGCTAATGCTTGTCTACATCTCTAGGTCCAAACAATAGTTTAAATATTTAGGTTGCTAGATAAAGTTGTCGACGCCATGACAGTGGGTTGGTCTTTATTTTATGTTTGAGTTCTGGACTTGTGCTAAATTATATGCTGAATAGTTGCTCAATTTTTATCTCTGAATAACCGGCGAAATACCTTAGTCTAGTGCCTTGTTTTATTGATTTTACATAGCTTTAAATATTTGTTACTTGTTACGAAAACCAACCATCAAACTTATTGTCTTAGCTTTATTTTTAAATCTCTTAGAATCATAGTGTAACCTTGGTCTATGTGGATTCGATCCCATCTATACTACTGTGATTGTCTGTGTACTTGCAGTCTTTATTTGGGTTAAAAACATTGTGTATCAAGTTTTTGGCGCCGTTAACGGGGACCAATAGAGTTTTAGGTTACTTGCGGACAAGGCCTCACGATGGTTAAAGTCACCACAACCGGGTTCATTGAAGACATGGGCTGAATGTAGAGCACATTTTTGGATCATTTCTACACTAAGTCGAAGACCGCATCTTTGAGGAACAAGATATCCTCATTTCAACAGCATTCCGGGGAAGCTTTTTGTAAAGCTTGGGAAAGGCTAAAGGAATATTGTAGAGAGTATCCTTACTACGGGTTCAAAGATGAGCAGATTTTGGGTATTTTCTATGATGGTGCTGAGTGGGATTACAGAAATACGCTGAATGCGGCTAGTAATGGCGATTTTATGACTAAGGCTAAGGAAGGCGCCTTTGATCTGATTGAGAACTTAGCTTCAAGTTCCAACAACAAGTCTCCTGAGTATGATAGGTCCAGGAAAGTCAACAGCATGGAAACACAAAAGATTGATGAGTTGACGGCAAAAGTGAACCAACTCCTTAGAGGAAGCCAAAAATCAGTTCATTTTATGGATGAGAATGGGAGCCCACCTATCTCCCAAGATTTTGAAGAGAATGATGATGCTGGTTTGCAAGAGGTTAATTATGTGAGTGGACAAAGGTATGTTCAGAACCGTGGTTTTAACTCAAACTATAGGAGCCACCCGAATCTTTCTTACCAAAACACCAACGTCGAGAACCCACAAGACCAGATTTCCCCGCAACAAGGAGGAGGTATGAGTCAGTTGCCACAGAACTAAAACCAGAACAGATTCGAAGGAGGAACTCAAAGAAAACACCACTTCGCAACCGCTCAACAGTCCAATTCTGCGCTAGACTCTCAAGATGAGCTGAAAAATCATATGCAGCAACTCCTGGTTAATCAGAAAAAGGCTGCAACTGAGATCAATGCCAAGTTTGATCACATGTATAATGATATGAATGTGAAGTATGAAGCCGTTACCGCTCATGTGAAGAAGCTTGACACATAAGTTGCCTAAACTGCTGAGGCAATTAAGCGACCCTGTGGGACTCTTCCAGGGAAAAGGGAGATGAATCCTAGGAATGAGTATGTCAATGTAGTGGAGCTGAGAATTGGGAGAGTGTTAGCACCGCCAACTAGCCCTAAACCCATTGGAAAGGGTAAGGAGCGTGCTACGGAGCACCAGACCCAAGGAAACGTTCTCACCACAAAAAAAGGAATGATGGAGCATGGCTCTCCATCAGGAACACCAGTTGAGATTGTTCCAGGTGAATCACGAACCGAAACTACTGAGCACTCAGACCTTTCTCGAGAGCACATGCTCCAACAGGATGCTCCAGCTAATTCTGCAGAAACTCCTCCAACGAAGATTTATACACCTAGGGTTCCCTACCCAGTTCCTCCTAAGAAAACTCGCAAGGATTTAGAGGATGCAAAGTGTTGGGAAATGCTGAGGGACTTGATGGTAAAACTCCCTTTGGGGGATGCTGTGCAGATGGTGCTAGTCTAAAAAGGTACATGAAAGAACTGGTGGCTGGTAAGGTTGTAGAGGAAGAAAAAGTGATGATGATTACGAAGGAATGCAGTGCCATACTTCAGAATAATGTTTTAACAAAAAAAGGGCGATCCTGGGAGGTTCGTGATCTCAGTAAAGATCGGGCTAATGACCTTTTCTTGCTCTCTTTGTGACTTGGGTTCGAGCGTAAATCTGATGCCATACTCTGTGGCAAAGTGCCTGGGGTTCACAAAGTTCAAACCTACCAAGATCTCGTTGGTATTTGCGCATAGGTCGACCAAGAAACTGGTTGGGATAATTGAAGAGTTGCATGTTCGAATAGGGGATACAGTCATCCCTGCATATTTTGAGGTTCTGGAACTAGATGAAAAACCAAAGGACCCTCTGATCTTGGGCTGCGCATTCTTATGCACAGCACATTCAATTATAGATGTCAAAGAAGGAATCGTCGATCTCCGGTTGGAAGACATGGTTGTAAGGTTCGAGATGAACAAGCTTCTCAAGAAACCAGTGATAGATGGACAAACATTCATTGTTCAAGACGGCTCAGAGATAGCAGGGGAGTTAGCTGAGGACATATTGGTGAATGACCCATTGGAAGTCGGTTTAACTAAGGTTAAGGGTGAACATGGTTTTCTGAGTGAGGACACCAAGGGTTTGCGAAAATGTTGGATTCAAGTCTCAGAGTGGAGAAGATGGTTGCATATATGAGTTTAGAAAGGGATAAAAAGTCGATGGAAAAAGATAGGGATGGAGCACCTACTCCAACACCGGGAGCACCTGCTCCAGATAATTCGATTAGTGTTCTTGGAGCTCCAAAACTCGAGTTAAAGACCCTCCCAACTGGGCTCAGGTATGCATTTCTTGGTCCTTACTCTACGTACCCTGTGATAATAAATGCGGATTTAAATAATGTTTAGATTACCTTGCTTTTGTGTGAACTGAGAAAGTATAGGAAAGCTTTAGGGTACTCACTAGATGATATCACTGGTATTTCTCCAGACTTATGCATGCATAGAATACATCTACAAGATAAGTCAATGACTTCTGTCGAACATCAGAGACGGTTAAACACAAATCTAAAAGATGTCTTTAAGAAAGAGATAATGAAACTTCTAGAAGCTGGTGTAATCTATGCTATTTCTGACAGCAAATAGGTCAGTGCTGTGCTTGTAGTACCTAAGAAGGGAGGCATCACGGTGATAAAAAATGAGAGGAATGAACTAATACCAACTCGAACAGTAACCGGACATAGGATGTGCATAGATTATCGGAAATTGACTGCTGCAACTCGCAAAGATCATTTTTTGCTTCATTTCATTAATCAGCCGCTGGAACGTTTGGCAAATCATCCTTATTACTGTTTCTTAGATAGTTATTCAGGTTTCTTCCAGATCCCCATCCATCCGGACAACCAAGAGAAGACAACGTTCACTTGTCCTTATTGCTCTTTCACGTACCGCAGAATGCCGCTCGGTTTGTGTTATGCCCCAACAACTTTCCAACGTTGCATGATGTCCATTTTTATTGAAATTATTGAGGATATTATGGAAGTTTTTATGTATGATTTTTCTGTGTATAGGAGTTCTTTCTCTGTTTGTTTGTCAAATTTGTGCAAGGTTTTGCAAAGGTGTGAGGAGAAACACCTTGTTCTGAATTGGGAGAAGTGTCACTTCATGGTGCGAGATGGAATAGTGGTAGGGCACAAAATATCAGAAAGAGGTATTGAAGTGGACAAGGGAAAAATCGAAGTGATGATGAGTTTGCAACCGCCTAATTCGGTAAAAGGGATCCGCAGTTTTTCGGGGCATGCTGGGTTTTACCGCCGGTTTATCAAGAATTTTTTTAAGATTGCTAGACCTCTCACGAGACTGCTGTGTAAAGAAGTGAAGTCTGAGTTTGACAGTACCTGTTTGGAAGCCTTTCACACTATAAAGGGAGCTTTGGTTAGTTCTCTTATTATTCAGCCGCTAGATTGGGACCTACCTTTTGAGGTCATGACAGATGTTAGCGACTTTGCTGTAGGGACAGTGTTAGTTCAGAGGAAAGACAAGAAGTTTCATGTTGTTTACTACGCAAGTCGGACTATGGATGATGCTCAGTGTAAATATGCCACGACTGAGATGGAGCTGTTAGCAATTGTATTCGCATTCGAGAAGTTTCGATCATACCTTGTAGGATCGAAAGTGATCGTTAATACTGATCATGCTGCTTTGAAATACTTGCTAACGAAGAAGGATGCCAAGCCTAGACTCTTAAGATGAATTCTTTTGTTGCAAGAATTTCATTTTGATATTAAAGATAAGAAGGGAACTGAAACGGTGTTACATATTTTTTCTAAATTTGCTTTTATACTAATTTTTATTCCTAGTTTTCAATGAAAAAAAAACAGGAAAAATTAGCGGTCACCCCGCAACAGTTCAAGAGCACCTGCTCTGCCAGGGTGCTCCGCATGCAAAAAACGGAACAGAAGCTGAGCCGTACATTGGAGAAGGTGGATCTGCCACCTTAAGTGACCCTCTTCAAGCCTAGATAGCTAACCATGTCGAGCTAAAGACTTAAACAAAGCGCTTGGTGGGAGGCAATCCACCGGTAAGATTCGGTACATATTTTTTTAAATTTGCTTTTATACTAATTTTTATTCCTAGTTTTCATTGAAAAAAAAAACAGGAAAAATTAGCGGTCACCCCGCAACAGTTTGAGAGCACCTGCTCCGCCAGGGTGCTCCGCATGCAAGAACCGGAACAGAAGCTGAAATCCAATTTTTGAGCGAAATAAGCAGTCCCACAAGACCAAACCAATAATGAATACCTAATTTGGGAAAACCGGTCACCCCTCCCCCTATTTAAACTAACCATCTACCTTTTTCTTCTCTTTTCTAGACAAATCTCGCCGTGCCACTTCTAAGCTCTTTCTCGCCGACAATCGCCGCTTCTTCTCACTGCCAATCGCCGCTTCTTTGCTCGCCTAGAAATCACCAAAGCCTCCTTGCTCACCACCATCCCTCCAAGACAAAGATTTCTCGAGCGGGAAAGGCAAGGCGTAAGCCGGATCTTCCGCCGCTTCCGCCGCCGACCCAACACGAACCCCTTGCCCGATGATAGCCTACCTCCACAATCAACCACCCAATGGGACCAAAAAGCTTCATTCTACTACAACCAATTATTCAAGGTGAAAATAGAACCGACAAGGTTTATGTGCATCAACACTCTTCAATCGTTGGGCATCTATGAATATGTCCAATAATCTTCTACCACGCGCAGTGTACGACTTTCGCTTTGGAAGAGGACGTTTTATTCCCGGATATCACTCGGCAGTGCCTAGCCACCGCACGCCTCACCTACACGGATCCAGAGAAGCTAATTTTTGAAGGGGCTACATTCTCTTTCTTTGCTGGAGGATAGAGATATAGCATTGGCATAGAGGATTTTTGTATTTTTTTTGGATTTCACCACGAGGTGAAGGAGCTCGTATTTCCAAAGAAGTTCCCGCAGTCCAATAGCTTCTGGGAGACCATAGCCTTGGGTTCATACCGGTCTAATTCGGTAAGTCAAAACCGCATCCGTCACCCTGCGGTTTGCATATGCGCCAGAATCTTCAACAACATGCTCTTCAATCGTGACGTCGGGAACAAGGTACATCTCGACGAATTATTGATGTTGTTTTTGGGATGCAGAAATCTGGTAGGTGATGGACACCCTGAGATATTTGACGCGTACTGAGCCAACCTCGGAATCCGATTCATGGAGGTCATATTCACAATTAGGGACAGTTCCACCGGAGGCTCATCGCCAAGAACCGAGAGAATAGGGAGTCTTCTTACCTCTCGGTTCCGCTACTAGCGCGTATAGGAGATGGATGATAACGTTGCAAAGGAAGAACAACAGCCTCATGCAGAGGATTATGCAAATGTTAGCTCGAGGATGCTGCCAACACATAGCTCTAGCCTTCGCCCAGCTACTCCGACACGAGCCAGCCCCGGCGACAGAGGAAGAGAAGAGCCGGCTGCGATGACCCAGAAACCGCTACAACTCGGTGAAATCTACTCACACTTTCTTTTTATCATTGTATTATCCATATTTATATTTTTCATTTGCTAGCCAATCCTTTAGTTCTTTTTCACACCGGGGACGGTGTGATTTAAGTCCGGGAGAGCGGTTTGCTACTAATTAATTTTCTTTGTGTTTGAGACTTATTTTTGTGTTTTTCTTTAGTGTCTTTGTTTAAGTCCAAATCAGGTGTAGCTGCTTCATTTCTTTTCTTTTATCTAGTGAGTGTCAGAAGCAGATGCTGTATTTTTCTTTTTATTGAGTCAGTTTGTTCGAGTCATTTGGTTGTATGGGCGAAAAATATCAATTATGGGAACTGGGAATCTATGATGCATTTAAACCATTTTGTGAATTTTTGACTATCTCTCTAGTGACAATCATTGCAGAACCATGAGTACAAGGATAAACCAAAACCATCCCACACTCAGATTCCTCCCTCTCCAGAACGATATCATCCCATTATGGTTTAATTGGAAAGCAATAACTCTAATCTATTTGGACTTAATCTGAACCTTAATTCTTGTTGTCAAGGGCATAGACTAGGGGAACGAAAACAACAATCAGTGCTTCTTACTCTTTTTACCACTCTTGCTGCTCCTGAATAGCTAGCTCATTTTTAGCTAGTACCTTCCAAGCACCTCACCATCGTTTATACCTCTTGCATTTTCGTGTTTTTAGTCTCATATGTGCAGACATGTGCAAAAAGGTCGGAGAGAAAGGACTCACGCAACCTCTAACTCACTCTGCTGAAGAACTAGTGAGTAGAAAATGAAAGAATAAATCAACAGCCAGAGCATCTGCTCCAGCAAGCGGAGCATCTACTCCGGGTAGTTTCAAAAAAAAATATAGAATGGCGTTTCAATGAGGCGTTTACTTGGGTATGATGACTTTCATTCAACAAAAAAATTTCGTCTTCAGGGGATACATACGTATGTAGAGCTCTCTTCATTCCAAAAAAAATAAAATAAAATAAAATAAATAAATAAATGAATGATGAAAGGTGAATTCATTAATTCAAAAGTGTGTCCCTGAGTACGCGATCAGACCCAAGGAAGAAAGAAACCAGAAGCAAGGGGAACAGTTGAGTTTCAAAAAGGAGAAGAGAGTGATTAGAGGTTGTGGACATCACAAGTCCATTTTCTCCTATCATTTTGTGCTATGTCTAGCACCCACCGGAAAATCTGGTAACCCTAGACACTCTGAGCTCCACCATTAAAATAACCTTCCTATTACCAAGATTCATCTCTTTTAGCTAATGCCCGAAAATAAGAAGTCACACCACCACTTAATTTATGTAAAGAGTTATTGTCTGGATGATGAACTTTTTTTGGTTTGAGATGCAATTATGGAACAAGGTTGGTGAATATGTTGTATGAGTTTTTAGTAAGGATGTGTTTCTCATGTCGTGAAGTGTGTGGTCTGCAGACTGTGGTTAATGTCACGGTTTCCCGAGATTCTACTAGTCCATGCGCTTTAATCTTCTTTTTTGTTCTTTGATTCTAGTTTGTTTGAGGATAAACAAAGGTCTAACTCCGGGGGAGTTGATATTTGATGATTTTAGCCCATATTAACTAATGTTTTCTAGTCTTTTTTGGTGTTTTTAGAGTCGTCTTTGAGTCATATCAGGTCATCAGGAAACCTTTAAGCATGGATTGGAGTGACTAGAGCTGCTGGAGCTTTTGGAGCAAAAAAGAGTGGAATAGCAGCGAAAGAGCACATTTCACACATGGAGCACCTGCTCCGGTTTTGGGAGCACATGCTCCATCGCTGAGAGAAAAATAAGGATTCCGATTTTACCTTACTTGGGCGTGAATAAAAGAGGGCATGTCGCCCTCAGACCTGACACACTCGCTCTGGGACTCTCTCAATTTTGCTCTCTATCAGATCTCCTAATCCCCGTTATTTTTGTTTCTATCGCTTATTCTCAATCTTGCTACCTCCATCATTACACTCTCATCATCTATTATTCTAGCTTGTACGATCTGAAGAGGATCACCTACCACTTTGTTTTGAGAAGAATTCTGAACCTTATTCTATTTTTAATATCATTATGAATTCCTTTTCATCCATTGTTGTGTTTTATTCCTCCATATCTGAGTAGTTTTCAGCTAGATTAAGGTTTGCAATGGGATTCATGAGTTGATAAACTGAGCACAAATAGGATCTATATATTTATTGTCTTCGCCACTTGTTGATCTTAATGCCTAGATTAAACTGATCACTTAGTCTATGATTTTAGGTTAATCTATTCATCAAAATTGTTTGAGGTTCCTAGAAGAAACATTGGTGAGCAATCAGTCCCTAGCCAACGACAGTTGATGCTATGGCTGATTGTGAACATATTGAACCCATTCGCTAATGCTTGTCTGCATCTCTAGGTCCAAACGACAGTTTAGGTATTTAGTTTGCTAGATAAAGTTGTCGACGCAACGACAGTGGGTCGGTTTTATTTTTATGTTTGAGTTCTGGACTTGTGCTAAATTATATCCTGAATAGTTGCTCAATTTTCATCTCTGAATTACCGGCAAAATACCTGAGTCTAGTACCTTGTTTTATTAATTTTACATCGCTTTAAGTATTTGTTACTTGTTACGAAAACCAACCATCAAACATGCTGTATTAGCTTTATTTTTAAATCTCTTAGAATCATAGTATAACCATGGTCTCTGTGGATTCGATCCCATCTATACTACTTTGATTGTCTGTGCACTTGCAGTCTTTATTTGGGTTAAAACATTGTGTATCACCTATCGTCTCTTCTTCTTCTTATCCGTAAACGGCTTCCTCTGCAGCCCCACTAGATGATGAGCAAAAACAGCACCAAAGTTAATGTCATGCTTAGCTGGGAAGGCTGTGAAATAGTCATGTTCGACCAAGATACCCACTACATAATGGAATAGTACTAACTCATGAAGTCTTGGTAGAGTCTACTACACCAATGACTCTACCAAGACTGCTCAGCAAGGCACCATCACTTTGTATTTGCACAAGAGAGTGTTGCCGATGAGCTTGGCAAGGTAACGTAACACAGGGTGGCGTATATCGGACAGCTTACACGTCCTTGCATCATAATTTCCTGTGGCAAAGGTAACCCAGAAAACCTGCTGATCAGGGAAACCGTTTGGAATTGCCACACCCGCAACATTTTATCGAAACATCTAGACGCGGCACAAAGTAGTGAAGGGCATCCTGTAGCGTCTTCCACGAAGCATGAAAGTGATGGTGCCTTGTTGAGCAGTCTTGGTAGAGTCATTGGTGTAGTAGACTCGCACCGTGGCCAAAATTGCTAAACCAAATCTGGATAGAGTTTGTAATACTTGGTGCCCCTTGTACCCAAACCCATTTGCTGTAAACAAATCTTAACCTTGGCAGCAATACCCGTACTTCTCAATGCATCCAAGCATTCAACATGAGTTGGTTGGATTTCCATAGTCAGCCAGGCATTGTAAAACAATGTATCATACTCATCCCAAAGATAGAGAACTGGTCGATCAACACGTTCGAACAACAGTGTCTCAATGGCCGACTCATCGTCCCAAATCTTAGCCGACTTGATCGGTGTGCCCTTCATTCTTGGCCATTGAGGACAATACTGATCTTTTGGCTCTGAAATGGGGCTAGCGAGGTCCTGATGAGTGCGATTTTATCGCCTAGGGGTAGACATCTGCGATTACACAAGAAACACGTAATCCGAGAAATTAGGTCAAAATTTGAAATTCGTAAATTGACAAAATTAGGTGCTGGTCATCACAAACATCATTCCATAACTCCAAAAGCAACATCAATCAACTGTATTTTTATCCCAAATTGATTGCTTAGACTATATTTCAAGCAAAATCCATCATTAAACCCATGGTTTTAGGAAAATTAAAAAATAGTCTAAGATATCACATGTACATATCATATGCTTTATCTAACAACCTAAATAGGTGTAATTTAGCCAATAGATTAAGCTAAAAGAGGAAAAAAATCAAAGATCCAACCTTCAGGGCTCAAAAAAAAAATTGGGAGATTTGAAGAACATACCTTGAAATTGGATTGAATGGACGCTAGATATGGATTAAGCACAAAAATCCAATGTGTTTAGTCTTTTGTATCGCCCAAATCAGTAAAGAAACAATGATTTTTAAGTTTTGGGGGTAAGTTTTTCCAATGGCGACAAAGAGGAGGATGTGAGGAACAAGAAGAAGAAAAAGAAACTTTATAGGCACTTACCTCGGCGGGGTCGGTGTCGATCGACAACAACACTTGGAGATATCTGATCTCTGCTTTCTCCTTGTGTTGATCAACACCAAGGGTGATGTCGATTTACACAGAGACTATTGGTCGCCAAGAAATTCCGGTTTCTGCTTTTCATGATACGAAACATACCAAAAACAAAAATAAAGAAAACAAGACTCAAAAATTGCGTATATACAAATTTACTAGTGGATTGCCTACCACTCAGCACTTGTTTAACGTCATGAGGTTCACAAAACTGCAGTCAGGTAGTGGGTGCATCAGTTAGAGACACAATGTGTCCTGATGGAGTTTCGGCTTTTGTCCAGTAGTGTTACACCCTTTTTCCATTCACTGTGAACTCATTGCCCTCGGCATTTGTCAGCCTGATAGCACCATATGGTCGGACCTCTTTGATGGTGAAAGGACCTGACCAAAGAGAATGTAAATTTTTAGGAAACAATTGTAAACGAGAGTTATGCAATTTGGTTTGAAGTTCCTAGAGATGATCTTTTTGTCGTGATATGACTTAGTTTGCTCCTTGTACAATTTGGAGTTCTCGTAGGCATAGTATCGGATTTCATCCAGTTCTTTCAGCCGAACCAATCGTTTCTCTGCAGCAGTCTTGATGTTGAAATTCATCATCTTTACTGCCCATGTTGCTTTGTGCTCCAGCTCAACCGGAAGGTGAAACGCTTTCCTGTAAAAAAGGTGAAATGATGTATTCCCCAGCTATGTTTTAAATGCAGTCTCTAGGCCCATAGTGCATCATCCAACTTAGCAGACCAATCCTTTCTAGTCTTGCTTATAGTCTTCTCCAAGATCTCCTTGAGTTGCCTATACGAAACCTCGAGCTATCCACTTGTCTGATGGTGATATGGATAGCCACACGATGATGAACACCATGCTTTTTCAGTAGCTTCTCAAAGAATTTGTTGATAAAGTGAGAACCACCATCACTTATTACAATCTGAAGCACTCCAAATGAAGGGAAAATGATGGTCTTAAACAGCTTAAGAACCACAAAGGCATCACTGGTCTGAACAGCGATAGCTTACACCCATTTAGACACATAGTTCACAACAACCAAGATATACTGATTCCCATAGGATGAAGGAAATGGTCCCATAAAATAAATGCCCCAGCAATCAAATATCTCAATCTCCAGGATGAAGTTTTGTGGCATCTCATGCCTCTTGATAATCTTCCCCCTTCGCTGATAAGCATAACTAATGTAGGCACCGGGTAGGGTGTCCACAAGCAGAAGGGGTTTTGAATCATCAAGCTGGCCGTGCGGTGCTCTCTAAGGACTTGGTGAGGTTGAATGAACGTGGAACAAACAAAGGAAGTGATAGATGCCACACGGAACTATGAACCGATCTGTAATAAGTCTAGAGACACTAGATTCATGAGGCTTCGCACACAAGTAAAAGGAATGTCGGCTGCTTTCTTTCAAAGAAGAAACTATGATTTTTATTAATTCAAGGGTGTCCCCTTTACAATGCGGAGCCTGCGGTTTTATAAGTGAACCCTAGGTCAAACAATTTAACCTAAACTAAAACAACAAGAAGTCTAAAGAGAAACAACGCGGCGTGTGATTTAAAATAAATGAAATCCAAAAATGGATAGTTTGGCGCGAACTGAATTTTCGTGTAGGCTGCTGAGAGTAAGGCATTCCATCTTGTAAGTGATATAGTGAAGTGATAGCAAGCTCGGGAATGCGCACTAAGGGTCTTGCCTCGTTAAAACCTTTCCCGGAAAACCCAATGGGATAAATATGGATAAGGAGAAAGAGTACAATTCCTTAGCACGTCTTTGTGTGTCTTCAACCTAGTGAAATGGTGAAGACACTTCTCCTAGACGCCAATTTGGCCCTCCATCCATGTCCGTGGATCCATCCTTAGCCGAGATGATGAAAATCGAGGTTTCAGTGCAACCTTGTATAACCGGTAGAAAGAAGATGTCGTGCTTCTTGGGCTGCAAGCAAATGTTGTCGGGGCCTTCGTTGAGTCCGTTGTGTCTCCTTAGTTCTGCATGGTCGTCTTCCAGTCCTTCCCCTACGCCCGGGGACTTGGTGGTAAGGAGATCTCCTCTAGGTGCTAGCGGAGTTTCTTGAATGATTTCCTTGGTGAGCAAGCATCCCTTCAGTTCCTCATGCTCTATGAGTGTGAATAGGCTCTCCAATGATTTGTTAAACTCCTCCCTTAGGCTTCTTGTTCCCGACCTCGTCCTTGGGGGTTGCATCATGACTGGTACGCTGACCTCCTCTGTAATTCCAAAGGAGTTGGTTTCGATGTCTTCATCATTCCCTCCCTCTTGAGAAGGTTGCGACCCCGGGTTGGCCATTCCTACATGAAAAGGAGATAAATCAGATACATTGAAAGTTAGGGTAATATTTAACTCACCCGGTTGCTCCAGCCTGTAGGCATTGTTGTTGATCCGTTCTAGCACTCGGAACAGTACGTCTCCTCGTGGGGATAACTTGGATTTCCTCTGGTCGGGAAACCTTTCATGCCTCATATGTAACCACACCCATTCTCCTGGCTCAAATGGGATCTCTTTCCGACCCTTGTCGGCCTCTTGCTTGTACTTATCGGTCCTCTTCTCTAGATTCTCCTTAACTCGCTGGTGAAGTTTCTTCAAGAATTCTGCCTTTGTTTCACTGGGACTAGAATAAACAGCTTGGGGCAAAGGTGAGAGATCTAATGGAGTCAAAGGATTGAAACCATAAACAATTTCAAATGGGGATTGTTTGATAGCAGAATGTCTAGCATGGTTATACGCGAATTCAATATAAGGTAAACAAGACACCCAATTCCTTAAATTCTTACCCACCATCGCCCTCAGTAGAGTCGAGAGAGTGCGGTTTACTACCTCAGTTTGGCCATAGGTATGTGGGTGGCATGTGGTGGAGAATAAGAGTTTAGTCCCCAGCTTCTTCCATAACGATTCCAGAAATGACCCAAGAACTTAGTGTCACGATCCGAGACAATGGTTCGGGGTACCCCATGTAGACGTACCACTTCTTTGAAAAAGAGATCGCCTGTTTGGGTGGCGTCATTGGTCTTGTTGCATGGAATAAAATGGGCCATTTTGGAGAAGTCAACAACAACGAAAATAAAATCCTTGGAGTTGACCCGTGGCAAACCTAAGACAAATTCCATAGAAATATCTACCCAAGGTAGGTGAGGAATAGGCAAAGGCATATATAAACCATGTGGATGTGACCTGGATTTTGCTTCCAAGCACGTGAGGCACTTGGCACAGAACCTGTCCACGTCCCTCCTTAGATTCCGCCAATAGAAATGTTCCATGAGCACACTTAGGATTTTATCTCGGCCGAAATATCCCATTAAGCCTCCAGCGTGTGCTTCCCGGATGATTAAGTTCCTCATTGATCCTAGCGGTATGTGCAGCCGCTTGCCTTGGAATAAAAATCCATTTTGCTGGTAAAATGCTTCCACAGCTGCTTTACTTGTTCCTTTGTATATTTCTTGAAAATCCGTATCAGCTTCATACAATCCCTTGATATGCTTGAGTCCCATTATCTTTGCTTCCATGGTGGTGATGAGCGTGTATCTTCGGGACAAAGCACCGGCTACAATGTTCTCCTTACCCTTCTTGTATTTGATGATGTAGGGAAACGTCTCCACAAACTCAAGCCACTTGGCATGTCTCCTCTTGAGCGTAGTTGGTCCCCTCAACTGCTTGAGCGTCTCATGATCTGTATGAATAATAAACTCCTTCGACAACAAATAATGCTGCCAATTTTCTAGGGATCTTACCAACACATATAGTTCTTTGTTATAGACCGGATAGTTACGGGGGGCTCCATTGAGTTTCTCACTAAAATATGCCACTGGCTTGCCGCCTTGAGTTAAGACAGCCCATATACCTGTACCAGAAGCATCACATTCTATTTTAAAAGTTTTATCAAAATTTGGGAGTACTAGAAACGAAGCGTGGGTTAAGCTGTCTTTGAGCTTGTTGAATGCTTCTTCTTGTGCGGGACCCCATTTGAACGAGACATCCTTCTTGATCATGGAAGTGAGAGGAGCAGCCAACATACTGAAGTTGGGCACAAATCTCCTATAGAAACTAGACAACATGTGGAAGCTTCTGATATAACCAATGGAGGTTGGGGTCGGCCAATCCTGGATTGCTTTGATCTTCTCTTCATTGACCTTTAATCCTGTGAACTTACAACAAATCCTAAAAAACCAACTTGATCAGTGCATAAGGTGCATTTCTTTAGGTTAGCATATAGGTGCTCTAGCCGAAGCGTTTCAAGTACTTATACCAAGTGAGACAAATGATCAGCGAGACAAGTGCTATATATGTCATCAAATTATACCACCACTGACTTACCGATGTAGGCCCTCTGAACGTGATTCATGAGCCTCATGAAGGTGCTTGGAGAGTTGGTGAGTCCAAAGGGCATCGCTAACCACTCGTATAAGCCTCTTTTTGTCACGAAGGCAGTTTTCCATTCATCTCCTTCCTTCATTCTTACCTGGTGGTAACCAGTTCTAAGATCAATCTTTGAAAAGATGCTGGCCCCGTTGAGTTCATCTAGCATGTCATTAAGTCGAGGAATGGGATGTCGATATTCGATTATGATGTTATTGATGGCCCGACAATCAACACACATCCTCCACGATACATCCTTCTTGGGTACCCAAAGTACTGGCACGGCGCAAGGACTCAAACTTTCTCTAATGTACCCCTCTAACATCAATTCTTCTACTTGCTGCTCTAGCTCCTTAGCTTCCTCGGGATTAACTCAGTATGCAGCTCGGTTCGGCAGTGGTTCCCCGGGAACTAGATCTATCTGATGCTCAATGCCCCTAAACGGTGGAAGACCGGGTGGTATGTCCTCCGGGTAGTTCTCTTGTCCTTGACCTAAGACTAACCTTTCCTTGAAGATCATTAGTAGCAACCGTGTCTTTTGATTCCAGCGTTTTACAAACAGCAATAGGAGTAATATATAGGTTAGTTTTCCTTGGTCCATGGTTTTCTGCATTTCATAAACCTCTTGTGGGGAAAGTGGTGCTAGACAATGTTTCTTATCCTTGTGCGTGAATGTGTAGTAGTTGGTACGTCCATTGTGTAAAGCCACCTTGTCAAATTGCCATGGTCTACCTAATATAAGATGTCCGGCTTACATGGGAACTACATCACACACTACCTGGTCCGTGTACTTTCCAATGCTAAATAGAACGGTGACTTGCTCTGAAATCTTGAGCTCGGTCTCATTGTTAAGCCATCGAAGTTGGTAAGATCGTGGATGATTGGTCTTGGGAAGACCTAGCTTATCAACCAAATACTTGCTGGCCACGTTAGTACACCGGGATTGGAAAATGTTTTCCCGTTATATGGTTTCCGGGTCGTAGAGCACGCTAAGGACCCTCTTTATCACGAGGAGTTCTCCCGTTTTCGAGTAATCCACGATGTCTTCAGCCTCATCTTGGGACTCGTACTCACCATTTGACTTCAGAATCATCACCCATTGGTTAAGGCACTCTCGGACATAGTGTTCTTTTCCCTGACATTTAAAGCATTTAATATCTCGAGCCCTTTGGGCAAGAAGCTTACCGTCGTTAGGTCTGGTGCCTTAGGAAGTTTCCAGGACTGGTTTCTTGAACTTGGAGTCATCAGCAGTGGACTTCCCTTTGTCCATGGCTCGCGGTGGTGGAGTCCACAGGGTTTTGTTTCAAGGAGTAGAAGCAGATTTCCTCCTAATATGTTGCTCAACTTGGATCGCAAGATGCAACAATTCATCGAAGTCGTGGTAAGGTTGCCTCCCCATTTTTCTTGCTATCTGATCATGTAGTCCATCAAGAAACTAAACCATCAAGGTCTCCTCGGCGTCTTCAGTCTCCAGTCTGTTCTTAAGAGTCTCAAACTCTTCAAAGTATTTTTCTACTGATTTCGCTCCTTGAGTGAGCTTTCGAAACCTCGTTTGAAGGTCACGGTGGAAATGAGCTGGCACATATCTCTTTCTCAAACTGAACCTTATCTCCTCCCAATTATCAATTGGGCCATGTCTTAGCCTCCTCTCTGAGACGTCCCTGTCCCACCATGCTAGAGCATTGTCCGTTGGTTGAGCCGAAGCTAGAGATACCATCCTCGCCTCCGAGTAGTTGTAGTACTCAAAAATATATTCCATTCGCTTTTCCCAGTCCAAGTAGGCTTCCAGGTTGACTCTTCCTGCGACGGTTGGTGCCGTGAGTTATACATCCTTTCCTCCATGTCGGGGTTGGTCTTCATCCGGGTCTCTGACCCTCACCCTATCTTGTCTCCTCGGGTGTGGATTAAGGTTAGGAGCTGGTGGTGGATCCATGTCTCTGTCCCTTATGTTGTCGTCAGCTTCTCTCTCTTGTAGCTCTGGTCTACGAGCGTTGGGAGGTTGTCCAATCCTCATATGCTGAGCTTGGTTCTCCAGGCATGTCATCTGGTCACTCACTGACCTAATCGCCTCCAGCAGCTGGGCCATGTTCATGGGTGCGGCTTCTTCTCCCATCGGATCCTGCGTGGGACAAGTAAAACTGATCAAGTGCTATGGGAAAAAAGTAAAATTTACTAAATGGTAACAACCGGAAAATTTCCTTGGTGTCCTCATCATTAACACTGACCTATGAATGCATAAGCATCCTTGAACATAGTAGACCACCGGAAGCTTGGTTGAAGAACCTTGGAAACTATCTCAAATGTTGCTAAGAGTCCAGCATATTCAAAACCATGACATTGAAATAACACATGTGGAATTTCATTCTCAGCAATGCATCTTCAGTAAATACCATTGGTACAGTGCTTGTACAAGTAAGGTTCATCCCAGTAAAACCTTCTGAGTTCTCTCAAGAATTTTTTCTTGGCATATCCTTTGAAAATATCTAGCTCAACATCTGAGCAAGGTAATTAACAATATCAGCATACCACGGTTGATCGGGAATAGTTACAGTGTATAACTCCATGTCATAGTCACAAATCTGAACGGTTGAAGGTTCCCAGATCTCATGAACGATCTCCTTTGTGAGATTGCTAAGAGTATCCACGTAATATGTTTTCCTGTCAATGGTGGGTTGCTTAACGAGCTTGTCCATTTCGAAATTCCTCACCAAATCACCCACATTCAGAGCTACCTTGCCATTTCTCACATCAATTAGTGCACCAGCTGTAGCCAAGAAAGGTCCGCATAGGATAAAAGAATCCTTAGGCTCATCAGTATATCGCAGAACCACAAAGTCAGTGGGGATCATGCAATCGCCAATTCGCACAAGCACATCTTCGAAAAGACCTTCTGGAATTCAGATACTCCTATCAGCTAGAATTAAAGAGATCTTCGTAGGTGTGAAATCAGTCATTCCAAGTCCCAAATCAACAAAGTAAGGCATCAGACTTACACTCGAACGCAGATCACATAGCAAACCCTTAAACCTATCTTTGAAGATACAGCAATCCAAGACAAATCTTCCTGGATCCTTAAGTTTCTCTGGTACTTTGTTCTGAATGACAGCACTACAAACTTCAGAAATCATCATCACCCTTTCCTCTTCTCTTATACTCTGCGTAAGCATGATCTTTAAACATCTCTTAACCATAGGAGTCAATCAAAGGAATCTCAATGGTGAGTTTTTCCATCATAGCCTTGCACTTTGCTTCATACAGTTTCTGCTTTAACTTTCGAGGATTTCTGGGAGAAGGAACCTTTGGTTTGTAGACTCTTTCCTCTGAAATAGGTGGCTTCTCAGAATTTGGTTCACTAGATGACCCATTGTGTCGACCGACACCAGTGGTGTGTCGATCGACACAGGCTTCATTAATCGTGTCCCTGGCTTGTGGTTGCTTTTGTCGACCAACACTAGTGGTTGTGTAAATTGACACAGGCACGTCATTACTCAGAATCTCCTTATTTTGTATGGGTATAGACTGACACAAGGGTGTGTCGATCGACACAGGCACCTCTTCTGCATTATCCAACTTCACGAGTTCATCAACACTTAGACCCTTTTTCAGCACAAGATTGAGCTCTTTACCACTTCTCAACGTGACGGCACTGCATTGATACTTTGGATTAGCATATGTCCTTCCAAGAAGAACTCCATCTTACTTTTTTACAGACCCATCACTCTGCGCAACCTGAATATCTAACTGCTTGACGTGAATGTTTAAAGCTTCGAACTTCCCATTCAAATCGGTACACAAAGCATCAACCTTCCCATTAAAATCAATTATGATCCGCTGCTGACCTTTTAGTATCTGCTCAAGCATATATTTCATCTCACTCTGCTCAGTTGGTGCAGGAGGTGTCATGTAAGCTGAGGATCCATAGTTCTTGCCGAAGTTGATGTTGCTCTGGAAGTGTTTTTTGTATTGAGGTCTATAGACATAACCAGAAGAGTTTTGATTACCTGTAAAGGTACTCCTCTGACCATTCCCATTGTAGCCACCTCTGCATTGTTGATTTCCAAATCTCTGACCTTGAAAACTAGTCCCACCAATGTAGTTGACTTCTTCTTTGCCACATCCTTCTTCTTCGGGCTCAAATGTCTCAACTTCTGCAGCAAACTGAACTGACTTCTTATTAACCCGAATGTTATGAACTGAATCCAAATTGGTCTTAAGCTCAGCAATCTGTTTTCCATCAATGTTTCCAACTTGATTCTGTCTCTCAAAATCAGCATTCTTGGTGCTATTGCTAGATGCCAAATTTTCAATCAGCACATAAGCTTCTTCTGGAGACCTCGTGTTGAAGTTCCCATTACTCGCAGCATCTAGAGCCATCTGATATCTCCAATCCATACCTCTAAAGAAAATACCCAACAACTGAACCTCAGAGAAACCATGATGCGGACAATCTCTTTGGTACACCCTAAATCGCACCAAGCAGCCTTGAATGCCTCAGTCGGTCTCTTTGTAAACTGAGAGATGTTGTTTCTCAAGTTCTCTGATCTCGCATCCTCATAGAAGTTTCACAGGAATGCCTTCGTGGTATCCTCCCAATTAGTGAGAGACCCTATCGGTAACTGCTTCAACCAATAAGCTGCTTAACCACTAAAAGAGTGTGGGAAAAGCTTACAAAATATATAGTCATAGCTGACTCTATTGTGCTTCATGCTAGTCACCAATTCCTGAAACCTCTCGATATTGTCCATAGGAAGCTCATAAGAAAGACCATGGAAAGGATGCTGACCAACCAAATTGTAATAGGATGGTTCAACTCAAAGTCGCTCCTCTGGAAGGTAAGAAGTCTGATCTCGCAGACCTGTTTGCATAGAACTAATCAGGCCTCTTGTAATCCCCAATCATCCCTCCTCTTCCTGCCCGTGATTGTACGAGTGTGTTCTCTTGCACATGCTGTGCGCCCACGACAGCAACAGGCACTATTGGGTTTCCATTCTCATCAAGCCTTTGCCCCATATTGTTGCACTGATGTGAGCATGGGCAACAAGGAGCTTGAACTGGAGCCTCAAGTGAACAAGAAAAACAATGAGGATCAAGAGACGCAGCATGAACCGGAACAAGAACATGAAGATGAAGATTTGGACCTTTCCCTTGGCCCTATTACTCGGTCCAAGCAAACCAAGCTCCAAACCACTTTGTAACACCTCCTTAACACAATTTCGGGCAATTTAGGAGATGCTAATCCAACCATATTGGTTGTGATACAAGCCTCCTAAATGTTTATCAAGAGAGGTGATAAGCTTGTACTCTTTTTCCCTTCGTTTGGTTTTGTCCCAATGGGTTTTCCAAACAGGGTTTTTAATGACACCAGGCCTCATCACTCATCCTCAAAGCCTCTTGATAAACCAGGCCGATTTCTTCCTTCTCCATCCGCCGCAATGCATTCAAGGGTTCAGTCAAAGCTTTTCAAATTATGGTTTAATGATTGTAGAATTCCAAGAGTTGTATTTTGTTAAGTTTCATGCACCAAAAACCCTATATGTATCCGCCCCTTTCTCTCTTTTAATCTATCAAACATCTTATTAAAAATATTTCTCTTATCTTGTTTGATCAAAATTTGCTTGCTTAAAGTGTTTGGGTCTTTATTCCTTCACGACTAGCAAGTCTTGATAGTCTTAAGGATTCTCCATATTTCTAAGGAAGTATCATTCACCTTTCATCCCTTTTTCGAAGTATTGGGTCTTCATCCTCTCCTGAACAAGTTTGATAGTCTAGACGTCATTCATCACCTTTGGAAGTATCGCACCGATCCACGTAGCTGCTCCACCGATCCTCGTCCCGATCCACGTAGCCGCTCCATCGTTCCTCGTTCCAACCATCGCTCTGTTCCACGTAGTCAATCCTCATCGCCACAGTCTGACCCACGTCGCCAACCCTCATGGTCAGCCCTCACTGCCACGTCGCCAAACCACCTCCCGTCTCGAGCCACATCGCGTGTAACCCCTCGTCTACCCAACAAACCTCCATTTCCGCACCTTGATTCACCATTTCAACTTCTTGCAACCTGTTGGAGATCTTCCTAGGACTTGATCCTACCCAGGATCACATCATGCACACATGATCCTCTTGGTCTCTAAGAACACCAGCTTCATCCTGATGAAAGATCACAGGCTCAGCCATTTCTACTGGTTTCTTTGCTTTTCTTTTCACTCGTTCCAACTTTGCAAGCTCCTAATTCAGAAGAAACAAAAGCTGATTGTCCTTTTTGTTACTGGTAACGCGATTAGGCATACATCTGAAACACACAAGACAAAAAGATAGAACGATATGAGTAAAACTGAAAAATAAAAACTTATTCTGAATTCTACACTTAAATCTATCGGAAATAATCAAGAGTCTCCGGCAAAGGCGCCAAAACTTGATATGCTAGAGTTTTAAATCCTTAGAGCTACACCCGAAGTGGACAAAATGCAATTGTAGTATATAAGGGTCGAATCCATAGAGACTCCAAAATTTCACGATAGATCTTCTAGTTTCGAATTACTCTAAGCAACATTAGAAATAAAGTAAAAGCGTTGCAAAAAAAAAAATGAGATTGCTTTGTTATCAATGGAAAAAACGTCAAGTCCATGGAATTTCTTAGGAAATCAAGTAACGCAGATCAACTAATTAGTCAGGATCAAATTACGAACCAGTTCTAAAACTCAAATCATGAAGATAAAGAGAAATAAAAAGGGGTTCGAAATCTTCTCTCAAAGTGTACAGAGTATAGATCAGCCCCAAGCTCTCAATCTCTCCCTAAAACTCTCTTGCAAAATTCAACTCTCTCTCAAAGAAATCTAAAACCCCTAATTAATAGTCTAAACACGATTTGGGGCCTTTTGTAAATACATAAAACTTCTGGGTAAAGTTGCAAATCTTCCAAAGTGTTGATTTTCGCATGTGGTGTGAGAATAACGCTTGTGTCAATCAACACACATAGGTGGTGTCGATCGACACCACTGGTCATGAACGACACCAATTTCAACTTCTCAGCTACAATGCCCCAAAATGCTCTAGAATGTCCAAATGATCCCAAATGTGTGTAAACCTGTAAAAGACTGTAAAGGACTCAAAACACACATAAAAGACTTGATCATGTACATATATCATGGCTTAAAATCCATAAAAACCATGATATATCAGCGACCCCTAGATTTACGGGTTTTTAGACCTGGCTTTTTTACTTCGTGGTTTTCCGGAACAGAGTCCGGCTTAAAGGTTTATAGATGCGAGGAGCGACCTCGACTTATACTTTTCCCCTTTTAAGATGTAAAAGTCAGGCCCCAATTATGCTAATGTCGACTTATTTGTCTCGGGCGACCTCTTGAAAGTCAGACCCCAATTATGCAGATGTTGACTTATTTGTCTCGGGTGACCTCTTGAAAGTCAAGCTCCAATTATGTGGATTTCGACTTATTTGTCTTGGGCAACCCCTTGATTTGCGGGTTTTTAGCCCCGACTTTTTGGTTTTAGTGGTATAAGACTAGGCTCGGTTCACCCGTTCTTCATGCGAGATGGATCTTGGCTTTGATAATTAACGGTGCAAGACTGGGCTTGGCTTATCCAACCTGCATGAGAGACTAAGCTCGGCTTTGGTAATTAACGTTGCAAGACTGGGCTTGGCTTATGCGACCTTCATGTGAGACTGGGATCGACTTTGATAACAATGCGAGGTAGAGCTTGGCTTATACTTTTGTTAATTATTTCACTACTGCATCTATGTGTTACGCGTTTCTTGAAAAGGATCGAACACCTGGCCAGGGTGATGATGTCAAAATGCGAGTTTTGAGCTCAGCTTACATAGTTGAGGAGGCTAAAATACAAAACTGGTAAGATGACAATCTCAAGTGGCATATGCAGATTGTCAAGCTCAAATAAAGTTACGAGCTGATGAGATTATGCAGAACTTTAACAAAATCAGAGCTGATGGGCTCACTCTAGACCTATTGGGTAGCAAGCTGGTGTGCAGTATGATGAATCGACTGAATCAGACTTCCTTCTCGTGATAGAGCATTCTCAATAATTCAAGCTGAAACAGGATTTTTAGCACTCGTTGTTATTCTGGTTTATAATCAAAGATCTTCGGGTCTTTTTTTTTCTTGGCAACTAAAACTTTGTCCGTTGTTGAGTTGAGAAGTCGCTCTGGCAATGATGGAGCTTCAGGCGTTGTAAACATGAGGTCTTGATCTCGGTAGAACTTTTTTTTTAACGAACTCATGCTGAATTGGCGAGCTTATTAGGTTTTTGAGCTTGAGCTTAGGTGAGCTTTGATTTGGTTCTAGGTGGAGGACCGATTGGCAAACTGATGCACAGATTAAGCTATAGAGCTCGGAAAAGTTTGACGATAGAGACGAAGTCAGTCTCTAAAGAAAGATACATCTTGGGGCTTTCCGTTGATATGTTTTACGTTTTGTGGTTCCTTGTGCTTTGCTAGGAAAGTGGTTCCGAAGTTGGCCAATCTGACAGCAGCGGACTGCGTTTTAGGGCTTCAGACAGATTGTACATCTTTCAGGAAAACGGTAATAACTTTCATCAGACAGCTCCGATTGAGGCGAGGTTGGATTTTCTGGAAATCTGATTCTCGGGGAAATCCATCGATAGGTTCATAGTCACCTAGCTCGTCAAGATCCTTCTGGAAATCGCTTTGCAAGGAGGCAGATTGGGTATGTGTTTTACGGTTTTGGACAGAGTGTGTCTGATGCAGAAAAACAACGATAACTTTTGGTAGACAGCTCCAATTGAAGTGAGGTTGGCTTCTATTGAAAGCTGTTTCTCGGGGCCTTCTATGGATAGGCTTTGCTTCACTTGCTTCTTTCTAATCCATCAGGAAATCACCTCGAAAAGATGCCGCTTGGATATGTTTTCTAGGGTTTTGGACAGATTTCGTTTGATGCAGAAAAATAGTGATAACTTTTGGCAGATAGATCAGATCATGGCAAAGTATGGTTTTCTGGGAAGCTGACGCTCGGGGGAATCCATAGATAGGCTTATCTTCACATGGATCATTCTATTCCATCCGAAAAATGCTTTGAAAAGAGGCGGCTTGGGTCTATCGATTGTTATGCGGAATTGGAGGTTGTGTTTATGTCATCGTTGAGCTTTAGGATTTTGTTGTAAAAATAGATTAGAAATTCTGTTAGGGTTCCATAGCAACAAAGTAACTAAATAAAGGGATTCAGAGACTTTTGTTATCATTTTCTTAGCTTAGTTTCACTCTAAAGAATTGTAGTGTTACCTTGGTCTCTGTGGATTCGATCTCATATTTACTACTGCAATTGTCTGTGTACTTGCAGTCTTCTGTTTGGGTTAAAACTCTATAGTATCAAGCAACCAAAGAGAATTAGCTCTTCAAGAGCTTTCTGTCTTCCAAGACGTTGTGGAAGACTCTCCAGCAGTTTACAGCCTTTTAAATTCAATATGGCAAGTTTCTCTAGATCTCCAATGGCTGGGGGAAATCCCTTTAGTGTGGTGCCATCTAAATATAAAGCTTCCAAGTTTTTTGAGATCACCTCAAATTTCTCAAGTTCCGAGCACTCACTGAGTATGAGAATTTTTATAGAGCTCAGTTTCATTACTCGAACAAATTTGAGGTGCTCACAGCCTCTCATGTTCAAAAAGATGAGACTCTTCATATTTAATCTCTTGAGGGAAGTTAACCAACCTTTTGCAACCTTTAAGATTCAATCTTTCAAGATTTGGAGCATTTGACAATGCTGAAAGATTTCTCAACTTATGTGAATAGCTGAGATCGACCAACTTTAATTTTCGGGTATCTTGTAAATTAGATGAAAAATAAATTAACCCCTAACTTAGTTCTTGTTTCATGTAATTAACTAATAAAATAAGTGTGGAATATAGTGAGAACTACCTTAACACCTTCCCAAAGTTTCCTAATTGAACTGTGAGGCAGATCAAGAGTGACAACCTCCATTGCTTTAAAATCTGATGAAAGTGTCTCCAATGGGAATTTGTGCCAGTGGAGATACCGAACCTTATCGAATGGTAACTGAAGATCCTTAGGAGTGCTAATTTTTAAATCAGATCCGCCTAACTGAACGAAGCTAGAATTGTATATTTTGAGATACAGGAGATTGCACATGCTGCTGAAGATGTTAGCATCAATTCTCATTTTCTCCGGAACTTTAGACATGTCTAGAAAAAGACCCCTGCCGTTTTTCATTACCTGTAGCCAATTCAAGACAAACCATTAGCAAACCACATAAAAATAACAACAAATTAGAAATCTAGAGTACTTGGTCAATTAGCCCTAGAGCAGAATATTTAGTACAAATAATACGTGTTAGCAGTTTTCAATATATAACAGCTCTAAAAATAATCTCACCGATTTTTTCTTCAGCATACAAATGATATCTTGATAGTTCCACAGCCTGTGATTAACACTTGTATTTCCAGCCAATGCCTGTGAAGCAAGTTCCTTGGCAAATGTGCACAACATATTATGCATCTCAACTCCATCTCCACAAATTTGACGTGGAACTTATTTGTGAGACCTCTTATTTCATCACATGTATCCACCATGCATCTTACATTACTTGTATTATTTGATTTCAAGAATCATGCGATGTCAAGAAAAACATCTTTCTGCTCTTTTGTGAGTTCATCGTATCTTCTTCTGAAGAAATCTTGGAGCATTGTATTGGAAATTTGGGTTAATGTTTCAATTCTCTTTTCCCAATAAGCCTTGTCTTTCCCCCAAAGTTTTAAACCTAAATCCTTGATAACTAGTGGGTTTCCTTTGGCATAATCCAGAAATTTTCTTGATAGCTTTCCAAAGTTTTCTTTTCATAATCCGAAGCAGAGGCGTGACTAGTAAACCACTTTTCAATCTTGGGACAACATAAGTGTAGTGAACCACTTCCTGGAGCAGTGACTCATGGCTTGATGTAATAACAATCTTGCTTCCTTTCTTAATCCAATCGCATTTACCAAAAAGAGATTTGATATGTTTCTTGAGACTAACATCATCTAGAACAACCAAAACTTTCCTTTCGAGAAGATCATCCATCTACTACTCATGTCTACTCGCTTCAAAGTCTATGTTGGGATAAAAATACTTCTTGCATCAATTTCTTGCAATAATTTCTTCCGCAGCCATTCAAACCCGTTTTCCTTTGCCATCTTAGTTACATCTTGGAAAAAGACTTCTTTCAAACTTTTTTGCCCACTTTTCGTACGACATTTTTGCAAGAGTGGTTTTACCAATCCCAGGCATCCCAACAAGGCCAATGAAATGGGTTTCTTCTTCACGATCAAATTCTAGCTTATCTTCTATCTGTTTGAAGAGTTGTTGGACTCCAAATCTAGCTATTTGCCTCTTGTTAGTTAACCTTTCCGTGTTTCCTCCAATGGTGACATTTTCCATGCTGAAAATATGTTTTAGCACTTTTTCACATCCTCAACGATTGAGTCGGCGAAGTCGCTCTCCTTACTACCATACCAATGAAGAAAAAAAATACAGAAAATTTGGTTGGTTTCATATGATAAGTTTCGTTCATTAAAGGAACTAATATAAGAAGTGACATCTAGGAAAATGTTGAAGCGAGAGATCCTAATGCACAACAATTATATTCACATGATGGTTCATACTCTTCAAGCCGTTATTCAAAATACATTATCGTTCATAATCTGAATTTAGAAAAGCAACGACTGATGAATCATTAAATCCAGGGTTGCCAGTGTACAGCTATTCCAACCAAAAAAAAAAAGGACGATTGCAAGAATCTTAAAATAGGCACGGAAAGCTCCCTCAAAATTCTCACCGATGGCAGGCTGTAACTTGTAGAAGATGGGAATCACAACGAGTTTGCCTTGTTCCATCTCTTCTTTCATCTTCAAAAGCTCATTCAAGCACCATTTAGACTGTGTATATCTCTCAGAGAAAATTGCCACCACGATTCTCGATTCTTTGATACGTTTGAAAAGGTAATCTAGACTTCTTCCCTTAAGCTCAGACTCATCAATAGACACGTTGACTTTTTGAGTTTTCATGGTTTTAACGAGAACATCCAAAAAGCTATTTTGCAGCTCGTCTTGCATGAAATTGATGAACACTTGGTACTGTGGCGGAGATGTTTCGTTGTTAGAAGAAGAAGCCACCATGGGAGACAAGCAGAATCTTCAAGGATCGATCTTAAGCTGAAATTTTCAATATTCTCCTTTCCATTGATTTTGGAAAACTCGAATGTGAAAGTTAGTTCGAGGCTCTTTCTTTAGTATAGTAGACTAAAAATAAAAAGCCAATCAATCTCTAAAAAGATTTAAATTTTAAAACATGACAGAAGATTGACCAATAAAATAAAATAAAAGTGCGATAGCGAACTCGTGTTGACCTTGACACAAAACCGGATCCGGTACAGCCGAACAGATCTTCCCAATAGCTGGAGCTCATGTGGTTAGGTCAGAAAGACAGGGAATTTAATCTATTTTTATTTGAACGATAATGGTGCTGGCCGTTTCCACCCATTTTTTTAAGCAGGAAGAAGAATAAGAGGATCTTGTTTCTTGTAAGACAAGTAATCAAACTACGCTTATGATCTACTGTGTCAATAACTAAAACTTTTTTGTAAATAGACAATTTTCTAAAAATTGTCTTGATATTGCTCTTGTTGTAACTGTGAATACGAAAAAGTGTAATGGAAACAAAGTAAGTGAAATAACCTCATAAAGATAAACCGTAAGAGAATCTAGAAAATCTAAGAGAAAAAGCCACAATACAAAACTAGAACCAAAGTCTGTGTGCAGCCGTAAAAGTATGTTACTTACATTCCCTATAACTCAACAAATAGCGTCTCTCTATTGTGTTTCTGGCCTCTTGTTCTGACCAATTTGTTAACTGTTGGAAATACCGGCAGGGAAAAGAAGAAAAGCAACCACAGCCGAACGTATCTTCCAAAAAGTAGGAGAGGCGACAGCCATTGCACAGAAAATAAAGCAGAAGGTTATTCCAAGAATATTTTCAAACCACCTCATCCTCTTTTGTAGTCAGTTTGTTGCGATTTGATTCAGTATGTTCTTTCCTTTCTCTGTTTTCTATAAGAGCCAGGCTATTCCTTAGTGTATTGTTTGAGCAAGCTCATCCTCCCTTGCAGTCAATTATCCTCGAATTCATTCAATAAACACCTGCCTTTTCTAACCATTGATCTCGGTACATTCGGACAAGAATCGAGCCGACTATGGATCGGGTTGGAAAACTTGTGATTGAGCTCTGTTACCGTATTAGATTATGAGCTTCCAAATCAAAACCAATTGGGAAGGAGTAGATTGACCCATATCAATTATATATTATTCATGATCCCTATCCAACTTCCGATGTGTGACAGTATTCCCAATTTTATCAACCCTTTATTCACATGCAGTATTTTGTATTTGTTCGGATCATTTGGGTGGTCTACATGATCGAATTATTTGGTATACCGAATACAAATCAAAAACGCATTAGTTCATGACTTTTTGTTGTCGTCATTTTTTATACTCTGTTCAAGAAATCTTTAACCAAGAACAGTCTCAAAAGTCTCTTTCTATTAGTTTCTTAATAAGTTCTTATTCTTCTCTATTAACACAATCATAACCTCCTCGGCGATTAACTTCAATAAATGTCTACAATACGATACCAATTAACAAACCATTATATATTATACACAAAAACTTGTTCTCGAATTCTGGACCAATACATTTACCAAACTAACAAATCAAATAACCCCTTAACATTCTTGGAAATATCTTATCAGTGAAAGAATAAATTAGCCATCAAGAAAACTTGCCCATCACTCAATCAGAATGATTTCTATTGACATGTGAAGCTCTTTCGTAGCCGCTTTTAACTATCTCCATGATAAGAGCGATTTACCAAAACCCGTTCTGCAATATGATCCAGAGAAACAAATGAGACCATCCCCCCCCCTCCACGTATAATTGGACATAACTTATTTCCACACTCATTTTGGCATCAATAAAATTAAGAATTAAGAAAGATCATCAGTAGCAGCAAACACGCATTAGACAAGTGTGTCATAATGATCATTTTACCAATACTCATTTTACTGAGTATGAGAATTTTTAGAGAGCTCAGTTTCATCACTGGAAGAAATTTGAGGCGCTTACAACATCTCATGTTCAGGAAGATGAGACTCTTCATATTTTTCATCTCTTGAAGCAAGTTAACCAACATTTTGCAACCTTCAAGATTTGGAGCATTTGAAAACCCTGAAAGATTTCTCAACTTATGTGAATAGCTGAGATCGACAAACTTTAGTTTTGAGGTATCATGTAAAGTAGATGAAAAAGACCCTTAATTTTAGTTCTTGTTTCATGTAATTAACTAATAAAATAAGTGTGGAATATAGTGAGAACTACCTTAACACCTTCCCAAAGTTGCCTAATTGAACTGTGAGGCAGCTCAAGAGTGACAACCTCCATTGCATTAAAATATGATGAAATTTTCTCTAATGGGAATTTGTGCTAGTGGAGATACCAAACCTTATGGAATTGTAACTGAAGATCCTTAGGGGTGCGAATTTTTAAGTCAGATCTGCCTCACTAAAGGAAGCTAGAATTGTATATTTTGAGATACAGAAGATTGCACATGCTGCTGAAGATGTTAGAATCAAATCTCATTTTCTCCGGAACTTTGGACATGTCTAGAAAACCACCCCTGACGTTTTTCACTACCTATATCCAATTCAAGACAAACCATTAGCAAACCACATAAACTAACAACAAATTAGAAATCTAGAGTACTTGGTCAATTACCCCTAGAGCGGAATATTTAATACAAATAATACATGTTAGCAGTTTCAATATATAGCACCTCTAAAAATAATCTCACCGATTTTTTCTTCAGCATACAAATGATATCTTGATAGTTCCACAGCCTCCGATGAACACTTGTATTTCAAGCCAATGCTTGTGAAGCAAGTTCCTTGGCAAATGTGCACAACATATTATGCATCTCAACTCAATCACCAGAAATATTGATGTGGAACATATTTTGTGAGACCTCTTATTTCATAACATGTATCCACAACGCATCTTACATTACTTGTATTCTCTGATTTGAAGAATCATGCAATGTCAAGAAAACTATCTTTCTGCTCATTTGTGAGTTCATCGTATGTACTTCTCAAGACATCTTGGATCATTGTATTGGAAATTTGGGTCAATGTTTCAATTCTCTTTTACCAATAAGCCTTGTCTTTCCCCCAAAGTTCTAAACTTAAAGCCTTCCGAGCTAGTGGGTTTCCCTTTTCATAATCCGAAGCAAAGGTGTGACTAGTAAACAACTCTAAACTGTCTTTGCTTTTCGATCTTGGGACAACATAAGTGTAGTGAACCACTTCTTGGAAAAGTGACTCATTGCTTGATGTAATAACAATCTTGCTTCCTTTCTTAATCCAATCACATTTACCAAAAAGAGATTTGATATGTTTCTTGAGACTAACATCATCTAGAACAACCAAAACTTTCCTTTTGAGAAAATCATCCATCTAATACTCATGTCTACTCTCTTCAAAGTCTATCTTTGATAAAAATCCTTCAACAGCTCTTGCAATAATTTCTTCCGCAGCCATTCAAATCCGTTTTCCTTTGCCATCTTAGTGACATCTTAGAAAAAAAAACTTCTTTCTAGAAAAGGGTCGATTTTAACCCGAACAATTTTCAAAGTGTCATTTCATACATGTACAATCATATGGTGCTTATATATACCCAATATTCATATATCGTGTCTATTTCAAAGCCATCATTAATGGATGTTAGTCAACCGTTACGGCTGCTGACTCAGTCGTTTTATGCCATATTATCAATCCCGTGTCAGTTGAGTCAGCAGCCGTAATGGTTGACTAACATCTGTTAACGATGACTTTGAAATAGACACGATATATGATTGGACAAGTATGAAATGGCACTTTGAAAATAGTTCGGATCAAAATAGACCCTTCCCGACTTCTTTTAAACGTTTTTGCCCACTTTTCGTACAACATTTTTGCAAGAGTGATTTTACCAATGAAACGTGTTTCTTCTTCACGATCAAATGTCACGATCAAACATTTTTGCAAGGCCAATGAAACGTGTTTCTTCTTCACGATCAAATTCTAGCTTATTTTCTAGTTGTTTGAAGCGTTGTTGGACTCCAAATCTAGCTATTTGCCTCTTGTTAGTTAACCTTTCTGCGTTTCCTCAAACGGTGACATTTTCCATGGTGAAAATATCTTTTTTAGCACTTTTTCACATCCTCAATGATTGAGTCGGCGAACTCGCTCTCCTTACTACAATACCAATGAAGAAAACAAATACAGAAAATTTGGTTGGTTTCATATGATAAGTTTCGTTCATTAAAGGAACTAATATAAGAAGTGACATCGAGGAAAATGTTGAAGCGAGAGATCCTAATGCACAACAATTATATTCACATGATGGTTCATACTCTTTAAGCCGTTATTTAAAATACATTATGGTTCATAATCTAAATTTAGAGAAGCAACAACTGATGAATCATTAAATCCAGGGCTGCCAGTGTACAGCTATTCCAACAAAAAAAAAAGGATGATTGCAGGAATCTTAAAATAGGCACGGAAAGCTCCCTCAAAATTCTTACAGATGGGGGGCTGTAACTTGTAGAAGATGGGAATCACAATGAGTTTGACTTTACACTGTGTATATCTCTCAGAGAAACATTCCACCGCGATTCTCGATTCTTCGATACGTTTGAAAAGGCAATCTAGACTTCTTCCCTTAAGCTCAGACTCATCAATAAACACGTTGACTTTTTGAGTTGTCATGGTTTTAATAAGAAAATCCAAAAAGCTATTTTGCAGCTTGTCTCCCATGAAATTGATGAAGACTTGGTACTGTAGCGGAGATTTTTCGTTGTTAGAAGAAGTAGCCGCCATAGAAGACAACCAGAATCTTCAAGGATCGATCTTTAGCTGAAATTTTGAATTTTCTTCTTTCTGTTGATTTTGGAAAACTCGAATGTGAAAATCAGTTCGAGGTTCTTTCTTTAGTATAGTAGACTGAAAATAAATATAAAAATAAAAAGCCAATCAAACTCTAAAAAGATTTAAATTTAAAAACATGACAGCGAACTTGTTGGGGGATAAGATCACAACAAGTTTATTTAAGGTAGGTCAAGATTTTTGTTGTATAGAATAGAGCTCGATATAATAATCAGGTCGGGTTAACTTGTAGAATTTTAGTTCGGTTAAATAATACAGTTCCGGAAGATAATGGAGATAGAAGAGTTTATGTAGTTTCTTATTTTTTTCTCTCAATAAATGAGGTGGGTGTATTTATAGTCAAGATTTAAACGGTCGGATTTCGGCCTTGTATCCCAAGGCCTTCGTGTCGCCCGTCTCACTTTTGGTGGAGTTGTCTTGAGCCCGATGCCCGAACTGACGCCTGGCCAAGTCTGTTGGCTTGTTGGGCTTTAATTAATAAATGGGCCTGGACGATTAATGGGCCTAGCTGATTTGTGGGGGGGGGGGGTATGCTAAACCAACCACCAACAGTAGCCCCCCCCCCAGTTCCGTGTGTGAGGATTTTACTAAGCGCATCAAATTTGATTTAGTCAGCTCGGTCTCGTGATTCACACGCGCTGAGTTTGAACTTGGAAATTGCTGCCAAAGTTGAAGATCCGCGTCTATTTTAACTTCTCGGTTATTGCTCATTTTCGTTTTGGGGGCGGTCTAATCCCTTGGCGTCACCCTCTGTGAAGGTAATACTGCCTTCACCCCCGACCTCGGATTTGTTACGTATGCCGTGCTGCGACTCGAGTGAGGTTCCTGGCTTCCGTTCATGCAACTTGATTGATCGCACTTAGTCGTTGCATGAGAGGAGGCCACCCATGATCATGCCGACCACTCGTCTTAATGGTGCAGGGCAGGCATCCCCACCTTACTCCTAGTGCCTTTGGGAAGGTTCCGCTCGGCCGGAGTCGAACTCCTGATGCCGGTTATCGTCCTTTTCTCTCGAAGGAGATCTTTGTTGACTGCTGTCTTGACTGTTGATCGCTCGTCTATCGATCTCTCCCAAAATTTCCCCTGCTTCCGGATTTTTGACCTTTTCCATTACCTCTTCCTCGGATGGAGTTTCCTCAATAATTTTATCGATCACCGTGTTTTATCTCCCCCTTTTGATATTGGGAAAGAAGGGCCTCGTGGAGCTGTCGACATTGTGAAGTTGGGTGTCCCCCGGTCTGGTGGAAATCACAGTATGCTTGGGGATCTCTTGACTCATCGGAGCGTTGCCATTTGTTCCGCGGGGGTGGTTGTACCGTGGGTTTGTCGGGTCTGCGGAAACTAACGATTGGTTCGTTAATGACAAGTGCTCTCATTTCCTTCCCCCTGTCACCTCGGTAGTTGTTGTCATGGTGCTGGCATGGTTCGAGATTCTCTCAAACTCTATCCTTTGAGATCGACATTGTTTGGGTATGCTTCTTGGTCATAGCAACCCGCTCTTCTTTGACTTCAATGTACAACGTAGCTCGGTGCAATGCGTCCTCTAGAGTGGGCGGCCATTCTAGCTTCATGTTTTCTTTAAACGCGAACTCGAACCAGAGACCGTTCCTTAATGCAGGTAGTGTTGCATCATCTGTCAAGGCGGCTCGAGAGACGATCGCTTTGAAACTATAGATATAGGATCGTAACGACTCTTGTCGTCCTTGGGTTATTGCCCATATGTCGGTGTTTGATGTGCCTCACTGAATATACATTGAATAATGCCTGAGGAAAGTAGTAGAGAGCTGATGAAAGTTGCCGATTGAGTAGGTTTCTAGTCTAGAGAACAACGTCAATGCGGAACCAACTAGGTTTTCAATGAAGACCTGGCAATAACCAGCCTTACGCTATTAAGGCGCAAACTGAGCGCGTCCCATTGCAATGTTAAACGCTGTCAGGTACTAGGTATGATCGGAACTGGCTGCATATGGGGCAAGTTTGAGCTTTCTGGAATGCCAGACTGGAGTGCTGGAGATTTGGACTGAAAACGGCGTTTTTTGGGTTTCTTGTAGCACGCGATCGATTTTTGGGCCGAGCTAGTGGCTTGATGAACTTTTGATGTCATCTCTCGAAGCGTTGCTTTCATGATTTCGATTTCATGATCCCGATTTCGCTCTTGTACCGTTCTCTAAAAGGCTTCCGGGTGGGAGTGTTGAGCGGGCTCGTTTATCGCTTGCGTAAATAATTGAGCGGGCTCGTTTATCGTCGACGGTGGCAGATTGTCGAACAAGCTTCTTTGCACCCACTGAGTGGAACATTCGACGAGGTCACGGTACAGGTTGGCTATCATCTCGTCAGAAATAAGTCCGGGTGCCCTGGTCTGATTTGAATTTTATTGCTGGTGCGTTATTTCCAGGGAGGGACTACGGGGTGCTCCAATAGGCTCTCCCCCTGCTACGTATTGTGGTAACTCTGCTGGTGTCTGTCCTGTCATTGTCCTGTCTGCCAAACTAGGTTTATGATCTACTGTGTCAAGAACTAAAACTCTTTTGTAAATAGAAAACTTTCTAATACTTGTCTTGATATTGCTCTTGTTGTAACTATGAATACGACGAATGTAATAGAACGTAAGAAAATCAAGAAAATCTAAGAGACAAAGCCACAGTACAAAACTAGAACCAAAGTCTGGGTGCAGACGTCATAGTATGTTACTTACATTCCCTATAACTCAACAAATAGCATCTCTCTGTTTTGTTTCCGGCCTCTTGTTCTGACCATTTTGTACTGTTGGAAATACCGGCAGAGAAAAGAAGAAAAGCAACCACAGCCAAATATATCTTCCAAAAAGTGGGAGAGGCGACAGCTATTGCACAGAAAATAAAGCAGAAGGTTATTCCGAGAATATTTTCAAACCACCTCATCCTCTTTTGTAATCAGTTCGTTGCGATTTGATTCAGTATGTTCTTCCTTTCTCTGTTTTCTATAAGAGCCAGGCTATACCTTAGTGTATTTTTTGAGCAAGCTCATCCTCCCTTGCAGTCAATTCGTCTTGAATTCATTCAATAAACACCTGCCTTTTCTACCCATTGATCTCGGTATATTCGGACAAGAATCACGTCGATTATGGATCGGGTTGGACAGTAATCAAGCTCTGATACCGTATAAGATTATGAGCATCCAAATCAAAACCAATTGGGAATGAGTAGATTGACCCATATCATTTATATATTATTAATGATCCCTATCCAACTTCCGATGTGTGACATTATTCCCAATTTTATCAACCCTTTATTCACATACAGTATTTTGTGTTTGTTCAGATCATTTGGGTGGGCCTACATGATCGAATTATTTGGTATACCGAATACAAACCAAAAACGCATCAGTTCGTGACTTTTTGTTGTCGTCATTTTTTATACTCTGTTCAAGAAAATTTTAACCAAGAACAGAGTCTCAAAACAGAGATGTCTCTTTCTATTAGTTTCTTAATAAGTTCTTATTCTTCTCTGTTAACATATCTTAACCTCCTCGGCGATTAACTTCAATAAATGTCTACAATACGAATTAACAAACCATTTAAAAACTTGTTCTTGAATTTTGGACCAATACATTTACCAAACCAACAAATCAAATAAGCCCTTAGCATTCTTGCAAATATCTCATCAGTGAAAGAATAAATTAGCCATCAAGAAAACTTGCCCATCACTCAATCAGAATGTTTTCTATTGACATGTGAAACTCTTTCGTAACCGCTTTTAACTATTTCCATGATAAGAGCGATTTACCAAAACCCGTTCTGCAATATGATCCAGAGAAAAAATGAGACCGGCCAGCACAAGTATAGTCTTTTAGGATATAAGACAATAGATTTAAAGTTAATAAATTTAAAGTTCATGTTATCAATTGTAACATATATATCAATTGTAAGAAAAATCAAGAATTCAATTACTACCCACCCGTATAATTGGGCATAACTTATTCCCACACAAATATCACAACAACTCATTGTGGCATCAATACAATTAAGAATTAAGAAAGATCACCAGTAGCAGCAAACACGCATTAGACAAGTGAGTCACTAATGATCATTTTACCAATCCTAAAACCTTTCTAGGGATCGTCCATGGCGATTTAGGATAAAGATACCTAAAAGAATAGAATAGGCTTTAAATATTAATCTAGAGTCAAACTAAAGATGGATCTTTCACCTAACACTTGTCAACCCTTTTATTCACATATATGGATCATATAAGAACCCTATGTTGAAAGAATCCGTTCATGCCTATCAACAAACAAAACCTGAGATTTTCAAATGTGTGGGCGGTAATGTTTGCACCTAATCATCACAACTAATCACAAGCTCCTCCAAGCTTCAATCTAACTCTGTGAACTCTTGGAGAACACCAAATGCCAATTTTTTACTCCTAGATCCTCTTGAAGAGGTGCTGAAATTTACTCGCATTCTGCTCGAAGGTATGTATAAAGACATTGACCTCTCCGAGTTTAAAGTTTGTAATAGAGCGATGTTTGGTTAGGGTAGCTTGCGGAAGATGTAAATAAATGATCCAGCAACAGACGACAACACAGGAAGTATTTTATTAGATAAACACATATGATTCATAAAACAAACTTACAAGTTGTGGTCCAAACTTACGGTTCCTGATCATGTTGTCCCGTTATTCTGTTCCAGGTGCCTGGCTGCTTTTTTGCTATTTCAGTTTTCGCTCCATCCATTCAGTAAGCCATTCGTGGAAGAATAATGCAAAACAAAAAGCAGTAAGATTGGGGAATAAAGAAAAACTTAACATGGAGAAAAAGAGTGAGAGAGGAAATACCCTATCATAACATTCAAGCGCAAGTCGGTGGCATTTCCATTGGGCATAGGATGAGATTTCATCCCTTGCATCCTGTTCAAGATTATTGCAATTAGTGAAAAAAAGCTAGAACATATTTGCTCAGTCCTCGTGTGAAAGGACAATGGGTCTGCAACTGCTTACAGTCTCTAACATCCATGAGCATTAAAGAACTCGAGATTTGGTGGAAGTGTCGGAAGATATATGAGATTCTCGCAGTTCTTTAAGTCAAGCCATTTAAGATGATCAAGTTGACCAATGCTATCTTGCAGACGGATCATTGCATTATTTTTACTAAAGCATAAACGCTGGAGTGAGCTATCTTTGGCACTTCTTTTATTTTTGTTCCATCAAGCAGTAAGATCTGCAAATATCTCATATTTTTTATATCCTCAGGAACACTCTGAAGCTTTGAGCAACCAGAGAGTATTAACTCTTCAAGAGCTTTCTGGTTTCCAAGACATTCAGGAAGACTCTCCAGCATTTCACAGCCTTTCCAATTCAATAAGGCAAGTCTCTTTAGATCCCCAATGGCTGGAGTAAGTCCTTTTAGTGCAGTGCCATCTAAATATTAGCCTTCTAGATTTTCTGAGATCACCTCAAATTCCTGAAGTTTCGAGCAGTCACTGAGTATGAGAAATTTCAAAGAGTTCAGTTTAATCGTGGGAATAAATTTGAGGCTCTTACAACACCTCATGTTCAGAAAGATGAGACTCTTCATGTTTTCCATCCCTCGTGGCAAGTTAACTAAACTTGTGCAACCTTCAAGATTTAATCTTTCAAGATTTTTCGCATTTGACAACCCTGAAAGGTTGTTCAACGTATATGAAAAGCTGATATCAACCCACTTTAGTTTTGGGGTATCCTGTAAAAAAAACAAAAAGAATTCAACCCCAAATTTAGTTCTTGTTTCATTTAATTAACGGAACTAATAGAGAAAAAGTGTGGAATATAGTGAAACACACCTTAACACCGTCCCAAAGTTGTTTGATTGAGCTATAAGGAACCTCGAGATTGACAAGCTTCATGGCATTGAAGTCCGATGGACGTTTCTCCAATGCCAATTTCAGCCAATAAAGATACCGCACCTCGTTCAATGGCAACCGAAGCTCCTTAGGAATGCCAATTTGGAAGTCAGCTTTACCTTCCTCAAGGAAGGCAGAACTGTATATTCCGAGATATAAAAGGTTACACATACTGCAGAAGATGTTAGCATCCAAGCTCATTTTCTCTGATACTTTCGACATGTCTAGGAAAACACCCCTGATGGTTTCCATTCCCTATAGCCAAGTTAAAAAAAAAAAAAAAAAAAAAAACCATTAGCAAAAGTTAGCACCAAGCAATTGAAAATCTAGATTACTCGGTCACCCCAAAAGCGGAAAATTTAGCACAACTAACACATGTTAAGGTTCAAATATGTTCAAATTATCTCACCAGTTTGTTCTTCAGCACACAAATGATATCTTGATAGTTCCACAGCCTGAGATGAAACCTTGAAATTTCAGTCAATGGTTGTGAAGCAAGTTCTTTGGCGAATGTGCATGCTATATCATGCATCTCAACTCGACCACCACAAAGATTAACGAGAAATTTCTCTTTGAGGCCTTTTATTTCATCCCCAGGCTCAGTAGACTCAAATTCACGTGAATTTACCAGGCATCTTACGTAACTTGCATCTTCTGATTTAAAGAAACAGGCAACGTCCAGAAAACCACATTTCGGCCTCTTTATGAGTTCATTGTATGTTCTTCTCAAGACATCTTGAATAATCTTATTTTTACTTTGTGTCAATGTTCCAATTTTCTGTTCCCAATAAGCTTCGTCTTTCCCACAAAGTTCTACACCCAAAGCCTTGAGAGCTAGTGGGTTCCCTTTGGCATAATCCAGAAAGTGTCTGGACAATTTCAAAAAGTTTCCCTTGGCAAAATGTGAACCAAAGGCGTGATTAGTAAAGCATTGTAAACTATCTTTACTGCTCAATCTAAGGGTCACATAAGTATCGTGAACCAATTCCTCATGGCGCAGTGACTCATCGCTCGATGTAACAACAATCTTGCTTCCTTTCTTAATCCAATCGCTTTTACGAAGAGCTTTGATTTGTCCCTTGGTACCAACATCATCTAGAACAGCAAAAACTTCCCTTCTGAGAAGACCAACCTTCCAAAATTCATGTGGATCCTCTTCATATCCTATGTTGGGATGAATATCCTTCACCAACTCTTGCAATAATTTATTCTGCATCCAATGTGAACCGTTTTCATTGACCATTTTACTGACATCTGGGAAAAACATGCTGCTCTTAAACTTAGGTTTCCACTTTTCATACAACATTTTCGGAAGAGTGGTTTTACCAATCCCTGGCATCCCAACAACCCCAACCATACGGGTTTCTTCATTAACAAATTGTAACTTCTCTTCTAGTTTCTCTAGGCGTTGTTTGACTCCATATCTAGGAGTTTTCTCCTGTGAACGTTTTCTCAGTAAATCTTTCTTCGCTCCCTCCCAAGGTTGAGTTTTGACTTTCCTTGGTCAAAATCTCGGATAGCACTCTCTTCACATTCTCAACGATTGAGTCAACGAACTTGTTCTCATCACAACAAAACCAATGAAAAGTTTTACAGAAAATTAGTAAATTTCATGATGTAATTCATCATTAAAAGAAATTGATTAAAAAATCAACGTTTATTTTTATTTATATTTTTTGGCAGAAAATCAACGATTAATTTTATCGGGTATCATAAATCAACCTAATTAAATACACACTTAAGGTCTTTTAAAAATATAAAATTGTACCTTCGTATATCAGACTTCAAGCCAATGTTATTGGAAACAGATATCAAAGCTTGTTTCCATTTCTGTATCCTCTCAGGCTCCCTCCGAAAATACCACTCAAGTTTTCTGAATTTGTCGCCGAAAGTTCCCTCCAGAGTTTTACAGGCGGTGGCGTTTAACCTGTAGAATACAGGAATCACCACGAGTTTGTCTTGCTCCATCAGCTCCTTCATCTTAACAAGCTCATCCAGGCACCAGTGTAACTCGGTGTAACTCTCGGAGAAGATCGCCACCACGACTCTTGACTCCTCGATCCTCCTGAAAAGGTTTTGTAGATCTGTACCCTTCAGCTCAAACTCGTCGGTAAACACATTGATCTTCCCAAATATCATGGCCTTCACGAGAAAGCAAACAAAGCTATTTCGCAGTTCGTCTCCCCTGAAGTTGATGAACACTTGATACTGCGGCGGAAGGCTTCCATCATCGTTGGAGGAGGTGACCGCCATAGAAAAATGGAGTTTACAAGGATCTTTGCTGAATCTGTTTTTTTTTTCTCCTTTTCGTTTATTTTGAAAAGAAAATGTAAAATCAGTATGAATTTTTCATTAACATATATTGGGACAAAAACGTCATCGATTGTAATTTTCAAACGTTGGAAAAATGTAACCCTTTTTGAATTGGCTTGGTGACGACAAATATCATCCATTTTGGCGTGGTAGTATTATCAAATATATCTTTGAATTTTTTGGAAAATGCCAATTGAGATAACGAAACTTAACCTGAGACCACCCATTTTTTCTTCTTTATCTTAATTTCATCAACTAGTTCTATTTTCTTGGACCACCCAATTTCTTCGATGACAACATAATTTAGATCATAATCACTATTCATGGCGTAATATTCAAAAGAGGAATTTACTGAAATAACATCGGCCATTTAGGTGACAACTATTGCGCAGAGAATTATCCAAAGGTGATTCCAAGTATACATATATTCTCCAACCACGTCATCCTCTCTTGTAGTCGGTTCGTTGCAATTTGATTCAATATGTTCTTTCCTTTATCCGCTTTCGATAAGAGTCAGGTCATTCCAAGTGTGTTCTCGAACAAGTTCTTCCTCTCTTGCAGGCAATTCATGGTGATTTGATTTAGTAAAGGTTTCTTGTTCCGTAAGAAACAAGTTGTTGTCTAACTTAACCAATAACTAAGTCTCAAACAGAGTTGTCTCTGATCAAGAACAGAGGAAAGAAACAAGAAGGGAAAAAAAAACCTGGATTTTGAATAAGGCAAACCAATGTTTGTCGGAATAGATTGTAACTGTGACAGCGGCGGAAAGCTAAATTATGACAATCTACCGGAATCTATATGTGACGGAAAGCTAAAATACCGGATTTTAAAAATTTTCTTTCCATCACCTTCACTTATCTAAACATTGATATTCATAACTACTTAAGCGCCAAGTAGTAGCTCATCACCAAAGAGGTTAACAACAAAAAAAAACAAGGATCGAGTAAAGTTCAAACAACCATTCACTTAAACATTTGAGTCTAACAACTTTCTTTCCAAAACAACTTAGCATTATTAACCAAGGCATACCAACAAGTTTCCATGTTAGCAACAAAAACATACATCATACAAGACAAAACTACAAAACCTATTTACATCATCCTCTCATTCCGCCTCGGTTCCACGAGCTTTGCGATCCTAAGACTCCTCTTTACCTGCACCAAAAGAGGTGCGTAAGCATTGATAATGCTTAGTGAAGCGGTCCTCCCGTCCCACAGCGACAAGCGCAAATAAACAAAGACTTACCGAACTAATATACAATGCAAAAATGAAATGATACTATGATAAAGCTCCATCACAACACTCACACCATACAACATGGAAAAGCCACAAATCACACCCATGTGGGCAAGCCCCACATCACACATTAATCATGGAAAATCTAATGATTATATGGCTACGCTACGGTCACGCACTCACCTTGGTTCGACGGTTAGAAAAAAACACACGATACTTCTCACTTCAAGCTCGACTTCTTCTTGCCTCCACACACAACCAAGATATCTACTAATTCCCTATCAATACATATCAAAACACACTTCTCAAATGATGAATCACGAGCCTTAAGCTTGGATCACTAAACCCCAATTCGGGTTTCCTTCTCCAAAAACAGAGCTTTACCTAATCAATCATATCTCTTGCCCTAGACAATATTTAGAAACTTCCTTCGGTCAATCTCAAGATAATACCCTCAAGAATCTACCTACCAAATTTCATCTCACTCTAATAAGTTTTGAGTGTCCAATCACTCCCCAAACCGAACCCGTCGCTTATGGCTCTGTTTTGAGCGGTTTTGGGAGAAAAATCATATCTCCCAAAATACTCAACTAAACTAGACGAAATTTGGTAGATAATTAGGCAAGAGATTAATGAACTTACCCACAAAGTTTTAGCTCAAACTGAGCTCAATAGCTAGGCCGATCGTGCCCCCCAAACAAGCACCAAACTCTGATTTTCTCTAGCTTCTTCTCTTCTTTCTCCTCCTCCTTCTTCTTCCTCTTCCTCTCTTTCTTTTTCTTCTTTCCTCCCCTTTTTCTTTTTCTCCTTTCCTCCCCTCTTCTTTCTCTGTAGCCTAGTAAATCTCACGTACAAAATGAGAAATGAGAAGAAGAGTGTAGAAGGTTGTAGAAGAGAGGAGGAAATACATATATGTGTATATAATTAATTATTGGTTTACTCTATTTAAACCAAACCAACCTGATTTCACTAAACCGCAATGATTAATTCTTCCAATTAACCTCTACCGCTCGGTTTAATAATTCTGTCTAATTTTCCCAAAATATTTGAGACATCTACCTGTCCCAAAATATTTCTTTCACTCCACAAAAATCCCCGGAATTACCGCTTAATTTCGTATAAACCGAACCGCTCGAAATTAATTCTCAAAAATTGATCTACTGATCAATTTAACTCTACCACCGCCCCTAGGCCTTCAATCAAGCTCGGTATTGTTCCATACTCGATTCAATAACACCCCTGGATCTAACTTCACAAGATCCTACGTGGTCACCCAATGGCTAACCCGTCGAAATCCAATACCACAGGACCCAAACGAGTTAAGTCCGTCAAACAACCTAGCATATTAGAATCCAATACCACAGGACTCTAATATACTAAGTCCTCGTGAGATCCAATTCCACAGGCTCTCACTCGGTTTACCAATCGATTAGGATTAAATACCACATAATCCTAATGAGTAAACCGCCCCGTTAGGACTAAATACCACATAGCCCTAACCAACATCATTAGAGTTAAATACCACATAACTCTAATGACAATATCATTAGGGTTAAATACCACATAACCCCAATGACCCGTCAATAGGATTAAATACCACATAATCCTATTGACCCCAACCACGTACTAGATCTAATGACGTAGACCCATAATCACCGAACCAAGACGGAACAATACTTCGCTCTCAACTCCGCAACACATGAAATACAACATCATGTCTCAAACCCGTCGATACATGAAGTAACACAACATGTATTCGACATCCCTAATAAATGAAATACCACATCATGTATTAAATATTCCCGAATATTTCAATGAACATCCGTCCTATTATTAATTCTCGTCAAAACACAACATCCCAAGGGTTCATTACAACAAACGTCAAATACAATTACAACTCAAGAGGATGACTAAGGAACACGGATGTTACAGTAACGCCCCGGCTGCCACCGCTCGTAAGCACCCATACTCTTTTCCGGATATCGGTACGTTATCCCGAGAGGTTTAAAAGAATTTTTAATATCCTTAAAAATCACCACATGATCTTTCTCTGTATTTTTCCTCACTCACACGGTATCGGCAATGACTTCCTGGTAGATCACCCATCCTATACTACTCCAGCCCAAGTACCTTAACTCTGGAGTTCTCTCTGGATAGGTGACGGAAAAGATAAGTGCACTTTGGTGACATAGGTAGCCAAATCAAATCTGTTAAAGAGAAGGTGATTTAATGATTAGGTGGTGATTTCTTTTGTAATCATTTCTTTCTTTTATCCTTAAAAAAATTAAATTGTCTTTTACAGAAATAAATATAGGAACTCTTTTTTTTTTTTTACTATGATCAACCTTGATTCGCAAGTTTTTCTCCAAACTATACGGCTAAATCAAGCCTTAATTTTCTGCTCTTTCAGCCTAACAAAAACCTATTGAAAACCCACTATGATAGAAGAAAGAAAATAAGACTCAAATTCATATATAAATGTCTTCTCGATCATCTAATCTATCGTTCGTTACCATTCAATTTTTGATTGCTTATGGAACGATCCAGAATAATATAAGATAATAAAGATAATACAGAATAGATTTTGAGCAACAAGCATTACAAGAAGAAAAATCAAAACTCCTCTGAAAACAACAGAATAAATCAGCTCCTTTGTTTTTCCTCACAAAGAGTAGAGATTTGCTTCAGCAAATTCTTCTCTTTTTTTTTTCTTTCTCGCATTATTTCTTCTTCTTCTCTTTCAGAGATTTTTGTTTACACTTTCTTAACCTCCTCAGCGTTGACTTCGCAAAATATTCGTGATACAAATTGCCAAATAAAATAGAAAGCATGCCTCTCTGATACCTGTCACAACAGTAACAAAGATCAAATGATCAATTAATTTAGTTAGTTTCTTGTTCTGCAAGTAACAACTGTTTCTTTTTTTTTTGTTAAAAGGGTAAAGTAACAAGTCTTGGACTGACTTAAATAGAGGAAAGAGACAAGACAATAACAAAAATTTGAGATTTGCAGGCAAACCAAAATTTGTTTAAATAGAATTTAAAGCTTTCATCCATCTCGCGGGCTTTTCCAAATTTTTGGAATATTTTTTCCTCAGTTTCTGGACATTGTCGCAAAAAGTTCCTCTCAATGCTTCACATCCTCCGTATTCACGTTAAAGAAAATAGGAATTACATACAGTCTGCCATGATTCATGCACTCTTCGGTCTCAACCAGCTCGTTTAAGAACAATTTCGACTAGGTATACTACTCAGAGAAGATTGTAAATAGCAATTTTTGACTTCTGGATCCTATCAAAGAGAACATTTAGATCTCCACCTCCCACATCATCTTCATCTACAAAGATGTTGACTTGCTCTTGTTTTAGGGCTTGCACAAGAATCTCTACAAAGCCTTCATGCAGCTCTTCTCCTCGAAAGTTGATGAACACTTGATGTTGCGGCGGGATAGCTCTAATGTCAGAAGATGAGGAGTAGGAGAAGTCCATTGAGAGAAGGAGTAGCCCATTGAGGAGAAGTCCATCTAAGATTAATTGTGATCTTTGACGAAATTATAAACAATGAAGAGAATCAATTCATGTAAGACCCTGTCATTTTAATGCTATCAACGTGTTTTAACAAAAAAATTCAATTAATCCATCTAATCATACATAAAAGAATGTCGAGATTACGTTACAGATTTATTATAGTTAGGTGACTTAAGTTTCTTTTCCTTCCTCAACAATATGCATTATACGAGTTTGTTGAACCAAGAAATTCCGTTAGGGTTCCGTATCAACAAAGTAATTAGATAAAGGGATTCTGAGACTTTTGATATTAAGTGAAGTTTAGCTCGATGATTGGAGGAAAAAGCTAGTCTTCGAATTGATGAGCTAATTGAAAAAGAGAAGGGTTTTTGATGTTATAGCTGCACCTTGAGAAAGGATGCCTACGTACCCTTGAGAAGGGATCAAGCCATTCGTAGTTCGTACAGATTTGTCACTATATCTTGATGTCGCTCTGAATCTGAAACTGAATCTGAATGTGAAGAGAATGGCAGCTCTTTATTTATAGTGATTTGAAGAGGTTTAAGGCTTCCTTTTCCTTCTTGAATTAGGGTTGCCTTTTCGTCCAAACTTTTCTTCTTCGAGTTGATTTCGTTTTCTGAGTTGATGAAGTCAGTTTAAGTCTTCATGGGCCAATTTGATTAAGCTTTTAAAGAAGTCGGTCTTGATTTTGATCGGGTCTAAGGTAGGGTGCTAAAACCGGTACCAACAGTTAGTCCCCACCCAGATCGTTAGAACGAATGTTGAGTTTTGACAAAGTAAGAGAAGATGACATGATGTAAATTGAGATTGACTTCATGTGGTGTTTGAACTTGAAGATGCGAGGATGAGCTTGGGCTAAGAGACTTGATGCGAGATAATGCAACACTGAGCTTAACTTTAGGTAACCGATGCGAGGTAGAGCTCAACTTTAAAAAACCAATTGCAAGGCGGAGCTCGACTTTAGAAAACCGATTACGTGGCGGAGCTCGACTTTTTAAAACCAATGCGAGGCAGAGCTTGACATTAGAAAACCTATGTGAAGCGGAGCTCGACTTTAGAAAATCAATGTGAGGCGAAGCTTGACTTTTGAAAACTTCTTGCGAGGTGAAGCTCGACTTTAGAAAACTTAATGTGAAGTTAAGGCAATGTAGAGACTTGATGCAAGGTTAAGGCTATGTAGAGACTTGATGCGAGGTTGATCTCAGCTTTAAGACTTCCTGCAAGGCTGAGCTAAACTTAAAGACTTCTTGCGAGGCTGAGCTCGGCTTAAAGACTTCCTGCAAGGCTGAGCTCGGCTTAAAGACGTCTTGCAAGGTTGAGCCCGGCTTTAGGTTTCCTGTGAAGCTAAGCTCGGCTTTAGGCTTCCAGTCAGGCTGAGCTCGACTTTAATCTTCTTGCGAGGCTGAGCTTGGCTTTAGGCTTCTTGTAAGGATGAGCTTGGCTTTAGGCTTCCTCGAAGGCTGAGTTCAGCTTTAGGCTTCCTGTGAGGCTGAGCTTGGCTTTAGGCTTCATGCAAGGTTAAGCACGATTTTAGGCTTTTTGCGAGGCTGAGCTCGGCTTTAGGCTTCCTGCAAGGCTAAGCTCGGCTTTAGGCTTCCTGCGAGGCTGACCTCGGCTTTAGGCTTCCTGCGAGGCTGAGCTCGGCTTAGGCTTCCTGCAAAGCTGAGCTCGGCATAGGCTTCCTGCAAGGCTGAAGCAACGATGTCCAAGTGATATATTTGATGTCAAAGATATGAGTGTGATGAGCCGTTGTGAGTTAAGTAGTCTTGACGATCCTTTGAATTTCTCTTCTAATTGCGAGCGCGGAGCTCAGCTTCTTAAATAATGTAATGATGGATGCAAGCGTAGAGCTCGGCTTATAAAATGACTTGTTTGTATAATTGCAAACATTTGAGGTTGGCTTTGAGACTTTCTTGATGATACAAGATTGAGACCGACAAAAGACTTGATAATGCAAGCATAAAGCTCAGCTTATATGAAGATACGAGGCTAAGCTCGGCTTCAGGGAAGTGTGAGGCTTACCTAGGTTTATGTGAAGATACAAGGCTTATCTTGGCTTGAGATCGATTCATTCTAAGGACTTAAGTACAGCTTATGATGCGATGATGAGATCAGCTTATAATGCGAGAATGAGGTCGGCTTACGAAGCGAGGCTTGGCGCGGCTTACAAAGCAAGGTTTGGCACGGCTTACGAAGTGAGGCTTGGCGCGGCTTATACTGCAAGTATTAGATCGATTTACGATGTGAGGCTGAGCTTGGCATAAAATGCAAGGATTAGATAAGCTTACAATGCAAGGCTGAGCTTGGCTTAAACTACAATGATTTGATCGGCTTACGATGTGAACCTGGGTTCGACTTAAGTAACTATGCAAAATCTCGTAGACTTACGATGCAAAGCTACTCTTGGCTAAAACTGCGAAGTTGAGGTTGGTATACAATGATCTAGTGCAGGACATCTTTTGTCTTACCTTAGAAAAACTTACCCTTAGTTGCGAGTACATAGCTCAATTGGTGGCGAGATGATTTGGCTTACTTTTCCCAACTGTTTTGGATTGATATATCGGGATAAGGCCCGGCTTTTAGGTTAAAGATGTGAGCTACGAAAGAGTTCGACTTACACTTTCCCCTTTTGATGTTAAAGTCAGGCCCTGATTAAGTGGATGTTGACTTATTTTTCTTTGGCGACCTCTTGAAAGTCAGGCCCCAATTATGCGGATGTCGACTTATTGATCTTGGGCGACCCCTTGATTTGCGGGCTTTTAGCCCCAAATTTTTGACTTTGTGGTTTTCCGAAACTGATTCCCACTTAAAGGTTTATAGATGTGAGGAGAAACCTCGACTTATACTTTTCCCCTTTTTGGATGTAAAAGTCAAACCCCGATTATGCGGATGTCGACTTATTTGTTTCGGTTGACCTCTTGAAAGTCAGGCCCAAATTACGCAGATGTCGACTTAGTTGGCTTGGGCGACCCCTTGATTTATGGGTTTTTAGCCCTAGCTTTTTGGTTTTAGTGGTATGAGACTGGGCTGGGGTTACCCGTTCTTCATGCGAGACAGATCTCGGCTTTGATAATTAACAGTGCAAGATTGGGCTCAGCTTATCCAACCTTCATGCGAGACTAAGCTCGGCTTTGATAATGAACGGTGCAAGACTTGGCCTGGCTTATCCGACCTTCATGTGAGGCTGAGCTCGACTTTGATATTGATAACAAGATATTTCTATCTTATCAGAGTTCAATTGCCTATTGCATAATCAAATTATTGCAGTACAAGAGATATCAATCCAATCAGGTGAGTGTAAACAATCAGGATGTGACACATCAACTAACTCAAGCCAATTAAGAGTTGTTCGATAACCTAACAGTTCTAGATTGCAAAGAGGAAAAAGAAACTAAACAGAATAAAAGATCAAAGCAAAGCAGAAGCAAAATATCAATTAATAAGAAGAAAAGTCCTAAGGATGGGGTTCATGGATCTGTGATTCCTCCTGGTCTCTCCTAGATGCTTAATCAATCACAGAAGCTATCCCTAGACGATGAACATCATAACAAGGTAAATCCGCTCTCGTGACAAACACCATCAAGCCTATTGATATATGATGATTTTGGCCCATATTTACTAATGTTTTATAGTCGTTTTTAGTGTCTTTCGAGTCGATTTTGAGTCTTAACAGGTCAGAATGAATTCTTGGAGCATAAATTGGATGGACTGGAGCTTATTGGGATTTTGGAGCAAAAAGATGCAGATTTAAAGAAAAAGGGCTGAATTTACACGCGAGCACCCGACAGAGCACCTAGTGGAGCAATGCTCCGCCGCCAGAGAAAATTAATGGGCCCGAGTTGACCTAATTTTGGGTGATTAAATAGGTCTGCAACCTTTCTTAAAAGACATGTCCTTTTCCTAGGAGAAAGATCATAAGCTGCTTGAAGATCCTCTCCTTCTCCTCCTTTGTCGCCATCGCCTAGCTCTTGTTCCCATCTTCCCTTGTTTCGTTTGCTTAGACTTGGAGATCATCCATTCTTTGTTTTGAGAAGAATTCTGAACCTTGTTACTTTTCAGTATTTATTCATGAATTCCTTTTATTCCATTGCTATGTTTTCTTCTTCCATGTCTGAGTAGTTCATTAACTAGATTAGGGTTTTTCAAAGGTATTCATGAGATGATTTAACTTGGCACAAATAGGATGTGTAAATACATATTGTCTTCACCTCTGGTCGAAATTAATGCTTAAGCTAAACTGATCACTTAGTTTATGATTTTAGGTTAAACCTATTCGCGAGAGTGTTTTAGGTTGCTAGAAAAGACATTGGTGAGCAATCAGACATAGGTGACAAGAGTTGGTGCGGCTGGTTGTGAACATATTGAACCCATTCTTTAATGCTTATCTACATCTCTAGGTCAAGCGAGAGTTTAGGTATCTAGGTTGTTAGATAAAGTTGTTATCGCCACGAGAGTGGGTTGTTATTATTTTTATGTTTGAGTTCTAGACCTTTGCTGAATTAGATCCTGAATAGTTGCTAAGTTCTCATCTCTGAATCATCTGCGAATTATGTTGATCTAGTGCTTTGCTTTATTGATTTATTACCGCCTTTATTTATTTGCAATTCAGTTCGAAATCAATCTCATATTTTGTCTTAGCTTTATTTACAAATCTCATAAATTCAAAGTGTAACCTTGGTCCTTGTGGATTCGATCCCTTTAATACTACTGCGATTGTCTGTGCACTTGCAGAATTATTTAGGGTTAAAATTCTGTGTATCACCTATACCACTTCCTAATCTGAATACCTATTCAATAGGACAGAGAGCAGGTATCAATGAAACATAGCATAAGCAAGAATTAAGAAACAGTTCATCAATGTCAAAATACAACTAAAACAACCAATCTCTTGGGTTAATGTCATAAATCTCAGACATTAGTTGATCAGTCATTTCATCAAACACCTTCCGGGTGTGAAATGGACAAGATCTAATTCTAGAAGGTTAACAAGGAAAAATATTACAAACACCTAATCCATAAGAGATATATTCAATTACAAGCTTAAACATCAAAAAAGACCAAGAATCCTACACAGATATAACCCATCCTTAAGAACCCTAGTTCACTACTCAGAAATCATCCTAAAATGTTCAAACCCAGAAAATGAAATAAAGTGCATAATCATATTCAGGATGATGAGAATAGAAGGATTGTGAAGAAAATAAGTGCAAAATATTAAAGGAAAAGAGTAGATCTAAATTATAAAAGCTCACAAGTTTAAAAGGTTGTTACAGGAAAAAGGAAGAAGATAAGGTAAAGTAAAAGATGATTAGAAGTAATACTTGATGTAAAAAGGTTTGTTGGTTTGAATGAATTTTACATTCACATCAAAAAAAAAAAAAAAAAAAGGATGATTAGGGTTTTCTCAAAGGAAGGGTTTTTATACCCTTTACAAAGAGAAACCCTAAACACACAAAAAGACAAAACAACTAATTCTGATTAGGTCGTGGTAGAGCTTGGTTTGTAGATCGAGTAATGGAGGTCGAGTTGATGAAATCTTCAAAGTTAGGATCTTTGTTTTCAACTCAGTCATGAAGGCGAGTGGTGATCCTCCAAAGGCTGCATCTTGGCACAGGACTCGGCTTCTACCTCCAGTTGTGGACTCTGGTTGCTAGATTGAAAGGTCCTCATCGAGTACTCCACACCATTCTACCTCAAATTCTAGAAAATCTCCAAAAGCATCCATTTGCCTTGAAAACAACTCTAAAATGCAATATGTATGCAAATCTAATGCAAAACCTAATATGAATGCTAAATGAGTGAAAACGACAATGAATGGGGTGGAACAAGTGATGAAACTATATCTAAATGATGAGAAATGCATGCTAAAAGGGGTAAAATACAGAGACATCAGATAACGATGCGAGGCAGAGCCTTACTTATATTTTTGTGGATTATTTCACCAATGCATCTATGTGCTACACATTTCTTGAAAAGGATCGAACACCTGGCAACGGTGATGATGTCAAAATACGAGTTTTGAGCTCGGCTTACATAGATGACGAGGCTGAATTACCAAACTGGTGAGATGAAAATCTCAAGTGGCATGTGTGGATTGTGAAGCTCGAATAAAGTTACGAGCTGATGAGATTATACATAACTTCAAGAAATCGGAGCTGACGGGCTCACTCTAGACTATGGGGTGGCGAGCTGGTGTGCAGTGTGAAGAATCGACTAAATCGTAATTCTTTCTCGGGATAGAGCATTCTTGCTAATTTCAGCTGAAGTAAGAATTTTAGAACTCGTTCTTATGCTAGATTATAAACGAAGAACTTCTGGTCTTTTTTTTTTGCGACTAAAACTTTGTCCGTTGCTGAGTTGAGAAGTCGCTCGGGCAATGATGGAGCTTAAGGCATTGTAAACATGAGCTCTTGATCTTGGTAGAGCTTTGTTTTTAACGAAATCATGCTGAATTGGCGAGCTGATGAGTTTGTCGAGCTCGAGCTTAGGTGAGCTTTGATTTAGTTCTAGGTGGAAGACCAATTGGCGAGCTGATACATAGGTTAAGCTATAGAGCTCAGAATAGTTTGATGATAGAGACAAGGTCAGTCTCTATAGAAAGATACGTCTTGTGGCTTTCCATTGATATGTTTTATGTTTCGTGGTTCCTTGTGGTTTGCTGGAAAACTGGTCCCGAAGTTGGCCAATCTGACAGTGGTGGACTGCATTTTAGGGCTTCAGACAGATTGTACATCTTTCAGGAAAATGGTAATAACTTTCATCAGACAGCTCTGATTGAGGCGAGGTTGGATTTTCTGGAAATATGACTCTCAGGGAAATGCGTAGATATGTTGATAATCACCTGGGTCGTTGAGCTCCTTCAGGAAATCACTTGGCAAGGAGCCGGATTATGTATGTGTTTTATTGTTTTGGACAAGGAGTGCGTCTGATGCAGTAAAACAGCGATAACTTCTGCAGACAGCTCGGATAGCAAGGTCATCTTCTATGGAAAGCTGATTCTTGGGGCCTTCTAGGAATAGATTTTGTTTCACCTAGGTCTTTCTACTCCATCAGGAAATTGGCTCGAAAAGATGCCGATTGGATATGTTTTCTAGGGTTTCGGACAGATTGCGTCTGATGCAGAAAAACAGTGATAACTTTCGGCAGACAGATTGGATCATGGCAATGTTGGGTTTTTCTGGAAACCTGAAGCTCGGGGCAATCTGTAAATAGGCTTATTGTCACATGGGTCATTCTACTCTGTTAAAAAACGCTTCGAAAAGAGGTGGCTTGGGTATGTCGATTGTTATGCGGAATTGGAGGTCGTATTTATGTCGTCGTTGAGCTTTAGGTTTTTGTTGAAAGAATCCCCACAGGCGGCGCCAACTGTTAAACCTAGGAATTCCGTTAGGGTTCCGTAGCAACAAAGTAATTAAAAAGGGATTCAGAGACTTTTGTTATCATTTTCTTAGCTTAGTTTCACTCTAAGAATTGTAGTGTAACCTTGGTATCTGTGGAATCGATCCCATCCATACTATTGCAATTGTGTGTGCACTTGCAGTCTTCTGTTTGGGTTAAAACTTTGTAGTATCAAACAACCAAAGAGTATTAGCTCTTCAAGAGCTTTCTGGCTTCCAAGACATTCAGGAAGACTCTCCAGCAGTTTACCGCCTTTTAAATTCAATATGGCAAGTTTCTCTAGATCTCCAATGACAGGAGGAAGTCGCTTTAGTGTGGTGCCATCTAAATATAAAGCTTCCACGTTTTTTGAGATCACCTCAAATTTCTCAAGTTCCAAGCAGTCACTGAGTATGAGAATTTTTAGAGAGCTCAGTTTCATCACTGGAAGAAATTTGAGGTGCTCACAACCTCTCATGTTCAGAAAGATGAGACTTTTCATATTTTTCATCTCTTGAGGCAAGTTCACCAACCTTTTGCAACCTTCAAGATTCAATCTTTCAAGATTTGGAGCATTTGACAACCCTGAAAGATTTTTCAACTTACGTGAATAGCTGAGATCGACCAACTTTAGTTTTTGGGTACCCTGTAAAGTAAATGAAAAAGAAATTAACCCTTAATTTAGTTCTTGTTTCATTTAATTAACTAATAAAATAAGTGTGGAATATAGTGAGAACTACCTTAACACCTTCCCAAAGTTTCCTAATTGAACTGTGAGGCAGCTCAAGAATGACACCTCCATTGCATTAAAATATGATGAAAGTTTCTCTAATGGGAATTTGTGCCAGTGGAGATACCGAACCTTATCGAATTGTCACTAAAGATCCTTAGGAGTGCGAATTTTTAAGTCAGATCTGCCTCACTGAAGGAAGCTAGAATTATATATTTTGAGATACAGAAGATTGCACATGCTGCTGAAGATGTTAGCATCAAATCTCATTTTCTCTGGAACTTTGGACATGTCTAGAAAAACACCCTTGACGTTTTTCATTACCTGTAGCTAATTCAAGACAAACCATTAGCAAACCGCATAAAAATAACAACAAATTAGAAATCTAGAGTACTTGGTCAATTACCCCTAGAGCGGAATATTTTATACAAATAATACATGTTAGTAGTTTCAATATATAACACCTCTAAAAATAATCTCACTGACTTTTTCTTCAGCATACAAATCATATCTTGATAGTTCCACAGCCTGCGATGAACACTTGTATTTCTAGCCAATGCTTGTGAAGCAAGTTCCTTGGCAAATGTGCACAACATATTATGCATCTCAACTCGATCGCCAGGAATATGACGTGGAACTTATTTTTGAGACCTTTTATTTCATCACATGTATCCACCACACATCTTACGTTACTTGTATTTTCTGATTTGAAGAATCATGCAATGTCAAGAAAACCATCTTTCTGCTCTTTTGTGAGTTCATCGTACTTCTTCTCAAGACATCTTGGATCATTGTATTGGAAATTTGGGTCAATGTTTCAATTCTCTGTTCCCAATAAGCCTTGTCCTTCCCCCAAAGTTCTAAACCTAAAGCCTTGAGAGCTAGTGGGTTTCCTTTGGCATAATCCAGAAATTTTCTTGACAGCTTCCCAAAGTTTCCCTTTTCATAATCCGAAGCAAAGGCATGACTAGTAAACCACTCTAAACTCTCCACTGTTCAGTCTTGGGACTACATAATTGTAGTGAACCACTTCCTGGAGCAGTGACTCATTTCTTGATGTAATAACAATCTTGCTTCCTTTCTTAATCCAATCGCATTTACCAAAAAGAGATTTGATATGTTTCTTGAGACTAACATCATCTAGAACAACCAAAACTTTCCTTTCGAGAAGGTCATCCATCTAGTACTCATGTCTACTCTCTTCAAAATCTATGTTGGGATAAAAATCCTTCAACGGCTCTTGCAATAATTTCTTCCGCAGCCATTCAAACCCGTTTTCCTTTGCCATCTTAGTGACATCTTGGAAAAAATAATTCTTTCAAACTTTTTTGCACACTTTTCATTTAACCTTTTTGCAAGAGTAGTTTTACCAATCCCAGGCATCCCAACAATGCCAATGACGATTCCCAATGTAAAGCTATTCCAACAACAACAAAAAGAAAAGAAAACGGACGATTGCAAGAATCATAAAATAGGCACGGAAAGCTCCCTTGAAATTCTTACAGACGGCGGGCTGTAACTTGTAGAAGATGGGAATCACAATGAGTTTGCCTTTTTCCACCTGCTCTTTCATCTTCAAAAGCTCATTCAAGCACCATTTAGACTGTGTATATCTCTCAGAGAAAATCGTCACCGCGATTATCAATTCTTTGATACGTTTGAAAAGGTAATCTAGACTTCTTTCCTTAAGCTCAGACGCATCAATAAACACGTTGACTTTTTGAGTTGTCATGGTTTTAACGAAAAAATCTGAAAAGCTATTTCGCAGCTCGTCTTCCATGAAATTAATGAACACTTGGTACTGTGGCGGAGATGTTTCGTTGTTAGAAGAAGAAGCAGCCATGGGAAACAAGCAGATCTTAAGCTGAAATTTTGAATTTTCTCCTTTCCGTTGATTTTGGAAAACTCGAATGTGAAAATCAGTTTGAGGCTCTCTCTTTAGTATAGTAGACTGAAAATAAAAAGCCAATCAAACTCTAAAATGATTTAAATTTGAAAACATGACAGAAGGTTGACCAATAAAATAAAAAAAAGTGCGACAGCGAACTCGTGTTGACCTGGACACAAAACCGGATCCGGTACAGCCAAACAGATCTTCCAAATAGCTGGAGCTCATGTGGTGAGGTCAGAAAGACAGCGAATTTAATCCATTTTTATTTTAACGTTAATGGTGCTGGTCGTTTCCACCCGTTTTATTTAAGGAAGAAGAAGAATAAGAGGATCTTGGTTCTTGTAAGACAAGTAATCAAACTACGTTTATGATCTACTGTCAATAACTAAAACTCTTTTGTAAATAGAAAATTTTCTAAAAATTGTCTTGATATTGCTCTTGTTGTAACTGTGAATACGACGAATGTAATGGAAACAGAGTAAGTGAAACCCATTCAAGAAAACTTGTCAATCACTCAATCAGAATGATCTCTTTCGTAACCACTTTTAACTATCTCCATGATAAGAATGATTTACCAAAACCCGTTCTGCAATATGATCCAGAGAAACAAATGAGACCGGCCAGCACAAGTAGTCTTTTAGGATATAAGACAACAAATTTAAAGTTCATGTTATTCTAGCTAGTTAGTGCACAACAATAATCACATATATATCAATTGTAAGAATAATCAAGAATTCAATTACTACCCACCCGTATAATTGGACAACTTATTCCCACACAAGTATCACAACAACTCATTGTGGCATCAATAAAATTAAGAATTAAGAAAGATCATCAGTAGCAGTAAACATGCATTAGACAAGTGAGTCACTAATGATCATTTTACCAATCCTAAAACCTTTCTAGGGATCGTCCATGGCGATTTAGGATTAAGATACCCAAAAGAATAGAATTGGCTTTAAATATTATCTAGAGTCAAACTAAAGATGTATCTTTCACCTAACACTTGTCAACCCTTTTATTCACATATATGGATCATATAAGAACCCTTAGGTTGAAAGAATCCGTTCATGCCTATCATGAAACAATACCTGAGATTTTCTAATGTGTGGGCAGTAATGTTTGCAGCTAATCATCACAACTAATCACAAGCTCCTCCAAGAATCAATCTAACTCTGGGAACTCTTGGAGAAGACAAAACGACATTTTTTGACTCCTAGATCTTCTCCAAGAGATGCTGAAATTTTCTCGCATTCTGCTCGAAGCTATGTATAAAGATATTGACCTCTCAGAGTTTAAAGTTTGTAATAGATCGATGGTTGGTTAGGGAAGCTTGCGGAAGATGTAAGTAAATGATCCTGCAACAGACGACAAGAAAGGAAATATTTTATTAGATAAACATATACGATTCATAAAACAAACTTACAAGTCGTGGTCCAACCTTATGGCTCCTGATCATGTTGTCCCGTTATTCCGTTCCAGGTGCCTGGCTGTCTTTTTGCTGTCTTGGTTTTCTGTCCATCCATTCAGTAAGCCATTCGTGGAAGAATACATAGAAAATAAGAATAAAAACTACCGGCAAACAGTAATTATAAAACCTCAAGTAATATTGAGGAGCTAAGACAATCAGAATGAAAAATGCTACAAGTGACGCACATAAAAAATCATCCCAACCACCATCCAGTTTTGAATAACTTCTATTGTAATTTTCTTCCACAGGTACATTTTGTGGTTTTGCGTACACCAAACTTATCCCGCAATTCACCACTTCTGTTTCACAAGCATCAATCACGTAGAACTCAAGGAAAGCCTTTGTGGGTATAGAGTTACCAGAGTACTGATCCTCCAAATGTTTTGTGATGTGAGAGCAACTGCCATAGCCGATAAAAACATGGTCTGAGTCGATCCTTCGTGGTTCAGTAGTACCCCCAACATCACAATCAAAGTGGACACGAGACCCATCTTCGTTTTCAAAGTGGATTGTGCATTTTATAGCGAAACTGCCTACCGAATCTTGGTTCTCATGGAATGCCTATTGTTACACCAATGTGGTTGCAGCCTTGGCTCTAAGACTGATGCAATTGCTTGGTAGTGGAACCACGAAGGGACTTCATATCCAGGATAACAAAGGTTGAACAAAGCTCCTGAAACAACGGTCTGCAAAAGCAATGCAAAACAACAAGCATTAAGAGTGGGGAAAATAGAAAAACTTAACATGGAGAAAAAGAGTGAGAGAGGAAATACCCTATCATAACATTCAAGCGCAAGTCGGTGGCATTTCCATTGGGCATAGGATGAGATTTCATCCCTTGCATCCTGTTCAAGATTATTGCAATTAGTAAAAAAAATAACTAGGACGGATCTGCCCAGTCATCGTGTGAAAGGACAATGGGTCCAGAACTGCTTCCAGTCTCTCACATCCATGTGCGTCAAAGAACTCGAGATTTGGTGGAAGTGTCAGAAGATATATGAGATTCTCGCAGTTCTTTAAGTCAAGCCATTTCAGATGATCAAGTTGACCGATGCTATCTTGCAGACGGATCATTGCATTATTTCTACTTATGCATAAACGCTGGAGTGAGTCTATCTTCGGCATTTCTTTTATTTTTGTTCCATCAAGCAGTAAGATCTGCAAACATCTCGTGTTTTTTATACCCTCAGGAACACTCTGAACCTTTGAACAACCATAGAGTATTAGCTCTTTAAGAGCTTTCTGATTTCCAAGACTTTCAGGAAGACTCTCCAGCATTTCACAGCCTTTCAAATTCAATAAGGCAAGTCTCTTCAGATCCCCAACGGCTGGAGGAAGTACTTTTAGTGCAATGCCATCTAAATATAAACCTTCCAGATTTTCTGAGATCATCTCAAATTCCTGAAGCTCCGAGCAGTCACTGAGTATGAGAAATTTCAAAGAGTTCAGTTTCATCGTGGGAATAAATTTGAGGCTCTTACAACACCTCATGTTCAGAAAGATGAGACTCTTCATGTTTTCCATCTCCCTAGGCAAGTTAACCAAACTTGTGCAACCTTCAAGATTTTGCGCATTTGACAACCCTGAAAGGTTGTTCAACTTACATGAAAAGCTGAGATCAACCCACTTTAGTTTCGGGGTATCCTGTAAAAAAAAAAAAAAATTCAACCGCAAATTTAATTATTGTTTCATTTAATTAACGGGACTAATAGAGAAAAAGTGTGGAATATAGTGAGACACACCTTAACACCGTCCCAAAGTTGTTTGATTGAGCTATAAAGCAACTCGAGAGTGACAAGCTTCATGGCATTGAAGTCCGATGGAAGTTTCTCCAATGGAAATTTCAGCCAGTGGAGATACCACACCTCGTTCAATGGCTACTGAAGCTCCTTAGGAATGCCAATTTGGAAGTAAGCTTTACCTTCATCAAGGAAGGCAGAACTGTATATTTTGAGATATAAAAAGTTACACATACTGCAGAAGATGTTAGCATCCAAGCTCAGTTTCTCCGAAACTTTCGACATGTCTAGGAAAACACCCCTGACTATTTCCATTCCCTATAGCCAAGTTTAAAAAAAAAAAACTAAACCGCATAAAAAAGTTAGCACGAGCTGGTTCTCAGTTTAAGAGAAGAGATTCGTCTCAAGCAGGATAATTGTCACTGTTGTTGAAATTATAGACACAAATAAATCAAAAGTAAATAAATATGTTTGTTTCTAATTATATATATATATATATATATATATATTCCAAGTAGGAATACAATTGTTACAAACTAAAAAAACTAACTTGGTGAATTCTTTTTCTTTGCTCTTTGCTCTTTTTCTTGTTGTTAGAACGGAGTATTGATTGATAGAGGCTTGCCATAAGCAATCTCCTAATATACAATGTTGCCCCTATGGTGGTGTACGTAGTTTCTATGGGCGTATATCCTGTAGGATATAACTATTGATCTCTGTATTGACACCGTAGAGAGAAGCTAGCAAACTCTACTTTGAGATTATCATAAATTGGTTTTTGGAGTAGAAGAATATTAGAATCATTTGTAGATTGGTTACAAAATAATCTATATTCAAATCCAAAATCATTTATATGCTAAAACAGGTAAATATAAAACAGAATAATTGATATCTAATATAAAACTAAGTGTATGGAAAACCTTGGCACAAGTCGGGGCTTGTCAGTATTGTGCTTGAGGCATTTAAATTTGCAAGGTAAGACCTCAGCATTCTCCTCATCAGAATTCTAGTCAGGAACAGTCAAAACCTTCTTCGAACAATCCTTGCAGCTCCAATAATACCACCACATGTCCGCATCAATAGCCAGGACAGAACACATAACAATGCACTTACACATCTATGTTGAAGACAATTAAATATATTACACGTCTTAATAGTAAAAACTTTTATTTGGATCTCACTTCAGATAAAGTAAATACCTATTTCGACTCATACACCTCACTTATGGTCTTGCGAGGAGTGTGGACAAAGGAATCTGCTTTGTCCGAAACACCACCAACAATAGCAAGCGGATTTGAATTAACAATGCATAGAACAACTTCATCTTTTGGAAGACTGTAAAAAATATGACAATTATTTATACCTATAGAAAAATAGACATAAGAAATAAAATTTTACTTACATTGCCCTGAATCTTATAACATCCGGGAAAAAGTCAGGGTTAATGAGCACATTAGGGCAATTGTAAACGTTGGACACATACCGATTGTTTTGAAAAAAAAGTTATGTTAAAATATATAACAAACTTCATAATTATCATGATCAAGTAGAATATTTACCTTCCCAAACTTTGATCTTTCCAAATTTAATAACACAAATAACCAAAGATACAAGAGAAGCCTGGACATTAGAGTTAACATGTTTAGCAACAACAATACACCTCTCCAATTTAGATTACTTAAATATGAAGAATATAACAACCAACCTCATCATGTTCTTTTGGTGCTAACTCCAAAGCAGTATGGCCAATGATCTGCATGGCAAGATTGTCAAAGAGGAGTAGCTTGATGGTTCCAGTGTCATCAATAACATGTATGTGCAGCTTAAACTTTAAAACCAAAAGATAAAATTGTAGATTAGTTACAAAATAATCTATATTCAAATCCAAAATCATATATATGCTAAAACATGTAAATATAAAACAGAATAATTGATATCTAATATAAAATTAAATATATGGAAAACCTTGGCACAAGTCGGGCTTTTGCTAAATATGTTAACTCTAATGTCCAAGGCTTCTCCTGTAATTTTGGTTTTTTTTTTTTTATTTTTTTAAATTTAAAATTTTGGAGAAGTAAATATTCTACTTGGTCACGATAATTATGAAGTTAAGTTAAGAAAACAATATGTAACAAACTTCATAATTATCGTGAAAGTAGAATATTGACCTTCCCAAACTTTGATCTTTCCAAATTTAATAACACAAATAACCAAAGATACAGGAGAAGCCTAGACATTAGAGTTAACATATTTAGCAAAAGTCCAACTTGTGCTTTCCCATTAACATGTACGTCTTCAACATGAGTGTCTATGAAAATAAAAGAAAAAAGGTAAACAAACCATATAAAGCATAAATCACTATTAAAATACAAAAGAATAATTAAGTTACTTACTTCCCAAGTAATCTTCATTCAATGATCTGTCAAGAATTTCACCAAACTTAACAGGTTCAAAGCCATCCAATTTATCAGGCAACTTTTCACAGTTCCTCACTTGGATAGAAGGAAGAAACGAAATCCGGTAAGAATGATTTATTGTTTGGTACATTCTGGCATAATGAAACAATGAAACATTGATGAAGATCTGTGACTCACCCTCATGAACATGACTACGAAACTGATTCACCAAATCCTTCTTAATAGACGCTTGTATCTTATTACCCTATAAATTATACAAAAGGATATTTAGCATATGTAATGATTTTTAAATGGTCAAATTTAACAAAAACATTCGATGAAACTTATAAGTTAGTGTTAGTAACAAATAAAAAAAATACACAAATATAAAATGCAAAAGTAAAAAATATTCAAAATAATAAGATGAAACTTATATGTTAGTGTGAGTAACAAAACAAAAATACACAAATATAACATATATTGAATAGAAAAATGTAAAGCAGTAGTAAGTATTGAGAAGCAAAATGTAAAACAATAATAAGTAACTAACTTTAGCATCGATCAAGATCATCTCAATCGTTTCACCAGCCCCAGCCGAGTATTTTTTTCACAATCGAATGATCTTAACTTTGATCTTAACTTTGATCTTCCACTTATTCTTTAAAAGTTTCGGATTAGAATATATTTGAGAAAGAAGCCATGAGAAATCAAAGATAGATAGCCTGGAAAAAAAATGCCCTCACTGCTGGTGCCGATGATAACCGAAGATCTCGAGTGTGACTTCTATTTATAGAGAAGGCTGGACTTAGGAATCGAGGCTAAAAAGTTACAATTTATTTTGGCTCCGAACCGTAAAAATTCAAATTTAAGAATAATCCGATTGTTAGTATATTCATATATGTTAAGATTTTAACTATAACAAATCATTAGTTTCCGAAATTTGTGATCCTTTTATATATACCTAAACCTCCAAAAAATTGTTATGCAAGTTTAAAATCATATATTTATTTCAATTGAATAGATTGAGTCGAATCAATTATGTGTCTATATATGCTCAAAATTTTTGAATTTCGTAATTACAACAAACTGAAAATTCAGAGATCTTATCAGCGGTATCAGAAATGTTTAATTATTTAAATTCCAATTTTAAATAAATATGATTATACTAAATTTTAAATCCGTTGGAATTTTGTGTAATTACTCTAGTACTGGTTGCCTAGTTTTAAAGAATCGTTCTGGTGGTGACATGGTTGTAAATACCATGGGAGGACAAGATTACTCTTGAAAATATTTCTCAAATAATACATATTAGATAAGAGAAAATAAAAAATAAGATAAAAATTTTAAATACGACTTTGATAAGAAAAACACTAAATGTAAAAATTTTCTGTTTATAGAAATCGTATTTAAGATGTTAATTACATACTAATAATACTTTCATACCATTCTTTACAAGAAAAAATAGACTCTCCAATCAAATACAAAAATTATATAAAATTCTAAACCCGTAAACCCGGAAACCCGCGCGTAGTGCATGCAACGGACTAGTATATTAGTGATCTAAGTTAAATAAATCAGCTAATCATCTGACATCACTACTTAATTTCAAATACATTAATAACTAACTTTTAATGTTTGATGTATATAATTAGTATATACTATCATATATATATATATATGTCTAGTTTTCATTAAATAGATTTTATAAACGCATTTATCAGTGTTAATGGTTACAAAAATCATAGTTAACATGTGAACAAAAAAAATGTAATTTTCTTACTTTGAATTAAATTTCAAACCTGGAAAAAGTTCCCTTACAAGATATATTTTCTTACTTTGAATTAGCGATAAATTTGATATTGAATTCCTAAAATTGATATTTCAAAATGAAAAACTTTGGAATTACCATTATGTTCTATACACACTCACTCACAGATATATGTGGTCTCCCTTAGCTTGTTTGGTATTATCTATTTATATTCATCGACCCCTAATACATATACATCATACTTACAGACCATGCAATTCATGAAACAAAATAATTGATTTCAATGTGTTTCATGTGGAAAAATCTATCTAACCAACAAGAACTCTTCTCACACCTAGAATTATTTCATAGAAGTGAAATGGATGATGCTTTCTCTCTTTCAAGGAGACAACATTCTATGTTCTTTCATTGAAAAAGAGAAAACAACATACATTTCATGCCAGTTAAATGATTCAAGGTATCAGAAGAGCTCTTGCTGGAATAGAAAATTTTGTCCCCCACGAAATACATTGAATTCACTATCTTGTTTCATGAATTGCATGGAAGTTTTTTTTTTTTTTTTGTAATTCAAAGGTTCATCCAGACTTTCTGCCCAAACTAATCCCCTTTAGACTCATCTTCCTTTTCGCACAGCTTTGCTATGGTTGGGTGGCCAAATAGAATCGAACCCAGGTTTTGAAGCATGTACATACCCAACCCAAACCACAGGGATACCACCACTTGGTTAATTGGATAGAAGTTTCGTACAATGGATAATGTGTTATATACTAGGGTTGAAAATATGGATAGATAGTACGTACAAAATAAACTAAGGGAGACCAGTGGTGGAGGGAGAAAATATTTTTAGGGGGGTCAAAATATAAAATTTTGATTTTAGAGGGGTCAAAATATTAATTATAGTAAAGTTTATATAATTTTTATACAAAAATACACCAAAAATACATTAAAATTTTAAATCCATAGGTGGCAATTGCCACCCCTTATTACCACCTACCTCCGCCCATGAGGGAGACTATATATGACAACCACGGTTATGACCTTACCAGCAACCCCGAGGTGCTACCGAGGAACTGGGAGACCTTCTCTAGCACAGGAGCAATTGAGTGACCGTTGGCGGGTTTCTTTGTAGGCATGGCCAAAATCTAACCGTAACCGTATTTCGAACCATAACCAGACCGTTTTTAACCATAACTGAAACCGTAACCGTACAAAATAGTTACAACCATAACCGTTAACCATAAAAATATATTAGTTATGGTTAACCGTAAATTATTAACCATAACCATCAATTAACCGTAACCGTATAAAAACCGTTGGTTAACCATATGATGTAACCATAAAATTCTAACCGTAACCATTTTAAAAATAGACAACTATTTCTTACCATAAACTTACCTTTGTAATTTCCTTATTTAAATTCTTGTAATTACATAATTATAAATGTAATTTTATTTTTTTTGACGTTCAAAACAAAAAACCATCAATGCCCAAAAGAGATTTAATGAAAAAAAGTACGTAAAAATAGAGAATAAAAAATAAATAAACAAGAAAATTAGGAAAAGACCAAAGCTAAAATAACATAGGCAAATAAATCTTTAGCATATCCACAACCATAACTCTTTCAATTTCTTTGTTTCTTTGAAACTCTTCAAACTCCTTTTCATCTTGAGGTAATTTATTTAAATCAAATTTTGGAGTAGTGTGTGATTTGATCATGTAAACATTCCTTGAATCTTTGCTTCTTTCTTTTTTTTTTCTTTTATTTTGTTGTTGACACTTTTTTCTTACTTCATTTTGTTTTTAGGAAAGAAAAGAAGAGAAAAAAAAAATGATTACTAAAAAAATAAAGGGAATAAGAGATTCGGTGTATTAGTTTTATATTTTGATAGTGTCAAAGTTTGTTTTTCCACTTTTTTAGTAACTATATATTTTTTTTTCTTTTCAAATATCTATATTTTCAATAAATAGTTTTCATTCATAATTTATTTTGTTTGCTTATGTAACCGTATATAACCATAATAACTGTAACCGTATATAATCGTAACCGTTTTAACCGTAACCATTTTAACCGTAACCGTTTTAACCGTATATTAAAAGGTTAAGGTTAAGGTTAGAGAAAATTTATAACCGTAACCGGTGGTTAATTAACCATAACCGTGTTAACCGTAACCGTGGTCATGCCTATTTCTTTGTATGAGTTGTCCGGAGAGAAAGGGACTCAATGATTATTTGTTTGCCGGAACCAGAAGGGGTGTGTGTAGATATAATAGTAATTTTAATTTTATTTTTTAATAGAAATATCAATCTTAGTAAAACTCTAAAATATTAAATATCAAATTTATTGTTAATTCAATGTAAGAATATATATATATTGTAATAAAAAAAAAACAAAACTTTTGGGTCGAAAATTTGTTTTTAAATTTTTCTTGTCACATATTAATTTTGATATTTTGTAATCATTAACATTGATGGATGCATTTGTTTAATCTATTTAAAGAAAATTAAACCTAAATCTACAATATATATATATATATATATACATGATAATCAGGGTGTGACGGTTACTAAGGAGCAATAAATGTCATGTAATTTCTAGCTTAGTGGTTATGTTTTCTTTTATTTGTTATAGTTTTTTGGTTAGGAGTTTTCGTTATATATTTTTTGGTTATAAACTATAAATTTATTTTAAGTTTATAGTTTATATTCTTTTTGGTTATAGTGTTTTTGGTTTAGAAGACAAAGATTAATTATATGTCACTTATAACAACAAACACACTATCAGATCATCAAGAAATCAATTACTACACAGCATAGTTCGACATTACTTATTTCCACTCAGAGAGGATAATAATTCATTATGGCATCAATAAGATTTATAAAAATTATCATTAGCAACATTAACAAATGAATCACACTTTAATCATTTTGCTTATGCTAAAATCACTCAAGAAATCATTCATTGCATCTTAGTACCTAAAACCCGATTAAATCACACACACGACAATATTCTTGCTACATATCAGAAGAATGAAAAGATTAAAAAAAAAAAGAAAAAAGAATTGGTTTTATCGTTCTTCTAGAGTAAATCTAAGGATGAATCTTTTTCTTTTTTTCTTTTTTGTCAACAAGGATGAATCTTTCTACTTAAGAGACAACGTTTTCATTCAAATATACAAATCTAATATGATACCCTCTGGTTTAAAGAGTCCAGAACTAATTAAGCCCTAATTATTATCGTTCAAGATTATCACGAAACCGTACCTGTGATTTCCTGAGGTGTTGTGCACATCCAAGCATCATTATCTACAAAGACATTGACCCCTTGGAACTAAGTTGGTAATATAAGGTTGTTGGTCAATGAAAGCCTGTGGAAGATGTATGCAAGTAAATATGATCCTGTAATATAAAAGGCATGAAATCTTTGTTAGAAAAATAGTTACTTCTAACAGGCATGAGATCTTAGTTAGACTCCAAACTTACAGTGGTGGTCTAAAGAAGACACAAGTACATGGCCACATGTGCGTGGGCGGATGGGCATATATTCCATTGCCATCAACCTCCAGCGTACCTATGTTGAGATCTGTTTGTAAGATGATATATAAAAGACAGGGCCGGTCCAACACTAGCTATCAAAAGCCCTAAGCGAGGCTAAATTCTTTTTGTTTTCCCCATACAAAATCAACCTTTTTCAAGTTCGAACGATATAAACAGAGGTTCTATTCTAAAAATGACATAAAGAAACATAAAACATAATCATCAAAACCAAACAAAAAATTTAACCAAGATATAAAGCCATAGAGAAAAAAAATACATAAGTCTAAATCATGAACTAAACAAAACTTAAAACTAAATACACTTGGTAAATAAGTCTCAATCATACAGTTAATATATTTTAATTGATGTCTGATGCAAAGCCACAGGAGGAAGATCTAACAGTTTTTAGCAACTAAAACAAAAAATCATAACTAAAAAAAATGTTAAACTTCTATAACACAAAAATTATTCGGTCCTAAGCATATTAGTTTATGTGGCTTATGGTACAGTCCGGACCTTAAATTGGATATAAAGCCATACGATAACTGAGTACCAAGGCAAAAATATTTATGATCTAATAAAAATTGATCACTTAAACAAAACAAACTGATATGAGGCGAATAAAAAAAAGAATTTTTTACTTCTAAGAGCTTTAAAGGATGTCTTTTAAGTTTTCCAATTCAATCAGGTTTGATGTTCACATAAAAATGAGGGTAAGATTTACTGCTTTATAAAGAGACAAAATCCTACAGAGCTTTCGAATTTACTGAGAACGTCATAATGCTCAAAGGTTTGAAAATGATATTCGGCAATATTAGAACCCAAAATTTGGTAAAAAGAATAAGGAAATTTGTCTAAGCAAACTTGTATAAAAGAACTTTAAAAACCAAATGAGCACAGAAAAGAAAACAAACCTTTTTAGATAAGGGTGGCGAAAATTATCAACTACGTTCAACTCCTCTGGCATCTTAGATCTACACAGAAATTACTTTGCTATTTGTAATTTTTTACTCAAACTCTTAGAAGAGCTCCTCTTCAAAGCCCATTTCCGTGGTTCATACTAACAAATTAGATATAGTTTGTAATAATTAACTACGGAGAGAGGGATGCTACACCGTTACGGCAGAGCACGGCCCGAGAGTCACCTCAGTTGGAGACGGCGTCGTTACCATGGAGACAACGGCGGTCGGTGGCTAATTTATTTATCCATTTTTTGGAAGCTCTTCACTATCTCATGCAACTTCAACTTCAACCTCATGCTCCGCCACCTAAATCATCAAAAGAAGTAGTTAGTAAGTAATTATCTAGAAGATGCGGAAACTAAAGAGATGCGACGTATACGATAATTATTCAAAAATGCCGACGAAATGAAGATTCTCAGAGTTTCGTTGAAGAATATGAAGGATGAATACTTCTCCTACCAGAAACTGGCGTTGTACCGATCTTAGCCAGATTATTGGATTTGAAATCTGATGTAAATTCTTGATTAACCAGATTCGTCACAGCTGATCCAACTTTCTTGATTTTCCAATCACTACTCGATTCTATTCGGATCCAGATCTAGATTTCCCAGAGCAGGCAACATCGACGGTGGTGGCTCACACTTCTGCCGCTTACGACAGTTCTCAAGCGGAGGAGCAACGGCGGAGTTGCCAACAATCTTGATAGACGGAAGTAAATCTAACCTCTTCGGGTGCTAAGTATGTGTACTTTTATCCTAAGTATGCTGCTACGTGTCAAATTGTCACCCTTATCTTTTCCTAACGTCCATGCATGCTTCTGTAACAAATAAAAAAAAAACGCCAATGCATGCACTTGTCTTGGATGTTTTAGTTAAAGCACTTTATTAGTTTATTTCATATTTTAAAATGTACGATATTTTTCTAATCAATAAAATATTTCATTCAATATTTTAGACAGAATTTTCATATGTTTACGATATTTTAGATAATTTTTTAATTTTTTTTACAGTATTCATGTTTTTTATTTGAAATGTAAAATTAAATAAATTCAACAAAAACAAATTTAATTAAATTAAAATTTTCCAAATTGAGTGATTTGAAAAATAGAATCTAATTCAATTGTAAAAGAATCTAATCTAATCTAATTCAAGATGACAAAAACGAAGCTTCTTTTTTTACTTCATTGATCACGCATTACCTAATTAAATTAAATATTTTTTTTTTCTTAAAACATCTACTTTGATTGTATTAAATCGTATATGTGTTACACAAGAAGTTTAAAAGCCATGTAGACGGTACAGAGAAACAAACAAATATAATTTCTAACTCAAGAGCTTTTTTAGCAAGTTGATCAGAAGCTTGGTTTCTTTCATGATTTGTATAATCTAATGATGACTCTGGGAGTTTGGGTGTCAAAGCTCGAATGTCTTGTAAATAGCTGCCCAGTTCTCTATGTTCTCCTCCTTTGTTGATGAGTGTTGTTAACTCCATATTATCTCTTTAACCATATGTATTTCCATCCTTGTATCCACAGCAGTTACAGTACATGCAAAAATCATGTCGCATGCGCTTGTGTTGCAGTGGGTTATTAAGCAAGACAGAAACTCAAGGATCAATGGATCAAGAGATGTGTTATGTTGCTCAAAATTCTTTGTTTAAACAGGGAGAATTCGAAGGCTTCAATGTGAGGGAGAAAACCTCTTTTCTTATTCAATAAAATACCAAGTATCAAAGAAAGAATTACAAATCCTTATATAGGCATGGCCATAGCCGACATAAGCATTATTAAAACCTTAATAAAAAATAGAAATTCAGTCGAGAAAAGAAAACATTAATAAAAGGCAAAATAACCATAAAACTAAATAACTTGTAAGACAAGTAATGGAGATGTCGCTACAGCAGGTCTCCCGGGGATAGAAGAAAATTCGACCTCGGATTTTCAGTGTCATCTTATGTTCGACATAAGGAACAAGATGCTTCACATTAAAGACATTGGCGGTGTTCATGTGAGGAGGCAATTGTAGGTGATATGCATTGTTGTTGATTTTCTCAATGACTGCAAGAGGACCAATCTTCTATGATTTAAGCTTGTTGTACGTTCCGGGTTTAAAATAATCCTTAGTTAATACCGTCCATACTAAGTCGCCAACTTTAAATGCACATCACGCCAACGTGCATCAACATCAGACTTGTATTTTGCTGCTGAAGTTTCCAATTTAGAGTGAACTTGGTCATGAATCGCAGCAAATTCTTCAACAAAATCACATGCTCGGCCCTGACAACGAGTCTTATCTGGCGTGAGAGAGAGATCTGCAGGACAGCAAGGCAAACTCTCATATACGACCTAAAATGGGCTAAAACCAGTGCTACGGTTAACTGCATGATTATGAGCAAATTCTGCCTGACAAAGAATAGAATCCCATGACTTGATGTTATCTCCAACTAGACACCATAGTAAATCTCCCAACGCTCGATTAGTTACTTATGTTTGGCCATCGGTTTAAGGATGATAGGCTGAGCTCATGTCTAATTTGGGGAGGAGGATACGACAAAGAGAACACCAAAAATGGCTCAAAAAGCATGAATTTTTATCCAAAACAATAGAGAGTGGAAGTCCATGAAGCTAGTAAACCTCTTAAAAAATAATATCGCAACTTGTACTGCACTACTCGGTCCGAGCAACTTTCTCAGCTCGAAGATCGACGAATCCCAAAGATTCTTCTGACGAAAGTTCACCGAAGGATCCTCAAGCTCAAGAAGTTCATACTTCATCAATTGAGTCTCCACATAGTATTCATTCTCCATATTATCTCACAAATGGTGACAATCAAGGTCTTTCTATTATCTCTGAAGTTTTAGATGGTAAAATTGCTATTTAATGATGCATCTGAGATATGAAAAGATTTGCAAACATGATTTCACATCACGAATCTTCTGAGATCGTAACCAAGTATCTCAACAAATTTGGTCTCTACAACAAGGTACAATGGATCTTGCTACATATTATACTACATTGAAAACACTTTGGAATGAATTGGATGAAGCTGATTGTGTGAAAACTTGTAAGAACTGTGATTTTTGCAAAGCTATGGATAAGAAAGGGGATCATGCTAGAGTAATAAAGTTCTTATCTGGTTTGAATGATTCATATGGTGTCATCAGAAGCCAGATTATTATGAAGAAGCATGTTCCGGAGTTAGCTCAAATCTACAATTTGTTGGATCAAGATCATAATCAGAGAAGCACTACACTTGTTTAGAATGTTGTTGCTTTTCTTGTGAATGCATCAGACAATATACAGACTTCAGTAAATGCTACTTATAAAAAAAACTCAACAATTGATATGTGCACATTGTGGGTATACAAGACATTCAGTGGATAAGTGTTACAAAATACATGGTTATCCAGTTAGTTTCAAGCACAAGAACACGAATAAGACAGAAACGACTACAAATTCAGAGAAACAATCAGCTTATGCCAAACCTGTAGTTGCTCAGTTTGCTTTGACAGATTCAAAACCGAATGACTTGTTTACAGGAATGGCAAAGACTCTTACTAAATATCAGATCAATAGAGTGATTGCTTACTTTAATTCTCAGCTTCAGACGTATACAAACATCCATTGCTTCCACATCTCTTGCTTCGACTTCAGGTGCCACTATAACAGCATTACAGGATATGGTTTTTTTCTTATCTACTTTATGTTTTATTGGAATATTGATAGTTACGGGTAGTGTATTATCATCTGAGAGTTGGATCATTGATAGTGGAGAAACACATCATGTTTGTCATGATAAGAGTTTGTTTATTAGTCTATTTAAGGACTTGAATAATTCAGTTAACTACCCACTGGTTTTGGAGTCGAGATTATAGGCATAGGAAAAGTCAAATTAAATGAAGCATTGATGTTGAATAATGTTCTGCATATACCTGACTTCAGATTAAATCTCCTCAATGTCAGTCAGTTGACTAGAGATTTAGGTTATACTATAACATTTAACAAAGGTTTGTGTATGATACAAGAGCTTATCAAGGCATTGATGATTGATCGAGGTGAGCAGATCTCCAATCTCTATGTCTTAGATACTCAGTCTATCACACAAACACCTTTAAAGCAGAATACATATTCAACAAATGTTATTGTTGATTCTAGTATATGACATAGTAGACTAGGTCATCCATTTAAGGATAAGATTAATGTTGTTACAAATGTACTTAGTTTTAAACAAAGAAATAAAGAATATTTTCATTGTGATATTTGCCCACTTGCAAAACAAAAGAAACTTTCTTTCAATTTCAAGAACCACATTTGTGAATCTACTTTTGATCTTCTTCATATTGATGTTTGGAAACCATTTTTTAGGTCAACAGTAGAAGAGTATCGGTATTTTCTGACCATAGTTGATGATCATACCAGAGTGACTTGGATATATCTTTTGCGGAATAAGTCTGAAGTCTTGCAAGTATTTCCTGATTTTCTGAAAAATGGTTGAGACTCAGTACAAGGCAATAGTCAAGGGTGTTAGATCTGATAATGTACTAGAGTTGAAGTTTGTTAAGTTATTCAAAGCAAAATGTATTGTTTCCTATCACTCATGTCCCGAGACTCCAGGAATACATTCATTAGTGAAATGCAAACATCAACACATATTAAATGTAGCAAGATCTCTCATGTTTAAAGCCAAGATGCCTATGAAGTACTAGGGTGACTATTTACTAACTGTTGTCTTCTTGATAAACCGATTACCTGTAGTCATTCTCAAGGATAAGTCTTCCTATGAAATGTTAACTTCTAAGAAACTAGATTATAATGGTCTTCGAGTCCTTGGAAGTTTATGTTACAATTCTACTTCTTAAAAGAATAGGAACAAATTTCAACCAAGAGCAAAAGCATGTGTGTTTTTGGGTATCCAGTAGGATACAAAGGTTACAAAATTTTGGATATGGAGACTAATAGCATACATATCTCAAAAAGTGTGGTATTTCATGAAACTATCTTTCCATTCAATAAAGGTTCTGCTGATTTCTCTTTACCTGATTGTTTTGGCAGCCTTAATGACATCACAAGTAATAGTTCTGATAATAGTATCGATGAAGATGATAATATTGACGAAGATACCTTAGTTGTGAGGGAATCTACTATAGTCATCAATAAAGATGATGCATCTTCCTCCTCTTGTATTTCAGCTCTAAACAATGAAAATACTGGTAAACGGAACTCTAAACTCCTGCATATCTGGAAGATTATTACTGCAACATGGCAACTACTGGTGTTGAGTACGCTTTGTGGAAATACATGAGCTATGACAGGTTATCTACACTATATAGAACTTATGTTTGTTTAGTTACAAAATATGCAGAATCAAGTTCTTTTGCTCAAGCCAAGAAATCATCAGATTGATTAAAAGCTATGAATGATGAGTTGAAAGCTTTAGAAGGGACTGCAACATGGGAGATTTGTTCTTTACCTTCAGATAAGAAAGCTATTGGCTGTCGCTGGATTTATAAAGTGAAATTTAATGCAGATGGAAGCTTGGAACGTTACAAAGCTAGACTCGTTGCTAAGGGATTCACACAAGAAGAAGGATTTGATTTTGTGGATACTTTCTCTTCTATGGCAAAGATGACTACAGTGAAAACTTTACTAGTTGTAGCAGCTGCAAAGAAATGAAGTCTACATCAACTGGATATATCAAATGCTTTTCTTAATGGTGATCTTGAAGAGGAAATTTACATGAACTTACTTCCAGGTTATACACCAAAAGAAGGAGAAAAGCTACCAAAAAATGTTGTTTGTAACTGACAAAAATTCTTATATGGTTTACATCAAGCTTCTAGATAGTAGTTTCTAAAATTCAGTACCATAATAATGTCTTTAGGCTTTCAGAAATCTTATACTGATCACACTTTGTTCATGAGGAATATAATGGAAAATATATCACAGCTCTTGTGTATGTAGATGATATTGTCATTGCTAGAAATGATGATGATGAAATTGCACAGCTGAAAGAAGATTTGAAGAAAGCTTTTAAGCTAAGGGATTTGGGTGCATTGCAATACTTTCTTGGTCTGAAAATTTCAAGATCAGCTTTTAGTATATCAATATGTTAGAGAAAGTATGCTTTAGAATTACTAGAAGAAACAGGTTTATTGGCATGTAAACCATCTAGTATTCCTATGGAACCAAGTATTAAGCTGATTTAAGATGGAGATGAGCCATTGCTGAATGATCCAGCTTCATACAGAAGATTAGTTAGGAAGATTATGTATTTAACCATCACTCGTCCTGATATTACCTATGCAGTTAACAAATTGTGCCAATTCACTTCAGCACCAAAAGAATCTCATATGCAAGCAACTCATAAAGTGATGCATTATATTAAAGGAACAGTTGGTAATGTTTTGTTCTACTCAGCTGAAAATAACTTGGTATTAAAGGGTTTTACAAATGCAGATTGGGGATCTTGTCCAGACGCAAGAAAATTGATTTATGGATACTGTCTATTCCTTGAAATTCACTCATATAATAGAAATCTAAGGAGCAGGGTACAACATCACATTCATCTGCAGAATCTGAGTACAGAGCAATGCAATTTGTTGTGAGAGAAATTGTTTGGCTCGTAAATCTACTCAAGGAGTTTGAAGCACCACAAGACAAACATGTTACTTTCTTTTGTGACTCAACAGCTATCCAGCATATATAAATCTCAACCCATAAAATTTTTAAATTTACTATCTGAACCGTAAAACCGTTAGCCATTATCTACATCGACATAAACAGTGTTTATAAATCCGTTAACCGCACTGACTCAGACGACACATCAGTATAAACGTGTCACTAAAACGATGTCGTTTTAGACATCTCGGTGTGTTTTGCTAAGTAAAACGACGTCGTTTTACATTTGGGGGAAAAATTCAAATTAAGGTTTAATTGGGTCGATTTTGACCATTTTCCATCTTCTTCTCTTGTTCGTTGGTTCTGTTAGAAACAGAGACTGAAAATTGCACAGAGAAGAAGCTCTGTAATCGAAGAAGTTGAGTTATCATATCACAAAAACGACTCGAAACCTTTAATTTCGGGTCATTGAGAAGATAAAATGAGGTAAAGACTTGTCTTCTTTTTTAAAAAAAAATCTCTGAATCGCGATTTTGCATGTTTGAATTGTTTAGGGATAATTATCTAATTGTTTGAGTGAGTTGTCACTAGTTTTAATTTTGATTTTTCTGTCGTTCTCAGTGCTCTAGATGATGTAATATTCAATGTGTACCACGGTGGAAATTGGGTGGATAATGAAGCTTATATTGGTGGTGAGTTTGAAACTATCGAGTGTAAGGCCGAAGATTTATTTACAACATTGAGAACTACCTTGGGTTTAGCAATGTCTCGGCAGAAGGTGAGTTATACGTTCCCATTTGAAGATAATATTGAGCGGAAGCAATTATGTGAAGGGGACCATGCTTTCAAGAAGATGTGTAATGGGGCTCGATGGATAAGGACTGTTAATGTCTTTATGGTTGAATCAACGGAGGATCCTGAAGAAGATGAGGAGATTGGTGGTGAGCCCTGTGAGGAAGAAGTGAGAATTGAAAGAAATGTGGCTCCTTTTGTTGATGAAGATGACGATGAAGACTTTGACTACCATAATACTCCTCCTAACTCTGATGATGAACATGAAGAGGAGAGTTATGTGAGATGCAACCAGGAAGTGGTGAATTGAAGCTGTTGCAAGTGTTTGAAAGCTTAGATGAGTTCAACGACGCTTTAGTGGATTATGCCTTAAAGGGTGGATGGAATATTAAGTTAAAGGGATATGGGAAATACAAGAGGACTGCAGTGTGTGGAGTAGAAGATATTGAACGTCATTGGAGGATATATTGCTCGTATGAAGAGCCAATTGGAAAGTACATGGTGAAGACATTTGAAGATGAACATTCTTGCATAAAGGATGGATATTGCAAGATGTTGAAATCAAGAGTGATTGCAAACTTGTTTTTGGATGATGTAAGGTCTGATCCTGAGTTTAAATCGAGGACAATGCTAGAGCAGATTGAGAAGAACTTCAATCTAACTACTACGATAGACAAGTGTAGAAAAGAAAAGATTAAAGCATTGGAGATCATCCAAAATGAGCATGAGGAGCAATTTTTTAGGTTGAGAGACTATCGCACAGAGCTATTACGGTAAGTATATTTGTGCAAGTTAAATATTTTTAAATTTAACTGAGTATTTTTAGGTACTTGATTAAATTTTTTCTTTGGTGGATAGTTCTAACCCTGAATCAACTGTGGAGATAGACACTGTTTTTGATGAACAAGGATAAGAAATCTTCCACAGATTTTATGTGTGTTTTGCAAATCTCAAAATGCAATGGTCAACATGGTGTCGTCCTATCTTTGGACTTGATGGATGTTTTCTCAAAAGCACTCTTAAAGGACAGTTATTGGCAGCTGTTGGTAGAGATGCAAACAATGGAATGTATCCTTTTGCGTGGGCTATTGTTGACGTAGAGAATGAAGATAATTGGACTTGCTTCATACAGAAGCTCAAGGTTGATTGTCAAAATCTTCAAGATGGTCAGGGATATACAATTATATCTGATAAACAAAAGGTCAGATTGAATTCCTAATAATTTTTTGCTTTTTATTTAGTTAAGCCTAGGGAAATCCCGTTAAGCCTAGTATAGGGAATTGTTGAATGTTGGAGACAATCTGAAGAAGAACCATGCAGCGCATTGAATTAAGGAAGAAGAAAGCAAAAGACCATAAAGGTAGATTTACAAAGCGAGCAGCACAATTTATAGTTGATGAGCAAGAAAAGCTCAAGTTCATCAAGTATGTCTCTGGGTCATCGCAAGGTAGATGTGAGGTTCTTGATTGTGGTAAATCTGTCAGCTTGAACATGAGAATGTGAACTTGTGCTTGTCGGAAATGGGAGATGAGTGGGCTTCCTTGCCGTCATGCATTAAGGGTCATTGCCACTAAGAATCTGAATCACGAGGATTACACATCCGAATGGTACTCCAATGCCAAGCAGAAACATATTTATGCTTCCTCCACAGAACCAGTCAATGGTATGCGTTTTTGGAAGAAATCTGGAGATGTGATCAAACCACCTCCTGCTTTGGTTGAAGATATTCGAAACATGAAAGGAAGAAAACCAAAGCCTAAGAGGAAGAAACCGAGACATGAATCTCCAACAAAGAAGACTTCAATGAAGAAGAGGATTATGCATTGTGGACGATGTGGAGAAACGGGCCACAATGTAACCAAGTGCCACAATATGGTTGTGGAGATGCATAGGCCAAAGAAGAAAACTCGAATAGAGGATCCTAGATATGAATCAGAAGTTCCAACACAAGAAATCCCAACTCAAGAATAAAATCAGGTTTATCTCTTCTTTTCAAGCATATTTTCAGTTTTGTAGATTGTTTTTATGTATTTAGTTTATGACTTTTACTTGTGTTTTATAGGAGTTGCTGTTTTTGGTGGGTTTTTGGAGGCTTTAAAGAGCATGGAGGAGTTGTTGTGAGGACTTGATGCGTTTTGGACAATGGATGAAATTTTATGTTCTTTAGTTTCAGTTTTAGTTTTCTTTTTTTATCTGATCCTCATAACTCTAAATTTCAGTTTTAATGAACAAATTTTTGGCACTTACAATCAATCATAATGAGTCTAACTCATATATTAAAGTTCAAACACAAACCAATAGCTTCAAGCTACGAATCCCAGTTACAAACACAATTACTACAAAGACATAAACGGGTCCAAACACATAAACCCCATCAAAACAGAAACATGTAAACTAAAATCATCACCACAACACCTATGATCATATTTTTCAAGCTACGAAGCTCAATTTTACACTCTTCTATCTCCTTTTCTACTACAACTTCACAAACACGAGTTTCCATTTGCAGAGTTTCAATCTCTGATTCCCAAGCGTTGAAACTCTTTTGTAATGTCACTGAATCTTCTTCGACATTATCCATTTTTAACTTCAAACCCTCAATCTCTTCAACCATACACTCATCAGTCCATTTAAAGGTGTGATACCATCGACTCTGTTACAATACACAAAACTGAAGCCAATAATTCAAACATTAAAAAGTAGATTTGAAATCAGAAAATTCAAAATACCTCTTCCGTTCCATTTGGACAAGAGTGGAACAATCTTCCTGGGCTTTTAGAAGTCCTCGACGTTCCCATCCTCACAGCTGCACCGCATCTGCATCTCGTTGGAAATCCTCTTTCTCGTTCATCCATCCTGTGCAATTTTCAGTCTCTGTTTCTAACAGAACCAACGAACAAGAGAAGAAGATGGAAAACGGCCAAAATCAACCCAATTAAACCCTAATTTGAATTTTTCCCCCAAAATTAAAACGACGTCGTTTTACTTAGCAAAACACATCGAGATGTCTAAAACGACGTCGTTTTACCAAGTCTCAGTGACACGTTTATGCTGATGTGTCGTCTGAGTCAGCGCGGTTAACGGATTTATAAACACCGTTTATGCCGATGTAGATAACGGCTAACGGTTTTACGGTTCAGATAGTAAATTTGAAAATTTTATGGGTTGAGATTCGTATATGCTGGGTACCATTGTTTGCGTAGAAAAAGACATTCTGGAAATAATTTGGGTCAATTTTTGCCGTTTTCCCCATCTGCAGATGATGAAGTTGAATCTACAGTCGAAAAATAATTTTATTTCAGAATTATTAACAAAATAAAATCATTTCAGAATGTTGAGAAAAGTGACAAAATTGTGAGGCCCATTGGGCTTAAAAGACCTATATAGTTAAGGAAAAGTTGTTAATGGTAATGACTAAGAAGTCAGAAGTGAAAAGTCAAAGGTCAAGACATCGAAAAATTAATTTTGAGGCTAATTTTGATAACTAACAGATGCAATTTTCTTCTTTCTTATTAAAGGAGAAACTAAACTTATAATCATTCGAAACTCATGTTCATGTCATCTCCCTTTAACTCACACTAAACACTTGCCCCGTGGCAGTGCAGGTTTCAGAACAAAAAGAAAGATTCGTTTTTTTTTCTTCTCTTTCAAAGTCGAAAGCCGATTCAGTGTTGAAATTTCGAAATTCCTTTTTCTTCCTTCGTCATGCATTCAGTGTTGGAGCCTGAAAAAATGGAGGAAGAAGAATCACAACAAGGAGAAGAAAGCAATTCATTTAAGAGAAAGTTCTCAGAAATCGATGGAGATGAAACTCGTGATTGGTATCTTCATTTTCTTTGATTTTGAAGTCTGTTTCTTTGATGGGTTTTAGTCTAATTCATTAAAGTTTCTTTTTTTTTCTTGTGGGTTTGTGTTTTGTTTTGTTGTGTTTTTTTTTTTTTTTTTTTTTTTTGCAGTAGTTATGAGTTGAAAGTGTTTGAGGTTGTAAAGAAGAGGAGCGTAATTGCTCTTTTGGGAACAGGAATTGATAAGTTAAAGATCATCAACATGCTTATCAAAGATATGGCCTCTTCTGATAAAGCCAAAAGATTGATAATTTTCTTAACCCCAACTGTAAATCTTGTCAAACAGGTCAGTCTTTTCATCTAAATCTTACAGTTTGTGTTTCATATCTCGTTTGATTGATGTTTGTGTCAGAAAAATTGTGTCTTTTGATTGGTTCGTTTAGATTTAATCACTTTGGCAAATGTATCACTGTGGGAGCTCATTTTTGAATTCTTTTTTGCTGTATCATGTCTCATTTGGTTGCTGTATGTGAAAAGACTGGTTCTTTTGGGCTTTTGTGTAGTTATTTATGGATTTATCACTTTTGACTTAAAGTTCCAAGACAGATCAATCATCATGAGAGCTCATTTCCGAATGTTTTTTTTGTTGTGCATGGTTTTAGCAATGTTGTGAGATTAGAGCACATTTGAATTTGAATGTTGAAGAGTACTTTGGAGCTAAAGGAGTTGATAAATGGACATCACAGCGCTGGGATGAGGAAGTTAGCAAGCACGATGTAAGTTTTATCTTTCTGTTTGGTTCCATTTTGCTAGTTATACGCCAACAATCGAACTTCACCAGCTCATTGTTGTATTTTGACTCATGGATGGTCTTTGAGGTTGATTCTTCATTTGTTTAGTCAAACCCATTCCAATTTGTTGCTTAGAGTTTTGTGTTGGTTCTTCTTTCCCTGTTGGTTCTTTCATCATCATTTCGTTTTAAATTATTTGGTCAAGCCCTTGACATAGATTTATGACTGCATTGATGCCACTAACAGCTATGTCATACAGAAGTTATCTGTCTATTATCAACATTCTACGTTTTCTCTGGTTCAGGTTTTGGTTATGACTCCTCAAATATTATTAGATGCCCTCAGAAATGCATTCTTGAAACTAGAGATGGTATGTCTTCTAGTAATAGATGAATGCCACCGCACCACTGGCAATCATCCTTATGCGAAATTAATGAAGGTGTGTTTCCTCAGTACTGATAAAATCTATTAGTTTTTTCATTTGTATTTACCAAAACGAGTTAATAAACTGTTTTCTTTTTGGTTTGCATGAAGGAATTTTATCTCAAATTTACTGTGAAACCAAAGATATTTGGATTGACTACATCAGCCGCCATTAGAAAAGGCATGCTATTTTAAATTTTCTCATTTCCTTTGTATCTCAAAACCGAAGATCTTGTTTTATGTAACTCATATTGCAAGAGTTTTGTTAGCCGCCTCTTAGATGTTTCATGTGTCTCGAACTGTGCAGATCATGTATCAGAACTTGAGAGCCTCATGGAATCACAGGTACTTTTTTATTTTGTATCAAGGAAATTGATATAGTTCATAAACTAACGTTATGCTTTGAATTTAGATTTTTAATCCTGAAGAGCAGAAAGGGTTGGAAAATTTTGCTACAGCAGTAAAAGAGAGTCCAATAATTTATGACCCACCACCATTCTGTAGTTTGGAAGTGAAAGAAAATCTAAAAACTTCGCACCTTAAGGTATATATATGCTCACTGAATATGAGCCAGGACATGACTGTTTCCTATTATGTTTCAGAGGCCTTGAAAATGGTTCTAAGAGTAAATCATCTTCATCGGCTGCAGGTATTTGAAGAAGCAGCTGTCACACAAACTATGATTGATCCTCCTAGCAGAAATGAGCAGTTAGCATGTAAGAAGTTACGTCAATCGGATGCGTTGGATAACAATCTTGTACAATCTAGTGTCAAAGAGAAAGATGCCTCTTCTAAGAGTAAATCATCTTCATCGGCTGCAGGTATGATTTTGGTCTTAGTGTCTTTATAAGCTGCTGTTGATTCGCACACACAGCAGCAGATACAATGTCATATGTTTAAGGTCATGGAGCTTTTCTCGAACTTATGTTTATATCTTTTATTCTTTGGGCAGGTTCAAAAAAACGTAAGGAGTTGCATGGGACAACCTGTGCAAACGCATTGTCAGGAACCTGGGGAGAAAATCCTGATGGCGCCATCTTTCAGGCTTATAAGTTGGACTTCTGTTGTAATATTTCCAGGGAAGAATTTGGGAGTTTCTCTCTTTTGATTGAGTCAACGCTTGCTGAGGATGTTAGTAACACTGAGATTGACCTTTATTTGGTCAGGACGTTTGTAAAAGCTTCCGTCTCACCTTGTGGCCACATACGTTTAAGTCACGAGGAGGTACTAACCACACTCTAATATGTGGAATTCATACAGTTTCTTATTTCATGGTTTGAGCTTATTGTCTTCTTCTTCTTCTTCTTCTTCTTCATGTCTTGGGAAATCATGCAGATGGTCAAAGCAAAGTCTTTTCAGCAGTTTTTCTTCAATGGCATGTTTGGAAAGCTGTTCATTGGATCTAAGTCATTGGGAACAAAGAGAGAGTTTTTGCTTCAGACTGACACAAATTCTCTTTGGCACCCTTCTTTTATGTTTCTGTTGCTACCGGTTGAAACGAAGGATCTAGTTTCGAGTGCAACAGTTGATTGGTCAGCTATCAACTCCTGTGCCTCAACAGTTGAGTTCTTGAAGAAAAACTCTCTTCTTGAAGTCCAAGCTAGTGATGGAAATCATAGCAACACCTCACCTGGTCAGGAAGTTTTACTCGAGGTTGAAAAGAAGGAAAAGGAAACGAATCTGATTCATTTTGCCAATGCTTCGTCGGATAAAAATAGTCTTAAAGAAATTGTGGTCATTGCAATTCATACTGGAAGGATATACTCTATAGTTGAAGTGGTAAAGGATTCTTCTGCTATGAGCCCGTTTGAGGACACCGCAGAATATGCTAATTATGCAGAATATTTTAATAAAAAGTAAGTGATACTCTAGCTATGGATGTTTTCTCATTGTACTTCCGTAACTTATGATAGCTCTGTAGTTAATGTCATTTCTGTTAATCAGGTATGGGATTGTATTGGCGCACCCGAACCAGCCGTTGATGAAGTTGAAGCAGAGTCACCATGCGCATAACCTTTTAGTCAACTTCAATGAAGACGGTAAGTTGATTCTTGAAAATTTCTCTAACACATGGATACATTATGTATGTTCTCAGGATATTGAAGTGTATTAGCTCTAAGATCTTGTTACCAATGTAAATGGACAGTTATTCTGAAGACAGAACCAAAGGCAGGTAATGTTAGAAAAAGAAAACCGAATGTCCATGCGCATTTGCCTCCAGAGCTTTTGGTCAGAATTGACGTACCGCGTGCTGTGCTAAGATCAATCTACTTGCTGCCCTCAGTGATGCACCGCCTCGAGTCTCTAATGTTAGCCAGCCAGCTTAGGGAAGAGATTGGTTGTAGCATCGATAACTTCAGCATATCGAGTACATCAGTATGGTTTTCGACACTATATGTCATTTAGAGATGAAACTATATAATTCCGATTGTCAATTAACTATTGTATTGGTTCAATAAATCAGATTCTTGAAGCAGTTACAACACTTACATGCCCTGAAGAGTTTTCCATGGAGCGGTTGGAACTGCTTGGGGATTCAGTCTTGAAGTATGTTGTAAGCTGTTATCTATTCCTTAAGTATCCTGAATCAGACGAGGGACAACTATCACGGCAGAGACAATCGATTATATCTAACTCAAATCTTCACCACTTGGCAACCAATCGCAAACTACAGGTATTTTCTAATATCTGTATAGAATGTCTTATATCAGTCAGGAAACTAAAGAAACATATTTTAACTTGGGATTGGTTTGATAGGGATACATAAGAAATGGCGCTTTTGAACCGCGTCGCTGGACCGCACCTGGTCAAGTTTCTCTTTTTCCTGTTCCTTGCAAGTGTGGAATTGATACTAGAGAAGTACCATTGGACCCAAAATTCTTCACAGAAAACATGACTATCAAAATCGGGAAGTCTTGCGACATGGGACATAGATGGACAGTTTCAAAATCTGTATCAGATTGCGCCGAGGCCCTGATTGGTGCCTATTATGTAAGCGGTGGATTGACTGCGGCCCTTCATATGATGAAATGGCTTGGTGTTAACGTCGATTTTGACCCAAACCTAGTCGTTGAAGCCATCAATAGAGCTTCTCTACGGTGTTACATCCCTAAAGATGATGGGTTTGCAGAGTTGGAGGCAAAGATCCAACATGAATTCTCAGAAAAGTTCCTTTTGAAAGAGGCTATCACACACTCCTCTGTTCATCAATCTTATTCATACGAGGTATGACTTATTAGGTTGAGTTATTCCCAGTTTTGTTTGTAATCTCATGCTATCAAGTTGTTCCTCAAACAGAGATTGGAGTTTCTTGGCGATTCTGTACTCGACTTTCTAATCACCCGTCATCTTTTTAACACCTACGAACAAACTGGGCCTGGAGAAATGACTGATCTTCGTTCTGCATGTGTAAATAACGAAAATTTTGGGCAAGTTGCAGTGAAACATAATCTACATACCTACCTTCAACGCTGTGCTACGACTCTTGAGAATCAACTAAACGAGTATCTGAATTCCTTTTCAAAGCCAGATGACACCGGTAGATCAATCCCTTCAATACAAGGCCCTAAGGTAACATACTTTTATGACCATTTCTAAATACAGAGGAAGTGGATAGACTTATGTTTCTTCGGCTTGTTTAGGCTCTTGGAGACTTGGTGGAGAGTATAGCTGGAGCATTGTTGATTGATACAAGGTTAGATCTTGATGAAGTGTGGAGAGTCTTTGAGCCGTTGCTTTCTCCTCTTGTAACGCCAGATAAACTTCAGCTGCCTCCATACCGAGAGCTCAATGAACTATGTGACTCTCTTGGGTACTTCTTCCGTGTGAAATGCGTAAATGATGGTGTGAAGGCAATAGCCACAATCCAGTTGCAGCTGGACGATGTTCTTCTGACTGGAGATGGATTGGAGCAGACGAATAAATTGGCATTGGGAAAAGCCGCTTCGCATTTGCTTAAGCAGCTCGAGGTATGTGTTTACGTTTGTGTGAGTGTGTGTGTGTGGCGAGCTATATTCATTTGCTGAAACCTTTCCTTGATTCTTCAGAAGAGAAACATTTCACGTAAAGTATCGATCGGGGACAATCAAAGGTCCATGGATGTCAATCTTGCTACGGATTGTACTCATAGCGATAGAGAAACTCCGGCTTTAAATTCTACCGGAATCCTGGGTTTAGTGATCCCAGGTAAGCAAGCATTCACTGTTACCTTCAGATTCTTCTTTTCATTTTTGGTTTGCTCCTATCTGAAATTCATGATTTGATGTTTTTCAGTTATTGGACCTATAAACGTGAAGAAAGGTGGGCCTCGTGGAACTCTACATGAGTTCTGCAAGAAACATCTATGGCCAATGCCTACTTACAACACCTCGGAAGAGAAATCCCGGTAAATTCATCACTTCTGTCTCGTTTAAGTCAGCTTTTTTCTTCATCTCTCAAGTCCTGAGCAATCTTAATGGTACATTTCTTGTGTTTATCTGCACAGAACTCCGTTCGAATTCATGGATGGAGATGAGAAGAGGACAAGCTTTAGCAGTTTTGTATCAACAGTAACCCTAAAGATACCTAATCTTGATGCTGTGATGTATGCCGGAGAAGCTAGGCCTAACAAGAAGAGTTCCTTCGACTCTGCAGTCTTGGAACTGCTTTATGAGCTTGAGCGCCGCAAGATCCTCACCATCAAAAAATAAAATAATTTGAAACTTTAATAAGTTAACATTATGTGTTCACAATTCTGGATCTCGAGCACCAAAACTCCCAAATAATCCATCTGGAAATGTCTAGTGTGTCGACTAGGTTCGGATCAGTTTGTATTTGAATCTCTGATTTACAGTTCGACTAGGTTATTACATTTTTTTTTTGTTGGATTCGTGATTTCCCAAAGTACTAACTGATTTTTTTTTTCCTTTTCACATTAGTTTATTTCCTCCCCTAAGTAATAGAATCGATCATTGTATTGCTTTTTGAGATTAATAATAGAAAACAAAGTAAAAGTTCCTTATTATTTCAAAAATTTTTTAATAAATTGTGTAAACGGTTGATCATTTAGATTTTGAAATCTAAACAAAATTGTGTAATTTTTGTTTTTCTTAATCAAAAAAGAAAACCAACAAAAAAAAAAGTTAAATAGATACTTTTACTTTTTATTTTTATAATATATGTTAAATCTTATTATTCAATAAAATTTAAACTTTTTTCCAATTTATATTTTTACATTATTTAAGATCTAAAAAATATTTTTGGTCAAATAGATCGATTAAAGAACACATAATTTTTTTTATAAGAACTTTATCATCTTAAAGTAATATAAATTAATTAATTACATGAATTCAATAAATTACAGAATCACAATTTTCAGAAAATTATAAAATTAGATATTTGGTGAGAAATATTTTTCATGAATGCAAGAAAATCGAACATCAAACAAGTTATAGGTGCAAAAAAAACTCAAATAAATAGGGATAAAAAAACATAAATTTGAGATGATATATTGTGGGAAAATAAAATGAGAATACGAAAATAATAATTTTTTTTTCTACTTGCACCTTATAAGAGAATATAAGTTTTATCTGATTCGTTGACAAGAGATATATAATTGGCAAAAGATATCAAATTGGTTAGAAAAATACATAATATTGTTGGTTTATGAATCGAAAAAACAACAGTTATATTGGACATACAAATTGAAGGAAGATGGTGACAGAAGGGCTGAGCTAGAACATGTTGTCGGAAAACGCCAGGAGATAAGAAATGGGAAAGCATTTAGGCGAGTGAAGGGTCAAGAGGGAAAGCAGATTTAGTTGAGAACTGATATAAGATCTGAACCAGAGGACATTAGAGGGACATTGAAGATCTTTCCAGAAAAACATCTTGCCTAGATATGAGCGAGCAAGGTTGAGGGAGGGGGGGGGGTTCCGCTGGAGACTGATGATGATAGATCGAGAATTCGTCAACGAAAAAAATAAAACCCCTATAACCAAACATAATCAGGTATAGAGCCCGAGATACGAATAAAATCGAGAGATGGTGACAGAAGGGCTAAGCTAGAATCGGAAAAAAAAACAGGAAACAAGAAATGGGTTGGATTTAGGCGAGTGAAAGTGCAAGAGGGAAAGAATATTTTGTTGGGAACCGATATAAGATTTGAACAGAGGACATCATAGGGAGACCGAAGATCTTTCCAAAAGAAAATCTTGCCTACATATGAGCCGTGGGCGCGCCGGGGGGGGGGAGGAGGGCTTCTGTTGGAGATTGATGATGGTAGATCGAGAATTCGACAACGAAACAAAATGAAGCCCCTATAACCAAACATAATCAGGTATAGAGCCCGAGATATTAATAAAAACGAGAGATGGTGACAGAAGGGCTAAGCTAGAATCGAAAAAAACCAGGAGACAAGAAATGGGTTGAATTTAGGCGAGTGAAAGTGCAAGAGAGAAAGAATATTCCATTGGGAACCGATATAAGATTTGAACCAGAGGACATCATAGGGACACCAAAGATCTTTCCAAAAGAAAATATTTCCTAGATATGAGCGAGAGCATAATTATCAGTCACCAGATCCGTTTTTTTGATCTAACATTAGGTCTGGGCATTCAGGTTTGGTTAAGGTCTTTCGGGTTTAGTGGCCTATGACCCATTCTAGTACTTACAATTTTTAGTTCGGTTTGGGTACACGAAATATCTTGAAAAAAATTTAGTTAAATTTGAATAAAATTTAGTTAAATTTGAATAAATATAACTAAGAACTTAAGTTATTTTGGGTATTTTGGTTATTCCGGTTTAAAATAATTGATATTTTTGGGTTAACAATTATAGGATAATTGTGTTAAATGAAGTCTAAATATAATTAATATTTTTGATAAAATAATTGTATTTTCATTACTTCGGGTATCCATTCAGTTCTAGATTTGGTTCGAATTTGGTCCTTCCGATATAAGAGTCTATGATCTATTCAGATTTTTGTTGGTTTGGATTCGAGTTTTATACTGCTTTTCGGGTTGGATTATGTTCAATTTTTGGGTATGGATATTTTGTCCATTCCTATCTCACACGGTAGTCGTAAAAATAAACAATAAGATAAAACTAAAAGCTAATAGACGTAGTATAGATTTTTAATATGTTAATAATAAAATTGTAATATAAAATTTTAAATTAACTTATTTATCTAGAAAAATAAACTTATGTAAATAATTATATTCTCTAACAAAACGTGTTTTCTACTTCTTTCCCATAAAACAATTTAAGACATATCATTAACAGCACATATTTAATTTAAATATTTTACCTAAATTTAATTAAGAAATCCGCCCATCGGGTTTCATGGAAATTAAGAAACCCGCCCATCCGATTTTGCTTAGATTTTGGGTTTCATAAATTTTAACTGTAATTAATTTAAATTTAAATTAATTTTGATTTTAAAACATCTAAACTGAAACACAAAAAATTATTTTATGAAGGAAGGCGGTGGGGACTTCTACTGAAGGTTAAAGATGGATGGAAATTTGAAGGCGGAAAAAAGAAGAAGTTACAAAAAAAAAAGTATCTTCAGAAATATAGCACGAGATAGGAATCAAAAATCGAGATCTGGTGACAGAAGGTCTAAACTATAAGATGTTTTCAGAAAACACCAAAAGACAAGGAATGACGAACGACTTCAGCGAGTGAAAGTGCAAGAGAGAAAAGATATTCGGTTGGCAACCGAGATAAGATCTAAACCAAAGGAAATTATTGATCCGGAGACAGGAAGAAGGCAGTGGGGCTTCTACTAGAGATTGAAGATGAAGGTGGATGGGAATCGAAGACGGAAAATTAAAAAAAAGCTGCAAAAAGCAAACATCTTCTACAAAAATAGAGCTCAGGATATAAATAAAACAATTGATAGATTGTGACGGAAGGGATGAGTTAGACAATGTTGTCAGAAAATATTAGGAGACAAGGAATGACGAAAGATTTTGGCGAGTGAATGATCAAGAGAGAAAATATATTCAGTTGGGAATCAATATAATATCTGAACTAGAGATATGCTTTATTCTCTAATGAAATATGATTTCTTCTTCTTTTCCTAAAACAGTTTCAAGATATATCATTAACAGTAAAATTTTAATTTAATATTTCTGGTTAAATATAATTTATTTTAAAATTTAGAAACCCATCCACCGGACAAAAAAAAGAATGAGATATTAATTTGATGATTATTACATATATATATATATAACAATAGGGAAACTAATATTAATCGTTATATATTCGGTGAAAAATCTTTCACCCAATATATGGCTGATTGAAAAAGATTGGTAAGTAAAGCGCTGAAATAAGAGGTTTATAAATTAATCATTATGATTACCTTAAATAAATATTTGGTAGATGTAAAAAAAAAATACTTGGTAAGTTAAATTACTAAAGATAATATTTTCTCTGCCCAATTATATATATAAACATATATAATGTATATAAATATTAAATTTCATTAATAATTACATAATTATTTACACAAACATAACATCAAAATTACTAAAACATGATTATAGTATTGTTTAAGCTTTCTTAAAATTCAAATATTTTTGAAGCCTATCTCTAATTTTTTTCTTCCATTAAAAATTTATAGTTTCTATTCTCGAATCAAACTAAATTTTTTTTTGAAGAGTTCTAGACACATGCATCTTTTAAAAATAAAATGTTTTTTTTTTATAATTGTTGATAAAAGTATAATATTTTCACTTAATTACAAAGCTATTTTGTAGTTAATAAATTTTTATTTATTGGGATGATAAATAATATATGTGAAATAAATATAATATATGATTTTATTTTAAAATATAACATATGATGACCTCGCCAATACTAATATAATTAATTTTTGTGTATACTTAAACCATATGCTATCGAATAGTAGCAGAAGCAGCATTCCTCCTAGTAGTTGCAAATACCCACAAATCTGGTGGTCTAGAAGGAGTGGGGAAGACAGCTAATAGAGCATCAATCGCTATCACCAACTCATGTCCTGGAGTACGCATAAGTTCGGCAAGGTGAAACTCACAGATGGATGCGATTTGACCATACTTGACAAAATTCAACATTGCGTTCATCTAAATAAATAAGAAAAAAGAAGACAATTTAAATTTGGTGATAACAAAATGAAGATGAAAGAGAGTCAAAAGAAAAGAGGCAAGCCTCAGAATCTAACATATGAACATCTTGGTGTTAAAAAAACAATGCATGAGTATCACATAAAGCTAATAATCGTCGGTTTTTTGCTTCAATCCAATAAGCAGCAGTCTCAATCCGGTTGTAATGGTCATTAAAGATCAAACCAGGATAGGAATGTGGATTCAGACCACGAAAATAAATCATCTCATGGTAGTATGCTGGGAAATGTCCTTCCATCCCACACTCATTGAAAAAACAAAAGAAACAGATTATTCCAAGACAAGAAAGAAAACTTCAGAATAACTATCCAAAAGACAGGTGTGTTTGCCACAAGAAATAATTGTAGAAGTTGGCAACGATCAACTCGGACATACCACTTGAGAGAGATGTTTATCATCCACCCTTTGAACTTACCATGCACATTATCACTTGGATCCTTAGATTCGAGGTATTTTTTTGCAATTATTAAGAGAAACTCAAAATAGTTTAAACTACAATCAGAATAAAGTTATAATTTAAAAATATGCTTTCAGTTTTCTTTGTGTGTTTTTTTCCTTTATGATCTACCTTTTTTTTTACAAATTTCTTGTAATGCAAATGAAAGTGAACTATACCTTAGTTATTAAAGCATGAGACTTATAATATCCTTGATTGATGATTCATTTAGACATTGGCATTCTTAAGAACTTATTCTATGGTCTTAGATTTATGATTCCACAAATCTATATATATAAAGTAGAATAGCCTCTCTTCTCATTATGCCACATCATCTACTCACATTCTAAAATTGTGATACATCAGCAACTGTTTTAATTAGTTTTAAATTGATTACTTGATTTATTTATTATTTTATTTATAATTTATTTCTCATAATAATCTATATATATATTAAGTAGAATAGCCACTCTTCTCATTATGCCACATCATCTACTCACATTCAAAAATTGTAACACATCAGCAACTATTTTAATCAGTTTTAAATTGCTTACTTGATTTATTTATTATGTGATTTACACTTTAATTCTCATAATAACTAGCATTCTTTAGTATAATAATTTTTTAAAATGATTTGAAAATTCATTTCCTTAGAAAAATTATCTAAAAACTCTAATTAAACATTTCTAGTCTTATTAGATTTATTTATATAGTTTAGAAAAATGTTTGCCCTCAAATAAATAAATCAAAGTATTAATAACTATTATTCTAATTTATGAATTCATAATTGAACTTATGATAAATAAAAAACTATAGAGTTTTGTTTATATTTTGTATAAATTAAATAAAAACTATTATGATATATAATTAAAAATCAATAAGGATTAGTTCAAAAAAATGTTTATAATTTTAAAATACATTGCTTAATTTGGCATTTTCAGTTTTATAACTAGAAACAAATATTGAATTTAAATAGGTTCTAGGAAAAAAAAAACAAAACATGCGTTTAGATTGTTAGAAATCTGTGTTCAAATGAACGAGAATTCATTCAACAGTGGAATACTCACAAGAGCTTCTAGAAGCTTGAATGACAACTCTGAACTTTTATAGGGCATATGAGAATGCATGTTATGGGAGATAACATGCATGGTATCCCAAAACATTAACATGTTCCAACCAATTTTTGAAAAAAAAAGAGTAAAGTCTTATAATTTTACAACGCTCAACTCAATGAGCCTACATCAAGAATAGACAGAGAAAATAGAAACATGAGGAAGACAGTACGTGTTAGCTTTAAAATGGGCAAACACGTTGTATATGGTTTAGTCTCTTGCATCGATGAGAGAAATAAAGATAGTAGGAGTGAACTGAAAAACATACAAGTCGTTTATGGAAGGAGTTGAATGTTGTTGGTGATCTATGTAATGTGGTCCATGGTTTAACTTTATCGTATTGATGAGAAAAAAAGAGAGAACACAATTGAAACAGAATGAATGTATTTTGAAAACATATGAGACGTTTATGATATAGATTAATATATGATGAATGGACATCCAACTCAGTTTTTGAAAAAGAGAAGCGTAGGCATTGGTTGTTCTTTAACATAAGTTTTGAATCCTTCTGAGAGCTTTCTGACTTTATATTATGTAATATTCAATAGCTTACATTGGGATAAACCGACAAAGACTTTGATACTGAATTTATGGGTGGTTGGATTGAATTGAATTGTGTGTAGTATCAAGCATATGATATGCCCAGTTGTAGGGTGCTTTTGGATGAAATGGGCCGTCCTTTCCAGTGGTATTGCTCCTGTCTTTTTTGCAGCTTTTGTTTAAATGCTAAAAACTTTGACGAGGCCGAGTAGCATCTGTGACACATCTCATATATCGAGAGAATGCATGTCTATTACAATCGAATTATTGAACGTGTTTGTTTAATTATAATTTTTAATTGAATTTTTTTATCCAAAGTATAATATTTTGAATCAAGATTACATATGTAAATATCTAAAATTTTGTATGTGAGTAGGAACATACGAAACACAGAAACCTAAAAAGGTTAAAAATCAAAATATATTTTAAGATTTAACTATTGATAGATATAGTTTTATATTAAAATTAAAAATAGATATATAATATAATTTATTTTTGTGACATCAAATTTTTTTATTATTATATATGTTATCGATAAATTTACTTTTATTAAGTACATATAAAACCATTATAGACGAGATATACTAATATTTTATATTGGTAAAATTTGTAAAAACTATATCATTAAATGATAATATTAAATTCTGCGCGAAGCGCGGATCACATACTAGTAGAATTTATGTTTAAACATAATTTTCTCTTTAAACTTTGTTTTCTCTCACGAGAGCCCGACACCTGTTAAAATTTTAATTAACAGGATAACGACACGTGTCAAATAAAATTACAGATCTAGTCACGCGTCAAATTCATAATTATAAAAAATAAAATCAAATACCCAAAAAATACAACTTCCATATCTTAAGGAAAAAAAGAAAATTAAGAATTTATTAATTTATCTAATTAATAATTATAATTAAGAAAACGTTAATCAAGACCCCAAAAAAAATCCATATATTAAGGATTAAAGAAAATCAACAATTTGTTACTTTATTCAAACTTAAATCCATATCTTAAGAGAATTAAAATGTTTTAAAAACAAATCATTTTCTTAATCAAAAAAGAAAACCAAAAAAAATATAATAATCAAATAGTTAATCTTTCCTTTCTATTTTTTACATATTCTTTCCTTAATCAAAAAGGAAAACACATAAAAATATGAAAAATAAATAAATAATCAAATAGATAATCTTTACTTTCTGTTTTTTATAGATATAATTTTGAACATGTTTTTAAACAAGTTTAGATGTTTTAAAATTAACTTCAAATAACTATTTAATTTTTATTTATTTAATCTAAAATAAATTAGATTAAATTGATTGAGTATAATCCAAACTAATTGGTTAAGTTTGAATAAATCATAGAGTAAATTGATTGAACAAACCCATAAATATATCCAATTTAACAGCTTGAATCAACACATAAATCTATTTAATTTCATGGATCAAATAGTTAAATAGATCTAATAAATTTATCATCATAAAATAATAAGAATTAACTAATTGCATAAATTTTCATAAATTATAGAATCACAGTTTTTACAGAAAATTATAAAAGTATATTGTTAGTGAGAAATATGACTCATGCATGAAAGAAAACCGAACATAAAATAAGTAATGTATGCAGAAACAAATCCAAATAAATAGAGATCAACAAAATGAAAAAATGATATATTTTAGAAAAAACAAAAAAATGAGAATTCAAAAATGATGATTATCCAATTTTGTACATATAATTGACACAGTATAAAAAATTGGTTAGAAAGTTGGATATTATTCTAGGTTTACTAATTAAAAAATAATGCCTCTATTGGACAGACAAATTGAAAGAAATTATTTCTCCATAGAGAAGACATAGTGGGTAAATGATCTTTTCAAAAGGGAGGAAGTCAAATTTGTTTTCTTCTTAAAGTAAAAAGTCAAAATAAGAGTCATAGATCCACTCAAAGGGAGTTACTTATGTTGGAGCCAACGGAGGAGAGAAGAAGGTCGTGGGGCTTCTACCGAAAGTTGAAGATGAATAGGAATCCGAAGATGAAAAAGAAAAAAAAATCACAAAAACCAAATATCTTCAGAAATATAGCATGAGGTAGGAATAAACAAATCGAGATCTGATGACGGAAGGGCTAAGCTATAGGATGTTGTTGGAAAATGTCAGGAGACAAGAAATGACGAAGGACTTCAGCTAGTGAAAGTGCAAGAGGGAAAAGATATTTGGTTGGCAATCAAGATAAGATCTTAACTAGAGGAGAAATATGGATCCGGAGATGGGAAGAAGTCGGTTGGGCTTCTGCAAGCAATTGAAGATGAGGTTGGATGGAAATCTAAAGACAGAAAAGAAAAGAAGCAGCAAAAAGAAAAAATCTTTTGCAGAAATAGAACCCCAGATAAGATCTGAACCAGATGAGAAATATGGATTCGGAGACGGGAGGAAGGCGGTTGAGTTTCTACTAGAGATTGAAGATGAGGGCATTTGGAAATCTGAAGATGGAAAAGAAAGGAAGCAGCAGAAATCAAACATCTTCTACAGAATTAGATTTTGAGATAAAAAAAAAAATCAAGAGATGGTGACAGAAAAGATGAGTTAGAAGATGTTGTTGGAAAACATCAAAAGATAAAGAATGGTGAAAGACTTCCGCAAGTGAAGGTTCGAGAGAAAAAAACATATTCGGTTCGAAATCGATATAATATGTGAACCAAAGGAAAGTAGAGGGATAATGGAGATCTTGCCAAAAGAAAAACATAGTCACGGGTCACCGGATCTATTTTTGATATCTCACACGGTGATCGAAAAATAAACGACATTATAAAACCAAAATCTTTTGGATTTGATCTAAATTTTAATATGTTAATAATGAAATTGTAATATAGAAATTTAAATTAATTTACTGATGTAGCAAAACAAACTTATGTATATAACTATTTTTACAGCATATATAATTATCTTCTTTAACGAAATATATTTTCTTCTTCATTTCCTAAAACAATTTTAAAATATATTATTAACAACAAAATTTTAATATAATGTTTCTGTTTAAATATTATTTATTTTAAAATTTAGAAACTCATCCATCATGTGGGTTCTAACCTATTTTATTATAAGATGTAGTAGAAAACAGAAACAGAGTAAAAACACCTTAAAAGAACTAATTAAGTCCTCTCCCTCTGCCTAACCCAATTGAAACTTCCAGAGCTCTCTCTATCTTGGATAGGTCTCACAAACGAAACATAATCCTTAATTACTTAATATAATAAAGCGTAAAAGTAAGACCTCATAGAAAAAGGAAATAATAAAATGGAAATCCTAAAAACTTTCACAAAATGGAAAGAACACATATCACTAATCTAGTCGCTGAAGAATTTTTAGCCCTTTACTTGTTTTGCATGTAAATATTGATTCACAATTACGTTGAGAAACAAAACAGAACAGGGATGTTAAGAACAGATTTTAAAGTGAGTGATGGGCTTGTAAGAGACATATGATCATCTCACTTAGTAACTTTATTATTCGTGTTCCGCTGACCAAGTCGTGGCAGACAATTCTAATCATGATAAGTGCAGAAATAGAAGAAATTCATCTCCCAACCCTAATTTGAGTTAGTATAAGAATAAAGAAAATTTTAAATGGCAAAGAGGCATATAATGTACGAAGGCAATTCTACAACGGCAAACTGAATAATAGCTAGGGAATAACAAAACTAAAATCGAAAAAAACATCCCCTTAATCTGTGACAAAATCATACAATCCGCTTCTTCTTCGTCCATTAAAATATCTCTAACAAAATCGTATTATAGGCTGATAGAATTCTTTTTCAAGGTTTTGGGAACTTTTGAAACATTCTTAGTGAGTTCAGAGCTTAAAGAACTCCTCTAGACTGAAGAAAATCAAGTTTTGGGCCAAAATAATTCTCAGAATCTGCTATAAGAAATCGTGGATAACAAGTAATGATTCTGGTCGATCTCTGAGAATCTTTGACCCTATGACAACTTCTAACGAGATTCAGAAAGGAATCATAATTTTCCTCGTCGTCCTCGTCACTATCTTCTATTTGTTGGATAAGCTTCAATAGCTTGCAGCCCAAGATATTCTTAACAAGTCCGTTAAGGATAAAGATAAGCTTAAATGGAAATTATCTATTTGTATTAAGAATAGGAAGAGAAGTTTTCTATTAGCAATAGGAATAAGATTAGCAAAGGAGGTGCTAATATTCCTATAAATATCAAAGTTGAGTTATGACTTTGATATCAAGAACATTAAGAACTTTGAGAGTTTAGTTTTGAGAGATTTTCTAAACCTAATAAAGAGAGTTATTCTTTATTCAAAAGCTAAGTGTGTTTTAAGATACTTTAATTGGTATCAGAGCATTAGGTTAAGATCACGAAGTTTTGAAGAAACATCACGAAGATCATACAGACCTACTCACGTCGAACCCAAGCCATGGGAGATGACAACACAACACAGTCAAAGAACTTTTCCCCACCATCGATCCAATGCCCGATGTTAAACGCAACAAACTACACGGTGTGGACTATGAGGATGAAAATCTTGTTGAAGATATACAAGGTATGGCATACAATTGAACCTGTATGGATGATTCCGATAAAAACAATATCGCGATAGGGTTATTGTTTCAAGCAATCCCAGAGGCTCTTATTTTGCAAGTTGGTGAACAAGACTCACCTAAGGGGATATGGGATGGAATCAAATCAAGACACCTAGGAGCTGATCGTGTCAAGGAAGCAAGACTACAAACTCTAATGTCCGAATTCGAAAGAATCATGATGAAGGATTCGGACACAATCGATAGCTTTGCGGGAAAGTTATCGGAGCTAGCATCAAAATCAGCTTCACTTGGATAAACGATTGACAAGTCTGAATTTTTGAAAACATTTCTCAATAGTGTACCAAGAAACAAATACATTCACATAATAGCATCTCTCGAACAAGTTCTGGATTTGAAATCTAAGGGATTTGAAGATATTATTGGAAGACTAAAGGCATACGAAAAAAGAATTCTCGATGAGGAGAACAATGGAGAAACACAAGGGAAGCTTCTATATGCAAGTTCAAACCAGCAAGGTTTTAAGACATCACGTGACAGAGGACAAGGTAGGAGTGGACGAGGATTTAGAGGTCAATGCAGAGGAAGGTTGAACTCCCAAGATAAGAAAACAAATCAAACCAATCAAACGAAAGAGAAGAAGGATATATCAAAAATAATTTGTTATCGATGTGATAAACCTGACCACTTCTCCTCCACATGCCCAGAGAGAACTCAGAAGTTACAAGAAGTAAATAAAGCGAAGACAGAAGAAGATGATCCACCGCTTTATATGTACGAAGTCGTGTTCTTAAACGAAGAAAATCTAATACCAAAAAACTACGAAACCAAGGAAAGGGAAGAAGGAGTTTGGTATCTCGATAACGGAGCAAGCAATCACATGACCGGAAACAAGATTTATTTCTTGGAACTCAACGAAAATATTAAGGGCAAGGTGAAATTTGGAGATGGTTCTTACGTTAATATAGAAGGTAAAGAATCAATCATTTTTCAAGGCAAAACGGGCGAACAAAAACTTGCCACCAACATCTACTATATTCCTGAACTCAAGAGCAACATTCTAAGTTTAGGACAAGCTACGGAAGCCGGGTGTGATGTTAGGATGAGACAAGACTACTTGACAGTTCATGATCCAAGTGGGAGACTCTTGGTAAAAGTCATACGATCATCAAATAGACTTTATGAAATAAATCTAACAATAAGAAGACCGATATGCTTACAAACAAGCATAGAAGACGAGACATGGAGGTGGCATGCAAGGTTAGGACATATAAGTTTCAAGACAATCAAGAATATGTCCCAACAAGAGATAGTTCATGGATTACCGAAAATAAAAGAAGAAACAAGGATTTGTGGATCATGCCTAGTTGGGAAACAAGCACGTCAATTATTCCCAAAAGTGGCAACATTCCGAGCCTCTAAACCACTAGAGCTTATACACGCTGATCTTTGTGGCCCGATTACACCACCGATCATATCTAATAACAAATATATATTTGTTATCATCGATGATTTTCAAGATATATGTGGACGATTTTAATGAAAGAAAAAAGTGATGCATATGGGAGATTCAAGGTGTTTAAACCGCTAGTGGAGAAAGAATACAAGAAATAAATCATGACTCTTAAGGACTAATAGAGGAGGTGAATTCATGTCAAGAGAGTTCAATGATTTTTGCAATGAAAACGGGATCAAGAGGCATCTCACGGCACCTTATACACCGCAACAAAACAGTGTAGTAGAGAGAAGAAATCGGACATTAATGGAGATGACAAAGAGCACTCTCAAGGCAATGAAGGTATCTAATTTTATGTGGGGAGAAATAATTCGCCACTCAACCTATATCATCAATAGAGACCAATGAGAACTCTTGAAAACATGACTCCTTAGAAGAAGAAGAAGAAGAAGAAGAAGAAGAAGAAGAAGAAGAAGAAGAAGAAGAAGAAGAAGAAGAAGAAGAAGAAGAAGAAGAAGAAGAAGAAGAAGAAGAAGAAGAAGAAGAAGAAGAAGAAGAAGAAGAAGAAGAAGATGTGGTTGGTGGAGAGACAGATAAGGAAGAGGTGGGTGGTGGAGAGAGAAAAAGAGAGAGTTGAGGAAGAGAAAGGAGAAGAAGATGTGGTTGGTCGAGAGAAAGAGAAAGAGAAAGAGATCGTTGAGGAAGAGAAAGAAGAAGAAGAACAGGTTGCTGGTGGAGAAGAAGTACAAGTGGTACCAGTTCAGAAGAGTAGAAAAAGAGGGCCACGTACAATTTCAAAGCGGTCTTGTTCCCAGGTTAGGATTAGAGAGGATGGTAAAAAGGTGAAGACTATACCTAATAAGGAAAAAGATGATAAAAAAAGAAAGGTGATAAGAAAAGGAAAGTTGAAAAGAAGAAGAAAGATGATGCGAATTCAGATGATGAGAACGAGAAGGCAACTAAGAAGAGGAAGAGGAAGGTAAAGCCTTCAAAGTACGACTCTTCTCCATGGATTAATGAGACGAAGAAGAATAAGACATGATCTTGTTTTTTTATCATTTTCATGTGAACTATGGTTTAGGAGTTGACTATTCTCCTTATGATATCTTTGTGTTTGTTGTGGAACTTATTTAGATAGTGTTTTGGTTGTGTTTTCTTTAGGGACGGCTTGTTATGTTGGTACAAGTAACTTATTATCCTATTTTTATGTTTGTTGAATTTTTTTGTACAACTGACCCAACTAGGTATAACTACAGTATGAACAACTAAAATAAAAATTAGTCTTTTGAAAGAAAGATAAGTCTTACAAAGGAAAAGTAAGTCTTACAAATCAAAGATTAGTCTTAGAAAAAAACAAGATTCTCACACAACAAAAGAAAAAAAAAGATAGGACAAGTTCTCAAAGAATTAATTTCATATCAAGGAATAGGACTGAAAAGCTTCTCGATTCGAGCCACAAGCCTAGCCACCAACTCCTTCAGATTTGCAATCTCTTCAGCATTGTTTTCCAGCTCCCTACATAATTTCTTGATATTCAATTCATGGAGTCCGGATCTGTCCTCCTTGAATTTCTCATAAACTCCTTCCTTAACTTAGTCACCTCTTCTTCGGTAGCGAGACTCCAAAGTTTTCGAATGTGTAAGCCATTATTCTACAATGACATAAAGACAAATATATCATCACATATTCTAGCATTAATGCCATTAATCTAAAATCCATGTCCCTCTTTTCACCTTAAACACATTGCATGTCAAGTATTTCTTTCCTATAGGCTCTTCGGTTGAGGTCTCCTCTTTCATCCTTCCACCACATGGACAGCTTAAAGGAAGCCCATAGTCACCATCATCTATCAATGTACGCATGTCCTCTTCCCTATTGTACCTCTTCATATCATCGTACCAAGGGTCTCTCTCACATAATCTGTCCATGCTTAGATAACCTTAATTGAAAGGAAATCGAAATAATTCACAATTGAACATCAAACCGAACCCTATGGTAACAGTAAAATGAAACCCAATTTCAATTGAGGTAAACCCAATTGAAACTCTAAAAAATCCTAAAGCAATTAGGGTATGAATCCGTGAAATTTGAATGAATGAATGTAGTAGATGTTACCTTTCTTGTATGTGGATCGAAATTGAAAAGTGAAAACGAAACTCAGCTCCAGACCCAGAATAATAAAAATTTCCAGGTCGACTCGAGAGAAGAAGAAAGGAAAAAAAGAACAGAAGAATGAAAAAGGACAGAATAATTGAGAAAGAATAAATGGGAAAGTTTTTCAAAATAATTTTGAAAGTTCAAATAAACCCACGTTTTTATTATTATGCCCACATGGCGCCGCCATTTTAAAGCACTTGCACACGTGGCACAGCCATTTCAATATTGCATTTGGAAAAAATGCAAACAGTTGTACCCAATTTTCAAGTTGTACACAACTCCACATAGTTATATTTTAATGAGTTTTTAGTTTTTATTAGTTATACCATTGATAAAATTATTCCATATTAATATTAATTAGTTATACATATGATTTTAACTTTTTAAAGTACATTTACGTTGGTGGAAAGTAATTTATAAATTAAAACATATTTTCGATTTGATTGGCATCATAATATGTAAAATGATCTTAAACATATAAGGTATATGATATGTAAATAAGAAGATGATCCAACTATTAAACCAAGATAATTTTTTACTGTCATTAATAAGGTAAAAGTTATAGATTGAAAGATGTTTTGAGTTGTTTATATATATATATATATATATATATTTTGTTTATGTTTTTATATATATGAGATTAAGCTTAGTTGTACTTTATGAAATAAAGTAATACCAAGTTGCACCTAAAGAGCTTACTTTACTTTATGACAGACAGTAATACCAAGTTGTACTTTTGAAACAACCCGGCCCGAAAACTACTAAACCGGGACCGGTTCAACAAACGTAAACCACACAACACCGGCATTTTAAAATTTCTAACAACTTAACCAATTAATCCATTTATTCCAACATGATAATAAAAAAAATGTTCTAACAATCTAGCGGAAGCAATTCAGCAACAAGCATTAATCTAAATAACAAATATCCAATATAAATAAAATAAATGAAAACTATCTCAGTATGTCATCCTGGTCCGTCACCGCAGTTCCACGAGCTTCAGCTACCTTTATCCTTTCCCTTACCTGCGCCATTACGAATAGACGCAGTCAGTATTTAATAAATACTGAGGAGGCGATCAACCCGTCTACTAGGTCAATTAGGACAGAATTACGAAAATACCCCTCCGACATAATCAAATGTCCGGACTCGACAAACAACACAACAATGATTTAATAAAATTAATTCACCGCAAACTAATGAATTAAATCAATTAACGGCAATTTTAAACACCCAAAATTGACTAAAATAATTAATTCTCAACAATTAATTCAACAATAATTCATAGAAAAATTACATAAAATAATCTCATAAATAACGGCAATTTCTAGCAATTTTTCCGGAATTTATCTCAACAATAAAAACACCGCAAAAATCACAAAACATAGAATTAAATCATAACACTGAATTATCTCGGAAAATAATTTCGTAAATCATCCAACCACGGTACTGCACTCACCGTAGCCACTAGTAGCACCTTCCGACACGATTTTTCTGCGACTTCCGGAAATTTTTTCCGCACTGTCTACACCCTCAAATTCTGAACCCACAACCTAATAATAATAAAATATTATTTAATAATATTTAATTATTAATTGAAATCATTAAAAAAAAATCATTTCACGTAAGTTGTCTTCTTCGACAACATCTCTGCACTTCACCACCATCTCTGCACTTCACCACCGAACACACCGTTGTCAATGTCGCCGCCGCTCGCAACACACCACCATCTCCGATCACCAACCTCCATCACTAACCTACCTTAACGCCACTACCACCGCCGTGATTCGTCATGGCTCCATGACAACATTAACCCATCACATCACCATCGTTCTTCACCCCCACCGATCAACGGTCTCAGCCACATCAACCCACACCATCACGTCTCCACCGTGACTTGACACACAAGGATCCGACCAACATGCGATCAACATGAAACATTAGGAAGGGAAGAGATCCTTACCGTGATGACCGGTGGCGAGTGGTGAGAGCGAAAGGCCCTTTTCTTCTCACTCACGGCAGCCACGAACTCCCACCAAGGATTGATCCACACCGAACACTTCTTTTCTCCCTTGATCTCACCAGCACCACCACTAACTCTCTCTCTCTCTCTCTCTCTCCCTCGTTTTCACGATCTGATCTACTCGAGAGATGAGGCGTGCGCTAAAAACAACGAAAAGAGGCTAGGGTTCTCGTCAACTTTTGACAAATACAGCGATCAGTCCTCCAACTTTTCTAACTTTACAAATCAGCCCCAAAACTTTTAGAATTATCAATTAAACCCGCCAACCACAAATTGATTTAAACAATTCAGCCTTTACTTTTAATTTCTCCAACTAAAACCCCAAATATCAAAATTATGGATGTTACAACTTTTCTGACATACAATTATACTGAAATAGTCTCATAACCAAATTCAAAATACTAAGAAGCAATTACAAATAGCAACACATACAAACAACACTTGAATTAACCTCCAGTACCACTTTGAGCACCACTCTCAAACTACCTACCCCACCCTTGACTACGACTTTGACCTTGAGTATCACCTTGAGTAGAAGTACCACCTTGAGAACATCTATCCCAGTCTTGACTATCACTCTGACATTGCGTACCACTTTCACTAGCGTTTTGACTATGAGTACCACTTTCAAAACCTCTTGCCTTCTTCTTCTTCTTTGTTCGACGTTCTCCAACCGATGGTAACCTCTTCTCTCTTTTTCTTCCTTTTTTTTTTCATAATATGGAGGTAAGGCTGTTAATGCTAGTAGCTCAGCTGGAAAATCACACGAAGACTGAGGTGGCACCGGATGAATCGTCTTACAATACGCTAACGCCCATTGTTCCCTCCAATAATATTTGGAGCACAATTCATGCATTTTGAAATCCCTAGTTCTATCTTCCTTCTCCGTGTTAAAAATGTTAGCAGCTGCTGCATGACACACAAGGATACTTGTCTATATTAAAACAATTGCAACTGCAAGTTCTCGATAACAAGTCCACGGAATAAGACCTTCCATCACGCCCGATCACAATATATTCAAGTAAGAAGCTGTTTAGCTCAGTCATGTTTAAGAACTTTGCCTCAGCACACGTTACATGCAATGTTTTCGCTAAAAGAGGTACCACTTTATGCGAGCTCGATCCACCAACAAAAGTATTCCTATGCTTGTTAAACCATTCACCGAATTTTCCAAGAATCACATCAATCAATGGTAATAAGGAGTACTTCTTTGCATCCTTAAATACACTATTCATAGATTCCAAAACATTGTTGGTGTCTATGTTGTATCTTGCACCTGGAAAATAACACATTGCCTATTTTTTAATTTCACAAGTAGTCTCCAAATATGTGGCTGTACTAGGATATCTTCTCAAAAATCAGCATACCCTTTTTAAAACTCATCCACTTCATAAATCTGAGCAACTTCCCTGAATTTTAATACAACTATTTCTTTGTTGACATTGGAAACTTTTGTTCTCACGTTCTGGGACAAATGGTATATACAATACCCATGCTGAGATTTCGGGTACACATTACATATTGCGTTGATGAGACTTGCATTTCTGTCTGAAACGAAAACTAATTCATCACTATCCGGTATTACAGTTTCCAGCTTATTGAAAACCATGTCCAACTTGCATCTTTCTCACCATCAACTACAGCAAATGCAATCGGATAATGATGATGATTTGGATCCTGAGCCACAGCAAAAATAAGTGTTCCACCATATACAGTTGTAAGAAAAGTTGCATCCACAATGATCACTTTCCTCATCGCTTGAAACCCTTCAATGGAAGCTCCCAAACCTATGAATAAGTATTGAAACCTTTTTTCTTCATCCAATTTCACTCTTGTTTGTGTACCGTGATTCATCTTCTCCAACATGAACAAATAAGAGTACAACATCTTATAACACTCCTCCGGACTACCCGTCACATCATAAACAACTTGTTTTTTCCCTCTATATGCAGTAGAATATGATACTTTAACACCAACCCTTGACTGAACTATTCCAATGAGGCCTTTAGGAGCTGGAGTCTTGAATTGGCCGGCATAATCTTCTTTCAAAACAGATGCAACTAATCGTGGTGTGCCTTTCTTTCTATAAGAGCTTGTACTCGAACTAGCCTGAGAGCATGTATGAAATTTTGTGTAAGTTCTAACCGAGAAATATTCTGAATTTTTTTGGCAACTCGTAAATGCCACTTACAACCATCTTTTGTTTCACGATATTTTACGACGTATAACTTCGGTTCTGACTTCACTACAACAACCCCATAAAATCCAGATTAGAAGCTCTTTCAATTAAATCTTTCACTATCCGTCTACAAGCAAATTCTTGACCTATTACAAAATTCAAACCATCTTCCCATGGCTCCACAATCGGACATTCTCTTACACCATTCTCAACATTGTCATGCCTACTAGAGCTATCCATAACATTATCAAAATAATTTTCAGAATCTCCAATATCAACATTCTCCATCGGCTCATCTTCTTGTTCTGCCTCATGTTCTTGTTCTGCTTCTTGTTCTTCTTCTGGTTGTTCGACGCCTTCATATATATTTATCATACCACCACCATCACTAACTATACATTTATCTATACCACCTGAAAGCAACACTTCATTACTCATAACACTTGAACTTGGCTCGCTCCATTGATCCTTTGAGGTATCTTTCATGAGTTCCACATGCAAAACACTTTTACACACCTCTTTATCACAAAGAATTATAAACATTTGTACATCATCATCATCCCAAATAAATGTCGATCTCCCAGATTGCATTGAAGATGAAATGTAACTCAATCTCAGCTGCATCGTACCATCAACTACCATAATCTTCTTCTCTATCCTATCGATTAACAAAGAATAAGTAATCTCATCGATCGATGTCTTAAATAATAAACCATTAGTTTGACCATTATCTTTTGTTATCCATTCATATTCACCAGAATCTTCAATCTTTGAATAGTACCCCCCATAATCAAAATGTAGAGTTGTGTGACAAGTGTACCAGTTCCCACCGGTTGTACTAAATCGCGAAACTGGGTTTCTCTCGTATGTATTAATCTAGCTATGATTCATTGTAAATCAAACACTATAATCAACCAATTACCAACCCAATCTCTTAATCAACTCACTCTAACCCAATGTGCATACAAATACATAATTTTAAAGCAAATTATTGAAATCTTAATTGAAAACAAACATCCAAATTGAAATCTTCTTCTCTATCCTATCGATTAACAAAGAATAAGTAATCTCATCGATCGATGTCTTAAATAATAAACCATAAGTTTGACCATTATCTTTTGTTATCCATTCATATTCACCAGAATCTTCAATCTTTGAATAGTACCCCCCATAATCAAAATGTAGAGTTGTGTGACAAGTGTACCAGTTCCCACCGGTTGTACTAAATCGCGAAACTAGGTTTCTCTGGTATGTATTAATCTAGCTATGATTCATTGTAAATCAAACACTATAATCAATCTCTTAATCAACTCACTCTAACCCAATGTGCATACAAATACATAATTTTAAAGCAAATGATTGAAATCATAATTGAAAACAAACATCCAAATTGAAAACAAACATCCAAATTTACAACTTATAACTTTCTTTTAACACAAAATAAACTAAGAGACACGTCTAATTAGATGAAATACAGATAAAACTATAAGCATTTACCTTAATTTTTAAGTTTGAGCTTCAATGGTGCTTGACAGTGGAGGTGGAGCTATGATTGAAGAAGAATATTGGTTGTTTTTTTTTCTTTTTGTTTTAATTTTTTTTTATGTTTGTAAGGCCAAAATCGTCATCACACATTACTCACAAGGTCAGTGGGTTATTCTCAAATTGATTCAAATGGAGAGGTTTAGTAAGAAAAGGTTTTCAGAGAAAAAGACATTTCAAATTAACCACCATATCCTTCAAATTCGGGTCTAAGGTGGTGGTTTTATCTAAAACCCTAGGACTAAGAATCGAGATTAAGTTGGATTGAAGGAGAAATTGGGTAAAATGAGTCAAACCCTTTGAAATCGAGCATTCCTATTACTCAATTTCGCCTTCAAATCCAACTAATTTGGCACATGATTAATTGATACTTTGATAATCTCATCAATTTTAAGATTTTCTCACTTGTCAGTACTACAGTTTAGAAGTAACAGTGTAGAATGGTTACATTATGGCACAACATTTGTGTTTTTGCTTCATTCCACAATTTCCTAGTAACTATTTAGGCTCTTCGATGTTTTTGTTCACTGGAAAAGTTTTTGAATACATGTCTTGTGCCTTTTGGAGTTCAGTAAATTTTTTTCTCTAACAAAAAAGTTTGGTTCAGGGAAGTGCTTGGAAAGTTATTGCAAGTTTTGAAGGAAATTTCCCCAACCGCATCAAGCAGCTTCCATTGCATAGACATTTTGACTTCAACAATGTCAAAAGGGTGGGTTTTTATTCTTTCTTGCCTCAAATTTGATGAACTAGTAAAAGCTTTAGCCTCGAGTTTGACAGATTGACTTTCTAATTGTTTCAGATCGTTTTAGTGGCAGATAGTTATCAACCTTATCTTATATCTCCGGAGAAAGGGTTAATAAAGACTGTTCTTGAGTTGGCTAAAGACCCGGCACGACTATCTGGTGTTGTCTTCCTCTAATTTGAGCTGCATAGGATTGAAATTCAGAAATTTCCTAAATTTATCTTAAGAGTTAAAAATAATTTTTGTTTTTTAAGAAGGTGAAGCAAATGTCTTTCCATATTGGTCATCCAAGTACAGTAGAACCTCTATAAATTAATAATATTTGAACCGAAAGATTTTATTAATTTAGAGAGGGTATTAATTTATCGATAAATTAATAATTATTAATTTATAGAGAGATTTTTTGAATTTTATAATTTATATAAAGATATATTTAAAATAAGACAAAATTTACATTTTTCTAAATTTGTTTTTACCTAAAATTCTTTATACTTTATAATTTACATATTATTTTATTTTATTTTCTATTTCCTTATACTCTTAGGATATTTTTTCTTTCAATTTTCCATTTTGTTTTGGTGTTTACTTAGTATAAAAACTCAAGTTACCTAAGTTTGCTCTTCATATTCTTCTTTTTAATTGACTAAACTAAATAGAGTTGGTTTCTTTACCTAAGTTTTTGTTTGTCGAAAACTCACATTCAATGGCTTCTCATCTTAAAGGTGTTCCAAAATCAACAATGACGGATCAAATACGCAAAGAATTATGTGAGTACAAGAAAGATCATCCGACATGCACTCAAAAAGATTAACAATTGTGGGTTGAAAAGAAGTTTCAATTAAAAATTAGTCAAGGTATAATATCAAACACACTTAAACGTTCCGGTGAATATCTTTCAGCTAATCTAGAGATGGAGAAAACCAAGCGACACAAGGCAGCAAAATTTCCTGATATGGAAAAAGTTGTTTTTGAGTGGTTTCTTCTATACCAAAATCGTGTGAACATGAGTGGAGATCTAATATTGCAGAAGACAAAAGAGACTATGAAACTTGTATACCCGCAAGAAGATTCTAAGCATTAATTTTCTCAAGGCTGGCTTGAAAAATTTAAGCCACGACATGGTATCAAGTCTTTTCGTCGTTTTGGAGAGAGTGGTTCAGTTGATACACAAGACATGGAAAAGAAACTGGAGTTTATAAGGGACAAAATAGATCAATTCCCTAAGAAAGATGTTTCTAATATGGATGAAACTGTTTTTTTTTACAGGTTACAAGCTGATCATTCTCTCGCTACGAAGCAACTTGAAGGAAAAAAACAAGACAAACAAAGGCTAACAGTTGTTATTTGCTGTAATGCGGATCGCTCTGAAAAAATTCCTTTATAGATTATTGGAAAATATGCAAAACCACGTTGTTTCAAGAATGTCAATATGACTAATTTAAATTGTGAGTACCGTTCCAACAAAAGACCTTGGATGACAAGTGTGATTGGTGAAGAATATATCTGTTGGTTTGATAAGAAGATGCGGGGTAGGAGAGTTTTGTTTGTGGTAAATAATTTTCCAGCACATCCAAAAAAGATTGAAGGATTACAAAATATCAAGTTGTTCTTCTTGCCACCTAACATGACATCAAAAATTCAACCTTGTGATGCTGGAATAATAAGAGCTTTTAAGATGCACTATCGAAGGAGATTTTACCGTCAGAGTTTAGAGGGATACGAGCTGGGACAATCTGATCCAAGTAAAATCAATGTTTTAGATGCAATAAATTTTGCAGTCTCAGCTTGGATAGTTAATGTTCAGCAGGACACAGTAGCAAACTGTTTCCAACACTGCAAAATTCATTCAGAAGATGTCGCTCAAGAAATTCGGATGGAGCAACTTGTGAAATTGATGCTCATGAACTCGATATGGTGATTAGTAATCTCGGCTATCGCAACAGAATGGATGCTAATAGTCTAGTGGACTATCCAGGTGAGAACGATACATGCTCAGAAGTTCAGAGTTTAGAAGAAATTGTGGCTTCTATCCTTAATGATGATGAAGTTGAAGACCATAAAGCTGGACCTTTAGAAGTAGTTACATGTAAAGAAGCAATTCTCGCATCTAGAACTCTACACAAGTTTTGGATGCAGTTCGAGAAGTCAACACCAGAAGTTTTTGATGCAGTTAAAAAGATCAAAGATGAGTTCCAACAAGAATGCAAGTTTATGAATAAACAAACAACACTGGAGTCATATTTCACTAAATTGTCTTAGCTATATGTATACTTATATTTTTATGGTTATATGATTATTAATTATGTTATTAATGGGACCATATATTTATATAGAGGTTTTAAAAAATATTTTTTTATTATCTTATCGAAATGTGTCAATTATTATATCGACCCAACTCGGGACCGGAATAATTTATTAATTTAGAGAGGTTATTAATTTATCAAATATTAATTTATAGAAGTTCTACTGTATCCTTATGGCTCATTGAATTTTGTTCAAACACCAACTTATGTTCATCTGTGTATCTATGAGAATGCTAAATCATCCGTAGTTTGATACTACCAAATGATCCTATGATTTTCAATTAATTGCTATGGATCAAGCTTCTATGATTCAACATGAGCTCAGTGAAAGAGAAAAAATGAGATGCATCAATTATTAACAAAACATAAATCTCTCAAATCCTGGAGATTCAAATTCAAAATCAGGACAGAGCAAAGCACATTGACGAGTGAACAATTACTGTTTGAAGAGGAATCATTTGCAGCAGCTGCCATTCCACAAGAGGACTCGAAATTGAAACTCAAGCACAAATGGAACTTTAAGCAACTACATTCATTTCGATGCTGGAGTTTGGTTTAGACAGTATTGTGCCACTAGTTTTGCTAAGGAGCCTCATATGTTTTTTGCCACAGGACAATATTAATGGTTTGTCGAAGTCGATTGCTTAGGTTACTGACGAGAATATGATCAGCAAGGAGCTTGAACCGGACCTGCTTGAGGATAAGGGGAACAGTGAGGATCAAGGGAAGCAGCTTGAACCAGAGCAAGGACATGAAGATGAGATTTGCACATTTCCCTTGGCCCTATTACTCGGTCCAAGCAAGCCAAGCTCAAGACAACTTTGCAACGCCTCCTTAACACTATACCGGGCAGTTTAGGATGTGCTAATCCAACCACCCTGGTTGTGATACAAGCTGCCTAAACGTTTATTAAGAGAGGTGATGAGTCTTGCACTCTTTTTCCCTTAGTTTGGTTTTGTCCCAATGGGTTTTCCAAACAAGGTTTTTAATGAGGCAAGGACTCATCACTCGTCCATAAGCCTCTTGATAAATCCAAGCCCATTTCTTTCTTCTCCAGCTGCGGCAAATGCATTCAAGGGTTCAGTCAAAGTAATACAAATTATGGTTTAATGGTTGTAGAATTCCAAGAGTTGTATTTTGTTATGTTTCATGCACCTTGAACCCTATATGTATCCGCCTCTTCTCTTCTTCTAATCTATCAAACTTTTTATCAAAATATATCTTATAAACTTGTTTGATCACTCGCTTGCTTATTGTGTTCGGATCTTTATCCTCACGCCTAGCAAGTTCTTTGATAGTCTAAGGATTCTCTATAGTCCTTAAGAAGTATCATTCACTTCCACCCCTTGTTCATAGCATTGGATCTTTACCCTCTCCAGAGCAAGTCTTGATAGTCTAAAGGTCGTTCATAACCTTTGGAAGTATCATCTTGATCCATTCTCGTGTTCCACCATCATTGCGTCGTCCCGATCCTCGTCGATTCTCTTACCGATCCTCGTCGATTCTCTTACCGATCCTTGTCAATTTAGGATGAAAGAAGGGGATGAATGGAAACTGCATTTAAAACTAAACATGGTTTGTATGAATGGTTAGTCATGCCTTTTGGGTTAACTAACGGACCTAGCACTTTCATGAGGTTAATAAACCATGTTCTTAGGGCATTCATAGGACATTTTGTGGTTGTTTATTTCGATGAAATTTTAGTTTACAGCTGCAGCCTAGAAGACCATGTAGATCACCTTAGAAAGGTTTTGGAAGTGCTTAGAAAGGAAACCTTGTATGCATACCTTAAGAAATGTACTTTTGGAACGGATAACCTTGTATTTTAGGTTTTGTGGTAAGTGCAGATGGCATTAAGTTTGATGAGGAAAAGATTCAAGCGATTAAAGAATGGCCAAGTCCAAAGAATGTAAGCGAAGTAAGAAGCTTCCATGGCCTTGCCGGGTTTTATAGGAGGTTTGTCAAGGACTTCAGCACAATAGCAGCTCCGCTTACTGAGGTTATCAAGAAAAATGTTGGATTCAAGTGGGAGCAAGCTCAAGAGGATGCGTTTCAAACCTTGAAGGACAAGCTTACACATGCCCCGGTTCTATCTCTTCCTAATTTCGATAAAAAATTTGAGATTGAATGTGATGCCTCAGAGATTGGTATTGGTGCTGTTCTTATGCAGGAACGAAGGCCAATAGCCTATTTTAGTGAGAAATTTGGAGGCGCCACACTCAATTATCCAACCTATGACAAGGAGCTCTATGCGCTTATTAGGGCTTTACAAACGTGGCAGCATTACCTATGGCCCAAGGAATTTGTTATCCATACAGATCATGAATCTCTCAAGCATCTCAAAGGACAACATAAGCTCAACAAAAGACATGCCAAGTGGGTTGAGTTTATTGAAACATTTCCCTATGTGATCAAATACAAGAAAGGTAAGGAGAATGTAGTAGCCGATGCTCTTTCTCGGAGGTACGTTCTCTTGAATTTTTTAGAAGTCAAGCTGCTTGGATTTGAGCAAATAAAAGAATTCTATGCTAGTGATGCTGAGTTTAAAGATATCTATGCTTCTAGTGAGAAATTTGGTATGGGAAAATATTACAAGGCAGATGGCCTTTTGTTTTATGAAAACCGGTTATGTGGGCCTAACTCTTCTTTGCGAGACTTGTTTGTGACGGAAGCACATGCAGATGGTCTAATGGGTCACTTTGGCGTGGCAAAAACCTTAACCGTACTGCAAGACCATTTCTTCTGGCCACATATGAGGAGTGATGTCGAGAAAACTTGTCAACATAGTGTCACTTGTAAACAAGCAAAATATACTATCCAAAACCACGGTTTGTATATTCCTTTACCTATTCTGTTGCATCCTTGGCATGACATTTCTATGGATTTTGTAATTGGATTACCTAAAACGAAAACCGGTAAGGATTCAATATTTGTGGTAGTTGACAGATTTTGTAAAATGGCTCATTTCATCCCTTGTCATAAAACTGATGATGCCATTCATGTAGCAGATTTTTTCTTTAAGGAGATAGTTACGCTTCATTGCATGCCTAGGACAATTGTTTCGGATAGAGACACTAAGTTCCTTAGTTACTTTTGGAAAACGCTTTGGTATAAACTAGGAACTAGGCTTTGTTTCTCTACAACTTGTCATCCGTAAACTGATGGGCAAACTGAAGTAGTCAATAGGACTTTATCTACATTATTGCATGCCATCATTAAAAAGAACCTTAGGACTTGGGAAGATTGTTTGCCTCATGTAGAATTTGCTTATAATCATGCTAGGCATTCCGCATCTAAGTATTCTCCATTTGAAATTGTTTATGGGTTCAACCCCATTTCATCTTTGGATCTAATGCCTTTACCTTTGAATGAAAGGATAAGTCTTGATGGAAAGAAAAAGGCTGAGTTTGTTAAACAGATTCATGAAAGGGCGCGAAGCAACATTGAGCACAAGACCAAGTTATATGCTAAGCATGCAAACAAAGGCCGCAAGGAGTTGGTTTTTAAAGAAGGAGACTTGGTGTGGATTCATCTAAAGGAGGATAGGTTCCCTAACGAAAGAAAATCTAAGCTTATGCCTAGAATTGATGGACCGTTCAAAATCGCTCAACGACAATGTCTACCAGTTGGATCTCCAAGGTAAGTACCAAGTAAGCTCAAGTTTTAATATTACTGATCTGGTTCCTTAGTTTGCAGATGAAACTGATTTGAGGTCGAATCCTTTTCAAGTGGGGGAGGATGATGAGAATATGATCAGCAAGGAGCTTGAACAAGAACCGCATGAGGATAAGGGGGACAATGAGGATCAAGGGAAGCATCTTGAACTAGAGCAATGACATGAAGATGAAGATTTGCACGTTTCCCTTGGCCCTACTACTCGGTCCAAGCAAGCCAAGCTCAAGACAACTTTGCAACGCCTCCTTAACACTATACCGGGCGGTTTAGGATGTACTAATCCAACCACCCTAGTTGTGATACAAGCTGCCTAAACGTTTATCAAGAGAGGTGATGAGTCTTACACTCTTTTTCCCTTAGTTTGGTTTTGTCCCAATGGGTTTTCCAAACAAGGTTTTTAATGAGGCAAGACCTCATCACTCGTCCATAAGCCTCTTGATAAACCCAAGCCCATTTCTTTCTTCTCCAGCCGCGGCAAATGCATTCAAGGGTTCAGTCAAAGCAATTTAAATTATGGTTTAATGGTTGTAGATTTCCAAGAGTTGTATTTTGTTAAGTTTCATGCACCTTGAACCCTATATGTATTCGCCTCCTCTCTTCTTCTAATCTATCAAACTTTTTTTCAAAATATATCTTATAAACTTGTTTGATCACTCGCTTGCTTATTGTGTTCAGATCTTCATCCTCACGCCTAGTCTAAGGATTCTTTGATAGTCTGAGGATTCTCCATAGTCCTTAAGAAGTATCATTCACTTCCACCCTTGTTCATCGCATTGGGTCTTTACCCTCTCCTGAGCAAGTCTTGATAGTCTAAAGGTCGTTCATAACCTTTGGAAGTATCGTCTCGATCCATTCTCATGTTCGACCATCATCGCGTCGTCCCAATCCTCGTACCGATCCTCGTTACCAATCCCCATCTCGAACTAGTCAATCCACGTTGTTAATCTGCATAGCCGATCCACATCGCTATGTGCCTACCCACGTCGCCAATCCACGTCCTGTCTCGAACCACCTTCGCGTTGAACCCCTCGCTTTTCCAATAAACCTTCAGTTCTGCAATCTAATCAACCATTCCGATTCCTTTCAACCTGTTGGAGATCATCCTAGGCCTAGATCCTACCAAAGATCACATCAGTTACTCAAATATGAGCTTGAGGTTGTTTACAAAACTGAAATTTGGCAGCCAATATCAGGACTTATTATTTACGGGTTTACAGGACTAGTGAGGGAGTCAAGAGATGCTGATGTTATAGATATGGAGGTTACAACAGAAGTTGAGCAGAGCCTTTCAGCTCAAGGTCAAGCTGGATACTCACTGGTTTTCTCAGGTTATTCAATTCACATGGCAGACTATGTTGAATCTATTTACAGAACGTGAGGTTTTAGGGTTAATGGTGATGGAAGACCTGATTGAAGTTTTGCAGATGATGCCGCAACTAGCTACCATATTCTATAAGCTTCATGATTCTGCATTGTGTGTTTTCTTTGGCAAAGAGGTGGTTGTGGTTATGGTGGTACCAGTTGATGTTCAGGCTACATATTTTTCAGACTAAGTATGATATCATTGTACATCGAAGCAACCAGGTGATGAAACAGTTACGAGCAGTTTGCCCAATTTATTGAAGTTCCAATACATCGGAGTTGCTGAAGATGCTATTGTAGTATTGGAGTTCATGACGAAAGATAAAGCAGGATATGATCTTGGAGATGTTGTTGTTATAGAGGCTATTACAGAAGAACATGCAATTTCTGAGATTTTGGAGATCTAAGGCCTAAAACATTTTCCACTTGGTTACATCCGCAACAAATTCAGGTACAAGCATTGCTCTAAGTCATTAATGTTGTTTGGAGGATGATCCAATGCCTAATTTAGTGAAGTTGCTACACTTGAATGAGGTCAGTCTAGGGGCTCAGGCTTTTACTGGGAAAAGAATGGTTTGCTCGAGAAATGGGTTTCCTAAGTTGCCACATCTTGTCTTAACTGATATGTGATGATTTTAACCCATATTAACTACTGTTTTCTAGTCATTTTTGTGTCTTTAGAGTCATTTTTGAGTCATATCAGGTCATAAGGAAGTCTTTAAGCATGGTTTCGAGTGATTGGAGCTGCTGAAGCTTTTGGAGCAAAAAAGAGTGGAATTGCAGCAAAAGAGCACAATTCATACGCGCAGCGCATGCGCCGGTTTTGGGAGCACATGCTCCATCGCTCAGAGAAAAATAAAGAACCCGATTTGACCTAATTTTTTGGTGTGAATAAATAGGGCAAGTCGCCTCCAGAAAAGACACGCTGACATTGACGCTCATTTTTACACTTTTCTTATTTTTCTATCATCTCTCTTTTTCCCCGTTGCTTTTGGGTTTTCCATCTCCTTGTTACTTCATCATCTTTACTTTTGCTTGTACGATTTGGAGGATCGACCACTACTTTGTTTGAGAAGAATTTTGAACCTTATTCTATTTTTAATATCATTCATGAATTCCTTTTTATCCATTGTTGTGTTTTATTCTTCCATATCTGAGTAGTCCTGTAGCTAGATTAAGGTTTTCAAAGATATCCATGAGTTGATAAACTAAGCACGAATAGGATCTACATATATATCGTCTTCGCCAATTATTAATCTTAATGCTTAGATTAAACTGATCACTTAGTCTATGATTTTAGGTTAACCTATTTATCAAAAGTGCTTTAAGTTGCTAGAAAAAACATTGGTGAGCAATCAGTCCCTAGCTAACGGTAGTTGATGCTACAGCTGAGTGTGAACATATTGAACCCATTCGCTAATGCTTGTCTGCATCTCTAGGTCCAAACGACAGTTTAGGTATTTAGGTTGCTAGATAAAGTTGTCGGCGCCACGAACTGGGTCGGTCTTATTTTTATGTTTGAGTTCTGCACTTGTGCTGAATTATATCCTGAATAGTTGCTAAAGTTTTCATCTCTGAATTACCAGCAAAATACCTTAGTCTATTTGCTTTATTGAATTTTACAGTCATATCAGGTCATAAGGAAGTCTTTAAGCATGGTTTCGAGTGACTGGAGCTGCTAGAGCTTTAGGAGCAAAAAAGAGTGGAATCGCAGCAAAAGAGCACAATTCATATGCGGAGCACATGCTCCGGTTTTGGGAGCACATGCTCCATCGCTCAGAGAAAAATAAAGAAGCTGATTTGACCTAATTTTTTGGCGTAAATAAATAGGGCAAGCCCCTCCAGAAAAGACACGCTGACCTTGACGCTCACTTTTAGACTTTTCCTATTTTTCTATCATCTCTCCTTTTTCCCGTTGATTTTGAGTTTTCCATCGTCTTGTTACTCTCTTCATCATCTTTATTTTTGCTTGTAGGATCTGGAGGATCGACAACTACTTTGTTTGAGAAGAATTCTGAACCTTATTCTATTTTTAATATCATTCATGAATTCCTTTTTATCCATTGTTGTGTTTTATTCTTCCATGCCTGAGTAGTCCTTAAGCTAGATTAAGGTTTTCAAAGGTATTCATGAGTTGATAAACTGAGCACAAATAGGATCTATATATATATCGTCTTCCCAATTGTTGATCTTAATGCTTATATTAAACTGATCACTTAGTCTATGATTTCAGGTTAACCTATTCATCAAAAGTGCTTTAGGTTGCTAGAAAAGACATTGGTGAGCAATCAGTCCCTAGCCCACGACAGTTGATGATACGGCTGAGTGTGAACATATTGAACCCATTCGCTAATGCTTATCTGCTTCTCTAGGTCCAAACGACAGTTTAGGTATTTAGGTTGCTAGATAAAGGTGTCTGCGCCACGACAGTGGGTCGGTCTTATTTTTATGTTTGAGTTCTAGACCTGTGCTGAATTATATCATGAATAGTTACAAAGTTTTCATCTTTGAATTACCGGCGAAATACCTTAGTCTACTGCTTTGCTTTATTGAATTTTACATCGTTTTAAATACTTGCATTCTGTTACGAAAACTAACCATAAACTTTTGTTTTACCTTTATTTTTAAATCTCATAAAATCATAGTGTAGCCTTGATCTCTATGGATTCGATCCCATTTATACTACTGCGATTGTCTGTGCACTTGCAGTCTTTTATTTGGGTTAAAACATTGTGTATCATTAACTCAACAGCTTGAGTTGGAATAATAAAGAATAGAAGAAGGCTCCATACTCTATTTATTAGCCAATGTGAAAATTTGAAGGAGCTTCCTCATGGACTAAGATATAATGCTCACCGGTTAATGGATAGAGAAAACTGGTTTTCTCAATTATTAGCCACAGCATTGCATTTTACCAAGTAAAGCTCTTTAAAGTTTAGCCATTGTAAAGGTAGCAATAACAAGTCAAATTGCTTACCAGACCAGAAATTGCCACATTGGTGGTTCTGTGGCAACTTTGTGATATGCATTTCTTTGCGAGTTCAGTTTTGTTTATCATTGTATCTGTTTTTTCCTGTATCATTGTTGAGTAGTCTTAGGGAAGAAATAAAAGGCTAGTTGCCGGATTCATCCCATCCCTCTGAGTAGATCCCAATCTTGAAGTCCTCCAAGTGATGCTTCTTAGGAATAAAAGCATATTAACCATAGTTACTGAAAGCCCACATTCTTAGTTAACTTTACTAAGCCATTTGATTGCCAAAGGATATGCCTCAATTGGTATAATCAAAAGTCAAGCAAAACAAGGGAGCTCCCAACTTTACAAACAAGAGAAACTCCTGAAGAATGTTTGACATCATAAGAATAAACATTTCTAAGAGAGATTATGTTGGTAATTAGCTTCAGTTCTTTACAAATGGGATGGTGAAAGACTGTGTGGAAGAGATCAAGGAAATAGTTTTTGATTGCGGAAAGAACTTGGAAAAGCAAATGGCATAAGGAAGCGCATGTGAAGTCTTATTGTCATGATGTTTTTTGATTCCCAATCAAACTTTTGGTACCATCCGGAAGAACAAAAAGACAAGTTGTTGTTCTGTGTTTTTTTTTTTTTTTACGTGGTTAGCGATTGTTAGTGTCATCATGCTTAAATAACAGTTAAGAGTTAAAAATAATTTTGTTTTTTAAGCGAGTGAAGCAAATGTTATTTTCATATTGGTCATCCAAGTATCCTTTTTATATAATAAAGGCTCATTGAATTTGCTTAACACAAACTTGTGTTTCATCTGTGTCTCTAAGAGAAAGCAAAATTTTATAATGAAGAATAAATCATCTGTAGTTTGATCCTAACAATTGATCCTATGATTTTCAATTATTTTCTATGGATTAAATTAATAGCTAAGGCCTAAGCACATATAAGGAATTTAAAAAAAAAAAAAAAAAAAAAAAAAAAAAAAAAAAAAGAGAGAAAGCTTGGCAAACTGATGAACATTACAGGGTATTGCCAAAGACAAATATCCAATGAAAAAAAATGATTTTTTGGGAACAAATGTAATATGACAAGTGGGCTACAACTACGAGTGATAAAATGTTTTCAATAGTGCTTAGAAGGATTTATAGCCACTCATTCTCTCACTAGAGTCTTCCGATAAGAGTCAAATCTTCTCTAGTGGTTCTTTTAGTAGCTAAAACACATAAAAGAACTCGTCGCCTTCTTCCTCTAAATATTGATTGGAAGAGAAAGAGATTTTCAGAGAGGTGATTCATGTTGTTTTTAAAACTTTTCCATCTATAGTTTTTATGTGGAAGCAGGTTCTCGGATCTTTTGTGTGCATCTGTAGAATGATCTATGGATTTAAATATGAACTCGTGGACACTAATTTAGTGAGTATTGATCACTACTTTCATTTATTTGTTAAGCAGGAGGTCTATGGCTGAGTCACTTTTGTCGTTAGGAGTAAAGAAGCTTTGGGACCTCCTTGTCCGAGAAACTGATCAATTGAAGGGAGTAGATAAGCAACTCACTGAACTCAAAAGTGATATAAAATTGTTGAGGTCGTTCTTGAAAGATGCAGATGCTAAGAAACATGCAGATGCGTCGGTGAAAAATTGGGTGGAAGAGATCAAAGAAGTTGTTTTTGACGCAGAGGATATAATCGAAACATTTCTTCTTAAGGAAGAGCTTTCAAAAACAAGTGGCATCAAGAAGCGTATGAGAAGACTTTCTTGCATTATAGTGGATCGCAGGAAACTTGCTTCAGATATGAGAGGCATAAGTAAGAGGATCTCCAAGGTGATTGGCAGAATGAAGACTATTTTGGAGCAACAAATGATTTTCAAAGGCAACGAGGATACACATCTTCTACTAGAAAGACAAATAGAGATGCGAAAGACGTTTCCTAGCAATAATGAAAACGATCTTGTGGGGTTGGAGGAGAATGTTAAAAAATTGGTTGGCTATCTGGTAGAGGAGGAGGTAATTAAAGTAGTTTCTATAGCTGGGATGGGCGGTATTGGTAAAACTACGCTCGCTCGACTAGTCTTTAATGACGAGATGGTAAAAAACCATTTTGATGGGGTTGTGTGGGTATGTATTTCACAACAGTTTTCAAGGAAAGATGTGTGGCAGACAATCTTGCAGACGCTTAGTTCAAAACATGATGATCATATAGTGTCAAATATGAGTGAAGGCCAGCTTCAGGAAAAACTCTTTCGACTGTTGGAAACCAGTAAGTATTTGATTGTCCTTGATGACATCTGGAAAGTAGAAGATTGGGACAGAATAGAGCCTGCGTTTCCAGCAAAAAAAGGTGACATCTTATGCTACATATAGATGACTTTTATACTTTTCTTCACTTTGATTATGAAAAATCTACAACACGACAAGGCATACACATGTGATATATTTCCTTTTGTTTAAAATATCTTGCAGGATATTGGAAGGTACTACTTACTTCTCGCAATGAGTGAGTGGGTTTACGTGCAGATCCAAGATGTTTCACTTTTAAACCAGAATGCCTAACTATTGAAGAAAGTTGGACACTTTTCCAAAGGATAACATTTTCTACAGATACAACAGGTAAGCTTTCAAGGAATATAGTTTTCTTTTTACATTAATCAAAATATAAAACCTTTTTTCATGGTTGGTTATGTTGTGCAGAATTTAAGGTTGATGTAGAAATGGAAGAGATTGGTAAAACAATGATCAAACATTGTGGAGGTCTACCATTGGCCGTCAAAGTGTTAGGCGGGTTGTTAGCTGCGCAACACACATTAAGTGAGTGGAAAAGGGTATATGAGAATATTAGATCTCACCTCGTCGGAGGAACTAGCTTCAATGACAAAAACATCAGTTCGGTTTACCATATTCTGTATCTGAGCTTTGAAGAGCTGCCTAGTTATTTGAAGCTTTGCTTCCTCTACCTTGCTCATTTTCCTGAAGATCATACGATATACGTTGAGGATTTGTCTTATTATTGGGCTGCAGAAAGAATACCAAGGCCAAGGGGTTATGATGGAGCGACCATTCAAGAGGTCGGAGATGGATACATAGAAGAAATCGTGAAGAGAAACATGGTTATTTCTCAAAGAGACATCAATAGTTCAAGATTTGAGACATGTCAGTTGCATGATATGATGAGAGAAGTTTGTGTGCGTAAAGCTGAGGAAGAGAATTTCGTAGATATTATTGGTACTGCAAATTCTCAATCTCCTTGTAAGTCTCGCAGAATCGCAGTACACAGGTGTGTTGATTCAATACATAATCGGTGTAATAGTTGGTGTGCTGATTCATATGATCGGTGTGATGATTCATATGATCCGAAGGGGATGATGAAGAATCCAAAACTTAGATCTCTATTGTTTATCAATAGAACACGGTGGATGGCATCAGATTTATGTTTCACAAGGGTAAAGTTGTTGAGGGCGTTAGATCTCTCTTATGCCCAGTTTGAAGGAGGGAAGTTACCTTCTAGCATCGGGAAGCTCATCCACTTGAGATATTTGAGTTTATATGCTGCATATGTATCTCATCTACCTTCTTCTATGTGGAATCTGAAGCAGCTGCTGTATTTAAACCTAAATGTAAGTTCTCCAATGTACATGCCCAATAATGTCTTGAACGAGATGCGAGAATTGATATACCTCTGTTTACCGTTGCGAATAGATGATAAGATAAAGATGGAATTGGATAATCTAGTCAACCTGGAGACATTGAAGAATTTATTAACAAATCATAGCAATGTGAGGGGTCTTCACCAAATGAAAAAGCTCCAGACTCTCTCAATCAAGTTCAATGGCGGGTGTACAATGGAAACTCTATCTTCATCTCTAAGTGAATTGAGTCGCTTAGAAAATCTTACTATACGTGGTTCCATGAATAATGAAGAAGGATTTGTTTTGGATTGCGTTCATCTCAAACATCTATATTTGGACATATATATGCCAAGGTTACCAGATGAGCAACATTTCTCTTCTCACCTTACAACCTTATATCTAAGGTATTGTTATTTGGAGCAGGATCCAATGCCGATTCTAGAGAAATTGCTTCAGTTGAAAGAGGTTTGTTTATGGTCTAAATCTTTCTGTGGGCAGAGAATGGTTTGTTCGGGTGGTGGGTTTCCTCAGTTGCAGAAGCTAGAGTTAGGGGGACTACAGGAATGGGAAGAGTGGATAGTAGAAGAAGGCTCCATCCCCCTTCTTCATACTCTCTCTATCGATAATTGTACGAAGTTGAAGGAGCTTCCTGATGGGCTAAGATTTATCACTTCCTTGAAAGAATTGAATATCCACCAAGCTACTTTGGAATTTAAGGAGAAATTGTCCAGAGGAGAAGACTTCTACAAAGTTCAACACATTCGTCTCGTTCAAATCACATCCGATTAGACAAGCAGGTAATATAAACTTACTTTCCCCTCAGAAAGGAAAAAAAAGGATGGCTCGACTTCATTGTTTGATGCAAAATAAATTTGATTGTTTTGGAAATTAAATTCAGAATTTTTTTTTTTCAACAGGCCAATCCCTTCTGAAGTGAATGTCTTCTATGTTGGATTGTGAGACTATATGTCCTTATAATATAAGTAATAATCTCTTTAGCATTTGTTTTATGTGTGTTTATATTCCCAATCAAACTTTTGGTTTCTGTTAAAACGAAATTCTTGTTCAGTTTAATTTTGGATCTTTCATCTCCCCTCAATGATAATTGTTGTTCACTTATATCGACTTTCTTGATTTCCCCGTTGGAACTGAAGTTTTGGGAAATTTGATTTATGGGGATACTCCTACTTGCAATATAATGATCAATGATGACATGAAGAGCGGTCTAGTGGATGATGCAGTGTGCTTGTTCAATGAAATGTCTTACTGAGAATCTCCTGCACAGTTTTGTTCTGTGAGTTTGTCGAGAGAGAAAGGGAGAGGGTTTTCACCAAATCTGGTATGAAAAACTCATATCTGTACACACCTTTGCTGATTCAGAAAGCATGTCATTCTTGAATTTTTAGTATTTTCTCTTTGTGTTGTCTGTTATATAACCACATCTTGCTTTGCCATGATTACTCTTATGGTCCTTTTCTAGAAATCTATTATTAACTCTCAAATTCCATTGCTACATGCAAAGCCAGAGACTCCAGGGTACAAGGGGTATAGATTTTGGAGCTCTGCTGCATCTTTGAGGACAAATTTTATTATTTAGCGATTGATTTTTGTATCTAATTTTGTGGGATGAATTGTTATGGTAATTAGAGAAATTGATAACTACTGGGACTAACAAGAAATAAGATGTTCAAGCTTTTCCAGAAAGTGCAAGACTATTAACCTGTTTGACAAGACACATATCAGTTTGGTCTCATTTGGTCATATGCTTTTTCTTTTCAAAGCAGAAAATGTTTCTTTTCTTCTAATCATATTCAGCAAGCTTATCTTAAAAATTACACTTGTCTGTACTACAGTTTTAGAAGTAACAGTATAGAATGGTTAGTTTAATGGCACAACATTTGTGTTTTTGCTTCATTCCACAATTTCCTAGTTACTATTTAGGCTCTAGGAGAAATTATACCCTGGTTCCTTCTCATTTTCTATTTGGTTTTTGTTTAGTTGCTGTAGACTATTCAAGCTTAAGTACCATGGTTCATTTTCATTTATTAGACTAAATGAATAGTGTCTTACTGATTCTGAATTTTGCTTCAGTCATTGTTATATGCAAACCGGCTTATATATGACCTATATTATCGATATATCTCACATATGTTCTCAGATTTCTTTCACATAGACATGAGACATCACCGTTAAGCACTAACAGAATCATAATCGACTTTACTTTAATTCATGAAAGTCTTGTAACAATTGTCAAGAACCCTTCATAATATTTAACCCCCCCCCCCCCCCCCCCCAAAAAAAAAAAGAACCTTCACAATGAACTTAAACTATTTTGACAGCTTGCATACTAATATCAGATGCTCTCTTGGTCTTTCTGAAGCTGCATAAGATGATTCTTTTTTCTTTCTTTAATTTACTTTTAGATGTCATCTATAGTGGTAGAGGTAGTGCCAGGCACTTGAATAGAAAAGTCTATTTGATTGATAAAGAAAATGATTTGGATAGACGTTCTTGGTGTCTGAGTGTGTGTTTTAAATACTCTTATAAGTTAAAACTGGATAAATTGATCCGAGTTATGAAAAACAGAGCATTTTTAAGGAAATTTAAAAAGTTGATAAAATACATGATGCTGATTGCTGAGCCACAACATAGATAATACTAATATTTAACAAGTCTGCCACGAATATACAGATAGATACATACAACAAATAAGCATCTCTGAATTCTTCAAAATGACTCATCCCTTCTTAGTTCTTACCCAACCAAGGAACAGATGAAAAATCCTCACTGGGAAAATATGATTTTAAACTTGTAGAAGCCTGATATTTCTTGTCCCTTGTTTCTTCTTTTTTTTTCAAGAGTTTTTCAAATAAATATGAAGTAGGAAAACAATCAGTTGACTCTTAACAATAAATGTACTACATGCTCCACTGGATGTACAATTTTATAGTCAAAGTTAGCGAGGGACATGGATTTAACATAGTTTTTGTGAAGAATAATATGTTAGTTTAGTCACTAAACTAATAAATGAAAAAAAGGTAAAGCTTTTTTAACGAATGAAAGAAAATTCAGAGGCAAAATTTCTCTGTTTTCAGTTGACCCAAATAGATTACGTGCATGGTGCACCCATTTTGTTTTGTTTTATTGTTAATTGCGTAAAACATTACATTGACTACTTATTTTAATTGTATTTATGTGAGTAACAACTTATTCACTGGACATTAAGTTGAGGTTCGTTTCTAAGAACAATCATATTCCCTGGCTTCATCCAAAGGTCAACGACTAAACACTGCGTTGGAGATGTGAGTCAGTTTGTATGTGTTTGATTCTCTCTTTACTAACTGCTATTTTTTGTATGTGTTTAATTTGCTGTTGTTAACAACAGGCCCTTTGCTTTGTGTTTGTGATTTTGTGTGTCTGATTTGTGCAATCAAATCTATTGAAGATTATTGTAATTTAAACTAGTTTTAAACAAAACCTCTTTTATTAAATTATCAGATCATACTTACACAAACTTGAATCGTCTAATTGAACTCTGACACAGGTTTTATCAGAGCTCTAGCTCTTAATTCTGGATGCCAACAAGGGTGACGATGAGATCGGAAGTGCAACAATTCGATGGTACCGGAGATTTCTTGATCTGGACCATACGAATGATCGTGCACTTTGGCGTTGCAGGGATGAAGGATGTGATCTTGAGTGACAATTTTGAGGTTGCGGTTCTGCTGACGAAAGAAGAAGAGAAGAAACCTTCCGATGGTGATAAATCTGATCTGGAAGCTTCTTTGACGAAGGTAACTCTTGATCCTGCTAGACTGGAGAAGGATGAGAAAGCCAAAGATATGATCATCTTGCATATTAGTGATCAGGTTCTTAGAAAGATAAAGCATTGTACTACTGCTGCTTCGATGTGGGTTCTTCTTGAGAGATTGTATATGTCTCAGTCTCTGCCAAATTGGATCTTTATTCAGTCACAGTTCTACACTTTCAAGTGTGATGCATCAAAATCAATTGATGTGAATGTCGATGATTTTCTAAAAATTGTGGCTGAGATGAATAGTATGAATGTGACTGTGAGTGATGAAATCCAAGCAATCGTGTTCTTGAATACTCTTCCACCTAGCTATGATCAACTGAAACACACGCTCAACTATGGCATGGATACAAGGCTAGGCTTGTTTTACAAGGTTTCCGACAAAAAGAAGGTCTGGATTCCTTTGACACATATTCTCCGGTGATGAGAATAACCTCCATCAGAATGCCGATAGGAATTTCAGCACTAAGAGACCCAGAAATCCATCAAATGGATGTAAAAACTGTTTTGCTAAATGGTGATTTAGAAGAGGAGATTTACATGAAACAACCTGAAGGGTTTGTCATCCCAAGACAAGAACACAAAGTCTGTAAACTTGTGAAGTCATTATATGGACTTAAACAAGCTCTAAAACAATGGCATGAAAAATTTAACAACGTAATGATGTCAAATGGCTTCAACATTAATGAATGTGATAAGTGCATATACATCAAAGTTACTCCGAGTAGGTATATTTTGCTATGTCTATACTTGGATGATATGTTCATTATTGGTAGCAATAAAGACATAATCACACAAACTAAGAACATGCTTAGCAGCTAGTTCGACATGAAAGACATGGGCCTCGCAGATGTCATTCTAGGGATTAAGATCACTAGAACTTCAGACGGAATCACCTTGTCTCAAACTCATTATGCTGAAAAAATTCTTGATAGATTTAAGAAATACACAACTGGGACTGCAAAAACTCATGTTGATTCTCAACTTCACTTGACCGAAAACTTGGATGAACCGGTATCTCAAGTGGAGTATGCACGTGTAATTGGAAGTAACAAATTGTACAAGACCAGATCTAGCACACGCGGTCAACGTGCTAAGTTGCTACACGAGTAATCCAGGTCACACACACTGGAAAGCCATAACAAGAGTATTGAATTATTTACAATATACTAAAATTTATGGTCTGCACTACGGTAAAGAACCCGCGGTTCTGGAAGGTTACACTGACGCAAACTGGATTTCTGACTCCAAAAACTCAAAATTCACAAGTTGATACGTCTTTAGTTTAGGAGGTGCAGCTGTATCATGGAAATCTTCCAAACAAACTCTATTTTCTAGATCAACCATGGAGTCAGAGGTCATAGCTCTAGATAAAGCCGCAGAAGAAGCAGAATGGCTTCAAAACTTCTTGGAAGATATTCCAATGTGGGAGAAACCAATCCCGACACTACATGTACACTGTTATAGTTAATCGGCTATAGCACAGACACTGAGTAATCTCTATAATTGTAAATCTTGTCACATCAGAAGACAACATAAAACCATTAGACATTTGATCTCAAGTGGTGTAATAACGATCGGTTAATTAAATCAGCCGACAACCTAACGGATCCGTTTACTAAAGGTTTGGCTCATAATCAAGTTTTGAAATCATCAAAGGGAATGGATTTAATGCTTATAACTAAAGAGGATGTCTGATGGAAACCCTACCTACGTGACTGGAGATCCCTAGATGTAGGTTCAGAGGGACAACTAAGTAAAAAAAAATATAACAAAAGAACTGATAGACTTTAAAGTCACTACTCAATTCCCAAGATGATAAACAGTGCTTCCTGTATATAAACAAGGATAAGCGTTAGCTTATAATGATTCGAGTCCATAGCTTTGTACATGGGGTATTACATGATACTTCTTAAAACAAAGACTAGTGGTGATCACCTAGTGAGTGTAAAATGAGGCCGTTTATAGGGGAATGAAATACAGGCTATATTCTCTAAGTTCACTCACGAATAGCCAGGCAAGTTTAATGCCAAAATGAACACAATAGAGAACCTAGTACTGTCAGAAAATGAAGTTGTGAGATAGCTGTTGTCTAGGTTTACATCAAAGTCTGGATGGTTCAAGACATCATGTTCACCATCTGGCCGAGTAAATCCGATAGATATTTAAATGGGTGGTTCAAAGCTGAAAAATGCAACCATCTCAGATACAGTGAATTTTTCGCTTGTACTCTCAAAAGTCCTTCTGTCGAGTCTTGTCTAGTTAGGTCAAGTCTTTTGAGTCGTCATGTGTCTAGAGTAATTTCTATTCATGTGGGGGATTGTTGGAACTCGTTTATTGACAAAGTGGCTTTAGCCATTTTCTAGTAAATGTTTCAGTGAAGACGTTCACCGGAATGACCGGTCTTGGGCACGATAGAATCGTCGCCACAAGCACTACATGGTAGTGTTTTTAGAATGTCAACAACGAAGTTCGGTTGAATGAGAAATAGAGATATAGAGTGGTTAGCTTATAAAACTGATAATTTTGACTAAAGTTCAAATAAATCACTTTAAAAATTATAGGAGAAACCCAACCACATTAGTGATGGATTTGGGATATGTGAATTGAAAATTGGGCTTACAACCCAATTATTTTTCTTATTGGTCTAAATTAGTTGAAGTTGTATTGTTGACTAAGTCAGCATATATATTATTTAAAACTAAAAAATGTAATGACCAAATCTCAATTTTAGGACAGTTAGGGGGTGTATTGAAACTGTAACTTTAGGAGATTTGGTGGAAGTGTAGATATTTGGAATTTTGAGAGATTTATGGTGAGATTTTGGATATTTGGTGGATTTTTTTAGATTTTTAATTAAAAAAAAAAATTCCGTGAGATTTGGTGAGAAAAAAAGGAAATTGTTTAGGTGATTTTGAGAGATTTTTAGAACAAAAAAGGAAAGCAGAAGATCTCAGTCACGAAAAACTTCTTGTTGCTCTGTTTTTGGGGTTGAAAAGCTTTGTTTTGGTTTTCTTTTGAATCAGTTAAAGAAAAGGAACCTGCAACATCTTATGTTTTGGGGATGGAAATATATGAACTCTTGGTTACAGGTTTTGTCTTGGCTTTTGACTTTGTCTGTTTTGGTGATTAAACAGACTTTGTCCTTTCGAAACTTTTTCAAGTTGGTTCCAAGCATATTAAAGAAAAGCTCTGAACTCTTGGTTACAGATTGTCGGAAAACAAAGAACGAGGAACACAACAAGATCTCAAATTTACTCAGGCTCGTATATATGCACCCAAAAAAACGCATCATTAATTTGTTACCTTTGCTTGATCGGTGTAAGACCGCCTGTTTCTGCAATGAACAAGGAAATAAACCAATCACAAAACCATCCATCCACACCTAAATACCATTATCAAGATTTAAAAGAGAAAACTATATGGATTAAAATCTTCATTGTCTTCTTCAGCAGATTCATAATTTGGATGATCAGTTGCAATTTTCTTAGAATACCTTCATCCCAATAAAGTCTCTCCCAGTTCTCTCTCAACTCATTACATAGTTCCATATAATCAAAACTAGCATATTAAAGAAAAGAGACCAAGTTCCGAACTTGAAACTGAGAAGATTTTTATAGGTTTTGGATTTCAAAATAAATAAATAAACAATCTAAAGATAAAACATAGTATTCTGTTGGTATCAAGATCCTGTATTCATAGCATCTGTCCACATATTTGCTGCTATTGCTGCTCGCCAAGCATTAGCAAGTACCCTTTGTTGTTCTTCAGTACCATGAATCTCTTCATCCACATGATTTTCATCATCACCTCTTTCGTCAACACCACTTTCTTCGGGAGGAAACATATCCGGACGACATTCTTTACGGAGATAGTTATGTAAAACAACACATGCAATACTAACTCCGTTTGCGTTTTATAAGGAAATGATGGTGCAGATTTGAATATGAGAAATCTTGATTTTAAGATCCCAAAAATCTTCTCTATTACATTTCGTAAGCTAGAATGACGATGGTTGAACAACTCATTTTGATTTACGGAATTTTTTCCTTGTCCCCTAAAGTCTTGAAGATGATACCGAGTACTTCGAAATGGAACTAGAAAATTACGACGATTGGCAAATCCACAATCAACTACATAAACGTTTCCTGAAATTTTATAAAGCATACACATATAAGTTAGATAAAACACAAATTAATAACACAAAATATTATTTTTATCATAAAGTAAACGAAGTACCTTCAGGAACTTTTAATTAGTTAGTGTTTCTTGTCAAAGCATCATTTAATACCTTTGCATCATGAGCCGAACCTTCCCATCCGCTAAGAACATATATAAATTCTAAATCAAAATTACATGCAGCTAAAACATTTTGCGATAATTGTCCTTTTTGGTTACGGTAGCTAGCTGTATCCCTTCCTACTATCATTGCAAGAATATGCGTTCCATCAATAGCTCCAACACAATCCTAAAAAAAATATAAAGTACATATTAAAACTATGTTATGATTGCAAAAAGAGCACAAGAAATCAACCACATACCTTAAAATAAGGATAAAATCGTGTGTTGTCTCTAATTTGGGGAAACTGCAAGCCCGGGTTTAGCCATGTAAGTGGGAGCAAGTGCTTTTAACATCTTCAGAATTGTGTTAAAGCTCGTACTTATTGAGAATCTTGACCTTTTAAATATATCTTGAGCCAGAATATACCTCGAATTTAGACCAACGATGAATAAAAATGTGGCAAGCATTTCTTCAACCGAAACATTTCTTGTGTCTTTTAAACCCATCTTCACTCTAAGAATATAGCATAGTTTCAGGAATGCCTCTGGATACATACGATATAAATGTCAAAAATATGCAGGATCTTCAACCAACGCATTGTGTGTGTATTCATGTCCAAGTCTCTAGTTGGTTTTCTAATCTGGCGTTGTATTTGCGGAAATAAATAACGGATCTTTGCAATGATTGACAAAACCAATAACATAATATCCACATCCGACTTGGAATTGCTCATCTTTTTTCTTTTTCTTGTAGCTAGTATCTCTTCACTTTCACGAATTATGTGATTCATTATTAAAATCCTACATAACAAAAAAAGTCATGAAGTCACCAACAAAACTATGAATATTATAATGACTAAAGTATGCTGTTTCATTAATAAAAACTAATAACTTTTTGTTAGTACTCTACGATCCAATTGTGCTTCATTCATTTGTCAAAGTTGATCACTACTATCATATGTACACGAAACAAAAGAGAATTTGAGTTTCAAAACTGCTATCTAAAAATTATCGATCTACTAATCACGATCCCTATCACATACATAAAGTCAAAGCAGAAGCAGAGAGACAACTTGGATAAATGAAAATTCGAAATAAATGAAAACTAACCTCAGCCTAATTGATTTCAAAGGTCCTTCACGATTTGCGTAGAGATAAGAGAGCAGATATATGGCATAGAGAGAAGAGAGCATAGATTGAACAAATATAAAAGATTTTACCTCTAAAATTTTGCCTCTAGGATTTTGCATCTAAAAATTTACCCGCCAAATATATCTTATCAAATATTTACCCCCAAATGTATCTTATCATTGTTTTCGAAAATTTGATTCCTTCAAATTCAGCTCATTAAAAAAGAAGTGGAACCCAGATTGTTTCACGGAGGATCACAATCCTCTACTAACACAATTACAAACACAAGGAATCATGTAAATAATCTGCTTCATTTGTATCCGTAACCTGCATACATTTATTCAGTTTTTATCAGACAAACACAAAGAGGCTCCAATTGTCCATTTCTTCTATGAAAAAAAAAAGAATCTATTATTTGAAAAGGAGAAGAAAAAATAACTCTCGTCACAAACTGAAAGCCACAATAAATATCCAAAAACAAAAACGCCAAAATGATCAAACTTAAAAGCAAGAAAATATCGTTCCACTTCATGGTTTTAGTTTACGGAGGTTTCGTTGAATCCATCCATTACGTTCAGCTATAGAAATATTCACGAATCCAGACTTCATACCTAAGCTGTGAACAAGGGTCATCGCTTCATAATGCAAATCTTCATCTAAATCAGGAATTTCTTTGATAGCATCCCACACATTATTAGCTTTGTCCTCTGCCTCTTCATCTTTAGCTTCTTTTTCCCATCTTTTTGTATCATGCCAAAGTTCTAATTACCAATTTCTGCCAATTAATTCCCTTCATCAAAAGCACTATTCGGATCGAATGCATTAGTTCTAGCTTTCTTTCTTTGAGGAAGCTTTTCACTCATGCTTCTCCCAAACGAAGACCAACCTACATGCTCAGGTGCTCCTATTGTTATTCCATCTGCATCATCCACCATTTGCACACAATTTGAATAATTTGTCCGCTCTTTTTCACCAGCCGGATAGGTATCTGCATCAATGGGATCGCCTAATCCCACAGCATTCTGACCAGTTGCAATAACTGATCCAAATATGATTCTTAAATCCTCAAAATCTTGAAATGTTTCATCATGCATACTTATATGATTTGGATGAGCCTATTAAAAAAATCATTATAATAGTAAGTTATATATTTAAGCAATAAGATTATATTCATAAATTTTTCTTACTCTCAAATAGTCATCCCATACTTCATCTCGAGCTGTGAATTTCTTCGTTTCAGGATCCCACCCAAACCCTGAACTAAAGCGAAGAAGATCTTTCCAACTTTGGTACTTTTGCTTAAAGATCTTCATCCTATTTCTATACTGCAGGTAGGTTTTCTTGGATCTAAGCTTTTCGTTTAGTTTTGTTAATATTTTTGTCTCCACCGTCAATTTGTTGAATTTACCACTAGCATCGCGAAAATCCTGATTGACTGAATCCACTAGTAGACGGATTACCATTTTCTTTTCAGGTTCAGACTCATGCTCATATGGACCCTTACTTTTCACGTCATGTTGATCTCCCATAGTAATGGGGAGATAACTAGCCGTACAATTAAAAAAATATACAAGTTGTGATATATTCCATCAACTGATTTCAAACAAACATTAATCAATCTATACTTCTCTTCAAAGCAATAAATTAAAAACAGATTTTAAAGTGATTACAAAACCAATAACTTATACCAGATGAGTTATGATAGACACCCTTCGATGTGATTAAACAATGAATAAAATACTCACAATGATATGAACAATAGTCAAAGCTATACCAGACACATGAAAGCAACACAAAAACTGAAACAAATGTGGAATACTCACTTTGATAGAAAATGAGATGAACCGTGAAGTATGGATAACAATTTTGTAAGCTGCTGTTAATCATGAGTATATATATGCCTCACAACTAACCCTAATAACAAAAAAATGATAAGCCCAAAATAGAGTTCAAAAAAGCAGCTCATTAATATTCCAATTCGCAGATTTTTCTTTGTGAGTGCCACACATACTCCGAGAAATCGTTTTCAGTTTCGATTTTGGCTTCTGGGTCTTACTTTTTGCCAATCTGGTTCATTGTTTATGTGTTTTTTTTTCTTCTGAATTTCTGGGTGGTTACATGCATCGAGCTTTCCCGTTTTATGATCCCTGCTCAGATATGGAACAGTTTGATCATTTCTTCTTGATGTGTTTTTGGATTTCGTTTGTGACAGAAATTGTTTTATTACTATGATGATAAAGAAATTTGGCAGAAATTCAACAGATAGCGAATCTACAAAGGATGGACGATCTGCTAGCGATTCCCTAAGGTGTTTATGTTAGTGATGATGCGATTAGAAATACCAGCTGTGATAATCATTTTGAGATCATTTCAAAGTGATATGTCTCCATTATTAAATTAACAAATGCCGTACTTCTTGAATTTTTTTTATCCAGCCACATTTAGTAATAGTATTTGAAATTGTGTGAATATTTATCATATGAAAATCTTTAACGAGTTAAATATTACTCTTATAAGTATTTCTTTCAATACTTTATAGTATTCTGATGACTAACGACGAGTTTGCCGGAAAAGAGACAAATCTTTTGTACCCCACTTTGTGCCTTTAAAGTCATTACCATTTTCTTCTTCATTTTGTCATGTAATGATTTATGTGAGACGTTCACATGACTTGTGTAAAATTGAAACTAATGAATGTTAGGTTTTCTTTATTTTATGATTTATTTATTTTTGTAGTATATCACTAATATTTTAATTCATAGAATTTAGATGTTGACTTCGTCTCCTTCAAAATTATCATAAAATTGGTCGACCATTACATATATGATATATATACAGGGAATGTACAAGTAGATTATGGGATGATACGTTGGTGCAAGAGGCTTTAACGTCTCGCATGGGCATTTGATCGAGCTACCAATGGTGAACCATCTCTTGACCGTTGGTATGATGGAAAATATCTTCAGGATATTTAGCAGAAACCGCATTATGACTGCTAATCCAACAAGTGGTTGGAATCGGAGGATGCAGCTATTGCGGTGGTATCGAGCCATAGAGAATCTCCGTCAGCGATTCCCCAAGAGGTAGAGAGGTAATTTTCTAGTTTTGAGGAAAGTTGTTTGTTTCTGTTTCATGAAGTCAATAAGAGTTGGTTCAATTGGAGTAGCTAATAATTAATTTTCATTTGATGACATTTAATATCCAACATACTTACGTTGAAAGTTTTTACTATAATTGTATAAGTACTTTGAAAGTTTATCACGTAAGCATAAATTCTTCCAGGCTAAAAGTACAAAGTAGACATCTTAGTGGTTTTTATAGTTTAATTCAAATTGATAGCAGATGAAAATTAATTTATTGGTACCTGAGATAGAGAGGACCAACCAAGAAAGATAAGATTCAACTTCTCTCTAGTTTATTTTGTTTCCAAATGGTTTTTGATTATAGATTATGCTTAGTATTCCAACCATCAAATGCAGCTATATAATAACTGCTAAGACTATCTCGTCTGTCTTCACCACGTCAATTTTCTACTTTCTGCTAAACTACAAAACTAATACTAACTGCATTTGCTTTTAAAATATGGTTCAGATATCAATATTGCTATTCAGATCTGACACTATCAAAATAATCACTACGCTATAATCTACCGACAATTGAACTAGCATTTTACGAATAAACTTCTTAGTTTTTATCTATATTGCTATTCAAACCATCAAAATGTTACTAATTAGGAGCTATGGACTAGAAGACTATCTTTAAATTATTTTTTACTACTCTTCATTATATTACGTTCTGCTAAACTAGAAAATAATCCTAACTATTTTGCTTAAAAAGATGGTTCATAAGTCTTGACATGATAGTCGCAATCACCATTTTCTCTTGTACTGAATTGGTTGCGTAGGGGTGGGCCTTCGGATTGGTTTGTTCGGAGTTCCGAGAACCGACCCGAATAAACGCGATCCGAATCCAAACTAGTTTGGGCAATGGGCTTAATCGGTGGAAATTTTTGAGACATTCGATAATCGGTTTAATCGGATTCGGTAATCGGAATCCGATCTAATCCGATCTCCTTCTTTCCCTTCTTCTTCTTCTACATCTCCTTCTCCCGATCTCCCATCGTTTCTCTACCACCGGCGCGACGAGATCGGTTGTGCAAAACCTTTGCGGCATTTGACGAAAAAGAAAGAACTGAGGAAGAAAGAAGAACTGAAGAAGAAGAGTCAAAGAGAGAGGAAGAGAGAGAAGAAGAAGAATCGGAAGAATCTGATCCATATCTAGATCTCTTCTCATCTCCGATCCAGATTTCTTCTCTTCTCTTCTTTTCTCATCTCTGATCCATATCGTCTGGTACAAAGGTGGTGAAGGCGGTGACGAATTGGGTTTGAAACTGAGAAAAAAGGAAGAATCAAAGAACTGAAGTAGAAAGAGGCGAAGAAGAAGAGAAGAAATTGAGAAGAAGGAAAGGAAGAAGATGATACAGATTCTGATACTGACGTCTTCGCTTTCACGTACTGAGCATCAGCCATCGTATTTCCGCTGCCGTCCGCTACTCCGAATAACCGAAAACACCGAATAAAATTTAAATTCGGTTAATTTTGAAACTGTTAAAAACATCTAAAACCGAACCGAATAAAACAAGAACCGAACCGAATAAACCGAAATGTTTATTCGGTTCAATTCGGCTGAGTTTTCAAATCTGAATTAACCCGAAATTCCGATTAAACCGAACCGTTTAACCCGTTTAAACCGAACGCCCACCCCTATGGTTGCGTATGAGATTGACGTAAACACCATTTTAATTACTATTAAAGTATATATAACTACTGAAAATTAATCTCGTTTATGGAGTATTTTGTAAGTTGTAACGTTGCGAGTGCATGTGATTCTTTAAGGACGAGGTGACTACACCATTTAAAAAAAAGCATTCAATATGTACACAGAGCACATAGAGAGATAATAAAATACTCTCTTCTTTTTCAAGAACTCACAAACACGTATTATATATATATCAGATTCGATTATAGACGGTAACAGCACAATGACATGAGTAACAAAATGCAACAATCTACAGACAAAAAAAGAACTAGCATTTTGAATAAATTTCCTAAGTTTGATCTACATTACTATATATTCAAACCATCAAAATGATCTACCCAAATAACACATTCCTGAACAAATAATCCTAAGTCCTACTTAAAAACAAAATTTACTTTGAAAAATGGTTCATGAGTCATTATGAGTATTAGTTTTTTTTTTCTCTTTTTTCTTCTGTTTCCTTTCTCTTCCTCTCTTTTCTTTTTGTTTGTCAGAATTTTCATTTTCGTCTTTTTTATTTTATTTTGATGATAACTTCTTCCTTTTTCTTTGCCGTCGAATTGCTGTTATCCAATAGTAGTTGGTGATTGTATTGAACAATATTTATAACAAATTTAGAGTAATGATATATGTTTGTCGAGATTGATATCAACAAGCCAAGGAAGAGAGATAGAGCAATGACTACAACAAGACAAATAGTGACAATAAAATTCTGTGTATCGATAAATCCGCCACTTCCATCGAAGCCATTTAAGAAGAGAACAGAAGGGTGAATGATAAGATTAGATGAACACTTGTCCGTGACCACTTGTTTTGGTTTCTCTGGTGGCTAATTAGCTCCAGTTTTGGAAAGAAGAGAAGTTGTGGAGTTTGTTTTAACAAAGAAGAAGAAGAAAGAAGTTGCAGAGAGATGAGAGGTCGAGTGGCCATGGATTCACTAAAAAACTCTGTAACAGGATCATAGAAAAGAAACAACCTGTGGATGGAGAAGAAAAAAATGAATCCACTCATTAGTGGGCCTATTAAGCCTATAATGGGTCTAATGGGCTTTTAGAATCTGGCCCATTTATGTCCTAAACAATAGAAAAACAGGTCAGTTATAAAATTCAGCGTCTCCTTCATCGAAACAAATTTCTAGGGTTTTGAAGAGTTTCTCATTCGACGTTCGTTCTAACTCTGAGAGCAATTCAACGATATGGGTCACTCAAATGTCTGGAACTCTCACCCGAAGAAATATGGACCTGGATCTCGCACTTGGTAAATTCAATTTCTTCTCTATCTCTCTCTTTTGCTTTGATTTGTTTGGTATATAAACTTTCACACCATTTCCTTAATCTCTGATGAATCTGATCTTATATGATTTATTGGATAAGGAGTGTTAAATCTGTATCGATTGTAGTTTTGGTGAAGTTTTAAAAAGTTGTGATTGCATAATTTTTTTATTGCGATTGTAAGACTTTGATTTATAGCAAATGATATATTAGATTTAGGTTTGATGATTTGTGTAGTTTGGTTTCATGTAAGATTAGCTATGTGTTATATTTGGCAATCAAGCTTCTGAAACACTAATTTGCAAATTGTTGTCTGTATGTAGTTGACATTGTAATGATTAGCTTATATATGATAGAGTTTTCTTTGGCTGTTTTCACCATTTGAGATTTTTGTATTTGGTATTTAAGATTCTGACTATGTAATTTGCAAATTATTGTTGTCTGTTTGTAGCTGATTTTGTAGTGATTAGCTAATGTATTAGGTTGTTGTAGAGTTTTTGGCTATGTGTTATATATGGAATTTAAGATTCTGACTTTTGTAATTTGCAAATTATTATTGTCTGTTTGTCGCTGACATTGTAGTGATTAGCTTAATGTATGAGATTGTTTTTATTTGGCTTCTGTTTTGACCATGTGAGGTATTAACTATGTGTTGTATTTGGCATTTCAAGATTCTGTCTTTGTAAAGTTGCAAATTATTGTTTGTATGTAGCCGTGTGTGCGGAAACTCGCACGGGCTGATCAGGAAGTACGGATTGAACTGCTGCAGGCAATGCTTCCGCAGTAACGCCAAGGAGATTGGTTTCATCAAGGTAAGTTTAATCTCAATGACTCGTGATTGTTCATTCTTTTTGCTTAACTGTTCATTCTGATTTTGTTTTCTTGTTTCTGCAGTACCGCTAATGAGATACCAACTCATGATTGATGCTTATAATACACACATGATGGCATCGATGGATTTGGGCATTTGGCTTTGAAGCTCTTGTAGTTTGATATTTTACTTGGGATACTTGTTATTTTGAGAGTTAATTGAACCTCTCATTAAGCATGTCTTATTTTGAACAATGATATTTTAGTGATTCTCGTCGTTTTGTTTTATCATCAAGAATTGCATGTTATATTGTTATTTATCAATCACAAGAATATGCCAAAAACTCATGGTGTTGCAATAGAGTTTTAGTTAGCTATTTAGAACACTTGTTTGGATATTAGATTCAGAGAGAACAAAAACTTAACTAGTCAAGGAGAAAAGTTAAGAAATCAATTGTCATTTAGAAACTCTAAATAGTGTATACTTTCGAGCTTCATTTTTCACTCTTAAATATTATTTACCAATGCAACTAAACATTAGAAAAGGTATAAATGCCTCATTCCTTAATATCATATCTCATGTTCGGTACGACACTTGAATTAAAAAAAAACTACTACTATATTGGAAAAGTGGAATCCATTTGTTTAGTTTTCTTATTAGAAACATGTAGTATGCGTATTTGAGTCTTGGTAGCAAGTCACGTAACTAATACAAAATTTTGAAGTTGGCTTATGGCTTATGGCTTTTTTATGGAGACAAAATTTATGAAGTATTTGGAAAAATTATTGCAACTTTGGCACCATTTTTGGTGATGAAATGGAGTTTTCGGGCATGAGTCTTTTTCATGTTGGTTTGGAATTGATTCGTGTGCACGCCATGACCTGTGAAGACCTGGAAGCTTCGAGGATCGCATTCCTCCCCATGAATATAACAAGTTAAAACAACAAAAGATTGGTCCTTTAAGTCATTGGAAAACCTAATGCTAAATACCAAATCTGAACCCTTTTAACAAAAAAAAAACAAAATTACCAAATCTCTGTTCACTTGGCCGTCACACATTCGCACAGCTGATGTATTTAATGTCAAATATCTATTTCCATACTATGCAGAAATCTCTCCAACCTTTGATTCAGGGCCGACCAAATCTCCTAAGTGTTTTGCAATCCTTTTATTTTGAATTTCCTTTAATTAGAAGTACTAGGAAACGTGTGTCTCCATTCCACTTGTTTCCTATATTAAAGAATCGTTATGCTTTGTTTTGATTCACCTTTTGCTTTTGAGAAACCAAAAAAAAAAAAAAAAAAAAGGAAAAATCAACGGCTTTGTGAAAGCTTGGTATTCTGAATTCAACGTTATCGATACTTCCGCTACGTCATGAATTATCTAATGCTCCATGGAAGGAGGTCTCTAGAGTTAGTAAGATTGTGTAATTCCAGAGTTGCAATGAAGCATGTAAAAAAGACATCTGCTACATACGTGAGCGCCCTCAAGAGAATTTATAATCTCTTCTCTCTTTGATATATGTGATTATACTAGAAAATTCGTAGAATATTTGAACTCAATAGTAAAGAAACTAGAACACTCTTAGCTTTCAATAAAGAATTACACTCTTTATTAATGTTTAGAAAATCTCTCAAAACTAAACAATCAAAAGCTCTTAATGTTCTTCATATCAAAGTCAAAACTCAACTTTGATATTTATAGGGATATTAGCACCTCCTTTGCTAATCTTATTCCTATTGCTAATAGAAAATTTCTTTTTCCTATTCTTAATACAAATAGATAATTTCCATTTAAGCCTATCTTTATCCTTAACGGACTTGTTAAGAATATCTTGGGCTGCAAGCTATTGAAGCTTATCCAACAGTCACCTCCTTAAGCTTCAACTTGTCTTTGGACATGTCTTGCACTCCTATCAAGCTTCTCATTTCACTGAACTTGATTCGCGCCAATGCCTTAGTCAAGATATCCGCCTTCTGTTCGGTTTCCGGCAAATGCTCCACGTCAACAAGCTCTTTCTCAATGCACTCTCGTATGAAATGGTAATGTTTATGTATGTGTTTGCTTTTACCATGAAACACGGGATTTTTAGTTAGTGCAATTGTAGACTTGTTGTCAATCTTGATAAGGACTTGCTCCGTCTTCCATCCCGTGATCTCACTCAAGATGTCTTGAAGCCAAATTGCTTGTCGTGCCGGCTCTGTTGCTGCCATGAATTCAGCCTCACATGATGACAGAGCCACCGTGCCCTGTTTTTGAGAACACCAAGTAATTGATGATGCTCCGAAATAGAATATGTGACCCGTAGTACTCTTTCCATCGTCTTGATCAATGTTGTGGCTACTATCCCTGAACCCAAAAATTTTCTTTGATCCTTTGCGACTGAATTTCAGTCCAAAAGCCATTGTTCCCTTGAGATATCGAAGGATATGCTTCATAATTTCACCATGTGATGGGCGAGGACTTTGCATATATCGGCTAGCAACTCCAACCGAGAATGCCAAGTCTGGTCGTGTATGGAGTAAATACCTTAAGCTTCCAACATTTTTCTATAACATGTAGGATCTTCTTCTTCTTCTTCTCCGACTTGTGTGCAGCAACATCTGACTTGAACATGTTTTTAAACAATATCTTCTTCTTTTGAATGCCAACCATCAACAACTCCATCAATCTCATCTCTGCCATCCTCTAAAGCATCCATATCCATGATTCTAGACAAAAGAGCTTCCTCACCCACAGATGGTTCCAAGATACTATGAATATTTTGTCAATATAAACAAATAACATTAAAAAAAAAACCCAAGTTTTGAAAAATTTAAGATAAGGCAAATGGTTACCTTTGTTGTTCCAAGCGCATCATTGATGTCACTTAATGGGAATCCTTTCATTGCATATGGCTTAAACTTTGTTTTCAACAATCTAGGACATTCATCATCTACACGTCTAGCGCCTTCTCTGAGATCCTTGCAAGCTAGAGTTGTATTGATTTCAGAAATGTGCTAATGAGAATTGAGAAAGTCTTCCCAAACAGCTTGAAAGAAAATAATCACCTCAGTCACTATGTCACCCTTAATCATCTCTGCAATTGCTTCTTTTCAACATCATCACAAGGTATTACGAACATTCAGGAAATGAATATACTAAATGTTTATCCATCAAAATGGTGTCCAACAACATCAAAATGGTTTAAACCACGCAGATGCTGGATATGAATGTAAACATGGACCTTCCTTGCGAAAACCAATAAATACCTTCCAAGTTCCAACCTGCAAAGAAGTTCTTGTTTAGTAACTGTAAACAGAAAGAACATGATCATTTTGGATCAGTCATGTGTCTTTGTAATTTAGCTCTTCTGTTCTAGACCTGATGGTGTTTTTCTTCCGCGTTGTTGGTAAATTTGTGTGTTTCTCTCTGTTCTAGATGCCTGCCTCCTGAGGTCTATGACTCTTTCATCAGTCTACTTTTAGTTGTATCATAGACCTCAGGAGGCAGGCATCTAAAACAGAGAGAAACACACAAATTTACCAACAAAGCAGAAGAAAACACCATCAGGTCTAGAACAGAATGTTCTATTAGACCTCAGGAGGCAGGCATCTATTACATTTCCTATAATAAAGGCAGAAGGAGTTAGGCAAATGTTTTTCCCAGCAACTTTACCTTCATACTACAGAGCTCTTCCGGTCACAGGTGAAACCAAATGTTCATAGTTCCACATGATTCCGTCACAAGAAGTGCCTTCGAAAAGAAAGAAAAACTAAATGTAGGAAATATAGAAAGTATATATTACACTGCATATAATTAGGCTATCTTTAATTCCTGAATATCGTCATTCCTTATTCTGCTGTGTATCTTCTGTATATATTAAGTGACCTACCTATCAATAACATCAAGCAATTACATAACCTAAAATGGTATCAGAGCTATAGGCGTTATTTTTTTGCCGCCGTCTCCCTCTTCTTATTCTTTCTCTGTTTCTGCTTCTTTCTTTGTTCGTCTCTGCTTCAGTTTTTATAGGGGTTTTTCAACCTGCTTCTTTTCTCTTTTAACTCATCTATCTCTTTCGTTACTCTTCTCTCTCAGCATGTCTGATTCCACTGCAGAACGAACCTCGGTTTTCAATGCTCAGGATCCAGAGAGCACGCTTCTATCTGTCAACATGTCAAGTGTAACCAAACTCACTACTCTGAATTACTTGATGTGGAGCAGAAAGGTTCATGCCTTACTTGAAGGGCATGAGTTTTAACACTTCATTGATGACACCAATACTGCTCCGTCAGAGATGGTCGTGGTCAATGGGGTCTCTTCGCCAAATCCTGCCTACGTTCCATGGAGACGCCAAGATCGATTGTTATACAGTTCCATGATTGGTGCTATTTCTCTATATGTGCAATCAGTTGTCTCCAGTGCAAACACGACCAAAGAAATCTGGTCCATACTCGCCAATACCTTCGGGAATCCATCCCGTGGACATTCGGAAGTTAAAGTTTCATATGAAGCAATGCGTTAAGAGAAACTGAGAAACAAGACTATCAATGAGTATATGCGTTCTATAAAATCCAAAGCTGATAATCTTGCTCTTCTTGGCAAGCCAATGGATCCTAAGGAATTCACCGAACAGATCCTTGTGGGACTAAGTGAAGATTACAAGCCTGAAGTTGATGCTATCAATGGCTGTGATGTGCCCATTTTGTACTCTGAACTACATGAAAGGCTACTCAATCGTGAAGCCATGATTATGTGCACTGACTCGTCTCCGGTCGTAGCGATTGTTGCTCATGCTGCGGATACTCATCCTCGTCAATACTGGAGTAACAATAACTAGGAGCGTCCCATCGTATAATGGTGGAGATTGGAGTCCTTGTCGGTGATGGTTCTAGTTGCACATCTCGCACTCTGGTTCCTTATCTTTACCCTCTAACACTCGTCCTTTCTTTCTAAATTATTGTTCCTGCGCTTGAGAAGAATCTAATTTCTGTTTTCAATTGTGTACCGCTAATGGTGTTGCTGTCACTTTCACTCCAACTTACTTTCAGGTGAGAGACCTGATGAGAATACGGAGTCGCGGGAAGATCAAGTAGTCGTTGGCGTTGGAGTGAGAAGGAAGTCTACAAGGACAAGAAAGCCAAATCCCAAATACTACGACTAAGTCTCCTTTTAATTTTAGAAATGTTATTTTATTTATTGCAAATAAAACTTGGTATACTCTGTTCCTGGCTTGTAGGAGCAGAGTAAGTCATGATCTTGTTTCCATTCGACATTTGTTTCCTGTTTTGTAGGAACGTGAAGTTCCACTTTGTTTCCTTTATAATCAATGGAAAAAACAAAAAAGTTGTAGTTCTTACTACCCAAATCGATTTTTTATGTTGTTAACACTCTAGCTTTGAAGAGGGGCCATATTAAGTGGTATCTAACCCAAGCGGTTCCAGCGGATCAACTCGTGCATCTCACGGCTTCTCATCTCGACAGTGTAGCTAATCGATGGTGGCAGGCCACATCAAAAGTGCTCCGATTTGGACCCAATGAAGGTGAAAACTTTCATCAAGCCTTGATGCAAATATGTCAGACGGGATCGTTAAGCGATTACCAACAAGAGTTTGAAAGGATTCAAACAAGGTTTATGGATGGACACAAGAAGCTTTGGTGGGAGCTTTTATGAACGGTCTTCACTATTCTATTGCTAATGGAATAAGAATGTTTCAGCCTCGATCTTTGCGTGAAGTTATCAATTATGCCCGATTGATGGAGGATCAACTTCAACGCCAAAAGAGGATGGCGAATTTATCACCGATAACACGAAATCCCAATTTCAATCGACCTGGTCCGAAGAAGGAGATGGAGGAGCAGACGCCTAAGAAGCTGAGTTGGGACGAGCTTAGAAATAAACGCAGTCTGGGGCTTTGCTTCAATTGTGATGAACGCTATACACTGGGACATAAGTGTAAGCAGCCTCAATTGTTCATAATGGAGGGGGAGCAAGACCTAGAGGCAGAACCTAAAGATGCAGCGGAAGAAGAACCAAAACCCAAAATCACGATGTACGCACTGGCAGGATGGGATACGGTGAATACTATACGAGTCCGCGCCTTGATCCATAAGAAGAAACTCATCGCGTTGATTGATTGTGGATCGACCCACATCGCAGCGAAAACCTTGAACCTTGCAGCGACACCCACATCGCCGTTCCGAGTCCAAGTAGCAAACGGTTCTCCCTTGATATGTCACAATGGCTTGAAAATTTAGGCCCCACTCTATGTGATTGGAAGGCCCAAACTATGAAATTTAATTGTGCTGAGAAAGAGGTGATGTTAAAAGGAGTGGACTCTTTGACTTTGCGGGCCATTAAACATGAGGAAATAACAAAAGAGGCACAACAGGGCCAAGCCATTTTTGCCATCAGTGTCGCCCAACACGCTGACAAAATGACACCGATACCAGAGGAGATGCAAAACCTATGTACGGAGTAACGATCTGTTTGAAACACCGACGCAGCTATCACCTGAGCGTGAGATTCGACATCATATTACGCTTAAGGAGGGAACTAACCCAGTAAACGTGCAACCCTATAGATATGCCTACTACCAGAATGATAAAATCGAACGCCAACTAGAGGAGATGTTACGAGTAGGGATTATTCAGCCGAGTTCTTCTCCGTTCTCGTCGCCGGTTCTCCTGGTGAAGAAGAAAGATGGTTCTTGGCGATTCTGCACAGATTATAGGGCATTGAACCTAGTGACTATTAACGATCGCTTTCCGATTCCCATGGTGGACGACATGTTAGATGAACTTCATGGAGCGATGTTCTTCACCAAGCTGGATTTAATGGCAGGCTATCACCATGTCCGGATGCACACGCCGGATATTCACAAGACGGCTTTCTGAACACATAACGGCCACTATTAATACTTAGTGATGCCGTTTGGGTTATGTAACGCGCCTTTGACATTTCAAGTGCTAATGAGCGAGGTTTTCCGTCCCCTGCTCTGAAAATCTGTTCTTGTTTTCTTTGAGGATATTCTCTTCTTTAGCACCTCATGGCAGGACCATCTCCAACATGTCCACGAGGTCTTCGCGCTATTATGTCAGCACAAACTAGCCGTAAAATTTTTAAAAAAATGCGAGTTCGGGCAAGAGGAGCTAGAGTATCTTGGCCATATCATTTCTCGTGACAGAGTCAAGGTATATTGCACGAAGATTGTGGCTATGTTAGATTGGCCATTACCAACGACAGTAACGGAGTTACGTGGGTTCCTCGGGCTAACAGGTTACTATTAGAAATTTGTACGGGATTATGGGGTGATTACACGACCGTTAACAAATTTGTTACGAAAAGGTCAGTTTGTATGGACGGTAGAGGCAACAGAGGCGTTCTCCAGACTGAAGCAAGCCATGACCACCACTCCAACATTGGTACTTCCAGATTTCTCTATACCATTTGTCATTCAAACTGATTCTTCCGGGGGAGGCATTGGGCTGTTCTTTCACAAAACGACAAGCCGATTGCGTTCATGAGTCAGACCTTGAGAGTATCAAAACAAGCGTGGTCAACATATGCAAGAGAAATGCTGGCAATCGTAGTAGCGATCCGAACGTGGAGACCCTATATCATTGGCCACCACTTTATCATACAAACATATCAATAAAGTCTTTGGTACTGGTTGAACAACGCAAACTGACACCGGAGCAACAAAAATGGATGGGAAAGCTGGCAGGCTACAACTATGAGATAACCTATAAGTCAGAAAAAAAAACTCCACGACTGACGCATTGTCTCAAATTCACAGAAGCCCAACCTTGGATGCTGTGTTTGTTCCACAATCATCATTATGGGATGAGCTTAAGTAACTCACTCAAACAGACCCTTATCTACAGCGAATTGGTCTACTCGCCACGACCAAACCAAGGCAACCATACAAATGGAAAAACGGGCTCCTGTGCTACCATAACCGGATGGTGGTGTTGACATCTTCACCAATAGTCAGACAGTTACTCCGGGAACACCATGAAATGCCCCTAGGAGGTCACTCGGGCGTCTTGAGGACGTTTTGGTGTCTCGGTAGACAGTACTATTGGCCATCCATGCATAAGATTATTCGAGAGTATGTGGCAGCATGTGAGGTATGTCAAAAGGCCAAGTATTCATCATTATCTCCAGCCGGATTGTTGCAGCCCTTACCCGTTCCATCACAGGTGTGGGAAGATATATCAATGGATTTTGTAGACGGTTTACCAAAATCAGAAGGCTACAACTCGCTAGTGTTGATAGTAGACCGATTGACCAAGACAACTCAGTTGATTCCTCTAGCTCACCCTTACACGGCAAAATCCATCGCGGCAAATTTTGTGTCTCACGTAATGAAGTTACATGGCATTCCGGGTTCGATTGTAACTGACTATGATCCTCTTTTTATGAGTTTGTTTTGGCAAGAGTTCTGGAAACTATCGGGAACAAAGCTACGGATGTCAACAGCGTATCATCCGCAAACAGACAGTTAGACGGAGGTGGTTAACCGATGTATTGAACAGCTCCTCCGGTGCTACGTCCATCCCCACCCAAAGCAGTGGAGTTCCTTTATACCATGGACCGAATATTGGTATAACACCACGTTCCATGCCTCAACAGGTACAACAGCTTTTCAAGCTTTGTACGGTTGGTCTCCACCACCAATTTCCAGCCTACAAAATGGGATCAGCCTTGCATGGGGAGTTGGATGAACAGTTGGCTTTGTGGGATGAATTGTTGACTCAATTAAAACAGCATTTGGCGGCTGCTAACAACCGAATGAAACAATTGGCAGATGCGAAACGGCGTAATGTGACTTTTGCGGTAGGAGACTGGGTTCTACTTCGTATCCAACCATACCGACAGCAAACATTGTTCCGTCGAAGTTCGCAGAAGCTGTCGCACTGCTATTATGGGCCTTCCAACGTCGCAGCTAAACACTGGGAAGTCGCATACCGCCTCACTTTACTGGAAGGTACTTGGATACACCCTCTCTTTCATGTTTCCCTGCTTAAACCTTGGCTGGGAACTAGTTAACCGGAGATGGGACATCTACCTCCTCTCCGTAACAATGGGGCCTTACAGTCGCAATCAGCAATGGTACTGGAGGTTCGATGGTGTAAGAGAGGGGCTAGAAGAGTTGCAGAAATTTTGATTCAATGCGAAGGATTTGAGACCGCTGATGCAACATGGGAAGATTACGAGCAGGTCAGAAGATTTTTCCTGAGTTCATACTGAACCTTGAGGACAAGGTTCATGTTGAGGGGAAGCGTATTGATGAGACTACGGAGTCGCGGGAAGATCAAGTAGTCATTGGCATTGGAGGGAGAACGAAGTCTACAAGGACAAGAAAGCCAAATCCCAAATACTACAACTAAGTCTCCTTTTAATGTCAGAATTGTTATTTTAATTATTGCAAATAAAACTTGGTCTACTCTATTCCTGGCTTGTAGGAGCAGAGTAAGTCATGATCTCGTTTTCACTCGTCATTTGTTTCCTGTTTTGTAGGAACGTGAAGTTCCACTTTGTTTCCTTTATAATCAATGAAAAAAACAAAAAGAGGTAGTTCTTACTACCCAAATCGATTGTTTATGTTCTTAACACTCTACCTTTGAAGAGAGACCATATTAACACCTCTAGAAACGGAAGCTCTTCGTCTCGAGGGGAAACCTAGATATGGGATATACCAATGACCGAAAACATCCACTGCACCCTCTCTTGCGTATGCTTTAGCCGTGATGACAACATTGTCGGACTGGCACTCTCGCTTAGGAAACTCCGCTTTTTCAATACTTCAACGAGTAGTTTCTAAATTTCAATTACCTATTGTTTCAAATGCTTTATTGGCTCAGCCATGCAATGTTTGCTGCATTAATAAAATGCATTAGTTACCTTTTCAAAACTTATCTCTTCAATCTAAGCATCCTCTTGATATTGTGTTTTCAGATATGTGGACATCTCCAATTATTTGAATCGATGGTTTCAAATATTACGTGATTTTTGTAGATCATTATACTAGATACACTTTGTTGTATCCTTGAAATTTAAATCACAAGTTTTTGATACATTTACCCGATTTAAAGCTTTGGTTAAAAATCGATTTCAATCCAAACTTAAAACCTTATATACCGATAATGGTGGTGAATACATTGGTTTAAGAGATTTTTTATCAACTCATGGTATTTCGCATATGACAAGTCCACCACGTACGCCTGAATATAATGGCATCGCAGAATGTCATCATCGACATATTATAGAAACGGGCCTTGCCCTTCTATCCCATGCGTCCATGTCTCGGTCTTATTGGACCTATGCGTTTGGTACGATTGTATATTCAATCAATAGGATGCAATCGTCGGTTTTGGAGTTTAATAGTCCCTTGGAACTAAAGGTTTCGGGTGCTTGTGTTTTCCATGGTTACGTCCATATGCATCACATAAATTAGATGCACGATCAACACCTTGTGTATTTCTTACTCAAAGTGCTTATTTTTGTTTGGATCGTAAAACATCGAGATTATAAACGACTAGACATGTGGTATTTCATGAAAATGTATTTCCTTTATCGATTTCATCTAATATTGACGCACAATCTTCTCATGACTCTGAATATCCCACTCACTCTATAGCAAAGGTTATACAGCCAGATCATCCTTCTCAACCCCTGGCACCTACACAAGCATCTACCCCAGAACCTATGCCAGACCCGATGTGACCCGTGTCACCAACTCTGTCTTCTCCAACAAGTTTTGAACCTGACGTTGAAATTTCAACAAGCACAGAGGGTACTGGAAGTGAGGGGATTTGACGAGTACACATGACACTGGGAGTAGGCCTCAACCTCCGCCTACACAGCCAGCCGCACCAACAGTTCTCACTTAGACAGCTCCTCAACCAGCTCCTCCACCACCATTTCGCCAAAGCACACGTCAAAGGAAACCAATCCAGAAATTAAATCTTCATACAACAGTCTCTCAGCTTACAGAAACACCACCAACTTCTGTAGCACAAGCACTCAAAAGTGCTCATTGGCGCAAAGCAATAAGTGAAGAATATGATGCACAAACAGGTAACAGAACTTGGGATTTAGAGACATTGTATAATGGTTAACATTTTAATGTTATAGGTTACAAGTGGATATTCACCATCAAGTATCACATTTTAATGTTTGGTACAAGGCATGTCTTGTTGCAAGGGGTTTCAAACAAAGACCGGAGATCGATTACTATGATACATTCAGTCCCGTAGTGAAGCCGGTGATAATACGGATTGTTCTTAGCATTTTGGTGACGTATAATTGGCCAATATGACAACTTGATGTCAACAACACGTTCCTCCAAAGAACACTTGAAGAGAAGTCTACATGACACAACCACCGAGATTTATCAACAAAGACAATCCACATGTTGTATGTAGATTACGGAAAGCTATTTACGGGTTTCTCTTTCAAACAGGTTTTCTTTAAAAGATTTAGAAGATCTCTGATTTTTCCTAGGTATTGAAGTAAAGCGAACTCCGGAAAGCTTGTATCTAACTCAAACGCGTTATATTGCAGATTTACTACATAGAACAAAGATGGATAACTGCAAAACGGTGAACACTCCGATGTGTCCCAACTCAATCCTCACATTAGACTTTGGAACTGCCTTGGATGACCCAACGGAGTATAGATTTGTGGTCGGGAGTCTACAGTACCTGTCACTCACACAACCAGATATCTCCTTTCCCATCACACAAGCTATCTTAATTCATGCATAGACCAACAATGGATCACTGGAATGCAGTCAAAAGAATATTACGGTATCTTGCGGGAACAACGATGAAAGGCATTGTGCTTCATGCCAACAACAAACCAATTCTTCATCCCTTCACCGATGGTGACTGGGCTGGAAACAAGGATGATTACCCCGTCGCTTGGTCTTCAAAGATACAAACAGGTTTTGCGTGTTCTTCAACCGAAGCTGAATACCTCTTCTTGGCCTCCGCAACCGCTGAAGTCTGTTGGGTCCAATCGTTACTGACAGAACTTGGAGTGAAACCATTAACACAACCAGTAATCTACTCCGTCAATGTAGGAGCTACATATTTGGCGGTAAATCCGGTATTTCACTCTAGAATGAAACACCTAGCATTGGATTACCATTTTGTTCGTAATTACATTCAAACAGAACAACTTCGTCTCACTCATGTGTCATCTATGGATCAGCTGGCCGACGCTCTTATAAAGCCCCTCTCTTGATCACGCTTTGAATCACTATGGAAAAAGATCGGACTCTCGCATGCCTGTCCGTCTTGTGGGTGTGTGTAAGAAATATAGAAAATATACATTAGACTGCATATAATTAGGCTATCTTTAATTCCTGAATATCGTTCTTTCTTATTCTGCTGTGTATCCTCTGTATATATTCAGTGACCTACCTATCAATAACATCAAGCAATTACATAACCTAATACTAAAGAGATGAAAGTTTTCAATTGCATTGGTGAGTTTTATTGTGTTAGTGTTCCTTAAACGTTTTGAAAAAGCGACAAAGCAGTGATGATTGTCTCTGCCTTTTTAGAGGTTGTGACGGTTGTATCGTTGGGAATCTCCAACCTACTTCCATTTGTATCTTAGGGAATCTCCAACCTACTTCCATTTTCACCTTTAAACTCCATTTTGGAGTTAATTCATCTCCAACCCACTTCCATTCCCACCTCCAAAACGGAAATCTCCATTTTTTTTCTTTATATTTGGAGATCTCTATTTCTTAATTCCATTTTGGAGTTAAACATTTTTATTTGCAAATCAATCCTTTAAATTTAATATATTTATATTTTATACTCAAATAAAATTATTTGCTATTATTTTATACTTAAACAAAATTATAAAATACTTAGATTACTTATAAATTATTCAATGTTTGCAGCTCAATGTAAATTATTCAAATGTATTAAGATTCAATGTTTCCTTTATGCCTAAACCTTTGGAACTCAAGAGATTCTAAAGAAAAATCATATGAAATTCACCTATAAGCGAAATATGAGAAGTAATTAAGTTTATATATCTATCCCAAGGCCCAGATTACGATTCATCGGCTTTCGTCTCATTCACAGCATCGGACTCATATATAGCAGTTCCGAGCAATATTATTTAACTATCTAACATGAAATTTAATTTCTGTTGAACTTTAGAAACCATTTCTAATGAACACGTAGACCTAAACTGATCCACATAACTCAATTATCCAAAATAAACAACAATGTAATATTTTCAATTACATATTTATTAGTGTTACGCAATGTAATTTTATTTTATAATAAATTTAAAATTTTAATAATATTGTAATTTATTACTTATTTCTTAATTTAAAACAAATAGGTACAATTTGTAACTTTCGAAAATAGAGGATTATAATAACAAATATTAATTTAAATAAAAAGAGAAAATACTTTGAAAATTGTTTTTAGAGTAACAAATGGAGTAATTAGTTGGAGATAAACTCATCTCCAAAATAGTATTTTAGAGTAAAAAATAGAGTAATCGGTTAGAGATGATTTTAGTTGCTAACATTATATATACACCATTCTTTTACGTATCCATGTCTTATAAAAAAAAATTTCCTCGTTTAATTTTTTTAGTTTTTACAATAATGCAATTATTTTCTTTCTTTCGTGGGTCTACAACATGCAAACAGTCAAAACACTATATAATCTGCATGTGTAAATCAAATCTATGTAATTACTAATTAGCATGTGTGAATTGTGATGGTGAATAACGAAACATGATTATTAGAAACTGCCACTTTGGACTGAATTCCCCAACCAAACCACGATTTAATCATTTTTCTTTGGCAAGAATTTTGCTTAATCGAAATCCACAGTTTTGACTTTATTTTTTAATTGAATTCCGCATCCATATTTTTATCAAACATTCCTTACTTAATTCATGAGTTGGAAATAGCTGGCCAATCGTCATGGAACTGAGTAATAATGACTAACTCCAAATGTGTTGAAATCTTGACAATCAATTCTTTGTTCAAGAATAGTCTATATTACCCATAACAAAGCTTCTATATATCTCCGAGTGAAGAGGTGACAAACTCCGTCTTTGACATCTAAAGCCTAGAAAAGTTGGTATATCATTCTCCTGGATACAAATTCATCCATGTACCGAAGTAGGGTCTGTACTTTTCCAAGATCTGTCAACTTGATATTTTTTAAAAATGATGCCCTTGAAGAGTTTCTTATTGGTTTCCTTGACTCAGGGGTATAATTTGAGCTTCTTTCCAAATTAAGAACTCACTTAAGGTGTGACTGATAATGTCTGTTGGATCCCTTCAAAGACTTTTTCGTTCCTTGCCTTCAATATAAACCACATAATCCAGAGAAAATCTTCAAGATTACCGTTAGGTTCCAACCGCTTTGGATTTTTCCAAAAGAGAAAATCCAAATTGGAATATACAAACTTTAATGGGAAGACACCCACAACCGAATGAATCGGTGATAAGGCCCATGTTTGAGCTGAGTTAAAACATTCAAATAGCATATGATTAGTCGTTTCATCCTCCGCTCCACATCTCTTACAAATTGTTTCACAAATAATTCTTCGATAAGATAACCTAGAACTAACTGCCAAGAACATGTGATCACCTGCCAGATAAAGTGTTTTAGATTTGTCAGACAATGAACTTTCCAAACTTGTCCTTTTAACGCATTAAATTTCGGACCCCAACTATTGTTGTCCTAAACCCAAAAGGATAAATCCTGAGATTGAACAAACCAATATCCTGAATTAACATCTCTCAGATTTTGTGAAATGTCAAATGTAATTTTCTTTTTTAAAAATATGGCTAATATCAAGACCACAACGGGTTCACAAATTTCTAAAATATATGAAGATGTCATTCTAGTGTTTTAGGGTTAATTAAGTGGGTCACCTTTATATGAGGGTGTAAATATTTTCCCTTCTCTTTTGCCAAACATCTGAGATTCATGGATCCTCCCAGACCGAGATATTTAATCATAATTCCAACCGAATGCAACTTCTTTGTAATAACATATCATTTGCGGAAAAACGATATTCCAACCAAATGAGGGGAAATTAATCTATTTCACTTAATTATTATTTTAATCTCTTTTATAAACAAATATTCGAATGTAATATATGATTAGCAATATGACAAAAGTAAAGGTGGCCAATATTGTTTTTTTTAAAATGTATATGGTCGAGTAGAACAAAGAGTATTATCTATATCTAATTTCTCCAATTTTAGATATGGTTTCCAATAACAATATGTCAAACAATACACAATTTTTCTTCAGTTTTATATATAGGGTAGGTTTCAAATATTTGTTTTCTTTTTCTTCACAGTCAGATTTTTGTTTCCTTAAGTTTTTATTACTTTCTGTATATTTAATAGAAGAAAGGAAAAATAAAGAAAAAAAGAATTTGACTTTCACAACTCGATTTTTGTTTCCATACGTACGTTGTTTTATTTCTTTCTTTCTGTAGATTGAAAAAGAAAGAAAGACGAATTTGACTTCCACATTATATATATATTATCTTATGTTTGTCTTCTAGGCATGCATCTTTCCTTCAGTCGCCCACTTCACGGTTCTCATAGCCAATCTCAGTGGAATCGGATGCAACTTGAGACCGCATGAAAGATTTAGGTTTTGAGAAGTTTGTTATCGATGTGTGTATCAAGCAAGGGATAAAGCTTTATACTCTCATCGATAACACGCTACTCAAACCCAACTCTTTCATGCGGTCTCTTGCTGCATCCTATCGCCTCTGTGCAGTCTTCTGCAAATAAAGGGTAAGAAAAGCATCAAACTGATTTCTATTTCTCAGACATGATAGGACAAAAGAAACAAACCAGAAACCTAATTATGAAACCTAGTGCATCGTCTAGTCCTATTATACCAAGTCTCAAACCATCACACCCACTGATCTGTTTAATCCTCTATATAACAATAAAAAGCTCAACTTTTCTCTTCCTCTGGGTGCCATTTCTTATCTTCTCTGTGGTTTCTGAAGAACTTAGAGGAGAACAATAAAAAAGTTTCAATATTTAGGTTAAAATTAAACAAACTAAACCAACCCAGGATAGATACTGTTTTGAAAGCTATGCAAAATCAAATAACAACAGTCGACGAAAACGCTTGGAACACTATAGTAACAGTAGAGATAAAATAAACAGAGAAACAGAAACATTTGAGTTCACTAAACTTTAGAAAAAACCTAGAAATATCAAAAGAAAAATAAATAATTTTTAAGCTCATTTCCACAAAATCAATAGTAGTAGTAACATAAGATAAAGCGAAATGTCCTAAATTCCAACAGAGAGAAATCTATATTTTGGAACACAACAATACAACCCAGTACGGAGAAAAATCTCCCACAGATACGGCGGCGTTTAGTCATGACAAGTTAATTGTATTGCCAGATTCATAAAGAAGGTGAGGGCAAAGAAATTAATAGGGTTCTAGTGAAAAACGTATTAGATGTCATGTCTATGTTGAGAATGGGATGGGAACTATGAAAAAATATGAAAAGGATTTTGAAACCTTTATGCTTCAAAAAACTGCATCTTACTATTCTCACAAGGTGTCAAGGTGGATCCATGCTAAAGCTATGTCTCCTCTAGTTATCATTTCGATTTCAGGAAAGTATATATATATATAGATGCTAAAGTTTGTAAAGTCAGAGGAGTATCTAAAGAGGGAGAGGGAGAGACTCACTCACTATCTTCATTCAAACACTGAACACAAACTAGTTGAGGTTCACTACAAGAAAACAGCCGAAAAACCGACGGCAATTTCGACGGACTATTAATCCGTCAGAAAATTCCGACGGTTTTCCGACGGAATTCCGATAAAATTACCAAAAACACACAGTTGAAAATCCATCGGAAAGCAGTCGGAAATTTCCGACGGATTAATTTCCGTCGGAATATTTCCGACGGCTTTCCGACGGACACTCCTAGTTATGTCGGAAATCCGTCGGAAAACGTTCCGACGGATTTCTGACGGATTTCTGACGTATTCTGATGAATTTCTGACGGATTTCTGACGGATTTTTGACGGATTTCTGACGGATTTCTGACGGAAATTGGGTTTTTGACTTCCCTAGTCATTTGTCAGTGTAAACCTTAAAACGAGACACGTGTAACCACAAAACCGTCAGAAATCCATCGGAAATTTCTGACGGATTTCCGACGGTTTTGTGGTTTCGTGGTCGTTTACGATCCGTTTCTCTTGAAATATGTTTGTAGTATGCTTTGTTACTCATTTCAATGATAAAATACTAACAAATACCTTGTTACAAATCAAATATACCAAAATTAGAAAAATTCTGACAATCATGATTACATGTTAGATAATGATACATATATTTAAGCGATGATTTATAACCATAACAACTAAAAATTTCTAATATTGGTATATTTGATTTGTAAGAAGGTATTTGTTAGTATTTTATCATTGAAATGAGTAACAAAGCATACTACAAACATATTTAAAGCAAAACGGATCGTAATCGACCACGAAATTTCCGTTAGTTCTAGCGTGTTTTCTTGTAGTGGTTGGTTATGGTATATTGTTATTTATTAGCTGAATTATTTGTAATTAATCATATTTTGAGCAGATATATGTAAAACATTGATAGTTATTGGCTTGTTTGCTTATTTATTTGTGAATAAATTGTTGGCAGTGGTTGCAAAACAGCTTCTAGAAAATGAGCACTCAGGGTGCTGTGCTTTGCTAATAGATGACAAGGTCGATCACGACTTGTGTAGTGTTTTTTTTGTATTTTTTTAAATACTTCAAACAAATTATCATCTTAAAGATCACGACTGTAGTTAAAGCGATAAAACATCCGACCAAGTGGCCACGGTATCGATTAGTTCTGCATAGAATAGAATTAAAGCTCTTTTGTTTCAGTTCAGACATATTGAAGTGAAGTGTACCTCACCTAAAGTGAACTCCATTGCACAGGAAATATAATCAAGTTTGACAAGAGATGGAAGATTTCGTTCTTATCTATAGGTGTTTCATCGTGGCTATCAACAAGGATTGAAGAAGAACGTAGAAGGTAGTCTCATCAAGGTCATCGCTTGTTTTGGACTGCTTGATGCAGCAAATGTGTGTTGTTGCTTTGTTTTTAACTTAATGAGCGGATATTTAAATTTTAAAATAAATTAAATTTAAGAAAATTTATTAAATTAAATATTTGCTGTTAGTGATTCATCTTAAATTATTTTTGGGAAATAAGTATAAAACAAATTTGTTAGAAAAGAAAATTATTTACAAAATTTTATTTTTCTACATGAATAAATTTATTTAACTTTCTATATTAAAATTTGTTATTAACATATAAAAATATATATCATGTCCATTAGTTTTTTTATTTCATCTTGTTGTTTATTTTTCCGACTTACATTGGGTAAAATATCTAAAAATCGAAGAACCAAACCGAATCCAATCCGAAAAGGAGTACCAATCCGACAAAAGTCCGAATGAATCGTAAACTTCTATATCCGAAGTACCAAACTCGAACCGAGAACTAAACTGATATCCAAAATACTCGAAATATAATTATATATCCTTAAATCTAAATTATATTTAAACTTGATATAACTCAATTACCCTACAATTATAAACCCAAAAAATATTAGATGTTTTAATACCAAAATAACTAAAATACCCTAAATTAACCAAAAAATATCTGAAAGTGCTTAATTATATTTGTGAAAATTTAACCAATTTTCTCATTTTTATATAATTCAATTATACTTATTCATTTTTTCGTTCAAATAATTAGAAACTTGTAATTAAAAATTATTGGAGCATAATATAAAAATCAAAATATCTAAACTTGAAATGGAAAGTTTAAATTTTATTGAAATAATAAAATTTAGTATATATTAGAAAAATGGAAAGTAAAAATTGCATACATTTTTTTGGATTTTTTTCTTTTCTATTAAAGAAAACAAAAATAACACAATACTGTTTTATAGGTGTTAGAATCTGATCGATTAAGCCACACATGTTGTGATCAAGCTAATTATAATCATTATTTTCATTCAAATAATAAAAAATATGTAATAAAAAGAAATCAGTGATTAAATAATATAAAATTCAAAAAATCTAAATTTGAAAAGGAAAGTATAAACTTTATTGAGATAATAAAATTTAATCTATATTAGAAAATAGAAAGCAAATATTTATCTATTTTATTATTTATTTTTTGTTGGTTTTTCTTTTCTATTATGAAAACAAAAATAACATAATATGTTTCACACATTTCAAAATTCCATCGAATAATTAATATTTTAACTCAAATAATTAAAAACGTGTAAGAAAAAATCATTGGAACATAAATAATATAAAATTCTATAAATCTAAATTTGAAAAAGTAAGTTTAAACTTTATTGAGATGATAAAATTTAATCTATATTAGAAAAATAGAAAGCAAAATTTTATCTATATTATTATTTATTTTTTTGTTATTTTTCCTTTTCTACTGTGGAAAATAAAAATAACATAATATTATTTACATGTGTCAAAATACCATCGAATAAGCAACACATATTATAATCTTGTTATTTAGAATTTTGATACGGGTCGAGTTCTCGTGACTGTGATCAACCTTTATATAAAAAGATAAGATGTTTCAAATAAAAAAAAAATTATAATTCCTTTTTCTTTTAGAATTGTATTCTTATTTTTTTTATAATCTATGTTTTATTCTTTTTGTCTACATTTTAGTATTATGAACTAACTTTAAAAATTTATTCTTCAAATGAAATTTGTCAAAATATAATTTTAGTTTAATTAAACACATTTTTTTTCTTTTTTTTTAACTTAATAACTATAGAGATAGAATATTAGAATTTCTTTTCTCTTTTAGGATTGTATTCTTTTAAAAAATTTCCTTTGTTTTCTTTTCTTATAATCTATTGTTTTATTTAATTAAACACATGTCGAAATCTAATCATTTTAATTGACACTTGTCACGATCATGCGAGTTACTAACTTTGAATTATTTTCCTTTATATAATAAGATATATATATATATATATATATATATATATATATAACAATGCTCTCGGTAGAAGAGAGAATTTAAGATTATAATTTGTTTAACATTTTTTTATAATAAAAATAAAAACACTCCACAAGTCAAGAAGTCATGATCTACCTTGTCATCTCTTAGCAAAGCACAGCACCCTGAGTGCTCATTTTCTAGAAGCTGCTTTGCAAACACTGCCAATAATTCATTTTGTATATTCTGTATTCACAAAGAAATGAATAAACAAGCCCAATAACTATCAGTGTTATAATATATACATAACATAGTTACTAAGTTGTTTGTTTTTATATTTGTGAAGGCAGAGAGTACAAAATGAATTTCTGGTAATTGTTGCAAAACAGCTTCTAGAAAATGGGTACTCAAGGTGTCCGTGCATTTCTAAGAAATGACAAGGTAGGTTTTTTTTATTGCAACAACACCCAAACCAACAAATATATCAACAACTTAAAAAAATCAAGAAAATATTTGGGAAACCGGCAAAGAAAAGAAGCAAGAGACGAGAAAAGTGGTGAGTACAAAGGGAAACTTTGACAAGGACAAGTGAAGCAAAACTCAAGGATAAATGGTGAAGTATAAGGAGTTCGAGGACAAATTCTAATAAGGGGCGGAGAATATAATGACCCGTATCTTGGCCTACAACCCACATTGAGAAAACATTCATGTGCTTGGGATCGAACGAGTCAAAACAGAAGAAAACTTGTGGCAGAACAAAGGAAAAGAAGGAAAAATGCTAAGAAACATTGGATACCCGAAGGAAAATCAAGAAAATACCATGAAAGACATCAAAGATCGAAGAAAGACGAGTAATGCTTGGCAGTCATGGTGCCAAGCAGGAATCCATCGAGTATTTTGACAAGGGAGTTAATAAGCGGAAGATTATTGAGTGGAGACTCAAGAAACATAAAATAATACTAAGGATGGAGAATACTAGAAAATGATCGAAGGAAACTCTCCATTACCTGAGTAATGAATGAGACAAGTTATAAAAAGGTCGGTGGAATACAGTTTCTCGTACCTGCTTTCGATTCTCAGACATACGGCTACCGAGAGGCGGATGTGCGGCTACCAAGTGATAGAGATGCCAACATACCATGAACATATGACGAGTCAAGGCCACGTACCACCAGCCAAGACTATTGTAGATGATCCGTGTTAGAACAGTAACATGACATCTGGACCAGATCCAACCGACCCGATCCGAAAAAGGACACGGATCCAAACCGGATCTGGTCAGACCCGGTTCAAGCAGACAGGTCTGACAGCTGTAAACATGCATGTATGGCAAGGTCCCAATCTGCATGCTAGATTCTCATGCACCTTGCCACCTACCAGCCAACTGCGTATCATGCTTGCTAAGCAATGGAGTCACCTTGAGAGCCACAGATCCAAGTAACTCCTCTATATAAAGAGATGGTCCTTCCCCTTCTTTCCCACACCTAAATCACTCTCTCAATAAATCTCTCCAAGGTCCTAGTCATTTTGGAGATTTCTATTCTATAGTAAAAGCAATTATCAAGCATTGGACGAGCACCTATAGCATCAAACGAGTAGCTGGCGTGTATCAGATACGGTCTCGGCAAACAATTCTCAACACACTCTCGGCAGCACCCAACCATCACACTGTGAGTTGGACACATTTCTTGGAGTCTCGTGGATTGCTTACAGGCTTCCATGCGGGATCCATTTCTTGTTATTTGATGAGTGTCTAACGATTGTTCTAGAATGCATGATAGGGCTGAATACACATAAAACCTAGAACATCAAGGCTGATATATGTGTTGCTTGAACTTGAACGTGATAATTGTTTTTCCGCAAAAAATGTAAACTCCCGTTTTCTAGCCAAAACATAAAGCTTCCATGAAACTTAAAAATCTTAATTTTTGCAAAAAATAAATGTAAAATCTCATTTTTCCCAAAGAAAATATAAAATTTTGTTTCTCTGCAAAAAATGTGATTTCATATTTCAGCCTTCCATGTGGATCCATTGCTTGTTATTTGATGAGTTTTTAACGATGTTTCTAGAATGCATGATAGAGATGAATACAAGTAAAACCTAGAACATGAAGGCTGAGATATGTGTTGCTTGAACTTGAATGTGATAATTGTTTATTTGATGAATTGGGCAAAATACGGTAATGAACTAAGAAAAATGGTAATTTATGCATACTATAATTGGTGTATGGTGAGTGTAAGTCCTAGGTAAGGATGTTTGGCTGGCAAAGGGGAGTAAGGCCTTTCATATCGGTTGAAATGAACGGCTGGCAAAGGGGATTAAGGCCTTTCATTGATGGTTGTAATGATCGGCTGGGAAGGGGGAGTAAGGCCTTTCATTGATGGTTGGTATGATTGGCTGGCAAGGGAGAGTAAAAACTTTCTTTGTGGTGGATGTGTTGGAGTTTCCTGTATGGTCTCAACATACCTTATGTTGGAGTTTTCTTTGTGGTCTCAACTAAGGATTATGATTGGGCATAGAAGAGTGAAGTCATGAGAAGTTGGGTAAGTCGAGTTTTTTTTCAAGAATTACTCGGGAATTCTCGTCATGGGTAGTAAGTCTCTGTGTTTCCATTCATTGATTGTTTACTTGATGCGTATTGTTTACTTGATGTTTCTATAGGGGAATTTTGGGATCGGGATTATTACCTGTTAGAGGGGACCCAACTCGCTGAGTAATGCTAGATTACTCATAACTCTCTTTGTTTTGCAGGCACCGTAGTTAAGCTCTAGTCCCAACATCGACACTAGGATCCAGAAGTAGGCATTTGGTTGCGTTTGTAATGGTTTACTTTTGATTATTATGTAATTTAAATGGATCCAAACCATATAAAGCGTTTTGGGTATCAATTGTATAAAATGTCTATATTATATTTAATAAACGAACTTCTCTTAAAATCCCCATGTGAATCTGGTATACGGTCTTGTCCGGATCTGCTCAATGGACGATCATTGACAAGGGTTGGCAAGCCTAAGCCATGGTCGGACGGGAAAGGGTCAAAGATGGTATGCTTGAATGCTTGGATTATTTCCGGCAATCGGCTAGATCATACTTGGGTTTTTCATGTGGTAAATACTGGGCATTCTTGACTTGTCCGGTCATAAAATGGTTCGTGTTTGTTACAATACTCATAAATCAAATTGCCCAAAACTTCAGTTCCAAAAGGGGAAATCAAGAAAGCCATATAAGGTAACAACAATTATCATTGAGGGAAGATGAAAGATCCAAAATTAAATTGAACAACAATTTTGTTTTAACAGAAACCAAAAGTTTGATTGGGAATAGAAACACACATGAAAACAAATGCTAAAGAGATTATTACTTATATTATAAGGATAGTCTCACAATCCAACAGAGAAGATATTCGCTTCAGAAGGGATTGGCCTGTTGGAAAAACAAAATATTGAATTTATTTTCCAAGAAAATCTAATTTATTTTGCATCAAATAACAATGAACTTGAGCCATCCTCTTTTTCTTTATGTGGGAAAGTATATATTACCTGCTTGTCTAATTGGAATCAATCAGAACAAGAGGAATGTACTCCAATTTGTAATAATCTTTTCCACTTGTTGACAATTTCTCCTTAAACTCCAAATGATCAGTGTGGATTTCCAGTTCTTTCAAAGAAGTGATGAATTGCAACCCATCAGGAAGCTCCTTTAACTTCTCACAACAATGGATATAGAGAGTATTAAGAAGGGGCATGGAGCCTTCTTTTACTATCCACTCTTCCCATTCCTTTAGTTCCTTTAACTGTAGCTTCTACAACTGAGGAAACCCACCACCCGAGCAAACCATTATCTTTCCAGTGAATGATCGTAACCTTAAACTAACCTCTTTCAGCTGAGGCAATTTCTCTAGAATTGGCATTGGATCTTCCTCCAAACCACAACCAAATAGACATAATGTTGTAAGGTGAGAAGGGAAATGTTGCTCATCAGGTAACCTTGGCATATATATCCACAACTTCAGATGTTTGAGATGAACACAATCCAAAAAAAATCCTTCTTCATAATTCGTGTAACAATATATAGTAAGATTATCCAAGCGACTCAATTCACTTAGAGATGAAGATAGAGTTTTTACTGTACACCCGCCATTGAATTGGATTGAAAGAGTTTCGAGCCTTGTCATTCGTTGAAGATCTCCCACATTACTATGCTTTGTTGAGAAATTCCCCAATGACTCCAGGTTGACTAGATTACCCAATTCTATTTTTACCTTATCATGAATTTTGGACGGGAAATAGAGGTATGTCAATTTCTGCATCTCTTTCAAGACATTGTTGGGGATGTAGAGTGGAGAACTCGAACATACATCTATGTTTAAATAGAGCAGCTGCTTCAGATTCCGCAAAGAAGAAGGTAGATGAGAAACTTGTGCATTATATAAATTCAAATATCTCAAGTGGATGAGCTTCCCAATGATATAGGGTAACTTCCCTCTTTCAAACTTGGCACTAGAGAGATCTAAAACCCTCAACAACTGTAACCTCTTCAACAATAAATCCCATGGCATCCAACCTTCTACATAAAGATTTCTTATGAAATACAAGACAGATATGAGCTTTGGATTCTTCATCATCCCCTCTGGATGATATGATTCATCAACCCGGTGGTGTACAACGAATCTGCGAGATTTACAAAGAGATTGAGAGTTTGCAGTCTCAACAATATCTACGAAATTCTCTTCTTTAGCTTTACGCAGGCAAACTTCTCTCATCATATCATGCAACTGACATGTTTCAAATCTTGAAGTCAACTTGTCCCTTACAGAAATAACCATGTTTCTCCTCACCAGTTCTTCTATGCATCCCTCTACGACCTCTCGAATGCTCGCTCCATCGTAATATATTGGTCTCAGTATTCCTTCTGCGGCCCATAAATAAGACAATTCCTCCACATCTATTGGATAATCTTCTGGAAAATGGGCAAGGTAGAGGAAGCAATGCTTCAAATAAATAGGCATCTCTTCAAAGCTCAGATACAGAATCTGATAAACTGAAATGATGTTTTTGTCATTGAAGCTTGTTCCTCCAATGAGGTGAGATCCAATATTCTCATATACCCTTTTCCACTTCCTTACTGTGTATTGTGGAGATAACAAACCTCCTAAAACCTTAACAGCCAATGGTAGGCCTCCACAATGTTTGATCATTTGCTTACCCATCTCTTCCATTTCTAAATGAACCTTATATTCTGCACAACATAACAATGTAGTATTTGGGATATCAAGGTATGACGCAACTAAACATGAAAGAATTCTTTATATTTTCAGTAACGTCAAAAAGAACTATCTTCCTTGAAAGCCTACCTGATGTGTCTTTTCTAGGAAATGCTATCCTTTGGAAAAGTGTCCAACTTTCTTCAATGGTTAGGCATTCTGGTTTAAAAGTGAAACATCTTGGATCTGCACGTAAGCCCACTCTCACATCCCGAGACGTAAGTAATACCTTCCAATATCCTGCAAGATTTTAAACAAAAGGAAATATATCACACATGTATGCCTTGTCATGCTCTATATTTTTCATAATCAATATGTAAAATCAGATGTAGCATAAGATGTCACCTTTTTTGATGGAAACGCTGGCTCTATTCTGTCCCAATCTTCTTCTTTCCAAATGTCATCCAAGACAATCAAATACTTATTGGTTTTCAACAGTTGAAAGCATTTGTCTTGAAGCTCATCTTCACTCATATTTGAGTCTCTTTGCTCATCATGTTTTAAACTAAGCTTCTGCAAGATCATCTGCCACACATATTTCCTTGTAAACTGTTGTGAAACACACACCCACACAGCTCCATCAAAATGAATTTTTACCATCTCATGATTAAAGACTTGTCGGGCCAGGGTGCTTTTACCAATACCACCCATCCCACTTATAGAAACTACTCGAATGCTATCTTTAGCCACCAAAAAGACCAACCAAAGTTTTAACATTCTCCTCCAACCCCACAAGTTCGCTTTCATTATTGTTAGGAAACGTCTTTCGAATCTCCCTTTGTCTTTCTTGTAGAAGATGTGGATCCTCCCTGCCTTTGACAATCATTTGTTGCTCCAAAAAAGTCTTCATATTGTCGATCACCTTGGAGATCCTCTTACTTATGCCTTCCATATCGGAAGCAAGAGCCCTGCGATCCAACATAATGCAAGAAAGTCTTCTCATACGCTTTTTGATGCCACTTGTTTTTGAAATCTCCTCCTTAATAAGAAATGTTTCGATTATATCCTCTGTGTCAAAAACAACTTTTTTGATCTCTTCCACCCAATTTCTCACCGACGCATTTGCATGTTTCTTAGCATCTGCATCTGTCAAGAACGACCTCAAAAATTCTAAATCACTTTTGAGTCCAGTGAGTTGCTCATCTGCTCCCTTCAATCGATCTGATTCACGGACAAGGAGGTCCCAAAGCTTTTCTACTCCGAACAACAAAAGTGTCTCAGCCATTGATCTCCTGCTTAACCAAGAAATGAAAGTAGTGATCAACAGTTCAACACTAATTAAATTGGGGTCCACGAGTTCATAATCCACAAATCTTTGTGCAGAGACATGAATAACATTGCGATTAAAAAAACAAAATAGAAAGACATTCGAAAGACAAAAAATTGAATCACGAAGAAGAATCAAGTTGGTCGAGTCAGTGGGAAAGAGAAGAAACGCAAACTATCACAACAGGAGTGGACCCACTTGCATATGTATATCCTAACAAATTGTGAGGAGATGGCGGAGTACGAAAGGTAAAAAAACCTAACTTATTTAAATACTTGATTATTTTATACCTAAGTATTAGCTTTGAGAGGTTATATATTGTTGTTTGCTTTCAGGATTTACATGGCATTAATACGTGGCTATTTTCCGGGAAAAACTGAAGAACAACTTGAACGGCATAAGGAGTACGATTAAATAACTTGGCTGAAATTTTACGTAAGTTTTAAAATACGGTTATTATATAATTTTAAGATTAAATACGTAAGTGTTTTACTTTAATTTTGTGTAAATTATTTTCTTAGGTTTCTGAGGGAATCAAATGTGGACAAACCTTTCGGACTTGGTTAGTGGAGTTTGTTACTGGCCCAAACTACATTGCAACCTCATACCCTAGGTATTACAGTAGGGGATTTGTGTTTAGGATTCATGATGAAGGAAGGCCGAGGCCAACTGCAGATTATGGTATTTCGGCTCAATCTGGTGATGTTGTCTACTACGGGATTCTCAATGAAATATTGCTAGTATGCTACCCAGGGATGTTGGACATGAGGTGCATTGTTTTTAAGTGTGACTGGTATGATCCAGAAGTTGGGCGTGGGGTTAACGTGGACCAATTTGGCGTCACATCAGTAAATTCTAGTAGGAGACTTCGTAAGTATGACCCATTCATCCTAGCATCACAGGCAGACCAGGTTCGGTTATTTTAATAAATATTTTAAGAAACGTGAGTTATTGGATTCATCTTTAGTTTTAATAAATAATTGTTTGTTTCAGGTATGCTATATTCATTACCCTTGGGTAACAAGGCGTTCAGATCCTTGGATTACAGTGACTCCAATTAATCCAAGAGGAAGAATTTATGGAGTTTCTGAGCATGCTGCTTTGCAACCAACTAGAAGTGTTCCAATGGATCCAGTTGAGCATTCTTTTGATATCAACCTTGTGGTTAATTTCACAGAAATCGGTGATGATAGAGTTCATTCAGAATCAGAGGAAGAACTTGGAGAATTTGATGAGGACGAAGACGACATTCCTTCTGAAGGATCATCATCTGAGTCAGAGTAGTTACATTTGATCATTTGTTTTTATTTATATTTTAGTATTTTCAAAATGTATTTTAATAATTATGATCATTTGTTTTATTTATACTTTATGTTTTAAATATTTTTTAAATAATAATTCTTCTTAAAAAACAGAAAAAACTACCAAAACAAAATAAACCATAAAACAAAAAAAAACTAAACAAACAAACCATAAAACAAAAGAACCCAAAACATCCAAAACCCATGAAACCACAAATCCGTCGAAAATCCGTCGGATCATGCATGTCTCTTCATTGGTCAGTCAAACCTTAAAAACTAACACATGTTTCTTTAAACCCGTCAGAAATCCATCGGAAATTTCTAACTGATTTCCGACGGGTTTGTGTTGTCCATCGGAGTGCCGTCGGTAATTTCCGATGGGTTTGAGGTTTCGTCATCGAAATTCAGAAGTTCACGAAGAACGAACCTCAAGATTTAATTATAATAACTATTGTAAAAGAAATGTGACAAAATAAACTTGTAGATGACATAATAAAGATGATATACCAATTTGTCATAATTCAACCGGAAGAGCTCCATATAGAGACATGTACTTACATAGAGATGTTTAAGAAACGTTATTAAAATAAGTTAATGTTATGAATTTGATACTAAGAATGTTGTTTTAAAGGAATTTATCTTTGAAATCATGATATAATCATGCTAGTAACTGTACCAACCGAAACGGATCGAAAAAAACCACGAAACCACAACCCGTCGGAAATCCGTCAAAAATTTGACTGATCAATGAAGAGACCTGCATGTTTCGTGTATCCGTCGAAAATCCGTCAGAAATTTCTGACGGATTTCCGATGGATACGCGAAATTTTACGCAGCAACTTTATTTTCATCTCGCGGGCAAACTAAAATTTCGTGTAGCCGTCGGAAATCTGTCAGAAATCCGTCGGAACCTCTCACGAACTCATTCGCAAAAACGCCCAAAAAACTCTCAAATTCTTCAACTCCTCCCAAATCTTCGATTTTGTCCCAAATTTCGTCAAACCATCCACCAATGGCCAACAATCAAAGAAACTTGTATGTTTTCCATGTATGTTTATAGGGTTTATTAGTTAGATTTGTGGATTTAGGATATTGGAATTTAGATTTTAGGATTTGAATAGATTTAGGGTATTGGAATGTGTTAGATTTGATAATTTGGATTTAGGATTTTCATTTTATATTTGGATTTGTAATTGGATTTGGATTTTGATTTGGAAATTTAATATTCGAGTTTAATTAGATTTGGATTTTGATTTTGAATTTTTGGTTTTAATTAGATTTTGATTTTGATTTTAAATATTTGATTTTAATTGGATTTTTTTTGTGGTTTTGTTTTTTCTTTGTTCAATGGATTTAGATTTCGTAATTATAAATATATAATTTTAGAAATTTATTTGTTTTAGAAATTTATTTCTATTTTTATTGTTCAATAGTATTTGATTTTGAGTTGGGTATTTTATATAAATTATTGAAATTTTGAATTCATAATTATTTTTTAAAATTTAAAATGATTTCTAAGATTTATATCTATTTTTAGAAATTTATAATGATTTATTTTGGATTTAAATTTTTTTAGGGATTACGGATTATACGGCCATTCTAGGGGCCGAGTACATCGTGGTTCCGGTAGGGGTAGAGGTGCGATGATACGATCCTGGAAAGCTTAGAGTCTAGATCTACGGAGCAGCTTGAACCTGAGGAGTTTGGAGTCAATGAGCAGTTTGAAACCAAGGAGCTTGGAACTAAGGAGCAGCTAGAAAATGAAGAGAATGGAGCTGAAGAGGAAATACTCCAGATTGGGGGCTGCCTTAATCCAGAAGCTTATCCAGCCACATTGTTTGTGATTCAAGCTGCATGATTTCAACAAATGGGTAAGGTGAGCAATTATACTCTTTTTCCCTTGACAAGTTTTGTCCCACTGGGTTTTCTTGTCGAGGTTTTTAATGAGGTAGTTGTTCATCTCGCTAACCCCATTTGTTGGACCAAGACCGGCCGGAAGCTTCTACACCTTCCGCTGCCTGTTTTTATCTTATCTTTTATTATTTTGTCATTTCAGTTTGGGCCTATCTGTTTGGGCCTTAAAAACGTGTTAGGATTTTTCCTTTCTCAGTTTCCTATTTAAACTCATGTAAACCTTAGTTTTATTTATCTAGCTTTCTTTTCTCAAACTCTCTGAATCTAGATCCAAAACCGGTAAATCAAAGGAGTTTCATTCCCTTTGTGTGACCCATCGATCCATTGGTAAATCTAAGGAATTCCGCAGCCTTAGTGTGACCACTACACTCCACTGTTACTCAAATCCACCTGATCTATCTCATCATTCCGTCGAGTTCCTCTATGCTAGCTTCTGAAGTGACGATTTTGGAGTAGAATCATACTAAGTGGTATCAGAGCCACTTTAGAAGTTAAGTGTTTTCGTTCAAGGCAAAACAAACGTCAAGCGATCCATGATTATTGTGGTTCCAAAAACCGATATTCGTTTAAGTGCAAAGGAGGAAATCTTGTTTTGGTTGCAATGAAACCACATGAGATTCAACAAGATCAGCTCATTCTAAAACAAAGACTAAGACATTTTATAAGTGAATCTCTTAACTCTCTTCATCAAAAGGAAAAACTTATTGCGATTGGTTCTAAAGAGACTTCTATGAGTCTAACTAACGCTGCACCGGAGCTACCATCTCCGAGTGATGATTTTTCTCTCTTGCAGGTTCCTAAAGACACAGCAGAAGATCCAAAGGAGCCTTTTGAAGAATCTGGTCCAAGCAGAATTCAGTTTAGGCAAGCGGAATTTATACTTCCTTTGCAAAACCCACACAATGGCTTTACCTTCAAGAAGAAGACTGTTGAGCTAAGGGAGCATCATAATCGCCCAATATTGTTTGAGAGAGGAATAAAACTCGAATTCTATGAATTCTGAAAGTGAGAAGCATAACATCTGTGATAAGCTGGAACATAATGCAACTAAGAGCCTTACAGTTCAAAATGAAATCGTCCCTAGCAAAGAGAGTGTGACTACTCACTCTAACTCTAGTGTGAAGGCTGGTGAGATCAAACAAACCTTACTCTCGAAACCACCTGTGATTAAATTTGCTTATAAAAAAATCTCTTGTGAGTTTTACTAACCTTGCGCCGGTGCTGCCGAGTGAGATACCTTTTCATTCGCAGGATTTCAGAACTGTCATCCCTAGAAAGAAGTCTATTGACTTGCTACTTCCAATCTGTGATATAAAACGTCGTATTGCCTTTGAACCAGAAGCAAACATTGAGACAAATCCTTGTGACTTCCGAAACAAGCAAGGTAAGGAAATTATTGTGGCTGATGCAATAATTCCAAGGTATGTGTTTCTTTTTGCTCATGAAGCTAGGTTACTGGAAGTTGAAATCATTAAGAGGTTTTATGATTTAAATGATAATTTTAAAAATGTGTTTCCATCTTGCGAGGAGTTTGAGCATAAGAAATTCTTTAGGCATGGAGGATTTTTGTTTGATAAAACGTGTGAACCTAATAGAAATTCAATGCTCATGGATATTGCCAGTTTCTCTAACTCTTCTAGTGCTTCACATAATGCTGAATCACTCTTTGGAGAAATTTTTTACTTTGATAGCACTATGAATTTTAGAAAACAATTAGATGATCATGTTGAGCATTTCAAATTTGTTTTAGATGATCTAAGTGGAAAACTGTTTGCTAGTCAAAATGAGTATATCTTTCGCATATATGATCTTTTGTCTCGAGTCTTTGTTGTGAGTATACAGGATATACAGGATGGAGAGCTGAACTTTCATGCACAAAGAACGTGGCTCTATCATGTGTGGCTTAAGAAAATTCTTGTTCAAGCTGTTCATGGACTAATGGATTGTTTGCAAAACAAACAGCATCAAACGCAAGCAAAGAAAGAGGAAAGCAACGTGGTCCGTGAGCCTGGATATCAGTTCTGGATTTGCATGAAGGAGAAACGATTTCCAGCCCAAAATGAGCTCAAGCTGATGCTAAATGGATACTTTTCCTTCCGAGTCATAGAACAGATCAATGCATACAAGATCTGTTTGCAAGGTGAGCATATTCTGATTTTAAACCTCAATAATTTTAACTTAGTTCTTATTCTTGCAGCTTGTTCGGATTTGAGGTCAAATCCTTTTCAAGTGGGAGAGGATGATGTGATCCTTGAAAGCTTAGAGTCTAGATCTACGGAGCAGCTTGAACCTGAGGAGTTTGGAGTCAATGAGCAGTTTAAAACCAAGGAGCTTGGAACTAAGGAGCAGCTAGAAAATGAAGAGAATGGAGCTGAAGAGGAAATACTCCAGATTGGGGGCTGCCTTAAACAAGAAGCTTATCCAGCCACATTGTTTGTGATTTAAGCTGCATGATTTCAACAAATGGGTAAGGTGAGCAATTATACTCTTTTTCCCTTGACAAGTTTTGTCCCACTGGGTTTTCTTTTCGAGGTTTTTAATGAGGTAGTTGTTTATCTCGCTAACCCCATTTGTTGGACCAAGACCGGCCGGAAGCTTCTACACCTTCCGCTGCCTGTTTTTATCTTATCTTTTATTATTTTGTCATTTCAGTTTGGGCCTATCTGTTTGGGCCTTAAAAACGTGTTAGGATTTTTCCTTTCTCAGTTTCCTATTTAAACTCATGTAAACCTCAGTTTTATTTATCTAACTTTCTTTTCTCAAACTCTCTGAATCTAGATCCTAAACCGGTAAATCAAAGGAGTTTCATTCCCTTTGTGTGACCCATCGATCCATTGGTAAATCTAAGGATTTCCGCAGCCTTAGTGTGACCACTACACTCCACTGTTACTCGAATCCACCCAATCTATCTCATCATTCCGTCGAGGTCCTCTATGCTAGCTTCTGAAGTGACGATTTTGGAGTAGAATCATATTATGCGAGGAGTTCTCCTACGCAGTCGACACATATCCCGGACACTGACACCATCCACTACTGCACCGACGCAAATGAGCGTCGAGGACTTCGATACTCAATTTGTTAATTTTGTAGTTTCTGGAATAAAGTGTCCAACCTTCTGCCCTCACATTCCTCCAGGATGCACACACCAGCAGGCAGGACATTGAAATCCATGATGTGGTAGCTCGGGAGATCATTGAATGCAGTAGGAAGATGGGTGACTGCTTTCTCAAGCTCTCACTGAAGGAACCTCTCCCCTCACCAAAGTTTCTTTCGACAAGATCAACGAGTTTGTCTATGAGGTAAGTAAAGTTTATATTTTGATCAACTTTTAATTCATTTCGAATTTTATTCAACTTTTCGTTTGTTACCGCAGTGTACTCCGAAGACCAAAGGTCGAGTTTTTGGTCTTCCGGACGATGGATCATCTTCGGCTACTTCACGTTTCTACAGAGATTCTTCCGATCTTGGAGCGCATCTCGCACAAAAGGACATTGAAATGGAAGAAATGAAGACCAAGATGCAACGCCTAGAAGAAGCCCGAGAAGCGGATAGGTTGCAGCAAGAAGCGGAAGGGGAGAGAACTTAAAAATTGGAGGCGGATCACGAAGCAGAACGGGAGAGAACTCGAAAATTGGAGGCGGATCACCAAGCGATAATTGCTCGGATGGACGCTTTCATGTCTCGATACCCACCACCACCACCATATATTTAGTTTTAATTATTAACAATATTTATGTTTTTAAAAAATTTTCAATAATATTAAACACTAATTTTAATTTCTATCTTTAAAATTAAATTTTAGTTTTAATTTATATATTTTTGGAATTTTCAAATTATTATCAAAAAATAAAAAACGAAATTGTCAGCAATCCGTCGGAATTATGTCTGTCGGATATCCGTCGGAATAAGGTCCATTGGATATCCGTTGGAATAAGGTCCGTTGGAATAAGGTATGTCGGTAATCCATCGGAATAAGGTCCATCGGTATTCTGTCGGTTACCCGTCGGTTTTTAGTAATCGGAACACCGTCGGATAGCCGTTGGAACTTTTCTGAAGATATACCGATGGTATGATTTCGATGGATTTCCGTCGGAAATATCGACGGATTTTTGACGCGGTTTCCAATTCCAACGAGATAGATCTGCAACAATGTCCATCGGAAAACCGTCGGAATATGCCTATTCTGACGGTTTTCCGACGGATATCACCGTCAGATTCTGGCTGTTTTCTTGTAGTGGAAGTAACCGACTTGAAGAAAAGGAAATTTCAGAAAGAAAAGTAATTCCTAAACAGAACAGAAAAAGCAAATCATCAATCTCCTCAAATCACTATTAATAAAGAAGTTCTCCTTCAACTCAATCGATCCAGAATTCGCGGAGAAGACTCAAGATTAGATTTTCTTAATTCTTTTGTCTTCTTACTCAAAAATCCTTTTTTTCTTTGTTACTTCTTCTTTACTCATGAATAAAATTTCCAATTTCTAAAACCCTAATTCTTAACATCGATCAAGAACCCTAATTGAACTTCTAAGGTTCAAAAGTTAGCACCATTTGTGAGGATTTTCTTTAAGAAATATTTTATTGATGACAGAACCAATCAATCTGACCACTAACACCGATCCGGAAAACCCGATCATTCCTCCTCAGAGTGGCGATGTCGGAGGAGTCGACAAACAGAACAACAACAACACACTAGAGAACGCCTCCAGAACATCCTGGTGCATAACGCGGCAATATTGCCGCAGTGAATCGATCAAATCTTGAATCAGCCAGAATTTGCACTTCTCATGCGATACTTAACCAAAAAGTACACCCAGGATACACCGACGACCACGACTGGGGCTACTGCGCCCACCCCTGAAAACACACCCCCATTTTGCCGGCTGAGGTCCTCTCCTCCTAGCTACTACGCCCACACAAGTTACTCCACAACATATCATGGATGAGTTCGCCATAAATCGACATCGAGAGGCCGAACTGATTAAAAGAATCAAAGATATCAAGTAACAGATGCACTGAGCCACAAGCTCGGCCCCAGAAACTGACAGGGTTATCGAAAAATCTCAGCGAACACCATTTATGGCTCGAATTTCAGGAGCACCTATGGAACAACTGACCCAAGAAGCCATATGACTGCATTCACCATTGCAACTGGATGAGCTAGAGTTTTAGTAGGGGAAAAAGACGCGGTTTTGTGCCAGCTATTCGTAAAAAAATTAAGTGGAGCAGCACTTCAGTGGTTTTCAAAGTTGAAGCCAAGCTCGATGGATTCATTCAATGACTTGTCTCAGGCATTCATGAAGCATGACTCAATTATCATCCTACACGAAGAATCTACAACCGACCTATGGAGTATGGTTCAGAAAAAGAGTGAAAGTCTGCGTCACGTCATTGATCGTTTCAAGGCAGCCGCATCTCGAGTCACTATGGATGACACGACGTCAATCGAAGCTTTGCAAAGAGGATTATGGTACGAGTGGCTTTTTCGGGAAACACTATCATCTGCCAAACCATCTACACTCGAAGATGCCTTAAGCCGAGCTATGATCTACATCAACATCGAGGAAGAACGCGAAGCACTCCATAACCAGCATGCCCCAAAAATATCCAATCGACCAAGGATTAACCAAAAGAAGTGAACCGCAAACCACGACAACACTAAGAGGATCGACGGGATGATAAAAACCGCAAAACGAATGCAACATATCAGATTGGTGACAAGTGAAAGGCGCCGTTACCATGGAATATATATGTTCGACCCGAAGAAGACAATTCCCAAACTGAATCCAGACCAAAGCAAGATAACTACATGTGACATGACACAGAAGGATATGGTCGATCTTAGGGATACCATCGCAGTGAGGCATCGAACCCATACTACGATTTTCATAACATATCGGGTCATTCTACTTATGAATACCGTCAACTCCAGGAATTATTCCTCAATAATTATAAGAGGGGAGATGTACCAGATGCATACCGCCAACTCTAGGAATTTTCCGCACCATAAACCTTGGCAATCTGATAATAGATCATACCGACCTCTGCGATACAACGATCAATGTCGACCAGAAACACTACTAGAATATTGAATATCCTTAGCGCTCGAATAACGTTATCTAACGATACAATAGCGGTGTAGAGAGCGCTTTATCATCGCTCGTCATAATAGGTCGAAGACTTAAAATAGCAGTTTTTGGTGGTGCTATTTTAATATTAGTTATTATAACACATTTTCCGCTGCAATATTATATTCTACAATAGCTACCATATCTTGTTATTAATTGTTAGTCACAGCGTTTTTGAATTGTTATATGTAATACTATGCAATTTCTTTTTATTTAATTCCAGCACCTAATTTTTATTTGGTTCAGATTATTTTGTAGAAAGTCAATATATTGAACGTTTATAAAATGGAAAAAGATAAATGTCATATCTTATTATATTATATGAAACTTACAAAAGACCTAAAGTAAAAGTACATAATTAAAGGATAAATTCATACAACTCTTGTATTAAAACTAGTGAATTATCTAAAGGAGATTTATTTTATGAAGTTACCCTAGAATCAGAGGAGCATCTTCTATTATTTTCTTCAACTTCTACACCGGTTTCATCTAGTTTGAAATGATGTTTGAGAGCTTCCCAAGGACACCTAGAGATCCAAGAGAAAGCAAGTCTCAATCAGATTTAAAGATTCAAGGAAGGTCTGTTGCAATACTAACTTCCCGTTGAATCACTTGATTACTTAAGATTTAATGACATGATGAAAAAGAATGAGGAAATAGTTATACATACAAAAGGTGATAGAATGCATGCATAAGGAGAAGAATGCAAAACTTGTATCAAAACATGAACTGAGAAAAAGATAAGTGGAACATAAATCTTCTTGGTCATACTGCGCTTCTCTTCTTCTTCTTCTTGTCCCTCGTCCTCCTCCAATTCTTCTTCTTCCTCTTTGAACATCAAGTGAAAAAATCAGATTCTCTTGGGTGAGGTTATCTTGAAACAAAAAGAACAAAAACTTATTCTGGTTTTACAACAACAAATGCAGTCGCAACATCAGATCCAAATCATTTAAAGCTAAAGGCAAGAGATAAATTACCCTATATGAACACATATGTTTGTTAGCTTGTCGTTTTTGCTTAAGGTCAAAGTAATGATCAAAATATATATACCTTGGGTTTCTGCACAGGACGACCACTTCAATCATCCTTGATATCAACAATCGAGGTCACGTAGATTCTTCTTGCTCCTGTCTCGATGAACCATCACCATTACCAATAGTCAGACGAATCACTATCATACTTAATAGAAAAACCCAATAATTTAATTGAGACTTGTGCATCATCATCTTCTGGATACATGTAAGACTTACACCAATTTGATTTAGAAGAGAAAACCCTTGAAATCAAACACGAATCTAATGATCGATCTTCCAACATGTCCTCCAAAAAGTAAACAATCTCTCGAAATCAGATCAATCCCTAGAAACCCAGATTAAGCGAGATAAAGTCTTCAAATTTCGATTCAAAATTGGAGATTCAAACCAACAACCTAATCAAAATCACTTCATCGACAACGAAACACAAGAAAATTTCCCAGCTTTTTCAAGATCCAGATCTCCAGATTGCAAACCAATTTCAGAAAAAGGGAAAAACATCAAACCCGGAAACTCAAATCAGCGAATTCTTCGTTCCCGATCTGCTCATGATTCGTTCTGTTCTTTAAGGAAAAAAATTGGGTTAAAGGGGTTTAGTTTGATAATTTAGAGATTATTAAATAATCACAACTCGAATCAGAAAATGGAAGAAAGAACTTACGAAGATTATTGGATTAAAGTTATAAGAAGGCAAAAAATAAAATTAAATTAGAAAAAGCTTTGAAGAGCTGTTTCAGTTCTTCGCGTTTTTTCTCTGTCATCTCTTTGATTCGCAGACCGAATCAGAGTGGAGCTTTGGTTTCTCAGAGAAAAGGAGAGTGAAATAAGAGAATTGGAGATTTAAAAAAAAATAAACCCTAATTTTTAGAGAGGATATTCTTTTAGAAAGTAATTTTATTTTACCCCAAATTTAATTTTAGAAGGTGAGGCTTTAATTTTTTTTTTCCGCTAGAGATATGTGTAGCGTTTTATATGTACTATGTGCAATTATAATTGGTGCTATAAAACCTTTTAAGCAATAAAATTTACTTGCATTCATTTTTTTATCCTAAGCATAAATCATAGCGTTTGTATTTTAACAAATGCTATAAGAAATGCAGGGTTAAGTCAAATATACTAGAACTACACTAGACACTATCTTCTAATGCTAAAGATATTCAATATTTTTGAAGTGAAAGATCTGGTAACCGACCTAACTCCGGATATTCAATAGATCGACGAACTGATGTATCGTGTTTTTAACGGTTTTGAGTCTTTATTTTCTTTCTTATTTCATATCTTTTATTGAATAAAACCGGTTTCTGGATTCTTTTAGTCCTCTATCGAGTATTACAGGCTTTAGGTTACTTTGGTGGAAAACGTGTTGTTTGGGATAAAAACGCGGATTTGGAGATAAAAGATCATGCTGTATCGTTAGAAGTTTGCTATCCGTTGAAAAGCTTCCTTTCAACATATTTTCATTTTCCACCGGTTTGAGGTGATTCCCATTTATGGTTTGGAAGTTATGCTTGTTTTATTGAAGACAGGTCAATATGGCGAGAAGTTCCAAACCAGAATGATTGATCGAAACCTAGAACGATCGATCCAAACCAGAAGCAGTTGCAGACTTTAGACCAGAATGATCGGTCCAAACCTAGAATGATCGATCTAGTTTGCCGTGAGATACTACATCAACCAGAGCAGCCCCTGATCAATCGATCCAGTCCAAATCGATCATTCCAACCTCAGATCGATCATTCAGGCCCTAAACCGACTTAGCCGCAAAAAAGGAAAATTTCTGTTTTGACGGAAGCTTTCGACCTAGCTCGTCTTTTTACCTATATATACTAGTTTTTAACTATTGTTTAGACTATGCTTTATTTTATATTCAGACCTACATCTCTAAGAAGATATCAAAACTCTTTTCGATTTTCAATTATTGGATTATGAGTTTCTTTTCATCTCTTTGTTGTTTCTCTTCATCCATGTTTGAGTAGTGTCATAGTTAGGTTTAGGGTTTCAAGGGGATTTATAAATCATTGAATCAGACATAGATAGGGAATTATCTTAGGGTTTCATCTATTGTTGATCTTATTGCTGGAATTAGATTAGCAACCTAGTTTCTGATCGTAGGTTGTTTAATGCATCAAAAGTGTTTGTTTAAAAGCCCGAAAGAACATAGATGATCGGATTGTCCTTAGCCAACGAAAGATGATGCTAAGGCAGTCCATCAATAGACTCAACCTGCTTGTTAATGCTTGTGTAGAATTCTAAGTTCAAACGACAGTGTAGAATCTTAGGTTGCTAGATAAAGTGATTGATATCATGATAGTGGATTGGTTATACATTCATGTTTGAGTTCTAGATGGTTATTATTTATCCCTGAATAATTATCTGGTTCATGATCTCTGAATTCCTGCGAATCACCCTTGACCTAACTCTTAGTTTAATTGATATTCACACCGTTTTATTTGCTATTTTCGTTTACATCACAAACCAAAAACCTTATCATTGTTCTAGCTTAGTTTCATTCTCAAAGAATCGTATTGTGACACTTGGTCCTTGTGGATTTGATCCCTAGATTAGTACAACATTTGTGGTGCATTTGTAGTAGTTTATATAGGGTTAAAACTCAGGGTATCACAAACCAAGCGGAACGACAAGATGACTACCATGACGAATAATCCAAATGAGAATGGGTCGACCATCCATAAGAAAACAAAGCAAAAAAGAGAAGGGAAGTACATGCTATCGTGGGCGGCCTGACAGATTGCAACGACTCAGTTAGGTCACTAAAAAAGCATCAACGAAAAGCAGAAGCATCAGCCAAACGTTACCAACCTGCCAGACTCAATCTCATTGGGGACGATCTCCTAATAATCTTCTCCGAATTGATACAAAGAATCTGGACCTACCTCATAACGACCCCTTAGTTGTCAATCTCGACTTTGGCAATTGCAACATGGCAAAAGTACTCATTGACATCGAAAGCTTAGTCGACCTACTTTACAAGGAAACACTGAGAAAAATGAACATTCCAGAATCCGAGATAAAGAAGGTTATGCATACCCTTACTGCCTTCGATAACATGCATGTTACCATAATCGGCACAATCAAACTACCACTGTACGCTGACAATACAATAAAATATGTCAAGTTTGTGGTCGTCGATGAGTCTGCCAGATGCAGACATCGACCCTAACACCCAAGAGGATGACTCCCATGTCATACCAGAGGTTAGAGAAGGTCCCATGACAAGTGCCAAATCCAAACAACTAAGGAGAAGGTTCAATCTAGCTATACAAGACATTTTAATTCCTCGGAGATAGGAGAATCCAACTGGTCCAAATCAACCATATGAAAGGAAGAGCTTGCTGAAGCATTCACTCACTAAGTCTAGAACAAAATCAAGGTATGGACATTTCTTTGGCAGGTGAAAAGATATTTACTAGTGAGGAAAATGCATTAGAGCTTCAGGAAGAACACAAGTCTAGTCTCAGCTCCAACGAAGAACAAGAGAGTGAAGGAAGAGCTCCAGGTGTAAAAGATGTGAGAGAGCTTCAAGAGAGTGATCAAGTCATGCAAGAGAAGCCCCAAGAAGATTTCTACATCAAAGAACTAATGCATCAACGTGAAGCACACGAAAGGGTTCAACAAAGCTCCAATCACTCTCAAACGTGTCCAGGTAAGTTGTACTCAATATTTAACATCCTTTCAGGTTCTAGCAGCATTAAAAACACCTAAGGACTTCATCAAAACGACCCAGTTGAAGAGCAAGAAGTTGCATAAGTAGTTTCCTTATTTGATTGTATTTTTTTAAAACCCTAGTTTTGCTTTTGTTTTGTGTTTTTTTGCGTTTTATTTGCTTCCTTGTTGCATTTTATTTTTAAAACTCGGCCCTAGGGCCAGCTGAAGAACTCTTATAAAGTCTCCCTACAGCTGTTTAATTTTGGTTACCTTTTTGATTAATAATATAACACCGTTTTCTTCATCTCTTTCTCTTCGAGTGCCCTTCTTGCGTTGTCTTTGACTCTTGTTTCAAGTCTGTGTTGTTTAGTTTCTGTTGATTCATAGCTTGCTTCATATTGTTAAATCGAGTTCTGTTCTGTACAGTTGTTGCTTAAGAGTCTTAAAACCCTAGAAAAGTTAAAAAATAATTCGTGAGTTCTATTTGGTGATTGATTTCATGTCTGCTTGGTTTTGTCTTGCTTTTGCTTCAGTTATTAGTCGTGTCTCTAGCTGCTGTCTGTTTCAAGTCATAGAAGTTATCAATTGTCTGCTTCTGTTTTTCGAATTAACTATGTTCTTTGATTCTGCATTGTTTTATTGTCTCATTGTTGCATCATTTTTAATTGCTAATTGTGTCTGCTCTGTTGTCTCATTTTTTTCACTTCGTTGTTAGCTGCATCATATCTTAGCAATCAAAAAAAAAAAGAAAAGAAAAGAAAATTTGTAGAAGAAATTGTCTTGTTTTCCTTTCAGTTTCACATTTTTAATTATTTTCTTGAGTTTGTTTAGGTCCCAACATTGTTTACTAAATCTTGCGTGAAGTCCTTAACTCGTTTGGTCTTTCAATTCCTTTTGTGTTTTGATTCTTTTGTTGTTTTTGTGAGTGTAAGATACAACAGGGATTCCAATGGCCGATGAAGAGAATGCAGTTCCTCAAGATGCAATGCTACAAATGCTAACTACAATGAGAGAAGAGTTGAGAGGATTTCGAGATAGAATAGGACGCTTGGAGCAACCTCAAGTTCGAGCTGAAGGGAGAAACGTACCAGCAGGAAGAAATTTTTAAGAGGAGGAAGAAGTGGTACCAGATTCAGAAGAGGAGGATCTGCCACCTGATCCTTTATGGCGACAATAAACACGGAGAGAAGATCCTTTGAGGATGAATCAAGCTAGGTGTGTAGATCGACGTGAAACTCATCATGAACTGAAACTAAATCCTCCTACTTTTACAGGGAAATCAAATCCAGAAGTATACTGGATTGGAAGAGAAGGCTGGAGCACATTTTTAAGTGCTATGGGTATGAAGAGAGGAAGAAAGTGGCAGTAGCAGCCACTCAACTCACCTACAATGCGCTTGCATAGTGGGATATAAACATAATTGAAAGAAGAAGACAACGTTTTGGATCTGTAGCTACATGGGGGGGGGGGGGGCATGAAGTTTCTTCTAAGGCTAAAGTATGTGCCACATCATTATCATAGAGACTTATGTTGTCACAGGGCACAAGGAGTGTAGACGAGTACTTTGAAGAGTTTGAGAAGTTGATGAATCAACTGGAGTTAGAAGAATCTGAATAAGCTCTCATGGCTCAGTTTATAGATTGACTCCAAGAAAGAATCGCAAGGAAAGGGCAGAGAACTCAATATAGTGGTTTACACCAGTTGTTACATTTGGTTGTTCAAGTGGAGCAACAAATCAAGTGTAAGACTTCATTTACTAACCATAGCAAGTCAACCACACCATGGGCTTCTAGTAGTTCTAAGAAACTACAACGTGGTAAGGTCGTGGAAATAGATTCTCGGTTCAAAGGGAGAAATACCAAGGCTCCAAAGACAACCACATGCCCAGAACAAGGTAATTTCCTTAACACTACATATAGAACTCGTGGCATAACTTGTTTTAAATTTCAAGGCAGGGGACACATGATAGGGAGTGCCCGAATCAAAGGGTCATGATCATCACTTCAAGTAGAGATTATGAGTCACATGATGAACAAGAAGAAGAACTAGCTAAGCATGAGGAGGATATCGAGTATCCTGAGATCGGAGAGCTCTTAGTGGTTAGAAGAATGCTATGTTTTTTCATCAACCCTATGGAGAAAGTACAATGGGAAAATATTTTTCACACTAGATCAATATCAAGAACAAGGTATGTAATCTGATCATTGATGGAGGTTCTCGTACTAACATAGCTAGCAAGTATATAGTGGACATGTTAGGTTTTCCCAAGACTAAGCACCCGAGGCCATACAAACTTAGATGGCTTAATGATGATGTCGAGCTAAATATTTCGAAGCAAGTGACCATATCTGTCAGTGTTGGAAGATATCAAGACCAAGTTGTTTGTGATGTTGTGCCTATGATAGTCAGACATCTTCTCCTAGGAAGACCATGGCAGTATGGTAGAGCTACATTCCATGATGGATGCACCAACCATTACTCCTTCACTCACAATGATTGTAAGTTTAATCTTGCCCCTCTTAGTCCCTCAAAAGTTCATGAGTTGTAAAAGCATATGAACATAGAGGAAGAGGTAAGGAAATCTAGTCCCTATATAAGCTCTAATGATGTTCATAAAACCGTGTGTGCTAAGGGCACTGGCTTTTAATGGTTTTCAAAGAGTGTTTAAGTTCAGGTGAAGTGGAGCTTCCCGGCGAGATACAAGCCGTTTTTCATCAATACAAGGACGTGTTCCCGAAAGAGATACCACCAGGACTTCCTCCTATCCATGGGATAGAGCATCAGATCGATCTTGTACCACGCTCACCCTTACCTAACAAGCCACCATACCGGATGAACCCAAAATAGTCTAAGGAACTTTAAAAGCAAGTACAAAAGCTAATAGGAAAAGGTTACACCATAGAGAGTCTCAGCCCATGCGCAGTACCACTTCTATTAGTTCCAAAGAAGGAAGGTACATGGAGGATATGCGTTGACTATCGTGCCATCAACAATATCACCATCAAATACCGGCATCCGATTCCAAGGCTAGATGACATGTTAGACGAGCTAAGTGGTGCCATAGTATTTTCGAAGGTTGACATAAGGAGTGGATACCACCAGGTGAGAATGAGAGAAAGGGACAAGTGGAAGACTGCTTTCAAACTAAGCAAGGTCTCTACTAGTGGCTAATCATTCCATTTGGGCTAACTAACGCCCTCAACACCTTCATGCATCTAATGAACCAGGTTCTAAGGTCTTTCATTGGTAAATTTGTTGTTTTCTATTTTGATGACATACTTATTTATAGTAAATGTTATTCTGATCATATTAAGCATTTAGAGGTTATTTTGAAAACGCTTCGGAGGGAAGGCTTTTATGCCAACCTAAAGAAGTGCACATTTTTTACTAACAAGTGTGTGTTCTTAGGCTTTGTAGTGAGTAAACAGGGTTTGCAAGTGGATGAGGAGAAGATCAAAGCAATACGTGAATGGACAACACCAACATCTATTGGGCATGTGCGATGTTTTCATGGACTAGCAAGCTTCTACCAGAGGTTTGTTAAGGACTTTAGTACTATAAGGGCCCCAATGAATGATGTAATCAAGAAGAACCTGCCTTTCTCATGGGGAGAAGCTCAAGATGAGTCTTTCAACACGCTAAAGGAGAGACTCACACAAGCACTGATTCTAGCTCTACCATATTTTGAAGTTATGTTTGAAGTTGAATGTGATGCTTCAGGGCTGGGGATTGGAGCTGTATTACACCAGAGGAAGAGACCTGTAGCGTCTTTTAGTGAGAAGTTGAGTGGAGATACATTGAATTATCTGACTTATGACAAGGAGTTGTATGCCTTAGTCCAAGCTCTTGAAACACGGCTGCATTACTAGTTGTCCAAGGAATTCATCATCCACACCGATCATGAAACTCTCAAGCATCTCAAGGGTCAGACTTCACTTAAGTGAAGAGACGCCAAGTGGCTAGAGTTCATAGAAACATTACCATAAGTGATCAAGTACAAGAAGGATAAAGAGAATGTGGTTACTGATGCTTTGTCAAGGAGGTATGCTCTTATACCTACAACGGAGGCCAAGATAATGGGTTTTGATCATATCAAAGAGCTTTACAAAGATGATCCGGAGCTGGGAGAGTGTTACAAAGGACGTGGTCAAGGAGTTTACAAGGTATTCTATTTACAAGACGGGTTCCTTTTCAAAGACAAGAGGTTGTGCATCCCTCAAGGTTCTATGCGCGATTTGATACTTAGTGAAGCACATGGTGGAGGATTAATGGGTCACTTTAGAGTAGATAAGACCTTGATGTAGTCATCGAGCATTTCTCGGGAGGTTTTGTTCCTGATGCATTGTTTGCCACAAAGCTAAATCCAAGTTAAATCCTCATGGTCTTTACTTACCTTTGCCTATTCCTAATGCCTTTTGGGTAGATATTTCCATGGATTGTTTCTTAGGTTTGCCAAAGATTAGAAACAAGGATTCCATCTTTGTTGTTGTGGATCGATTCTCGAAGATGGCTTACTTCATCCTGTGTGATAAGACCAATGGTGCCTCCCAAATAGTTGATTTGTTCTTCAAGGAAGTAGTGCACCTTCATGGGATACCAATGACCATAGTCTATGATCGTGACACCACGTTCTTAGGATACTTTTGGAGGACTCTATGGTGAAAGTTAGGTACCAAGCTTTTGTTTTCTACTAATTCTCATCCCCAAACGGATGGAAAAATTAAAGTGGTAAACCGAACTCTCTCAACTTTACTTAGAGCTACTCTTGGTAAAAATATGAAAATTAGCTTGATTGTATTCCTTTCCTTGAGTTTGCGTATAATTGGGATTACCTCTTTGTCTCCAGTGGATTTAGTGTCTTTGCCTCAGATAAAACAGGTTAATCAAGATGGTTTAAGGGGTGGAGAAATCATCAAAAAGCTACATATCAAGGCTAAGGAGAATTTGGAGAAGAAAGCTGAGATAACAAGCGGAAGGCTGATCAAAGAAGGTAAGAAATGCTGTTTGAACCAGTATATTGGGTCTGGTTACATATGAGGCCGGAGAGGTTCCCAAAGCAAAAATCTTCCAAGCTAGCACCAAGAAGCGACAAACCATTCAAAATACTCGAGAAGATCAATGACCATGCATACCGTCTAGAGCTGCTAGGTGAGTTTAAAATGTCCCATACTTTTAATGTTGTTGATTTCTCTTCTTATGATACAGGAGAAACAGTTTTGAGGACAAAACCTTTTCAAAAGGGAGGGAATGATGCAGACATGGACCCTAACACCCAAGAGGATGACTCCCATGCCGTACCAGAGGTTAGAGAAGGTCCCATGACATGTACCAAATCAAAACGACTAAGGAGAAGGTTCAATCTAGCTATAAAAGACATTGTTAGTTCCTCGGAGATATGAGAATCCAACTGGTCTAAACCAACCATTTGCAAGGAAGAGCTTGCTGAAGCATTCACCCAGCTAAATCTAGACAAAACCAAGGTATGGACTTTTCTTTGGCAGGTGAAAAGACCTTTACTAGTGAGGAAAATGCATTGGAGCTTCAGGAAGCGCACAAGTCTAGGCTCAGCTCCAACGAAAAACAAGAGAGTGAAGGAAGAGATCTAGGCATAAAAGACATTAGAGAGCTTCAAGAGAATGATCAAGTCATGCAAGAGAAGTCCCAAGAATATTTCTACATCAAAGAATCAATGCATCAACGTGAAACATAATAAACGGGTTCAAGAAAGCTCCAATCAATCTCAAACGTGTCCATGTAAGTTGTACTCAATATTTAATCCTTGCAGGATCTAGCAGCATTAAAACACCTTAAGACATCATCAAAACGACCCAGCTGAAGAGAAAGAAGTCGCATAAGTACAGATTGGTATAAGGGCACATGGTTTAATCATTCAACTCCAAAATTCTCAATGTTTGTGTGGTTATCGATTCATAATCGATTAATAACGGGTGAACGCATGTCACATTGGAATGTGGGACCAAATACTTCATGTATTTTTTTGTGGAGATTCAAATGAATCAAGACAGTACCTATTTTTCTCATGTGCCTACTCAGGTGAGATTTGGAAATCGTTAGCACCAGGTCTACTTCAAGCTCGTTTCAGTACAGATTGGAATCACATGCTTCAGCTCATTTCTGATGCAAGGCTTGATAGACTCACTATGTTTCTTACCCGCTATGCATTTCAAGCTTGAATCCATGGACTTTGGAGAGAGCGAAATGCGTGCCATCATGGAGAACCTCCGACCTTCCCATCACTTCTCGTTAAACTGATCAACAAGAAAATACGAAATAAGTGCTCTACATTGGATGATCGTAAGTTTGAGGGTGCTCTTCAGCTCTGGTTTTCTGCAAGGATTTCTTAAAAACATTTTTTCTTTTTTTTCTAGAAAATATTCAAATAGAAGTAACACTTGATGTAAAAAAAAATTTTGGTTTGAATAAATTTTACATTCACTTCAAAAAAAAAAAAGAGAAGAAGTCGCATAAGTAGTTTCCTTATTTGGTTGTATTTTTTAAAAACCCTAGTTTTGCTTTTGTATTGTGTTATTTTTTGCGTTATATTTGCTTCCTTGCATTTTATTTTTAAAAGTCGGGCCTAGGGCTAGCTAAAAGACTCATATAAAGTCCCCATGCAGTGTGTATTTTTGGTTACCTTTTGGATTAATAAAATAACGTTGTTTTCTTCATCTCTTTCTCTTCGAGTGTTCTTGAGAGATTAGGGTTTCTGCTTTGTCTTGTTGACTGATTCATCAAGGCTTAGTGCTTGTACTGTATCAGAGATTAATCACAACTTTGTGTTGCACCTCCTTTCCGCCAACACATCCCCTCAATTTATCCCACATGAGAGAAGCGAACGCTATCGTGTTAGATCTTCATCTTTGACCATCAACTCTTCATCTAGTGAGAAGCGACTGTCAACTTGTGAAGCCACCACCTCTATCTTACATCACTGCCATCTACAACGTTATCATGGGCACACCTTGGTCAACATGGTCAACATCAACCTAACCACCTAGATCAGCAGATCGGAATCGGCGCACACCTCTATCCGAATTTAAGAAAACAACTGAAAGATTTCCTAAGGAAGAACACATCAACTTTTTTCTAGAAAATCGAAGACATGATAGGCATCAACCTAGGAATCACCACTCATGAACTTAAAGTCAACCCAAGATACAAACCAGTTCGCCAAAACCATAGGAAGTTAAGAGTCGAACGCGCTCAAGCAGTCAACGATGAGGTCAACAAATTGCTCAAAGCAGGATCGATCTGTGCGGTTAAATATTCATTGTGGTTGGCCAACCCTGTTATGGTTAAAAAAAGAATGGCAAATAGAGTCTACGTCGACAACATCGATATCCACAAAGCATGTCCTAAAGATTGTTTTCCCCTCCCACATATTGATCGACTAGTCGAAGCAACAACGGGCAACGAGCTACTGTGGTTTATGGATGCCTTATCTAGATATAATCAAATAAGGATGCAACCTGACAACCGCGAGAAGACAGCTTTTATCACAGATCGGAGAATCTGTGATGTCGGTGCAATATACCAGAGACTAGTCAACAAGATGTTTTTCGGCCAACTCGGTAAGTCAATGGAAGTTTACATCGCTGACATGTTGGTCAAATCGGTAAAGGCCGAAGATCACATCGACCATCTCAAAACATTCTTCGGGATCATCAACAAGTATGGGATGAAGCTGAACCCGGCTAAGTGCACCTTCAAAATAACGTCAGGCGAGTTTCTTGGGTATATCGTCACAAATGGGGAATAAAGGCAAACCCTAAGCAGATTACACTTGTGTTCAACCTACCCTCACAAGAAAAAAAAATAGGAAGTGCAACTACTATCATGAAGAAATGCCGCACTAAACCACTTTATCACCCGATCAAAAATTGGTGCCTTCCTTTTTATCCACTTCTCCGCAATAACAAAACCTTCGATTGGGATGAACAATGCGAGATGGCCTTTCTGGAACTCAAAACGTACTTATCCACCACACCCGTGCTCACCAAGCCAGACAATGGAGAAACCCTTTATCTATACATCATTGTTTCCGATTCAGTGGTAAATGGTGTCTTATCAAAGATGAACGCAGCAAACAAAGACCAATTTTTTATGTTAGCAAGACTCTCATCAAAGCAGAAACTAGATATTCGGCCTTAGAAAAGATTGCCTTCGCAGTTGTCACTGCAGCGCAAAAACTTCGACCTTATTTTCAAAGTCATCCGATCATAGTTCTCTCTGACATCAATATTCCCACCGTACTACACTCTCCCAACAAAATATGGCCCCTAACAAAGTGGGCTATTGCACTAAGTGATTACGACATCAAACATCATCCTCGAAAGACGCATAAATCAAGTATTGGCTGATTTCATAGTCGAGGGGCCACCAAACATCGTTGATGCAAGGGAGTTTGAACAAATTTGGGAATTACATGTGGATGGATCAGTCACTCAGAACGGTTCAAGAATTGGTATGATACTCAAATCGCCTACCAGTGAGGTCCTTGAACAAGCATTAAGCCTCAACTTTCCAGCTACCAACAAAGCATTAATTGTCGGGCTAAGACTAGCCAAAGCTGTCGGCGTCAAACACATCAAAGCACAATGTGATTCTCAGCTCGTCACAAGTCAATACAACGGCGATTACAAAACGAAAGAAGAAAGAATGGAGTATCATTAGTTGGTTCAAACAGTCGTCAAAGCGTTTGCCACATTTGAGCTCGTCCAGATATCTTGTTCTGACAATAAATCAGCATATGCACTGGCTAACCAAGCTACCAAACCAAATCCATTTAAAAAATAATACTGATTAAAGCATTTATTAGGCCAAACATCGACCTTCCTCAGGGAGTACACATGAAAACGGATCAAGATGATGACACCAAAGTTGCAAATGATGAACTACCAGCCGACATGACTGACGCTTCAATATTTTCTGATTGGCGAATTCCTATTATTATGTATATTTCAAAGGGAGAAGAACCAGACAATAAATGGGAGGCAAGGCGGTTAAAAGCTCGAGTAGCGCATTACACGATGATTGACAATGGAGTTCATCAGGACTTGTACTTATCTGCATTTCCGGAGAAGAAACAGAGCGAATCATGGCAGAAACCCACGAAGGGGCATGCGGAAACAATTTTGGAGGATGGGCCTTGGATTTAAAAATCCGAAAGCATGGACACTATTGGCCTACCATGGTTGCCAATTGCGAGAAATTTGCTGCAAAATGCAAAAGATGCTAGTGACATGCTTGAGCTACTAACATCCGGAATAGCAGCTTACCCTTTCATGAGATGGCTATGGATCAGGTTGGCCCGTTGCCGAACTCAAACAGATATAAATACATCCTTGTCCTCACAAATTATTTCACGAAGTGGGTTGAAGAAAAAGCATATCCACAGATCGACGGGCCCAATGTTTTTTGTGGAAATACATCATTTGTCATCATGAGCTACCATATGAGATTTTCATCGTCAATGGAACCAATTTAACTTCAGCAAAAGTCAGAAGATTCTGCAACAAACGGAAGAGCCACCTCAACAAGTCAACTCCTAGATATCCTGAAGGGAATGGACAAGCAGAAACAACCAATAAAACCATATTAGAGGGCCTTTAAAAAAGACTAGGGGGAAAGAAGGGCAGTTGGTCAAATGAACTCAACGGCGTACTTTGGTTACACTGAACAGCTCCTAGACGAGCTACAAATCAGACACCATTTTCTTTAGCCCACGAAGTAGAAGCACTTGCACCTGTCAAAGCTCAAGTATACACCCTACATCAAACTAAAATGTTAGAGAAGACCGACCTAAACAATGAGATGCTCCTAAACAGTCTAGATGACCTCGAAGAATTACACATCAAGCTTTACTACGTATTCAAAATTATCACCAGTTCGCAGCTCGGTACTACAACAAGAAGGTCCAAAATTGATTCTTTGAGGAGGGCGACCTCGTCTTGCAGAAAGTATATGAGAACACTAGGGAATGCAACAACAAAATGGGAGCTAAATGAGAAAGGCCATATTTAATCGTGAAAGTCGTGAAACCTAGCGTATTCACACTCGGGACAATGTCCAGCAAACAAATCACCCATTCTTGGAACTCTGTCAACTTGAAGCGATACTACTATTAGAAGCTAAGACGACCTCCTCCTACCTATGGAAAAACAGGATAAGAACTACGTTTTGACTTGATCCCTTCAAGGGTACGTAGAAAATCCGCATCTTGATTCTGTTACCCAAAAAAAAAAGAAGAGCTCGTCAATGTACAAGAACTACGTTTTGGCTTGATCCCTCACAAAGGGTATGTAGGCAGTCTTTTTTGAAAGACACACAGCTATCCTACTTAATAAAAAAATTTTACTTCATCACTTTACTTAAGCCAAGCTTCTGCCTCACATTTTACTTTAAGCCGAGCTTCTGCCTTGCATTTTACTTTAAGCCGAGCTTCTGCCTCACACTTTACTTAAGTTGAGATTATGCCTCACATTTTACTTAAAAGCCAAGCTTCTTCCTCGTACAACATCTTCAATAAAAGAAGTTAGGTCCAAACCCGCAAAATAAGTCGACATCCGCAGAATTGGGGCCTGACTTTCAAGGGGTTATCCCAGAAAAATAAGTTGACATCCGCATAATCAGTGCCAGACTTATATATTGAAGAAGGGGGAAAGGTATAAATTGAGGTTGCTCCTTGCATCTATAAACTCTTGAATTGGACTTAGTTCCACAAAAACCACAACAACAAGAAACCAGGTCTAATCCAGAAAACCAAGGGGTCGCCCAAGACAAATAAGTCGACAATCGGCATAATTGGGGCCTGAACTTCAAGGGGTCACCCGAAATAAATAAGGCAATATCCACATAATCGGAGCCTGCCCTTAAAACAAGTATAAGTCGAGCTCTTTATAGTTCACGTCTGTAAAGCCAGGTTCCAACCTATAAATGTCAATCAAGACTAATAAGCTGAATCAACTCATCACCAAGCTCTAAACTCGCAACTAAGGGAAGTCAGTCTAAGTAAGACAAGGGATGCCTCGCATTGGATTGACTTACCTAATTTCAGCTCGACAAGATAAAACGTATCTATACGATTAAATGAAAACAAAAAATACCTCATATTCAAAAAAAACAACGAGTAAATATCCATCCGAGCAATATTCCAAACAAAATATGAGTAAAAAACTCTTCTGGCACATTGACTTAGGATTCATGGTCGTGGAACGATACGATCGGGACATGGTATGGTCGCGGAACTGGATGTGGTACGGGTCACTGGAGGTGTAATTGGTCTTGGAAACAAGCCTGACTAGGTGGAGATTTTCAGTATCGGTCATAGTTGGTATGATCGATCTGTTGCCTTCTGCATACATCAGCCGAGGAATTGGCCGGTCTAGGGGTGGTGTTTGCCACTCGTTGCAAGTCTTGTGACCATAGGGGAGTCAGAATACAGCTTGGGGAAAACTCCATGAAATCAAAGAATGGTTGAAATGACCAAAATTCGACTTTTGCTCTCACCTCCGTCACAAGCTCTGTGACCTAGGCCGTCCTTCTTCATGACCTCGGTCACGGGCTCTGAGACCAGGGTTGTCCCTTCTTTGTGACCTCGGTCATGGCCTCTGTGACCTAGGTCGACTCCTCTTCGTCTTTTTTCTCTTTTTCTTCTTTTCTATTTTCTTCTTTTCTATTTTCTTTTTGTATTTTTATGAAAAAACTAAAATAAAACATGAAAACATCAAAAGAAAAAGGAAATTAAAACTAAAATTGAAATAAAAACTTACAAGTGGGTTGCCTCCCACTAAGCGCGCTTGTTTAACGTCGTTGGCTCGACGGTTGTTTCACTCCTTATGCGAAGTGAAATGCGTCCTTTGTCCTTAGACAAAGTTTCTTGGTTCTCTCCAGCTCTGGTGGCTTCCTTGTTGGATCGTTGTTCCTTCTCCTTGGACGTTGAGATGTTGGTACAAAAGGTACGGCTTTGTAGAAGACTTCTCGGTCTATGTTGGTAAAAGATATCCTTTTGTTTGGCCAATCAATGATAGCTCCAGTTTTTGCAATGAAAACTCCTCCTAAGATGAGTTGTGTAGGTCTCCCTTTCTCGACATTGATCACTTGAAAGTCCATTGGAACATTGCAGTTCCCAATTCTCACATGAATGTCCGAGACCATTGTCGTGGGAGTTGTAGATGAAGAGTTTGCGAGTCCTATGCAAATCTGTGAAGGTTGTAGAGTGCTTAAACCAATCTTCTCTACAGCTCTCATTGACATAAGGTTGATGCATGAACCAGAATCATACAATGCATCCTTGAATTCAACTCCTCTTATAGAACAAGATATAAGGAATCTTTTGGGGCTGTCCACTTTGTGTAGTGTTCTCAACGGCCCTGGGTAGTGTAAAGCTTGCTCATAAAGTTCTCTCATCTCTGTCCTTGTCTCAGAACTCTCGCCTCTTGTAGGTCGCCGCCATAACTGAAGCTCTCGCCGGCCCTATTTTAGCAATCTCCGTCGACAGTGGGCTCAAATCGAAGGTATGTATTTTTGCTTTGAATTCTCCTTTGCTTTTTATGTACCCACATTTATTTCACTCAAGAAGTCTTGATTTTTAACAACATTTTCCTAGGTTTTTAGTTGTACTAATTTCGATTTTACGGATCTGGTATTCACATTTCTTTGGCTCTTATCACAGCACAGGTTTGTACCATCTCTCTACTTTACTGTGCTTGTTAGATTATGTCTTCAGTTTGGTTGAATGTTGTTTTTGCTTTGTTTGGTGTCGTGCTTTACATGTTTATATGCGTTTGACAAAGCGTTCTTCTCTGAGATTGAATGATTGAAAATGTTTATACGATTTTATTATTTAAGGACAAGTTAATTGTTATTTGTCTTAATATTGAGTCACTGTGTGTTGGAGAAAAATGTTTCTTTAAATATGAAATGGTTCTTTATGCTACTAAAGGTTTCATTTAAGGTTCTAACAGATAATGGTGGACAAAGCATGGGTATATCTTTGCAGGTAATAAATTTATTTGTAACCGTTAGGTTTAAGTAGTTGTTTATAGACTCACTTTGTTTCTTTCTTGTTTGTCTTTTCATTTTTCATTTCAGAGTTGATCCTGCTTATGAGAGAGGGGCTTTGAAATTTGTAAGGGATGTTTCTGAGGCTTTGGGTGAGATAGATATGATCGTATGCCCTTGTATTGACTGTGGAAATATAGATCGACACAAGGGCAGTGTTGTAGTTGATCATTTGGTCACAAGGGAAATGGATGAGGCTTATAAGATGAGGTCGGATTGGTATCTGCATGGAGAGTTGAATTCAGTGGATAAAAGTGAAAGAGAATCTCATCAAAGGAATGAGGACAAGAAAGAATACGAGTTCGTTGCAAAGCTTGCACGATGCTGAGACACCATTGTATCCGAGTTGTGTTAACCATAGCAAGCTGTCTGCAATTGTATCATTTTTCATACTTAAGACACAGAATGGGTGGTCTAATAAGAGCTTCAATGATCTGCTAGAAACAATGCTTGAGATGTTACCAGAGGATAATGTGTTGCACACATCACTGTATGAGGTGAAGAAATTTTTGAAATTATTTGATATGGGTTATCAGAAGATTCATGCATGTGTTAATGACTGTTGCTTATTCAAGAAGAGGTTCAAGAAGCTCGAGAAATGTCCAAAATGCAAGGCTTCAAGATGGAAGCTAATATGAACACTGGTGATCCCACAGAAGGTATTGCGCTACTTTCAACTTATTCCAAGGTTGAAGAGAATGTTCCGGTCTGAGGAAATTGCTAAGGATTTAAGGTGGCACTCTAGTAACAAAAGCAGTGATGGAAAACTTCGTCACCCTGTGGATTCTGTGACATGGCATCGGATAAATGCCAAATATCCTTCCTTTGCGGCTGAAGAAAGGAACATGAGGCTTGGACTTTCCACAGATGGATTCAATCCATTCAATATGAAGAATATAAGGTATAGTTGCTGGCCTGTTCTGCTTGTTAACTACAACTTGCCACTTGACTTATGCATGAAGAAGGAGAATATCATGCTTTCGTTGTTGATTCCTGGTCCTCAACAACCTGGTAATAGTATAGATGTCTATTTAGAACCTCTCATTGAAGATCTAAACCATCTATGGAACAATGGAGAGGTAACTTATGATCCCTTTAGTAGATCAACCTTTACTCTTAAGGCAATGCTGTTGTGCACAATAAGTGATTTTCCAGCGTATGGGAATCTTGCAGGCTGCAGAGTGAAGGATACAATGGGCTGTCCGTTATGTGGGAAAAATACAGATATTATGTGGTTAAAGTTCAGCAGAAAACATGTCTACATATGCCACAGAAAGGGTCTGCCACCAACGCATAATTTTAGGAGAAAGAAGAAGTGATTTGATGGAAAAGCTGAACAAGGGAGAAGAGGAAGAATATTAACAGGGAGTGAAATTTCTCAAAACCTGAGAAATTACAACAATGACTTTGGAAACTTTAAAAGATTTGCAAGAAAGAGAAAAAGGACTAAATGTACTGAGTTAGGTTCTTATAGTGAGGACTCATCCAGTGAATCAGAAGAAGAAGAAGAAGTACAAGTTGATGAGGCTGAGTTATCCAGACGGAAGAAGAGGTCAATATTTTTCAAGTTACCTTACTGGGAGGTAAATGGTTAATGTCATCTGCTTCTTTTGTTTTCAGAATTTGTCAATTAAGCTTTGTTTAACTTTTGTTTTCTGTTTGTGTTTTGATTAGAAACTCCCGGTGAGGCATAACCTAGATGTAATGCATGTGGAGAGGAATGAGGCTGCAAATATACTTTCTACATTGTTGCACAGTGGGAAATCAAAGGATGGTCTTCCGGCTCGTAAAGATATGGAGGAGCTTGGTATTAGGCAGGATTTGCACGCTACCACCAAGGGAAAAAGAACTTATCTTCCTGCAGCACCGTGGTCTTTGTCCAAGACAGAGAAGAAGATTTTTTGTTGGCGACAATTTGACTTCAAAGGCCCTGATGGTTATTGTTCTAACATATCAAGAGGAGTATCATTAGATGACTGCAAAGTCACAGGTCTGAAATCACACAAGTACCACGTGTTAATGCAGCAGCTTCTACCCATTGCACTTAAACGGTTGTTACCTAAAGGTCCTAGGGTAGCAATTTTACGTTTATGTGCGTTCTTCAATCACTTGTGCCAGAGAGTTATAGACAGAGAGCAGCTTTTGGTTATGGAAGCAGAGATTATTGAGACTATGTGCTTGTATGAAAGGTTTTTTCCACCAATTTTCTTTGACATCATGGTCCATTTGACTGTGCATCTAGGAATGGAAGCCCGGCTTGGTGGACCAGTCCATTTTAGATGGATGTACCCATTTGAGAGGTATTAGATATTTTTACTGTTTTAAATTGACTATTCTGTTGCTAATCTATCTGTCCTCACATATTTCAGGTATATAAAGTTCTTAAATACTTTGTGAGAAATCCTGCAAGGCCAAAGGGGTGTATTGCTGAGTCCTATCTAGCTGAGGAATGTATCCAGTTTTGCAGTGAATTTCTGAAGAAGACAACAAATGTACAGGAGAAAGTAGATAGAAACATGGAGTATGAGAACAACTCAATCTTAGAGGGTCGTCTAATATCCACAGGGACTACAATTACTCTTACTGAAATGGAGAAGAAAGTAGCACATCTTGCTATCATCTAAAACATGGCTATAGTTGAGCCTTATGTAGAGTAAGTGTCATATTCTCTAAATGTGTAGTTCATTTGTCTTTTTTTTAATGAATAACATTCTGACTCTTTTTTCTAATTTTCTATCTTTTACAAGTGAACATTTGCAGTATTTAGAAGACTCAAATGAAAGATGTCGACGTGATGCATCAATGTTATGGAGTATGCATACAAAGAATTTTGCATCTTGGTTGAAAGAACAGGTTAGTTATATGTTCTTACAAGTTCTATTTTTATGGTAGGCCTACTATATAGGTGTTTGACTTGTTTTAACTTGTTAGGTACCTCTTGATTCTACAGAACATGAAGAAACACTAAAGTGGTTAGCTTATGGTCCACGTTGTTCTGCAAGGTCGTATACAGGCTATATAGTCAATGGGCAACGGTTTCACACAATATTAGTGGATAGAAAAAGTCAGAATAGTGGGGTTTATTATGAGGCTACAGCAGTTTGTAGATCTAGTGCAAAAGATGCATCACAGGTGGTTGATTTGGTATCTTACTGTGGTAGAGTAACTGACATCGTTTTGCTGGACTACAATGTCTTCTATGTTCCTCTATTCCGGTGTCAGTGGGCAGTAAAGGGAAATGGAGTGAAGATTGAGGATGGTTTTACACTGGTTAACTTGAATCATAGTCAAGCCTCCTTTTCAGGTGATCCTTATATGATACCATCTTAAGCAAAACAAGTGTTTTACTCAAGGGAAAACGAGTCATCAAATTGGTATGTTGTAATGAAAGGTCCTACAAGAAGATACAATAAGAAAGATACTCAAGAGGGGAATGCAAACATTGGGCCATTGCCATCAAATATAGACATGGATGTTGACATTGATGAAGCTGCAAATGCCAGAACAGATTGTGAAGGCATAGATGTGTGAAATGCAGTGTTTCTTGTTGTGTGCTGCTTTATTGTTTGATTGTTCTGTGCACTTTTTATGAGCTGACTTAACTATTTCTCTTGTATTTTTTTCAGGTGAATTGAAATGGGACGGCCAAAGAACAACAAGAGAGGGGAAAAAAATAGGCAGAAGGACAAAAAAAGCAGTCCGATGAAATTGAGTATGTGGGTCCAGTTGTAATATTTTCCAGGTGAGATTTTCTTTACAATGGCATACTCTAAATCAAAATAATCAATTTGTATCAGATCAGTATTTTATTTACTAATTTGCATTCTGACATTAATTATCCTAAACATTTTATAGAGTGTGAACAAGAGATCACAACCGAGGTGTCTTCTGATTGATTAGGCTGATGAAGCAGGGAACGTTGCTGAAGGGCGTATTATTTCTAGTGACCCAGATGATATAGTGAATGACAGTCGATTAGGCCCTACGGATGTTTTAGTTTTGGTTGATGCTACCACTGTACCATCAATATTTCTATGGAGACCTGCGACTAAAATGCACATAATTGAGGATGATGTAGGACAGATGATTGCATGGCCTAAGAATAGATTTGTTGAACTTGGTCAGGGGCTCCAACCAGAAGATCTTGGAACACTGGTAAAAAGTTTTTATTTCATTGTCATAGTAATCAGGTTAATGATTGGCCATTGATGAGAATGTTTAGACTTTATGCTTGACAGAGTTCAAAAACAAATTCTCTAAACAAGTGCAAACTATTAGATTTGTCTGATAATGATCTAGCTGTTGCGGAAGGCCGTTGGCTAACACAAGACCCACAGGCATTGGTTAATGGACTTCCTCTCGGACCGAAAGCTGTTAAAATTTTTCTCGATGTGGTACATGAACTTGAAACATTTGTGTGGAGGCCGACGTTGGAGTTGTCATGCTTTGAGGACTGCTTAGGGTCTTTTGTATCATGGCCTGCTAAGAAAGTTTTCTTTGAAAACCCACCAGATGGAACATGGCAAAAATCTAATTCTCACAACATTGCATCAACTGAGCTATCACCCGGAGGAAACGCAGCAGACTCAGTTCTAAAAACTGCAACAAAAAACTTGAAGTCTCATTCTGAAACCAGTCTAGCAAAAGGTGCAAAATCAGGATCAACATCATCAAAATCCACTACTGAGAAGTCTCCAGCAACAAGTTTGGTAAATATTTTGGTTCAATTTTAAATCATCTTCTAGTTTGTAATCAATCTCTCAGTTTTAAATGGTTTATATTGTAAACATGGCAGCGTAAACATGGAGATGAAGATATACAGGTGAATCAGAAGTGTAAATTGATGGATCTTAGTGGAAAGAAACAGGTTGTTGCTGAAGGACGTATGCATTCAATAGACCCATATCAAATGGTCCATTTTGTTCGATTGGGTCCGAATGCAGCTAGGGTGTGGGTAGACGCAGTTTTGGTAGATGATGCAGCAGTTTGGAGGGTAACAGATGAAATCGACTATATGAAAGATGCACATGGTTCATCAATCACATGGCCAATGGATAAATTGGACATCTTTTGAATTTCTGAAACATAAGTAAGTGATCTAGTTAGTATGATGTTTATGCTTTGGTTTTGAAACTGCTACTGTGTTTGCTAAACTAAAGAAAGAGTTTGTTGATTGATGCAAGGAATGAAGAAACTTGGTCCGGGATTAGCTAGTTTTAGTTAGTTTTCAGACTAGGCTAATGAACTTATGTTATGTCTTATGTATTTGGAATTCAGACTTTTGATATGTTTGATGAATGATTTGTGTTTTCTGTGGTTGGTTTGGATTGGAACTTATGTTATGACAAGTTGTTTTATGTTAAGAACGAATGGAACAGGTTTATTGTATGTGGTTCTATAATGCAAAACAATAAAAGATAGCACTAGCAAAAAAAAAAATATATTGTTATAATCATATACTAGATAGTAACCCGCGCTGTGCAGCGCGGAGAAATGTCTACTTCGTAATTTGTTAGTTTATATAATCATATATTATTATAAGTATTGTAAATTAGATTCGAGTATGTGTTAGTGCATTTGACAATTGTAGTTAAGAGAATGTTTGAATCGTCCAAGTCTTAATATGATATATTTGATAGGAGGATTGTAGTATTACATATTCTTGAATATAAAGACTTTAGAGCTCTGAAGTGATGCATGTTGAGTCGTTGATTCAAGAATGTTATCACGATTATGAGTAACCCGCGCTGCACAGGATGGAGAAATATGTACTTTCTAAATTTATAGATTCTTTTTATAATATAATTTTTTTTGGTAAGCATATAATTAATGTTATTTAGTATTATTAATATATATATATCGACTTCAAACTTTATTATTTTATATTATGAATTATTATTAGTGTTTTAAATTAAATTTATTTTATGTTTTTAATATCTTATTTATTATTATTATATATGGTTTGTGTTGTGTTAATTAAAATTACTAATATATAATTACATGCGATCTTATATATTTAAAAATTTTAAATAATAAGTTAGATTGTAATATAATTTCGTTGCAAATTAATTGGTGTTATGCATATATTTTCATATTATTCAAAAATCTATAACTGTTTGATTTACTCAAATATAAATATTATTATCAATGATTAAAAATTCGATATGAAATCCGTCATATCCATCTTTCTCTGCTATGACCCGTCATGACCCGTCCTCACCCATTATAAAAATAAAAATATTTGAAGATCCGGATTATTTAAATTAGATAGTAATTAATTTAATTTTAATTTTCATCCATAATTAATAAGCGAAAAACTCAGTTTAATTTTATGTGAAAAGTAATAATTTACAATATTATTTACTAATTTTTTATTTAGTTATATTAATTTTGTGATTATTATTGTATTTTTAATGACCTTATTTAGAAATATTTAATACTATATTATTTAAATACTCTAATTAAAAAATTCATGTTTATTTAGGAGATACTAAATATAAATAAACAGATTTAAATTTAATATATTAAGAATTAGAATTTAAAATATCTATATATTGATTTTGTGCTATTTATTAGGGAATTGACTAACTAAGTATATAATTATTATGATCATTAATAAGATTTAAAATTAATTTATGGTAAAATGGTATAGACTTATTTACCCTTAATGACTGATTAAATATTTGCTAGCAAACCCTTTATTTTCTAATGGCAGTTTTCGTAATATACCACATGAATTCTGGTTAAAGTGTTTATAAGGTTGCTCAAATAATAATAGGCAGATTATAGCATTAAAAATTAACTATGAATTAGTGTACTACAACATATTTGAAACCTATAAATACATTTGTTATATCAACTCTCAACAGCTATAGCACATAATATGTGTCGTAAAATAAATAAATTTAGAACTTATATACAATTTTATAGCAATTTACAACGCTATTATTAAAAATATAATAGCAAGCTCTGATTGCTATTGTAGAAAGACCTATCACAAAATACGAATTGTAATCAACATCGTACTAAAAAAACATGTGCGCTATAGTAAAGTAAATAACATCATTCTTTAAAACGCTATCGTATCTAAACCTATCGTAGCATACCAAAAAAATGCTATCGTAGGGGGGTACCTATGATGGCTGCGGCAGACATAGCATTTACAAATTCGCTATGAAACCCCTATAATAGCATAATTTTTGCGCTACAAATGTACATATTTCTTGTAGTGCTATGATATGAGGATACAATCGATTCCTTAGAAGGCTTAGAGCATGTGGGTTACGTTGGAGTCTTTTTCTTCCAAAATGCTCCTCTTCTTCTTGGAAGTCTCACCTTCCTCATGTTCTCACAATGGTTGCAGTTCTTTGCGAATTGTAACGGTGTTACAAGGGACATGAGGCAAAGATTCAGTGTCCTCATCACATTCAACTTCTCCTTGTTGCCTGGATGTTTCTTCCAGGGTTTGCTCTCCTTCTTCACTCTTCCATTCCAACCTAGTGATGCGCTCGCAAGACCCCATCTGCTTCATTCGATCATATCGATCCTTTCATGAAGTTTTCTTGTACTTAACACTTGTTGCTCTAAGCACTGCTTCAATAAGCTCTCAATTCTCTACTCTTGGCTTTTTTGTTGTGAATAAGCATTGGCATGATATTGAAAAAGTTGGTGTGGAAGGCGTCTAGGAAGGTGGTTCCACGGAAGCCGGTTTTGAAAGTCCTTGGTCCTCCTTAGGTAAGGATGTTGAAACCTCAATTATGGAATCAAGAAATGTATCTTTCTTTGAATACGTGTTTCCATGTAAGGATAAACAAAATCTAAAATGAACTCAAGACGAAAGAGATATACAAACATCAACCAATGAGGCAAGCACTTCTGGTACTTCTTTTGATGAATCAGAAGATGTTGAAGATGAACCTTGACGGAGCAAAAGAGTTCAAAAGGAAAAATCTTATGGTGACGATTTTCTAATGGTATTTCTCTCAGAGAATGAGCCAAGAACATATTGGGACTAATGATTGAAGAAATTTTGAAAAATGAAGCTTGGATCGCAAGATTTGCAACATTAAAGATCACAACCATTCTGCGTTCCCATTCTATGACCCGTGGCATATGATTTGTCGACCCGCAACCGTATTCTGCAATCATCCCGATCCGCAAAGCACACCCGGAGCCATCCTATACCGTGTCCCGACCCGTGACTGTACCGTCTCACCAGCCGTTCTGTGACTGTATCTCTACTGTTCCGCGAACAAAGAATTCATGAAGATGTGCGACAATTGAAATTTGTTAGGTCAAATGATCTATAATTGGATATCTGATGATATGGGGACATTCCAAGAGTGATGATTGGAGAAATTTTGAGAAAAAGTGATTGGATTCGTGAAATTCGCAGCATGCAAAAATTGTCACCACGGCAAGGATCTCGACCATTACCGACACGACATCAAGGAGACATCACCACCACCATCTCACCAGCACTTCCACCACCATTCTATCTTTAGGTTTGTTTTTATTTTCTTTAGTTACTAAGATTATTGATGGTTTTTAGGTTTTTGTCTCAAAAAGGATGCAATGAGAGATTTATCAACAAGAATTCAATGAACTAAAACGAGTTCATTCGATGGCAAGCAACAAAAAGAAAGAAACAACGGTTAGTCACCAACAATCTAATTCGAGGTGACATTGTTCTTAAACTGAACTCTTTCTTTATGATTTTTCATCCTCGTCTCTTTCTTATTTTCCCACCAAGGACGGTGTGATTTAAGTCTGTGGGGAAGGATGTTCCATCTTTTATTAATGCTACTTTCTATTTTGTTGACTTGAGACATTTTGCCACTTTTTACATCGATAATTTTGCTGATTTTCTGTCGTTTTTATGGATTATGAACTTGTTTTGGTGGATTATCTGAATTGGATTAACACTCTTATGACTCAAAGCTTGGCCGCCGAACCAAAGTTCGGAAAGACTATGGGTTGACTCAACATTCCTGAAAGTCTCTTGATATTGCAAAATAGGTTTAACCAACGTTGTCTCTAAACCTTATCGAAACCTAACCTGACTTTTAATTTCTTATTCAGGGGGTTTGGTATTCATTGGACGAGACCTATTCGAGCCTTATAAGACATTGCACTTCTTCAGCAGTATGCTTCACCTTTACTTCCCCTTCGTAACTCAAAAATCCGAACCAAGAAAGCACAATGGCATAGTGGATGTGACCAAGGGATTTTGTGCATAAATCCGTGCATCTTTTGGAGTCTCACGGATACTTGTCGCTAAGGGAAACTACATAGTTAATGTGACCGAGTGATTTTGTGCGTAAACCTGTTCATTTTTAGGAGTCTTGCAGATATTCTTTCCAAAATAACCAAAACAAAAACCGACATCGGCAAAGTGAACCAAGGGATTTTGTGCATAGACCCATGCATCTTTCATGATCTCATGGAGTCTTTTCCAACGAGCAAGCTGTCAGCAGAAAAAATACAATTAACCCTAGAAAAGTAGGGAAGAACTGATTGTCTTGGAAGTGAGAAGAGGGAGAGGAAAGTAAGTATACAAAGAAAGTCTTGGTTAGAAGAAAGTCGACATCCTCTGGATTGATCTTCCTTTGGTAAGACCACCGCTTTTTATTTTCAATTAATCTATGTAAAGAGATGACAATGGTGAGGCCGAAAGTCCTTTGGATCGTGGACTTGGAGTAAGGATTATTGATGCCTCCTATGGGCAAGTGCTAAAGTAAGTTCTAAAGCCACAGCGAGGAGGACTGCAAAGACGAGATTCCAAAGAGATAAGTGAGTTCCAGTGATTTTCAAAACCTCTTTTCCATGGCTTTAGTTTCTTGTTTGCTTGAGGACAAGAAAATTCTAAGTCGGGGGGAGTTGATGACAACATATGTTTACCTATTTTTACTATCATTTTCACATGGTTTTATAAAGAGTTTGGTGTGTTTTCAAGACCTATAAATACTTAACCCTTAGCATTAGGGTTTCGTGTGACTTCTTAGCAGCTGCACCGCAACTCCAGAACACCTCTAGGAACCCTAGAGACGACTAGAGGAGCCGCATCAAGCCCCTCTTGCTCATGGAAACCTTTGAAGTTCACCAACTCTTTTCTCTTTCACATCTCTAGATACTTTGTAATCTCTAAACCTTTTCTTCTATATTTTATGCAATCTATGAATTACTTTAACCTTGCCTTGATGATTCCTTTAAGCATGATTGAGTAGTTTACTTGTTGGGTTTAAAGGGTTAATCAGGGGGGGGGGGGGAGATGATCTAGGTAGTTTAAGTGGCGAGTTCATCGTCTATGCATATCTGTGTCTACTGTTCTTTTGTTCTAAGCTTTCTCCTAATGCATGTAGCTAGCGTCATGAAATAGCCACTGATTTCAGGCATCTAGGTTTCGCTATCCGCTTGCTTAGTTTGCTAGAACCTAGTTTGGATGAGTATCGCGCCATAACAAGCACATACCACTTAGTTATGGAGTTTTATGAACAATGATTGAACTTGATATTAATGCTTTGATGTCATTGCCTGCGTAAGTTGAGTAATGAGCAGGGGCGGACGTACATGGAGCTAAGGATAGGTGCGTGCCCGACATAACTTTTATTGTTTTTCTTAAGTAAATGTTGTAAATTTATAAATCCTTTGAATGTAATTAAGAAAATGAAAAAACAGCCTCAGTCTATTTAAACAAAAGAAAAAAAAAGTGTCCCATACAAATCATATCTTTCTCCAAAATTATTATAAAAAAAAACTTGCTTGAAAATAATAAGATTCAGACCCAAAATTATCATTTGTTAAAAATATGTCTAATAAACAAAAAGTTAAAAAGAAAATATAATGGGCAATTAATCATAAAGCATCATTGATCTTAAAAACTAACATTTATATGTCTTTTAAATTATGTTTTACTATATTCTATTTAAAATATTGTGCCACGGGCTAAAAATTGTTCTGGATCCGCCCTTGGTAACGAGGTCTATTGATTTCAGCCTGTTTTCTCTATGAATTATAGGTTAATCGATCTTTCGTGTTTCATAGTCCGAGACTTAGGAGTAGACATGCATTTACATGAATTTATCTTGAATGAATTGATCATCGAACTCCTGAGATCCCTTGAATGCCCAACGCTTTTCTCATATTAGTTTACATTTGTTTTAATTGCTTTATTTACTTGTTGCCTGGCACAACAACAAAACCCCCTTTTCATATTTAAATTATAGTTTTACTTGTTCTTCTAGATTTGTAATATAACTTCTCTCTCTGTGGGATCGATAACCTTAAGTACTGCAATAGATTTGGCTGTGCACTTGCAGCTTTATCATTGTGTTGTTTGAGGAAAACTTGACTACGCATATACACACACCCCACCACACAATCAATAGACTAGAAGAGGAGGTTTTTTGTGCTGGTTAATGCATACCTGTTGAATTATTTTCAGAGCCCGTTTCATTGTTTGTTGAACTAAGATCATCTCTTCGAGTAGAAGAAACAGGTGTAGCATGTGATGTACCTTGAGACGACAAACGATCTAGTGATGGAAGGTGAGGACCAAAATGTTGAAGGCGCTGGTGATGACAAAGCCAAGGTGAGAGTACCGAGTGGCGGAGTCGAAGTCAGGATCATTGTGGGAAGAGCTGGAAGGGGTTGTGTTTGCGGTTCAAGGGAAAGAGTGATGTTGGACCTGTCGTGAGTAGTAGAGAAGGGAAAGCTCTTCTTGACAAATCTTACATAGCATGATGTATAGATACAAACGATAGAGATATCGAGGCATAGATATGCACTTTGTTTGAGTGAATATCCAATGAAAACCCAGGACATCGATCGATTATCCAACTTGTGATTAACATAAGAACGTAACCACGAAAAACACAATCAGCCTAAGAGTCTGAGCTTCTGATAATTTGGTGGTTGAACAAACAGTTTGTCATAAGGAGATTGGTTGTGGAGCACCAGAGTAGGTACGTGATTGATCAAATATAGCGCAGTTGCAAATGCATAAGTCCAATAGTGTGTCAGAATATATGCTTGTTGCATTAGGGTCAAGCCGGTCTCAACAATATGTTGATATTTACACTCAGAGATTCCATCATGCTCTGGTGTATGTGGTGGTGACGTCAAATGTGAAATGCCATGAGTCACAAGGAAAGGTCGAAATGCTACAAATCTTGCTTTGGAATAGATTTTCCACTAATGCTTTGAACGCAATGAATGTTTCTTTCACTTGCAATTTTGTTTCAGCGATAAAACCATGTATAGCGCATGTAATGATCCACCAAAATTAGATAATACTTGAAGTTATCAATTGAGACAAAGCGGTGAGATCCAAATATTTAGGTCTTTTAGATATTGTAGCTCTGATATCATATGAATGTAATGACTTGATTATTATTAGAGATGTGGTTACAAGTATTTATAGTAGATTACATAAGATAATTAGGGATTAAACATTGACTAATCTATCATTTACATATATACTCTATGGTGGATTAGTCGATGTTTAATCTATCCTTTAATATATACTCTACACATTCATCCTCTTCTTTCCTCTCCATCATTTCTTTTCAACCAAAGTTAATATCTGTTACTTTATGATTCATTATACACATATATTATGATTTATACCAAAAAAAATTCTGATTTTAATTTCGTGATTGGTCTTTTAATTCGACAACAACTGCAAAAGACAGTTATACAAGAAAAGTTGGTAGGCTCTCTCTGCATACTTTTTTTTTTGTTAAAAATATTTATCTTAGGCTTTCTTAGTTTATTTTTTTTGTATAATTATTGTTGTGTTAAAAGTTTAATATAACTTTTGGTACCAAATTAAGTAATTCATCTCTAATTAAAATTGATTGAAAATGTAAAATAGGAAAACGAAATTCAAAAAGAATATCTTTTATTAAACCATAAAAACAAGAATGTCATATTTTTTTATTTTTTGTCAACAGAAAATAACAATGTCATTAAATCATTAAAACAGCATTGACATTAAACAAAGGGAGAAATAACTCTTTTATTTTGCTGTTTTTAATTTGACAACAACTGCAGAACTATATGTGATTGTAAAACATATTATAATTTAATGTAATAATATATTCTTCTCTTCTTCTTCTTCTTGAGGTAAGCTCAAATTTTTAAGATGAAAGTGAAAGAGATAACAAAGCCGAATTTTTACTTGTTTTTGACTCTTTCATTCTAGAGTTAAAGAAAAAAAAAAGAATTCCTAGAGTTGTGTTGATAACTTGATACACAGTTCTTTTTCTTTTCTTTTTTCAACTGATACAAAATTTTCTTTTGATGTCTAAGGATCAGTGATATATGATGATTTTAGCCCATATTTACTAATGTTTTCTAGTCCTTTTTTTGTGTTTTTAGAGTCATATCAGGTCAGAAGGAAGTCTTTGAGCATAGATTGGATGGACTGGAGCTGCTGGAGCTTTTGGAACAAAAAAGAGTGAATTCACAGCAAAAGAGCATAATTTACATGGAGCACATACTCCGGTTTCGGGAGCACATGCTCCGGTTTCAGGAGCACATGCTCCAGTTTCGGGAGCACATGCTCCGGTTTCAGGAGCACATGCTCCACCGCCAGAAAAAAATAAGGAACCCGGTTTGACTTAATTTTTAGCGTAAATAAATAGGACAGTTGATGCTACGGCTGAGTGTGAACATACTGAACTCATTCGCTAATGCTTGTCTGCATCTCTAGGTCCAAATGACAGTTTAGGTATTTATGTTGTTAGACAAAGTTGTCGACACCACGACAGTGGGTCGGTCTTATTTTTATGTTTGAGTTCTGGATCTGTGCTGAATTATATCCTGAATAATTGCTCAATTTCCATCTCTGAATCTTTGGCGAAATACCTTAGTCTAGTGCCTTACTTTGTTGATTTTACATCATTTTATTTATTTGCTACTTGTTACGAAAACCATCCTTTCAAAAGTGTTATCTTAACTTTATTTTTAAATCTCTTAAAATCATAGTGTAACCTTGGTCTTTGTGAATTCGATCTCATTTATACTACTGCGATTGTCTGTGCACTTATAGTCTTTTATTTGGGTTAAAACATTGTGTATCAATCAGTAGAGCATCTAACTCACAAAGAAAATATATGTTGGCTAAACGGATTTTTTCTTTGATATTTTATTTGGAACGACCATTTCTAATGTCCCCTTACTATTTCAAATGTCCTCAAACCAGTTAGTGGTTAAAGTGAAATAATTGTCGGCTGAAAAAACGTCAAACTCTAAACTCCTTCGAAGCTTTCAATCTAATGGAAGCCAATGACGGCGGTGGAAAGGTGGAGATGGGATCAGAATTCTTCCCTGACTGGACTGAGTTGACTCAGGAATGTCTTCTCGACATCTTCTCAAGGCTGAGCCAAGAACAAAGATGGAACGGACCGATGCTTGTCTGCAAGAACTGGATGAACACATGCTATGACCCGTCACTCAACACGATCTTCGATCTTGAAACTCGGTTTCTATCGTTCGCCGAGTCTATCAACTGGTGGACTCCAGAATTTGAGGACAAGGTCGATTCCTTTCTCCGATCTGTTGTGGATCGGAGCGAAGGCAGTCTCACAGAGATTCGAATCAGGCATTGTACAGATCGCTCTCTATCTTATGCCGCTGAGAGGTACGTATTTCATTAGCTTGAATCAGAAGAAAATACAACTTACATAATCTTATCAACTTAAATAAAACAGAGTAACTGCACTCTAACGACTCTATCTTCCACTTGACACGTGTACATCCACATGGAATGAATGAAATATATTTGGTATTTGTAGTAATTTAGCTCGCTTTGTTTGATTTAATAGAGGTTAATTACAGAATTTTAATGGAATTTTCAGAAGGTGAACGAAATGTATGCTTTTTAGATTTCAAATATATTGGAGAACTCTTTCTAAATTACGTTTAGATGATGAGTTTTTTGTTGTTAAGTGATCTCATTGTAAATAATTTTATACATGTCATCTGCTTTTTATTGTAGGTGCCCTAACCTAGAGGTACTTTGGGTGAAGAGTTGCCCAAATATTACATATGCATCAATGGTGAAGATAGCTACAAACTGTTCAAATCTTAGAGAGCTTGATATAAGCTACTCTTATGGTATAACTCACGAGTCCTTGATAATCTTGGGGAAGAATTGCAAAAATCTAAAGACTCTGAAACGGAATTTGTTACCCCGACTAGGTCCTAATGTGCCTTCAATGTCGCGCCACTAGACTATCTTGCTACATTTCCTAGATATGGGAATATAGAGGCTAAAATAATTGGGAGATACATGCCACAGCTCAAGCACTTGGAGTTTCGATACTCCACATTGACTGCTAGAGGTCTTGACTCGATTTGTATGGGATGTTCGAATCTTGAATACTTGGACTTATGCGGATGTATATCATTGACTAGGAGTGATATAACCTTATATACCTCGAGGTTACAGAATCTAAAGGAGATCAATAAACCGGATTACAACCCTCCTATTGATATTTTACGCCTTCCAAGACCAAGACCGGGTAACCGAGGAGAGGAATAATGATATATGGTCTTCAGAACACACATTTTCAGAATCTTATCAAGTTCAGTTTGTTCTTATCTGTCTTTGAATTCTTAAAATTCGTCTTGTAAATTAAATATTGCAACTGAAGCTGACATGTTCTTCTTTCCTTTAGGTCTGATCATTGAATCAGATCGCTCTATGTTGTTCAATGGATCCAAACAAAGCTTTGAAGCATATGATATATGACAAGTCTTGAAAAATCATTTGTCTGTTGTTCCACGCTAAAACAAATTTGCATCTTTTCCCTTATGTTATCAATTCGAGTGGACAAAATTAGTGTTTCACTCTGAAAGTTTCAGAATTTGTACAAGATCAGATTTTTTTCATGCTTGCCTGGAATTTTGGACAGGACTTTTGCGAGAACATAAACTTGTAGGCATAAATTTGGGAACAAAAACCCATATTCTGTTTGTGTATCCTAAAACTAAAATCGTGATAATTATAAAAATCAAAACTTATTTTCTATCATTCATCATCTATAATTTACCTGAGAAGCAAATGAAAACAAATTTCAATTTGTATTACTTAACAATTAAAACCTTAGAAGTCCACAAACCATCGTATATGATTTACATTAAATTTATTATTAATAATACATACAGTAGGTAAACATCATAAATGATAAAAGTTACCAGTCAATTTTTTTTGAGAAAAATGTAACTCCAAAATTTTCACATAACCTACATCAACTTAAGTTTAATACCATAGAATTTTTATTACAAGTTTAATACTACATGTTTCCAGTCAGAGTCAATAATCTATTAAACAAACCAAAAAGTCATAATAAAATTAAAAAAAAATTATAAACTTTCCACTCATATAAAACTAGAATTTTAAATGATACTAAATATAATAAGTATGTAACATCTAAAAAAATAAAACATTTATATTAAATTTATATATAATATTCAGTATATATAATTATTTAGTTACTATGTGATATATAATTTATATAGTATAATTTGTCTTAAATGAGATTTTAGGAATTTCTGATCATGTTCTGACAGTTCTGTCCTATTCTGTTTCAAAAGAGTCAAAAGTTTATACCATAAAAATTCCACTCCTATATAGAACGAAAATTCGAGACCGAAAATAAAACAAAAGGTAACATGAGCAGACGAAAAATGTGCTCACCCCTAGCTCCAATCAACCAAAAACAGTTGGGCAACACGTTTTCTTGTCATCTAACGGTTCAGATGATTCGTGCTATTTTGGTTTGGTATATTCAGAAATGGACTCTGATAGACTGATAAGCCCAATTTAGCTTCGGCCCAGAAGTAATAATGGATGACATCCTCTCTTCCACCATATTTTCTAGATAGTAATATTAAAAGTTTACATGTAAAATTCACCAAATTGACTCAAAAAACTTTTACCGTGTAAAAAAAAATTCGGTGTATGAAGACATGAAAAATCATTAAAAATCGTGAGGCCTTTTTAATCTCTACCACAACGGTGATCCGTCACGCCTAACCGGACCTCCCGAACTCTCCAGTTTCCACCTCTCGGCGCGTGAGTACCACCGCCGTCCCTTTCACTTGTCTCGCAACAAAGATCATCCCATGTCGTTCGAAGGATTGCCACCTCTAATCGCTGACCAGCTCCATTACTTACTCAATCACTCACCTGATTCCATCAAGGTAACAACAACATCCACAATTTTGTGAAATTAGGGTTTTTATGCGCAAAAGACTGAAATTAGGGTTCTTATACACAATAGACTGATTCTTCTATGGTCTTGTGTAGATCGAAAATGTATGGTCTGGTAACAAGTTTAATCCCAAAATCCTCGATCGATTTACTCTGGTGATACCTTACTGTCTCGAGACAATCAAATGTAAGTTTTCTCTTTTTTTGGTAATTTCACAACATTCTGGATAAGCAGAATCTTGAATTTATTGGTTCATGTTGTGGTAGGGGATGTAATTTACAATTCAGAATATACAATGGCTCCTCCTGATTTCATATTTGGACCAAATGATGAAGATTTTATGCCATGTACTAGTATCACTATTGGTACTGATGATGCTCAGATTTCATCACTGAAAAAGGTTTTATCCGAGTGGGATAATCAGGATTCGACACGGTTACTTGTTCTCATTCAAGGATTGAGGTTTGTTTTTTTGAGATTTTACTCTTTATTTTTGAGTTTTGTGGTTGGCTTAAGTGAAGTTTTTTTTTCCTTATTGTTTAGGGATCAATATGTGGCTTACCAAAGAAGGCGTGTGGGTCAAGTTGATGATAATCGCGTCAAATTTGAGATTAGCACTGTTTTAACCCGGAAGGTATCATTTTGTTTTACATTAGGAATCATATTCATTGTTTACAGCTTCATAGTGATGGAAAAAACTAACCTTTTGGTGTTATATTGTTTGAGTAGCTAAGGTCTCTTTTTGTGCATATAGATTCTGTTTCTTGCGGCATGTGAAATGTTATGCTTGAATTGATAATGTCACTAATGATTGGTTGAAAAGTAAGATTATTTTTGGTTTGGCAACTTTTTCCCTGGGAAAAAATCTTACCACCATTTTAGTTAGAACACGTTTTCAATGTTTTGTTCTTCATGCATATAAATTCTATTTCTCGTGGTGTGTAAATTGTTAGGCTTGGATCTATGATGTTGCTAATGATGATGGGTTGAGAAGTTGTTTTGTTTTTAGTTTGGAACTTTTTCCCTGGGAACATCTCATCATTCTCAATGTTTTTGTTCTTCTTGTTCACCAATTCTCAGGGGATTGAAATGCAAATGACTTCAGGAGTTGACAAGGTATTTATTGCTATCAAGATTTTTTGATCATTTCTCTTTGAAGTCCGTTGCATTGTATGCATTTGACTTTCCACTACCTTTAACTTTTAGTGTAGCCAGAGGAAGTCAAGTTTGCAGTACCTCTTGTGATGGATTTAAGCATCAACAAAATGGTGGTTGGGTGCCCTTGGAAGCACCAGCAGAAGATTTATCTTCAGGTTTTTCTTCGTTCCCTATAAGTCATGATTATCCTATTCTCCACTGTTTTAAATTGCGATCGTCTTCTTGATAAATTGGTTATGGATGCAGGTAGTATACCCGATTCTTCGAAAATATGAATCAGCACCTTCAGCACCTCGTTTGAGATTAGTATCTTCTTCTGATTTAAAAGCGCTATTCTCTGTTGAGGATGTTAAACTTTCTCCATGGATGGACGGGATGTAAGTTACCTGTGCACACACATTTCACTATGCCTACAAACCATGCATGTATTAATCAATATATTGAACACCTCGTAAATTTCTATTTCAAAGGTGCTTGGCTGAATATCTTCCCCATCTTGAAGAAACTATTGAGAGACAAGTCTGTTCATCTAAACCTTCTTACACATGCAAAAATGTACTTAATTTTCTGGGTATTAATCAAGCTTAGTTTCTAGATCCTGGAAGCTGTTTCTGCAATTGATTTAAGGAGGAGTTTTGTTGAGGCATTGACTCTTTTTCTTGGAAGACCTCTTGAAGCTGATCCTGTAAGCATTTCTTGGCACACATTGGCTTACGTCTAGAAATGTTCCTGTGAGCTACTGAAATTTCTTATTTTGTTTTTCTTGCTAGACCTTTTGCCGTAAGGCTACATTCCTTGCTTCCTCTGGACAATTTACTTTCATGGTAATTCTATCACTCTTCAGGCCTTCTTTAATCTTGTTTCAAAACTTCTCTTCTAGAGAATTATTAGTTTTACGGTAAATATGTACCAGTGTTTTATTAAGATGTTGGACTGTCAAGTAGGTTCATTTCTTCCTTTCAACTCAATTTCCGAAGCAGCAACCAGCTCTAGTCCTCCAGAGTTGTCAGGTATCAAAATTATTTGTAAACAAACAAAACAAAAGGCTTTGGGTTTCATCCTTTTTTTTTGTTAGGTATAAAGAATTGATAAGTTTTTGATACGCAGCATTTAAACCAATTGAGCGTACCGGTAAAATCAAACCTCCTCACCGAGTATCCATGGAGTCCAAGATGGGAAATGGGGCGCATGGCGGAGCAACTTAGGTAAGTCTGTTTGTGACTCTTTTCTAAATGTCTCATTAACTAATTCTCCTTATTAACATTCAAAAGTTTACCTTTTGCAGTGATTTCCTGACCAATGAGGCTGTCAACTTCAAAAAATATTGTAACGAAGCTCTGCTCCAACATTAGTGTATCTATTTCTGAAGTGAGTTTTGTCTCAAAATCTTTGTCACTCTTTTCCTTTTTATGTTAGCTCAAATGCAGAAACTTAGTTCTTCAAGGAAAATACAATTGAAAGCGTTTCTTCTTGATTTGAACAAGTTGTTGCTTGGATTTAGCATTGATTGGCTCTGTTTGTCTTTTACAAGTCTTCTAGACCTCAGTTGCATAGTTCATCAATTACAGAGAAAAATGAGGATATCTCCAAATTGTTCTCAGGTGGAATAAGATTAAGATTATTTAGATGATTCAACGTTTTGAAGTCAATGGGGTTAAAATTAGATGCTTCAATCACAAATCACAATCTCTTGATTTTTTTTTGTCTCAAAGCTATGATGCCTCTCTGTGGGGTTAAAATTAGATGCTTCAATCACAAATCACAATCTCTTGATTTTTTGTCTCAAAGCTATGATGCCTCTCTGTGTTCTTGATGGTTTTGTTGAAATTTTGTATTGACTTGAGACTCTTATATGAAATCATTCTTTATGTTTTTTTTTTTTTTTTTTTTTTTTTTCTGTTACAATCATTTATATGTAATCTGTAGAGAATGGGCTCAATGTTGATTCTTCCACCCAAATTTGTCGTAGCTCTCTCTTGTCGATTCTAAATCTGTTATCATTTAGCGACAACGTGGTTATGTCACAATTTGGTAACAAGATTTAATAGTTTGCTTCTAATTTCTGGTTTGTAACAAAATTTGTAGGTAACCACTAACCACTATTTTCCACAATCATACTTTACAGCAAACGTTACTTATTGTGACAGAGCTTGAAGCAAAAGTTTGCTACAGATTTTGGTGAAGCAAGTTGTTAAAGTGAGTAATAATTTCACACAACTCGATATATAGCAAGTGGTAGATAATGTATGTTGTATCAACTTGCTATGCATTCGTGAAAATAATTCATGAAAATGGCGTCGCCGGAAAATCCACAAAGGTATAATTCGTTCACATGGGGTGACTACAAAAAAAGCTACATACTCTCTCTCCGTTTAGGTGTCCCTCGTCTCGATTCATAAGCAGATTAGTCCGCCACATATGTTATGACTATAAAAGTTGCATTTCAAAGGTGACCCGTTATCAAACAGTTCTTCAGAAGAAAATCCATTTTCTCTAGACACTCCAATGATCCAACCGCGACGGAGATTTCATGTAGGTGTATGTAAATAGAACAATTGAATTTGATCGATCGTTTATGTGACTGAACACCAAAAAGGCAAAAACACTAAAAAAATCCATTTTTTCATTACTTAATTTAATTATAATTCGATCCGCATTTAGAAATTTTGTATACGACGATTTTCGATCCTAACTAGAAAAACTAATCCAAAATCGATAATATATTTATCGGACAATAGCTAAAGAGTTAATAATTATATGTAGCTAGCCAATGGCGGATCCAAGAATTTTTTTTACTAAGGTCAAAACATAACTAAAAAAATCGTTCACTAATAAACATTGTTTTTTATTTTTTTTTATTAAATATCAAAAACAAAATGGGTTTTCGGTCTTGCAATTGCTGAAAGTTTTTAAAAAATAAGTTAATGGGTTCAAAAAGTAGATGGGCTAGAGAAATCTAAAGTTTCATGGGTTCAAAGTTGATTTTCTAACCCAAAAAAAAATTATATATACACAGATTTTTTTTTTTTAATATATGGGGTGTCAGCTGACCCCACTCCAATTGTGGGTCCGCCCCCGTAGCTAGCACATACTCCGATTCTTTAAAAGTGAAACAAATTCTTGATGCGAAACCCTATGAAAGTTCAAAAACAACAAAACAAAAAAATTCTGATCAAAATTAAAGAATCATAAAACCCACAACTCCAAACGCGACAAGCTTGACCACCGTGAAGCTTTCTCCGGCAGCCGCCACCCCAAAGTCATGGTCAATGGGGTACCGGTTAGTCGCCTATTCTCTTCTCTTCTTATCCGTTCGCATTCTTCGTCTTTGATAGGTTACATTCTGATTCTGCATAGCTGTTGGCTTCTGATTCAATTACGATCGGCCATAGCCTCGGTTGATTCTTTTTTATTTTTCCGATTATTGATGACACCGGAAGGTTGGGGAAGGGAGAAAAGGGGTTTAATTTTTCATTCTTGTTTAAAATAGATTTTGATTTTTCAAGTAATATCTTCTGGGTTCGTGTTTCTTGTGCAGATAGTGTTTCGTGTGGTGTTGTCTCACTGTGTCGATCGATTGAAATAAGTTCTCTTCGGCCATGTCATGGTCGAAGGCTTGTAGAGGGACTCGAATTTCTTCATATTTAGAGAATCTTCATCGAACATCATTTAGAGAATCTTCATATTTAGTGACGTTATGCAAAGAAAATGGAGCTGTATGACCTCCATCAAATCCACATGACCTTCATTTAACCCACACATGTGATATTCCCATTTTAACCTTGATTCAATTGAAAATTAAATTGAAATTAAATAATTAAAAAAAAAAAATTTCAGCTGTTGCATCTACTCGGGTTCTGACGACGACGACACGAAGCATTTAACCCCGACGACACGAATCTCCGACACTCCGAAACTTTGACGACGACACGAAGCATGCTTTCCTCTTCTCCGGTCATACAGCTCCGAAACTCCTTTCTCTTCTCCGAAATCCTTAAACTCTTTCCTTCTGCCATTGTCAACGAGGTGAGTCCGATTTCAATATCTTCAATATGTTGATTATGAGTTTTAATCTCTTCAATGTAAGTGTTATATATGAGTAATAGTTTAAATTCGAGTTTGGATTTGAGCCATTGTCAAATCTTGGTTTGGAATTCGTCGATTGGATCTGGGTAGAATTGCAATTACTGTTGGTAAAGTAAGTTCGAAAGTTAAACTCAGATAAACTGAAGTTAAACTATGTTACAGGGGTTAAACTAAGTTAAATTAAGTTAAACTATGTTGCAGGAGTTAAACTAAGTTAAACTGTACACACTATACACTGATGTTTTTTTATTAATTATTTGCATGGGATAATGATGCTCATTTATTTTGATTATGGTGGATATTATACACATAGGGAAGATGTTAAATGGAATCCAAGAAAATTTCAAATATATTCTTTATTTACATATGGTAGTGCGGAGGAATTCAATTACTCATCGTTGGTTGAGAAAATACGTAGAAAAGTGAATGTAGATGAAGCGATGAGGTTGAAATTAAGTTACATTCATGGAGTATTGTAGAGAGTATCATATATATACGATGACAATGATTTCTTGGGATACATATGGTTATGTGAAAATAAAGAGCAAGTTGTTTTGCATGTGGAGGTAATGGAAGCTGTTGAACAAACCCAGAAAAGTTCACAAGCTTCAAGACAAGAGTTTTTGTCTGATAAATCAAGTAGAGTTATGAGAATTTGTGACGAGGTTAGGAATGATGCTGGAGATAATGTAGATAGAGTTGGTTGGTTACCAAAAATTGGAGAATCATCATAATGTTTTGCTGGATGGGATATTGTTCCTTGTAATCCCGATATTGGAAACAATGAATTGGGTGTCGATGATTGTGAAGGTATACATGTTGATTTGGATGTCGATGACTATCGAGGCACAATTGCTTATCCGGATGTGGATAACTATCAAGGTTCACCTGTTGTAGAACCAGATGAGGTTGTGGATGTTGTAGAGGTTGAATGGGATGGTGATATTGATATGAGGGTAAAACAAGAATTTGATAGTAAGCGCGAAGTCCAAGATTTAGTTGATAGAGCTATAAACAAGCATTGCTTCGAGGTTGCTACGATCAAGTCGACACGTAAGTTGTTAGTGTATAAATTTCAAAGTATTGGTTACAAATGGTCAGTACGAGTTGCGACGGAAAAGGGTTCAGATCGTTGGTCTGTTAGAATATACAACAAGATGCATACATGCTCTCGGCTTACTACAAGTACAAGCAACATTAAAAAAAAGGGAACACCGCCATTAGTTGCATCAGTGTGTGCATGAGGATTATCCGGATCAACTTGAAACTCCAACCCCAAAAATGTTGATTGGTTTACTGCAAAGAAGGATAAGTTGTGAGGTCTCATATAGTACCGCTTTGAGAGGAAAAAACTAGCAGTACTATATATTCGGTAGATTTTTTCCCCTCAAAGAGGTACTATATGAGACCTCATAACTTAGCCTTCTTTATACTAAACCAATCAACATTTTTCGGGTTGGAGTTTTAAATTTATCCGGATAATCCTCATGCACAACTGATGCAACTAATCGTGGTGTTCTTTTTTTTTTAATGTTACTTGTATCGTAGTTAGCCGAGAGCAGGAGGACGATTTGATCGTCAAGAGCAGGAGGAACATCACAATCAATAGCAGCAGTAGCATGAGAATGATGGTTTCTATGAGCCAGATCTCTTTCCAAGAGATCCGTCCATAATTTAAGACCGCCATTCGCTAGAATGGTGGTCCAACCATCAACTATCATGTCACACTTTAAATCATCCTCCTCACCCATGATAAAGTCGGAGGAACTCAACCTCTGTGTAAGTCCGACCGCATTCTCTAAACTGGACTACAATGTCTTTTTGTTAGCGCCATAAGCACGCGATTTCACATTCTGATACGTATGCCACAAACAATATCCATGCTTAGCATTGGGATACACCTCCCCTACAGTTTTTATGATGCTTTTATTTCTGTTAGAAACAAGCACAAGCTCCTGGTGATATGGCACAACTGTTTTCAACATTTGTAGAAACCACCTCCAACTTGCATCGTTTTCACTGTCTACTACCGCAAAAGTGAGAGGATAATTGTGATGCTCTGTATCTTTAGCAGTTGCAACAATAAGAACTCCACCATATACAGTCTTAAGAAAGATTCCATCCACGATGATAACTTTCCGCATTACTTTAAATCCTTCTATACTAGCACCCAATGCGAAGAATACATACTTAAACTTGTTTCCTTCACCACATTCCAGCCATTTAACGTACCGCGATTCGTCTTATCCAGCATGTGCAAATAAGAAGATAATATTTTATAGTAATTTTCTTGGCTGCCGCGCAAGTCAGTTACCATTAGTTTTTTTTCCTCTCAAAGCGGTACTATAAGAGACCTCACAACTTAGCCTTCTTTGCACTAAACCAATCAACATTTTTGGGGTTGGAGTTTCAAATTGATCCGGATAATCCTCATGCACAACTGATGCAACTAATCGCGATGTTCCCTTTTTTTCAATGTTGCTTGTATCATAGTTAGCCGAGAGCAGGAGGACGACTTGATCGTCAAGAGTAGGAGGAACATCACAATCAATCGCAGCAGTAGCACGAGTAGGATGGTTTCTATGAGCCAGATCTCTATCCAAGAGATCCGTCCACAATTTAAGCCCACATTCGCTAGAATGGTGGTCCAACCATCAACTATCATGTCATATTTTAAATCATCCTCCTCACCCATGATAAAGTCGGAGGAACTCGACCTCTGTGTAAGTCCGACCGCATTCTCTAAACTGGACTGCAACGTCTTTTTTGTTAGCACCATAAGCACGCGATTTCACATTCTGATACATATGCCACAAACAATATCCATGCTTAGCATTGGGATACACCTCCCCTACAGTTTTTATGATGCTTTTATTTCTGTTAGAAACAAGCACGAGCTCCTGGTGATATGGCACAACTGTTTTCAACATTTGGAGAAACCACCTCCAACTTGCATCGTTCAATGTCTACTACCGCAAAAGCGAGAAGATAATTGTGATGCTTTGGATCTTGAGCAGTTGTAACAATAAGAACTGCACCATATACAGTCTTAAGAAAAGTCCCATCCACAATGATAACTTTCCGCATTACTCTAAATCCTTCTATACTAGCACTCAATGCGAAGAATACATACTTAAATTTGTTTCCTTCACCACATTCCAGCCATGTTAACATACCGTGATTCATCTTATCCAGCATGTGCAACTAAGAAGGCAACATTTTATAGCAATCTTCTGGGCTGCCGCGCAAGTCAGCTACCGATAGTTTTTTACCTCTCAAAGCGGTACTATATGAGACCTCACAACTTAGCCATCTTTGCATTAAAACAATCAACATTTTTGGGGTTGGAGTTTCAAATTGATCCAGATAATCCTCATGTACAACTGATGCAACTAATCGCGGTGTTCCTTTTTTTTTAATGTTGCTTGTATCGTAGTTAGCCGAGAGCAGGATGACGACTCGATCATCAAGAGCAGGAGGAACATCACAATCAATAGCAGTAGTAGCACGAGTAGGATGGTTTCTATGAGCCAGATCTCTTTCCAAGAGATCCGTCCACAATTTAAGCCCACCATTCGCTAGAATGGTGGTCCAACCATCAACTATCATGTCATACTTTAAATCATACTCCTCACCCATGATAAAGTCGAAGGAACTCAACCTCTGTGTAAGTCCGACCACATTCTCTAAACTGGACTGCAACATCTTTTTTGTTAGCACGATAAATCGACATGCCGGTGACTAGCACTCTTTTGTTCTTGGTTCTGTTTGATATTTTCCTCAAATAAAATCAAGAGTCCATTAAAACTTTTTATTACTTGGTGTTGCAGGTCTTCTTTTACATTGATCCTGAGTTTGAGACTCATCCAAGATTGGACGGAATCAACAACTTGATATTGTCTTACACTTTCTTCAAAGTGTCAGAGGAAAATAAAATAGATACTGTCAGCAATAACAACTCTGTTCCAGTTCAAGAAACCAATTAAAAAAAAGTGTCTATTTTTGAAGAGAAACCAATAAACTTGTGCAAGAAGTGTCTCCCTTAGATTCAATATTCAATTCCCATTTTTGGGAAAATTATTTGTGATTATTTGTTCAGAACCTACTGAACTGATAAAAGAAGTGGAACCTTGGTAAATTGAATTTGCTAGAAACTCTCATATTTGCAATCGATTTATATTTTGTCTTGAGAGTCACGACATTGTGGCCTGCGTAGTAGACGACATTCAGAGAAGAAGAGTTGCAATTATTGTATTCCAAAAAGTCGGGGACTTGAGTGATGTCACTTACGTTGCGATCGTAATCAAAGATCAAAGAATCACCCACGTGATATTCCCTATACTTGACCTAATCCCAAGAACCGTCCTTCACCATTCCATCCGTCGGAGTCCCCAAATTTGAAGATATGCGCCAAGCAACAACATCCCATTAGAACCGTGAAGCTCATCATCATGAACAACAAGCAGAAGATTCTTGTTGTTGTTGTTGTCGCCATTATCGAACGAAGACAAACAAGAAAATATCACAAAGATAAAATCGAACAAGAAAGATTTAGGAAGAAAAGAGACTACCCTAATTCTCTTTTTATCCGGCTTAACTAAACCAAATCCTTGGCATTTGAGGTTTTTACTTGACTAGGTCTTTTGTATGCGTTACGCGCGGATCTATTTTTATCAATTTGTTTAATACATTTTTGTATTCATTCAATTTTATAAGGAGCTAGTGTATAATATTAAGAAGGTTTGTATAATATTTTATTTTGGTTTATTTTAAACATGTATATTTTTATTTATAGTTTTAGTATTATTTATGTAAGTTTTTAGAAAAATAAGTTTAATATAGAATGAAGATTTGATAATTAATTTTGTTTAAAGCATATTGAAATATGCATATGCAAGCATTAAAGTACCTAAAACTTTTAATGTAATCAAGTGGAAATCATCTGCAAGACTCAATCATCAAGCAAAAAGTATCTATAAAATATTAAACAAAATTTCTAATGCAATCAAGTGGAAATCATCTGCAAGACTCAATATGTAAGATGCTTTATATAATATTTGTAATGCTTACAAAGGTACTTTTTGATAAAATATATTCTGATTTTGTGGCTTGAAATATGTCTTGCGGATGATTTTCACTTGATTGCATTTGAAATACCATCTTCATTGGCATCTTTTGTTTCACTTATGGGTGCATTTCCAGCTCCAACATGCAGCAATACTTCCTTTTGATTCTTCGAATCTCATGTTTTGTTTTAGAGCAAAGACTTTGCAATAATCCCATAAGTATGATTATCTTATTGAAGTCTTCACATTTTCGCCATTATTATGAAATTTTAAATTATTTTTGCAAGTTTGATTGATTCTCACTTTTTCTTTCTTGATGAATTTATATGTTTCCTGAAACAGACAAAAAACTAATCTGAGAAATTCATATCTAACATCTCCAACAACTTGAATAGATGAAAGCCTACTAAGGTAAACATATTAGGCTGCTTAGAAGAAAGAACTCAAGACTATCAAGAATATCAAGAATCATCATGTTCGGATTTAACTGCTCTTCTTTTGGCTACCATGTAGTTGAAAAAAATTAATAAGTAAATGGTTACAACAGATAATGTCAATAAACTCTTCTGAATGATGTTGGACAGTCGTTGAACCCATGTATTCCTATGTTAAAGTGTGTAAAAGCAAAAAGAGATGTACTCTTTAACATTTCTGAACTATTAACCAATTTTCCCAAGTTGGTGCCAAAAACAGTAAGGGTAATGAAATGTCATGGAAAAGTTTGTATAATGGCAAAGGAAGGCCAAGGTCATTCCCACAAGGGAAGGTCAAGGTCATGAGCATGACAAACAATAAATTAAGTTCATATAGCAAGTGTACTTCCTCAAAACTTAACTTAATTATTTTATAAACATAAACCATCAACATTATTAGGATAATACTGTGTTTTATGATCTTAAATTTCGTAAAAATTGTATACCTAAATCCTAAACTCTAAACCTTAAACCTGAGATTAATTTCTCAAATTAGCATTTTCTATTTCAGACAACAGCTAAATCTCTTTGAGATAGCGAAGGAGTCGTGAGAAGTATTTACACTTGCAATAATTATGTAAATTTTCTTAGAAAAAATCTATACTATACAAATAGTGATTTAGAAATATTATTCGACTAATTGTCTTTATTTTAAAGGTCATCGATTTTTTAATATTAAATAATTTCTTAATTAGTTATTAGGAAAATATGAAGTTATGAAAAAGAAAATATATTTAAAAAAATTATTCATGAATAAGCAATTAAGACATAATTTCTTTATATACTAACTCGTTATTTTAAGTAATTTCTATTATTTTATTACATATTTTGGAGATGATTTTCTTAAAAGTTTTTGGCAGGTAATCGTTAGAATTTATGTTAAATGCTTATGTGGACCAATAAAAACATATTTTTTAAATCCTATGTGGACAGGTTAAAACATATATTTTAATCGATTTTTTTTAATACATTTTTGTATTTATTCAATTTTATAAGTAGTTAGAGTATTGTATAATATTTTATTTTGGATTATTTTAAACATATATATTTTTATTTATACCTTATTATTTATGTAAGGTTTTAGAAAATAAATTTAATATAGAAAGAAGATTTGAAGGTTAATTTTGTTTAAAGTATATTGAAATATGATGTATCATTTTTAATATAGAAGTAGGATTGTTGTCTCTGTAATGCTTGCGTAAGTACTTTTGATAAAATGTTCTCTGACATTGTGACTTGAAATATGTCTTGGAGATGATTTTCACTTGATTGCATTACGGATTTAGGATCAATGCCACCATCTGACCAACATCTTTATTGGCATCTTTTGTTTCACTTAGGGGTGCATTTTCATCTCCAACACTTAGCAACCATGCTGCAAAACTTCCTTCTGATTCTTCGATTCTCATGTTTATTTTCAGAGCAAAGACTTTGCAAGAATCCCACAAGTATGATTATCTTATTGAAGTCTCCACATCATCGCCATTGTTACAAATTTCACATTATTTTTGCAAGTGTAATTGATTTTCACAGCTTATTTGCTTTCTCGATGAGATTTATCTATTTCCTGAAACAAAACAAAAAAAACTAATCTGAGAAATTCATCTCCAACAAGTTGAATAAATGAAAGCCTACTGAGTTCAGTATATTAGACAGTTTAGAAGAAAGAACACAAGAATATCAAAACCTATGTTAAAGTGTGTAAAAGCAAACACACCTATTCTTTAAAATTTCCGAACTATTGAACCATTTTTTCCCAAGTTGGTGCTAAAAACAATAATGGTATTGAAATGTCATAGAAGAGTTTGCATACCGGCAAAGAAAGAAAAGGTCATACCGGCAAAGGAAGGCCAAGGTCAAATAGTAAATTGTGTTGACATGTTTGATTAGATAGATAAGTGTGTTGACAGACTGTCAAGATGCAACCAAAACTGTAAGTGGAGTGTGAAAAGGAAATACCAGAATTATCAACTGGAGATTTGCTTGCTTCATTAACTTGTCTGATTTGCAGATTCTAAAGGTGAGAGCTGAAAAGAGCTATGAAATGGTGTATCTGATCTTTGGAGAGATTTACGACCAAACCTTCTATATTAACAGATTTAGAATCATGAGGCATAGGGGACAAAGCGACTTGAACAACAACATGTGTTCAGACTTCTGAAACTTATCAGAAACTTGTGACTTCTGAAATTTATCAGGAGCCTTTTCTTTAGGAGTAAAACCTGGTGGGAATCCATGTTTTCTATAACATCTCTCTACAATGTGCCCAACTCTATTGCAATGAGAACAAATGGGACGTCTTTTTTTGGTCCAGAGTTCACATAGCATATAGGAGGGTCAAACATTGTAGAATTTCAAATTTTAGGAGGAGTAATAATGTTGGAGAAACATCTCTGACGGTCATCTTGATCCAAAATATTGTAAATTCCGCAAGAGAAGGGAGAACTTTCTTCATAATGATAAGTCTCCTAATCATCGCATAAGACTCATTTAGTCCAGCAAGAAACTTCACAATTCTGGCTCTCTCTGCCTCCAATTGTAGACAAGATGTTTTCCTTTTATTATTTCATTAGCAACTCGTCTCTCTTTGCGTTAAGAGATGTCTTAGTCATCATAATTATCTCCATTTCGGTTTCCGCCTTTTCATTTCTCCAGTTCTATGAACAAAGAGTATTAAAAACCGTAAAAAAACAGACTATAGATCAAGAAAAGGTATTTAGAAACAGACAGAAAGAGAGAGATCTCAATAGGAGATGGGTAGTCACAAATCATGAAAGAAAATTTCCGTTCATAGTCTTTAGGCCAAGGCAATCATTGCCAAATCTCTACAGTAACAAAAGGCATAAACGGGTGAAGCAATCTCAAGCCATACACAAAACAACAAAAGCATATTTTAGAAGATTTGGGTGAAGATAATGAAATGCAGATCACGAAACTGATAAATTTAGTGCTGAGCATTTTGCCGAGTAATTTCATGAAACAAATTGTTAGTGCAGTGATTTTATATTGGATCTTAAAAGGAAGTTATTAAAGAAACCTGAGATCATGAAAGGTGGAGATCGTGGAGATTAGAAGGATTAGCAATCGATAATTTAGGGGAAGTTAGCATCTTCAGTTTTCTTTTCTTTTCTTTTATTCTATTTTTTTTAAATATATGAAAAAATTTATGTTGCATGTTTTTATTGGTAAGGTGACTTGTGTTTTATATGATAAATAATTTTTTCGATTCTGTCGGGTTTGTTGAATTTATCTTCGATTTTATCCAGTTAGTCTCGATGATAAAATTATACCCAACAGTCATTGATTATATATTCTTTTAAGGCCTCATAGTAACATGATTTATTATTATAATCTCCTGTGTCATTGTTGGGAGTCAAACAAATTTCTCTTCAGGTTCTAGTTTGCTCAGTTTAATTTTGAAGATTTCCTTTTCCAATTCTGGCAGCATTTGTTGAATTTTGTTCGTATTTTAATCTAATGTTTCAAGGGAATTAAGATGTGCCACTGTTAGATTTTGTTTGTTTTCTTCTGCTGGCGGTCCCATTGGTGTTAGCAGAGTGGTGATAAATAGACATAAGACATGGTTCCGACACTGACTTCCTCCTTAACTCTTGTGTCGACAGTCAAAAAACATGCTCACAGCATCGTTGTGTTTTGTTGACCACAGTTACGGTTATTATGGTTACGGTTAGTTAACCACTGGTTATGGTTAAAATTTTGGTTCAATTTTAATTTTAACCATTTAATATATGGTTACAGTTAAAAGCAGTTACAAGTATATACGGTTACGGTTTGAAAGGGCTAGATTATGATATATCAACTAATACTTGTTACTATAACTGAATATATGTATTTATTGTTAAATTTGTAAAACGGCTATGGTTATAATTTTAAAGGTACACCATACGATTAGCTAACGGTTTTTATACGGTTATAGTTAATTAACAATTACGGTTAATAATTTGTTTTAACCATGAGTAATATATTTTTACTGTTAACGGTAATAGTTATTAATCATTTAATATGGTTACATTGGATCACGGTTGAAAACAAAACAGTTATGGTCTGAAATACAGTTACAGTTAGATTTTGGCCATGTCGAAGAGTAAAAAATCGTCATATCAAACTCAGAGAAAATACAAGAGAAGAGTCACAGAGACGTCTAATTCCCAAGCCTCCCTCACTCTTTGGATAACAGAGGTCTATCCATGAAATTTTAGCCTTATGTGTGTCATTGGGGCTACCAGACCATAGAGAAGCATTACGCATACTCTCGATAGAATCTAGACAACGGCTTGGCAAGCAAAACACTAAACACCAAAAATTTGAGATACTGAATATTACCGATTTGATAAACTAGAGTCGTCCTGCAAAAGATAGACTTTCCATGGTCCAGGAAAGAAACCGGTTCCGGATCTTATCAAGGACAGGCTCATAATAATGTTGGGACATAGACTCCGTGGTTAAGGGCAACCCAAGATAGCGTATCAGTAAAGCACCAACACTAATCCCCTCAGATTGTGCTGCAGCCTCCAAAACAGAGACATCCGAAAATTATGATTCTTTGCTCTATAATTTTATCCACCTCTGCCTGTAGAGATTTCTGTCGTGATCACCTTTTCCTTCTCCTTTAAAGCCGACACAACGTTTTCTCAGTAAAAGACTCTTTCTCCCATTTGGTTATGCCCTTTGTAAATAGTCAGCTTGCCATGATGACTCCCTTCATCGTGAGCTGCTGCTTTCTCCCTTTTTGTATGCTGGCTGTGACGCTCTGTTTTGATAAGGTTCTGTTCCACGGTAATGCTCTGTTCCAAGATGTGGCTCTGAATCGTGGGTGGGTGAGCTTGAAATTCTATGACACTGGTCAATAGCTCTATAGTAATGATGGGTCTGACGATCATCTCGGTTATTAAAACCAGATGGTCTTCGATTTGGCGATGTCTTACGCACCTTCATATCTCCTCTACGATCTTCTTCCTCAAGTTATCTTGATTTCTTTGGACGCCATGAGCTAGCCGCTACCAAATTCTCATGTCTCCTTTTCCTTTGATCCGTATCAACACGATTAAAAGTCTCCCTATTTTGGGATTAGAGGTCTCGCAATTTGTCTCCAACCTGTTCCAAACCGGTCTCCTCTCTTTGTTTTTGAAGCCTTCATACTTCTCATATTAAGGTCGCTAGGTTTCAGGTCATGAAAAATAACTTATGATCTCCTTGTAAGAGTGTCTCCATCCCTTGAGAAACTCGTGTGAGTATCTCAACCTTATTAAATTAATATTTGTAATATATTTTAATTATTTAATTAAATTTAATTATTAAAAAGGAAATGAATCAATCACATCTCAACAAGTATGAGATGGGTTTCTTCCCAAATAGTGAAGAAGTTCTAAAACAAGAACTTTTAGAAGCATATCTAAACTTTTTATCCCCTCTTTCCTATTTTCTATTATATTTTATTTTTTAATTCTTGAGAGACTCTTAATAGAACCCCTTGATGGAAATGGTCTAATGGCTAATAGCTCAGACCAGGGGCGAGCCTAGACAAGTGCTACCGGAGCAAATGTCAGAGTCCAAATATTTTGGATAATTTTTAGGGCCCATTTTTAAGATTATATATATATATATATGTGTGTGTGTGTGTGTGTGTGTGTGTGTGTGTGTGTGTGTGTGTGTGTTAAATGGCTATCTTAAAAACCCATACTTTAGAACTCAGTATTTTTTGTTTATAGTAATAGATCAAGCTAGTGTTTCATTAGATAAAAGATTTGAGCAATATCAGTTATATGAAAATGTTTTTTTGGTTTTCTTTTTAATTCAAGTAAGTTACAATCACTAGATGATTCCCATTTGAATTTGTTAATCTTGAAAGTGTTTTAAGGAAAGATAAAGTGTTAGATGTCAATGGATATGATCTTTTTATGGAGTTAAAATTATTAAGTGAATTTCTTCCTAAAGAAAAGATGGGAGCAATTGATTTGTTGAATTTTTTTAAAAGGTTTAATTGTTTTTCAAATGCGGTTATTGCATATAGAATTCTACTAACTATTCCAATTACTGTTGCTTCTGTAGAAAAGAGTTTTTCAAAGCTTGAGTTATTGAAGTCGTATTTGCGGACTACTATGACACAAGAGAGGCTAAATGGATTAGCGTTGATGGCCATCGAGAATGATATTTTGGAAGGAATAGATGTAGAAAGCTTGATTGATGATTTTGCTGCTAAACATGTTAGGAGAATAATGTTGTTTAGTTGAATAATTAGGGATTGTTATTTTATTTTTTACTTAACCTAACAGATTCTTATAGAATTTATATTTAGGTATGAGTTTGTATATATAAAAAAATTTAGTGTGAAAAAGGGCCAAATTTTAGATGTTAGCATAGGGCCTCTAAAATTAATGAGCCGCCCCTGGCTCAGACAAAATCCTGATTTGCACGGATCTTTGCAAACTGATGCTCAGGCATGACCATGTTTGACTTGTCATCCAATTTCTTTGTAAGTGTAGCTTTTGTAGGACTGTGAAATCATGGATTAAAAAAATCACGAACAAAATCCGATTGAGAAAAGACAAATACGCGGAGGCGAGATATGATATCTTTCCTTAATTCAATAAACCTCCCGCATTGTGATGGTTTGATGAGATTTTTGAATCCCAGGATACAACTGTTTTGAGACTATAATCGCGATACTCGATTATAGTTACCGCAAAATAGATTTATGATATACTCTTAAGACTTACTTTTAAGAAAGAAGAAGAAGGAGATTGCTTAATGCTTTATGATTTTCATCATCGGATGATTTGAAAGAAGGAGGCGAGATTTTAATTTATATGGAAGAGTCGCTTGATCTCCAAAGAAGAGATAAGCTTTGAGAGATTTAGCTTTATCTGCAAGAATATAATATTCTGCGAATATTCTTCCTTATCGTGCAAGGATTAGGATTCGAGAATATTTTTGACACAATCTAAAAACTTTTAGATCTATCCGAATTTATGCAAAAATCTTTAAGAAAAATTAGCTAAATAATTCTTAGAAATTTTTCCCAAAAAAACAAGGTCCTTGTGGGCCAAAGGTCCACATTCCCCAAGACCCAAGACCAAGCCCATGTCCGGTCCAGCACAACGGTGCAGCGAGTGTGTGTTGTTTTGCATAATGGCCATTCATCTCTCACTCTCTATCCAATGTAGGACATTTGCTCATTTTGATACTTAGTCAAAATTACAAGTATTACAAGTATTACAAGCTCTTCAAACTAACCACTTTGGACTCTCATTTCTCATTCAAAATCAACTTTGATTTTGACATGTAACTACACTATTTGATAGTGCTCATTACAAGGATCCCAAAAACCCCAAGATCCGGTTGTTCCAGTGAAGTCCATCACCGGAAAAGTCACCGGAAATTTAGCTTATGGTATTTTGTCAAAATTGAATTCCAACAGCTTTCTCATTGGATCTTTGCGAACTGACACTCTTGCGTATCTTCTCTTCATCTGCTAATTCGGGACCGGGATCTTCTTTGTGAGCTAAGCAAAAGCAAGTGAGACAATGTTTTTTTTAGCTTTTTGTAACTCATAGATACCACCAGATCATCTACATCCATACAGTGTGCTTTCTTCGTAAACCTTAATGGCCTTGTCACGTCAACTGTGACTTGGATACATTGTTTATTTCCTAATATAATGAAATTTATAAAATATCATAATAGTATTTAGCCCTTGCAAGGCACAAAAACATCATCTATAGATGTATACGAGATAATATTCGCGTTCAAGCCTGTCTCTTCTGGCCCATGGTAACATAGGCAATTGCCTAGGGCCATGCCAAAAATTAAATAATTTTTCAACTAAAAAGAGCCTAAACAAAATTCTTCTGAAAAGGACCATGCAGAAAAAAGCTCTGCAAAAAAGGCCCTGCAAACTTAGTTTGCCGAAGGCCCTAAATATTTTTGAGACGGGCCTGCCTGAGTTATACAGGGGATGATATTATGATGTAAAAACTAAAATAGTTTCATTTATGTAATATGTTTTAATGATTAATATACGTAATGGTTACAAAATTTTATTTCTTTTACTTGAATTAATGATTATTTTGTTTATGAATGTAATTGATGCAAATATGCCAACAAATGATAGATTGATCCATTTATATTCGTTTAAATTTTTTTGAAGCATAGCATATGCAAAACATAATCTAGTTTTATGATAATATGGTTGATGTGATAATTTTATTTTTCACAAAATAAAATAAAAAAAATATGAGAGGTGAAGTATAATGATTAAAAATTAATGAATATAATACCATTGGGTATCAAATCTTTTCCATTCAATTTGATTTGCTATTAAAAAATTTTAAAGATTTCAATTTTAATTTTTGAAAATTAATTAAATTGTAGAGATTTTCATTTGACATTTGTATCCTTAATGGTTTTATTTAAAATTTACTTTAAATGATATTTTGACAATTGCATTTCATATAATGTTTTACAAATTCTTAGTTATTTTTATAAATGTAATTCCCTAACATTAGTATATATATATAAAATACCAAAAATCTATTCCGTTTTTCTTTCCGTATATATGGGACTGTTTTTTTTTTTTTTGCTGGCATATATGAGACTGTTTATTATTTCAATTATGAACTATATCCTTCTTTTCAAATGCAAAAGAAAAAAACTTCTTTTAAAAATATATCTCAATAATTCATAAGAAAATCATACATTTTTCATTTTACTTTGATATTTTTAAATATTTAATAGTTTATTTCTTAGTTATTTAGAAAAACATATTTTTATGAAATGCTAATATATATTATTATTTTATTTTTAAGTTTTTCAAAACAATTTAAAATCAATACTTAAATATTTTAAACTAATATTTAGAATATTGAATAGTCAAGATATTAATAATTTCACTAATTTTATTAAATGTGTCCACTAAATTTTACTTCTGAATATGCCCCTTATATATGCATGTATCTAAATCTAACAATACATACATATATATATATATATATGTGTGTGTGTGTGTGTATGTGTGTGTATGTGAATGATATCTTAATCAACACTGCTAACCAATGTTCTGTTGTGGGGCGATGCATGAATTGGGAAAGCTTATTGACCGTGAAAGAGATATCCGGACGAGTTAATGATAGATATTGAAGACTGCCAACAAGGGTGCGAAAGTCAATCCCATCGTCTAGAGGTTGTCCAGCATTAAGTGTGAGAATAGTGGTGGTTGCCATCGGTGTAAGTGCAGGTTTTGCCTCCATCATTTTTGATTTGTGAAGTAAATCTGTAACATAACGACTTTGTGTGAGATGTAGGGCATGTTTTGTACGGGTTACTTCAATGCCAAGAAAATACAATAAATCACCCAAGTCTTTCAGAGAAAATCGATGAGAGAGGGAAGTGATAAACCGGGAAATGTGAGGAGGGCTGTTGCCCGTGATAATGATGTCGTCCACGTAGACTAACATCTAGAGTAGGATGTTGTCTTTGTTGTATATGAATAGCGATGTATCGGCGATGGAATTGGTGAAACCAAATTGGAGTAGAAAGGTTCTAAGCTCGTTGTACCAAGCACGAGGTGCTTGTTTGAGACCATAGATCGCTTTTCGAAGTTTGCACACCGCATGAGGATTATCTTTGTCTTGAAATCCTGGAGGTTGAGCCATGTAAACATCCTCATGAAGATGCCCTTGCAGAAAGGCGTTATTCACATCTAGTTGCTTAAGTGGCCAATCCCGAGTGACTGCTGTACTAAGGATGATCCGAATTGTTGTTGGCTTTACGACAGGGCTGAAGGTATCTTGATAGTCAATCCCCGGTCTCTGATTGTATCCTTTAGCTATGAGTCTGGCTTTGTAACGATCTATAGATCCATCTTGTTTCCTTTTAATTGTGAATATCCACCTGCATCCAACGATATTAGAAGCATTGGTATTTTTGACAAGATCCCAAGTGTGATTACGTACTTGAGAATTGATCTCATCAATCATGGCTTTATACCAATGATCAATCTTAAGAGTTTCGGCGACTGTCTTTGGGATATAGTGTGGTGCTGGTGCAATTGTGGTATGAAGATTTAATTTCTGAACTGGTTTGCGAGGCCGAGTGCTAACACGTAGTGGAATAGCTGGAGGTGGTGGAGCTGAAGGTTGAGGCACAAGTCAGGAACTTGAGAAACTCGAGCTGGGGATGATGCTTGTGGCGTAGGAGACGCCTCTTCACTAGAGACCTGAGGCAACGTTTTAGCTTCTGTTGTAGGGGAGGAAGTTGTCGATGGTGATGTAGTAACATGCAGACCTGTTGATTGGGGTGCTGAGGACAAGGGAGAATTTTGAGGAGCTGGTGTAGTTGAGGAACTTGACGGAAGAGGAACAATCTGATTTGTGGTCGTCCCAGTAGACTCCACAAGCTCTTCTACTTCCGTAACCTGCATGGAAGAGCCTACAGAAAATGGAAAAATATTCTCATGAAACACTACATGACGAGATGTGTAAATACGTGAGGATGACTTATCGAGACATAAATAGGCATGCTGCGTTAGAGAGTAATCTAAAAATACACACAGAGTTGATTTAGCATCTAATTTGTGTGTAGTATATGGTTTTAACCAAGGAAAGCATAAACACCCAAAAATACGAAGTTTTTGATAATTTGGAGAAGTACCATATAAACGAAAATAAGGGGTTTCAAAAGCAAGGGTTTGAGATGGCATCCGGTTTATCAAATAGACTGCCGTCCCAAACGCATAAGTCCAATAGGACTTTGGAACTGAAGCATGAGACATGAGAGCTAATCCCGTCTCGACAATATGTCTATGACGGCGTTCAGCTATCCCATTATGTTCGGGTGTATGGGGTGGACTGGTCATGTGAGAAATACCGTGAGTTGATAAAAAAGATCGAAGACCTATAAATTCACCCTCATTGTCGGTGTATAGGGTTCTTAGTTTGGATTGAAAACGGTTTTCAACTAGATTTTTAAAAGTCATAAACACATTTAAAACTTGAGATTTTTGTTTCAAGGGATACAACCAAGTGTACCGAGTAAAATGATCAACAAAAATGACATAGTATTTAAAACCATCAACCGATAAAATTGGAGACGTCCAAACATCAGAGAAAACAATATCCAAAGGAAACACAGATTGCAAGGAAGACACGGAAAAGGGAAGCTTATGCATTTTTTTAATAGAACATGCATTGCAAGGATTAACTAGCAAAGTATTATTAGAAATAGGTAAATCAAACTTAGAAATAATTTTTTGAAGAATAGGAAAAGCAGGATGTCCGAGGCGAGAATGCCAATCGGACATCGAAGTTTTAATAGTAGAAGCAAAAGCTAAAGAGGGATGAATAGAAGCACAGCGTGTAGGCCACTCATAGGTGCCATTCTTAGGTTTGCCTTCTAGACGAAGAGCTCCCGTTGTAAATCTCGAACTTGAAAGTACGTCGGTCTAAATGTAACCGCAACACCATTAGTTGAACATAGTTGAAAGATGGAAATTAAATTTTTATCGAGAGATGGCACACATAAAACATTGTTTAAAAAAAAAGGTTTAGTGAAAGAAGGTAAAGAAAAAGAACCCGAATGTGTGATTGGTAAGGCAGAACCATCACCAAGCAAAACATCATCGCCACCACCATATGGACTTTGCATGGAGAGATTGCCTATGTCTGCCGTCATGTGGTGAGAAGCTCCGGAATCCACCATTCAAGTCGAAGAATCTGATAACATAGCTACATTGGCGCGTGATTGAGCGGACGAGTTCCATGGCTTATAGTGACTAGGAGAGGATGACTGCCATTGCTGAGTAGAAGGTGCACCACGGATCAAGCGAAATTCTGGGCAATATTTGGCACTATGTCCTTGATTCCCACATGCTTGACATTTGCCAAGATATGGCTTGTGAAACTGTGGTTGACTCGAACTGTTGGAGAAGCGTGCTGTGGTGAATTGGTGTAGCGATTTTGGGCAGACTGCTGCTGTCGAGAGTACTGACGAGGACGAGTGTCTGTAGCATTGGCGACAATAGGAGCAACTAATGTTGTGTCACTGCAGAGAAGCATGGCTTCGCGATTCAAGAGTCTTTCATTGCTAGCATCAGTGTAAGAGATCGGATTATCTCGTCCATTGATAGCATCAATCTCTGGTTTGTAATCTTCACCCAAACCCGCAAGGATTTGTTCTATGAAGTCTTCTGGATCAAGAGGCTTGCCAAGAAGTGCGAGATCATCTGATTTTGATTTCATTAACCGTAAAAATTCACTCACAGTTTTGGTACCTTTGACGCATGTTCGAAGTTGGTGTTTGATTTGGCGGATGTGTCCTCTTGTTGATTCCCGAGAGCTTCAGCAAGAGAATCCCAAACTTCCTTTGTCGTTGTGGCTGTAGAGACAAGTGACTGAACTGACGGAGACAGAGCACCTATCATGACAGAGAAGAGTAGTCTGTCTTGTCTTCTCCACGACGCAAATGCAGGATTGGTAACGGTGGATCCGTCAACAATGATTGTTGGAGTTGCCATCAGATCTGAGGCTTCAATGAATGGATGCAGCTCATGTCCCTCTAAAAGAGCCTTAACTTGACTTCGCCACATAAGATAATTGGTGGTGGTGAGCTTAAGAACACCCGACATGTTAACAGAGAGCAACGTATTATGGGGATTTTGAGAATTGAAGACAGAGGTTCTCTCTGCGGTTGAGTCTGTAGACATTTTAGAACAGAAGAGGAGTGTCGAAGAGAGATGATGCGAATAAAAACCAGAGATGATGCAAAGAGACCAGAAACAGAGACAAAGACGTAACTGAAAAACAGAACCAGAGTTTGTAGAAATAAGACAAGAGAGAGAGAAGAACGAAAAACTTTGAAGAAAGAAGAAGGAAGCGCGGCGGCTTGGAGAGAAAAGAAAAAAATAGGTTAAACCTATTGGAGCTCTGATACCATATTGAATATGAATCGTGTATTGATATTCTTACAAGGATACAAAGATGCTAATATATACACAAGTAGAATCTGCAGACAAGGAAAGAAGTTAATTACATAATCTCTATATTACCGTTGGTAATATTCCTTCAAAATGTACGTTAACATATGTAGACGAACTTGCAATAATTTCTTTTGAGACATTACATGTTATTTCTATATGAACCAGTAAATACTTAAAAAAATATTTGATGAACTGTTCTCAGTTATAACGGCCCATTATTGTTGGACACAAACACATTAAACTGTAGTACACAACAAAGTCGACGAGCTACGCCAAACAAAGACTTTGGTTGATGTTTAAACTAGTATTAATTTGTCCCTACTTACCAACTACCTTATGACCTTGTGGAGAAGTAATGTTGGGTAATTCCTATCTAAACTAACATCAAATTTTCTTGAAAATGAAACTAACATGTTAATTTTTCTTCATGTAGTAATGGCATGGAAAATATCATTGGTCATTAACGCGTCAATAAATAGAGATGAAGGTGTCATACAGCTACTGCAAAGTAAAAAAAAATTGTAACATATGGGCTGGGGTGCTTATGCAGTTCTTGGAACACCATTGTCACATTGGGAAGAATAGCTTATTTAGGAAACAATTTGAAGGTTTTTTAGAAGACAACAAACCAAAGGCACACTATTTGGTAGGCCTCCACTTTGCATTGTGGGATCAAAATTTAGAGGAGGCAACAAAACACATGATGAAGGCGGTAAATCACATCGACGATGCTCCATTTGTAATGATTATGTTGACCATGTGCGCAGGGGCCGGGAAATCAAAGTAGTGGAGTTCTTCACAAGAGATCTCTTCCGCCTTCCTTGGGGGGGGGGGGGGAGTTCTTCGTTTGGGGGACTTAATGTGGGATATGTTGAGAGAATGGGTTATGCCAAGATGGGTGCTTATGGAACAACATGGAAAGCAGAGCTACCAGGATGCACATCAATTCATAACATTCACACCCGTTGCGAGGTGTGCTACATTTATTGGATTGCTAGTAAATTCCGTAATCTTTGCTAAATTTATTAGAAAGTTGTCGAAGGTTTTTGGATTTGGCTTCAAAAGTGGTTGGTGGACTTTTTATTTTAGCTGTTGTAAGTGTGAAAATGTCAACCGTGTTTTTTCCTATTCCCTTAAATAAGTTATGTATTTCAGCGAAATAATTAGTTATGCTTCAGTAATCATATTATTTGGTACATGTAGAAATTGCAATATTGTAATATTACATGTTTTACATTGTAATTCCCTTGTCATTGAAGAAGTGAATGTGGTTTTACAAAATGTCTAACTTATTATGTTGCAGTTAATTGTGTATGTCTCCACGGGGACATATACAATCTCGGTAATACGGCTAGTGTAAAAGAAAATATCATACAGACAATATGTGCATTCGATTTCATTAACAGAGAGAAATTATTATACAGTTATACAAAAGTATTTTAATATCAAAGCTATAAAGTAAAATGTGTATAAAATTTGTATGTATTATAACTACATCTACCAAATTTGTAACATGTGGTGGAAAATTAAACATTAAGACGATGAAAAGAAACCAATATTGACTGCATAAACTTCCTAATGTCACAAATATCCATTAGAACATGCTATGCAAAATGCTTTACATTATGAACCTCTAAATTTAGGATCTTACGTGGGAAGTAAACGCTACGTGTTCAGGGTCCTTGGAAAGTTGGGGCAAAAGGGGTAAAATGACGTGGGCCGAAATAAAAGTGAGCCACTGCTGGGTGTGATACCAACACTAATGCACCGGATCCCATCAGAACTGTACAGTTAAGCATGCTTGGACAAGAGTAGTACTATAATGGGTGATTTTCCGGGAAGTCCTCGTCAGACTGCTTTTTATCAGTTTTTGATCTTCTCTCTTGTTTCTGCTTCTATCATTCTAAGTTTAGTCCTATTTCACTTTCCCGACCACTGCGCTACCATCGTTTATCCAGATTTGGTGGTCAGAGATCTTTTTCATACCATGCAAATCTTCACCTCACTCCGTCGAATCTCTTGAATGGCGAGAACCTTTCCCATAGTCCACCTTTTGAAACCTTCACTGATAAAACAGTCTTCCGTCGTGCTTAAGAGCGGGAAGAAAGCTTTTTAACCTCCGGTGGTCTTTGTTCTTATCGATGAATTATCCGCAGATCTAACGCTGCTTCTTGAACTCTTTGCCGGCGACAGATATGCACTCTCCAATTCCTTTGGTTTGCCTTTGAAGTCATTCCCGCCTCCTCTGGTTTTCCCAATCTCGACTCAGGCTTGGGTTCTGACTTCTGCGATATCCTCTTTCCCCTTCTCGGCCTCTGTTACCGAAGATCCTTCCACCACCGTCAGCCGTAGCCAGGTCTGTGTCTCTCTTACCGATTTAGGTCAAAGATCCTCTAAGTGGCGTTATGTTTTAAAATGGGTTGCACCCATCATCTTAGTGAGTTGGGGTGGTTCTGATCCAGATTTCCTAATGGATTTAAAGCCCAATAATTTGAGTCAGACATTATTTCTAGCAGACCCTAGTACATTAAAGCCAACTTGGCCATTTCCGAAAATCAATGTTATCATTGTTGGCCTCTTCCACCTCCGATCCCCTCCATCGATACTCCCGCTTTCATCTCCATGGATGTTCAATGTTGCAGGTGATTCTGCTCAGTTTCCATCACGTTATATCTTGAGTATCTTTTCAAAGAATTCAACTTGGACTCGAGCTAATCTCATGTTTCAATCAAGTTTGATGCAGGCAGGTCTATTGTCTCCACGGATTCTTCTTTCCTCCTTCCGTGGGCATGAGAGAGTTTTTTATGTATCCTCCTTCTTAAAGGATACAACCTTCTTTTGATTATCCCTATTCGTTAGAGATATACTTCTTTTGATCGATCTGTCGATGAAAGTGTTTTATCTCCTAACCGATTTGCTCTCTTGTGTAATGGTCTGCACGGGACCGGTAGAGACAACGAGGATAACTCCAGTGAGAACCAAGGTTATTGAGTTTGTTTCAAAGTCACCTTTATGTGTACTGTGCTAAGGTCAGTCGATGAGCTTGGGTTGAAGACTACTTCTTTTACGGGTGTGCTCATTTTAGATGGTTTCGATATCTCTCTTGACAATCTACCGAGCTTCATCAAGCTTTTGACAATCTACCGAGCTTCATCAAGCTTGTGTCTCTATTCTTATCATTTGCTTTCTCTAATTTCCTAGCGTGTATGTATGCTTTCAGGTTTTGTCCGGTTAAGCTCTTCTATTATGTAATCATTTAGAAATGAGTAAAGTATTTGTGTGACAAAGAGAAGAAAAAAAATCTAGCAAGCGAAAACAACCTTCTTTTCTTTTCTTCTTAAATAGTTTATAGTTAATGGTATTTGTTTGCATATGAAGATATTAATGGCTCAACTATTTGTCGCAGGTACTTAATTAATGGTGCTTATAAACAAGAGAAACGACCGTGATGTTCGCTCTTTTAGGGGAGGCTGGTCACTCCGCGATGACGGCTCTTGGGTTTTCATCACTAACCCCTACAACTAGGTCCGCAAACTTAGCATTGTGTCCGGTGAAAAATTTCATATCGTTAGGGCATCTATCAGAGCTGCATTTAGATCGCAGCATAGAGGCCGCAATGTTCACTTATCATTCTAGTGGCCAGATTGGGTGGACCTAGAGGAGAGTTTTGGCAAACGTACTAAGCCAATTGCCATTGAAACAGACGAAATGATGGGCATTTTCCTTACTATGATGTTTGAGCTTGACGATACACCTCTCAACGTCTCCACTTACTCTGTCACTAGAAATCCACAACTCGATTCCAACAGTGGCATCAGAAAGGGTTACATGACAAACAAAGAAAAAACGGCAAATACATATGAAGTGACACAACCGAGCAAGTTTGATTTCAAGGAGTGGAAAAAATTCGTGTGAGAAAAGCCTTAATATGTTGGATGACAGCACCAACGGCACAAGTTGGTTGCCGGAGAATCATCCAAAGTTGTTGGTGATGTCGTAGGAAAAATTCTCCCCTACAACCCCTCCATCAGAAGGCATAAACAATTTTGCACCTGTTAATCGTTTATGTTGATGTTTTTCATGATCATCAAACTCCTATCGTTGAGGTTGACTTGCTTGTAGAACTTGGTGCAAAACCAATTATTTCTCTGATTCTAACAGCAAGGGCACCATGTTTGGGGATGAGACACCGACGTTCTTTGAGGAGGAGCCTATCCGGGAGTGTACCTTCTTCGGTCCTCGAACAAATTACTTAGCGTACATGTTGGTTTAGATTTGGATGCCCGCATCCCACTGCATCAGCCTTTAGAAGAAATGTGTTTTAACTTCGCATGCTTCATCCAAAGCGAGGAAGGCAAACTAATTTATAGACTTTCTTATAATTTGAGTGTTGCATGTAAATTTACAATTTAATATTTCATTACCTAATAACCAAGTGAAGTTAATATTAATATATTCTTCACATTATTTTAATATGAACTGTAATAAGTCTATGTTCCAAAGTATATTATTTGGTAAAATAACCCTTGTAGAAACCAACCAAGTGATTAGTTAGAAAATTTTTTTTGTAACCAATCGAAATTTGTTTTTACATAGCTATTTCATTTTCGAAGTAACATTTTAATATCTCATGTTATTTTTGTAGTTACCATATAACATAATTTTATAACAAATTTTTAATGTTTACTGCATTATATGAGACAAGGAAAATAGGGATGGAGCTTGCTATATGTGATGTGATATACGAAGGGGAAGAGTTATTCGTATGACAAGTCTTCAAGAACAAACAAGATTGTAATGTGAAAATATCCGTTCACACCCTTAATCGCCGGTTCTATTTCCATAAAGAGAAATCATGCAAAAAAACATCACTCTGACCTGCATATCAGACTTATGCCACTGGCGTATTTACATTGTCAAATTGGAAGATTCAGAAAACTACCAAATAAGAAGTGCCACCCTGACACACACTTGCTCTGTTAAGGAGCATAGCAATTACCACTGCCAAGCTACAACTCGTGTTATTGCAACACTCATGCAATCCTAATATGAGGGTTGTGCTAGAGGACCAAGTGCCATAGACCTCCAGAGATTGATGCAGGTGGACCATTCTTTTAAAATTTCTTATTGGAAGGCATGGAAGTCACACAAAGTTGTAATGGAAGGTGCAAATCGGTCGCCTAACGATAGTTATTCTTACTGGTATACTTATATCTCTTACGAGAGGCCAAAGCTAAATCCATTGTCGAGCGCAAGACCAATGTCGAAAGCGGTGTCCTCCATAAATTCAAGTACTTTTTCCTTGCCTTTGGTGCTTCGTTAGACGGGTTTACTTTCATGCGTAGGGTTATCATTATCGACGATGTGCATTTCAAAGGAAAGTACGATGGTTGCTTCCTCATGGCTACTGCACAAGACGCCAACTTCAAAGTAATTCCTTTGGATTTTGGGATCGTTGACAGCAAAATCGACTATGCTTGGGAATGGTTATTCTCAATTCTCAGCAGAGCTATACTGGACACCATGGCTAGTGCACAAGACGCCAACTTCCAAGTAATTTCTTTGGCTTTCGGGATCGTTGACGGCGAAAATGACTATGCTTTGGAATGGTTATTCTCAATTCTCAGCAGAGCTATACTGGATGCGAAAAAACATTTGTGTCTGACCGCCATTCATCAATTTACACTGGCCTCCGTAGGGTTTGTCTGCAAAACTTTACACTTACTGGAGATGTTTACATTCTTTGAATTTATTACACGCATTACTTGCTGATTTCATGTTATTTGTTTTTGCTGCGTTATTTGCAACGTAGATAGATCATCATACTAACATACATCTAGAGTTCCAATTTTTAGTTTCATGTCATATAATCATATAACCAAAAGCTATAATTCCTAACATTTACATGGGTTGATTATGCAAATATATATGAAAGATAAACACGGCACCTGTATAGTACATCTCTGATGCAACGTAGTTTCTAATTTCAAGAAGCGCCACCTCGCCTTCCATGTCTCCCGAGCTGCAAGAGCATTCTGTATCTCAGACTTTCATAAGTTTTTATGGAGATAATTAGGCTCCATCCTGGCTGCACAAGCTACCTTGAGGGGATTGGATTTTGCCACTCGACCAGGTCTCATTTTCTGGGCGACCGTTTCAACATTATGACTTCTAATGTTGCGGAATCTCTTAACGTGGTGTTAAAGGAAGCTAGGGAGCTTCCCATCATTTCTTTTATCGAGTTCATTGACACAACACTCATGAGCTGGTTTGCAATGAGGTGTGATGCATCAAAAGCCCAGAGATCTAACCTGACTCCGAAGATGCGTGAGGTTATCCACCTGAACTTTGAGAAATCATTGCGTTTCTCGGCCAGGATGATTGATAGGATGGAATATGAGGTGATCCCAACTGGTATGGTGTCATACCATGTTTAACTTAGAAGCTCGAAGCTTTTCCTGCAGGTCATTCAACCTACTTGGCCTTTCATGTTCTCACCCAATCGCTGCTGCTGTAGTAAAAAGGACGCATATACCTAAGCTAATGAATCATGCCAACTCTATTGAAACTTGGCGGATGATGTATGTAAGTTCAATTAAGCTAGTGCTAGATGTGGCAAGAGCAAATCCGCTACCAAAAGCCATACGTTCCCTGCAACTGGGTCTGCAACTCTGTAGGAGGCTACCAGGTAGGCCAAAAAAGAAACAAATTCCTTCTCGCGGGGAGATGACGGTAAAATTTCTAGCATTTTTAAGTTATAACATTGTTAACTAATTATGACTTGAAACTTACAATTAACAGATGTTAATAGGGAAAGCACAGAAGAGGACATGTTACTCTTGCTGTAGAGGTTCTGGTCGCAACCGTGCGACCTGTAGGTTGCCCATATAAAGTATGTGCTTTTTCACTAGTACTTCATATCCATGTTCCATAGTTTCACTTCACGCTAACAACTTCGTTTTCATGGCATCCGACAGTGGGTGCCGCGTGAAGTCATATGGAAGTAATAGTTTCTTTTTTGTTGTTAGGGGAACATAAATTTGCTGGTGGTAAGGTTATATAGTTAGTTGTTGTATTTACATGTTCCATAGTAGCATATGGATGGGTTAGACAAGTGACAAGTTTGAATTGTCAAGACTGCAAGCCAACAATTAAAGGAAGTTTATCTTTTGTGTTTCCTATTGTACTGTTAAAAGTCTATGCCTGTAGGCAGAACTTCGTTCCGTTTTGTTTAATTAATAATTTGCTCAGGTTTTAACCTTCACTGTCACTGCAAGTGCACATAGCACGCAAAAGTATAGATAGGTGTCGATCCCACAGACACTAGAGTAACACTACGAATTTGCAATGCACAGACAGAGCTAAGATGAAAATATTGGTTTTATAAAATGTCATGATTGCTGAAAGTAAATTGCAGTGAATTAAAACAATGTAAATCAATGGAGAAAAATGTTGGCCATGGCAAATCGCAGAGATCAATGATAGATAGATAATCTAACCGGATTGAGACTTAATGAATAACTGTTCTAGAACTCGAAACACTAATGACAAATTAACCTACTTCTGTAGTATTAACTATCTAACCATGAATTCTAGAAACACTAAACTCCCAAATGAGTCCTAGAAACATGCGAGCATTCTAAACATGTTCAATATGTTCACCTAGATGACTTAACTTCAACTCCCATTGGCTAAGGATACTAGGCCTATCAACTGTTGATTCTGATAACCTAACCTGGTCCCGCAGTGCTAATATTACTTACAGATCGTTCACTAGATTCGTCATCCTAACTAACGCATTGAGATCACAGAAGATAGAGAACTAATTCATAAATCTCTAACCTATAATGATTCATAAAAACCATCGAATCCCCTTGATAAACCCTACGCCCAACTAAGGGATTACTCAGACATAATCGATGAAATCATGATAAAAGAATATGAAGATTGCATAAATAAATATAAAGTAAATGAAAACTGGGGTTCGAAAAGCACTTCTAGAGAGTAAGAGATTCACCTCCCCAAAAGCAATGAAGACTGTAAACTAAATCTTAAGAACAACTTGTGATGTGACTGCAGAAAACTCGTGCAACACTTATTTATATCAAAACACTAAGTCTAAACTCGGTTTGGAGAATATTTGGAAAATCTTCGCGAATAGGATCGATCGATCCACCTGCTTCAAAACGCATAACTTTATTAATTCTTCATTCTGGATGATCCTCCTGTGACTTGGTCGATCCAGATGCATCTGCTGTTGATACTTGAAATGTATAAACGTCTAAAACAGGTCCAAATGATCCATTTAGCTCAAATGACTTGTAAACATGTAAAAACTATTAAAAGAACCAAAAAGACACAAAATGTAATCCTAAACTCGAGAAGGACAGCAAAATACATATGGAATCAAGGGCATAAAACCCTTCAAACCAAGACTCATTAGTTAACCCCATGCTATTAAATAAAATTGGGGATGTTTAATTATTATTAAGGTGAACAATAGAGTACTACAAATTGTCTCCAAAATTAAATCACAAATAAGATTACCTTCAAAGAATTAGAAGTGGAATAATATGGTGCTTGAAAGACAATAAACGAGATATGGCATTTGAAGTCCCACATGTGAACGTAACTTCACAACTCAATCAAGTAAGAATGTCTGTTAAGTTACAAAGAATATATAATATGAAATCAACATAAGTAGTAATTTACAGTTTAATACTAAACCCTAGGAACAATAAGAAACCGAAAATGTGATGACCGGACTCGGAGGTCAAACAAAGAAAGTATCAAATGTTAGGATAATGTCATACTAAAATTTGGAATCAACGTTACTAGATATTCAAAGTTTAATACTAAACCCTAAGAACAAATACAGAACCTATACCTGATATCAGTAGGTTTATGCTGCATTTATATTTCTAATAGTGCAAAAAATATAACGTCTAAGAGCACTACGAGAAGAAATTTATACGTTATTTCCATATAAGCAAAGGGTATTTAGTAAATATAATGACTTACTCTCACTAACATGACTATGAAACTGATTCACCAAATCCTTATTAACATATGCTTGTATCTCATAACCCTATATATTATAAGCAAAGGATATTTAGTAAATACAGTGATGCAAAGATAATTGCCGAAGTAAAAGTCGAAGTTATTCAATATAAGAAGATAAAGATTATAAGTTAGTGTTAGTAACAAAGAAACAAAAACATAAATACAACTAATTTTGTACATAGGGCTTGTTAGTTTGGTTATCGCTGGTCACTGTCGCTGGCGACCAGCGATTTTTCGTTTAGCAGTCGCAGCGACCAGCGACTGATCCGAGCAATCAGCAACTGCAATTTCGAGTCGCTAGATTTTTCAGTGATCAGTCACTGTAACCACTCCACTACAAGAAAACATAGCATTAACGACGAACCTTTACGTCACCATATAATCGTTGTACATTAACAATCACATTACGACGCGATTACGACTCCAAATCTAGTCGTCGTAATATCGTCGTAAAATTATGACGAATATATTTGTCGTAAACTCGACTTATAGTTACAACGTTTTTGCAACGTGTTTACGACGATTTGAATTTCGTCGTAAACTAGACGCACATTAACGACTCCTCAACGACGACATATAGTTTCGTCGTACATTTGACCCAATTTACCGACTCGTTTACGATGAAGTGTATAACGACCGAATAACAATGAATATTGAATTGTTAGGTGAACATATGTATTTAATGTTCACCTAAAAGGTAGGCGATATTCATCGGTAACGCAACGTTGATATGACGTTATATCGTTTCACTATTCAATCGTCGTAAATTCGTCGTAATAGAGCTAGTTCGAAAATTTCCTATAAATACTACATTTTGGCAACTATTGAAATTGATATAATTATGGATGATGAAGGATCTTATGAGAGACATGTACGGATGGTTAATGGTGTTGCTGAGCCAGAAGATTCTTCTTTCAATGATGTCCCTTGGAAGACTACAATTGAATACCTAAAAGGTAAAGTGAAATGTAATTATTAGTATAAAATGATTGTTTTAAGATTGCGTAATTGACAATTAAATATATTTAACTTATTATATTTTGAATATAGGTGTACATACAGGTGGTTGGACCGTAGTAAAAGAGTTACATCAGATAACACCACCATGGCGTCACGTACCTTTTGTGGTAGCAGTGATTCATAAAATGGTTCCTAATGGATTGGGGGATGCGATGGTCACAATGAAGGTAAAATTTAACAAAAGATGTTCTTAACTAATTAGATATTTTGCAATCTATAACATTACTTTTTAATTCTTGTAGGATCCGACCGGTACTGTATAAGGGAGCATTCATAGGTCCGCCATATCTGATAACAAATATGGAGCGCATATAAAAGAGGGTTCAGTGTTGCTTCTAAAGGAGGTTGTAGTTGTTAAGTTTGAACGGGCGACAACATATCTTAATATTGCTTTTAAGAACATAACCAATGTAAGTTACAATTCTAATATAAAAGGAAGTGTATTAAGTTCTATCATTACTGATAGTAATGTATATAACACAGAAACTTGTTAATTTGGTAGGTTATATCTAAAGAAAACATGACTACAGCGTTCATACAAGAAAGTGGTCCTAGTGGTGTTAATAGAAATCCAAACAATTGGTTATACCCCGAAGATACCGAAGGGTCAGATGATGATGAAGAAATTGAGTAGTACATTACATCATCAATAAAAGAAAACTAAAATTAATAACTATGTATTTATGTTAAATATACTTCAAGTATATTTGTAAGACGTTTTTAAGCTACGTGTACTATATATAAATGTTACTTTTTATCTAGATGGTAGAAAGTATTATATGTTTTGTAATGGACATATTTTTAGTGTATTAATAACATATTTACTCAGTGTATTAATAACTATTATATGTTTTGTAATGGACATATTTTTAGTTTTGATTGTATTAAAACTTGTTCATGTTCATTAGATTTTTAAGTAAGTTTACATATATTCGTCGTAAACTGGTCGTTAAGTTGCAACCCATTTACGACGACTCAATATGATTCGTCGTAACCTAGTCGTAAACGGGTCGCAATGTAACGACTAGTTTACGATGAATCCATATGATTCGTCATACAACGGTCGGTACCTAACGACTAGGTTACGACGAATCATATGATTCGTCGTAAACCGGTCATTATCTACGAACATTGATTGTTAGGTGAGCACGTGTGTTTTATGTTCACTTGAAATTTTACGACTGAGTAAATTCGTCGTTAACGCGTCGGCGATATGACGTTAAGACGTTACAATATTAAATCGTTGTAAATTCGTTGTTTTGTTTCTACCTAAGTAGTTCAAAAATTTCCTATATATACCACATTCTCCTATCCTCAAAATCACACACAACATTCATTTGTAAAGCAAATTATTATACCCCAAAACACCAAAAAAAATGTCTTCCTTCGGTGATATTCGGAACCAACGAAGATGGATGTATATGCATAAAGAGTCCAAAGGAAACGTAACAAAGGAGTTTCTCGATGGGCTGAAAATCTTCACGTACCAGGCGGGCAATACACCACTCAATCTAGAATCCGGTAAAATGTTCTGTCCTTGTCGGAAATGCAAAAATTCAAGTTCAAGATTTGCTCGTACTGAGAATGTGTGGAATTATTTATTAAATAGAGGATTTACGCCAAACTATTATATTTGGTTTCACCATGGTGAGGGTTATGGTGGAAATGAAGCAAGTAGTAGTAATAGTAATGTTGAAGTTGTGAGTTTGGATAAACCTAATAATTTGCATTACTATGATCATTATCATCATGTAGATCAGGGAGATCTAGAACATGATAGGGTACATGACATGGTTACAGATGCATTTCATGAAACAACTTTTTCATTTACTGATAATACAGTTGAGGAACCTAACTTAGATGCGAAACGGTTCTATGAAATGTTAGATGCTGCAAATCAGCTAATCTACGAGGGAAGTAGAGAAGGTATGTCGAAATTATCATTAGCAGCTAGGATGATGAGCATTAAAACAGATCATAATTTATCTGAAGTTTGTATGGATACATGGGCAGAATTGTTCAAAGAATATTTGCCAGAAGATAACTTGTATGCTGAATCTTATTATGAGATTCAAAAACTGGTTTTTAGTCTAGGGTTACCTTCTGAGATGATAGATTTGTGCATTGCCAATTGCATGATCTATTGGAAAGATGATGATCAGTTACAGGAATGTCAATTTTGTAAGAAGCCAAGATATAAGCCGCAAGGTACTGGAAGGAGTAAGGTGCCGTACCAACGGATGTGGTACCTACCAATTACATAGAGGTTGAAAAGATTGTATCAGTCTAAAAGGACAGCAGCAGCAATGAGATGGCATGCTGAACATTTACAGATGGAAGGAGAGATCAAGCATCCGTCAGATGCAAAAGCATGGAAGCATTTCAATACGGTACACCCAAATTTTGCTAGAAATGTTTGGAATGTTTATCTTGGATTATGCACCGACGGATTTAGTCTATTTGGAATGTCTGGTAGACAATATTCTTTGTGGCCTGTAATCGTTACGCCTTACAACCTTCCCCCAGGGATGTGCATGGAAAAGGAATTTCTATTTATGAGTATATTAGTTCCTGGACCCAAACATCTTATACACGAGTTGAAGGAGTTATGGTATACAGGGGTTCGAACCTACGATTGTTCGGTAAAAAGGAATTTTAATATGAAAGCTGTGCTTCTGTGGACAATAAGTGACTTTCCAGCATACGGGATGCTATCAGATTGGACAACGCATGGAAGATTATCTTGACTGTATTGCCTCGGAAGGACAGATGCATTTCAACTAAAATACGGAAGGAAATCAAGTTGGTTTGATTGTCATCATCGATTTCTACCGATGAGCCATCCTTATCGACGAAACAAGACGTTGTTCAGGAAGAAAGTTAGTGTACGAACTCTTTCACCGGTGTATTTGTCAGAAGAACAAATAGAAGTGCAAATTGATCATTATAGTGGTCAGAAAACAGTTAGACGTGGAGGTAATTGGCATGTTCCACGCAATATGCCCGACGGATATGGCGAGCATCATCACTGGCACAAGAAAAGCATATTTTGGGAACTTCCATATTGGAAGGATCTTCTGCTGCGACACAATCTGGATGTGATGCATATCGAGAAAAACTTTTTTGATAACTTCATGCATACAATATTAAATGTGGCAAGAAAGACAAAAGATAGCAGGAACTCAAGACTGGATGTACCTGCTATTTGTTCCAGAAGTGAGTTGCACATTACAAGCAATGGGCAAATACCTGTTCCTATTTTTAGGTTGTAGTCAAATGCAAAAGCTGCATTGTTTAAATGGGTGAAAGAAGACGTGAAGTTTCCTGATGGGTATGTTTCCAACCTCTCAAAATGTGTTGAAGATGGGCAAAAGTTTTCAGGGATGAAGAGTCATGATTGTCATGTGTTTATGCAAAGACTACTTCCATTCGCACTTACTGGGCTACTTCCACATAATGTAAATGAAGCACTTGCAGGTACGTATATACATCTAATATATATATATATATATTAAGGTAAGTTATTTATAATTTACATTCATTTAATTATTTTATTGTTATTATAGGTATTGGAGCTTTTTTTCGGGATCTTAGTGCACAGAAGTTGACCAAAGAAGGCATTCAACAACTTGATGCAAATATCCCAATTTTATTGTGCAACTTGGAGAAGATCTTTCCTCCATCATTTTTTGATGTTATGGAACATCTTCCAGTCCACCTTCCTCATGAAACATCGCTTGGTGGGCTAGTTCATTTTCGATGGATGTATCCATTTGAGCGTTTCATAAAACATTTGAAAGGAAAAGCCAAAATTTTGGCAAAAGTAGAAGGCTCAATTGTAGCGGGGAGTTTAACCGCAGAAACATCTAACTTTTCATCGTACTATTTTGCACCAAAAGTTCGTACACGAAAAAGAAAACCCCGACGATATGACGATGGTGGTGTGGCACCAACATATGCAGTAGCCGGTGTTCCAGATATTTTTTCGCAAATTGGTCGACTTGCGGGAATGCTAAAAGAAGTTTGGTGGTCAAGTACTGATGATCGTCATAGCGCACACACGTATATCCTCCTAAATTGTGAGGAAATGCACTCCTTTGAAAGGTAATTAATATATTTTCTTTAACTAAATATTTAACTTATTTTAAAAATATATATACGAATATCTTATATTATATATATATATATATCAGCTTATTGGTGACTCAACTACAAGAAGCCATCGAGGAAATATCACATGATGAAATAAACAAGCGAAAAGATCAACACTTTGTGATGTGGTTGAAAGCACAAGTACGTTTATTTATAAATTAACAGTTTATAAATTATTTATCGTTTTAATTATTATAATTTAATGAAGTTAACTTTTATATAATTTTTATGTTAGGTTGATTATGACGATCCATTTTATCCACCATGGTTTCATGACTTACTTCAAGGTCCAAGCGCAAAGATAACCACTGCTCCCATGTATTTCACGCAAGGATATGCATTTCATGCTTACGAGTATGGTAAAAGGCGAACATCTTGCAACTATGGAGTATGTGTCAAAGGAGAATCATACTTTTATGGGATCTTGCAAGAAATAATTGAAGTGGAATTCACTGGATTAGTGAAGATGAAATGTGTTTTGTTTAAGTGTGATTGGTTCGATCCTAAAGTAGGCACAGATGTTCGCTACAACAAATTTGGAGTTGTTGATGTTAATGCCGGAAGACGGTACAACAAGTTTGAGCCTTTGATCTTAGCATCTCAAGTAGAACAAGTTAGTTTCATTCCATCTCCGCGAGTTAAAACGTCTGGAATCACTTGGTTATCAGCTATTACAGTGATGTCTAGATGTCGAATTATAAGAGATGAAGCACCACCATTGCAACAAGAATCTGCTTGTATTGATATACCAACAGTATCTGATCAGACAACAGATAACTTTCTACTAATTGATCCAGAAGAAGCTGAATTTGAAGATCTCCCTTATGATACAGAGAGTGGAAACGAGAATGACGAGTTCGAAGAAAGTGAGGATCAAAGCGACGATTCTAATGAAGCATCCGATGATGAATCAATATAATTATATATATATATCAATCGTGTGTCTATTTTGTAATAATTAAACTTTTAAGTTATTTATGTGTTTAACTTAGTTTATATTATAAAATGATATTATTTATAAACCTTTAAGTTATTTATGTGTGTAACTCTCATTGAATTGCTTTGACAAAACTACTAGGTTTGTTTAAGTGATCGGAAATGGAGAATGGATCACCGTACTCTCGGAGAAGCAGACACTTCTTCCAGCCTCTTATTACCGATTACTCACCGCATACACAATCTCTCTGTCTATGTCTCTCTCATAATCTATATGAACATATATAGTCTCATGGTTCTATTTAAAACATGACATTTCAATGTTGCAGAAAAATCATGTTAACTTCCAATTTGAAAATAATAAGGAAAATATATCTTTCAATCCTATATGTGATAGATTTTGCGTAAGAGGATTATTACCTTAACTTAAATAAGTAATACATCCTTTCAATGATTATTCGTTAAGTTATATAACATATATATAAGTTTAGTGGATACAAACTCATAAAAGTTTACAACGGTCTTACAACGCGTCGTCGTACATCCATGTAAATCATGCACGTGCGTGCTTTACGACGTGTTGTCGACGATTCGTCATAACCGCGTGGTAACATTACCTCGGTGTTACGACGATAGATGTTACGACGCATTTACAACGAATCGTCGTAACGCGTCGTAACATCACTCCTCGTAACGCCGTGGTTCTATTACCACGTGTTTACTACGAATCGTCGTAAACGAGTCGTAAACCACGCTCATTGCATGATTTACACGTGTCGTCGTAAACGCGTGGTAATAGAACCACGGTGTTACGAGGAGTAATGTTACGACGTCGTTACGACGATTCGTTGTAAACACGTCGTAGTATTACGACTGCTTTACGACGGCAACAAAATCTATATATACTATCGACATCACCCTTTCCACGTCGTTCATGTCACTCTAACTTCTCTCTCTCTATGCTGCAATCGTCCAACTTCTCTCTATAAGGTAAAAATTTTTTTTTTTTTTTTTATATTATTTTTGATGTTAGGATTATATTTTAGAAATAGGGATGAAATTAATATTATTGCTAGGTTGTTGATATAGTTTTAGGATTTAAAATTTTTTTTATTATTCAAATGTTTAGGATATAACAATCAATATATTAGTATTAATTTGTTTTATATTTTGTTTTTAATGTATAATGCAGATGGTTCGGAAATCACGTCAGCACTATGGTGATCTATTTCTACAAGGAGATTGTTTTGGATCGACTTCTGATAGACCGTCTTCTTCTTCTGCGGCCGATACGGTTCCTGAGTCAGTGGCCGATACCGCAGAACCTCCTCCACCACCACCACCACCACCTCCATCCCCACCAGTTGCACCTGCAGGAGTTCTTCATCCGGATTTACTAGTCCCGCCAGATGCTCCATATGCTCGTTTTACTGTAGAGGATCTCCTCGTCTAGTCCGGACGAGAAGGATTGCAGCGGTTGGATCCTTACCGTCATCTGGGAACTTTTTGGTATGTAATTATTTTTTTTTATTTTAAATATATATATTACATATATATTTTAATAATAATTATATTTATTTTTAAATATTTTTTATAGGTTTGGTGTGTATAACAAGGTGGGACGTAGCGTTTCGGAGACAATCAAGGGATACTTCTCCGAACCTCATCCAAATTGGTCCCAAACACCGGATCACATCAAGAAGACGTGGTTTAAATGTTTTGCGGTATGTTTTTAAATTTTTTTTTTTTTTTTTAAATTTGTGTTTTTTAATATATTACTAATTCATTTATTATTTTTATTTTTGTATCAAAAATGGAATTGGGAGCCAGCCATCAACGAGCATGTCAAAGAGGAATTCTACAAAATGGCAATGCGGCGACTTGCCTACACCGTCTCTGATTGGAAGGAAGTTTGGCAACTCAAAGGGAATGATGGCAAACCCATTTTCCTCACTCAAGCCGTGTGGGATGGTCTTGTTCGGTATTGGCGTGATCTGAACTCGGTTCGAGTTTCCGCCAAGTGTTCAACCTCTCGACTTACAGTTGGTGAGGATGGATATCTGCCTACGCTTCATACTGCCGGACAGATACCCTTTGTGGGTGTCCGTTTGAAGATGGTAAGTTTCTATTTACTTAGTTTTTAAAAAATTTAATTATATATTAACTATTATTTTAAGTATTTTTAGGCTGAAGAACAAGGGGGAGAACTTCCGTCTCTTTCATCGTTGTTCGAGCGGACCCACAAGAAGAAGAGTGGGGTTTTTGTAGATGCCAGATCTCAGCACATCTACGATGAGGCCACAGATAGGATTGAGGAGCGTCAGACCCAGCTTTCTCAGGAAAGCGAAGATGGTACTCTCGTGGCATTGAGTACATTGGATCAAGACAAGATCTTCGAATCGGTATTTATTTTATAATTAATTTTTTATAATTTTATTTATAATTATAATATTTTGTTTTTTTAGGTTGCTCCAAGGAAAAAAAGACGGATTTTGGGTATGAGATCGGTTCAAGATGTCCTGATTGCCACATCTTCTCATAGGTGCAACCCGAATAATGATCCCGTACATCTCTGACAATCTTTAAAGAATCTCCAAGAAAAGATGGACCACAAGCTTCAAGGAATGGATAGCTTATTCGACATTTTGGCGGACGGCAATCCGGAAATGCAATGAGCTTTAGAAGCAAAACGTGCGGCGGATCGGGCCAAGGAGTTGGGGCAATCATCGCGGCAACCACAAGACCAATTCGATGTGGATCGGAGAGCCGCAGAAGCCGCTCATGCGGATTTGTTTGCTGATATCGATTTCAGCAATTAGTAGATTTTAAGATTTTAATTTTATTGTTTTTTTGTATAAACTTTGAAATTAAGTTTAATGTATCATTTTTTCTTTTTTAATTTAATATTTTATTTTAAAATTTTTTATAATTTGTTTTTTACAAATAATATAATTTATATATATTAATTAATATATATATATATATATATTAATATTAATGCGAATTATTTATTTTAAAATTAATATTAAAAATAAATTAAATATGGTACGACTCGTTTACGACGATGAGTCGTAAAGACGTCGTAGCATCACGACTAAAGTCAATGAGGAGTATACGACTGTATACTTTAAACAACGCATCTACGACCCTGCTCTTTACATCAACTTTAGGACGAATTCTTGTGTCGTCGTAAACGTCACGTAAACAATAACGACCAACTGCTTAGCTGTTAAAGCGTCGTAAAACGTCACGTCGAGGTTACGATGTCAAGTTTTGTTACGATGAATCTACGACCGCATTGTTTAAGTCGATGTTACAACGAATAATGTGCCTTGTTAATTGGATGACGAATTTACGATGATAATGTCTTTTACGACATTATGTATTTGTCGTAAACGCGTCGTTTGTCTTTGATTACGACGAATTAACAACGAAATGTTCCGCAACTGCAAAACGAACAACAGTAGTGTCTAACGACAAAAAAAAAATTATTAACAATATAAAACTATTTAAACTAAAAAAAAGTAATATAAAATAAAATAAAATAAAATAAAACTATATAAACTAAAACAAAATATAATAAAATAAAATAAAATAATTTTTTAAAAATAATATAAAACTATTAAAAATAAAACAAAACAAAAATATTAAAAGAAATAAAATTACATATAATAAAAGAAATGAAAATTATGTAAAACTAAATAAACATAAAGTTCTATTAATTAAATTAATTTTAAATAAATAATAGAAATGAAAGTAATATAAATAAAACTGAATCAAATTATATCAAATAATATTTTATTAAGTATTTTTTCAAAATATAAAAATATATAGACTTTATATGTTTTACCTTAAAATATATAAATTCTTTTGTGAAATTAAAAATATTAATATATAAAGATTAATCGGAACGACTATGAAACGAAGAACATAGCGACCCATCGCTGCAATTGGTTGCTGGTCGATGCGATTGTCAAACAAACAACAGAGCGACTTGCTGTGACTATCAAATGAACAACTTAACAAATCACTAGTTTTGGTTGCTGGTTGCTGGTCGCTGATGCTGGCGAATGCCAAACGAACATGGCCATAATAAGTATAATGAGTAAAATAATAAAAACTAAATTTATCATCAATCAAGATCATCTCAATAGTTTAACCAGCACAACCAGAGTATTGTTTCCCCAATCTAATGATCTTCATTTTGATCTTCAACATATTTTTAAAAGCATTCAGATCATAAACATTTGAGAAAAAAAGCCATGAAAAAACAAAGTTAGATACCTGGGGAACAAAGAATGTGTGCTGGAGGCGATGATTGCTAAAGATCTCGAGTCGCTATTTATAGAGAAGTATAAACTTAGGGATCAAAACTAAAATTTTGAAATTTATTTTGGCTCCAAATCTTAAGATTTTCAAAATTGATATTATATGTTAAGATTTTAATTGTGACACATAATTAGTTTCCAAAATGTGAAATGAACACGATATATGTGTAATTATTCGTTATTGTTTTTTACAATTTTGAAATGAGATAGTCATTTGCAATTAATCAATTAAGAGAATCAGTTCAGTTTCTATATATATGAAAGGATTTTGAATATCCTAATTATTACTTAACTTAATCAACGGAAAATATAAAGTTTGGTAGACTATTACTCTTAAAATCCCGAAGCAATATATAGATATCAAAATTTGATTTTTAAAAAAAAATATGTTCTAATTTTAAATCTGTATAGTTTTTATAAATTATCTCATGAATAAATAATGGTTCCTTTAATTTCCTTAATTCCATATTAAACAATATAATATTAATTTAAAAACATTTATATGATTTTTTTGTTCTCATAATTCGTTATGATTTATATATATATATATATAAATTAAGTAATATATATTTTTCCAAGATTTGATGTAAAATTAATATACTTTTTTTTAATAGTAGTTATCTAACTTCAATATTGTTTAAATGATATACAGATATATAAGCGATTATTTATAACTAATAGTATTTAAATGAAATATATAAGGAATATTCAATTTGACTTTGGTTGATGGCCAATAACAGCTTGTGTAATGTTTGTCTTATTTTCAAAAAAGGGAAATTAGATATAAAGGAATTTTTTGGAATTTTTTGTCCATCTATACCTTTGTTCTAATACATGTGTATTAATCTTTATAAAATATGAAATTCTATTTTACCCACAATTTCAAACAATTTCCAACTAAATCATAAAATCTAAATCCTCTAACTCATAAAGAGTCTTCACTATAAATAAACAATAAAAATATTTGAAATTTTTTATAAAATCAGATTTTACCCCAAAAAAAAAATTATTCAAAATGATAATTTTTTTTACATAAATTAGGTTTATAATAACTTAATCCAATTTTTTAAAATAACACAATAATAAAATATTCCAAAATTTAAAAGATTTAGTTTCCTTTTTTCTTAAATAAAGATTTAGTTTCTTTTTTTTTATAGATTCAATTACTTTATTTTTTCTGAAATTCTAAATATTTCCAGAATTTGTATTCTAAAAACCTTTGAACATAGAAAAACGCTATAATGCATATTCTAACTCTCTCAAAACATGTACAAGTGCTAGAATATGTATTCTACAATTTTCATAATTTTGTATCCTAAAACTTTTAGAACAAGTTTCAATTCTAAAATTGCTAGAACATGTACAAATGGTAGAATATATATTCTAATCTTTTCAGAACATGGACAAATGGTAGAATATGTAATCTAATATTTTCAGAACGTTAGAAAACATATTCTAAATTTTTCAAAATAGTTTAAGATCTACTTAAAACTGCATAAAATTTAAAAGTTTCTTTCTTAAAGCTTCTTCAAAATTATGTTTCTACATGTTTATCTGGCTTTTATTTTAAAAATAGTATTAATCTAATAGTAGAAATAGTTTAGAAAAAGTGATAATTTATAAATAAAGGTATCGATGGACAACAAAAAGTTGCTAAAAATTCTTTTATTTCCAATTTTTTTCTTTCAAAAATCTTTAAAAATTGATATAGAGTTGACATGTTAGCATAACATCCCATAAATAACACGTGAGGCCAAATTTAGTTCCTTCTCAAATAGTATATAATATATATTAGATTATGTAAACTACATTATAAGCTAATTCCCAGTTACTCCTCGATTGATTATTTGGGCGCTAATTAACCTTTCGCCGCTCGACTAATTTACTTGATCAATTAACATCTAACGAATTTAAGCAAATTAATCAATTTCATTCAATCTTTCTAGGAACAATTGTTCCCGAGAAACTCTCTCTCTCTACTGTAACTCGACTCTTCTTTTCCAGATCTAGATCTCCTTTTACTTCTTTTTTTGGTTTTCTTTCTTTTTCCTGTTCTTCATTACAAGTAGTTGGTGGTTGAGATGTGGCAGTTCACCTCTTCGTCTCCGGTGGTGCTGAGGTGTGGAACAATCATCAGGCGAGGCGGAGTGGTGACTGTATCTAGAGGCAATGGTCGTGTTCGAGGCGGAGTGACTCCAAATCGAGTCTACCTAGAGGACGGCAGTGACTACTTCAGGTCACTTGGTCATAGAGCGCGTCGCTGTCAACTCCGGCCTAGCTTCGTAGCGGAAGTCGTCCGGTGATTCAGGAGGGCCGCGCCGCGAGTGGAGGATTGAGCAAACTGTGGTAATTGGTAGAGGCGAAGGTGACCCCCCCCCCCCCCAATTCTCTTTCGCTTGCTGGTCGCTGTGGTGTCCATCTTCCACCGGATCGACGGTGAGGATAACTCCAAAGAAGTGGATCTCCTTCGACGACGCGTTTTCGATGCCGGCATTTGAGGTCGAGATTACCCTCCCGCGGTTGATAAGTCTCCAGCCACCTGCAATCGAGTACAATTATACTCTAGTTTTACTAACTATTATCAACAGTTATATTCTAATATTATCAAGTTTTACAAAATTTTATCTTTTCTTCTAACTTTTTCACAGATGCTTCCGACGATCCGAGTCTTTTTTCGAACCCATCAACCTTGTCCACAAGTTTATTCATCTATAATCTCATCCTATTTATGACATCCACCAATTTAGCCAAAGTAGGGTCTTCCGGTCTTTCATTAGCGGCGACTATTTCCTCATTCACCACATCTTGAGGTTCTTTTTCTACTAAGGTAGTCACATTTTGGCTGTACATCTCTTCTAACGTAATGGTTAATCTTATACGAATACATTGCATCCAACTAGCAACCACGACATCATGCTTATCATCATCGTCATCTTCTTTCGTGATTTCAGCCATAAAAGAATATTCTTTATTTCTAACTCGTACAATACTATCATTATCCTGTGAACGTAAACAATGAAGAAAGACTAAAAACATAACAATCCAAAATAATTCATATGCTAAAGATAATTAGGATAACTCACCACAGTTGTACCAACTGCTTTATATATTTTCAAAAGAGGAAACTCTTTATATTTGTCTTTCTTGAACCTTTTCTTGCACATCGTAGGACAATTTTTGTCTGCCCCTAGATAATCTTTTAAGAATTGATTCCCAAATCAGGAATTGCCTCAAATGCTAAAAGCTACACAACACATACAATTAGAGTTAGCTTTAATTATAAGAACTAGTAACAATGACCAATAACCTCAAATAATTTTTACTAACCTCCATAGGAATACAGAAACCTGAAACCGGTCATAATGTACCCTTGACAGTACTCTTTAAAATGAGTCATCGTGTGTTCAATCTCTCATAGCATGTGATCAAAAGACAATCTCCCTCAGTGAAGTCTTACAAAAGTTGAGATCATCCACCGCTCTTAGAAAGAAAGACTCCACGTGGGTAGCATCGTCTCTAGTCTTTGTTTGCGTTATGACTATGCTGGATAAGAAGAACATGACCGCCATCTTCAACCTATCTCGAGAAAGATCCACCGGTACCATTTTCTTTAGCTTATTTTTCATGTCTTGATATCAAATATTCTGCCTCTTAAAATGCCTTTTCACAAAGGCCTCACTGCTTGCTTTACTATAATTGACGGGATAGTTGTGGCAGTACAGTCCCAATATCAAGGTGTGTCCCTTGATGCCATATCGAATGGGAGTGCCATTAACGACAAACTAAGCTTCTTTCTTTTTCTCGATGCATGCCGATCGAAGAAAGAGCATCCACATTTCCATAAACTTGTGGATTCTCTCCCTTGGCATGTGGAAAATGTGTTTAAACTGCTGATGCTCCTCAAAACATTTCCTCTCAAACGTAGTGAGCGGATATTCCAAACCTTCTAACGTTTTCAAAGCTTCAAAGATAAAATATCTTGCCACTAATTTTATTTTTTTCGTATACTCTAAAGGCGCGAAGTACATTCTTAGAGGTTGTAGTGGCTACCCGAGTAGAAGAGGAACCTTAGGATGCGGTGAACGAGGAAATAGCCGCCGTCAATGAAAGACTGGGAGACCCAACTTTGGCTGAGTTGGTGGATGTCATAAATTGGATGGAATCACAAATGAATAAACTTGTAGACAAGGTTTATGGGTTCGAAAAAGACTTAGATCGTTGGAAGCTTCTATGAAGGAGTTAGAAGAGAAGGTAAGATTTTGTAAAACTTGGTAATACTAGAGTATAACTGTATTCGATTGTAAGCGCCTGTAGACCCATAAACCGAGGAGTACGATACTGCTGGTTTCACAGAGCCAGCAGAGGAGCATAATGCTAGATCCACAAAGCCACCAAGCGAGCATGTTGTTCCTTCCCCAGAGGCACCGAATGAGCATGATGTTCCCAACATTTCCAACACTCATCAAACTCCTCTCTCAAATTAGTGACCTCTTCTTCGATAGCGAGTTCCCAACATGTAAGCCATCATTCTGCACATAATGACATATATACCATCATATATTCAACATTAATGCCATTAATCTAAAATCGATGTCCTCTTCTCACCTTAAACGCATTGCATGTTAAGTATTTCCTTCCAATGGGTGGCGCTTTGGTTTAGATCTCGTCGATGATCCTATCACCACATGGACATCGTAAAGGAAGGCCATAGTCACCATCAGCTATTAATGTACGCATGTCCTCTTCCCTCTTGTTCCTCTTCATTTCATCATACCAAGGGTCCCTCTCATAGAGTTTATCCATGATTACTTAACCTTATTTGAAATCAAATAACAACAATTGAAGATTTCTAAGCAAATCGAGGAATAACTCGGTAATAAGTAACTGTAAAACTTGTATACCTAATGAAAAACTGGAGAAGCAAATTCAATAGATTTTTCCAATTGAAAAGCGAATCAAAGACCAAAACAAATTCAGAAGATTTTTCAATTGAAAAGCAAATCAAAGACCTAACACAAATTCAGATCTTTGTCCAATTGAAAAGCAAATCAAAGACCTAACACAAATTCAGATCTTTGTCCAATTGAAAAGCAAATCAAATACCTAACACAAATTCAGATTTTTTTTTTCCAATTGAAAAGCAAATCAAAGACCTAACACAAATTCAGTTCTTTGTCCAATTGAAAAGCAAATATTTGTTATATTTTACGACTAATTAATGACGACCATTGAATATAGTCGTCGTTAATTAGTCGTAAGTTATTTAATTTATAAATAAAATTAAAATAATTTAATTTATATATAAATTATTAAATTAAAATTAAAATTATTTAATATATATATATTAATTCCTAAATTAAAATTATATATCTAAGTTCTAAATTAAAAACAAAATTGAAAAAAATTATGCATAAAACATAATTTAAAAGTTTATAAAAAATATAAAATAAAAATCTAAAAATCTAATCATTGGTGAAATCGGTATCCGCAAACAAGTCCGCATCAGCGGCTTCTGCGCTCTCGGATCCAAGTCAGTTTGGTCTTGAAGTTGGCCCAATGATTGCCTCCATTCCTCTGCTCGATCCGCCGCACGTTTTGCTTCCAATGCTCGTTGCATTTCCGGATTGCCTTCCGCCAAAATGGCAAATAAACTATCCATTCTTTGAAGCTTGCAGGTTGTTTGTTGTTGGAGATCCTTTAAAGATACAATCTCAGCTCGGAGATGTACGGGATCATCATTCGGGTTGCGCTTATGAGAAGATGTGGCAATCGGTACATTGTGTACTGAACCCATGCCCAAAATCCGTCCTTTTTTCTTCGGAGCAACCTAAAAATAAAAATAAGAAATATTATTATCATAAATCAAAATATTAAGTAAATAGAAAGAAAAAATAATATAATAAATACCGATTTGAAGATCTTGTCTTGATCCAATGTACTCAATGCCACGGGAGGACCATCTTCGCTTTGCTGAGAAAGCTGTGTCTGACGCTCCTCAATCCTAGTGGTGGTCTCATCGTAGATTCGCTGAGATTTGGCATCTACAAAAACCCACTCTTCTTTTTGTGGGTCCGCTCAAACAAAGATCAAACAGACGGAAGTTCTCCCCCTTGTTCTTCAACCTAAAAAATACATAAAATAATAGTTAAGATATTATAATTAAATCTTTGATAAACTAAATAAATATACCTACCATCTTCAAACGGACACCCGCAAAAGGTATCTGTCCGGATGTATGAGGCGTAGGCAAATATCCATCCTCACCAAATGTACGTTGAGAGGTCAAACACTTGGCGGAAACTCTAACCGAATTCGGATCACGCCAAAAACGAATAAGACCATCCCGCACGGCTTGAGTGGAGCCAAACTTCCTTCCAATCAGAGACGGTGTTGGCAAGTTGCCTCATCGCTTTTGTTTTGAATTCCTCTTTGACTCGCTCATTGATGGCAGGCTTCCAATTCTATTTTTGCTAAAAAAACAAATAATAAATTAATTAGTAATATATTTAATATAAAACACAAATTATAATATTAAAAAAAAAATTTAAAAACCATATACCGCAAAACATTTAAATCACATCTTCTTTACGTGATCCGGTGTTTAAGACCAATTTGGATGAGGTTCGGAGAAGTAACTCTTGATTGTCTCCGAAATGCTATGTCCCACCTTATTATCCACACCAAACCTTTAAAAAATATTTAAAAATAAATTAAGTATTTTTAAAATATATCTAATATATATGTTTAAAATAAAAAAGTAAAATAATTACATACCAGAAAGTTTCCTGAGGACGGATGGGATCCAACCGGTTCAATCCTTCTCGTAACACCCGAACACGAATAGTCGTAAATCCTTACAACGGATTTACGACTATTCGTCGTAAAATCGTTGTAACGTTGTAAGATTTAGAGTTTTAAACTCTTAAACTCTAAAACCCTTATAGCCTGAACCATTTTAACCATGATAGATATTAGATTACAAGATTAAGGATGAAGGTTAAAAAATACAATTCATTTTTTACCTTTTATGAATAACTTGTGTTGTCGTCCTTATATATGTTATATAACTTAACGAATAATCATTGAAAGGATGTATTGCTTATTTAAGTTAAGGTAATTATCCTCCTAAGCAAAATTTATCAAATATAAGATTCAAAGATCCATTTTGCTCATTATTTTCAAACTATTTCAATTTTAAACAATGGATTTACATCGATGTCACTATGAATTGTTGTAAATCCGTTGTTAAATTAACAACAGAGTTACGACGATTCATAAATAACATCAAATTAACATCGAATAGTCGTAAACTCATTGTTTAATATAGACGAATTTACGACGATATCCAACGGCTTTACGAGAAATCATCGTAAAGCCGTCTCAAAGTTATAATTTTTTTTTATGATCCTTAGTATAATTATTTATTTTACTTATAATTAATCTCTACTTGTTAAATAATTTAAATTCGTAAAGTTTTATAAATAATATCATTTTATAGTATAAAAATAAGGTAAACACATAAATAACTTAAAAGTTTATTACAAAAAAGACACACAAATTGATATATATTTATATTGATTCATTATCGGATGCTTCATTAGAATCGTTGTTTTGATCCTTACTTTCTTGAAACTCGTCATTCTCGTTGTCACTCTCTGTATCATATGAGAGATCTTCAAATTCAGCTTTTCTGGATCAATTAGTAGAAAGTTATCTTTTGTCTGATCTGGTACTATTGGTATATCAATACAAGCAGAATCTTGTTGCAATGGTGGTGTTTCATCTCTTATAATTCGACCTCTTGGCATCACTGTAATAGCTGATAACCAAGTGATTCCAGACGTTTTAACTCACAGATATGGAATGAAGCTAACTTGTTCCGCTTGAGATGCTAAGATGAAAGGCTCAAACTTGTTGTATTGTCGTCCGACGTTGACATCAACAACTCCAAATTTGTTGTAACGAACACATGTGCCTACTTTAGGATCGAACCAATCACACTTAAACAAAACACATTTAACCCAATGAATTCCACTTCAATTATTTCTTGCAAGATCCCATAAAAATCTGATTCCCCTTTGACACATACTCCATAGTTGCAAGTTGGTCGCCTTTTACCATACTCGTAAGCATGAAATGCATATCCTCGCGTGAAATACATGGGAGCAGTGGTTATCCTTGAGCTTGGATTCATAATCAACCTAAATTAAAAAAATTATATAAAAAGTATACATCACTAATTAAATGTCAAATAATTATAACCATACATAATTTAAAAACTGTTGATTTATAAATAAACGTACTTGTGCTTTCAACCACGTCAGAAAGTGTTGATCTTTACGCTTGTTAATTTTATCATTTGATATTCTCTCGATGGCTTCTTGTACTTGCGTCACAAATAAGCTGAAATATATATATAATATACGGTATTTGTATATATATTATTGAAATAAATAAATATTTAGTTAAAGAATCTATATTAATTACCTTTCATATGAATGCATTTCCTCACAATTTAGGAGGATATATGTGTGTGCGCTATGACGATCATCGGTACTTGACCACCAAACTTCTTTTAGCATCCCAGCAAGTGGACCAATTTGAGAAAAAATGTCTGGAACACCGGCTACTGCATATGTTGGTGCCACACCACCATCTTCATATCGTCAGGTTTTTTTTTCTGTGTACGAACTTTTGGTGCAAAATAGTACAATGAAAAGTTAGATGATTCTGTGTTTAAACTCTCCGCCACAATTGAGCCTTCTACTTTTGCCAAATATTTTGTTTTTCCTTTCAAGTGTTTCATGAAGCGCTCAAATGGATACATCCATTGAAAATGAACAGGCCCACCTAGTGATGCTTCATGAGGAAGGTGGACTGAAAGATTTTCCATAACATCAAAAATGATGGAGGAAAGATCTTCTCCAAGTTGCACAATAAAATTGGAATATTGGCATCAAGTTGTTGAATGCCTTCTTCGGTCAACGTCCGTGTACTAAGATCCCTAAAAAAAGCTCCAATACCTGTAAGAACAAAAGAAAAATAAATGGATGTATATATATATACTGCATGTATATACGTACCTGCAAGTGCTTCATTTACATTTTGTGAAAGTAGCCCAATAAGTGCGAATGGAAGTAGTCTTTGCATAAATACATGACAATCATGACTCTTCATCCTTAAAAACTTTTGCCCGTCTTCAACACATTTAGACAGGTTGGAAACATACCCATCGGGAAACTTCACGTCTTCTTTCACCCATTTAAGCAATGCAGCTTTTGCATTTGACGCCAACCTAAAGATAGGAACAGGTATTTGCCCGTTGCTTGTGATATGCAACTCACTTCTTGAACAAATAGAAGGTAAGTCCAATCTTGAGTTCCTGCTATCTTTTGTCTTTCCTGCCACATTTAATATTGTATGCATGATGTTATCGAAAAAGTTTTTCTCAATATGCGTCACATTCATATTGTGTCGCAGCAGAAGATCTTTCCAATATGGAAGTTTTCAAAATATGCTTTTCTTGTGCCAGTGATGATGCTCCTCATATCCGTCGGGCATATTACCTGAAACATGCAAATTACCCTCACGCCTAACTGTTTTCTGACCACCATAATGATCAATTTCCGCTTCTATTTGTTCTCCTGACAAATATACCGGTGGGAGGGCTTATACACTTACTTTCTTCCTGAACAACGTCTTGTTTATTCGATAAGGATGACTCATCAGCAGAAATTGACGATGACAATCAAACCAACTTGATTTCCTTCCGTATTTCAGTTGAAATACATCTATCTTTCCGAGGCAATATGGACAAGATAATCTCCCATGCGTTGTCCAACCTGATAGCATCCCATATGTAGGAAAGTCACTTACTCTCCACAAAAGCACAGCTTCCATTCATAGGTTCGAACCCGTGTATAGCATAACTCTTTCAACTCATGTATAAGAGGCTACAGAAAAAAATTTAGTGACCGCTTTGGATGCTTGGGTCGAGGAACTAATATACTCATAAATATAAATTCTTTTTCCATGCACATCCCTGGGGGAAGGTTGTAAAGGCGTAACGATTACTGGCCACAAAGAATATTGTCTACTAGACATTCCAAATGGACTAAATCTGTCGGTGCATAAAAATTCTAAACATTTCTAGCAAATTTTGGGTGTATCGTATTGAAATGCTTCCATGCTTTTGCATCTGACGGATGCTTGATCCCCTCTTCCGTCTGCAAATTTTTTTGCATGCCATTTCATTGCTGCTGATGTCCTTTAAGAATGATACAATCTTTCCAACCTCTCTGTAAATGGTGGGTACCACTTCCGTTGGTACGGTACCTTATTCATTCCACTACCTTGCAGCTTATATCTTGGCTTCTTACAAAATCGACATTCCTGTAACTGATCATCATCTTTCCAATAGATAATGCAATTCTCAATACACACATCTATCATCTCAAAAGGTAACCCAAGACTAAAAACCAGCTTTTGAATCTTATAATATGATTCAGAAGACAAGTTATCTTCTCGAAATATTCTTTGAACAATTCTGCCCATGTATCCATACAAACTTCAGATAAATTATGATCTGTTTTAATGCTCATCATCCTACCTGCTAATGATAATTTCGACAGACCATCTCTACATCCCTCGTAGATTGGCTGATTTGCAACATCTAAAATTTCATAGAACCGTTTCGCATCTAAGTTAGGTTCCTCAACTGTATTATCAGTAAATAAAGAAGTTGTTTCAGGAAATGCATCTGTAACCATGTCGTGTACCTTACCATGTTCTAGATCTCTCTGATCTACATGATGATAATGATCATAGTAATGCAAATTATTAGGTTCATCCAAACTCACAGCTTCAACATTACTATTACTACTACTTGCTTCATTTCCTCCATAACCCTCTCCATGGTAAAACAAAATATAATAGCTTGGCGTAAATCCTCTATTTAATAAATGATTCCACACATTCTCAGTACGAGCAAATCTTGAACTTGAATTTTTGCATTTCCGACTAGGAGAGAACATTTTACCGGTTTCTAGAGTGAGTGGTGTATGGCCCGCCTGGTACATGAAGATTTACAGCCCATTGAGAAACTCCTTTCTTACGTTTCCTTCTGAATCTTTATGCATATACATCCATCTTCGTTGGTTCTGAATATCACCTACGGAAGACATATTTTTTTGGTGTTTTTGGAATAAAATTTTTGCTTATAAACGATTGTTGTTTTTGATATTGGGAATGGGAGAATGTGGTATTTATAGGAAATTTTTGAACTAGTTAGGTAGAAACGAAACAACGAAGTTACAACGACTGAATATTGTAACGCTTTAACATCATATTAACGACTCGTTTACGACGAATATACTCCATCGTAAAATTTTTGATAAACAATAAATACACGTGTTGACCTACAATTCAATTTTCGTTGTTATTGGGTCGTTAATATACTACGTCGTAAACGAGTCGCTAAATTGCGACTACTGTACGACAAAGCTATACTTTGTCGTAAGAGAGTCATAAAATTGCGACTAGTTTATGATGCACCTCAAATTCGTCGTAAACGCGCTTCTAAGATAATGCTACACTTAATCTCCTTAATAGTAAAACACGGAGGTATGTTACTTAGACTAATTTAAAAATGTAATGAACATGAACTAGTATTTAAACAACCAAAACCATGTATATAACAATATATATCCATTAAAAATGCAATGATATTAAACATACATAGTTATTAATATTATACGATAGTTTAACATAAACAGTACCATCTATAGTATATGATAGCTTAAAAACGTCATACAAATAAACTGCAAGCATATTAAACATAAACACATAGTTATTAATTTAAGTTTCCTTTTATTGATGATGTAATTACTACTCAATTTCTTCATCATCATCCGATCCTTCGTCATCTTCGGGGTATAACCAATTGTTTGGATTTCGATTAACACCATTGGAACCACTTTCTTGTATGAACGATGTAGCCATGTTTTCTTTAGATATAACCTACCAAATTAATAAGTTTATGTGTTATATATCTTACTGTCGGTAATAATACTACTTAATACACTACTTTTTACAATGAAATTGTAACTTACATTGGTTATGTTCTTAAGAGCAATGTTAAGATATGTTGTCGCCCGTTCAAACTTAACAACTACCACCTCCTTTAAAAGCAACACTGAACCTTCCTTTATGTGTGGCCCATATTTGTTATCAGATATGGCAGACCTATGAATGCTCACTTGTACAATACCGGTCGGATCCTACAAGAATTAAAAATTAAAGTTATCGATTACTAAATATCTAATTAGTTAAGAACATCTTTTGTTAAAACTTATATATATATTTTACCTTCATTATGACCATCACATCCCCTAATTTATTAGGAACCATTTTATGAATCACTACTACCACAAAAGGTACGTGACGCCATTGTGGTTTTATCTGATGTAACTCTTTTACTAGTGTCCACCCACGTGTATGTCCACCTATATTCAAAATATAATAAGTAAAATATATTTAATTGTCAATCAAGCAATCATAAAGTAATCATTGTATACTAATAATGACATTTCACTTTACCTTTTTGTGTTAGGTATTCAATTGTAGTCTTCCAAGGGACACCGATAAAAGAATGATCTTCTGGCTCAACAATACAATTAACCATCCGTACATGTCACTCATAAGAATTACACATAGACTCGCTTATACCAGGACATTCTTGTAACATTGATTGTTCTAGTTTTTTCCTTGCCCGTTCTTTAGCTTGTCTCACACCAACTGGACCCGGAACCAAAGATCTTTCTTCATCCATAATTAGGTCAAATTCATAATGTGCCAGAATGTGGTATTTATAGAAAATTTTTGAACTGGAAACGAAACAACGAATTTACAATGACTGAATATTGTAACACTTTAACGTCATATTAACGACGCGTTTATGACGAATATACTCGATCGTAAAATTTCTGGTGAACATTAAATACATGTGTTCACCTAACAATTCAATTTTCGTTGTTATTGGGTTGTTAATATACTACGTCATAAACGAGTCGTTAAATTGCGACTATTGTACGACAAATCTATACTTCATCGTAAAAAGAGTCGTTAAATTGTGACTAGTTTATGACAACCCTCAAATTTGTCGTAAACGCGCTGTTAAATCGTCATAAATAGAATCTAATTTAGGACAAAAATATTTGTCGTACATTTATGACTCGTTCACGATGATAGTCTTTTGAGTCGTAAATTAGTCGTAATAGCCTTTCTAATTTACGACGATTATATTTCAACGTAAATTTTCGTCATTACTGGCATGTTTTCTTGTAGTGTATCTTGCCAAAAAAATTACAAAAAAAACTCAATCAATAATACTAGTTATACTAGTTATGCTACATTTATCAGTAATAACAGTTACAAGTTAGAGTCGTTATACTACATTTATTAGTAATACCAGTTACAAGTTATACTAATTATATTACATTTATCAGTAATACCAGTTACAAGTTATACTAGTTATACTAGTTATACTAGTTATACTACATTTATCAGTGATACCAGTTACAAGTTATACTAGTTTTACCCAGGTGTCCTATTGCAAGAACTTAAATTGGATCTTCTAATATACAATACACTACGATTCAACCACTGAAATCCGTTTGTTACCAATTTAAAATCCTAATCTATCCAGAAACTATAGTAAAACACCCACTGTGCATAGCAAATCCTCAATTTGAAAATCTAAAACTTAAATACCTAATTTGAGCCAAAGAATCTGGATTTTGAATCTCAAGGACCAAACCAAAGTGCTTACATAAGTTACAACCATAGAGACTGTTATTTCTACATTACATATCAGTGAATTGCCAGAAGACAAATTCTCGACAATTACTCTAAAAAAACAAGGGTATCTTCAAGGGATATCTGTATCCAAAAAACATGAACCAAGATACAGAATCTTCACACATTGAAGACTTTTAATACTCCTACACTCCTATTCTTGAAATTTGACCAAATTAAGCAGATTAACCAAATAGAACTTCGTAAAACTAAGAACTTAAGGGTAATTGGTTCTAGTAGGCTCTAAAGATTTGAGAACTCAGCCTACTTTGCACTTCAAAAGAGATCCACCAAGAGATCCTACAAGGGGAAACAATGCAGAAACAAAATCCCATATTCAGTGGATTTTATTACCTAAAGTTACCATGATTACTTATTCTGAACTGCAATCATCTAAGGAAATGATCCAGATTGTTCCAAAGATGATATCTTGTCAAGTTATTCCCCAAAACCTGACAGTTCTTCTTGAGTATCTTTAACGCTTCTTAGGAGGTTTTTGCGAAACCTCCAAATCAAACTCCTAAAATTTTTGCTTGAGATTTCAGGTCGTTTCTTCCTTTGGTTTAGCTGATAATTTATGCTTTGAAGACTCTCCAATCTCATATTTTGCAGAATCATTAACTCTTTATTCAGGTTCAGAGTATGGTGTGAGATTGGAGCCAGTTGATTCCTGCTTCACCGGTCTTGCAAAGTGAGGTATTGGAGCAGCAAAATGAGACATTGTTTCCACAATTGACGGATGGATTCGTTGAAGAGGATTAGCTGCTGCTATTTCTTCAGAATTAAGTGGAGGTGTCTCAGGTCTAGGAGGTTGGGATATCAGATCTGGAAAAGATTCATCAGAACTCTGATCTTGATGATTCTGGTTATTCGCATTGTTACCATTATAATTTTCTGCTCCTTCTTGACTTATGATCACATGATGATCATGATGGACTATGGGTATTTGAATTGGAAGAAATGGACAGTGACTACTGTGCTGAGAAAGGCGGGAGCAGTTGCTACATATTCTCCTTAGATGTTCATAGCAAAAACTAATCATCACGTTGTCTCCTGATTGAAATCGAACTCTCCTATAGAACCTGATGCGATTATTGATTCCAATCTTGATTCTAACTCCGAAACAAGCTGTTTGAGTTGTTGTTGATGCTGGAAAACCCATTATTATAACCTCGCCAAGAGATTCAGCTATTGCTCTAATAGTTTCATCAGCTACATATGGTAGAGGAATACCTCGAATTTTCACCCATAGATCAAGAGTCGTAAGGAAATCATGGTCTGGAATAAACTCCTATCTTTGAAACACCACAAACCAGTTGTTGAAAATTCAAGGACCCCTTCATTGACTGATAGCAATTAAGTTTTTGAACGAAAAAGAAATTGCAGAAAGCTGTCATTTAAAACCCTTCCACGAACTCGTGAAGCTATGCCCCAGTTCTCGGCAACTCTATAACCATTTTTCTCAAATTCTTGAACCTTGGATTCAGCGGTCTAGCAATTAAGCTCAGTCTATTTCTAGCTAGAACTCCATCATATGCTCTCTGTGGTATAAAGAGTTCATGATCTTCTCTTCCCAACGCCAAATTCTGTAACTCATCCCACAATTCATCTAAGTCTTCAATCCCCAAAACAGTAAACTTTTCCTTTTCAAATATTACTTTTAACCAAATCAGTTGTAACACTTAGTGCGATCTCAGAGGATTCTTTGTTACTTTTCTCATTTTCAAAAGTAATATACCAACTCATCATATCTTTACTTATTGACAACAGAGTTGAAACATACCTACCAATGCAGACTATTACCCAAAGAATTTCTTACCACCCATGATACTCCTGCTAATGAATATCTTTTGGACCATGAGTATCCAATATTATATTTCACTTCATCAAATAGTGGTGGCTGCCAAATTGTCTCCAATATTGTAGAACAATTCCCATGATCTGTAGATATAAGTTGAGCAAGTTTCCAATCAGTCATATCATCAAAAGCTTTTCTAACAATTGAATTTACCAGATAATGAGTTCCATCAAACAAGAACTTATTCATGCTTTTCCATAAGTGCCAAACAATCCAAGGAGGAACAAGCTTAATCTCTTAAAGAATATGAACTGATGACATTATCCTACTAATCTCATTGTTTTTCTTGAGTAGTTGCTCCTTAAGATCCTCGATTTCAAGACGCATTTCATTCATCGACTCTTTTATTGACTCCAAGACAGGATTAGTACTTCCTCCATATCGGAAAGCGTTTAGAATTGATTGATCTTGCTGTGTGAGTTGGGATTCAATTTTTTAAAATTTCTCATCTACTGTGTGATCCCAAAACTTATTGATGTGCATTTCACCATCCTACAAAAATCCTCATAAATTATCCCAAACATCGTAAGGAATTATGAAAAATTTATGAAGTCTAACATGATCTTACCCCACTATTTGGAAATTTGTAGAACTTAATGCCAAAATTTTGTGGATTAGAATCGACTTCAAGACGAACTCTTTCACCATATAAACAATTAGTTGAAACACCCCAATCACCATCTGCCGATAAACATGGATCTATCCTATAATCACTTTCACTACTGTCATTGTTACTATCCGGACAGCTTGGAGACATTTTACAATCGCAATCAGAATCGTAAGAGAGAAGAAAATGTGAGAAGAGAGAGATAAAAGGAAAGTGGGATGCTCTGATTCGGAAAAAGAATAAAGCAGAAAAAGAAGAGAATAGAGAGATAAAGGGAAAGTGGAAAGCTCGGGAAAGTGTGAGAGAGGATAGATTTTTGGAATTAAATAAATGTGAATGTTGACCAAAAAAACTAATGTTGTGGACCCCAGCTGAATCAAATACGTAGATGTCTTCACTAGTTGTTCAGTTGGACAATTGTCTACATAGTTGGATTAATAGTAGTTTTGATTATTTCTAGTTAAACTTTATCATAAGCTGCTAATTTCTAGTTGGACTTTTGATTTTTCTCAATACATTAACACGTTGGAGCTTTTCATATAACATAAAAATCAAATCTTTCGTTTTCACATCATTTTCTTTAGACTTGTGACAATTTACTTGGAAAGATATAGTTTGTGAGAGTGTTTTGTGTTAAAACTATAATTTTTAAAAAGCAAATAACAAAATTAGTTTCTAATGACATACATTTAGTTTATGTAGTGTTCTTAGTTTTAAATTTGTTAATAAAAATATAAATTTCGAATGCTTGTAATTGGACATAGTTGGACCTAGATGGACCGTATAGTACAATAAAAAATAGTTACAAATTCAAGAATACAAATACAGATACAAAAAAAAAAAAAAAAAAATCAAGTTCCCTCCTCTGGCTCCAACCACCTCTCCAAGTTTATGCCAGAAGTTTGGATTTTCCTCCTTTCCGAGGATATTCTCCTTTAGATGGAAACCGCTTTTCTTGGATTCTTCCCTGTTTGTTCTTGGTTTTTTAGGCGGTAAAACAACTAGTTCTTGAATATTAGCAGGAACACTCCAGTTAGACTTATGTGGCACCACATAAATCATCTTGCAATATGCCAATACCCAAATCTCAATCAAATAATATTTCGAGCATAGATCATGGATATGGATATTCTCTGATCTTTCTTCTTGCCTCGAGAGGAAGCTAACTGCAGCAATAGCATGGACACACGGATACTTGTCAATATCAAAACACTTGCAAGAACAGCTTTTCATTTTCTGGTCCACCAAATAAGTCTTCCCATCGATCCCAATAACATTGTATTCACGGAAGTAGCTATTTATCTCAATCACCTTTAATTTGGCTGCACCTGCACATCTTGAGTGCATTTCGTTCTCCACAAAAGGTACCAATTTTGATGTGTTCGGTGCACCAGCAGAATCTTTCCTATGGTTGTTGAACCACTCAGCAAATTTCTCAAGGACTGGGAGTACTTCCTTGCTTTCTTAAACATGGAGTTCAATGATTCTGCAGAGTTGCTTGTGTCTAGGTTGTACTTGTCTCCTTTAAAATGACACCTTGTCCATTATTCCAGCCCAATACTTTTTTCCAAATACTCAACAGCTTTCAGAAACCTATTCCTAAATTCACTATACTCTCTGTTGAACTCATTCTTTGGATAAGCATGCGCGCAAACCATGAATTTTATCTGAGCTAGATCCTTGTCTTTCTTCACATGTGATCTCACGTTTTGAGATAAATGTCAAATGCAGTGGCATGCAGTGCTCTTAGATACACCGCGGAGACTGCCTTGATGATGCTTTGGTGCCTATCGCTAATAAAAACCAATCCAGGTTCATTTGGTATACCAGTTTTCAGCTTTGTAAAAAACCACTCCCAACTAACATCCTTCTCACTGTCAATCACACCAAACGCAATTGGGTAGTGGTGACGACTTGGATCCTGAGCTGTTGCAAAAATTAACATACCACCATATACAGTCTTAAAGAAAGTAGCATCCACTACTATCACTTTCCTAATGGCAGTAAACCCAGCAATGGAAGCTCCCAAAGCGATGAATGGATATTTGAATCTTTTTTCTTCATCTCATTCCACACTAATTACTATCTCATGATTGACATACTCTAACATATATAGATAAGAATACAACATGTTGTAGCTTTTTCAGGCGTACCTCGCACATCACTTACATGTTGTTTTTTCCCTCTCAAGGTAGTGGAGTATGAAAAATTCAAACCAATTTTTTTTAGAACCACATTTGCAATGGTTTTAGGATCTGGGGTCTCCAATTGACCTGGATAGTCTTCATGCAAAATAGATGCTACTAATCTTGGTGTGCCTTTCTGTTGACTACTTGTTGTCGTAACAGACCGACTGCATGAATGCATCTTTCTATGTACTTTGACAGTGAAAAGTCCTGAATTCTTGTTTTTCGTAACCCTCAAATACTATTTGCAACCTTTTGGAGCTTGACGACATCTTAATATAACTCGCTCCTTGTCTGATTTAATAGTTTTGTACCCAAAACAGTTCTCATTTTCAGCTTTGGTGACCAAATCATGCACTGTTTTCTTAGAAGAAAATTCTTGATCTATTTCAAGACCTGTACCATCTTCCCATTCATTAACATATTGACTTTCTTCTACACTATGTGGAACCTCAAGAATTTCATGCCAACCATCCAAACCATCATTCTCATTGTTATCAATCGGGCTAACCGCAACCACTATATCATTCATTTCTTCAATGACATCATTCTCCATCTGCTCTTCAATTATTGACCCTTCTTGTTGCGGTTGTTCTTCTTCTTTTATTTCATCTACTCTCGCAATAGTAGGGATCCCTCTATTTTCTACATCACCAACTCTACTATAATTCACACCAAATGAACTTCTTTCTTCCGTTCTAGAGTTTTGCTCATCTCCCTGATTATTTTTAACACCTTTCAATAACTCCACCCACAAAATAAGTCTTAATCCATCCTTATCTACTGAAGTGAAATAAACATATACATCCTCGTCATCTATAATATTTGCCTCTTTTCGATATTGACATTGACTGTAACTCAATTCAAGCTTCTTTGACATTTCATCAATTCCAATCTTCCCACTGATCTTATCAACCAACACTGCATACGTTACATCCTCCAAAGATGACATCTTAATCGCTATACCTATTAGACTATTTTTTGAAATCCATTCATGCTCTTCCATAATCGAAATGTATGTTTGTGTGGCTGATCTTCTTCAAAACCTCCTGCAAATAAAACAAAATTAAATACATTTCCAAATTACACAATATGCAGTTGTACCATTTGTACCAGTTGTATCATTACCTCTCACTTATTATATTTGTACCAATCGGATATTTAACAGGATTAAACACTTAAATTCCACAAATTATCAATGTCAATAACTCATTGTACCATCAAAGAAACCAACTGTGATACCCAAATAAGAAATTTCAAATCAAATCCTATTACTCAGTTGTAACATTTATATAAGTTGTATTACTAATTCTCAGTTGTTCTATTTCTACCAATTGGACTTCCTATATTTCCAGAGAAATTTCGTTATTATTGGCTCAGATACAATACGATCCAACATCTATATTCAATGAACAACCTATAAAAATACTTCATTGTCCAATTATATTTGATTATAAACCAAATGTGAAACTCAAACAACCAAATTTCATAACAATTTCCTAAATTTTGAAATACTAAATCTAAATCTCAAAGAAGAAGATAGAGGAGAATACCTACTATAACAGATACAACTAGAAGAGATCTACGCTTGAAACGGAGACAGTCTGGAGCGCCGGCGATGACTTCAAATTCCAATGACGATGGCGGAGCTGTTCGATGGATTTGGAGCCATATGGTTCCGATGAGATTCGATGATTTCCACCACAAAATCAGAATTTCAGAATGAGAAACAACAAACGTGGATCCATGCCACTCAGTAAAGGTAAAATGGGTTTTACATTAAATTTATAGTACACAGATTTTGCTGTAGTACGAGAGTTTGATTTTCTTCTTAGTGGCATTTGAGACATTGACTCATCCTTCGGGAGATGGTTTAGCCAAACAAGGAAGCGAGATTTAATGCTTGTGTAATATATAATATATATTAGATTATGTAAACTACTTTAAAAGCTAATTCACAGTTACTCACCCATTAATTCTCGATTAATTATTTGGCCTCTAATTAATCTTTTGCCACTCGATTAATTTACTTTATCAATTAACGTCTAACGAATTTTAAAATATGATATTTAAGTAGACCCGCAAATAGTATTTTGTTGGTCCTATTGGAGATGGTTTAGCAGGATGCGACATTTAATGTTTGTGTAATATCTTCGTATACAACTACTACACATTTTGGTATACAACTTTGTGATTCTTTTTTAATTGATAAAGTAAATTTACGAGAAAAAAAGAAAAAAAAAAATCTCAAATGACGGAAGGAAAAAAAGAAAAGAACTTTTTGCCACTTTCTTACCAATCAAAATCGAAATACCATTAAACCCTAAACATCTAATAACACCTCACTTGACTGTAAGATACTCACTCCCATGGAAGCTCTGAGTCACATTGGCATTGGCCTCTGCCCATTCCAATTATCCCGATTACCACCGGCAACAAAGCTCCGTCGTAGCCACAACACCTCCACTATCTCTTCCGCTAGCAAATGGGCTGACCGTCTTCTCTCCGACTTCAATTTCACCACCGATACATCCTCCGTTGCCACAACCACCGCCACCGCCACCGCCACTCTTATCTCTCCACCACCATCAATCGATCGTCCCGAACGTCACATTCCAATTCCAATCGATTTCTACCAAGTATTAGGAGCTCAGACTCATTTCTTAACCGATGGAATTAGAAGAGCATTTGAAGCTAGGGTTTCAAAACCGCCTCAATTCGGATTCAGTGACGAAGCTTTAATTAGCAGAAGACAAATTCTTCAAGCTGCTTGTGAAACTTTATCGAATCCTCGGTCTAGAAGAGAGTATAATGAAGGTCTTCTTGATAATGAAGAAGCTACAGTTATCACTGATGTTCCTTGGGAAAAAGTAAAGTTTTTAATTTTAGAATTTTTTTATTTTCATTTGATTCACAAAGTGGAGAAATAAAGGAAAGAACTTTTATCTTACTGAAGGTTCCTGGTGCTCTCTGTGTATTGCAAGAAGCTGGTGAGACTGAGATTGTTCTTCGAGTAGGAGAAGCTTTGCTTAAAGAGAGGTTGCCTAAGTCTTTTAAGCAAGATGTGGTTTTAGTTATGGCCCTTGCATTTGTGGATATTTCGAGAGATGCAATGGCGTTGGAGCCACCTGATTTTATTACTGGTTATGAGTTTGTTGAGGAAGCTCTTAAGCTTTTGCAGGTAAATTGACTAGTTTTTACCGGCTATTTTGAGGTATTTGTAAGAAATTCTTTTGATTTGATACTTTGTTCTTGAGTCTTGTATAGGAAGAAGGAGCAAGTAGCCTTGCGCCAGATTTACGTGCACAAATTGATGAGACTTTGGAAGAGATTACTCCGCGTTATGTCTTGGAGCTTCTTGGTTTACCGCTTGGTGATGAGTATGCAGCGAAAAGACTAAATGGTTTAAACGGTGTACGTAATATTTTGTGGTCTGTTGGAGGAGGTGGAGCATCAGCTGTTGTTGGGGGTTTAACGCGTGAAAAATTTATGAATGAGGCATTTTTACGAATGACAGCAGCTGAGCAGGTGGTGCAGTTCAGATACTTTTTATCTTTTCTCTTTATCATGATTTAACTTAGGTTTCTCATTCTAAGATATGTTCTTGTGTTATAGGTTGATCTTTTTGTAGCAACCCCGAGCAATATTCCAGCAGAGTCATTTGAAGTTTACGAAGTTGCACTTGCACTTGTAGCTCAAGCTTTTATAGGTAAGAAGCCACACCTTTTACAGGATGCTGATAAGCAATTCCAGCAACTTCAGCAGGCTAAGGTAATGGCTATGGAGATTCCTGCAATGTTGTATGATACACGGAATAATTGGGAGATAGACTTTTGTCTGGAAAGGGGACTCTGTGCGCTGCTCATAGGCAAAGTTGATGAATGCCGTATGTGGTTGGGCTTAGACAGTGAGGATTCTCAATATAGGAATCCAGCTATTGTGGAGTTCGTCTTGGAGAATTCAAATCGTGATGACAATCATGATCTCCCTGGACTCTGCAAACTATTAGAGACTTGGTTGGCAGGAGTTGTCTTTCCTAGATTCAGAGACACGAAAGATAAAAACTTTAAACTTGGGGACTATTATGATGATCCCATGGTTTTGAGTTATTTAGAAAGAGTGGAGGTAGTTCAGGGTTCTCCTTTAGCTGCTGCTGCAGCTATGGCAAGAATGGGAGCCGAGCACGTGAAGGCTAGTGCTCTGCAGGCACTGCAGAAAGTTTTTCCTTCTCGCTATGCAGATGGAATCTCTGCTCAACCCATAGAAGCGCAAGAGACAGTGTTTTCTGTAGATCCGGTTGGTAACAAGGTAGGTCATGATGGTGAGACTGCTGTTTTTATTGAAGAAGCTGAAAGAACCTCTGAGAACTTTGTTACAAATGATTATGCAATTGGAGCTGGGGTCTCAAAGAGTAGCGTTGATGCAATTACTGTTGAAAAAGGGTCTGTTGCTGATATGGTAAAGGATGCAAGTGTGAAGATCCTATCTGCTGGTGTGGCTATTGCAATGATTTCGCTGGTCAGCCAGAAGTATATCCCTCATAAAAGCAGCTCATCTATTCGGCGCAAGGATATGACTTCTTCTATGGCATCTGATGTTACTACCATAGGTATGGTTAAATTGTGCATTTTAATATAAGTTCATTGCACAAAATAAGCATGTTTTGTGAGCTTAGAACATATTTCGCTAGATATTTGGCAATTTCTCATGGGAGTTGTTAGAAATATTCCATTCCTTAACAGGAGATAAAGTAGTCCCAAAAGTTATCCCGAGTATTTGGAAGAGAGATTAACAGTTTGCTGAGTAGATTTCACTCTCAACTTGTTCCTAAAGTGCTTGAATTTTTTTGATCAAACTGTAGACAGTGATTTGAAGCTGTCGTGCACTGTATTTGGCATTTCTGTTTTGGATTACAAATTTTCCTACTGTGCTATGTCCAACTTTTCTTTTCATGGATTTTTTTTTCTTTGATTTAGGGTCAGTGAAAGCTGAGGACTCAGAAGCACTTCCCCGAATGGATGCTAGGACTGCAGAGAGTCTAGTCTGCAAGTGGCAGAAGATAAAGTCTCAAGCTTTTGGGCATCATCACCGCATAGAATTGTTGCCAGAGGTAAGGGAATAAATCCACAATTCAATGAATTGTGCGAAAACTGGGGACCTGTTTGTAGTGATTGGAACTATGTCTGGTGCCACATTCATGATTCTGGTAATTTATAGGTTTTGGATGGGCGAATGCTGAAGATCTGGACTGACAAAGCAGCTGAAAGAGCACAGCTCGGGTTGGTCTATGATTATACACTGTTGAAACTATCCGTTGACAGTGTGACTGTCTCAGCAGATGGAACCCGTGCTCTGATCGAAGCAACCCTGGAGGAGTCTGCTTGTCTATCTGATTTGGTTCATCCAGAAAACAATGGTACAGACGTCAGAACCTACACAACAAGATATGAAGTTTTATGGTCAAAGTCAGGGTGGAAAATCACGGAAGGATCTGTTCTTGCATCCTAATATGCTCATAGTAGCATACCTGAGCTTGGATATTATCGTTGTTTTGTAAATTCTCCATCTAAGTTAGTGTTTATAAATGAACAAAAAGATATTTTACGTCCTTGGCAGTCCCTCATCCTTGGTCTATATTATAACGTAAGTGCTACAATTCGGGATTCTTTTGCAATCAGGTTCAAGTTATGTCTTATAAATGTGCTCTGGTTATGATCTGGGCAAGCGTATACCAGAGAACGATTTGGTAAATCTCCAGCCCGATGACTTTACATTCTCGGTTCTAGGTAACAAACTGAGGCCAAACATTTCTTTTGCAATCAGGTTCAAGTTATGTCTTATAAATGTGCTCTGGTTATGATCTGGGCAAGCGTATACCAGAGAACGATTTGGTAAATCTCCAGCCCGATGACTTTACATTCTCGGTTCTAGGTAACAAACTGAGGCCAAACATTTCCTTTGGCATTCGATTTGGCTCAACAAATCCAAGCAGCTTAGCCACAAGAGAAGCACTCTCTTTTATGTGTTCTATGTCGTGGGTGTTGGTCCACAGTTTGTATGCCACTTGCAGGCATCTCTGCTTTGAATTCACCTCTACTCCCCATTTTTGGTAAAGTTCTATTCTCTGGCTCCCTGGAAATTTCTTTGGTATCTGTTTGGAAAGCCATTCCTTCTCGCGTGTGAGTGTCTTCACCATTTGTATCCTGATTAGATACCAAAAAAATTGGTTAGCATAATACTTATAGGGATATGATTGATATTGATGAGACTTGTCGAAAAAGTGTCCCAGGAAAAAACCTTGATGTTTCTGGGTCATTAGCTATCGTCTGCTTCAGAAAAGTTAGCCTTCTGAGTTCGACTTCCATATAAACGTAGTCAGACGGATCACCTTTGAAAAGCAAAAAGAAGTAGGTTCTATGAACCAATGGTACATTGCACACTGTCCAAAGCTCAATTATTTGCCTTTGCTGTCTCTCAAAGTCTGAAAAACTGCTTGTATATTGTCCATTAGCTACTTGTACTTTCTCCAGGCGAGCCTCTGTGGAATCTGTTTCCTTACTTACTGCTTCGTCTACCTGCAATATGACATAATCCAATCTGAGAAAGAACGCAAGTTTTTGTCTCCCCAAGAAAGAGTTAGAAAGAAGAAAATTTCTCTTACAGAATCATCTTTTGATTGATCATTGGTGGCATCTGTGGTTTCTTCATTACGATTATGAGTATTTGGCAATGCATTCTCGTTTCCTCTGCTGTTATTTGCAGTACTTTCTTGTCGCATGTCCATGTTTTCAGTTTTTGTGGGGGCATATGAAGTCTCGTAATCTAGCTCAGGTGTTGAGTCAATTGAGTGGTGCTTCCTTGCCATTTCTTCAAGCCCTGCTACAAATTCTTGAAAGCTATTGGCCCTCTCAAGATCAGAGTCCTTCAGGCTACTCGCATCAACGGAAGTAGAACTATTAGAGCTCCCTGAATCAAAAGAAATGCTAGAAGTGTTGGAAGTCTTGCTTATGGGTTCTCCAGTAGACGCTTTTAACTCCTTAACCCTCCAGGCAGGTGACATATTGTTACTACCTTCCAAATTGTCAAACCAATAAGGAGATCTAGCACCCAAGAGATTCTCTCTGCAACTTCGGCTTCTTTTGGTAGCAAAAAGATCTGGACTCTTATACTCTCTTCTGAAGGAGGGTGACTGTTGTGGTTCAGCTGTGTGCATATTCATAAGGTATTCAATTTTCTTCTGCATCTCCTTAACTTTTTCTTTTAAAGCCATATAAGTACTGTTGTCAACATCATCTGTCACAATATTTTTGCAGACAGATGATTCGTTATCATCTTTATCAGCGTCTTGAAGCAGTTTGTTGTCCCACTTATCTTCAGATGTCACATCCTCATCTAGCTTAGCACCATCGGGTGTTAACTCCACTTCGACTGTCTCTTCAGAGTGCTTCTTCGTAGGAAGTGAATTCAACTCAAAGTCTTCCTTTAATTTCTGCTCTGACTGATCATCTTCTTCTTTATCTGAGCATTGCTCTGTTTGATTTGTGGAAGGACTCATTTTCCTTTCTTCTTTCTTCGTATGTTCGCCTTCCTTCACAGATTCCTGTGTTTCTTGAACTTCAACTGATGGACTCATCTCCAAATCCAAGTTCTTTAAATTTAGCTCATATGTCTCAGGCTTAGCATCTAGACACAACTCTACATCTATTGTTTTCAATGGTAAGTCAACATTTTTAATTACTGCAGGCATACGGATCTCCGTGTCTTCATTCTTGTCTTTCTCATTACCGATAAAAGAGTTATAGCTTTGTTCGTATTCTGGAGCTGATAAAGTTTCTTCCTTTCTAGGTGAGAGAACCTCAGAAATAGCGTTCTTATCAACAATGTCGTCTGATGAGTCATGGCTTTCGACTATCGTTGCTTGTCCACTACTCTGCTCACCTTCAGCTTCAATGCATCTAACTTCTGTGTATGCATCTTCCGGTTTTTCACCGGTTCTTTGAACTATCTCCTCCCAGCCATCATACAGGTTGAGCCTTGAAAATTGAGGAGTATTATCATCAAGCAAGAAATCATCTTCTTCAGAATTTTCTAAAAACTCAAAGTTCCTCTCAGTTAAATTATTAATGATGCTTGGTTCACCAATATCTGTTGAATCATAGCTTCGTCTTCGGAAATCTGCATCAAAGTCCATGGAACTAAACACGGATTGTTCATCCATCCTAGAAGACCGCTCTTCTGCTGTTGATTTAAGTAAATTCTCTACCCGAGATTGAGCTACATCTCGCTCCCATTTTAATTCTTTCATTTGTTCCTCCATCTGCAGTTTGTGATTAGAAGTTTCAAATATTGAGTAAGATTTTTTAGTAGAAAAAGGAGAGCAATGTAAAAAGAAGCATTCAAGAGAGTGAACTCACTTTTGCAATCACTTCTTCTTTCTGTTTCAGCAAAGAATAGAAGTCAGAGCCTGCAGAAGAAGCAGATCCTAATTTCTGTAACTCATTCTCCATTCGAGCTAGTTCCTGTTGCAGCTGCCTCACCAAAGCCTTCTCAGACACAACGAGATTGACCTGTGCATTTGTTGTCACCTCTTTAGCACAGGTTGCAAAAAGAAGGGTGTTTCTTGACTGTTCAACATGGCTACGAGCAGGGCTCATTGTGCATATGATAGCTGTTCTTGCATTCCCACCCAAAGAGTTCTGAAGGATTCGAGTTAGCTTTGAGTCTCTCTACGGTATGTGCCCCTTTTTACCTTTACTGCACTTCAAAATAATTAAACTGTTTGTTAAAACGCCCTCTCTTTGGTAAAAGAGGAATTTGCTATGTTACAAAAACGAACCTTAGTTTGCGGATGACAGTTCCAAGAGTAAGTAAACTCCGGTTTATATGACAACCTTCTTTCAATATGGTACCAGCAGATAAAGTCTGAGAAGCACGTTCACTTCCAGCCAGATCAACAAAGCACTTGAGAGGCAGAGAATCAAAAACACTTGTCATCAGAGAAAGAAAGATTTCAAAAGCTTAGTTAATCAAAACACTATACGCATTTTAGTTATATAATACCACTGACGCTGCAAGAGTGCTGGAGTTTTCAGGAGAATAGTCTCGACCAGAGCTTTCAATCGTCTGCAGGAAATGCATTGTTTAGCATAGCGAGAATAAAAAGCTAGAACCGAAGAAAAAAAGATTGAGCAGTTGAGATTACAAGTCGGAGAATCTGATGTGATCTGGAGCTAGTTTCATTCAAGGAGGTCTCTCCAATCTTCCTCTGAGCTGCAACAACACTGGTACATTAGTTAAAATTCAACTTATCATCCATTGCAAAAACTATAAGCCCGGCGTGTTACTCACCCTCACAGACTGAAAGAAGCTCCTGTAGATTAGCTCTGTCTCGGATGGTCTCTTCAATAAGTTTTTCAACGACGGTTCCTCTCTGGTGAAGCAAGCATATGGAAATGAGTGGGTCTAACACAATATGAGAGAATCTATGACATAATATGCAAAAGCAACTGTGGTAACCTCTGGATCATCGAGAAGCCTCAACTGATTATTATCTCCACTTAGGAGATCCCTTACAGCTTCATTGTAGATCTCGATTGCACAGAATTTGAGAATGAATTTACGTTCTTTATGCTGAAAAAGCGAAGAAGAAGAAGAGCGGTTTGGTTGGTACTTATCAAGGAAGAAACCAGGGAGAGATGTCAATGGCTCAGGGTTTTTTGTTCAAACCTTTTCAATGTAACAAAAAATGTCATCCATTGCGAATTCAGTGATGCCACACATTGTGTATGTCTTCCCACTGCTTGTCTGTCCATATGCGAAAATGCTCGCTGCAAAACCAAATGAGTCAAACCAAATTCATCGGTACAAAGAAAAAGCAGATCATAATCGTTAAGGTTGTTCTTTGTTACAATTGATTCCGTTGAGTACACAAAGAGCAACCTCTTTGGCTCCATCTTCATAGACTTGTTTCGTGGGGGAATCGAATCCAAACATTCTGTCCGTAAATTTCAAAACTTGTTTTGTTAGCATCATTATTTATACAATGGCTAATATAGTGTTGAATAGTTTTGAATATCTTACCAAATGTATAGGTAGAGGGAAAGAGAGATCTCTCAGGCAAGTTATTGTTGCATATTATAGTTGTGTTGTTGACACATTCCCAATCGCAGATATCATTCCTTGTCTTCTCCTTCTCGTTCCGTGGCCTTACCCTTACAGAAACCAATATGTTCTCTCCTTTTCCGCCACTCACCATTCTCTAACTCTTCCTTTCTTCAATACCTTAGTACCGGAAAATGCAGCAATTGGAATCTCTTGCTTCTGAAGGAGAGAGAGAGAGAGAGAGAGAAATGTTTAGATTGAGAAGCAAATGGATTTAGGAATGGAAGAAGATATAATTAGAAGGCATGAACAAAAAGAATCTGTATTTAGAAGAAAGAATGAGTCAGGTAAAATACCAAAATGGATGAAAGGCTTATTGGGGTTTCTTCTTCCTCAAACAAACATATATATATTCTCTAAAACCTAAATTAAGAATGCGGACAGATGTACACGTTTACTCCTTGGCTAACGGCACAAATCTATGACCTGTTTCAGCTCTTACACACGGGCCAAAATGGTATCCAATCAAAAGATTGAAAACCATTTATGCATTGCCTTTGTCAAAACAAAACTTAGAGCATTGGTGCCAATATTTCCACATCCTTTCACAAAAACATAAAACATCCTTGCTTTAACAACAAATTCTTTTTTACTAACATAAAACTTTCATTTGATATTTAGTTTGTAAGAGCATGATTAATGGGAGGTTCTGGAGGGGTTCTTAAGATTAAAAAAATATAAAGTGCATTGGTAAACGTGTTTTAAGAACCGATTCTTAAATAAGAGTTTTTAGAATCACTTTCTTAATTTTAAGAACCCTTCCACCTCGATTTGCACCTCTAATATTCTGATTTCTTTAAACATGCTTTTGTTTGAAGATAATTACAAAATAGGCATAAATTGAGGAATGACTTCCGGAAAAAGCCACTTCCTTCCTTGCCACTTCCATATCGTGAATTGATTGATTTGCCCTAAGTTCAGCTAAAGCTTCTCTTTAGTCCTCTTTCATAAAAATCCAACTTAATTTTTTCAACCCAGAGATACGCAGAATATTTCCTATTAGATTTTGATCTCCTGTGATCATTTCACTTCTCATAATCGGAATCCGAAGCCATGGATTCACCAGTCTCTTCTTCTAGTAGCCTAGTCGTAGATTTTAATCTTCAGTTCCTCTTCCGATGGCTGCCTCCGATGTCGTCTTTGGTGCCAGATCGATGCTTCTAGCTGCTTCGCCTCGGAGTGACGCTTCTTTGCCTCTCAAGCTAAATCTGCCCCGCCATTGCTTAGAACTACTGTTAGAAGAATGCTTTCTCCTCTCCGGCCAGTCTGATGAGCCTCTAGTTTATACTCAGAAGTGTATAGAACTGCTGATCATATTTTGATTGATTTTGCATCCAGAAGTGATTTAATTTTATAATTAAATGAATGTTATATACATTATAATTTTAAATCATTTCTTTTAATGCCATATTTGTCTTTAATGAATTCAAAAATTTAGTTATATTTCTAATGACATTTGTTATAATATTTTATACTTGTAAGTTTATTTTTAAAAATATACTTTCATAATAATAATAATAATATTAGGATAATACAAAACAATTTCTGTAACTATTATCTACGCTAATAGTTGTAATCATAAACAAACATTATGTTTACCGTGATAGCGAAAAAAAAAATCAAAAATTTAGTATTTGTTATAATTATATTATATTTGAGTGTATGTATATGTATATGAATCGTAAATTATAGAAGGTATTAACTTTTTATAGGAGAGAAGATGAGAGAGAAGGAATGCAGAAATGAGAGCACTTTTATATTATCGAGAATGTGCTGAAGTATGAAAATTGCATTGTACAACAATTACAATACATTTATTTATATAGAGTAAAAGAGTGCACGCTCTTACTCAAACGATTATGATCACATTCTATATGTCTCGTTGATGACGCATTCCAATATTATGGATATGCTTTCTGAATATCAAGGTGTGTAATGATTTTGTGCAGAGATCTGCAGCATTTTCAGATGATCGAACATATTTCACTTCAATTTCTTTGTTCTTTTCAAGCTCTTGGATATAAGAAAAGAACTTCGGAGGATATGTTTAGCTCTGTCACTTTTGATATATCATTCCTTTGTCTGGGCAACACAAGCAAAATTATTTTCGAATAAGATAGTTGATTTTGTGTTTACACGGATTCCACTACTTGATTGAATATGTTGGCTTATTGATCTTACCAATACGCATCCCCTACTAGCCTCATGGAGACCGATGGGTTCATCTATGATTTGAAGAGGTGACTACAAGTGTTTGTTTCTTAGAATGCTAGGATATAGTGGTGTCCCCAATCGTGAAAACATATCTAGTTTATGATCGTGATTTGTAGGGATCTGATAAATATTCCGCATCTGCGGAACCAACCATTTGACCCATTGAGTTTTTAGGAAAAAATAATCCTAAATTGATAGTCCCTTGAAGTCAGCGAAAGACTTTTTTAATCCCATTCCAATGTCTTTGAGTAGGGGACGAACTGAATCTCGCTAAGTGATTATGGTATGTCGGGTCAAGTGCAATTCGCAAGGTACTTCAGAGCTCCAATTGCACTTAGATACGGTACTTGTGGACCAAGTATCTCTTCGTGGCCAGAAATGATCATTTTCAACATTAAGTGATCTTGCAACCATCAGTGTACTAAGAGGATTTGCTTTATTCATATTAAAGTGTTTTAATACTCTTTTAGTGTATGTAGACTGGTATACAAATATTCCCTTGTGAGAATGTTCAATTTATAAACCAAGACAAAAAAATTTCTGTCCTAGATATTTCATCTCAAATTCTCTTTTTAAATAGTTTGTTGCTTTCTGTATTTCCTCTTGAGTTCCGATGACATTTAGATTATCAACATATACCGTGATAATTACAAATTCGGATGGTGATTTCTTTATGAAAACATATGGGCATATATGATTGTTCACATATCCTTCTTTTTCTAAATGTTCACTGAGATAGTTATACCACATCCATCCAGATTTTTTTAACCCATATAATGATCTTTACAATTTTATTGCACATAACTCTTTAGGTTTGGATTTTAATGTTTCCGACATCTTGAATCCATCGGAGATTCTCATATAGATATTAGTATTTAATAACCCATATAAATATGCTGTAACAACATCCATTAGATGCATTTTTAAATTTTCATTAGCCGCAAGACTCATTAGAAATCTGAACGTGATTGCATCCATAACGGGGGAATATGTTTCTTCGTAATCAATTCCGGGCCTTTGGAAAAACCCTTGGGACACAAGATGAGCTTTGTACCTCATAATCTCATTTTTCTCGTTATGTTTTCAGACAAAACCCCATTTATAACCAACGGGTTTCACACCTTTAGGTGTGAGCACTATAGGTCTGAATACATTCCTTTTGTTGAGTGAATCAAGTTCAACTTGTATTGCATTTTTCCATTTTAACCAATCATGTCTCTTATGATATTTATATACAGACTTTGGTTTTAGATCTTCATTTTTTTCTTTTCCTTTGAAACAAGATATGAGAAAAACGTCATCAATGTCATCCATTTTATTTCTATTCCACATTTTTTCACTTTGGATATAATTGATAGAAATCTCATGATTTTCTTCAGATTCAAGATGTCCCATATTTTTGTCAGGATCATGATTTGTCTTTTCCTATATTATTTCTGTTATTGTGGGAACATCATATTTTTGAACTTCCTTTCTCTTTCTAGGACTTTTTTCCTTAGAACCAATTGGTCTACCATGCTTCAAGCGTGTTTGAGAGTTATGTCTATCCCTTACTTTTCACGTTCTTGTGGAATTTCTATTCAAGCAAGAGCATTTGCAGCTGGTATATATGGCTTAGTTACTGTCTTAGTATCTGCAAATGCATCAGGTAATTGATTTGCTATACTTTGCAAATGCATTATTCACCTAACTTCTAGTTCTGATCGCCTTGAAGGGGGATCAAGGTGTAATAGTGATGGCACACACCATTTTATATCATTATCTACCCTTTTATTCTATCCCCTAGAACTGGAAATTTTTTTTCATCAAAATGATAATCGGCAAAACGTGCCGTAAATACATCATCAGTCTAAGGTTTTAGGTCTCTTATAATTGATGGAGAATCACAACCAACATATAGTCTCAACCTTTTTTGTGGTCCCATCTTAGTGCGTTATGGAGGGGCAATACCGCACAACCAAAGATTTTTAAATGAGATATTTGGCTTTCGACCAAAAGCTAAATGTAATAGGGGAGTACTTATAATATGCACTTGGCCTTATACGAATTAGTGTTTCTGCATGCAGAATAGCGTGTCCCCATACTGAGGTTGGGAGTTTTGATCTCATAATCAATGGTCTCGCAATCAGTTGCAGATATTTGATTAATGATTTAGTCAAACCATTTTGTGTGTGAACATGTGCTACAGGATGTTCAATATTTATTCTCGTTACCATGCAATAATCATTAATTGCTTGAAATGTGAACTCACCAGCATTATCTAGTCTAACTCATTAATTAGAAAAATGAACTCTTAGTTTGATTATCTGAGTTAGAAATCTCGCAAATGCCACATTTTGAGATGATAACAGATAAACATGTGACCATCTACTAGCCGCATCTATCATTACCATAAAATAATAGAATGGTCCATAGGGTGGATGTATAAGTCCACAAATATCGCCTTGAATCCTTTCAAGGATCTTTGGTAACTCTTTATCAATTTTGGACGGTGATGGCCTTATGATCAATTTACCCAGAGAACATGCAACACATGTCATTTTATTTCTCTGATTAATCTCTTGGATTTTCAGTGAATGTCTATGTGAACTCTATAATCTTTTGCATCATTGTGGTGCCTGGGTGACTAAGGTGATCATGCTATAGTGTAAAATCATCACCATTTTTCTTGATCACAAGATCTGATTCTAATGCATTTATGTATGTATGATGCAAACCAAAAGGGATTCTTGGTAGTTTTTCCAATACATTCTTTTTCCCCAATTTTTCAAAAATTATATACATATACTTATTTCCATTCTCAGTTGCAGGCTGAGTATCAAATCCTTGAAGGTATATATCCTTGAAACTCTATAAATTCCTTTTAGAATTCGGAGAAAATAATGCATTGTTAACCAAGAACCTTGTCCCATTAGATAATATAAAATATGCTTTACTAGTCCCTTCAATCAGGTCTGCAGGACCTGAGATTGTGTTAACTGTAATTTTTTGGTTTAATATCCGAGAAATATTTTTTATGTTTCAAAATAGTGTGTGTTGTTCCACTATTTGATATGCATACATCTCCAAGATTTATCTTGGATGTTGTTCCATTCGTATTGTAATCAATTTCTAAAATAAACATAACCAATTAATAACAATATAATATATTTATTCATGAAGAGGGAAATCACACAATACATGATAGGTAACATCATTATTATAAAACATTTGAAAAAACAAAAATATATTCATAACATAATCATAGGAAATTCAAACATCAACTAATAGGCATTTCAGTTCTCCGTGAGGGCGTTTCATCGAGATCATTGGCAAAGTCGGATGCTCAAGCTGAGTTGTATCCTAAGAGTGTTCTGCGAGGTTCACTTCCTTTCCTTTGCCTTTGCCTTTGGAAGACTCCTTGATAGAGCAAAAAGGTATGCAGGAGTTCGACATACCTGAGACCAATATCCTTTAGTGCCGCATCTAAAACAAGCACTCTCACGTTTCTAGGGGGTACTCGTTTGAATTTTTTTCCCCTTTGGAATTTGGTCTGAGTGATTCCATTGATACGGGTTCCTATTATGTGGGTTGTAATTTCTTCCACGCCCGCGATAGTTTCGGCGGCCACATCCCCGAAAAGTTTTACTCTTCTTAACCGGGTGTTTAACGTCCAATGCATTCACTTCAGGAAGTGCTTTGGATCCGTTGGGTCGAGACATGTGATTTTTGATGGGGAATTCATTGTTCTTTTCCGCTATTAAAAGCGCTGATGTGATCCTCCCAAGGACGTTGCACTCTGGAATTGGCAAAGATAGATACATCAACTTGAATCCCTTAGATATGACACACTAAGACGAATTCAAGCTGAATAGAGGGTGGATTGAAAGGTCACACAGAAGCTGCGGAAGTCTTCTGATTTACCCCATCTTAAATTCCTTAGATATGACGCACTAAGACGAATTCAAGGATGAAAATGAGAATCACTCTCGACAAGACTCCTCAAATATGATGCACCAAGACGGATCATGTATTGATCAATGGATATTACACACCATCGACCAAATCAATAGATATTACACACCATTGACCAAATCAATGGATATCACACACCATTGACGAAAAATAAAAAACTCACTCTCAAAGGTTCCAAAAATAATTAAAAGAGATCAGATTTTTATTCAACGGAAATGAGCCTCATTATATAGAGGAATTACAAGGAAACATAAATTAAAGTAGCCTAACATGCAGCATATCTTGGAAAACGAAATGAAACAACAAATGTGCATGTAAGAGAGAGAAAAAGATGATTTAAATGCTGTTTTGAAATATAGACGAAAATGATTTTTTCTCATGGCATTTTTGGGCTTTAAATGAGCTGGGCTTGAGAGGTAACATCTTCAAATTAAGTGGAATATTTTTTTCTTTCTTCTTTGATGTGTTTGGATCCGCGCCCCTTCTTGATGCTTCCCAATATTATACTAAGCGCCACAATCAAATCGGAAATTTTGGTGTACCCACGCAACCTATATTAGAATTGTTACAAAGTAATGTGGTTTTTATGAAATGTAGTGTACGTCTTCTCAAGCATCTATCTCAATTTTGCAACAATTCCTAACATGGCGGAATTGTAGTTCATCACCTTGTCAAAGTCCTGAAACCTTAGACTTTGCCATTCATCCTGAGCAAGTGGAAGAGTTATATCCCTTTGATGATCAAATCGATCTTTTAAGGACTTCCAGAGATCTTGGGGGATCTCTCCCGTGTGCATAATTATATATGACACTTTTGTTGAGGTGTCTCCTGAGAAAAATCACCGATTTAGCTTTTTCTTGAGCTGTCATCTTATTTTTCTCTTTAATGGTCTCTGTTAACCCAAGAGATTATAAATGCAACTTGATGTTGGTGGTCCAAGATATATAGTTGGCACCAGTGATGTCTAGAGCTAGGAATTGGAGTTTCTCGATATTTGCCATTTCGTTTTTCTTTTATAAAATAAAATCACAAACAACGTAATTAGAAAAATTATTTTATTTAAACATGGGAGGTGTTGGAATAAGTAGCGTGATTACAAGGAATACAAGTGCATAAAAAAGTAAAATAATAACCATCAAAATTTCTCTAGGAGTAAAATCTCCAACAAATAAACCATAAATCAAAACAATTATAAAACCTATTACAAACATTAAAAACGGATGAACCCTTTTTTTTTTTTTTTGAAAACAAGAGATTTTAGAGAGAGAAAAAAAAATTTGAAGTGATGAAAAAATGAGTGAAAAATAAGAGTATATATAGATTAAAATTACTGTTTATTAGGCATTTGGAAAGTAAAAAAATTGAAAAAAATACTTTGTGATCGGTGGAGATTAAAAGTTAAAGTATTAATTCATATAAAATATAAATATTTAACTAATATTAAGACGATCAATAATAAACAATAAATAATTTATGGTGATTAAAATCATCTATATCAAAATGACAAATAATAAACATTAAATAAATTATGGTGATTAAAATCATCCACGTTAGAGCAGTAAATAATAAACAGTAAATAAATTGTTGTGATTGAGTCATCCATCATAAAATAATAAATTGTGGTACGTTTAACAATTATTATAAAAATATTAAATTAAAATATTAGACGGCTGAGCTGCGCTCCGATAAAATGTTAAATTAAAATATAGGGCGATAGAACCGCACTCTAATCATAATAATTATAAATCGAACTGATAGAATGAGCGTGCTGAAAATGTGTTATAATTATATTATATATGAATGTATGTATATGTATATGAATCATAAATTATGGAAGGTATAACCTTTTATAAGAATGAAGATAAGAGAGAAGGAAAGCAAAAATGAGAGAAATGAGAACAGTTGTATAATACTGAGAATGTGCTAAAATATGAAAATTCCGTTTTACAACAATTATAATACGTTACTATAGACTAAAAAATAAAATAAAATATTACTGTGCCTGACATTATTTATGACAATCGGCTCCATTACTATTTTCATACACCCCAGTTTTTCTTTTATTTTGTAAGTCTTCTCAATTTACATGTAATACAAATTTCGAAAATCATCTTCTAAGTGGGTGAAAAAAGTGAATCTCAAAATTGTTTATACCAAAAGTAAAAAAATTAGAAATAGAAATGCTTCTACATTTCCTCTTCATCTTCCTCGATCAGTTTCTTCCACAAAGATATTTTTCTTTTTCTCACGGCTTAATTAGGGTTTCAATCTCTGCTCCTTTTCACCACACCGCCCTGCCGCCGTCGTCTTCTCTCTGTTCTTCCGGCGTTCCTCTCTTTACACTTCCTTCCGGTAAACCAAGCTTTCTCTTTCACTATCTTCTCTCTTCCTCTTTATCTCCGCCTCTTTTCATTTCACCTGATTCACGAAGCTTTAGCAAGTTTCTAAGTTCGTTCACTAGTAATCGAAGCTCGTTTGAGTTCGATTAAGTTGAGTATGTGAAGTAATTAGGGTTTCGCCAAAGCTTATTTTCTGAATCAAGTGACCAACTCAAATCCCAGACGCAGTTCATTTGTAGTCTCAATTTGATTTTGATGAGCTTTGCCTTCTTCTATAGCCATTAGATGAAGAGAATTTGGATGTTTCTTTCTTCTGGAAAACCAGATTTATAATTTAGTGTTCTTACTGATTTGATCATCGTGAGTTAGAAATTTGTGTTGTAGTTTCTCAAATTAGCTAATGATTGAAACTTATGATGTTGTGTTGAGCTGGAAATAACTGGAGAACAAAATCTAGAAGAGTTTAGGATCATGTTTGAGTTTTAGGTTCATGCTATGCTCATAGATGTGATTCTTGAAACAGAATGCTGCAATTGTTTTCATCATGACACAATTTTGATATTTTTTGCTGTTTTTGATCACATTCAGATATCTGAACCTCTTATATTTTTCAACTCTTCTGGTCAATCTGAGTCTTCTTGTTGAAAGTTTCTCATGAAAGACTCATTGGTGAACAGTTGACTATTTTTTATCTGCTGAATCATATTTTGGAACTCAGATGTAGAAACATTCTTGTTTCGTAGAAACATAGTCAGTTTATGTAAGCATTAGTTCACTGGTGGAGCATGAAATGGTCTTTTGACATTGTTTAATTATTGTCTATGTGCAGGGTTAAAAGATGAATCGGTCTTTTACTTTGATTTTTGATTAGCTTTGCATTCAGTCATTCTTGAAGCTATATCATGAAGACTCTTGATTACATTAATTTACCTGGGTCTTGTTGTTGAAAGTTTTCTGATGAAGAACTCATTGGTTGACAATTGACTATTTTTTCTCTGCTGAATCATACTTTTCAACTCAAAATCAAATGCAGAGACATTTTTGCTTCATAGCTAGTTTATGCATGTATTAGTTCACTAATACTAGCAATGCTTTGATGGCGTCTTTTGACACTGTGTAATGATTGGCTATGTTCAGGTATAAAAAGATGGATCAGTCTTTTATTTTGATTTTCCGTTAGCTTTGCACTCAGTTATTGTTGAAACCATATCACGAAGACTTTTAAATATCTCAAATGGATGATGGTGGGCATCGTGAAAATGGTCGACCTAAAGCACCTCAGGGCCAGGTACCTTGACAATATCTTTTCCAATCCCAAACCTTAATCATGTGTTTTGCTCTTCTAAATATCTTAGCTTTGAGATAGTTTTTGATGGGAATGTGTTATTGTTTGTGATATGATGAAGCAGTGGTTGATGCAGCATCAGCCATCGATGAAACAAGTGATGTCAATAATAGCAGAGCGCGATGCAGCAATTCAGGAGAGAAATCTGGCGATATCAGAGAAAAAAGCAGCAATAGCTGAAAGGGACATGGCGTTTCTTCAGCGAGACACGGCTATCGCTGAGCGCAACAATGCGATTATGGAGAGAGACAGTGCTCTTACGGCTCTACAGTACCGTGAAAACTCCATGGTTAATGCTGCTGCTGCTGCCAATATGTCGGCATGTCCACCGGGATGTCAAATATCTCGTGGTGTAAAGCACTTGCACCATCCTCACATGCATCATCATCATCAACATCACATACCTCAGTTGACTGAGAATGCATATGAAACCAGGGAAATGGAGCCAAATGATGGTCTCCCGACATCAACACCTGCTGGATCAGCCTTGGAATCTGCTAAACCAAAACGCGGTAAAAGAGTTAAAGACCCAAAGGCGACTACACAAACCGCTGCTAACAAGAGAGGTCCAAAAAGCCAGAGGAAGGTTAAGAAAGAGAGCGAGGACGACTTAACCAAGATAATGTTTGTAAAGACAACCCATGACTACACAGAAGAAGACCCAAGTAAGCATATCTTAATAGGATCGAAATCCGATTGGAAAAACCAAGAAATGGTGGGCCTGAACCAAGTTGTTTATGATGAGACAACAATGCCACCACCGGTATGTTCATGTACAGGAATTCTCAGACAATGCTACAAATGGGGAAACGGAGGTTGGCAATCATCGTGTTGCACGACCACACTATCGATGCATCCTTTACCAGCGCTGCCCAACAAAAGACACGCTCGAGTTGGCGGACGGAAAATGAGCGGAAGCGCGTTCAACAAGCTTCTCAGCCGACTTGCTGCAGAAGGGCATCATGATCTCTCAAACCCGGTCGACCTGAAGGACCATTGGGCAAAGCATGGTACAAACCGCTACATCACGATTAAATGATTTATGACCAATTTAGGGTGTGATTTGCTCTTATGAGACTATCTGATTTTATGTTTATGTGTACGAAATTGAAATAAAATACTCAGGAGGAAAAGAATTTGTATGTGGAGCCAATGTTATATGTATTATATAATTAGAAAAACCTTAGCAGCATAATTCTTTTTTATTTCTTAAATCTAGAAATGATGTTTTATATGCCCAAAATATTTTATCTTTCTATTATTATTGTTCCCTCTAAGTAATGTCATTATTAAACATTGGAGAGCTTGGTCTCGAGTCTCGACCATGTTAAAACCCCATCATGCTTTCATATCACTTTTTATGCTCTCTTTTTTTTTTCTTCCTTATTCAGCCAATTTGGCATTTATGTTATATTGTTATAATATCAATTTGGCTTAGTCATCAATTTTCCGAAACTCTTTTTACTCTAATAAAAAGAGTTTTCATTCCTTTTGAATAACTAATAAAAAAAAGAAGAAGTTAATAACATAATGTTATATTTAAGTAAAACTTTTTTTGTCAACAAATGAAATATGAAATATCTTTTATGCCAATTAATTTCTTTTAAATATTCTCATCTTTTTGTTTAGCTATCAAAAGCTATCATTACTAATAAACATATTTTTGTATTTTTGCTTGTACTCCACTAAGTTTTAAAATCATGTTTAGTGGGAATCTCTCATTGAGTCTCTCACAAATAAAAAAATAGAAAAATAATAAAAAATAAGAGAAAGAATAAAATAAGTATCTAAAATGAGAGACTTTGAGAAATTTGTTAGAAAGTCAGAGACTAATTTGACGCATGTACTAACATAATTGAGTTTTTATTTTATTTAAAATATAAATTTTCAATAAATAGTTAAATTATATATAAACTATTAAAATAATATATATGAGATACCAAGAGAGGTTTTTTCCAATACACATGCTCTAACGAAACTGACACATGAGCTTATTAGACTTGCTTTTAATGCTTGTTGATTATTTGATTTGCAAATGAGAGTTTAGCGTAATTAAGTCATAAATTTGATGCATAGTATCATAAAAAGTGAATTAGTCATTGATTATTGTTCCATGCTCTAAGATTATATTTAATGAATGTTCTTGCACCACAAATTATTTGTTGTTCAATCGCAAATTAATTGTTGTTCACTAATATCGAAAATTCACATTCAATCAATTGATAAACTCAAATCGCCGTTAATGAAAACAACAATTCGATTGTTCACCCCAGCCGTTCCAATTACAATTGAGAAACAATAAAAAACAATGAACACAATTCCAAAATTCGTATTACAAAGTTAACACAAAGAAGAAGAAGAAAAAGAAGATACAATTCGGATTTTCACATAACAAACACAACAACATTTCTTTACTCTTATAACGATCTAACAACCCAGCTTCTTTTAATCTGAACTGTCCACGTGTCGACACTGATGGTTTTCACCGCATCTTCTAAACATTCTGTTTCTTCAAGAGTATTCGTTTCTTTCTTTATTAGTAAAGCCTCTGAGTCTTTACTCTGCTTCACTTATTCTGTAACATTCAATCGCAAATTAATTGTTGTTCCTTTAGTCGCTAATGTCGTTTGGTTGTTCACTTGCTTTTGTTTAGCATTCTTACTTGCTCGTTCTGCTTAGTGTATCGAATTGATTATAATTTTGTTTGGTTTCATTCATGTCTTTGATCATTTGGTGTTAGGGAAAACCCGAGAATCTCATTCCCCGAGAATGACATAAATTTATACTTATATTATCATTTGGGATTTTAGAACTCGAGCTATCAAATTTTTAGCACAGTTACTGGCGAAATTTTGTAAAAGCCATTAATTTAGGATTCTATTTAAGTCTATGTTCTTTTTATTTATTTTTATTACTCTAAGACTAAATTGTTGAATAAACTACCAAAAAATGGGAGGCCAATTATTGAATGCATCAATATTTTTCTTTCACCTTGAATTTCTAAAATCTCGTTCGAATAATAAGGTTTTTAGAAACTATTTTAGTTTTCTTATGAAATATTAAATATAAATTATCCCTTTCTATTGTGCCGATCTTCTATTAGTTTTAAAAGTATGTACAGTGGATAGAGACTTTATGAATCTCTCATATATATTATTTTAATATTTTAGATATAATATAGTTGTTTTTAAAAATTTAAAATTATAAAGTGAAAACAAAACCAATCTATACTATTAAAGGGGAAGTACTAATTAGAAGTACCCTTTGTGTTCTAAGAATATTACATGAAATGCCATTCAATATAAGAAAGAAAAAAACTCTCATTAATGGCAAAAATGTCATTGTATCTTAACTTAATATCCATGTATCCAAACAACCTTCAAAATTAATTATCTTCTATCCATATAACAAAACACAATTAAAATATTTTTAAGATTAATTATAAATTTAAATATTTTCAAATAAACTCATAAAATAATATTTTCTTAAATATTTAATATGAATACATTTATCAGAAAAAATATTATTTATCATAAAACTTTGTTAATAATAATATTTTTCTTCATATGAAAATAATATACTTAAAGTTATTAATATTTATTGTTAATTTTACATTGCAGATATTATTTGATATTTAAAATTTTAAAATAAAAGAAATTTTCATGTTTCTAATAAAATACTTTTTAATTAAAATGATATGAAAAATACAAAAAATAATTTCATTTTTGGTTTTCTGTTAATTTAAATTATCACTAATTTAAATTATAATTGTCAAAAAATAAAATAAATATATTATAAATAATTATTATATGTAGCCAAATTATTTTATTTCGAGCCAAACAAATATTTTATTTCTTATCAAGTAAATTATTTTATTTCAAACTAATTAGTATTAGTTTTCAAACACAAAGAAAATCTGCAAATTTAAAAGATTTCCAATATCAAGATTTATTGCCTATATTCTAACGACTGTTATTAATTATTTTCTTTTAATAGATTTCCCTAACAAACTATCATATTCAATTCTAAATATTTAATATCTCAAAAATTAACAATATCAAATTTAAACAAAACTTCTTTATTATTAATCCACATCGATTTAATAAGAGTATTTTCCTAAAATGTTTTATCAAATGATTGTGGGTCTTCAACCATGTTGCGTCATCTATAAATAATTACTCAAAATATTTACTTATTATCTTATTACAAATTTCAAAAATAACAAATGTAAAATTCTAAATTATGGAACAATCTTCTCAAACTTTATTCAAAATTTTTATAATTAATAAATACGCTAATTACATATTTGACTAATCTTTATAAAAACATTACTAACATGTAAACAAAAAATATATTTTATAATAAAAATCATAATAATTTTTAATTTTACAAAATATATTAATTCAAATTGAGTTAATTTAAATAATTTTAAGATTCAGTAAGATCATGATTTAAAACTAAATAATAATTCATAAACTAACAAAAGCCATATTCTAGATTCTATTAATATGTTTGGTGAAAACATAAATGCCCAATGAAAAATCACATTAAATTAATTTTTATATGTATATAATTTTATTTTTCTAAATTGTACGAGTTTTTTAAGTAATTTATTTTACTAACTACATATATTTTAAAAACGGTAGTTAAATTTTGGTTACTTTTATATCGTTATTCAACGAAATCAATATGTTATCTTAAAGGTCAGTCTATTTTTGGTATTGAAACAAAAAATAGTGGGTAAGAGACGGAAAAGGATAATTCGGATAACAAAAAACATTATTCGAACGATGTTTAACAAAAACAGGATAAGAATTTTGGATAACGGTACGTGATTAGAAAATTTTCATAGGTAAATTTAATTCTTAAATTATCACTAATTTTGGTAAGAGTTGACTACGAGATAGTTAAAAATTTACACATACGTGCGGTTTGATGTGGTTCAAAAATTTATATAACCCGCTGTGGAGGGTCCCGGATTGCAGGTTTGACCCGATTGACAAGGCTAGCCCTATCAATTTGATTCATAACCCGCGGATCTCGGCCCGTTTGATCCGCTGCGGGTGCGGGTTAAATTTGTTTTTTCAAATCGTGAGACTCGGGTGCGGATCAAAACATTTTTTGACGGAACAGATGCGGATCATCATATTTTGTAATGCAGCTTTGCGGGTATCCGCATTTAAAAAATAAAATAATACTAATTACTATTATTTTATAAAATTTAGTAGTTAAATTTTATATATATATATATATATTTATTTATCCAAAATTATTTTTTTAAATTGGGAATTTATGTTTTTTTAATACTAAAATTTATTAATAAATATTAATTTTACTAAAATTATAAAAAAATAATTTTGAATTATTATTTAAATATTTACGGTTACCCGTGCGTGTCTCCAAATTTAAACGGGATAGATGTGGATTAATTATTTTTATTTAGCGGACCATGGATTGTGGTTTGATACAGGGTGAAAATTCATATAACCCGCTACGGGGCAGGTCGTGGGTTGCGGGTTTTATGTGTACTAAAAAAAAAAAGCAGTTAAGTTTCACAAAAGAAGAAAGCTTAGCTATTGCCTGTTGGGACCTAAAGGTCATTATTTCTCTTGGTGTTTGAAGATAAAAAAAGCTTAGTATAGACTGAAGAAGATAGAAATTTGGGACTGGAACGGTCGTCTTCTCTCTTTGTGAAACTACTTTGGACCGGAGCACAAAAAGAAAAAAAACCAAAATTTAAAATACTGTCATGAAACCATTGTTATTTCAAACATTCATATTCATAAACCAGATTGAAAACAAAAAAAAAACCATCTAACCATCCACTAATCCGGTTCACCTGGTCCAAACCACGGATTGATCAAAAATTTAAAATACTGGTAAAACCATTGTTATTTCAAACATTCATAAACCAGACTGAAACCGAACAAAATACTAAATGGTAGGTCTGGGTAAAAAAAATTAATCTGCAATATTGAACCAAAACTGGTCCAAAGTAACAGTTCGGGTTTGGGTTTGGATATACTTATTTTATCCATTGGATCCTAGATTCATATACATATCGGTATTGGTTTGGATAATGGTATTACCTGATACTCGAAACATAATACATTAATGCTTTTGGTATTTTGGTATTTTCAGATATTTTAGCAAATTTCAGATATTTTGGTATTAATATTTTTACGGGTATGCACAATTTTGGGTATTTTTGGTATTTTCAGGTATCCCAGGTAAAATTTGTGGTTATTTTAGGGTATTTTCGGATATGTTTTGGGTAAAATTTACCGATTTCGGGTATAACATTTCCCAAAATACTCGAACCGGTTTACACTGAATTTTTTTTGGGTTTATACGGGTAATATTATTTTGGACCCGACCCGAACCCGATCTGAAATTCTATGGATATTCATATGGGTACAAAACCTCTCTGCCTGTAATATCTGAATCTGATCAGTTTTTATCCGAATACTCGAATGCGCATGCCTACTAAACGGTATGAGTTTGAGTGTGAGATTACTTAAAAGTGAACAGATCCAACACGTTATGAATTTATATTAAATAAATAAATTCATCTTATAAATATAACTCCACACGTAGTGCGGATCCGAATCTAGTTATATTAATAAATGACTCTCTAGAAGAGTTCTCAAAGGTTTTCATTTGAGAACCGATTCTCATCCCCCTCTCTTATTTTTAATTAATTTTCTTTTTATATTGTTGAGAGACTCATAGAGAACCTCTCACTGTACATGCTCTAAGTAACACTTATAAAAATGCCTCTTTTTAATTTCTAATACAAATCGTTAGTAAAATTTATGCCATAATTATTTTGAAAAGAGTATTCTTTTATCAAGGAAATCAGTTTATGAATTATATTTGATTCAATAAACCAAAAAAAATATATATTGGCAACCATACTTTTAAACTAAAACAAACAAAAAACTCCTTCTTTGGTAATCCAATCCAAAGTGGAAGAGTTTACAAAAGACAAAAAATAACAAATATGGTTTTGATTGATAGGGTTAAATAACCATCCCTAAAATTCTTACGGACCAGATTGGACATCAATTCTACATCGACTCGCTTCACACCGGTATCATGACACTCTAAGCAATATTCTTCGCTGTTTAGTATTCCTAACAACTAGCTACTATGTTTGGCCTTGAGAAGAATGAGCATCATCACACACATGTTTATCACCTGACTAGCCATCTCATTTGCATCATTGAAAAAATGATTCAAAATAAAGTGGTTTCTCTTCACTATCAAGACAATCTGAAGCTGTGCAACCTATTTCAACAGTGGTTTTAAGCTAGAGGTTTCCGATAGTTTACCAACATGAATTTTTCATTCTTTTTTGGTTCTTACTTTTGTACATAAATTTTTTTATTTTGTTGATTAATAAATTTAACATTTTAACAAACCAAAAAAACTATCCCTAAAATTTAACCGAAAATAATAAAAGATAAAGAAAAATAAGAAAAATTATCTTAAACGGAAATCAAGATTTGAAAAAACAATTTTGTTTAAGCTTTAGGTTTACTTTAAGGGGCATACTTGATGGCACAAGGATAGTCACACACGCAACTAAATTTCCAAATCTGATGACAATAGCATCGAAGAGGATTGTTTTGTAATGCTTTATCCTTGCAATGAGAAGGATTGCAAACAGATCTGCCATGCTCCACGCACTGGCGGATCTAGAGGGTTGAAGGGTGATACGTTGCAAGCTCAGTTGTCACATAACCGGCGAGTATCAAACCGGATTCGAGCTCCAAATCGGAAGTATGTCGATTGAAGACTTTGGGTTTGATTTCAGTTTTTATTTTACAATCTGTTTAAGCAAATAATTGAGAGAATGAGTCTTCCCTGTGTTTAGGAAGCACCTGCTCCACCTTTCCCATTTCTTCCATATTTCCAAGTTTGTAGGAGTAAAGCTCCATGTTCTTTGATTCTGCAACTCTTATTTAATCAATGAAAAAAGCCAAAAATAGGCAATCTCAATTGCCAAAACAACTTGCGTCTCTTTATCAGTTTACGTTTGCTAAGTTATTGTGTTAAGGATAGAATCTGGGACTATCAATTGGTATCAGATTTAGGGTTCTTCACACAAATTTTTTCGGTTTCACCTCAACAAAATTTCAAATCAAAAAAAAAAAAAAAAAAAAAAAAAAAAAAAAACAGTTTCCAGAGATCAAATCAATGGCGACGAACAGGGAGAGATTGGATTCTCTCGAATCCGGTCTAGGTTCAGTCAAAGATGAGCTTGAAACACTCACAGTGACTTTCCAAGACAAATTTCAGAACATCGAGTCTTCTCTGCAATGCACAATGGACGAGAGGTTACAGACCATTGTAGTTTCACAACAAGCGTTGCAGGACACGGTAAATCGTTTAGCAGGGTTGTTTCAGAAACCTGACAGCTTGTCAGGTCCGTCTGTGCCGCAGCATACACGGCTCATCAGTCCTCAACCGGTTCAACGTACAGCTACGTTCAGCGATCCGCTCTTTCCACCGGCGGGGGCGACACCAGCTGTAGCAGCACGACCACGACATCTCAAACTGGATTTTCCACGATTTCCGGGTGGTGATCCAACCGAATGGATTTGCAAAGCATAGCAATATTTTGCGTATCAGGATATTCTTCCTGAACAACAAGTCAGTTTTGCTTCATACCATCTTACGGAGGAAGTGAATGAATGGTGGCTGGCGATTTCAACTGCATTAAATATCGATCCTAATACAGCACCATGGGACATATTTGAAGCTGAGCTCTGGGTGCGTTTCGGCCCAACAGATGCAGAGAACTTTCATGAGGCTCTGTGTAAAATCAAACAAACTGGCACCTTACGAGACTATCAAAGGGATTTCGAGAGATTGATGAATACGGTTCGTAATTGGTCTGAAAAGGCTCTCGTCGGTTCATTTCTGGGCGGTTTACAGGACAACATAGCAGACAATGTCCGAATGTTTGCTCCTAAGACACTCAAAGAGGTGATCAATCTGGCCCGACTTAGAGATAACCAGTTGCAGAGAAAGAAGAAACCGTATCAAGCGCGCGGTAATAAACACCAGCTGGTCCGCTTCATCAACACCAACTCGTTCACTGATACCTGCGACAACACAGCCACAACACCATTCAACCACTCCAACAGTTCAAACGAATAAAAAAAAATTAAGTTGGGATGAAATGAAAAGAAAGAGGAGTTTGGGACTTTGTTTCAGTTGTGACGAATGCTACACCCCTGGACACAAATGTCGTACCTCTCAGCTTTTACTAATGGAAGGTGAAGACATGGAAGAGGACGGTGAGGATGTCTTCCATGAAGCAGAGGCACCAGAGATATCACTACAAGCTCTAACAGGCTGGGATACTCCTGGTACTTTTCGAGTGCATATTGTTGTCACCAATCATTCGTTAGTTGCTCTTATTGACAGTGGAGCAACCCACAACTTCATCAGTGAACAGGCCGCTAATCATTTGAATTTAAAACTTCAACTGCTATCTCTCTTCCACGTTAATGTTGCTGATGGATATAAGTTACAATGCAGAGGCTATTATCCACACACACTAGTCTCAATTGGTAACATCAAGTTTGTGATAAACTTACATGTTTTACCTCTTACGGGTCTTGATGTGGTGTTAGGGATCACATGGTTGGCAACATTAGGACCAACATTATGCGATTGAAAGGCAAAGACTCTTGCTTTTGAATGGAATGGACAGAATCACCAAGTGATAGGTATCACACCAAAGTCTATCACCAAAGCTGCGCCAAACGAAATTTCGCGTGAGGCACAACAAGGACAAGCTTGTTTCGCAATTCATCTACACTCGGTTAAGGAGTCATCTACAGAAATGCCAGCAGATATGGAGACCATTGTGCGGCAATATTCTGATATTTTTAAGACTCCGAACACACTCCCTCCTCATCGCGACAGCGAGCATCATATCGTCTTAAAGGAAGGATCTGATCCGGTAAATGTCCGTCCATATAGATATGCACATTTTCAAAAAGAGGAGATCGAAAACCAAGTTCATACAATGCTAGAGTCTGGTCTGATACGGTGTAGTTCCAGCCCGTTCTCTTCACCAGTTCTTTTAGTCAAGAAAAAGAATGGGTCTTGGCATTTTTGTACCGATTACCGCGCACTCAATTCTGCTACTGTCAAGGATAGATTTCTGATACCGATGGTAGATGATATGTTGGATAAACTACACGGCGCCACGGTCTTTACAAAGCTTGATCTCACAGCAGGATATCAACAGGTCCGGGTCCACCCTCCAGACATCCACAAGACAGCTTTTCGAACGCATAACGGCCATTATGAATACCTCGTGATGCCGTTTGGTCTATGCAACGCTCCCTCGACTTTTCAGTCGCTCATGAATTCGGTATTTCGATCTCATCTCCGTTCTTTCGTCCTTGTATTTTTTGATGATATTTTGGTCTACAGCAAGTCGTGGAGCAGTCATCTCAATCATGTACGGGTTGTTTTCGAACTTTTGAAGCAACGCCACCTGTTTGTTAAGCTCAAAAAATGTGAATTCGGAAAGAAAGAACTAGAGTATTTGGGCCATATTATTTCTGGAGACGGAGTTAAAGTGGATCAATCAAAAATTCAAGCTATGGTTTCTTGGCCGACTCCGACATCAATCACTGCTCTGCACTTGTTAGCCATTGTTATTGCTATCCGCACTTGGAGACCTTACTTGTTCCGCCACTTTATCATTCAAACTGACCAGCGCAGCCTCCGTTACCTCTTGGAACAAAGGATACTTACACCTGAGCAACAAAAGTGGATGGGAAAGCTAGTTGGGTATGATTACGAGATTGCGTATAAACCGGGTTTGGCTAATGCTGCAGCGGATGCGCTGTCTAGACGTGCTAATAGCCCCTGTCTCTATTCATTTTCAACACAAACGGCTTATTTGTGGGATGATTTACGCAAGTTGGCTCTCACAGATCCTTATCTCGTTAAGTTGGGTGCGTTAGCCGATGGAGCACCGGGACAGCCTTATTCACGTAAGAATGGTCTTATTTGTTATCACAATCGGGTTGTCATTCCACCATCTTCTCCTTTTATTCAGCAGTTGTTGCATGAGTGTCACAACACACATTTTGGTGGTCATTCAGGCGTCCTTCACACTTTTAAACGCTTGGCACCACAGTTCTATTGGCCGGCTATGCATCGCTCAGTTAACAATTATGTGGCTAGTTGTAATGTCTGTCAAAGGGCGAAGTCCGCAACACTTAAGCCTTCGGGGCTGCTCCAGCCACTTTCTGTTCCGCAACGAGTATGGGAAGACATTTCGATGGTATCACAAACAACGGTTTGCCGCGCTCAGATAACAAAACTACAATTATGGTGGTGGTCGACCGTTTAACCAAATCAGCTCATTTGGTCCCTCTCACTCATCCTTATACGGCAAAGACGGTTGCTTCTCAGTTCATCGCCAATATCGTCAAGCTTCATGGCATTCCAAAATCAATTGTAAGTGACTGTGACTCTGTTTTTGTGAGTTCATTTTGGCGTGAGCTTTGGCGATTGGCAGGCACCAAACTATGTATGTCCTCGGCTTACCATCCTCAATCGGACGGACAAACAGAGGTTGTCAACCGCTGCATTGAACAGTTTCTTCATTGTTTTGTTCATGACCGGCCTTCGCAGTGGAGCTCGCTGTTACCATGGGCAGAATATTGGTATAATACAACATACCACAGTTCCAGCGGCATGTCACCTTTCAAGGCACTATACGGACGCGAACCTCCTTCTTTACTTGGATATGAGTTAGCTTCCACACCTATACATGAACTTGATGAACAGTTAGCTGCAAGAGATGAACTTTTGCGTGATTTACAGAAGCACCTAGCAGCTGCCAACAACAGGATGAAACAGTTTGCGGATACAAGGAGACGAGATGTTTTGTTCGAAGTGGGAGATTGGTTTTTCTTCGTTTACAGCCTTACCGCCAACACTCTCTTTTCCGACGGTCATCTCAGAAGCTATCTACCAAATACTATGGACCATTTCAAGTTGAAGCCCAAGTGGGACCTGTTGCTTATCGTTTGACGTTACCGGAAGGGACTAAGGTACATTCTGTTTTTCATGTGTCTCTCTTGAAAAAACGTGTGGGATACGATGCACCTGTTTCCGGCACACTGCCACCACTACGTTCGTCGGGAGTACTTCGACTCAGACCAGAAGCAGTGTTAGAATTTCGGGACATGTTCGCAGATGGGACAACGAAGACGAAAGTTTTGGTCAAATGGTTGGATTTACCGATCGAAGAAGCAACGTGGGAGAACTTATCACAGGTCAAGCAGAGTTTTCCGACACTGAACCTTGCGGACAAGGTTCTTTCCGACGGGAGGAGTAATGATACGTTGCAAGCTCAGTCGTCACATAACCGGCGAGTATCAAACCGGATTCGAGCTCCAAACCGGAAGTATGTCGATTGAAGACTTTGGGTTTGATTTCAGTTTTTATTTTACAATCTGTTTCAGCAAATAATTGAGAGAATGAGTCTTCCCTGTGTTTAGGAAGCACCTGCTCCACCTTTCCCATTTCTTCCATATTTCCAAGTTTGTAGGAGTAAAGCTCCATGTTCTTTGATTCTGCAACTCTTATTTAATCAATGAAAAAAGCCAAAAATAGGCAATCTCAATTGCCAAAACAACTTGCGTCTCTTTATCAGTTTACGTTTGCTAAGTTATTGTGTTAAGAATAGAATCTGAGACTATCAAAGGGTAGGTATCTCACAACAATTATTATCAAACCAAGCTTTATAAGCATTTATTTTGTTTCATTTTTTTTTCTTTAATTGGAAAAAGTATTTTTTGCGATTAATAATAATCAATATCTTTTAGTTTTCAAGTTAACCAATCAAACATAAAAAGAAGTTGATACATTACCTTGAGAACTACTCAAAATGAGTGATATGGAAATATAGCAAAACATGAACAAAGTAATAGACCTCATTTTTCAATATAAATGATAGAAAGTCTGTTTTACTTGCAAAAACCTATTGCTTATATATGCAATACACTAAATATATCTGTTTCTATTAAAATAGGGGAGCAAGAAAAAGGCAGAATCTAGAGATTCGTCATTCAGTTTTTAAAATTTTTTTCTAGGAAATATTTTTCTAGGAAATATTTTTCTGGTTCGGTTCCATATATTCCTAGACTAATTATGGATATTTGAAATTGAGGGAGCCCAATCTCGAAGAAAACCACCAAGATTAGGACCAAAATATTCTCAAAATCGTTACTATTCGACATTTCAGTCAATGATGGGCCACTGGGCCTTCAAAAGCAAACCGGTCAACATTACAGTTTCTAGAAAATGCTACATCAAGATCCACTAACAATTGGTATCTCACAACAATTATTTTCCAGAAGTGGCCAAAACTGTTTTTTTTTATAGATTGATTTGTAGCCAAAAGCATTTCATCTTACAACTCAATGTTCATTTTACAAAGCATACTTTCCAATTAATAGTATAGAATATAGATGCTACAGAAAAATATTTGCATCTTTTACTCCAAGGGTAACACCATGCTTAAATCTACCATACATCATTTTACAAAGAAATCTCTAACAAACGTTCTTAATTCTTTGCGGATATTTGGTCACTTAGCTATTTTATCTCTACATTTAGGGAGGGGGGGGTGTATTAGATAAAGAATTTAGAAAGATTTAAGTTTTAATGAACTTTGAGATGATTTGGTTGAATTTTGGTGAAATAGGAATTTTGTTATTAAATTATCTAAAACACCTAAAACCAGATTTTGATATTTATATTTTTAACTAAGAAATCTTCTCAAATCTTAGGTGAAACTTTTAAATCCAATTCTTAAAATGTTTTTAATAACAATAGATTTAATTATATATTTTAAATTTATTAATCCAATAACACTAGATTTTAAAAGATATTTTAAAATTCTTATTTTAATAACACATGTTTTGTTATTTAAACTCAAATCTCTCTAAAACTTAATTGAATACACCCTCATAAATTTCAAATTTCCATATTAACTTAAATTACTGAATCTAGTCTGACCAACTTGAACCACAACCCAATTCAATTAACTTACCCGGTTCGGTTTAGAAACAGTAGTGTTAGCACTTATGAGGGGATCACCGTCAAAATTAATTTAGTTTCTCCGAGACCTGCAACGAGTCTCGCTCCCGTTCACCACCACCGCCGCAGTTCTAACTCTCGTCTCTTCCGTAACCTCTAGAGCTAAGGGTTTAAGCTTCAGAAAATTTTCCGATTGGAGTTCCGTCGTTTTACAGATGGTTAATCGAAAGATATCCATTGATTTTAGATGATGTCATTGAGGAAGAACCACTCGAAGTTGGTGACGTCAAAATTCCGGTCGATACTAGCAAACCTAACCCCAACGGCGAATATGAAAATCTCTATCTCGACATGAATGGAATAATCATTCATCCTTGTTTCCATCCTGAAGATAAAGTACGCTTTTAAAATCCAATTTGAAAATTACAAAAAAAATTTCATCTGTTGTGTGTTTTTGATTTTGTTTCATTGTCTTCTTCAGTCTTTTCCAACTACGTTTGCTGAAGTGTTTCAATGTATGTTCGATTACATTGATAGCCTTTTGTAATGATTCGACCTCGGAAGCTTTTATTCATGGCTATTGGTGAGTGTATATATTTTATCTATGGCATTACATTGTATTTGTGCATTACATTGTATTGTTGGTTTTGATTTGTGTTATTGTGTTGATGTATGTAATTCTTAGATGGTGTTGCTCCAAGAGCTAAAATGAATCAACAGAGATCTAGACGATTTAGAGCTGCAAAGGATGCAGCAGAAGCAGTATGTACCATCTCTCTTTTTACATATTATTTTCACTTGTTTGTATCGGTTATTATAGTTACATTGGTCCTGTTAATGGATTTGATCAACTGTTCAATCTTCTATGAGCTTAAGGTTTTACTAGCGGAACGATGAATCAATCACTATGTTGGGAACAGTTGTTACTATCGAGAAATGTCATAAATTTTACTTTGCGGAGTTTTAGTTTATCTATTACTTGCTATATTAGACAGCTCAAGAAGAGCGGTTGCGGCAAGAGTTTGAGAGTGAAGGGAAGAAGTTGCCTCCTAAAGTGGATTCTCAAACTTTTGACTCTAATGTTATAACTCCTGGAACAGAGTTTATGTCTACTCTGTCATTTGCGTTGCATTACTACATTCACGTTAGACTAAATTCTGATCCTGGGTGGAAAAATATTAAGGTACTAATTAGGGTCTTTGATATTTTACTTGTGGCTGTTTACATCATACATCAGGTTTTGCTAACTATTTGCTTATTTTGAAGGTTATACTGTCTGATTCTAATGCTCCCGGCGAGGGGGGAACACAAGATCATGTCGTACATCCATCTTAGTAAGAACCATCCTGGTTATAACCCAAACACTCGGCATTGTCTGTATGGCTTGGTATATAACCTCCCTTTAATCCCTATTTTCTTTGATGCCTACATGTTTAATTTTTCAATTAGATTTTTCTGTTCTTGATAGAGCAAGTTAATAAGGCCTTTCTACTTATTATTTCAGAATATACCCATTTACTGTTTTTTTTCTTCTGATTATTTGCTTGGTTCTGAAGTATACAGAAGGTCTTTGTTGGATAATGCATTATTATTATCATGGTGTTTGTTCCTGGAACTGATCAGTTTCTTGTCATCCTCATACATATATAATTCACTTTTCACGTTTGATTAGTTACTTGTGGTTCATTTCATCTAATATTTTGAAGCAGGATGGTTATTCCTCTGGGATAACCGTATCGATCTTTAGGATGATTACTGTGCTGAGATAACCATATTGTCCTTTAGGATTGGTGATGCTATTTTAATTTACATATCATGCTAAATATTTTACTGCGCTGTAAAGATATCAAATTTCCCTTGTAAGATTTCCATCATATTTGTGCCATGCATCTTTGTTTATTCAAACTGAGCGTCTACTTAAAAAATTCCTTTAGTAATCAAACTGAGATGTTTGAAATTTTGCATACGTCTGTTTATTTGATTTTTATGTTTGTTTTCATTCCAAAAAAAGCCTAGCTTTAGAGGACATGATGGCCTTAGTAATAGCAATTTATTGGAAATGGACGAACTCATTGGGTCTTTTCCTCTCTCTCATTTGTTAGCCTGTGGTTAACTGAGTGTTTGTTTTGCAGGTTTTATCCATATCATTATGCACCTTTCGCATCAGATCTTAAGGGCCTTGATAAATTAGATATAAAGTTTGAACTAGGTTCCCCGTTTAAACCTTTCAATCAGCTTCTGGCTGTTCTTCCATCTGCAAGGTATTCTATCTGTATTTCTGTTTGTTCACAATTTCTCTCTAATGTCACTAATTTTGTTCATTGGATTCCGTTCTCAGTGCACATGCTCTTCCAGAGTGCTACAGGACATTGATGACAGATCCAGAATCACCTATAGCTGATTTTTATCCTCACGGTATGAAGTTTTTGCAGATTGGTCTCTTTCGTTGTGGTGTTGTGCAATCCATGCCTCTCATTTAGCTTTTGTGGTGTGCAGATTTTGAGACTGACATGAATTGGAAAACGCTATGTTTGGCAGGTTTGATTGTCTTTTCATGCTGATAAAGGCATATTTGATGGTTTGGTGACCTGCATAAGTTTTCCAGTTAGATCTAATAATTTTCGAGTCTCATGTTTTTTTTATTTTTCCTTGTAAAGGCTGTAGCAAAACTGCCTTTTATTGAAGAAAAGCGTCTTCTAGATGCGGTTACACTAGTGGAGCATTCACTGACGGTACATCCTTGCTATGTTTTAGATATTAACTTTTATAATGGTTTTCTGTATATGAGACACGAATGTAACAATCACATGTAACTTTGTTTTTCTTCTATATAATTTCTCCAGAACGAAGAAATTCGAAGAAATAGTATGTTGTTCGACATGCTCTTTGTGGTTGAATCTTATCCCCTTGCGGAGCTCATCCGCTCTCTTAATAGCCGTACCAACAAATTGAGCAATGAAGAACGAGCAATGATAACGGAAAAAATTGATCCTGGACTAAGATTTGTGTCTGAATTTTGAGAATAGTCGATTCAATCGGTAGTTGTGTTTGTGGTTTCGCCATTATGTAAATTCTGTCTAGTTTTACAAATGATATTAATTTTTTCTTGAGTATACAAAGAAAAGTATAATTTAGTGACAAAGATGAATAGTTCTTGATATATGCAGTGATGGGATGAATGGTTACTTAGTTTCATGTGGTGAAGATAGTCAGCCTCCATGTTTCAGCTCCCCAATTGAGGGGATGGAAGATGTTTTACCCAATCAAGTCATGTAAGTCCTCAATGCAACAATTTGGTTTTATCATTTTTTTGGCATCCCCTTGATCTTCATCAAATTCACATTCTTTTTTTTTTTTTTTAGTTGTGCCATATACAAACTTCCAGATGATGTTAGAGGCAGCGTCATTACTCATCAACTTCCAGAATTGATAATCCCTAAAAAGGTATGGTTGAGTTTACTATTTGCTCTACTTGACTTCCGATTTTGGTTTCAAGTTGTGGTCAAGAAGAATAGAAAAACTGCTTTGTTCGGTTTTACTAGAACCAAAGTCATATAGTCCACTTGCGTTTACTGGTTAATGGTTATGTTCTTCATTGATCATATTCACAGATTATACAGCTAGTGGATTTGAAAGGTGGAGGTAGGCTATGGCATGAAGATGGTGATGGTAGACGAGCTCCTGGAAGAAATATAAAAATCAAGAGGTGAAGATTATGACTCTTTATGATAATCAAAGTTTTACAAAGGACTTTATTTACGGATAGTGTTAATGTCTCAATTCCTTTTCTAACTGTTTGTAGGTATAACCCAGAAGGATCCATTTCTGGGGATAGGCTTGGGAAGGCAGCACACAGACTTGTGCTGGAAACAATAAATGCTCAACCTGATAATATAGACATCACCCTGGGACCAGCGTTGTGTCCATCAGATACTGTTTTCCAGAACCAACGAGGGTCGGAAAAAGTCCCATCATTTGATGGAAATGGGCTAACATGGATAACCCCTCCGATTCAAAACATTTCGGAGGAGGAGAAAAGCCCTCAGAGTCGAAAGACTTGGGAGAAGAAGAAATATCAGAAGTGGTCCCAGAATCAAATCCCTTCAATGAAGAAAAAGAAAGGCCCTCAGATTCAAATCCCTTCAATGAAGAAGAAAGGCCCTCAGATTCAAACAATAAATGGTCAACCTAACAATACAAACATCATCTCGGGACCAGCATTGTGTCCATCAGGAGAGTCGGTGAAAATCCCATCAGTTCAAGGAAATGGGCTTACATTGATAACCCCTCAAAAGAGTCAAAACACTACAGAAAAGGAGAAAAGCCCTCAGTGTCAAAACACCTCGGAGAAGAAGAAGAATAAGAATTGGCCTTCAGACTCAAATCCCTTTGAAGGAGAAGATCGACTATAATCAACTCGGAAAGCAGCGGAGGAGGGAAAACCATGAACGTGAGGTAGCAGCGGCGAAAAAGAGAAAAGAGGAGAAGAAAGCAAAGAGTCAGAACATTGGAGAGGTATAGTAGACAACAATTGCGGAAATGATTCCCAACTTGTATGCTTTGGATCAGAACGGTTGCTTGATCAACTTCAACAATAAGGAAGAATATGAGAAAGAAAACAGGAGAGAGCAATTTGGATAATGCCATTGATGTGATATGGTATTTTGGTAGATCCAAACAGTTTTGAGATTCATCTTCTTGTCATTCAGACATACGTAATTTGATACTTCCTTATGTATCTTTAGATTTCAGAGGCTATCTAAAACGACCAAAGTTGGTGTTACTGAATGTAAGCTATTCCTTTTAAGTAATCATTGAGTTTACATCTTCCCAGGTTTTTTTAGTCCCACCTAATCATTCAGGGAAAAAACCTTTGTCTATTTTCTACTAAAGCGTGGACATAATTTTCATCATGTCCCGTTAAGTTGCATGCTTTTGATCTCTGTTTGGAACGTAACGGAAGTTTCTGAAATCTAATTATGAGAAGGGTTATATATCAAGTATAATACTTTATAAATACTATGTAGTATATACAGTAAAACCTCTATAAATTAATAACATTAAAACCAGGGTATTTTATGATATTTTATTAATTTATCGTGTTTACTAATTTATAGAAATGATATTTGAGTCAAAATATTAATTTAAAACTAAAGAAAATTATTGATTTATTAAGGTATTAATTTATAGAGGTTTCACTGTAGTAATAACAGTTAAAAATATAGAACACAAGGAGAAGTCTCGTGCATGTGCGGATTTGATATATACTAGATTAGGATCCGCCCGTTGGGCGGATTTTGTTTTAAATTTTATTAATAAACTAGAGTTTCTTTAACAAAATTTTGAATGAAATTTTTATTTGATGAAAAAGTAATAATCATTATCAATAATATTTCGAGAACTAAAAACTCCATGATTTCGTAATTCTTGTCTAAAAAATGATTTCACAATTTTGCTTAATAGACATTTATCCTGCAATTTCTCACTAAAAATCTAATGTTTATATATATATATATATATGTATAATTCCATAATTTCTTGTATATTTTTAATTAATTAATAGTAAATATGATGATAAAACTATTTCAGTTTGGGAAATTGTAATTTTTTAATAAATAGTTAATCGTCTGGTAATCGAATCTGTTTCAAAAAGTTATCGATCGATTCACTCCTCTTAACTGACTAGTTAACCGAACCCCCAAATCTCGGTTTATTTTGGTTAATAATCTCAATCTTGTCTCTCGCACCTCCACTGGCCAAAATCTTTTGTATTCCTTGTCTCATGGCGTTTTTTGACAACATCCTCTATCTTCGCCATTCTGCCAACATCTCTTTATTTTTTAATTACTGTTTCAGACTCTATACCCGAAGATGTTTGGTTTACATGGCTTTTTTTTTTCTGTCGTTAAATTCCTATCCAGCACCATTTTCAATCTTCAACAGAAGCCCCGCCGTTTTTCTCACTCCTTCGGATCCATCTTTGTGCATGAGAATTGGTCACGACGAAAGCAACTCTTTCAAGTGGACCTCTTCCTCTTGTTTTGACTTCCACCATTTGGAAAAGATCATTTCTACTCTTTCTCCTCTATGGAGAAAACATACCCTAAAATATCCCTCTCTAAGAGAAGTGTTATTTTTTCTGATTCATAAACCGAGAATACTACGCAATTTTCTAACCAATTTGTTATCTTGCATCAACTATATATAAATTTTGTCGAGTAACATAATAAAAATGTTTAGGGATCCTCTTGAATTTTATTTCATTACTCTTAACATATTACATGACTTCAACTCTTGGCATTCTTGATGTCACTGGTTTGCCATTTGACTCACTCAAAATGATGTTGATGCTCTTTCTCTCGGGTCTAAAGACAGTTTAATATTCTTTTAAAAGTTGAAAATGGAAAAAATAATCATTTTTGAATTTTATATTCTTGTTTTCCACTATCTCGTCTCAAATTCTCATTTGTTCATCTTTATTTATTTGGCATTTTTGCAATTGTAAATTGTATAATCTTCGATTTTCTTGCATGTTGGCCAAATAATTCTAAATATATATATATATATAAAAATTTATAGTTTCCTGTCAAAATTGTTATTTTGTAATTTATTGAAAATTTTAAGCAATTAATTAGTTATTAGTAAATATAATGATAACTTATTATAAATAAATTTTTATATTTGTTCGTGGTCAACCTATTTAACTATTTGATCCATAAAATGAAATAGATTAATGTATTAATTTGATCCATTGAATTTTATAGATTCTGTAGGTCTGGTTTTGTGGAATGCGAAATTAGCTAGGTTGACTCATTTGGTTAGTTTGGCATGTGTGACTTACTGCGTTTTCCTTACCGCCAGAGTGCGGATCTCTACTGCAATAGGCAGAATAGTTATCAAGTTCACTGTGACATTAGCCCTTGTTCCATCTACTCTTGGCTGGAAGCTAACGTATACTCCGTATCTCTTACCTCAGTATGAGGATTGTTCTTCTTATGGTGTCTATGAGTCGGTACTTTGGAGCTCCTTCAAAGTTCACATCAAGATATTGATATTTTGGTAGTGTTGTCTACACATATCATATTTGGCTCAACTCAAGCTCACCCCCTAAAGGCTGTGAAATCCCATGTTTCTGCAACCCCATCTATCTCTTCCCTCTTATGTTTTTATTTGGTTCAAGACAGCCCTGAGGATAGACGCCTATGAATGATGTGGAAAAAAGTGGTGTGACAATGAGATGGTGGATGTAACTCTCATCGTAGGCTCATCAAGAGGGTGCTTTGTCGCCTATACTCTTGTAGCCGATTCTCTTGATTACTTCGTTGGGAAAATCTATATTAAGAAACATTTAAAAATAATATATTACTATATGAGGGATATTAAAAAATAATCTATATGAGGGATCTTTAGCTACAACATATTACTTCGTTTGTTGGTTTTCTTTTTTCTTTTTTTTTTTAAATAATAACAATAATTTCTTATATATTTGTCAGAATATAATCGATCAACCGACATGTGTTGTGATCTTGTTAATTATAATTTTGACATGTGTCGAACTCTTGTGAAAAAAGTAAAAAATATAAATTTGAAAAGAAAAGTTCAAATTTTATTAAAAACTAAATAATAAGACTTAACATGTATTAGAAATAAAGAGAAAGTAAAAATCATCTATTTTATTCTTTATTCTTTTTTGTTAGTTTTCTTTTCAATTATCAAAAATAATAACATAATTTTTTATTTGTGTCAGAAACTAAATGATCAATCGACATATGTCGTGATCTTGTTAGTTATAATTTTGACGTGTGTCGAGCTATTATAAGAAGAATCAAAGTTTATTGAGATGACGTCCTGTGTGGCTCTTCATTCTGCTCATGGAGGACGAGATCGGAGGCTTGCCGTGCGGTGTTGCTCTCGAGGTGAAGCTGTAGAGGTGGTCGTGGTGGTTGGCTCGGTATTTGGTATGGTGGCAAGTGGTCCAGCGGGAAGAGACCTTCTGGATGTCGTTGTTGGAGTACCCATATCTGCTAGGGGACAGCGGACTGTGAAACGGTGTAGTTCTCAGGAAATTCTCTTCCCAAAAGTCGTTTCCCCGTCGTCATCTCATCTCTGGGATGTTGATGTTGTTTTGCCCATTTAAACTTTCTAGATATATCGAGCAATATTCTTTTCCTTCTTCTTATGTAGCTGGGTTTTTAGAACTTTTTAGATCTCTAATTAACACTTCCACATTTAGGGGCTGATTGTTTACAAGCTTTGAGAATTTTAAATAATTTTAAAGTCTTAACAGCTATTTTTAAACAATCAGACTTTTCACTCCCTTTTTCTTTAAAGTTTATACTGTCCCGAACTGCCTATTATTTTAACATTAATTTTTGTTTATTTTAAAACTATTTTTTCACCTGAGTTCTCTTTCTCCATCGTAATAACTAATAAGGAAATTATTTTTTTTTTTTGACACAATTAGAATAAAATCTAGGTGAATAATTTAAATTAGATTTTTTTTATAAAAAAGGATGACTATCATTAATTAATAGTTTCTAGTAATCGATTGTATTAAATATATTTGATTAGTTATTTTCATCAATATACTTTTCATAATTAATAAATTAAAATCTAGTACTATTTTAGTTAGCAATCAGTTTCTTTCATTAATAAAATCAGTTAATTACACACACACTCAGATATGTATATATATATATATAATTATTGAAGTTTTCGATTACTAAACTAATTATTTATAAATACTATTTTAAAGTATGTAATTTTTGTTTATACTATTTTAAAGTATTTAATTTAAAAGTATATATATATTAAAGTATTTTATGGAGATTTAGAGTTTGAGATTTTGTGGTTTGATTTTTTAAGAATTTTTAATTTATATTAGATTCATTGTGATATTTTGTTGTTTTCTATAAAAGTATATGTTTCTACTATTTTAAAGTATTTGATTTATGTTTTCTTATTTTAAAATATTTAACTCTAAAGTATATAATTATTTTTAAAGTATTTTGTGGAGATTCAGAGTTTGAGTCTTTGTGGTTTGATTTTGGGAAGCACTTATTAAAGCATTTTTAAAATAATATTAGATAGAAATTATTGGATAGGAAGAAAAGAATCTAAAAGAATGAAATTAGGGAAGGAAAAAAAGCATCATTTTATGGAAGATACGTTGCAGCATTTCAGAGCTCCATAGAATGATAACCTTACTTTAGTAGATAAGATTACACACAAACTTAATATATAATAAAGAGTTAAAAATATAGAATATTAATATATTCAATTAATGATTCGGAGTGATTCGTATTAAAATCCTATGTTATTCAAACATGAATTTTACAAAGTCTTATGAAATCTAATGTTACTGGATTAGTGATTTGAAAATATACAATCAAATCACTGTTATTGAGAACATTTTATTTAGTGATTTTAAGTGATTTGAACAATGGTTCTAAATATTGGTTCTAAGTGATTTGAATCATGGTTCTAAACATTTTATTAAGTGAATTTTAAAGTTTTAAATGAATCATGGTTCTAAACATTAAATAATACAAACCAAAGTTTTTTTTTCATTTGCATCTTGTTACTTTATATATATATATATATATATATATATATATATGATGAATAATAGAGTATGTTTTAATTTTTGTGAATGTCACTCTTTTTTTTACAGGAATTATCGTTTTCGTTCTGTCTCATCTGTTTCCGTCCCACATTTTGAATGGAACATAAATAGAATCTTTTTTTTACTATTTCCGAATTCCCGTCCCATTAAATTTTCTGCAAAAATTGTTCCCAAATTTCCACTTATCCACCTCTAATTTCTACCCAAAGCACAAATTTTATGGATATAAAGCATTTCCGTGCAAAATGGTATCTATCTTATTAGATAAGGGAACGTTACATTTAGTGTACTATATGCCGGCCAAACTCTACCGGTCGAGCCCAATATGTTCTGTTATGAGGCATGTATAAACTTAAGAATATATGCCCTTTAAGAAGCAGATCTTGCTGATCAACATGTAGTGGGTTGTGGTTCATTGCGCGATTGGCAGCCTTTGTTATCTGCAAGCCTTGCAGAACGACAAGCTATGGATCCAAACCGTTTTTGGCCCATCGTGAGTTGGCCAAATGGGGAGGACCGCTTTGTTGTATATATGCTAGTAGTTAGGGCTTCTCACACATGTGTTTGTATATAAACTCAATTTGACTTCCAATAAAGGGTTTGTTAGGATGATTTCATGTTTTCTAGCTAGAAATAAAATGGGTAGGTTTGAGTATTGCTTCACAAGAATGATCAAAAAAGAATCTCTAAAAGAAATGGAGGAAGCGACCAAGACATGTATTTTAGTGATTTGTGTAAATAACATCGTTGTGCTACCACCTATTTTAATCTCGTATGTAATACAAAAGAAATGATGAGTCATGGATAAACACATCAATTAAAACCTAATTGTGCATCGATTGTTGATGTAGAACTTTTTGGATCGATCCACGAAGAAAAAGAAAACTATACTCTAGGAATGCATGTATTCAATCAAGCTAATCAAATAGGATTGGTTTTGGGTAATTAACAATGTAAATTAAACTTAACAATGACTAAACAAGTGAAAGCTAGAAACAAGATTCACACTAAAATGATAAAAGTGATGGGTCAAGGGCATGTAAATGATTTAGATGAGATGAGAGATGAATCTTTGATGATGCTAAGAACATATTATGAAAACTATCATTAGTTATAGATCACTAATCAAGACTAATTCACTTCCATGACACTAATCCCTTCACTACTCACTATCATTAATGATAAAATTTCATTTGTGAAAAGTGATCAGTGAGCATTAATAATCAAGTTTAATCCAATCACTAATCAACATAATATCATTTCCACTGGCTGAGGAAGAAAAGCTCATTTAATGTCTTTCAAGCATTTCATCAAACATCTTCTCGGCATGAAATCTTATTGATCTAGATTCAAATTACAATCTTAAATCTAGCATTACTAATAACCTAAATGAAGGATAACCTAAGATTTAATCTTAAACATCACCATTAACTCATTAAACTCACCATAATCACCAATGACTACTTACTTATCATAATGAATACACAAAGCAATTGGTTTGATCTTTTGCATAATCTTGGTAGATTAGAGAAATGAAGAGTAAATCTAGTAGAGAAATGAAATTGATTGCATAAAAGATCCAACACAAATTTTCTTTTATCTAAAAGATGAAAAGAGAAAGGATAAAAGATGGACTCCCTCAAAATTAGGTCCAAAAAAACTATAAATAGCAAAGAAGATGCGTCATGGGTCAACCTGAGAAAAACCAGGTCGGATCTAAAAAATTAGCAGAAAGTGTCGATCTTGGCAGTCCATCTTGATGGCCAATTATCCGCCAAGATCAATACCCATAACTGTTGAAGCTTCAATCCACTTCTGTCATCTCTAGCGGACTGTAGTGGCAGTCATGACCGCTAAGGGCCTCCTTTTGGCTTCTTATTTTCTTTTTTCTCACCTTTAGCTTCCATCCTCAAGCCTCAATTCATCTTGAGTCTTCAAATACCTAAGATGGGATCAAAACTATGCAATATGGGACGATTATGACTTAGAACTCTAGAATGCATGTCAAAGCAAAAAGTCTAACTAAAAGGTATGCAAATGAATCTAAATGATGTAATGTGATGAGAAAAATGATTGAAAAAGTTATAAATTGGTAAAAATCATAAATATTAACTCCCCCTCCTTAGTGTAACGCCCGTGTTCCAGAAAATTAATTAATTTAATTAATTTGGAAATTTTTTTGAGTTTATGAACCTTAGAAAAGTCTAGAAAAATTAATTATGGGGTTGAAATAATTAATTTAGATTTGTTCCGGGGGTGTCATTAATCGTTTCGGAAGTTGTGGGGTTTTTCTCAAAGGAAGGGGCAAAAATCAATTTGGCTTCTTCTTCTTCTTCTCCTTGAGCATGCCATTTTCTTCTAAGTGTGGGAGAGTTCTTGAGCTTGTGAGCTAAGAGAAAGAAGAGAGAGGAAGAAGAGAAAGGCTTGGTGAGCTTGTGAGAAGCTTGGATCTTGCGAGATCAAGGGGGTGTGAAGCTTGTGGAGCTTGGAAAAAAGAGTGGCAGAAGCTAGGGTTTGGCTGTGGGGTTTGGAGGAGTAGGAGAGATCTTCTTGAGCTTGGGGAGTCCATCTAAGCTTAGATCCATCCATTATAAGGTGAGTTGGGACCAAAGGTTATATTTAAGCTTGTGGGGGGGGGGCTTGGGGAGTTTAATTTCTTTTGGTTGGTTTCCAATTTTTGGTTAAGCTTAAGGGAGGTGTTTTCTAAACTTGTGAAGCTTTAGCTAGTGTTTGCTAAGCTTGTGGTGGTTAGAAAATCATGGATTTGTGCTTGTTGTGCCTTGTTAAGCTTTGATTGTGAGTTCTTATGCTTAATTTGGTGATTGTGATTTTTGTGGGTTCTTGAGAATTCTATGGGTCACTTGTGAAGCTTTAGCTAGTGTTTGCTAAGCTTGTAGTGGTTAAAAAACCATGGATTTGTGTTGTTATGCCTTGAAAGCTTGATTGGTGTTCATGTGCCCTTCTTGGTGAATTTGGATATTTACTATTCATTCTGAGAAAATGTTTACAATTCATTCTGAGAAAATGTTTACTATTCATTCTGAGAAAATGTTTACTATCCATTCTGAGAAAATGTTTACTATTCATTCTGAGAAAATGTTTACTATTCATTCTGAGAAAATGTTTACTATTCTAGCTGTGAAAGCATGTTTACTATTCATTCTGTGAAAGTTGGTACTATTTATGCTGTGAAAGTGTGTTTACTATTCCTGCTATTGTTTAGCTTTTCTTGGTGTGGAATTACTATTTTGTTGTTGGAAGTTTTAATTGGTGTTAATTAATTCTTCGTGTTGTCTTGGTTATTAAAAATTGTTTGGTGTTTTTTGATAGCCTGTTGTTGGGAGGATCAATTTCACTCAGCGTTTGGTTTGCCAAATGTTGATGCATCACTTTTGTCAATGCAGGTAAAGATAAGGCGTGATCGTGGAATCGAGGCAGTGAGGAGGGGATGATTAAGACCTGGTAGTTTTATGATTTTTTTTGTAGCTTTCGTAGGATTGCTAGAACTTGTAGAACTGTTGACATTCGTGGTCGTTATTGTATGGTTTTGAAAGTTTAATGTGTGGGCATTATGTTCATTATTTACATGTGCAAAAAAAAAATAGTTCGGTCGTTTCATTTTGGTATCATAGCCCATACGGTTCTAGGAGCCTGTGTTTCTAGGACAGATTGGGTGTTGCATGGGATCATAGAATCATCCTCTTTGAGCCTTGTGAGATTCCACAGTGAGTTATCTTTATTGTGATGATTGTGTCTTAGTGTTTCTTAGTCTTTGCTTCTGCATGTGCAGATGGCTAGAGGGCGTGGTAGAGGCCGTGGCCGGGGTAGAGGTCGTGGCCTAGTGCCAGAGGAGCAGGTCGAGGAATCGCATGCGAGTCAGGTGGGGTCTGAGGGCGTGGCCGGTGGGAGTGCCGGTGTGGCTGGTGTTCCAGCGGGTGCTGCGAGTTTAGCAGCGGATGCTCGGACTAGAGATGACCGCATGGCAGATCTTTTGACGAGGTTGTTGGAGGGGTTTTCAGAGAGGGTACCGGCTCAGGCTCCTGTGGTTCCAGTTTTTGTTGAGGTTCAGCCTCAGGTTGCAGCAGCGGTTGCTGAGGAGCTTCCATCCTACCTCAGGATGAGGGAGCAGATGCAGAGGATAGGAACGGAGTTTTTCCCTGGAGGTGCCAATCCTGAGGACGCTGATGCGTGGTTGAAGAGGGTAGAGAGGAATTTCCTCTCGAGTAAGTGTCCCACGGGATACCATGTGGACATTGCGGTCCATTATCTGGAGGGTGATGCGCATCTCTAGTGGAAGGGTGTGGCAGCCCGGAGAGTTCAGGCTGAGATGGCTGGGGTGGATTTTGTGGAGAAGTTTAACTCCAAGTATTTCCCTCAGGAGGTGTTTAACTGGTTAGAGTCGAGGTTTGCGAGATTGACTCAGGGGGATCGGTCGGTACGCGAGTATGAGGTGGAGTTCAACCGGCTTAGGTCTTATGTTAGATGGGCGGTTGAGAGGGAGTCGGCTCGTGTGCAGAGATTCCTGATGGGTCTTAGGATTGACTTGCGGAACCGTTACATGGTTAGAGCTTTTTGCACGGTTCATGAGTTGGTTGAGGTTGTGGCATTGCTTGAGGAGGGTTTGAAAGACAAGGTGGTAGTGGTTACACCGAATTTTCAGGCGAGATCCGTACAGCAGCAGTCTGGTCTGAGCAGAGGCGGTAAGCCGATGCAAGGGTAGAAATAGAAGCGGGATGGCACTTCGAGTGGCAGTCGGGGTGGTCAGGGTTGCTTCGGGTGTGGGAGCACAGATCATAGCGTGGGTAGCTGTCCTAGGAAAGGCGGGGTACGAGTGGATCCTCGAGTGTGCTTTCACTGCAGGGAGGTAGGGTATATTAGACCTCAGTACCCCAAACTGAGGCAGAGTGATGCCACAGTAGTGCAGCCCGTTAGGCCAGTGGCAGCAGCGCCTCGAGTGTATTCCATTATCGAGTCCGGAAAGCCGAGTTCCATGCCGATCACAGGTATTTTCTTAGATTCATCTAAGTTTAATTTTGTGTTGGGAAATTTGGTTGCTTGTTGTAGTGTTAAGATTTTCGGCACATGTATATGTGTAGGGACCTTGTGTGTTGGGGGTGTTGAGTGTCATGTGTTGTTTGACACAGGAGCATCGCATTGCTAATGTTCGAAGTGACCTTGGTGTGAGTTTGGGTTTCGTGGAAGTTGATGGAGGGAAGCTCCTAAGAATTCATGGTCGGGTTAGAGACGTGGATGTTCAGGTAGCTGGAGAGTCTATGCCTACCGATTAGATTATTTGCTCCGTGGAGCTGTACGATGTCATTTTAGGGATGGATTGGCTCGGGAAGTTCGGAACACATCTGGATTGTCACTGAGGACGTGTCGAGTTCGACCAAGGAAAAGGGAAGTTGGTGTATCAGGGTGTGAGACTGACTTTTAGGAGTCTCGTGATCTCAGTTATGCACGCCGAGCGTATGATTGAGAGGGGTTTCGAGGCTTATTTGGCTACCATTTCTTTGTCGGAGGCCGTTGGAGAGGCTAAAGTTCAGGATATTCAGGTGGTTTGAGAGTTCTAGGATGTGTTCCAGTCATTACAGGGGTTACCACCGTCTAGGTCGGATCTTTTCATGATTGAGTTGGAAACAGGGACGACACTGATATCCAAGGCTCCTTATAGGATGGCTCCAGCAGAGATGGCAGAGCTGAAGAAGCAACTAGAGGAGTTGCTGAGTAAGGGGTTTATTCGCCTGAGTACTTCACCATGGGGAGCGCTGGTGTTATTTGTGAAGAAGAAGGACGAGAGTTTTCGGTTGTGCATTGACTATCGGGGACTTAACCGAGTCACAGTGAAGAACATGTGTCCTTTTCCTCGGATTAATGAGTTGTTAGATCAGTTGAGAGGGCCTACTTTGTTCTTCAAGATTGACTTGGCGTCGGGATATCATCAGATTCCTATCGATGAGGTAGATATCCAGAAGATGGCTTTCAGATCTCGTTATGGCCACTACGAGTTTGTGGTGATGCCATTGGGTTGACAAATGCACCAGCTGCATTTATGAGATGGATGAACAGCGTTTTCCACAAGTATTTGGATGAGTTTGTGATCATCTTTATCGATGATATCTTGGTGTATACGAAGAGCCTGGAGGAGCATGAGTGCGTGGTTCTTGTGAAGTTGCGGGAACAGAAGTTGTTTGCTAAGTTGAGCAAGTATAACTTCTGGCAGCGGGAGATTATTTTTCTGGCTCATGTTATCTCTGTGCAGGGGGTTTCAGTGGATCTAGAGAAGGTTCAGGCCATTAGTGCTTGGCCGAGGCCGAGGAATGCCACGGAAATTAGGAGTTTTCTCGGGTTGGCAGGTTATTATCGGCGGTTCATTAAGGGTTTTGCAAGTTTGGCTAAGTCTATGACGAAGCTGACGGGGAAAAATGTTTTTTTCGTGTGATCCTCGGAGTGTGAGGAGAGTTTTTGCGAAACTGAAGGCCTTGTTGACTAGTACTCTAGTATTGGCATTACCAGATTCGAGGAAGCCTTACGTAGTATATACCGATGCGTCGGGAGTTGGTCTTGGTTGCGTGTTGATACAACGGGGTAAGGTGTTTGCTAAGCTTGTACTGGTTACCAAATGTTGATGTATCACTTTTGTCGATGCAGGTAAAGATAAGGCGTGATCGTGGAATCGAGACAGTGAGGAGGGGATGATTAGGACCCGGTAATTTTGTGTTTTTTTTGTAGCTTTCGTAGGATTGCTAGAACCGGTAGAACTGTTGACATTCGTGGTCGTTGGTGTGATTGTTGTATGGTTTTGAATGTTTAATGTATGGGCATTAGTTCATTATTTCCATGTGCAAAAAAAAAAAAAAGTGTGGTCGTTTCATTTTGGTATAAGAGCCCATACGGTTCTAGGAGCCTATGTTTCTAGGACAGATTGGGTGTTGCATGGGGTCATAGAATCATCCTCTTCGAGCCTTGTGGGATTCCACGGTGAGTTATCTTTATTGTGATGATTGTGTCTTAGTATTTCTTAGTCTTTGCTTCTGCATGTGCAGATGGCTAGAAGGCGTGGTAGAGGTCGTGGCCCGGTGCCGAAGGAGCGGGTCGAGGAATCACATGCAAGTCAGGTGGGGTCTGAGGGCATTGCCGATGGGAGTGCCGGTGTGGCTGGTGTTCCAGCGGGTGCTGCGGGTTTAGCAGCGGGTGATGCTCGGGCTAGAGATGACCGCATGGCAGATCTTTTGACGAGGTTGTTGGAGCGGTTTCCAGAGGGGTACCGGCTCAGGCTCCTGTGGTTCCAGTTTTTGTTGAGGTTCAGCCTCAGGTTGCAGCAGCGGTTGCTGAGGAGCTTCTATCCTACCTCAGGATGATGGAGCAGATGCAGAGGATAGGCACGAGGTTTTTCTCTGGAGGTGCTAATCCTGAGGACGCTGATGCGTGGTTGAGGAGGGTAGAGAGGAATTTCCTCTCGAGTAGGTGTCCCGCGGGCTACCAAGTGGACATTGCGGTCCATTATCTGGAGGGTGATGCGCATCTCTGGTGGAGGGGTGTGGCATCCCGGAGAGTTCAGGCTGAGATGGCTTCGGCGGATTTTGTGGAGGAGTTTAACTCCAAGTATTTCCCTCAGGAGGCGTTTAACCGGTTAGAGTCGAGGCTTGCGAGATTGACTCAGGGGGATCGGTCGGTACGCGAGTATGAGGTGGAGTTCAACTGGCTTGGGTCTTATGTTAGACGGACGGTTGAGAGGGAGTCGGCCCGTGTGCAGAGATTCCTGATGGGTCTTAGGGTTGACTTGTGGAACCGTTGCATGGTTAGGGCTTTTTGCACGGTTGATGAGTTAGTTCATTATTTCCATGTGCAAAAAAAAAAAAAAAAGTGCGGTCGTTTCACTTAGTGTCCCTGTTTTCATAACATTGATCAAACTTTTTTTTGCACCTTCTTCTTTTCCAACACCCAAACCAAGTACTCAATCTAACCATCCAAGTGTTTCATTTCCATTCTAATCACTAGTCTTTCCATTTCTAGCTAAAACGAGTATTAATATTTTGTCATTTTTAATACTCTCAAGATTTTATAAAATCATATCATTACAAACAAAAGGCCTCACTCAACAAATCAATATAAGGGTTTTAAAGAAATTTTTAAGGTTAAAGGTAGGGGAACCACTCTAAAGGCTAGAATGGCCATTCGAGTTAGCACAAGGGTGGTGAATCGGATAAGAAAACCCGAATGTGACTTATATTTAATTAACAATGAGAACACATTTACATCATCCTAAGCAAGAAAATTAGATTCAAATTAATCCAAGTTCATAGAGATGTTTCAAAAATTATGTGAGCCATATAAAAGTAAAAGTTGTATTTCGAAAGATGAAAATGTCCAAACATGGTTCATTTTTTCAAAGATGTTCAAGCAATAAATAACCATAATTAAGAGAAAATGATCTTAATTCTAAGCGTGAACTTCTACAAGGCAATCTTTCCCTATGCATATGCAAACCCATATGCTTCTAGACTTGATCCTAATGTGTGAATGAAACTACATGCTCTTTTTTTTTTGTGTTTTTTTCATTTTTTGTGGTTTTCTATGCAAATAAGTATATGCATCAGACTCAAATATGTAAAAATGAAAATAAGAACAAAAAACACAAAATCAAAAGACACAAATCCTTCCCCCCCCCCCCCCCAACTTTAATTACACCATCTCGGTGTAACAAGAGTGAAAGAAGGGGGAAATAAGAAAACAAAAATTAAATGGTATTTGTTAACCCATATTCTATCGATTACTAATCATTGTTTTGATATTTATTTTGAGTATTTTATTGAGTAAAGTGTGCTTTTAGTAATTATCAAGTCTTCACAGGTTTCGAGACGTTCTGGAGTAAAGGAAGAGTTTTGGATCATATTGAATGCTTGGAGATGGAGGATCACACATAGTCAACAGAAGTTTGGCCCCCTACAGAAATTTCCCACTGTTAGATCGTCCTCATGGAGGATGTTAGCTTTCATTTTCAAGTGGTTTGAAGGAAATCTAACAGTGTAATCAAAAGTTGTGGTCAATTTACTGAAGACAGGTCAAACTGGCTTGCCACTGAAGCAGACTCGGGATGTAGTAGTACCGATCGGTACAGCTTGAGTACCGATCGGTACAGCTTGAGATGCGATTTTAGAAGCCAAACTTAATCAGAACTGATCAGAACATATTCTCTTCACTATATAAACCTTTTATTCTAGTATCTCTCTACTCAGTTCTAAACATTGTACTCATATTTGTAACCTTTTTGGGAGAAGATCTCTAATCCTCTTGAAAACTGGAGAAGATATATAAACTATTTTATCTTATTTGCAATTCAATTATGTGTTCTTCATATTTGATTTGTTTGTTCTCTGTTTCTATGTGTGAGTAGTTTCATCATTGGATGTTGAGTTTTCTAAGGGGAAAATCATGTAGATCTGTCCAAGGTTAACTTGGGATTGATCATATAGTTCTTCACCTAAGTTTAATATTCATGCTTAGTTTTTTTTTTTTAACCATTTAGATTCTGCATAAGTTGATTTCATCGTGACAACAAAAGTTTGTTGAATCAATCGATCTAGCCTAGATGAGTAAAGTGTCATTAGCCAATGACAGTTGATGTTACTACACTATAACATATCGAATTAGGATGTCATTGCATGCATGAATTTCTATTAACAATCGACGGTTTAGTTGCTAGGAATTTCACTGCATATATAGTTCTTACACACGAAAGCGGGATAAGTTTATATTCTTAATTTGAGTTCTATAACAGTTTGTAACACATTTCCATTAATTTTTGCATTCATTCTCATGAATTTCTAAGAGAATTATCACGGTCCAATGCTTTATTTAATTGAATTTAACTTGTTTTTACACTGAGTTTTCATGATAACTCCTTTGCATCTTAGCTTAGTTTAAATCATCATAATTCATTGTGTACTCTATTGATTCTTGTGGATTCGATCCCGATTGTACTACTGCGGTTGTCATTGTGCACTTGCAGTATTATTCTAGATAACAGTATTTAGTGGGATTAGGGAGTGGATTGAGTGGCGTTGTGGGAATCCTAGGATGGTCCTTGAGTACAAGTGTGAAGACCTTTTTCATCAACTCTTCAACACCTTTTGAGCATTTCTCTTTGAATTACAGTGAGAGAATTGCTTCAACCGATGCAAAAGGGTTAGACCGACCCTTGATATTGAATTTATATTCTACCATTCCATCAATATGCATTCAAGGTGTTAAAGTCATTGAAACGGTAGTCATTGGTGAATTGACAAGGGTGGGAGGGTAGATTTCTTTCATCTCTCTCTTGTTCTTTTCAAGAACCTTCTTAGCTTGCCCCATCCTCTTATCTTTACATCTTCTTGTATACTCATATAATAAGGACTGTAGACATTCACCATCCAAGATTTCATCATTAAGCTTTAGAGTCTCTTGGTTCTTCATATTCACAACTTTGATCTCTTCGTGTGGCTCTTTCTTAGTTTTCATTTCTTCATGAATAATTGTTCCACAAAACTTTGTAGAGGAAGACTTGATTTGATAAGAGACCTTGGCATTCACATGGAAGAGAGACACTCTTTTGTTTGGGAAGTCGATGCTTGTTCCTACGATGTTGAGAAAAGGAGTTCCGAGAATGAGTGAAATCTTATTGGGTTGCACCCTCTCCATAACCATGAAGTCTGTTGGGACTAAAAAATCTCCAACCTTAAGAGGATAGTCCACAATCAACCAAAGTGGAGGTTTCGAAGAAGCATTGCCAAACATGATGGAAGAGGAATTTTGCTTCTTATCTTTGATCACTCTGCTCGCTGCCATTTCAAGTGACATTACATTCACGGTAGCTCCAGAATCACAAAAGGCATTATCGATTTCCAAATCTCCTAGAGAGCAACTTATGATGAATGTTCTCGGATCTTCAAGCTTAATAAGAACTCGCCCGGGAAATGGAAGTGGAGGCTTATAAGGAGAAGGCTTCATGCTACGGGTTCCTTCCCTTTCAACCTTCTTGGATACCTTATCCTCATCTTTAGTGCTCTTCTCCACTTTCATACCACTTTCAATACCCAAATTGCAAACATTCGTACTATAGAGAAGTTTAAAGATTTCCTCTATGGCCTTTTCACACTCATCAACATGGAAATCATATATTTCTCTTGGGTCGCTCATGGTGTCAACTCTATCCTCATTACTTGAGAAGAGAACATTACAAAACTCCTTGGGGTTACCCTCGGTTTTAGCGGGAAGTGAGTCCATGGGCCTCTTGGATGATGAAGAAACTTAAGCAACTCGATTATCAAGGCTCTTGATATTACGTCCAGATTCTAACTTTGGTGGAAGGATGAGAATCTCATTGGAGAACGCTTAAGTGTAAGTGTAAGCAACCTCATGTCCCTTTTGTTGATTGGCTGTCCCCTTCTCATAATGGGATTCTCGTAGACGAAAGGATTTACTATGGAGCACTCCTCAAGAGCCCCCAAGAAGGAACTGCCCTCATGAGTTTTGATATACATTCAGAGGACTTCACTTTCATTCCGTTTCCAGTAGAAGCCACTATTGACGTTTCGAAAACTGAATTGGTTAAATTCAAAGGCAAATTAGCTCTTGTGCTTTATCGCATCTTGTCTGGTTTCTTTGACATGTGGGTATTGGATGATTACAACAGACACTCATGGTCGAAGCACCATTTTCAAAAAAAATATTTATGTAAATATATGGTCCCAATAATATCATAATTAATAATTATATGAATTACATAATACATATATCTAAGATAATTATATGAATACCATGTTGTTGTTTTTCTTATACGTTTCTCTAATTTTTCTTATTTGGATCTCCTATTATTTGACATTATGTTTTTTAAATGCACAAAAATTGTAACTAATTTCAAAATAAATTTGAAACGCTAATTATTTTTCTAAGCATATAGATTCAAAATCAACTATTCTGTCTGTGTTTAACTTCATAATCTAACGTTATAAATAGTAAGCACAATTTAATTTGATTTATGAACATATATCATTTTTATTTGGATACTCTAAGAGACTACTAATATCTGTTTACGATGATTGAGATCATTAATCAATACTTCGAATTGATAAATATTATTTACAAAAGTGAATTCATCTAAATTCTTTAACTTTATATTACTTGAGCGAATTTTGTAGTGTTGAATTCATTTTGTTACTACTTCTTTCTAAATATTTTTTTTGTCTAAAACCATATTGCAAGATTGATAGTGTCTAAACTCTTGTGCTTATTAAATTTCACAGTAAAATCTTTTATCATAAGTTTTTTTTTAATTCTCTCTTTAAATTAATAAAATATCACAGTCCGATATTATTAATTTATAGAGGTTTCACTATACACTAAAAACTTCTAGATAGTCTCCATAAGAATACAATACAAACCTTGCGATGTGTCGAGATTGACAACAAATAGTGCAATAGTTGCAGCAACCTTCGATAAAGAGTATATTCCCTAAAAAACCAGAGTCTCGGTGTCGTTTTCCCATACTTATCATCGAATTGCTTTTCTTCCTCTCCATCAAGAGGATGATCTACAAGGAACGAAAGCAATGAAAGCAAGGAAAAATCGTAAATCAGTCGAAATCACCTAAGACAAATTGATATGATCTTTGAGGGAAAAGAAAAAACCTTACGAGCTTTTTGAATTTTGCCGTCCTTCTCAAGACGATTAGCCCAGAGGCGGAGATCTATCTTAGTGAATGGAAACTCGTCCTTCTCCATCTCACTCATAACACCATCTATGGTTTCATATGACAGCATCTTCAGTAACATCTTTCTCTTCTGAGCAGAAGAAGAAGCAACTAGTAAGGCCGAAACATCACAGGACGAAAATGTGCAACGTAAAAAAATGGTGACTAGAAAACCAGCGGTTCACCATACTTCTCTATCAAAAAAATGACTAGTTATGTGGTTGGTTTACCATCTACATGTCAATTTTTTTTTTATAGTTCTTTACGAGTCAACGCGACTAACTTTTTATAACACGATATTAAACACAAGCATGTTGGAAGAATGATGTTGTCTACATTTTCCAAGGAGTAATGTATAACTCATTCTATCAATGTTTTTGGGGCATGGTAAGAAGATGTGCGAACATTTTTCTCGCTTTTTAAAAATGATTATTAATTAGATCGGATGTATCCAAAAGTTGCAATTTATTTGATGCCTAATAAACTTCTAAACAAAAGTAATAAGTCAAGAATGTAACATAGAGAAAAAATAAGTAAAAAATCAATACCTAGCTTCTAACGGTGTACTAGAATATTATAAAAGTAAATATTTTATTTCACCAAATTGCGTTTCATATATTTACGGGACTACAAACAAATCCATAATTTCAGCGAGTGTGTAATTTTTAAAATCTGAAAAAAGCAAAATCTGAAGAGAGAGGTGATTTTGAAATTCGGATAACGCAGAATTTTTACTCTGCCGGAGTTTTCTCCTCCCACCGTCTCTTGCTTCTCGCCGCCGCCGTACGCAGTTGTTACGTTTCCTTCGCCGGTAACTTTATCTCCCGATCTCTCGAATCGGTGCTCTTTATCTTTATCCCTTTTAGTTTTCGTTTTCTCATACTTAGAACTGAGAAGACGTAATTTGTGTCTCTCTATCATCTAGCTCAATCGTTTGCCCTAGTTTTTGCATATTGATCATTGTTCTTGTGTTGTAATCGAGTTTTTCGTTGCTCAATTTCGTCTATTTCTTCTCGATCTGAGAGAATTATGAAAAAATTCGAATTCAAAAATGTTCAATTTTCATTACTTCTTTAGTGAATTTACTACTTATACACAGCTAATTAGCTCATTTCAATGGAGAAACAAGATGATTCTTAGTAGTTAGCATTCATGAAAGCTAAAACTAGAATAGGCTAAATCAGTATCTGATTAAATGTATGATTCAGATATTTCGAGTACTGAAGAATAAGCTTGTTAAATTAGCGTATGATTTGCCTTATTTACTAACCAAGTTGAATCTTTTTTATTTCAGTTTCTTCAAGATGATTGGATCGTTTCTTACAAGAGGATTGGTGTACGTAAATCATTACATTTGTTTACTAAAATGATATAGGATATTGTAGTTACTGTTGATTAGCTCTTTTAAAAACTTACTACATTTTGTTTCAGGATGGTTTTGGGTTATGCTTATCCTGCATATGAATGTTACAAAACTGTTGAAAAGAATCGGCCTGAGATTGAGCAACTTCGCTTTTGGTGCCAGTACTGGTATTTGTATATTGTTTATTGCCGTCTCTCATTTGTAAGTTTGAAGGATTGATGTTTGACAAGTAACTTGTCGATCACAGGATATTGGTTGCTTGCTTGACAGTTTTTGAACGAGTTGGTGATACGTTTGTTTCATGGTGAGCATTTCCAAAATCAAAACACAACTACATGAATGTTGTTACCCTCTTTGATGATTTTTTTGTGTTCGTTTTCTTCTCAAGGGTTCCGATGTATAGTGAAGCTAAGTTGGCATTTTTCATCTACCTTTGGTATCCTAAAACCAGGGTAAGTAAGTGTATATTTGATTTGGAGGAGAAACATGAGTTGAGGCTTTTTATGGTGTAGATGATTCTTTTGTCTTTGATTGTTTTAGGGTACTACATATGTTTACGAGTCTTTCTTTAGGCCGTATCTTTCACAGCATGAGAATGATATAGACCATAGTTTGTTGGAGTTAAGGACAAGAGCTGGAGATATGGCAGTTATATACTGGCAACGAGTTGCAAGCTATGGTCAGACTAGAATCTTTGAGATTTTACAGTATGTTGCTGCACAATCAACTCCAAGGCCGCAGCCACCTCAGGTACGGTTTAAAAATTCCATAACAAGTATCATTAGTTTGCTGCATTTTCCTATAGAATCAGTCTAGTTGAATTTGGATTCCATGTTCTGTCGTATTTATATTCGTTTTGTGATTCAGAAACGTGGAGGTAGAGCTAATCAAGCTCCTGGTAAACCAAAGAAATCCCCTAATGCCCAACAAGAACCTGAAGAAGCAGAATTGCCCACGTCTTCGAGTTCATTGTCAAGTGATAATGAAGGTAATGAAGCTACCGGTAAAGGAGGAGGCCCTTCAAAACCTAAAGCAGCAGCAGCATCTGCACCAGCGATAGATAACAAAAGCGCGGGTATGACTCAGATAGCACAAAAATCAGTCTCTTCTTCTCCAATTGTGAACCCTACACAATCAACTACCCAAGTGGAAACAGAATTAATGGAGATAGAAGCAATGGAAGTAGAAGAAACAGAAGCGGAATCAAGGAATGAAAATCCAAATGCGGAAGGTCCAAAGGAGACGGTTATGGAGCAGACAATCAGAATGACTCGTGGGAGGTTGAGGAATACGCGTTCGGGAGAAAGCCGTTAAAAAGAAGAAGAAGAAGAAGAAGCTTTGTTCAAAAAAATTGTTAATTACTTTGATAACATTTGTCTCTGATGCTCTGTTTCTAGAATTACGTTGACAGGTACTAACTACTGGTAATGCTTTGTATGAAAAGTAAATTTGTTTGTTTCTTTAGTTCATTTCATTTCTTGTGTTTAAGTGTAGAAATAACACTCTTGTATTTGTTTACTTGAGGTGACTAATTCGGTAAAAAAGGTACAACTACTTGAGAGTAGAAATGAAGCAAGTTGAGCCATAAATCAAAGAATAAAGAGTTGTTTGAAATTAGTTAAAATTTTGGTTACACCTAATCATATGTAAAAACGTTAGGTTGTTTGTATTTGGTGGCAGTTAATTACAACCTTCACTACCTCAGTTGTTAGCAGCGGGAACAATACGACATTAGGTTCAGTGTATTTATATCACTAAGAAAGATTGAAGATTTAATCTAAAAAAAAAAAAAATCCAAAAAAAGTGTTAAAAGAAACTAAATAAAAGGATAAGAGCGTTACAACTAGTGATGTGTAGTTAATGAAAATTGGAGTAGGCTAATCGATACCGTGAAGCAAGATGCAAGGCAAAACTTCTGAGGCTTGTTTTTGTCTGTACATGGAAGTAGAATGTTACTGTTTATTAGTTTTTTTTATTTATTTATCTTTTTTAGTTTTTTATTTATCTTTTAAAAATACACATATTTCATACTTTATTGAAATATTTATTTTTTTTAATATAATGTTAAATTAAAATTTAAAAGAAAAATGACATTTTTACATCACTTGTTTTGTGAGCATAAAGTAAAAATTTTACACAAGTATTTTAGATTCTAGATGCGAACCACATTTGCACCATTTTATCACAACGCATATCGCCTAGGCGTCGAATTGATGAGAGTTGATTTCAAACTTGTCTTTCAATCCAACAGATCAAGATGACATGTGAGTTTGGGATATCCCTGTGTCGTCTTGCATTGCGCTGTCTCTGAACTGTGTGGAGTGTGGCTTGGAAGACATAACGGGTTAAGAAACTCTGAATTCGATCTAGATGAAGATCAATGAGAGATGACACAATTGAAGACCAATATGTTGTGTACCTTGATTTGAAGATATTCTGAGCTAGATCTTTCAATATTTCCGCTGAGTAAGTGCATGAAAAGAATAGATGGTCTCGGGTTTCCATTGTGTTAGAGCACAGAACACAAGTTTCCCCATTGAATCATGCGGTCCCCTATAGAGAGGCGATTATGCATCGCAAGCTAAGTTTAGAAAGAGTATTTTGGCGTCGCTTGGGCGAACCAAACACCTCTATGCCAAGCTACCTTGTTTGATGTCGTTCAGGTGGGATTCCAAGTGTCTGTAGTACTGAATTTCGGTTTGAAAACATTTCCTTTGCCTCTCCATAATACCACATCCACACCATTTCCGTCACAGCTATGATGTCGGGACTCAATGGCTTTTTCTATCTCATTCAACACTTCTACTCTATGGCGTCTTCCTCTGCGTCGTTTACATGCCGCAGCCACTGTGTCATTTCGTCCAATGCTAAGATCTATGATCCCTCTCGGGCCTGTTACATCCATCAGATAGCCCAGGTTTGTCTAGTGATCATACCAAAACGAGGTAAATTCTCCATTTCCCATGTGGTAAGTTCTCCATTTCCCACTTCAACCTTACAAATTGTCTTAGCAGCTGTTCTGAATTTCAGAAATTTTTCCACATCCAAGTACCCAAACTTGACCAAAGGAAGACCCAGATATTGCACCAGTAGCTGACCAGAGGAGAATGGAAAGCGATTGATTATTTCTTGGTTCATGTTGTGTGATATTCCTGCTAGGTACATAGTGGATTTCTCGATACTAATTATGAGTCCTGATATTTTTGCAAACTGTGTGAAAACATTTACTATTTCTTCAATGGATCGAACTTTTCCATCTGTCAACACCATAAGATCATCGGCAAAACTCAAGTGTGTCAAGCTGATATTCTTACACCTTGGATGATAACCGAACATGTTTGCATCTGCAGCCTTATCAAGCATTTTTAACAGCACATCCATGCTCATAAAAATAATATGCAGATAGAGAACAAATTTCTCATAGTCCTCTTGCACTTCTGAAATAACCCGCAAGTTCTCCATTAACTTGAACCGAAAAAGCTGCAGTTGTCACACACAGGGATATCTAACAAATAAATTCTGGTAGAAAATCAAGGGCTGAGAGAACATTAACCAGAAAAGGCCAATGAATCGAGTCGAAAGCTTTTGATATGTTGATTTTGATGGCGCATCTTACTGAGATATTATCTTTATGATAGTCCTTTACCAACTCCGTGGCTAACAACATATTTTCAATCAGCAGTCTACCTTTCACAAATGCCGATTGATTACCCGCAATAAATTTCGGAAGCACCAGCTTCAGCCTATTAGCAATGATTTTAATTGAGATCACTTTATAAATCACAGTTCAGCATAAGATCGGTCGGTAATCTTTCATCTCCCTTGCCTCCGTTTTTTTAGGAATTAAAGCCAGAATGGTTGAGTTAAGTCCAAGACCTTTTGCGAAAAAAGACTGCACTGAGGTGATGAATTCTTCTCCTATAGTTCTCCATGTGGCTTTGTAGAACTCTGAAGTACATCCATCTGGTCCGGGAGCTTTATCATTTGGCATAGAAAATAAAGTCCTCTTTATCCCCTTACCCGAGACTGTTGTTATTAGCTTTCCTATGTTCTCCTTCGAGCAACAAAACTGAAACAAAGCCTGCAATTCCTCCACTGAAATTCCTTCAAAATCATGTGGAATGAGCTGGAGAAAATCTGAAAAACATATATCTGCCTCTGTTTTGATATCATCCTCTTGTGATAAAATTCTTCCATCCGAACACTCAATCTCCCTTATTGAATTCTTTGCGTCTCGTGTGGTAGCTGCGCGGTGAAACATTTTATTTTTTTTGTCACCAACCTGCAACCAGTGGAGTTTTGACTTTTGCTTTGGATACTTCTCTTCTAGCTCCGCGACCCGATCCCATCTTCTCAAGTGATGTGGACATCATAACCAAACCAAAACAGAAGCATACCAGACCAACCTCTACACGTACAAAACCGGTCCACACTGAGTATTTTGGAAAATCCTTGTCCAAATGGATTTCTAATCAAGCACAAGGCCAAGGATTGATTGTTCACCTGCAAATCAACCCTAAGAAGACCCTTTATTCGAGTGGAATCGAGAACGTTCAAGCAAATCAAGCAAGATACCATGTAAGCCTCATCGGAGACGAGAATCGAAGAAAAGAATGTGCCAACACTCAACCTACTTGAGCAAACCAGCTTAGTTTGAAGATTCACTCGCAAGTCACATATTTTAAGAAGAATGATCGAGCCAGAACCCAATTGTATCGATTATATTTTGAGTTGGCACACAAATTCCCAACCGGAGCCTTAACCGAGCTGTGGAAGGTACCCCTAGGAGAATCTACTCGTGCAAATGAAGCCATATCAAATATTCATCCTTAAATCCACCATTTTGAAGACTTTGATCAAAGCAAAACACATCAAGACCGAGCTCATTCAGGAGATGGCCAAGAATCCAATCTTGGAGACGACAATTCAAGAGAAAATCTGCCTATATCAAGTTCTAGTCGTTCTTTTCGCCTTTGGTTTAATATTCATCCGCAAACCACCTATGTAGAAGCAATTGCTCCAGAAATATGGGTCATGGATCGGACTGGATCAAGAGATGTTAATAAAGCCCACATCGGGTCCATGTATCAAGGCCCAAAGCTACCCCACAAGAAATCCGTTTGAGCAAACCTAATGGGCTTTAAATTCCATCCGAAAATCATCTATTTAAAGATGATCTATCGAGTTAAACCAGCCCTGGTACGAATTGATTTAAGAGTTGCCTTTTTGATCCATCTTGTGGGTCATAAACTACCATATTGGCAACTTTCCTTAAATGGATATTTGGAGAACCATGTGTGGTAATCAGGAGACACTCTACATCAACTAGAGACTCTTCAAAGCGTCTATAACTCAGACAAAACGCACAACATAATTTGGATTCACTCAAGGATCAACTTACCATATGGAGTCAAAGGAGATCAACTTGCAATAGCTCTTTCCCTTATCACTTATGCGCATTCTGGAGCCTCATTCATTGCACCTGGACGTCCCAAGACATCACAACTTCGCACCCAAGCTTTCAAGACTCAAGCTAGCGGCTATTTCCATATTTGGCCTGATTTTTCATTAAAGCTCCAACGGCCATATTCTTTAATTTGTGCAGTTTCTTTCTTGTTTTAGGTCATTAGGACTGTTTTCTACGAGCCTATAGAAGCTCATTTTCGTTCTCATTGTAAATCACGCTTGATCATTGAAAGTTAATAAGAAACGTTTTTCTTGTCAAAATCCGAGTACATTGTCTTGTCCGTGTTTATCCTTTAGTTCTTATTGAGTGATTCATTAAGGCCTATTGAAGACCTGCGGATTGAGTTTGTTGAGTGATTCAACCTTCTTGTTCGCACCATTGATTGAGTGAGTCAATCGCCCCTTATCCCGTTCCATCTCGACATCAATTCCACCTTCCGCAATATAAGCTTGGAATCTCGCAATCATCAAGTGATCTAAAGTTGGAGTGATTTCAATCTTATATCATCAAGGCTGTGTTTTCTTCTTCCATTAGTTGAGGTGAGGGATTTTTTTAGATTCGCCATTTTGCTATATATATAGGTCTTGATACACTTCAAATGAAGTATTTAGTATTTCATTTGAAATACTAAATAGCTGATTACTCTTACTAATCTACACCGAATTAAAATTTCCACAACGTAGCATAGAGTGTTATGTAAGAGCATTAAGAATCTCTTACTGGTTCTATCAAACAATATGAAAAAGGGAAAGTGATTGCCAACTACACCAAATATCGGTTATCGTATAATTGCGCATAGGATATGTCATCAACACCATAACCGTCATTTTGTCATTATTCCGGTGTATCAGTACGACGGAATCACATTCAATCCGATCATAACCATACACCATAATCATTGTTTTGTTTATTTGTAATGCTTTAGTTTCAGCATTGGTTACCGGGGGTCATGGTCATATGGTGCTGAATTTTGCCATGCCGGTATGCTGGAATAGTGAAAATGATGGTTTTGGTGTTCGCGACATATTATATTTCCATTACCTTTGCAACTAAAATATTTATATTTTTAATATATTAAAATATTTTTAAAATATTAATTTATTAATATACAAAACAAAAAAAAAAACTTAAATATCTATTACTCCCTTTGTTCCTAATTAATCAAATTTCTAGAAAAAAATTATTTGCTTCAAAAATTTATAAGTTCTCTATTCGCTATACATAATAAGCTTTATAGATCATATTATCATAATTATTTTTCTTTTTTCATTACTATTAGCTAATAAGTACAACGTTAAAATTTTCATTTTAAATTTTTTTTTAATATGTGAGAAAATCCTAGAAATTAGATTAATTAGGAACAGATGGAGTATATAATAAAAGGGAAAAATTTTAAGAATAATTTTTAGTTTATTACATGATGTGTCAGTAGAAAATAATGAAAATGATTTTATTAAGACATGATACAATTGTATTTTAACCTAATTGATTATCTTATTTAGTTTCTTTCCATTTTTTCAAAATTAGATTCTCAAAATATTTATTTCCTTAATCTTTGTAATTAAAAATTTATATGTTTAATATATTAAATTATTTTAACATGTTGAATTAGGAATAAATAAGACAGTAAAATTTTAATTTTTAAATCATCACTACTAGAATAAATGTAGATTCCGACAACTATTTTGGTAGGAATTTCTTCGTAATTTCATTGTTGGAATTTTGTCAAAAAATTTCCGACCAATATTTAACCAATGTCAGAGTATATATATATAGATTATTAATTTAATGAAAAAATAAATTAGAAAAAAATTGGTCAGAAATTTCTGACTTATTTCCGACCAAGGTTAAAAGATTAGTCGGAATTTTTTGACCAGTTGTTTTTCAAATTGTCGGAAATTCAATATTAAAAATTATTAAAAATTATTAAAAATAATAAAATTTAAAAAATATAAAATCAAATTTCTTACAAAAATAATAAATCAATTTTACTGTTTCTATATAAATATTATTTTAATGAATGTTTTTTAATTGTCATCAAAACTATACCTTAATTGGTTGGATGATTGAAAAGTTTGGAGAGATTTTACATTTTTGGAGATTTGGAATCTTTAGAAGTTTAGAAAGATTTTAAAGAGATTTTAGAGAGAAGGTAGAGAGATGTTTGAAGGTTGAATGTGATTTGGAAAGAAAAACCCATGTGGGGTATATAAAAATTTCATATGCTGGAAATTGGTAAGAAACCGCTTTTACGGATTCAAAATTTTAGATACTTTCTTACAACCTCAGAAATTGGTCAAAAATTGGTCATAAATGGTTAGATAGTATCCGACCAACAAGTGAATTGGTCAGAAATGGGTATACAATTTCTGACCAATTCTCAAGTTTATTGGAAATTGCTAAGAAAGTTTTGTGCAATGCATGTGTTGCCACATGTCGAAGGGTTATGAATCTAACCAAGATTTTTGACCAAGTTCCTACAAACTACTTAGCCTAGTCAGAACTTGGTTGGAAATTTTGATTAGATTCATAACTATTCGACTCGCACCAACACATGCTTCATGAGAAAAGTTTTCGAGCAACCTAGAAAATGGTGGGATATTAGTCAAAAATGGGTATACATTTTCCGACCAATTCCCGAGTTAGTCAAAAATTAGTCTTTTTTGAAAATGATTACTCATGATTTACATTTAAAAAAATTATTATTGTATTGTTAAACAAATTAAAAAACAATAAAACAGTATGTTGATCATTTAAAACTATAAAAAATAAAGAATAAAAAATTAAATATGACATTTCTCTAGAATTCAAAGTAAAGTAATCTATACTATTACTTGAGAATGGATGACAACATTTTGTTTGAGCATTTAAGCCATATTTCAACATTTATGGTTTATGCCATTAGTTCTGTTTGTTAAAAAAACGATTTAGGGAAAAATTTGGAATAAAAATGTTTTATAAGCCGACCCAATATCCAACCCGCTTTAAAAACACGCGGATCCTAATTTTTTTTCTTACTAAAGAAGAAGAGCAGCAATAAGGTTAAGTTGGGTGTTGAAGTTGATAACCCTAACACTGAAGATTGAGGAGAAGGGTACAATGTTCGATATGGTTCCCGATGGTGCTGATATAGTTGTAAGGGCTCGAACTTCAATCAGAAAAAGCCGATTCCATCAGAGGCTATTAGTAATGATGTAACAGTGTTAGAAATTCAATTCTATTTCTGTTAAGTTTACATTTTGATTTAACCCAAAGGAATCTAAATAAAAAAAAAAAGATGCCTAAACTATTAGCAAAGAATTATTTAGAGAGATTTGTTGATAATTGATTGGGACCTTAGGAGTATTTTATACCAAACCATTATTCTTATTCACTTCATGTAATATTAAATTGAGTAAATTAGCTTGCTAAAAAGGATTGAATATTTAATCCAAAAAGTGATTGAAGAACCAAACAACAAGATAAAAACTTCACCCTAAGTGATATCTAGTTACGAAAATTTGAGTAGGCTAACCAATATTGTGAAGCAAAATGCAAAACTTCCAGAGCTTGTTGTAGGATATGTACATGCAAGTCGAATGTAAAGGTCTATTATTTTTTTTTATTTTTTTAATAAATTTATCAAATGCATCAATATCAATACACCAGCTTCTTTAGAAATTAAATATCTTATATTCCTGGTTAAGTTGATGTTTACTTCAAATATTGGAAACTTAATTTGAAACAACTGATTAATTTTGCTAAAGTTTAAACCATAGAACATTTACAAACTTGACACAAAATCAATAAAAGAAATGGAAAAAAAAATATCAATTAAAGAAGGGAGAATTAATAAAATAGGCCAAATTTTATGGTAAAATTTAGAAAATAGGTTAAATCTTTCCAAATTAAAAAATTAGTTTTAATGAGTAAATGTCTAAATAATCCCTGAAAATTTAACAAAAATTTTTTATTTAATTTTTTTTTAATATCAAATCTCCATCGTGTTGTTTAATTTAAAATTAAAAAATAAATAAATTTTTTAATTAATTCTTCCGACGATGAAAGTTATGGTTTTTAGATCTAAAATTAAAATTTGCTTTATTACAGTATCTAGAACATAATTTTTCTGTTGATTTTCGCCGCATTCTTCAATCCAAAGCTTCAACGTTACCGTGCCGATATATGTATTTCTTCTATTTCGAATCTGATTATTACTATTTCAGAGTAATTTCTCTTGTTGTCGTGTTTGCTTTGTTTCTTGCTTCTGATCTTCTGATTTCAATGCAAATTTGGAATAAGGGTTAGTTACTTCATCAATAAAGTTGTTGTTTATATCCATCTACTTTGGGCTGGCGAGCTATTTCCCCATCATAAATAGCATATAGCATCAGATAGAATCCAAACTATGGCCTCGATGAATATATTTATCCAGAAACTATCCCAAACCTAAATACCCCCGAATTGAAACTTCAAAACTTAGATACCCATCTCAACTAAAGTTTAAAACCAAAGACCCAATGACCTTGTTTTATGTTGGTTTACTGTTTCGAAATTATGTCTTAACCAGTGACAACTATTTGTTAACCGAATTATGACCCGATTAGATATTATAAACCGGATTACAACCCGATTAAAGTTTCAACCTGAAAAAATATCCAAAAATCCAAAAATTCAAATTCAGTTCATTCATTTGATGTCACTTTAAAGATTTGTAACTGGTTTGGATGATCAAACCTCTTATTTAATCAAATTTAGTCGTCGATGAAAGAAATAAAAATACAATTCGATTTGTCTTTTTAAAATGGGATTACATTGAAAATAAAATGTCAGTCGCAAACATGTTTTTTGACATAGGATCCAATCCAAATCCACTGGAAGTTCTACGCTACCAAACCCAGATGGAATCGGAGAAAAATATGCAGTCTCCTCTGGCGATTCTGAGTTTCATTGCTCGAAGTCGAAGTATCAGCTAAAAATCTCCAACCTTGGTGTCTTTGTCTTTGCTAGATCTGGTGGACAAAATGATGAAAATGAGAGCAGCTAGAGCCACAAGATAAAGCCGAGCCAAGAACAGAGAGAAGAAAAGGGCTGAAGTAGTGCCGTAATTATGCGTAACGTATTTGATACCCGTGAAGGCGAATTGAAGACCCTGAGAAAGCTGAACACCGCGCACGATTGGGAGAGGGATGAGGTTGTAGAGGAAAGACATAACTCTTCTTCTTCGTCACTGAATAATCTGTGTTCTGAAAATCTCTGTTTCATATCTCTCTGAGGAAAATCGTGAGCAGTTGGGATCCAAACAGCCATACTTGAACGAAAAATTCTATGACACTGATGCTAATCTGAACCAATTCAGCCTCTATCCGAACAACAATCTCCATTACAATCTCGACCTCGATTTCATAATCCATAATCCTAATCAACGATTCGGAATCTATTACGACGAATTCTCAATAAGTGGATATTATGGTGATCAACGATTCGGCTCTCGAAATGTCTTGTCGTTCTATCAGGGACACAAGAACACGACGGTGATTGTAGCCAAAATGGAGCAGGGATGAGATGTGGGGATTCAGAGACAGCAACGGCGGCGATGGATTTCATGGGCTGGACAAGCATAGGGATGTCAAAGAGGAGACCAGTGGTGTTGTTGTAAAATCTAATGAAGATAAAAGTGGCGTAGAGATCGAGATTGGAGACTAGAGTTAAGGTAAGTCTGAATATTAGAGACGATGGGGATGATTAAAAGATAAAGATTATTCAAATTGTTGAAGATTACTATGATGATGCTGATGATGATTCTCGTGATGGTAGAATTTATGCTTCTGATTGTATAGATAGATACAATTGGAACAAAATTGAATAGAAATTATAATGATTTTGAAGGTGAAGAAGAGGAGAAGAAGAGAGATTTTATCGAGGTTTATATGGGTTGGGTTTTAGTTTGAATTAGATATGGGCATCGATTTGGTATAGATATTTGATGGTTTTGTATCGTGGTTTGATGGTTTGCCGGTATATGGGTATCTAAGTTTCGAACTTTCAATTCGGGAGTATTTAAGTTTAGGATAGTTCCTCGATAGGTATCTGCATTGAGGCCATAGTTTGGGCTCTATTTGATGTTATATGATACTTATGATAGGGAAATAACTCGTCAATCCATCTACTTTATATTCAGTTCTCTGAATTCTAAAACACAGGATTTCAAAAAATGAACTCTGATGTCGTTTCTTCGCTAGATTGTAGTTGGAAATAAATTTTCACAATTGGTATTTTTGTTTCTAGTTGTATTATCTTTGATTTGTTCATTGGATGTCAAGTTCACTGCTTAAAGTGATAAGAGATTATTTTGATATCTTTAGAGTTGTTAGAAACTTTGTTAATAATAACTGTGCATAATAACTTTAGAATTTTTAGAAACTTATCAAACAAAATCAATACAATAAATGTGCATAATAATTTTATGAAATAACTAATACAGTAAGATAGTTATAATAACTCTGCGAAACTAATTTGGCACACAACTTTGCAGATAAATTTTTCTCGAGAACTCTACCAAATAAGTGTACATTGAAATTGATTTCTTACGAAAACTTTACCAAATAACTATAATATTATGAGTTAATTGGAGAAACGGACAATTTTTTTGAACTTAATTGGCTATATAGACAATTTACTATAGCAAATTGCTAAAATAGACAGTTTTCACTGTTCCTCTAATACAGATCTTGTGAGATAGAATTAAATAGAAAAAATAAAAATGACAAAAATGTCCTTTTAAAGAGATTCACGAAGTGTACATACGGTAGCATACTCTTACAGGTGTACAGAGTGTGTTGTACACTCATGAATGTACAAACTGTAAAGTGTATAGAATTAACGATAGTGTACAGAAGTAATGATAAGTGTACGCGTACACTCATGAATGTACAAACTGTAAAGTGTACAGAAGTAACGATAGTGTACAAAAGTAATTGTGGTGTTTTTTAGAATGTACTAAGAATACAAACCTATACAGCATGTCGTATATCAAAGTGTACATGGTTCTAAACATACTTTTATAACTATAAACTACTGTGTCATACATTGTTTTAAATTTAATTTGAAATATAACAAAATTAAACTTTCTAAATTCGAAAAGTCTAATAAAAAGTAAAAGTTTAATAAAAAGTAAATTTTTCATAAAGTGTGTGCAATAAAAACTAAATAAAAAGATTGAAGAAAAATTTGTTAAAATGACGAAGAAGAAAAGGACAGAAGGAGAGAGAAAACAATTTTTTTTTTTAATTCTTTTAATGGCATTTTGTTGTAATTTTATTGATTCGTAAGGGACACTAATGAACTGAATGGTATTTTATCGTAAATATGTTGGTGTTCAGAGGGTTTATTTGTACAGGAATTAATTGAATGGTACGTTGAATAGTGAAAACTGTTTATTTCACAAATTTGAAATAGTAAACTGCCCTATTTCACAATTTCTTTCAAAAAACTGTCTAAATAGCCAATTCACCCTAATATTATATATGTGCGAAACTAAATCTCAAATAACTCTGCATAATAACTTTTTCCGAAAACTTTATGAAACTACTTATACATTAAAATTGATTGTGCAAACCTAATTTTTCAAACAACGCTGCACTTAAATTTTGCAAAAAAACTCTATCAAACAATTATACATTGAAATCAATTTAATAAATGTATGAAACTAAATTTTCTAGACAACTCTGCAAAATATTTTTTTTCAAAATTTTTTAAAGAAAAACTATACATTAAGAAACAATGTTATCATGAAATCAATAAAACTTCCTCCATAACAATGCTAAATAAAATTCTTGAAGAATTATGCAGGAAAATAGTATGAAACAATTATGCACATACCAATTTATTTTAGAACTCAAAGATCGTTGTAGATTGTGATTAGTTTAGTACAAATCAAAACCTAACAACATTTTTCTGATTGGAGAAAACAACATTGGTATAAAAATTATTCTTTATAATATTCTCTTCTAATTTATAATTTTAGAATTTTTTTAAATTATTAAAAAAATCTAACGTTAAGCTTTCATAAATTAAAATAGGGGTAGTTTTGTCTTTTTGAATTCTATATTTTTTAATTTGAAAATATTTGACCTATTTTTCCAATTTCAGTACTTTTTCATAATTTTCCGATTAAAGAAACTGATTTTTTTAAAAAAAAGTTTACAAAGTAGCGTATATGTCTTATCTTGACAATTCCAAGACAAACAAATGTGAAAATGATGTTGGAAGTTGAGCCTCTGCTTAATCCTCATGCAAAAGAATAAGGCAGACAGAAGAGTGACAAGAAGAAGATGGCGAAGTGAAGAAATGGAGAAGAAGAAGTCTCGTAAGAAGAATAAGAAGCAAAGTCAAAGAAGAAGGTGTGGTGACATTAGTCATATAATTAAGTTAAAAAGGCCATTGGGCCATTAAGTATTTTAAGCCCATATGTGTTAATGGGTTTCGGTGGTTTAGCTAAAGTAATTAGGTTAAGAAGAAACTTTTAACAAGTAGTATAAATATGTATGTGTGTAATGAAAATGATAAATGTGTTAAGTGGCTAAACCTAGAAAATCCAACAAATGAACTGTGCAATAATATATTGATCGATCTTATTCATTTACTATAGATAGTTACAAATTTAAAACTAACAGAGTAATGTTACGACTTACGGTCAATACTCGTCAATCCTACATATAGCCGCCGATACTTTGTCAGTTAGCTTATGTTGATCATAATCTTCATATGTCAAAGAGTTTGGTTACAATAATTGAAACATGGAGTTAAAGCTTGGAGGAGACAACTAAAGGGTTGGATGTCGAAGTTTCAGGGACAGAGGGAGGAGCAGAGAGGGATGGAACAGGCTTGAGGTTTCCGAATGGTGATCTAGGCGTTGCGGGAGGGAAAGAAGGAAACATTGGTTTTGGAAATTGAGGGAAACCTGGTGTTGGATTTCTCGGAAAACTGGGTTTTGGAAACTGAGGGAAAGGCAAGGGATTGTTAAATCCTTGACCTGGAAATTTTGGAAAACCTGGTTTAGGAAATAGAGGGAAAGGCATAGGATTGGATGGAAAACCGGGTCTTGGAAACTGAGGAAAACCGGGTGTTGGAATTTTCGGAAAACCAGGCCTCGGAAACTGAGGGAAATGGGGTCTAAAAACTTTTGGTTTTAACCTTTGCTTCATCGTAAGTTGTTTTGCGGCGCAGCATGTAGTGATCATGGAGGAGAGCATCAGAGCCATGAGGAGAGAAGCGACTAAAATGATTTTAGATGAAGCCATAATGGTAAAAAATAAGAGATTTTCCACTTATTGATGTGTGTTTATTTGATTATTATTTTCTCTAATGGATTTGGGTTTATATAGGAGGAAACTCTGAAGAGATAACGACTATAATTTGTTTTCCATTTGACTAATTTTTCTTTTTATAGATTTACACAATGGTTTTATTCAACAACAGTTAATATCGTTACCATTTTTTGTTGCTATTCGTTCGAATGTATGTTAGTATTATAAACCAAAACATATCCATAAGATATAGAAGTAACCATTCGATCATCATAAAATATGGAAAGCAGAAAATAAATGCACACAATGTTTACGTTCAATGTGATTTATTTATTTTGGTTAAAACATTTAAAGAGAAATCTGCATTCTCTTTTTAGCACATTGAAACTACGATCAAAGGTATAACATCCGTTCCACTACACAGGCCAAGACAACGTGTTATTCCTTGATCTCGCCTATAATATTTTCTTCCAAAATTCACCAACTAACACAACTTCATACCACAAATGCTAACCTGAAGAAAAAAAAGAAAAAAAATGGGTGAGTAATGAATTACTCAGTGAAGAAGTCCTTTCTGCCCACTGGAAAAACACGATAATATGATTCTACCTGTATACAACTATCAACAAACACATAGAAATAGACACACCAAACATATAGCTTGCATCACTATTCAAAGCTATAACACACATTTAAACTCATGATGTGTTATGATGCATCTTCCTGATCGAAACATCAATCAGTGTCCCTAATCTGCATCTTCAACAAAGAGAGTAGCTTATCAAGCCCTCTAAAAACTAAGGAATCAAGCTGATTAGGAAGCACGATTCTTTAATTTGGTCACCATTTTTATGTATATGTGACTATATATTAATCGTTTTTTATTAAATATTGTCGAATTGCTAGCAGAATTGAGTAATTTGTTATTAGATTTTTGAATCGGAGTATTGGTAGATCAATGTTCAGTGGATCTTGTTGTTATTATTGAGATAAATTGTGTAGAATAAGGTTTTATTCTTAGTGAAAAACTCGAGAAAATCAAATATGGTGTTGCAATATGTTTTGTTCTTGGCAATAACCAATTTTGACGCGAAGTTAGGGAAAAGCTTCATTATTTATCACTAGAACTGAGAAAATTTTGTTGGAAAAATCAATTAGGCCTCGAGATTAAGATCAAGCTGATTAGGGTCTTCAATAATGCTTATTTGCTTTGCAGTTTAGAACACATAAGGTGATATACAGGCGTTATGCTGGGTTGTTTTTCTCGTTGTGCGTTGATATAACGGATAATGAGTTGGCTTATCTTGAATGTATCCACTTGTTTGTCGAGATTTTGGATCATTTCTTCAGCAATGTCTGTGAGCTTGATTTGGTCTTTAATTTCCATAAGGTACCAAAAACATCTTTCTTTCTTACAAAAACAAGTTTATATGTGGATGGTGTCATTTAGTTTGAGAGGTTAAATAATCAGAGAGAATGATTATGCAATTGTTTTCTTCCTGATATGGATTTGTGGAATTACTCGGTGATGATTCTTATTTGGTTTTATCATATAAAGCTTGTGTTTCCTTAAGGCAAAAAAGACTGATGAATAAATGTGTTACTTTCGAGATTTCTATACTCGTTCTTTGTTTATTACTAATTCACAATGGTTGTCTCATCTATAGGCATATTAATACTCGATGAATTCATTCTTGCTGGAGAGCTGCAAGAAACAAGCAAGCGGGTGCGTACCAAACCTTATATTTTTCTTCTTTTCTCGAGCTTTTTATTCTCTTATTGTTAGCATTAAACTGAAAGAAACTCTTCATCAACTCTTTTTTTGCAGGCGATCAATGAGAGGATGTCAGAACTGGAGAAGCTTGATTGATAAGATTGGAGATTAAATGATAGTTCAACAAGGAAAATCAGTAATAGGAGGATGTGCGTCTTCTGTTTTACTCTTTTCGATTATGTTCTGTCTACATTTTCTTTTGTTTCCAGCGAAGCTTACAGAGTATTAAAGCAAGCAGACTTTAAACACACTTTCAGATCATAAAGTCTACTTGGACAAATTCAAAGAAGGGAATTGATTGTATCACATTTGTATTTCGATCACTTTGTCTTCTTTCACAATGCTTAGACAAAAAAAAGAGTTGATGAGTAAAAAACATCATGATTAAGAGAATAATACTTTTATTTAATTTCATCCCAGGAAATGTGATTTTAGGCAAACTCTATCTCATATGTAATGGCATTCCACTATGTAGACAGTTTATCCTTACAAGTGGATCACTATAGGTCAACTTAGCCCTGGGAACAAGATCCGAAAACCGAACAAGATCCGTCGAAACTGAACCGAATAGTCATAAACTCCAAAAAAATTCTAAATATTTCGATCCGATTTATTCGAATAGAACCCGAACCGAAAACCGAAATAAAAATTTTATATCTGAAAATATTAGGTTTATTTAGTTATAATTTTATAACCAAAAAATACTAAATAACAAAAATATCTGAAATAACCTAAATACTCTAAAATCCTTATTTATATTTGTCAAAATTAAAAAAAATCCAAAATTTATACAAATTTTATTAAAATTGAACTACTTTTATTAAAATTGAACCATTTTTATTAAAATTAAACCAAATTTTTAGTTATTTTTTCTCTAAAAATCGAACCCAATCTAAATCCGACCTAATTTTGGAAACCCGAATGCCGAAGCCTAGGTCAAATATCCAATTTGCTGTGCCATTTTCGACATATTTGGTAAAGTAAAACTGAAGATGCGAAGAAATATAGCCACAACACATGAAACCAAAATCAGAAAATCCACTTTTCCTATGGTTACTTTATCCTTTACAAAAACAGAATATTACATCTCACCCTTTTGTTTTTTTTTTATTAGGCTCTATTTCACATACTCTTCTTTCCTTCTGGACTTTGACCAATAGACTCCAACTGATTCCTCAGATTCTGATTATCCTCAAGCAACCTATCATACTCTAAAAGAAACCCATCAGCTTGCTTCCTCAAAGCCTCTGTTTCAGCTTGTGCACCTTTTAGTTCTTTGCCTTTGCCTTCACTTTCCGATTCTAGCGTCTTGATCTTCGCCTTTAAAGCCACGATTTCTTCCCCGAGCAATTTAATTTCTTCTCCACTTGTGTTTTTCCCATCTTCGAAACCTCTGTTCTGTTTCTTTGCTGTCTCCATTGTCTTCCTTAGTAATCGAAGCTCTCTGATGTAATGGTGTAGTCGATCAATCATGAGTGAAAGAAACAAAACAAATCCTGAAATATAAAAAAGTTTAATAACCTCAAAAATGTAATAGAACTAACAGAATTGAGAGAAAGGTTGTAAAATCATGTTATAACTCATCGATGAAGAACAAGATTACATTGATTTATATACATTTAAATAAACCAAAGAATCAACATTTTCAATAATATTAAACCCGATCCTAAAGAGATTCTAAACCGATGACAAAAAAAAAAAAAAAAAGGGATTCTAAACCATTGAACACTAAGCAAATCAGAATATATTACAGTGGTAATAATGATCAGTATTCAGATTTACTCCAGGAAATGTTAAGGATCAAGAGTTTCCCTTACTTACACACCTTAATCCTATAATTATGAAGATTTGCTAAGGATCAAGATTTGAACTACCAAAAAGCAGAGAGAGTTCTGAAATTCAACAAAATCAGAAAAAAACATCCATTAAACCTGTGAAATTCAACTATACCAGCAGATTTAGCATTCCCAATTCCAACTAACCGATCCTAAATCGATTCTAAATCGTACATTAGAATGGTAATATAGAAGTCTGACAAAATAAAAAAGAATGGTAATATGATCAGATCTACTCATGGGAATGCTAATGATCAAGATTTTCTCTAATTACACTCCTTAATCCGATACTTATTAAGATTTGAACTAACAAAAACAAAGTGTAGTGGAATTCAACTAAATTAGAAAAACCAACAATTACAATTCCATTAAACCTGTGATTTTCAACTAAACCAGAAACTTAACATTCCCAATTCCATTAAACCGACCTTAAATAGTTTCTTAACTACACATTAAGCAAATTACATTAGTATTAGAATGGTAATAAGATCAGATCTAATCATGGGAATGCTAATAATCACTATTAACACTAATTACGTTCATTAATCCTATAATTAATCTTACAAAACAATTATAAATGATTTAAGAATCCGAATTAAGAAATTATTACCCATTAGAGAAGCTTCGAGGAGATGCTTAGAAGCGAGGACTTGATCAGTAGGATTAAGAACACCACCATCTTCAGATCGGCGTTGGATCTTAAGCAAACTGTAAACGCTTGACATCAAAACGACGAACACGGTAGCGCCGATGGTTTTAACCACGACGGGACCACGGCCACGTTTGATTCGATCGAAAGTGAGAATGATTAGCTTTCTGAGAGGTGTTTTGAAGAGGAGCAGAAGGATTAACGCCATTTGGGCGAAGATTACTGAGTAGAGAAGATGGATCATCGTTGCTGTGAGTAAACCCTAGATCGGAGAAGAAAGGAGGATTTGTTGTGTCGGTCAATATATAGAGAGATCTTTTCGGATGAAAAAGGCGTTACGAGTTTGTTGATTTAAAATTTTTTTTTGTTGGGAAAATAATAATAAATGCCACGTCAATCTTTACCTTTTCTCAGTTGAGAAGAATCATTTATTGTGCGGTTAACACGTATTTGACCATGTCGGCAACCGTCTAATGTAATATAGAAAATTTTAAAACACATATTTAATATAGAAGGTTCACCAACTTTCTACTATTCTTTTTTCGCCATATGGTATGAATAGTTGTTTAAAATACATATTTAAAAAAAAAAAAAAACTTGTCTTGTGATTCATCAACTACTAGAATAACAATACTATCCCCATATGTTATATACATAGAGGTTAGAAAGGTTGTGAGTAAAAAATTTCTATACATCTCCCGAATATATAAACATGTGGAATAGAGATGGTTCTCCCGAAAAGTTATTTTTCTAATAATAGTAATATACTAATATCCACAAAGATAATTATCGATTAAAAGTAGTATAATTTTTGTATGAAAAAATTATACTATACTACTTTTTTTAACATCTAAATATACTTTCCTTAAGCTGTAACAGGTGCATATCATACAAATATGTAGTATGTTATTTGAACGGTATCGACTAAATAGTGATGAAATTATCAATCTCAATAATTTTTTTGGGTTAGAATATCGGCAGCTTGATTCCTTGTTTTATTAATATGATTTAAAGATGCTTCGAGGAGTTTTGAAGTTCACTCTCTAATGTCAATAAAAAAAAAATTCTAGCTCTATGCCTGGAAGTTTCGTTTAACATATGTTTCCTTTTTCTCAATTGAAATCAGAATCGGAAGCTTTCGGAATCTCATTTCTATTATGCTCTCAAAAATATCTTTTTAAAAACGCGTTGGAAACTTATGCTTACGCTTCTGTTTTAGTATCTATTATTTTTTATTTGAAAAAAAATCAAAATTTAATATAGTAATTTTGTGATTTTGCATATTATTTCATCTTTTATCCATATAGAATTACTTAAAAGGGTTATTTGAATCATATGAGAAATGTTGAAAGTGATTAATTGATTAGTTGAATAAGATTATTTCAAAAAATATGAGTATGACAGTTTTTCTTTTGAAAACATAGAATTGTAATGAATATGATGATTTCGATTTTTTAAACTTATTTTAGTTGAATTGTGTAAAAATGAGACACTAAATTTACGTTATTCATAGCAGATTTTTAATACATTAGATGTTTAATTATATATACATATAAATATATTGAATTTACTATATTAATAATATTTTTAATACTGTATAATGTTTAATTATATATTATAGATATATATATTTGTATATGTATACGCTTCCAATATGTATTCGCTTCCTGATTGTTTGTTAAAAATTGCTTCAACACTTCCGCTTCCACGTATCCGCTTCTGATTCCATGCAACTTAGGCTCTATGTGTGATCTTCCATTATTGATGAGGTTTGCAAGTTCCAAATTATCTCCTTCAAACCAGTAGTGCCAATCCATGTATCCATAAATTTTGGAGAACATGAAGAAAACATATAGCTTATGCTTAAAATGTTGTATGGACTGGTAGCACTAATTAAACGACTAGATTATGGTACATGTCTTCCATATTCATCTCTATTTATCCACCCTACACCAATATCTTTAGTCGCATTCCGGAACTACTACTGTCAAAATTGTACTTGACCCATCATGTTGGTGGTGTTCCCCATTGACTTCCTCGTTTCTTCTTATTGCGTCATCGATTTAGGCTTGTGTCGTTTATAGTGAACGTCTATCCATTCTTTGACGAGCTAGAAGCTTTGGTCCACATCCTCGTGTGCTTGAACGGTACATTTGTTGAATATAAAACTCATTTCGCGATTTTCATACTACCCAACAAAGCGAGAATATAAGCAACTTGATGTGATTTTGAATAGCTCTAAGGACCTGGATTATGGAGCATGGAAGAGATATGAAGAAATGGACGAGCAAGGAGCTAAAGAAGCATGGAAATCCCTTTTTGGACCCAAGACTTGTCTCCGGACCAACGTGTCAACCCAAGATGTTGGATTTTTGCTTCACCAAGCATTAACTCACAAGGATCACTTGAGCCATGAATATGTTATCTGAGCCACATTGGTGTCGATACATGCTCAAGAGGATTTACAAATGGGTGTATGGCCCGTTAATACTCTTTTTCCCTCTTCGGTTTTGTCCTATTGGATTTTTTGAAGAAAGGGTTTTAATGCGGTTAATGGTCCATACTCTATCATTGTCCATTTTGTTAATCATGATCAAGGTCCATTTTGCATGAAGAATTTCGTGGCCTACACTCAAGAAGGAAGGAAAATGACTTCAAGAGTCATTTTCAAATTCAAACAAAGTCATTTATTTCTTGTTGTTCCGAGATGGTGATTTTCGAGGCATGTCTCAAAACCACCTTCTCGCCTTCCCATCTTTTTCTCTTCTTTATAATCTGGTCGAACTCACATTGTACCTTAACCCTGATTTTTATTAAAACTTCTTTTGAGATTTTATCTCTTTTTTTGTTGGAGTGATTCCGACTTAGAACTTTTGGTGTGTTTATCCAATCGTTTGACCTGATCTTTGGTGTGTTTGTCCATCGATCAACCCCGGTCTTTTGGTGTGTTTATCCAAAGAATCACCCGATCTTTCGGTGTGTTCATTCGAAGATCAACCCGACTTATCGATAAGTTTTTCCGCGGCTTGTCGTGGCATCATTCGATTCCCCTCATCTCCTCTTCACCCATTTCTCTGGCTAGATTGCTCGTTTGTCGAGTCTAGTTTGAGTTTTTCGCCGTCTTGACTTCACGGTGTTGAGACTGGGCATGATTCCTCGTTGGAATCACATCACAACCGTAGTTCTATCAGAAGTCTTGAGGTCTTATGGAACTTTAGTAGCATCTTTTTCTTCTAGTATGTTGGGTGGTTGTTAAAGACACGGATTTGGTGATGCGATTCCAGTGAGGAATCACGCCGCTATTTTGACACCGTGAAGTTATGGACAACGAACTCGATCTAGGATTGACACACAAACAAAGAACACGAGGGGAAATGGATCGATAGACACGACAAAGGATCGCGGAAACACCCTTTGATAGCCTTAAAAGATCGGTTTCGACAAACGAAAAAGATCAATGATCTTTATTTAGAAAAGTTTGAGAATAAAATAAAAGATGAGTTCTACAAACAGGTTCAGCGAGAATATAAAGAGAAGAAGAAGAAGAAGAAGAAGAAGAAGAAGAAGAAGAAGGAGCGGTTTTATGAAAACCTTCACTCCGAAAATGAAAACAAATTAAGATAAGTTTTGAAACTTCAAAAATGGATCTTTAACTCCATTTCCTTCCTTGGCCACGAAATTCCTCATGCACAATGGATCTAGATCAGGATTAACAAAATGGGCCATGATAGAGTATGAGCGATTAACCTCATTAAAAACTTAATTTGCTTCAGAAAATTCAATGGGATAAAACCGAAGAGAAGGAAAAAGAGTGTTAACGGGCCATACACCCATTTGTCAATCCTCTTGAGAATGTATCGACACCAATGCAGCTCAGATAACATCTTCATGGCTCAAGCGATCCTTGTGATTTTCCATGTTCTTTGGTAATGTTCCAATGGTGTTGTTGAAAGCTTTAGTTCTCGACCAACTCATAAGTCCATTAAGCATTTCCTACACGTCCTTAGCTTGATGCTTGTCCAAATCTTCATGATCCGACCTTGCTCCATGCTGTAAGTCCCTGGAGTTATCCAGAATCACATCATTTGGTATGTCTGAACATCGCACAACGTGATCCAGACTAAGATGACTCCAATCCTCCTATGGAATCTCACCACATTTAGGCGTAACTGCATTCAGACTTGCAGTATTGAACAAGCGCTTAAGGAAGGCAACCCACATATTTTTCTTCTATCTTTATGCATTTACACGTTTTGTGCTTAACATACAGAAACAGGTCCAAGCACAAAGGATGCGAATTTTCTGAATGTTTCTGGTGTATGAGATCGAACGATTCAATCTTGGATTGATCAATCCTACTCGGAGTGATACATGACAAAGTGGCATGATCGATCGATTATCTTTCAGGATCGACTGATCCTCGGGTTTTAGACTATTTGTTTTTTTTTTTTCTTTTATCCCTCATTTGCTTCAGTGTTGTTATTCGCATCACCTTTTCCTTTGATTTTATTTCACAGTGAGACGTGATGAAGTAAGTCTAGGAAAGAGAGTGTGCTCGTTCCTAATATTTTTTCTTTTATTATTGTTTTGTTTTATCGAGTCAAAATTTTTGGGAAACTTTTATGCTGTTCTTGGGTTTCAGTTTTAGCATGGATTAATTTTTAATAGTCTTCTAATATTGATGGTTCTCAGTACAAAAAGATTGGAAACACCATTAGTGGCTCGACTTTACGTACCCAAAGTTCTTTATCTTTTGGAAATCTAAATAATCTAAAGTTAACTCTATTTTTCAGGATCTTTAACACCAACTTAACTTCTCACTTAAGGGCTTGATATCTCACATTGGATCACAACACTCAGATTTCAATTCTGCTTTTTCTACCACCCTTTTCAGATATTCCTTAAAATCTCGGGAGCTTGTGTACAATAATGATCACCTATTCTTATGGTAAAGTACATGTAGTACTGGTTTTTGATTTGTTTCAAGTTCTTAAGAATTGAAAGTTCAATGATGTGGAGTCTAAAGGAGTGCGCAAGTTCCCATGTTTTCAAATCTTTCTTCTATATTAGGACAAGCAAAAGTTCATGTACGAGGGAATTGATGTGTCATGGTTTGAGTGGTTCCATATATTTTTACTGTCTTTTATTGAAGTCTATGATAGGTTGTCTTTTTGGTTTTGTTATTAGTTTTTACAGGTTTTACAAGTTTATGAAAGTAAAGGAAAAATCTTTGGAAAAAAATACTGACATTGTTACTTATTTAATTTTTAATTAATTAATAATTTAGGAATATGACTGGAAAGAGCGAAAAGATCGAGTTCAGCACATTCGCTAACCAATGTAATTATTATTGCTTCATTATTAATCAACGTAAACATGATCACACGAATACGTTAATGCGTACATACTCACACCCACATAAAATAAAGACGAGTCTCTTAATTATTTAGGTCTCCTCGGAGAACATCTTGATCATCAGGAGCTGGAGGAACCCGTAGTACCGAGCTTAGGCCGAAGGACAAAACACGACCCTGTAGTTAGTGGCACTACAAGCGAAAGTGCTGGTCGGGTCGTCTTGTGGATAGCTGTAGGCTTCGGGACACCTCTGTTTGAAGAATCTTGAGAACTCAGTGCTGCTACATGAACCCTGCCCATTCGTACAACAAAACTCGTTCGTCTTAAAAACCGTGCAAGGGTTGTTGCAACCAGCCGGGGCTCTCAATTCGTTCGGACACTGTCCGTTTATGTCCGCGTTGCATACTATCCGGTGGCAGTTCGAGCTTGTTTGGAGACACAAACAAAATTTCTACAAATTTTTGCATGCTATAAATAGCAATCTTTAGGTTTTAAAGAAAACATGGCCGGCTCTATTTAACGTTTTCTTTACTTCTTTCAATTTTTGATTTCCTTTATAATTTATTTATGGTTTTCATTTACTTTTTTTTTGGTTAAAGGTTGAAAGATCATCACACACACACACACGAAAAAAATGGCAAACATCTCACTCTCTACGTACGTTTCATATTCTCCATCCTTTTCCTCTTCATTTACTTTTAAAAGCTGGTTTTAATTCTCTTTCACATTTACTATTTATCAACCATTAGAAAATGAAAACTAAAATCGAACCAATAGATTTTACTTTTTAATAACAATTTCTTTATTACTATTGTTTTCAGTGGCATTTTTTTTCTTTAGTTCTAGAAACCGACACTACAAGAAAATGGTTTTCTAGGTACTGCATTATTACTTGCATTTTAGTCGTTTATATTAAATAAGAGACTAAAATGCGATTTTGAAAAACAGCCACAAATCGAGCGTTGCTAAATTACGTCGTCGCATTCGGTCGAAAATTTTGCGACTATTTTACGACGAAATAAATAGTCACACTTTTTGCGACAATAATACGCGACTACTTAGTAACTACAGAAAAGCGACGAAAAAGCAACAACATATGCGAAGTTGCAAAAATTATCGGCATTCACTACAAGAAAACAGCGATTTGGGACTGACAAGATAGTCGTCAAATAGTCGTAAAATGCAAGGTAACGACTAATTGGCGACTAATACCGGTAGTCGGAAATCGATAGTCGCTAAACTATGTAGTCGTATAAGTAGTCGGTAAAGGACGACTACTTTACGACTAAAGCACATGAATAGTTTGTAGACGGGCAATAGTCGTAACATAGTCGCTCAATAGAGCGACTAATTGGCGACTCAGTTTGCGACTATTGGACGACAACAGAATGGGTAAAGATACAGTCGTAAATTTGTAGTCACTTAGGGGAAATTAGGGTTAATCAATATTTTTTCGAGCTCGGGAAGATAGAAGTTTATGTACGCTACTTTGCTAATTCCCCCCCCCCCCGGGTTTGAGTCCAAGGTAGGCTGAATTTTTTATTTTTGTTTTATTTTGTGGTTGATTTATATTGATCTTTGTATGATAAATATCAAGGAATGAACATGGCCTACTGGTAATACCCGCTACTTTGCTGATTCTCCCCCTCCCCCCACCCGGGTTCGAGTCCAAGGAAGGACTTAAATTTTTTTTTTAATTTTTTTTTGTGGTTGATTTATATTTATGTTTGTGTGATATATACCAATTAACGAACTTGGCTTACTGGTATTTCTCTCACTCTTGATTCAATCCCCCCAAGATTCAAATCGTTGTGAAGACAAATTTTTTTTTTCCAAAATGACAGAATATGTAAAAAATAAATTACACCTCTTTGTCACATAGTTAACATAGTTATTTAGTAGGGTTCTTCGTCATCTGATTCTTCATCAGAAGACGACAAATTACACCGAAATTCGTTTTCTGGTTCTGCATCTCCTACATCGTAATCGAGGTTTATTGGGTCTCCTTGTATGAAATTGTCGAGTGTGAGATCTTCAATTGTTGTCATCAATATAGCATCATCATTTTCTGTTTGCAAAAGAGTCGGTTCTTTTTTTTCATAATCCCCTGAAATGTTTCCCCTTGGATTCACTTTTAGAACATTGAGCCACAACTGCTTTGGTTTCTTTGTATATGGGTACGGAATATAACAAACTTGATCCGCTTGCGAGGCTGTTTGCAATATCAACATGTATATTTAAGTTATACATATGTATGAGGACATTAATAAAATCGTTCTATAATATATGTATATATAACTACGTACCTAGAATAAATGGTTCATAATTATTGTATTTTCTCGATGAAAGAACGTCTACAACGCCACCATTGCTCCTCCGAGTGCCTCTACCGATCACAGGGTCATACCAATTACACTTAAAAAGTGTGATTCGCAAATTGACCATCCCCTCGTACTCGAGTTCTATGATATCAGTTAATGTCCCGTAGAATTCAGCTGCATCGGATGCATCAGTGTAATTTTCACCTTTAACACAGACCCCATAGTTACATGTCTTTCGTCTAGCGCCGTGATTCTTGGTATGAAACAAATAGCCTCTTGTAAAATACATTGGCCAGGTTTTGGCCTTATTCAAAGGTCCATGCACTATCTCTTGAACCCAAGTAGGAAATGGATTCGTGACATTCCAGTAAGTAACCTGCACATATATATATATATATAATATTGTAAATATATATAAGTATAAATATATCCAGAAGTCTAAATATTTTTGAGACATACATATTCTTTCACCCATAAATGATATTCATCAGCTTTTTTCGCAGCGAGTTCTTTTTCAGAAAGTCCTGGATATTTTGCAAAAATAAATTCCTCGAACATACTACACAATACCAACACAAATATGAGGAATTAAACAAAGATAATATTTATATTAAAACACAAACTGGGTGCGATGCCAATTTATACACCTCTCAATTGGCTGAAAATAGTCACAATTTCGTAAAACATATGCATGTGCGCATTGATAGTCTCTCTCTGAGAGCCATATTTCATGCATTTCTCCACTTGGACGACCTACTTGAGTAAATATAGAAGGTACTCCAGGGACATGATATACGGGGACTCCACCTTCATTAAATCTTGTTAACCTGACATTAAAATACATAGCATGTGTATACAAATTAAATGGCAAAGTGGAAATGATGTGCAAAATTTTAGCATTTACCTTGATTTCGTTTGTATATTTGCGGCAAAGTATTGCTTTGAGAAATAAGCAATCTCATCATTGATATATGATTCAACAATCGATCCTGCCGCATATCTTTTGTTCTTTGCTTTCCCTTTCAACTTTTTGAAAAACCTTTCAAAAGGATCCATCCACCTATACTGGACTGGACCTCCTAATTCAACTTCATAGGGGAGATGTATAGGCAAGTGCTCCATCACATCGAAAAATGAAGGTGGAAAGATCTTTTCTAAATTGCATAGGATTAAAACTATATTCTGTTTTAGAATTTGAACGCAACTTGTATGCAAAGTTCTCGAACATAAGTCCCGGAAAAATGCTCCAACCCCTACAATACACATGAAAATTGCATGAGGTTACTATATAAATTACTATAATCATATTTAAAGAATTAGTGGTAATTAGTACCTGATAACACAAGGTGGACATTCCGGTCTAGGAGATCTGCAAAGATAAATGGAAGTAACCGCTCCATAAAAACATGACAGTCATGACTCTTCATGCCTGAGAACTTTTGGTTATCCATATCAACACAAGTAGCTAAGTCTGATGAATAATCATCTGGGAACTTAACTGCATGTTTCACACATTCTAGTAAACTCTTTTTGGCTTCTTCTGTCAATGTGAAGGAAGGAAAAAGAGCTTTACCCTCACTATCAATATGTAAGTGTGGCCGAGAACAAAATCGTTCTATATCCAATTTTGACATAATGTTGTCTTTCGATTTACCCTTCACACTCATAAGAGTATTCATGATGTTGTCAAAAACATTCTTCTCTATATGCATCACATCAAGACAATGACAGAGATTCAGGTCCCTCCAGTATAGCAGCTCCCAGAATATGCTTTCCTTGTGCCAGTTATGTTGCTTCCCATATCCCGGCTTCTTCTTTTCGTGACCGTTTCCACTAACACAACCCAACCGCTCGAAATATACTTGCTCGCCTATCAAAGACAGAGGTGGATACTCTATCGAAGCGTCTTTTCCCTTTATGAAGTCTTTTTTATTCCTCCTCAGTGGATGACCATGAGGAAGAAATCTTCGGTGACAATCAAACCAACACGTCTTTCTTCCATTAGGTAGATAAAAAGACTTTGTATCTTCCATGCAAACTGGATAAGACAATTTACCATGGGTTGTCCATCCGGATAACATGCTATACGCCGGAAAGTTACTTATCGTCCACATCAGCACTACTTTTAGATTAAAATTTTGATTCAAAGACACATCGTATACATCGACGCCATTAGACCACAACTCTTTTAACTCCTCAATAAGAGGTCGGAGGAAGATATTGAGACTAGCTCGCAGATGATTTGGCCCAGAATTCAGAATTGTAAGAAATAAATACTCTGTATTCATGCACATACCCGGGGGTAAATTATATGGCGCCAAGATCACAGGCCACAACGAATGATTACGAGACATCCCAAATGGATTGAACCCATCCGTACATAATCCAAGATAAACATTACGGGGTTCTTTAGAAAACCGGGGATTTTGATCTTGAAAATATCTCCACTTAGCGGCATCAGAAGGATGACCCATTTGTCCCTCCTTTGCTTGGTGCTCGGCATGCCATCTCATTGCCGCTGCAGTCTTCTCAGTCTGATACATTCTTTTTAATCTGTCAGCAATAGGTAGATACCACATACGACTGTATGGTACTTCAGTTCTACGTTGGTCATTCTTATGCTTCCATCTTTGTGCACCACAAAACAAACATTTATCTTCCTTCTCGTAATCTTTCTAGAAGATCATACAATTGTTGATACAAACATCAATTGTATGATATTGGAGACCTAAATTGCGCATCAATTTTTCTATCTCGTAATGTGACCCGGTTGACTTGTTTCCTTCTGGTAAATAGTCTGTCAAGATTCCGCAAAACGAATCCACTAACTTTTCACTCATATTATATTCTGCCTTATTTTGCATGATTCGAGCAGCTAAAGATAACTGCGAGTGACCTTCACGACAACCATCATATAATGGATTATTTGCACCTTCTAACAAGTCGTAGAATTTCTTTGAATGGTTAGATACCGGTTCTTCTACATTCTGATAACTACTATCACCTTCATGATAGTTATCAAAACTCACATTATGACGAAATGCATCATTCACCATATCCACATATCTATCTTCAACTACATTACCCACTTCTTCACTCCCATCTATATCCGTCCTATCAACATAACTTGATCCTAAATCCTCCATATTGATTTTTTCCCCATGCTTATACCAAACATAATAATCTAGCATAAATCCTCTGCTATAAAGATGATTCCAAATTCTTCTCCATGGGATAAATTTCTCATTCTTGCAAACACTGCAAGGGCAGAAAAACTTACCGCCATTACTCTGTGTTAGAGGCTGGCTATTTGCAAATGTCTTGAATTGCTCTACCCCCGTAGTGAACTCTGCCGAGAAATTTCCCGTCACTTCATCGAACCTCTTATACATCCACTCCCAGAAATTACTATAATTCTAATTTCCCAACATATCTAACTAATAAATATGGAGATCGAATAAGGAGAAGAAATGGGGTGAATTTTGCTTATATAGTCATTTCTGGCGACTACATAGCGACTATACTGTGTCTGCTATGCGACTATACTGTGTCTGCTATGCGACTACGTAATGTAGTCGCATAAATTAGGTACACCAACCCACATACCGAATTCCACGTGTTTTCCATTGGTATTTACCGACTATTTACCGACTATGTTGCGACATGTCGAAATAGTCGCATCATAGTCCCTAATTAGCGACGATTCTGCGACTATGCTATCCCATCTGAAATGTTTTGTCCTCAATTAGTCGTATAATAGCGACGTTTTAGCGACTAAGTGATTTACTCGTAATTGATCCTTCAATTTATTTTTATTAGAATCTTATGTTATATTAAATTGAAATCTTTATTTTAAAATTATATGATAGTACACTTCAAGATAACATTTTATTAACTACTACACTAGTAGTAGCATTTTACTCCCTTATCAATGATCCATCTCGAACTTTTCGATGTGATACTGGCAACAAGCATATTCATCACCATTGCATTTGTAAACGTCTTCAGGTTCCTCAAAATCCAGACTTGGAGGAGGGTTAGGTGCAGGTTCCTCAACGTTAACACCAAATTCTCTCGCTATGGCATCAACATCTAGGTCCTTCGGATGAGTTTCAACATCTTGAGCATAACCACCGCCCTGATAACTATCGTATGGAGATACTGTAGAACCGGGGGTGAAACTTGGTTCAACTTCTGTGATTGGAGTCTCTGATTCCCAAGACATCTCATCTCAACTTTTTGGTGCTCCTGATCCCACTCCGCCAACCTCGCCGGTAATTGAGAGTCAGTTACATCAGAATAATTGATAAGTGATGCATCAGAATCATCGAATGTGTTAGAAGGAAAGTTTGACATATTCATTTTTTAGTGTTTGTATTAAACCTCCTATCAATGAAATATTTTATAAGAGATTTTGTGTATAAAAATTAAATTTTTCATCTAAAAGTAGGTACACCTAACTACGATTATTGTTTATTTAAACATGTGTAAATAGATGCCACTAAAATGCGACTGATTGCCGACAACTGTGTCATCCGCCGAAATAGTCGCATAATAGTCGCTAAATTTGCGACTATTATGCGACTATTGTTTGCCGACTGAAATGTAGTCATAAATTAGTCGTCCATTTGCGACAACTTTAGCGACTAGGTTTTTTAGTCGTCAATCAGTAATTAGTGACTACATTGATTATGACTACATTGAATTAATCGCCGAATAGTCAGTAATTAGTCGCTAATTAGTTGCAAGATTTAGCGACTAATTATTTAGTCGCCTTAACGCTGTTTTCTTGTAGTGATTAGATGCCGTAGTGAGTCAGTTGCAAACATAATATGACTATTTGGTGACAACAATATTTGTAGTCGCAAAATTTATGACTACAAGGAGGCAGTCATAGTTACGATAAACAACTTCAAATCAGTCGCAAAATAGTAATAAGAAAGGCGACCAATTAGCGACTACCTATTTTTATGAAATGGTAACTGATAAGCAACAGATGAAAGATGCTGTTTAATTAAAATAAATACGCATTTTAATTAAATTAAAACAAACATAAAATGTAATAAAGAAAGAATAAAAATTAATAGAAATTTATTTAATTGAAATTAAACTGTAAATGTTTAATTGAAACAATAATTTAACATAAATATTTAAGTAAAATAAAACTAGAAACTAAATATTGTCTACAAAATTGGATTGGTTAACCGGTTGTTGTTGTGTTTCAGGGGTTGATGTGCTCGGGTTCTGGGAATGGGCTTCCACAAACCGTGCAGATTCGGGATCCTCTCGCATATACGCAACTAGCATCTCCAAGCTAGCTTTAGTAACCTGCGACTGTTGAGCTGCTTCCTTGGCTTCTTCGGCTACTTTTATGGCTTCTTCGGCTTTAGCATGATGATACTCGTTCTCTGCGGCTTGCTTTTCGATCTTGCGATGAGCAGCTTCAAGTTGGTCCCGTAGTTGTGCCATCGAAGTATAGGTACTTGAGGCACCAGACCGCTTATCTTTAACAAATCGGCTCTCCATGCTACCGAGTCCATACATTGTGCCTCTTGAGTCGGGTATGGTTGACTATATAAAGGAAAGTAAATATTGGTTATCAGTTTGCATAACTAAAATACTAAACAATTTTATAAGTGTTTTTACCTCTAAAAAAAATCGCATCTAGCTCCTTGATTATAAGTTCAGGACGTGCGGAGTTAGCATCAGACAAGTCGAAGTCATCATCTTGAAGTTGTGCTAACTTCTCATCTACGTTTTTATCATAAGCCTCGAGATTTTCTTCGCTTTCTGGTCCACAAAAGTCCCATCTGGTTTAGTATGTATCCTCACAAAAACCTCACCAACCAACACAGGTCTCCCAAGTTCTTCCTCCTGTTAACACCAAAATGCAATCAATTCCAGAAAACACTTACTTAATTGGGATTAAACCCCATCAACGAGAGCCTATGATGGCCAATACACCAAAACAACCTAGTCTTAGTTGTCTTACGAACGGATATGGTATATAACACACTTGGTCCGCCTAAGAAGCTGTATTCATCATGATTATGTTATAAGATGAGATTACTCAGTTAGGTTCAATTGTATATATATATAAAATAAAATTATAAACATGAAACAAATTTCAGACTTACCATGGATAAAAGGCTCGTATTTGCTATATTTGCCTGTGGCAAGTACATCAACTATGCCTCCATTTCTCTTTCTCGTGCCCTTTCCGACGGTTGGGTCATACCAATTACATTTAAACAAGGTGATCTTTAAGGAAACTAATCCTATATACTCCAGTTGGACGATATCAGTCAAAGTTCCATCGAAATCGGCTTCGTCTGATGCATCCGAATAATTCTCGCCTTTAACACAAACACCATAGTTAAAAGTTGACCTCCATTGTCCATGCCGTTTTGTATGAAACAAATACCCTCTAGTAAAATAAATGGGCCAAGTTGTTGCCTTGTAGTTGGGACCCTCAACTAACTCGTGCACCCAAGTAGGAAAAGGTTTGTTTTGGTAAAAGAGACCTGATTTGACCTGCGAGAAATAACTTAACCACCTAAATACCTCCAAAAGAATAAATGTTAAAAGTATTGAATTAAATGCATTAACTAACACATAATTGTAGCATACATATTCTCTAATCCACATTGGAAATTCTGTATCATTTTTACTAAACACATCGGTGTCTGATGGGTGTGGATATGTAGAACGTATCTCATTCTCGAACAAGCTGTAGAAATATCATGTTAATGGTTAACATGTAAATATTATGATTTTTATAACAACATTTTAGTCACTAATCTATGTTACCTCTCGAATGGACAAAAATATTCACAATTTCGCAATACATAAGCATGTGCACACTGATTATCTTCGTGAGACAACCAAATTTCCTTCGCTTTCCCCTTTAGTCGTCCAATATGACTGAACATATTAGGTACCCCAACGACAGGGTATATTGGCACATCACCTTCTTTGAATCGTGTATTACTTCTGATATAACTATAAATACACATAAATATTAAAATACCAAAATTCTACAATTTAAAGTATTTTAGATTTTACCTTAGCTTTGTTGTTATGTTAGTGGCGAAGTAGTGCTCCGAGAAGTACGATATTTCATCATATACATAAGATTGCATAATCGATCCAGCTACATATCGTTTGTTCTTCGCCTTGCTTTTCAAATCTTTGAAAAACCTTTCGAAAGGATACATCCACTTGTATTGAACTGGTCCTCCTAGTTCAGCTTCACGGGGGAGGTGTATAGGAAAGTGCTCCATAACGTCGAAGAACGATGATGGAAATATCTTCTCTAAGTTGCATAATATTATAGCAATATTTTCTTTCATTAACTGGATACGATGTTGGTACAATGATCTGGAACATAAGTCCCTAAAAAACATACTTATCCCTGCATAAAAACAAATGTCAGATATAAAATTATACTATTACTTGGCCTCAAATAAAATTAAATATGATATCATACCTGATATTGCTTGGTGTACATTCTGAGGGAGAAGTTCTCTCATTATGAAATGAAGTAGTCTCTCCATGAATACATGACAATCATGGCTTTTCATTCCAGTAAACGTTTCTCCTTCTATATCAGCACATGTTGCTAAGTTTGCGGAGTAACCATCAGGGAATTTGACATGATGTTTAACACATGTTAATAGCTCTTCTTTCGCTTGAGGAGTTAGTCTAAATATTGGGAAAGGAGCCCTTCCATTGCTGTCAACATGTAATTCTCTCCGAGAACAAAATAATTATATATCCAATCGTGACTTAACATTGTCTTTCGACCGGTCTTGCGCATTCATCAAAGTAAACATGATGTTGTCAAAAAAATTCTTCTCTATATGCACGAGGTCAAGATTGTGTCGCAAGTTAAGATCCTTCCAATATGGCAACTCCCAAAGAATGCTTTCTTTATGCCAATTGTGCGATCTACCATATCCAGGTTTTTTAGGATCATGACCATTACCTCCACATTTTGATGTTTTAGGAGAATTCATTTCCCGGATTCGATCGTACATCTCTGTACTTTTTGGGTAGATTGGTGTGTACTCATTTACTGCTTCTTTCCCCCTTTAGAAAATCGGTTTTGTTCGTCCTTAGTGGATGATGAGGATGAAGAAATCTTCTTTGACTATCAAACCAACTAGACTTTCTACCATTTGGGAGCCAAAACGCCTTTGTTTGCTCCATACAGATTGGACATGCTAATCTACCATGTGTCGTCCAACTTGACAACATACCATACGCAGGAAAATTGCTAATTGTCCATAGGAGAATTGCCTTCAAGTTAAAATTTTGCTTGCTTGACAAATCGTACGTCTCAACTCCAGTAAACCATAGTTCCTTTAACTCTTCGATTAGAGGCCATAGGAAGACATGTAGACTGGAACGTGGATGATTTGGCCCAGAGTTCAAAATTGTTAAGAAAAGATACTCTTTTTCATACACATTCCTGGGGGTAAGTTATATGGGGTCAAAATCACTGGCCATAATGAATGTTTCTAGACATACCGAATGGATTAAAACCATCAGTGCATAAACCTAGGTAGACATTCCTAGGTTCTGCAGCGAATCGTGGATGTTAATGTTGAAAATGTTTCCATTCTGCTCCATCTGATGGGTGACACATTTCACCCTTGATAGGTTGACGCTCAAAATGCCAACACATTGAAGCTGCAGTCTGCTCACTTTGATACATTCTCTTCAACCGATCCACAATTGGTAAGTACCACATTTTAGTAAATGGTTTTTTCGTTCGTCATTCGCTTGTCTTAAATCTTGGATGTTGACAGAACTTACATGATTCCCATATTTCATCTTCTCTCCAAAAAATCATGCAATTGTTAACACAAAGATCAATTGTATAGAACGGCAGACCTAAATTCCTCATCAGCTTTTCAGTTTTGTAGAAAGAGGTTGTCGCATGATTTCCTTCTGGCAAATACTCTGTGAATAATTTTGCCCAAGAATCAACACCCCTCTCATTCATATTGTGTTCCGACTTGTTGTTTATGAACCTAGCTGCTAAAGAAAGTTGTGAGCGTCCTTCCTTACAACCTTCATACAAAAGAGTGTTTGCAGCTTCTAGCATGGTGAAAAATTGTTTTGCTTCAATATTTGGGTGTTCTTCATAATGAGTATCATTTTCATCGTTGTTGTACCCAGTATTACTAGGAAATGCATCATGGATCATCTCAATACTATTGAAGTATAATCATATCTCACATAATGCAAAGTCACATTTACATATGTTAGTTATTAAACGAAGAGTCACGAAGTTGTCTTTTGTAAAGTCGTGTCTTTTACACATTCGTGTCGTTTAAACATACTGTTTTGTTTGTATAAGTAATAGATGGAGTCCATCATTGTAACACAGTTAGTAATCATCAATTATAATAAAAGTTTATATTCAGATCACAAAAGTTCTACATGGTATCAGAGCTTTACGATTGAGAGAGGACCAAAGAGAAAGTACTAGTATTCACATACGTTAATCGCAAAATAAGCCGAGACGATGCAAGGCTCTTCACATCAAGTGATTCCCATATTCGATGGGGAGAAGTACGACTGCTGGAGTATTAAGATGGCAACCATTTTCAGGACTAGAAAATTATGGTCCGTGGTTGAAGAAGCTGTGCCGGCCGAACCGGTACAAGAGCAAGAAAACCCTGAAACAGCAAGGGCAAAATCGCTTAGAGAAGAAGCGATGATGAATGATACGATGGCACTGTAAATTTTGCAAACTGCTGTGACGGATCAGATATTCTCACAAATTTCAGCAGCACTAACATCAAAGGAGGCATGGGACGCATTAAAGGCTGAGTATCAAGGATCTCCTCAAGTCCGATTGATTAAGCTTCAATCGTTGCGTAGGGAGTACGAAAACTTGAAGATGTATGATAATGAGGACATTAAGACATTCATCAAGACTTTAAGATCCGATGGAGGTGGTGAGTTCACTTCACAAGAATTCAACCAGTTTTGTGAAGAAGAAGGAATTATTAGGCAAGTCACTTTGCCTTATTCACCACAGCAAAATGGTGCAGCAGAACGAAAGAATAGATCCTTGGTGGAGATGACAAGAACAATGCTTGCTGAGCAAGGTTTACCGCTCAAGTTATGGGCAGAAGCAGTATACACCTCGTCCTATATGCAAAACCATCTACTGTCAAGGGCAATAGAAGATGATGTGACGCCTATAGAGAAGTGGTGTGGACACAAGCCAAATGTGTCACACTTAAAGATTTTTGGGAGTATATGCTATGTGCATATTGCGGATCAAAAGAGGAGAAAGTTAGACATTAAAGCAAAACGTGGAATCCTCATTGACTATAGCAATCAATCGAAAGGCTATAGAAATTTCATCTTGGAGAATGAGAAGATTGAAGTGTCAAGAGATGTTGAGTTTGAAGAAAACAAGAAATGGGATTGGGATAGACAAGAAGAAGTCAAGAAGACTATTGTATTATCCATGAGCAATTCACAAGAATCAAAAGATAAACGTGGGAATATCTCCAGCCCCGTTTCTTTTGATTATGGTGACCATGATGACCATGAAGAAGGAGAATCTTCTGAATCGCCAAAGAAATTCAGATCCATGGATGAAATCTTGGAGATAGCAGCGAGAGTGGAGCTTGAAGAAGCGGCTCAAATTATAGAAGCATGTCTTCTCGCACACGAAGAACCACAAACTTACAATGAGGCTTGCAGAAACAAAGAATGGAGAAAAGCCATGAATGAAGAAATAGAGATGATTGAGAAAAACAAGACTTGGAAACTTGTAGACAAGCCGGAAAAGAAAAATGTGATAAGCGTGAAGTGGATTTGTAAGATCAAGACGGATGCAAATTGCAATCCGATCAAACACAAGGCAAGGCTAGTTGCAAGAGGTTTTCTCAAGAATATGGAGTCGATTATCTTGAGACGTTTGCCCCAGTCTCAAGGCATGATAAAATACGAGCCATACTTGCTTATGCGGCTCAAATGAAGTGGAGATTGTATCAAATGGATGTAAAGTCAGCTTTCCTCAATGGTGAACTAAAAGAAGAAGTTTATGTCACACAACCACCTGGGTTTGTGATTAAAGGCAAAGAAGAAAAAGTCTTAAGGCTACACAAAGCCTTATATGGATTAAAGCAAGCGCCAAGGGCATGGTATGGAAGGATAGATTCATATTTCATCAAAAACGGTTTTGAAAGAAGTATGAATGATGCGGCTTTATACATAATAAAGCAAGGGGGAGATGTGTTGATAGTCAGTTTATATGTTGATGATATTATCATCACAGGAAGCAATATTCATCTCATCAACACATTCAAAGAAAATATGAAGAAGGAATTCGAGATGACGGATCTCGGTTGTTGAACTACTTTCTTGGAATGGAAGTAATCCAAGATGATGGCGGCATATTTCTTTCACAAGAAAAATATGCAAACAAACTTATTGATAAGTTTGGAATGAAAAAAAGCAAGAGTGTAAGCACTCCACTTACACCAAAAAGAAAAGAAGTTGAAGATGACAAAGATTATGGAGATTCGACTAAGTATCGGAGTATTGTTGGAGGGCTCTTATACTTGTGTGCATCAAGACCTGATATAATGTACGCAAGCTCCTATCTCTCAAGATACATGTCATCACCACGCATGAAGCATTATAAAGAAGCCAAATGGGTTTTAAGGTACATCAAAGGAACGTCAAGCTATGGAGTATATTTTACAAGCGTGGAAGCACCAAGATTGATAGGCTACTCGGACAGTGATTGGGGTGGTTCTATCAAAGACAAGAAAAGCACATCAGGTTATATTTTTAATCTTGGATCAGGTGTGTTTTGTTGGCAGTCAAACAAGCAACAAACAGTGGCTCAATCAATAGCGGAGGCAGAGTACATCGCCATATGTTCAGCCACAAATCAAGCCATATGGCTACAAAGACTTTTCAAAGAACTTGGACTGAAGTTTGAAGAAGGCATTCCTATCTTATGTGACAACAAGTCGGCAATAGCAATAGGGAAGAATCGGTGCAGCATAGAAGAACGAAACACATAGAGATCAAGTACCATTTTGTTCGTGAAGCCGAGCACAAAGGACTCGTTAAATTGGAATATTGCAAAGGGGAAGATCAACTCGCGGATATTTTCACTAAGGCGTTAAACGTGTCAAGGTTTGAAGATCTTAGAAGGAAGCTTGGAGTGAAGCCGGGATATGATTAAGGGGGAGTATTGAAATATAATCATATCTCACATAATGCAAAGTCACATTTACATATGTTAGTTATTAAACGAAGAGTCACGAAGTTGTCTTTTGTAAAGTCGTGTCTTTTAAACATTCGTGTCGTTTAAACATACTGTTTCGTTTGTATAAGTAATAGATCGAGTCCATCATTGTAACACAGTTAGTAATCATCAATCATAATAAAAGTTTATATTCAGATCACAAAAGTTCTACAAATACAACTGTCATGGAAATTAGCGGCCCCACCTTTGTAATCACTTTGATGAGATGTACCATGATGACCAATATCATGGTTTGAACCTAGTTCTACACTTATTTCTTCACCATGTCTATGCCAAACATAATAGTTAGGCATAAACCCTCAACTTAATAAATGATTCCATATTTTTCGCGACCTAAGGAATTTGTCATTTTTGCAATTGATACAAGGACAGTAAAGCATACCTCCACTACTTTACACAATAGATTGGTGACTTGCAAAATTCATGAAAACTTCAACCCCTGCTAAATACTCCGAAGACAAGCTATTTGTATGTGAATCGATCCGATTGTACATCCATGCTCGAGAATTATGATAATTGGAAAATCCAGCCATTGATTTTGTTTAGTATTATTGTAAATTATGTGGAAAGTTTCTCGAACAATGGCAATGTATATATATATATATATAAACACAAAATGTGACCAAAATGAGACTATTAAGTGGTTTTATTGCGACAATAAATGTAGTAGCATTATATGTGTACCTAATTATTTGTTCGTATGAAACACATGTTATATTATTATAACCACCTAAAATTACCTACCAACTATATGAGACTAAAATGCGACTACACCAACTATATGAGACTAAAATGAGACTACACCAACTACATGAGACTAAAATGCGACTACACCAACTATATGAGACTAAAATGCAACTACACCAACTACATGAGACTAAAATGCGACTACACCAACTATATGAGACTAAAATGCGACTACTTTCGGTATAAAATTTGCAAAATATATAAAACTAATTTAAATTATATTTTTGGAAGTGAATAATAATAAATTTGACTAAGGCATTCGATCAATATACAACGACTTCTAAGTATATCTACTAATTTCAAACTACTAAGTCAAATACATATAGTAGTCGCATTAATGTAGCATAAGATGCGACTTATATGTGACTACTAGAAAAAAATAATAATATTTTTTATTGTAGTCGCATTTTCGTACCTCATTTTCCTACTAAAATGCGACTCTTTTGTGTAAGACCCAGAACCACGATCGAAGACTTGTTATGAAATTTTTTGAAATGTGACTAATTTTAGATGTGAATGATAAATAAAATTATTTAATATCTTCAACTGTAAGTTTTTTTCATATGTTAATAAATTTTTATTTATTAGTATTAGTGAACTGATAAGTTAATATATTTTAGGACCCTCAAATATTTTATACCAACATTTATAAATATGGTAAACATAAAAAAATATTATTGTAAATATTATTTTTATTTATTATACATTTTATTTTTGTTACACGATTAGGATACAAACGTCGGTAATGATATTACATCGAATATAAAACATAGAAGATTAACATTTTATTTATACAGCTCGTCTTCTGAGTCTGGTACAATCGATGACATATTTTCTTCATCAACTAAGTTTTCAATAGTTAGGGGATCAGCCTCACCCAGTTCGTCGACCTTGTTGTGAATCATTTGATTATTTCCAATAACGTATAAAATAATTATTTATATACTTACTACGTACCACAATAAATAAACCGTACTAATTATAATCAAATTTATCTTGACAATGTTCTTCACTACTATATTTAGGTTCATTGTGGTTCCGTTTAACTTACATACAATTACCTATATATACAAATATTCAATTTTTATACAATAAAATATAAATTAAATAAATATTGTCCAATGGTGCTTATTATTTAGGAATTTAAACCGTTTACTTTTTTTAGAAGTAGCACTGCATCAACCTTTAAAAGTCCCTTGAAATCATCATTCTCAAATACCTTCTTGTGAATAGACGCAGCCATTGTTCCAGTTGGATCTTTTAACGTAACCAATGCATCACCAAATTCGTTTTTATTCATATTTTTTATCATAACCAACACCTACATTGTTGATAATCGGGTTAGGCGTAGTATATAACAAATTTTCTTTGAAATTTGCTTAGCATTATGTACTTGCCTTTTTAATTTTGACCTAGTTGTTGTTGATACATTGAATTGAATTCAACGGTGTCCACTCTTGCCCTTTTGTGTTAGGTATTCAACAGCTGATGTCCAACGTACCTCGTTGAAATCCGGGTCTCTCTCTGCAAGTAAATCATTAAAAAATATTTGAGTTGGTATTCGATTTTGGGGATCATAACTAGAACTCCCTTCATGATATTGCTTGCGTCTTCGTGCTAGTTTGAACATTTTGAAATACTCAGTGCCAAGAATTATAGGTTCATCTCTGCCCCACTGAGAAGGGACGAGACATGTAGAAGGCGCATTTACAACATTAATGGAAGGCAAGGAACTCGATATTGGCATGCGGTATGAGCTTCCATTTTTGTACCAGCTCCAAAGAGATATGTCTATTTCAGAATCATCATTTCCAGAAGAATTAGACATTTTTAGAAACAAATTTGATGACTTGAAATAAATAAATTGAAAGATTGTATTAAGGTTATGATGTTTAAAACATCTAAAATGTTGGCTATATATAGTTAAACATGTGGATATAAATCAATCGTTTTTTGTAGTTTGGTACGCCTACCTCCTCAAATTTGGACATGTGGATATAAATTAAACAAGTTTAGTAGTAGTCGCAATATATAAATAATATTTAAATATTGTAGTCACATTTTGTGTAGCACAATAAGCTACACAAAATGTGACTACAATATTTAAATATTATTATTATTTATCTGTACTTGTCGTATTTTACTACCACACTTACATTCTTATTATTTATCGCTCAGTCGCCTTTATGTCGAATATTTTAGCGACTACATAGCGACTACTAGAGATAGATAAGATAAATAATTTAGATAACTATATAAAAATCGAGTTCGATTATTTTAAATTTTTTACATTGTTGGGCATAAATAGTTAAACAATAGGATATAAATCGATCGATTTTAGGAGTTTGGTATACCTACCTTAAATATTCGCTCTTTAGTAGCAGAATAAGTGACTGAGATGATACTACAAAAAGTAATGTAATTTAATTTATTTTAATTGTACATATAGTCGCATTTTAGTCACATTTATTTGCAACCAAAATGTGACAACATCAAACAACAATAGGAATACAACAATACTCGAATGTCAAAATAAAAGTTTGACATTATCTACGATATAGTATTAATAAAAGTTTTTTTTTATGTATATATATATGTTAACATTAAAAAAAATCTTTTATTAATAACAGAACAAACAATGACATGATATTAATACCAAATGTCATACTTATTTCACCATACATATATATATATATATTAAAATATTATTAAACAACTTAATCAATGATCCATCTCGAACTTTTCGATGTGATACTGGCAACAACCATATTCATCACCATTGCATTTGTAAACATCTTCAACAGGTTCCTCAAAATCCGGACTTGGAAGAGGGTTAGGTGCAGATTTCTCAACATTTAGACTAAATTGCCTCGCTATGGCATCAACATCTAGGTCCTCCGGATGAGTTTCAACTTCTTCAGCATAACCACCGCCCTGACAACTATCATATGGAGATAATGTAGAACCGGGGGTGAAACTTGGTTCAACTTCTGTGATTGAAGTCTCTGATTCCCAAGACATCTCAACTTTTTGGTGCTCCTGATCCCACTCTGCCAACCTCGTCGGTAATTGAGAGTCAGTTACATCAGAATAATTTATAAGTGATGCATCCGAATCAGCAAATGTGTTAGAAGGAAAGTTTGACATTTTAATTCTTTTGTGTTTGTATTAAACCTCCTGTCAATGAGATATTTTATAAGAGATTTTGCTATCAAAATTTACCTATTTCATCTAAAAGTAGGTACACCTAACTACAATTATTTAAACATGTGAGAATATATGCCACTATAATGCGACTACAACATATTTGCAAAAATTTTATATTGGTCACCAATTAGTTGCATAATAATGCGACAATTTTGCGACTACTATTTTGTTTGCAACATATATTTATTATTTGTCACTAAATTGTCTTCTTTGTATGTGACTACATAATATAGTCGCTTATTGAACTCGCAAATGTTTTGGTAATTTCTAACTAAATAGCGACTATCTAAAATTAAGTAACAAAAGCGGTAAAAATCGTATATTGGAAAAATTTTGTTGCACAATAATGTGACCATTATGCGACTAATTTTTTTTCCAACATATTTAATTATTAGTTACTAAATTGTCATTATTGTATGTGACTACATAAAACAGTCGTTTTTTGTAGTCGCATATGTTTTGGTTACGACTCTAAAGACACATAAAAGACTCGATTATGTACATGTATCACAGCTTAAAACCCATAAAAACCATGATATATCAACTCTCCCAAACTTAGCTTTTGCTTGCCCTCAAGCAAACATAAAACTAAACCAGAGAAAGAAGTTTGAAAACATAGAAACTCATTTCGTCATAAGATCACCACACTCACATTCACCATAGTAAGCCACTAGAAATTTCTTATATGAGAGGATCCGGACCACCATGTACTTCACCGTAGAACGTAGCAGCTTTCCAGATTCAACCCATGATTTCGCAACATAGTCCATAAGCCTTTCATCGCTGGGTCTCATCTTTGATCTCAATGCCAAGAACCTTCTAGACTCATTCCCGTACAATACAGACAACTCAACCAGACAACATTTTGGTACTCTTTCTCTCCCCCAGACTTATTATTTTCTTATTCTTCTTTTTTTTTGACAAAGGTGTAAGGGAATAATGGCATCACGAGAAAATTTTTAAACCTCGCTTCCAACCTTTGTGTGATCATTTCTTTCAAAGTAAAATAATGGGGTCATTGGAAATTTTCCTACCTCTTTACTCAAAAGAAAGTCATATCATCTTTTGTTTGTTCTTTTTTTTGTCTTTAGAATAAGGGAGAGTAGTATCATTACTTTTTACACAGGTCGTCTGATGTCAAGTATGAACGAAGAGTCAAGCTCTATGAACATCAGTCATATCGATGAGTTTAAAAGAAAAATCAGAAATTAGCTCAGGCTTTAGTGGATCTCTGCTGGAAATATGGATGTCTCCAGTCAACTGGTCAGCCTTTGGTTTTTCCATTAGTCTCAGATGTCAGTCAAGTTTGAATCAGTGGTTACTTAAGTTCATGCAAATGTGGTGGTTTCTTCGAAAAATCATAGTTTCATACAAAATTCTGACTCGATAAAACAGATTCAACTGACTCTAAGAAAAGAAAAGATAATGTTGTAACTATCTCCCCCAGAATTAAACAACACTGTCCCTAGTGTTATATAAGCACGAGTTTGGTTAAAAAGTAAAGAGAACTTTAGAGAAAAAGAAGAAAAATGAATGTTACCTAGTTGATGTCTCTGTGTCAACCGATACACAGCCTAGTGTAGATCGACATAGGCATAAATCGACAGTTGGCATTTGAGATTAGTGGTAGATGTCGATCGACACAAATGGTGGTGTCGATCGACATTACCCATATGTACCAACACGGATTCTCGCAAACGGTTAGAACTGTAACCTGTAAGCTATGAAGAACACTTAAATCCAATCATTAGAAACAACAACATAACATCATAATCAATTTCTAAAGTTGAAGGACTAATCTAAGATGCAACGAAAATATAAAAATGACTCAAGCTAAAAGAAAAACAAAGATTAAAAATAAAATAAAGGAAAAAGTAGAATCGGAGAATCTGAGAAAGAAACTAATTTTCCTCCTCATCCTTCCAATCCTCGTCATGAGAGGCAGCAGCAGTGGTAGTGGACGGAGGAGCACCATGGAGAGGGGAAGGAGCTGTAGCTTCCTGAGGATGCGGCTGATCACAACCACAATGGGGTATAGAAGAACCAGTGCTCCAAATCTGCTGTAGATTTGTAACTACGTACTCCCGAAAGGCTAAATCATCACCTAAATCATCTAATACCCAAGGCATGTGTCTCTCAAAAGCGATATGCAGAGGTATAGGGGTAGTGGGTGGAACAGCTGAAGACATGGATCGCCTACGCTTGCGAGAGGATGGCGCATCAGTGAGGAGTGCATGGTCAGGCTGAAAGCAAAGAGCAGCTTATGTGGACATGGAGGTGAGGTTGGACCGAGGTAACTGAATGTTATGGGTTCCCGTGAAATCAGTGACAACCTACATCCAAATGCTGATAATCATACCGGTTTTCTTCAGATAAGCTTCACCCAATAGATCCTTCTTGGAGAGGACATATGTTGAATTAAGATTGATCCCACAATACTGAAATATCGGAGTAAGCAAACTCCCTATCATCTCTTTCTTCTTCTTATCTGTGAATAGCTTCCGCTGCAATCCTACTAGATGGTGAGCAAAAACAGTACCAAAGTTAACATTATGCTTGGCAGGAAAGGCGGTGGAGTATTCATGCTCAACCAAGTGACCCACTGCATAATGGAGCATTACTAACTCATGAAGTCTCATATTGGCAACTTCGGACTTGCACAAGATCGTGCTACCAACTAGCGTGGCAAGGTAATACAGAAAATGGTGATGTATATCGGACTGCTTAGATGTCCTTGCATCATAATCTCCAGTGGCAAAGTTACCCTAGAAAATCTGCTGATTAGGGACTTGTAGATGTGGTACAAAGTCGTGAAGGGCATCTGGTAGGGCCTTCCTCAAAGCATAAAAGCGATGGTTCCTTGCTGAGAAGTCTTGGTAGAGTCATCTTCGTAGTAGACTCGCACTGTGCCTAAGAATTGCCGAACCAATTCTGGATAAAGCTTGTAATACGTGGTTCCTATAGTCCCCAAACCAATCCACTTTAAACAAAGCTTTACCTCAGCAGCAATCCCCATGCTTGTCAATGTATTCAAACATGCAACACGAGTGGATTGGATGTCCATAGTCAGCCAAGCATTGTAGCACAATGTATCATACTCATCCCATATACTGAGTCCCGGTCGATCAACACATTCGAAGGATAGTGTCTTAATGGCTGGCTCGTCGTCCCAAATCTTAGCCGACTTGATTGGTGTACCCTCAATTTCTTGACCATGGTTTAGCGATCTTTTGTTGAGTGCGTTTTGACCCTCTAGGAGTAGACTTCTGCAATTAGACAAGAAACAAGCAATCCCAAGGCATTAGGTCAAGAATCAAAATCAACGAATTGACAAAATTGGATGCTAAGCTTCAAGAACACCGTTCCAAAACACCAAAAACAACATCAATCCATTTTACTTCATCCCAATTTCGTGTTCTAGGCTATATTTCAAGTAAAGTCTTCCATGAAAACCAAGGTTAAGAAAACTTGTAAAATAGCCCAAGAAAACTTCCATGCCTAATGTTGTATTCAGCCTCTAACAACCTAAATATGTGTGATTTAGCCAATGAATTAAGCTAAAACAGGCAAAACTTTGAAGATCCAACCGTTAGGGCTCAAAGCAAAAATTGGAAGATTTGAAGAACATACCTTGAAATTGGATTGAATGGATGCTAGATATGGATTAAGCACAAAATCCAATGAATTTAGGCCTTTGAATCACACAATTTGGTGGAGAAATAAAAGTTTTCGAGATTTGGGGACGAAAGTTTCCGAGTGATTCTCACGAAGGGGAGTGAGGAAGAAAAAGAGGAAGAAGAGAATTTATAGAACTTACCTCGGAGGGGGGGGGGGTTGGTGTCGACCAATACGAGGGTTGGTGTCGATCGACACCAACACCTGGATACGGTCTTGTCTTCTTTTCCTGCTAGTGTCGACTGACACCAAAGGTGGTGTGGATCGACACCGACCCTTATGGTCTACAAGAAGTTCTGGTTTCTACTTTTCATGACCCTAAACATACCAAAACGAAAACAAAGCAAAACAAGACTCAAAATTAGCATATATACAGACTTACAAGTGGGTTGCCTCCCACTTAACGCTTGTTTAATGTCACAAGCTTGACTGAACTGCGGTCAAGAAGCGGGTGCATCCTTTAGAGACATCACATGTCCTGAGGGAGTTTCGGCTTTCCCCCAGTAGTGTTTTACCCATTGTTCGTTCACTGTGAACCCATTTCCTTCAGCATTTATCAGCACGATAGCACCATATGGTCGGACTTCTTTAATGGTGAAACGACCTGACCAACTGGAACACAATTTTCCAGAAAACAATGGTAAACGAGAGTTATACAGAAGTACCTGGTTGTGTTGTTCGAAGTTCCTGGAGATGATCTTCTTATCATGATATGCTTTAGTTCGATTTTTGTACAACTTGAAGTTCTCATAAGCATGGTATCAGATTTCATCTCCGCAGCAGCCTTGATATCAAAATTAATCATCTTTACTGCACATGCTGCTTTGTGCTCAAGGTGACTTGCGTTCCCGTAGAGAAGGTGGAATGGTGTAGTCCCAATGGTGTTTTAAATGCAGTCCTGTAAGCACATAGCGCATCGTCCAACTTAGCGGATCAATCTTTTCTAGGCTTGCCTACGGTCTTCTCTAAAATCTCCTTGATCTACCTGTTTGAAACCTCGACTTGTCCACTTGTCTGAGGGTGATATAGAGTAGCCACATAGTGATAACACCATGCTTCTTCAACAGGTTTTCAAAGATCTTGTTGATAATATGAGAACCACCATCACTTATCACAATTCGAGGCACTCTAAACCGAGGGAAGATGATTGAAACACCCTATCCCAGAACAACTAACCGAGACCGGTTAAACCGCTATGAAAACCGTCAAATTACAAAATAACGGTTTCAATCAAAGTAACGGAAATAACTCCACAAAATAAATTAAGCAACATAAAACCGACTCCAGACCCAGTCATGTCATCCACCCTCTCAATCCTGGTCCCACGAGCTCTAGCTAGACTCAATCCTTACCTGCATCACATGAAGAGATGCCTCAGTATAAAAGATACTGAATGAGGCATAAAAATACCAGCTAACAATACCACTGTCAAGTACAGAACATCATAACGGAATAACATGCAATATCAAGCAAGTCAACGCAAACAACAATGCAACAACCACACAACTAAACATCACCAACCGTAGTCCTATGACTATCTAGGGTTCTACCATGCAAGCACTCACCTCAAAAACTCTGGGGTATGTCCGGGGTAAAATATGACGGCTCCTAAAACTTTCGGAAATCGTATTGCCCTATTTACCTAAAAACCCCGGGACTTAAAATATTAAGAAAATAATATTAAATATATTATAATTTAATATTAATTATTAAATTAATCTAAACTGGTTTAAACCAACATAAACCACCCCCATCTCCCACGTGATCGTCTTCCTCCTACGCTTTCTGGCCGCGACCTCCCGTTTTCGACTACGGTGACCATTGGCGGCACCACCGCAACGCAGCCACGACCAACAACCCCTCCCTACGACCACTCACAACAAAGGATGGTTTAGAAAGGAACCCCTTACCTCACCTCCGACCACCACGGAAAGACGACGATGCGGCTTCACCCCCACGGCAGCAGCTCCGCTTCTCCCCTTGGATGGCTTGCACACACTCTCTCTCTCTCTCGATGACACCAACCACTGGGGAGCCCTTTTCGATCGATCCGTGCAAAACCAACAATGGATAGAGTGCATGGCAGCACGTTTATAGGGGTTTCCCCTAGGGTTTGTCACTTTTGACTATCACAGCGAATGGTCCCTCAACTTTTCCACTCTCCAGATTCGAACCCATAAATTTTTAAAATTATCAAGTAAACCCAATGGCTCTAACGTTCAAATCGATCAATTTAGCCCCTAAATCTTCAATTTAACAATGGACCCCAAACTTCTGAATTGATCAAAAACACCCCCCAAATCGGCCCAAAACTTCCCGATTGATCAATTGAGTCCAAATTCCATTTTTGGATGTTACAATGATGGTCTTAAACAGCTTAAGAACCACATAGGCATCATTGGTTAGACTACTGGTAGCCTCCACCCATTAGACACATAGTACAACAACCAAGAGGTACCGATTTCCATAGGATGAAGGAAAAGATCTCATAAAATCAATGCCCCAGCAATCAAATACCTCAACCTCCAGGATGAAGTTTTGTGGCATTTCATGCCTCTTGCTAATCTTTTCCCTTCTCTGACAGGCATCACACTGAGCTATAAATGCATGAGCATCTTGGAACATAGTAGGCCACCAGAAGCCCGCTTGAAGGACCTTAGACACCGTGTTAAAGGTCGCGAAATATCCAGCATACTCAGAACCATGACAAGGAAATATCACGTCTTGAAACTCTGTCTCAACAATGCATCTTCTGAAAATACTGTCAGCGCAATGTTTGTATAAGTAAGGTTCATCCCAGTAAAACCGTTTGAGTTCTCTCAAGAATTTCTTCTTGGCATACCCTTTAGAATTCTCTGGCTCAACATCTGCAGCGAGATAATTAACAATATCAGCATACCACGGTCTATCGAGAATAGTTACTGCACACACCTTCACGTCGTAATCACAAATCTGACGTGAATGAATTGAACAGCAACCAAACCCTGATTGGCTAGCTTGAGAATGGTGATACGACTTTGGAAAAAGAGAAGGTTGATGTAGCAACTTTACTCGCCGAGCTCAAACAAAAGCTAGAGGCTCTTCCGACCATTTCGCTTAAATTTGAACAGGTTGCCTTGCCTTTTGCAGACTCTCCTCTTCTGGATGTCGAAGTCAACCTTCTCGGAGGAGGTGTAGCAGAACTAATGGCCGAAGCCTCCAAAGATCTATCCCACCTAACCGAAGAGGTATAGTTTGACTATTCTAACTACAACCTCTTCGTCATTTTTGTTAGTTGTTTGACTTAAATTCTTCTTATGCAACAACTCTGGGCCTTTTTTTACTCAAGATGTAGTTACATTCGCTATTCCAGTAACTGTTCCGGATGAACCGATTATTCAGTCAGACAGTACTCTCGAGGTTGCTGTCCCTGCAGCAGGGGAATCTCTGGGGACAAACCTGTTGTGGACTCATGAGACTGCTCCAGAAGTGAACTAACTGTAGCTATGTCCACCTTTTTTTGGGGATTTTCCTAACCTAATGTTTCTTCAGATATAAACTTATTGTTCCATATTACTTGGTGTGGTCTTTTCGATTATTTTTGGTTTGCCCAAGAAGGCTTTTAATGACTTATTGTTTTTAGTATTTTGAAGCCATTTGGACGTCTTAACGTAGTCGAACAACTATGTCAGGTTTGCAAAGTCTGACTTGTTCTTTAAACTCTTGGTCGAGTTGTTTTCAAGAGAAAATGAGTTGCTCGGACCCTTACCATTTGTAAAGGAAAACTCTATCCAATTATCCTCGGTAAAATACGAGGATGGGGCTCGGCTTAAGAGTTGATGACCATTTTAGTGTTTGAACACTATTACGAGCTGTTAGTCCGTTCGAAGCTTGAATTTATCGCTCTTTTATTTAATCCTTGTTGGACCATTTTTGGAAAAGGATTTGGTATTTGAAAAGCCCTTGGGCCAATTAATATATTCATGTAGCACTAGAAATCTTTTAACTCCTAGATATTTAATGAGATTACGCATGACCCAGAGTCTCTCTCGAATGCCGAAAACTTTGTCGAATCTTTGAGGCAAAGTGAATCCAACACTATTGGTACCTATTAATTATTAGCATTGAATGCTCTTGATTGAACCTTCTCTCAAATATTAAGATTTTGATCGACTGGTTTTCTTTTCCCCAAAGAAACTTTTCATCCTCTCTGAAAATACTTTCCTTCATCCTTATCGGAGAAAAACCCTTGTCCCTTCTCATGGCATGCTCCAGCCACTTTCCAAGGCCTAGATAATTTCTTGACTCTCTTTCGAGTCTCCCGTCTCCCTTCGGTGATGACTTTGATCCTTTAGGAGTGCTTATTCCCGACTTCATCCATACTCTTCACGACAGAGGGAAGAAAGAGGCCCCGATGAATCTTACTCTTTTCCTGGAATCCTATATAGCTTGCAACTAAACACCGTTAAAAGTGCGGGAAATGCCAACTCCTAGGCATAAAACGAATAACCCTTGAGGAACGAATCCGGAAGTCAAAGAGGAAAATCTGACGTCTGGAACTTGATCCATTCGAGTGGGAGAAGAATGGTCTTGATTCTGTCGCTTTGATTCCTGACTGTCTTCGAGCTTTCGTCAAAAGCTATGGAGAGAGTTCGGTTGATGAACCAAGGAAGAAACTAAAAATCAAAGTGAAGGGAGAGTTCGGTTCTGACGACGAGATGGCTATGATGGAATCTGTTCCCGAGTCCAAATCATAAATGTATCTAACCATTTCAAATTTTTTCTTAATGGGCCACGAGCCCATTTATTTTTTGAACTTGCTGTTTAAATTCGCCTTTCTTCTTTTATCCATTACGGCTTTCTCCTTCTAATTTTGCTTTAACAATATTAAATGCCACTATCTTGAAATTTGGATTTTCTTAACTTCAGGATTTATCCAATCAATCAAGGCATTTAAATGGAAAATGAATCAATTTAAAATTGATCATCCGAGATTTTCTCCCACTCATTCCTCCTGATGACTTGACCATATAAAGAATATGCTTCGGTCTGGTCATTTCAAATTCATTCCCTAATGGCATCGAGCTCTCGCTGCATTAAGAGTATTCCAACAGACTCTCCAGCCCCGGCGTCGTTCGAATGCTCTCATAAGGATCCTAATGCCGCTTTTGACGCTGTAGTTGACTCCAACCTTCATCATATTGGTTGGGGAATGTAAGTGATAATTTCTTGCATTATAATTGATCGATTTCCTCTTCATGACCGGAAGGTTACCGTGAAGTTCGTGAAGAAGGTAAGTTCTTGGACTCCGCCTCCTAGTTTCTGCCCCATGTTTTACTTTCTTCAAAGCCCTTTAGACTTTGACTCTTTCAGCCTTTTGCTAAATACAAGGAGCTCGATCATGAAAGGGATGTGCTTAAGGTGCGGGTTTGTGAAATGGAGAAGCAAATCCTTTGAGTATCACGTGAGATATGCGTTCCTGAGGCCCACCCTTTGGATTGGATTGTGCTAGGTTTTGAAGAATTCCGGGCCTATATCCCTCCATGCGTTTTGGAAATATTTGATCTTGCGGGACATGGAGCTGAACTGTTTTGCAAAAGGACTGACCCATTAGTTTGTAGCATTTAGCTTGTCTACTATCCTTTCTCGTTTTCCGACTTGTATGCTCGGGTTCGAGCTTATCTCCTTTTGCTTCGTCTCTTGAACCCTCTTTTTCTTCGAACTGACGGTTATCTTTTGAATAATATATATACATATATATATATATATAGATATAGTATTTTTTTATTTTAATAGCTGTGCCCGTACTAACGGGCTGCCTACGTATCCATGTTGCGATCATTCCAATTCGTAGTTCATAGTACATAAAAATTTAAGGTTCTAAGCGTAAAACTTCTTCAACTAGGACTGGGACTACGTATCCTTTCTCGTTTTCCAACTTGTATGCTCGGGTCCGAAATGGGACTCCTTCTTGGTTTGTCAACTTGTATACGCCGTTGCGAACTATCTATATTACTTGATAAGGCCCTTATCAATTGATTCAATATACTACCCTTAAGTTTTCTATCAGAAAGGAAACAATACAAACTAGCCTACCAAATTTTCAATTTAACTTGGAATTTTTCAGTTAATATTTTCCCTTCTAATCGCTATTTTATTAATATCAAATCGAGATTACAAAGTCAATATACAGAATTTTCAGAAACAAATTATTACACAAGTAGATATATGTGCCAGTGAAAAAATACATCAAAAGAAGTAAATTTGACGATGCTTTGCGTAGATAAGCCTTACTCGCTAACGGATCACTAACTCCTCTATTTTCCTTCTTCATATTCATTCTTACACTGATGTGAATTGTGTGTTTGGGTGGAATCTCTTAGCTGAACCCCTATGTTGCATACTGCATAAAAAACACGATACTTTAGTCCACCGTTTTGAATTGTTAACATTCTGATACTAAAACTTCCATAACAGAGTCATTTTAAAAGAATTTAATTTTTCTCCTGATTCGATCCCTGGAAAACTTTATTCCTACAAAGGTGAGAAGATTATGTATAATATTCCATGGTGGTTGTTTCCACAGTAAATCAGTCAAACTTTCATCATGAAATTTGACTACCAAATAAAAGTTGTTTGAAATTGTATCTAATGGAAAGAACCTGTAGAAGAAGGCCGAAAAAACCCACTAATAATTGTGAAGATCATCCTCACAGAACCGGTTGGAAGAACATTCTTCTTGTAAAGGAGAAACAATTATGAATTCTCTTCAAATTTTCATCAGAAAATTTGAATGAGAACAACACCGGATCTGTTGAAGAGAGGTGTTGCCCAGTTCAGTCCAAAGAAAAAGAAAGGAAAAAAATACCATATGTTGCAGATTTGAAATATAAACTCTCTTCTTTCTTCATTTGTGAACCACGTTCACTACAAGAAAACAATTTATTAGCTACTGCACAATAAGTAGCATTTTAGTCGCTTATAAGTGATAGGAGACTAAAATGCGACTAAATTATGTAATCGCAAATCGTGCGTCGCTAAATGATGTAGTCGCAAATTGGTCGCAAATATTGCTATTATTTTGCGACGAAATATACCGTCACATATTATGCGACTGCAGTATGCGACTACTTAGCGACTTCATAATAGCGACGCTAAAGCGACGACCATAATTGACGTTGCAAAAATTGGTGACTAAAACCCGCCGTAGCAAATCGGTTGCAAAAATAGGGTGACTAATTGGCGACTACATATGTAGTAACATAAATATATTGTAAATTGGTAATTATAAACCGCAGTCGCCTATTAGTAACATAAATAAATAGTATACGTTGCAGTCGCTTAGTTGTCGCATAATTTAGCAACTATATATATATACCGACTTCCTTAATTTTATTTTGCTATTAATTTTACAATCGGTCATTATAATGTTAATGTTTATGATTTTATTTGAATAATTATTTGGTCAAATTATAGTTATTTTACGAGATATTAATATTATTTTGTAATCTATATTAATACTATATACTATTAAATTATATTACAAATTAAAATAAATATCTCGTTAAATAACTATACCTTGATCAAAATAAAAAATGAATGTAAAAAATATAGTTACACATAAATTCCGTCAATTTTTCGCTAAAATTCTCTAACTCATATACTACATATTATTTTTGAAACCATAAAGTATACAAATATCTTTAGTAGTACAACAATTAAGGCAACGGCAACATATAGATTATTGATTAAATAACATAAATTATTTAAAAGTTTATATGTTTATAACTTACAAAACAAGGACATACTTATTTACTCTCCACTTTCATTTTTCTCATCTTCAGATGTCGATACTTGTACTATAAATTCGTCTTCAAATTCAGCATCACCAACTTCTAAATCAAGCAAAGTAGTCCCGTTTCTTCCATCTACTAAGGTTTGGACAACTATATCTTCAATTGTTGTGAATTCCACATCCCGATCATCTTCTTGTTGCATTAATACCACCTCCTTTTCTTTTAACTTCCCATTTATGTTAGCCCTCAGGTTAACTTTGACGACAGTAAGCCACACTTGTCTTTGTTGTCTTACGGAGGGATAAGGTATATAGCAAACTTGATCCGCCTGAGATGCTGTTTAAATCATGATAAGGTAAATATATGAGATAACTCAGTTAGCATGTATATATATTTATATATGATAATATTATAAGCATGAAACAAATTTCAGACTTACCATGGATAAAAGGCTCGTATTTGCTATATTTGCATGTGGCAAGTACATCAACTATGCCTCCATTTCTCTTTCTCGTCCCCCTTCCGATGGTTGGATCATACCATTTACATTTAAACAAGGTGATCTTGAAGGAAACTAATCCTATATACTCCAGTTGGACGATATCGGTCAAAGTCCCATAGAAATCAGCTTCGTCAGATGCATCAGGATAATTCTCGCCTCTAACACATACACCATAGTTAAAAGTTGATCTCTGTTGACCATGCCGTTGTGTATGAAACAAATACCCTCTAGTAAAATATATGGGCCAAGTTGTCGCCTTGTAGTTAGGACCCTCTACTAACTCTTGCACCCAAGTAGGAAAAGGTTGGTTTTGGTAAAAGATACCTGATTTAACCTGCATAAATAGCTTAACCACCTAAATACCTCCAACAAAAATTTGTTAAAAAGTATAATTTAAAGGCATTAACTAAAACATAACTGTACCATACATATTCTCTAATCCATATTGGAAATTCTGTATCCTTTTTACTAAACACTTCGGTGTCTGACAGGTGTGGATATGTTGAACGTATCTCATTCTCGAACAAGCTGTAAATACAACATGGTAATGGTTAACATGAAAATATTATAATTTTTTATAACAACATCCAAGTCAATAATATATGTTACCTCTCGAAAGGCTGAAAAATATTCACAATTTCGCAATATATAAGCATGTGCACACTGATAGTCTTCGTCCGACAACCAAATTTCTTTTGCTTTTTCATTTGGACGTCCAATATGACTGAACATTTCAGGTACCCCACTGACAGGGTATATTGGCACATCACCTTCTTCGAATCGTGTATTCCTTCTCATATAGACATAAATATATAGAAGTTAATATTAATATTAAAGATTTAACAATATTTTATCATTGTGATTTTACCTTAGTTGTGTTGTTATGTTAGCGGCGAAATAGTGCTCCGAGAAATACGAGATTTCGTCATTTACATAAGATTGCACAATCGATCCGGCTGCATATCGTTTGTTCTTCGCCTTGCTTTTCAACTCTTTGAAAAACCTCTCGAAAGGGTACATCCACCTGTATTGAACAGGTCCTCCTAGTTCAGCTTCACGGGGGAGGTGTATAGAAAGGTGCTCCATAACGTCGAAGAAGGATGGTGGAAATATCTTCTCTAAGTTGCATAATATTATAGCAATATTATCGTTCATTAACTTGACCCAATGTTTGTTCAATGATCGGGCACATAAGTCTCTAAAAAACAAACTTATCCCTGCATACATACGAATGACAAAATTATAATTATATTATTACATGCCCAAAAAGAAAATTAATTTCAGACCATACCTGATACTGCTTCGTGGACATTCCGAGGGAGAAGTTCTCTCAGTATAAAAGGAAGTAGTCTCTCCATGAATACATGACAGTCATGACTTTTCATACCCGCAAACGTCCCTCCTTCTATATCAGCGCATGTTGCTAAGTCTGCGGAGTAACCATCAGGGAATTTGACATGATGTTTAACACATGTTAATAGCTCTTCTTTCGCTTGAGGTGTTAGTCTAAATATTGGGAAAGGAGCTCTTCCATTGCTGTCAAGATGTAATTCTCTCCGAGAACAAAATAATTGTATATCCTATCGTGACTTAACATTGTCTTTTGACCGGTCTTACGCATTCATCAAAGTAAACATGATGTTGTCAAAAAAATTCTTCTCTATATGCATGACGTCAAGATTGTGCCGCAAGTTCAGATCCTTCCAATATGGTAACTCCCAAAGGATGCTTTCTTTGTGCCAATTGTGCGATCTACCATATCTTGCTTTTTTTGGATCATGCCCATTTCCTCCACAGGTTGACGTTTTAGGAGGATTAATTTCCCGGATTATATCGTACATCTCTGAACTTGTTGGGTAGGTTGGTGCGTACTCATTTACTGTATCTTTTCCCTTCAGAAAATCCGTTTTGTTCTTCCTTAACGGATGATCATGATGAAGATATCTCCTATGACAATCAAACCAACATGACTTTCTACCATTTGGGAGCCAAAACGCCTTTGTTTGATCCATACATATTGGACATGATAATCTACCCTGTGTCGTCCAACTTGACAACATACCATACGCTGGAAAATCGCTAATTGTCCATAGGAGAATTGCCTTCATAGTAAAATTTTTCCTTCTTGACACATGGTACGCCTCTACTCCAGTAAACCATAGTTCCTTTAACTCTTCGATTAGAGGCCGTAGGAAGACATCTAAACTAGAACGTGGATGATTTGGCCCAGAGTTCAAAATTGTAAGGAAAAGATACTCCTTTTTCATACACATTCCTGGTGGTAAGTTATATGGGGTCAAAATCACCGGCCATAAAGAATGGTTTCGAGACATACCGAATGGATTAAACCCATCTGTGCATAAACCAAGGTAGACATTCCTTGGTTCTGCAGCGAATTGTGGATGTTGTTGTTGAAAATGTTTCCACTCTGCGCCATCTAATGGGTGACACATTTCACCCTCGATAGGTTGATGCTCAAAATGCCAGCACATTGAAGATGCTGTCTGATCGCTTTGATACATTCTCTTCAATCTATCCGCAATTGGTAAGTACTACATTTTACTAAATGGTATTTTCGTTCATCCTTTGCTTGTCTTAAATCTTGGTTGTTGACAGAACTTACATGATTCCCATTTTTCATCTTCTCTCCAATAAATCATGCAATTGCTAACACAAACATCAATTGTGTAGAACGGCAAACCTAAATTCCTCATCAACTTTTCAGTTTCGCAGAAAGAGTTTGTCGCATGATTTCCTTCTGACAAATACTCTGTGAATAATTCTGCCCAAGAATCAAGATCCCTCTCAGACATATTTTGTTCCGACTTATTGTTCATGAACCTGGCGGCTAAAGAAAGCTGTGAGTGTCCTTCCTTAAAACCCTCATACAAAGGAGTGTTTGCAGCTTCTAGCATGGTGAAAAATTGTTGTGTTACATTGTTTGGGTTTTCTTCATATTGAGTAGCATTACCATCGTTGTTGTACCCAGTGTTACTAGGAAATGCATCATGGAGCATTTCATTACAACTGCCATAGAAATTAGCTGCACTACCTGCGTAATCACTTTGACGAGATGTACCATGATGACCAATATCATGGGTTGAACCTAGATCAACACTTATTTCTTCACCATGTCTATGCCAAACATAGTAGTTAGGCATAAACCCTCGACTCAATAAAAGATTCCATATTTTACGCGCCCTCAGTAATTTGTCATTTTTGCAAATGATACAAGGATAATAAAACATACCACCACTACTTTGCGCAATAGATTGTTGGCTGGCAAAATTCATGAAAACTTTTACCCCTGCTAAATACTCCGAAGATAAGCTATTTGTATGTGAATCGATCCGATTGTACATCCAGGCTCGAGAATTAGGATTAGTAGAAAAATCAGCCATAGTTTGTGTTTATGTTTTAGTGAAAATTTTGTGGAATGATTTCTCGAACTATGACAATCTATATATATATAAACACAAAATGTGACCAAAATGCGACTATTAAGTGACTTTTTCGCGACACTACATGTAGTAGCATTATATGTGTACCTAATTATTGGTTCATATGGAACACATGTTATACTATTATACCCACCTAAAATTACGTACCAACTTTATGAGACTAAATTGCGACTACACTAACTATATGAGACTAAAATGCTACTACACAAACTATATGAGACTAAAATGCGACTACCTTTTTTAGAAGTAGCACTGCACCAACTTTTACTAGTCCCTTGAAATCATCATTCTCAAATACCTTCATGTAAATAGACGCATCTATTGTTCCAGTTAGATCTTTTAACGTCACCAATGCATCACCATATTCATTTTTATTCATATTTTTAATCATAACCAACACCTACAAAGTTGATAATCGGGTTAGCCGTAGTATATATTAAATTTTCTTTGAAAATTGCTTACCATTATGTACTCGCCTTTTTAATTTTGACCCAGTTGTTGTTGGTACATTGAATTTAATTCAATGGTGTCCACTCTTGCCCTTTTTGTGTTAGGTATTCAACAGCAGATGTCCAACGTACCTCGTTGAAATCCGGGTTGCCCTCTGCAAGTAAATCGTTATAAAATATTTGTGTTGGTATTCCATTTTAGGGATCATAACTCGAACTCCCTTCATGATATTGCTTGCGTCTTCGTGCTACTTGAACATTTTTGAAAGACTCAGTGCCAGGAATTAAAGGTTCATATCTCTCCAACTGAGAAGGGAGGAGACATGTAGGAGGTGCATCGAAGACATTTATGGAAGGCAAAGGAGTAGATATTGGCTTGCGGTATGAGCTTCCATTTTTATACCAGCTCCAAGAGATAGGTCTATTTCAGAATCATCATTTCCAGAGGAATTTGACATTTTAAGAAATAAATTTGATGACTTGAAATAATAAATTGAAAGTTTGTATTAAGGTTCTGATGTTTAAAACATCTACAATGTTTTACATATATAGATAAACATGTGGATATAAATCAATCAGAATGTGTAGTTTGGTACACCTACCTCCTCAATTTGAACATGTGGATATAAATCAAACAACTGTACTAGAAGTCGCATTTTAGTAGCACAATAAAGTACTCGCTCTTTAGTATCAGAAAAGGAACTGTGATGAGACTACAAATATTTACGTATATTTGTATGTAGAGTCGCATTTTAATCACTTTTATATACCATCAATATGAGTTAACCTCAAATATCAATTGGGATACAACAATCCTATAACATCAAATATCTACGATATAGTATAATAAAAAAAAATTTTAAAATAGATATGTTAACATTAAAAACGAACTTTTATTAATAATAGAACAAACAATGATATGGATTTAATACCAAATGTCATACGTATTTCACAATACATAATTATATTAAAAAATTATTAAACAACTTATTCAATGATCCATCTCAAACTTCTCGATGTGATATTGACAACAACCATAATAATCACCATTGCATTTGTAAAAGTCTTCTGGTTCCTCAAAATCCAGATTTGGAGGAGGATTAGGTGCAGGTTCCTCAACGTTAAAACCAAATTCCCTCACAATGGCATCAACATCTACGTCCTCCAGTTGAGTTTAAACACCTTCAGCATAACCACCGCCCTGATAACTTTCGTATGGAGATAATGTAGAACCGGGGGTGGCAATTGGTTCAACTTCTGTGATTGGAGTCTCTGATTCCCAAGACATCTCCACTTTTTGGTGCTCCTCATCCCACTCCGCCAACCTCACCGGTAATTGAGAGTCAGTTACATCAGAAAATTTGATAATTGATGCATCAGAATCATCGAATGTGTTAAAAGGAAAGTTTGACATATTTATTCTTTGGTGTTTGTATTAAACCTCCTATCAGTGAGATATTTTATAAGAGATTTTGTGTATAAAAATTAACATTTTCATCTAAAAGTAGGTACACCTAACTACGATCATTTAAACATGTGTAAATATATGCCACTAAAATGCGACTACAACATAAAAAGAAAGAAATTTAATTGGCCACAAATTATTTGCATTAAAATGCGACCATTTAGCCACAATTTCTTAGTTTGCAACATATATTTATTATTAGTCACCAAAATGTCGCTTTCTATCTTACTACATAAAACTGTCGCTTTGTAGTTGCATATGTTTTAATAATGACCGACTAAATTATGACTATATAACATTTTGTAACTATATCAACGAAATTTGTATTTTAGTGAGTTTTTTCCGCATAAGTATGCGACAATTTTGCGACTAATTAAGTTTTTGACAAAAATGTGACCAATATGCGACCAAATAATTGATGTCGCATTTTAGTTGTAAAAACAGTCGCTTTGTAGTCGCATATGTTTTCATAATTACCTACTTATTTGCGACCATCTATAATTTAGTAACTATATGAACGATAGTCGTATATTAGTGACTTTTTAGTCGCAAAAGTATGCGACTTTTTGCGACTAATTAATTTTTGGACTAAAATGTGACGAATATGCGACCGAATACTTGATGTCGCATTTTAGTCGCAAAATCGTAACTCTTTAGTCGTTTTGAATTGCGACTACATAAAGCAGTCGCTTTATGTAGTCGCTTTTTTCGTGTTTTCTTGTAGTGGTTGTGAATGAGATATAAACAAGACTGGCATCAGAAGATTCACTAGAAATTGAAATGAAATTGTAGAATATCCCTTTGATTTACTCATCTCTCGTCTCTTTTGTCGAATCGTCACCTTCATCTCACGAGAGAGAAGATAGCGAAAACAGTTATAAAAGAAAGAAAAAGTTTAGATATTTTTTTAACATCAACTTTATTATTAATCAAATAACATCAACTTATTACTAATCATAACCATCTTGACGATATCTCGTTTTGCAAGTTTGTCAGCTACTTTTTTTTGCTTCTCTTTTAACCCATAAGAACCGACAATCTGGAAATTTATCCCTTCAAAATCTTGCTTTCGTTAGCCAATTGAATGCAAAAAAATTTAGTTAATCCCTTGTAATATGTGACTTCCTTGTTATCTCCTACAAAGTAAATCGTAGTTAATTCTTTGCTCCAACAGTTTTGCATAGAGAATATGAGAGCTTGGAATTCACTTTCTAATGCATTCTTGTACTCTTTCCTCTTGCCTGATATGCTCTGAGATATGTACCTCTATCATCTCGAATAACTCATCCCACTCTAGAAGGTAGTACTGTTCTAACGAAGGAACTGTCATAGTTGCATTTTATCCAACCATCAGCCGCTTTTGTCAATCTTTTTAGGGTGCCACATGAAGAAAATCCATTCAACTAGACTAAAGAAATCTTAGTGGTTAAGTTTGGGAATTGTAACACAAAAGCATATGACAAATAAACCGTGCGACCCTGCGAGTACACCTGCACTTGGGAGCTAATTTTATGCACCTGTTAGGGATAGATAACTGCTACAACCCTAAAGAATCTTTTTTGCATTTCAGCATGTCTCGCTGTTCCCCAAACTCATATATCTTTTACATCAATCTCAACATATCTTTTCTCTATAGCACATGTTAGACATTTCACATTATGTGTTCATTATATTCAAACTCCAATTGAGTGATATAGTGGCTGGCCAGCAAACACATATGTTAATGTAAAAACAAATAGTTTTTCCATTTCGTACTCATGTCCATCTGTTCCAAACTAACCACTTTCCTAGCATGTTCCACAAGGCTAATTATTCTATCACCATCATAAAACATACTAAAGTAGCGAACATTAGCTTATCCCTTCAAGAACATAGACGAAGGTTCAAGGGAAACACTTGAAACCATAATAAAGTTTATAGAAACTCACATTGCGAGTGATAGGGAATTCAAATAAAATATCACTTGCTTCCTATATGATTGTACTAGCACATGTGGTATATAACTCACATGTCGTAGTAGTTAACTCTTTTTCAGGAGCATATGTCAATAGGTTAAACCGAAAAGTACTACGTGGCTCAAGCTACTACCAGCTCGCTCTCTAGCGCCTGATTATGTACTTATTCAGCTCTTCCAAGTACTCATGATTTGGGGTCAATCATGATTGATATCTCAATAGGCATATCTAATCTTGACTCTTTATCAATGCGACATTGACTAGCCTTACGAGACAAACTCCGACTAGTGCCAAGCTCGCCATGTCTCATGTCAACATTTCACAAGGAAATATGAGGAGATTGTTCATGTGAGTATCTCCTACTTGGTGACACTTTTAGATATGCAAAACACAAAAATTTGACCGTAGTATACGATGTCTAAAATATCACTAGATATATATAAAACATCAAATACAAATACAACATCAAATGGCAAATCTCCACTAGTACATATATCAAATTCTACGCAAAACTAAAGCTCAAACATGAGTGAGATAAGCATCTCTTGGGATGGGTTTTGTAAATGGATCAGCTACAATCCTATCCATAGCTATGTATAAGGACCACCTCCTTCTTCGCTATAATTTTTTTCACAAAATTAATTTTGATTGCAATGTGCATTGTCTTTTTATGATACTCAGGATCTTTCAAGAAAGCAATATGATATACTTGAAGTTTTAAATCCCTAGAGCTACATCGCAAGTGCACAGAAATGCAATTGTAATATATAGGGGTCGAATCCACAAAGACTCTGAAATTTCACAATAGATCTTTTCATTTCGAATTAAGCTAAGCAAGACAAGATATAAAATAAAAACAATGCAAAATATTAAATAAGATCGATTTGTATTCAATAGGAAAAACGTCAAGTCCAGGGCATTTCTCATGAAATCAAGTAATGCAGATCAATTAATTAGTGACGATCAAATTACAAACCAGTTCTAGAACTCAAATCACAAAGATAAAATTAACCAACTTTTGTTGCGAGAATTTTCTATGTCTAAAACCTAAGAAACCAAATTCTTTTGCGAGTCTTAAAATTCTAAACAAGCGTTAAGAATAAGTTTGATTAGTTCACAAATTATCTAATCCAAATTCTTTTGCAATTATCTAATTTGCTCACTCTAGGTTATGTGAGATTTTAAATCACACTGTTGTGACAATTTAACAACCTAATATCACATTGACAAGGCCAAAACTAGCTTTAAGAACAACCTAAGTGAAGAACTATCAAGTTTGGAATCCTAACCAATCAATCAATCCACAATTCCTTGAAAACCTTAATGAGAATCCCTGAACCTAATAAGATATCTACTCACACATATCAATTGAAATCAAAGACGTGAATGAAATAGATAACATATAAAATATAACAGAGAAATAGAAAAAGGGGTTTAAATTTTTTTCTCAAAGTGTACAAAGTAATAGATCAGCCCCAAGCTCTCAATCTCTCTAATTCTCTCTTGCAAAAGTCAACTTTCCCTAATCAAAACCTAAAAACCATAATTAATAGTCTAAACACGATTTAGGCTCTTTTTTAAATACATAAAACTTCTGGGCAAAGTTGCAGATCTTCAAAACTTGTAATTTCCGCGTGTGGTGTGAAAATATGGCCTGTGTCGATCGACACCACTGGTCTTAATGGCACCAACTTCAGCTTCTTAGCTACAATGCTCCAAAATGGTCCAGAACGTCCAAATGATCCCAATTATGTGTAAACCTGTAAAAGACTCTGATAGGACTCTAAAGACACACAAAAGACTAGATTATGTACATATATCATGGCTTAAAACCCATAAAGACCATGATATATCACAATACAAGCTTGACTATCACAATTAAAATTCGTAGGGCACGAAGCCTCTAAAGTGATATGTAAGCTTTCTAAGAATATTTTCAGCCATAAAGCTTCTTGAACTGATGCTGAACATGCAATGAGCTTAGCCTCCATCCTGGATAGAGCTACACAAGATTGTTTCTTGCTATTGGAAGTGATGGCCCCATCATTAAGCAAGAAAGCATATCCTAAAGTCTATTTATGCTCATCCATACCGCCAACCTAGTCAGCATCTCTATATCTCGTTATGTGTAAATCACTTCCTTGATAACACAAGGAGTAGTCTACAGTTCCCTTCAAGTATCTAAGGATCCTTTTCAATGCCATCCAGTATTTCTTCCCAGGGTTTGACTTGTAACGACTTACCAAGTCAACAACATAACTAATTTCGGCCGAGTGCATATAATAGCATACATCAAACTGCATACAACACTAAAGTATTGGACTTTTTCCATCTCTCTTTTCTCATCAGGGATTTTAAGGCACATATTAAGCCTTAGGCCTTCACCTTTTTCCATTGGAGTTTCAATGCGATTACTATCAAGCATCTTAAACATTTCAAGGATCGTATGGGATTGTCCAGTGCTCTTGACATAGACACAGTGGTCTCACTAATCATCGTAAACTCATAAGATGTGAAACCAAAAATACTACTGTCGAGAAGATTGCTTTAAACCATATATGAAACGTTTAAGCTTACAAACTTTGCGCTCTTAGCTGTTTACAACAAAATAAACTGGTTGTTCCATGTAGACTTCTTCTTCTAAACCTTTGTTAAGAAACCCAGTCTTAACGTCCATTTGATGTAATTATAAATCTACTTCGAAAACTATGGCTAGAACAAGGCGAATTGAGGCAAATCTCACCATTGGTGAAATTCTTTCCTCATATTTCTTCTCCTAGTGCAGCATTCCATTCATCCAAATTTGGGCAAGAGAAAGCCTCATAAGCCGTTGGAGGCTCTAAGTTATTATGTAGAGCAACCATGAAATTTTCTCCTTCGATCTCAAAAAAATGTCAAAGAATATTCAATGGTCACTTCTACGCTCCTCAGACTCTTATGAATCCTTCCTATGAGGATTACTAACAAATGTCCCTCTCCCAGTAAGTTGGGATAGTTCACGTGAACTTTCACCAACTTCCATTGATTGGTTAGTAGGATTAACATTAGTTGGATCATCCATCTCTTTAAGATGGAATTCCTTATCAATCTCTCCCCTTCAAGGAAAGTCATTTTCCAAGAACATAACATTTCGTGATTCGATATTTGTTACACTTCCATCCAAGTGTTTGTCGATGAGCACATAACTCTTAGAATTCTCATAGTATCCTAGAAGCTTATTTCCTCTAGGACCCAATTTTCCATGAGGATGAGAAGTATCGCGAAAAAACGATGCAGACCCCTAAGGTCTCAGATGCATTAGATCGGGTTTTCTTCCCTTCCATAACTAATAAGGAGTAGAAGTAACATACTTAGAGGGCACAAGGGTAAGTACATAAACAGCAGTCAGTAATGCATCCCCCCAATATAAAATTGAAAGATTAGCTTGCACCATCATATACCTAACAATTTCAAGAAACTATCAATTTCTTATTTTGGCTACATCATTTTTTTTGCGGTGTAGATGGGGTAGTCAATTGTCTGACAATACCTTTTGATCACACAATTCTTTGAATTGTTCGTATAGATATTCACGACCTTGATATGTTCTCAATAACTTGATCGCCCTCTAAAATTGATTTTTGATCAAAGTTACATAACGTCTAAAGCACTCTAGTGCTGTTGAATTATGAAAAACAGCTACACTTGCTCGAACCAAGTGAAATCATCTATAAAAGGGATGAAATATGAAGCCCAATGCCTCATCCTCACATTTATCGGACAACAAATATCTGAATGAATTAATTGCAAAGGAAATTCAGCTCTAGCTGCATTTCCAAATGGTTTTCTTATTCTTTTTTTAACATGGCTCACATGTGTCAAGATCAACTCGGACGAGTTAGCCTAGAAGGCTTTCTCTAGCCAATCTATTCATTCAATCGACATCTATGTGACCAAGTCTAGAATGCCACACATTCATTTCACCATTAGTAGAACTTCTGACATATGAAATTCAATTATCAACATTACTAATAACAACGTTTGTAGTAGAATCAAGTAAAATAAAACCATCACAAGCATAACCAGAACCAACAAACACAGACTAAATCCTAACTTAATTAAAGCCAAAATAAAGACTAGGCCCAGACGATTTTAGCAGTATACAAGACATCTTGTAAGATAAGGGTCCTTTCACCACACAAATGTAGCTCACAAGTGCTGATACCCAGTACTGCAAGTTTGGAGTTGATCCCCACATACAGCCATCTTGAACCTTTAGGAATCCGCCGATACTCCACAAATACTTCTCTATTTCTAGCTACGTGGTATGTTGCTCCTGAGTCTAACAATCCACAAAGGATGAGATTCCGCAAGCATTACATAACAAGAAACAAAAGCATACTTGCAAGTAGAGTTTAAGGATAATACCTTCTTTGTCTCAGTGCATTCAAGAGCAAAGTGACCCAATGAACTAAAATTGTAGTATTTTATTTTGGTATTTTCCTTCTTGCCTCCACGCCTGCCACACTTGGCATATTTTTTTTGCTTTTTAAGTTCATATTGATAGCTTCTTTCTGTTGTTACCTCTCTTACGCTTCAAACACGAGCTTGAATTTGCTGTGTTGGCCTCACTGAAGGGTTTAGCAGCGTCTAGGCGCTCATCCTCCAATGGTGTCGCCAGGAGCACATTTCATATGTCAACCCACTTGTGGCGTTCCTTGCAGATGCCACCGTGAGAATAAGCAGAAGAGAGATAGTGACGAAGAAAATGCGAAAGAGAAGAGTGATTTTGTTATGTCTAAAGCTAAAATGCTAGGAGATGAACAGAATTGTGCATTTGAGAGGAAGAAGCTACTACCATCCCATTTTATATCATTATGCAAACATTGGTTTACTTTTTCTTATTAAAATTCATGAATTATTGTCTTGTTCGTCTAATAATGCCAACTATTATATTATTATATAGGGTAATAAAAATGCAATACAGAACCTAAAAAATAAAATCAATTAATAAAATAACTTTGAGTTACAGTAACTTTAATATGTTAAAATATTTTTTAACGTCTATATATATATCACTCTAAAAATACAGTAAGCTTAGCTAACATATATTATATATATATATCTACATTTTCTTGTATTATGTATTAAACTAGATTATAAGCAAATTATTTCATTCTGTTTCAGGTTTTGACGTAGCTGATAGAGGATGTTGCGGTAGAGGCTCTTTTGCAATATCTTTTATTTGCAACTCACTTAATCCATTCACATGTAGTAATTCTTTGGCCTATATATTTTGGGATAGCTATCATCCGACTGAAAGAGCATATCAAGTTATTATCGACAAGTTGCTCGAAAAATATTTAAACAAAGTATATTGATGTAAATCATCTAAATCAAATATATTAGTTTATTTTTGGTCATCGTATTCATGTCTTTATGTATTTATTCTTTAAAAATTCAATGTTTCACAAAATTTTTAGTAATCAATATATATATATATATATATATATATATATATATATTTATTGGTTAAAGTACTCATCAAATTATTAACTTCAAGAAAGACTAATTAGAATTTACATGTAACTTACTAAATGAGAATTCATATCCAATAGTTAATTGAATAACTTATTAATTATTGAAGATATAGATCTAAATTCTAATCAATGCTCAATAAAAATTTTCTATTCCCACTCTTCTAAAATTTAATATCAATAATATCCCCCTCTTCTAAAGTGTAAATTCCCTCCGTATTACCAAAATTTGCCTTGGTGTTTTTGCTAGTCAAAGATTATATCACTACAAAAACGTAAAGTTATATCAATTAAACAGTATCACAAAATTTAGAGATACTGTTTTGAATTGCTTATTTAATAATTGATACAAAATATATGATTTAACATTAGTTATGATTATTGATGTTTTTATTGACTAATTTAACTTCAATTCAATAAAATTGATACAAATCTATATCAGTTTGCATCACTTTAATAAAATTGATACAAAAATATGAATTTACATCGGTTAAATAATGATGTAATTACTAATTTTGGTTAACATCATTTAAAAAATAATATAAAATTTATATCAATAAAAACTGATGTAAGTAACTTTTTCTTATTTGTCCCATATAGCTAACTCGTGAAGATGTGAAAGAAAAAATATATGTGTAAATAGTGGACCTTAAGATTGACATGTTGCCACAACAATAAATTTGGCAAAATAATAATAATAATAATAATAATAATAATAATAATAATAATAATAATAGCGTTATTATTAATATTTATAAATTAGAAAATATTTTATAAATATTTGATATAATCATAAAAAATAGTAAAAATATTTAACATCAATTATAATAATCGTAGCAAATATTAACATCATTTTTTGTAATTGACAAAAAATAGCATTAGTTATAACAACAAATGAAAATATTATCTATAATTGCATCGGTTGTTAACAAAACGATATAATTATTTGTATCACCACTATCAGAGTCATTTAATTAAGTGATGTAAAACAATTTTACATCACTTATTAGTAATACAAAAATAGAAAATAAATGATACAAAATGATTATTTTTTTGTAGTGTATGATGGAAGAGTTTCATCTAAGGGGGAATTGGTATAGTAGTACTTTTTTTGAAAATAATTGGGTAATGAAGCAGTTTACTATTTATAATTAGTAAAAAGAGACGTTTTCACATTTCACCACTATTCACATTACACTTCTGCACATGAATATTAGTTATTTACATAAATTGTCATTGCTTATTATATGTTTTTTTCTGTTTTCTTTCATTTTTTCCTTTCTTTCTCTCTCTCTCTCTTCTTTTATTTTCTTTCAATTCTTCTTTCTTTTTATTTATAATACAAATAAGTTATCATAAAATTTCTTTAAAAAATTTATTTTCTAAAATGTTTTTATGAACCTAACAAGATCCATTTTGTATAGATGAACAACCAAAAATCTCCCTTTGTGCACCATTGTACCCATCGTCTCTTACACCGTCTTTGGACACTGTCATCATAACATCTTGTAGACCATCTTGTTCACCACAAACATGTACATCATAAACAATGAACATCCTTATATGATACAAGTCAGTGTAAGAGACAAGTTTATGTACGAAGCGAACTGGTGTACCCACTTTTGGTGTACGGAACATGATACAAGATCTTGTACACCAGATCTTGCAAAATCTTGCAAACTATCTTTCACCCACTTTTTGTGTACGAGGTCGGTGTATGAGAAAAGTTGGTGTATGAGGCAAATCGGTATACAAGGCATGACACAACATCTTGTACACCATCTTGCAACCACTTTTGGTGTACGAGATATGACACAAGATCTTGTACACTAAGTCTTGCAAGAATACACCATCTTCCACCACATTTTGGTGTACAAAATTTTGTGAATCTTGTACACAATCTTGATATATAGTGTTTTTACTCACTTTTTGTTTGCATTTCATCATCAATATCTTTCATTTTCATTGCCTATTTAAAGTTTAGAGGCATGTTTCACATGTTTTACTCTTTTATAGGTTTTGGAGTAATCTATGCAAGAAGAGGGATGATTTGGGTGCAAATAAGAGAAATGATGATTCATAACCATTCCCAAGTATCTCAAAGATCAATACTTATGAAGGTCTTCACTTGCAAAACCCATCAATCAGCAAGGGTTTCAACCAAGGCCTCAATTCTCCAACCAAGAAAACTCATCTACTCAACCTACTCCTCAAGACAATGAGATGAATGCAACGTTGAAGCGAATCTTGAAGGGGCAAACTAAGGGTTATGAGGATTTAGGTAAGAGGATTGTTGAGATACACAACAAGATGGATGGTATGTATAATGATCTTGATGGTAAGATCAATAGCTTGACTTCACATATGAAAACCATTGATCTTAAGGTCGCTTAAGCCTCTTCAAGTTCCACAAACCCAAGTGGAGTATTACCAAGTAAACCCCAAGCTAATCCCAAGGATTTTTGCAATGCTATTCTCACAAGTAATGAGAATGACCATGAAAGGGATGTAGAAGAGCTCTCTAGACTTCTATATGGTATGAATGGTGAAGATTTGGTTGGTAAGAACGAAGCTAAGGTGGAAGTGAGCAAAGAAAGAAGACAAGGTTTGAAAGGATCTTCCCAAGGATTCGCACAAAGAAGCTGGTCAAGAGAGGTATAGAGACAGAAGTGCGCGGAATAAACTTCTGTTTTGAAGAGATGAATCGATCCAAGAGATGTTGTCCAGCACCGAATCAATCATAAGAGATAGAGGAGATATGATGAAGATTTCGCACAAGGCAACAGATCACTCTCAAGAGACAAAGACTTCAGATTTTTGAGAGAACAGAACGGTGAAGATGTTGTCGAAGCAACGAACCGATTATAAAATCACAAGAGAGATAGATGAGTTTCTCAAACAGATTTTTAATAAGAAAGAGTTTGATTGATTTATTTGATGATCTAAATCCAGGATGAACATGACAAAGACAAGCAAAGAGTTTAAAAATAAAACTACAACTCATGCATGAAGAGTATTAAACTAGAGTTTTGAATTTGAAACTGAGATTTCTTGATCATCTTGTCATGCACCAAATGGGCTTACTTCTGGGCTTGAGGAAGATCACAAAATGGGTCAATGATGTTGTGAATCATTTGGCCTTATTAAAACCTTAGTTTGGAAAACCCATTGGGACAAAACAAAACCAAGTGAAAAAGAGCACACAAATGATCCATAAACTCATCTAGTGATTTCTTTGGGCCTGAATCATAACCATTGTAGTTAGATGTGTCCTTGAATGGTGCTGGTCTTGGCTATGTTTGAGTGTTACACCAATGCCTTCTTTGAGTTTAGTAGTCTTAGCTCCTTTTCTTGCAAACAAGTCTTCCTCGGCTATGAGCTGCTTCTTGGCTCCTTGCTCTGGTTCAAGCTCATCTTTCTTGGTGTTTCTTAGGATCACATAATCCTTCCCCAGTGTAAAAGGATTTGTCCTCAAATCAGGACTGTCTGCCAAGAACAAAGCTAAGTTAGAACCTTTTGAACTTGAGTTTAAAGTATGCTTACCTTGCAAGTATGTTTCGGCAGTGGTCCGTGTTGGAGTGTGAAGTGGTGTAACAAGTTTAACAGGTCCTTCCACTCTCATTTCTTGTCCTTGTCCAACTTGAGCTCCATTAGATCCGTTTAGTGATGTGTGAAGAAAATCATAACTTGTATGTTTACACAACAAAGCAATACAATTAGTCTTCAAAAGTTGGTTCGGTTGAGAGAACTTACCTTCTGCTGTAGTGGTTTGTTTATTTCGAAGCTCCTTTAATACAAGACTCTCATTGGTGAAGATAAGAGGACCATTGGATGGGTTTTTCAATGGAAAAAAGCAATCTATTTGACCAAACTGAATTCTGTTCCAGCCATTATCTTCTTTTGTAGTAGTGGTTTGGTTATTTTGAAGCTCCTTTAGTGCAAGACTCTCATTGGTGAAGATAAGACGACCATTGGGCAGGTTTTTCAATGGAAATAAGCAATCTATTTGACCAAACTGGATTCTGTTCCAATTTTATCTTCAAAAAAATCATTTCCTTTGATGAGAAGCAATTCCTTTGGATTTTCTGTAGAGCATGTATCCTTGTAGTCCTGCAAAACAAAAGATCTTCCACTCGGCAGCTCCGGTGCAACATTAGACAATCTCAAAGGAATTTCTTTATACGCAGACTTATGACTAGGTGGTGGAGAGAATAGAGTTCTTTGGATATTACCAACTTCGGCAAGGAAGTTTGATCGCTTGTAGGTGTCATTCTCAGCCTGCTTTCCTTTCTTCTTTTGATCTTGATAAATCTCAAAAGGTGTCATTGGAACAAGAGTGTGCCTTTTACCTTTGAACTCAAAAAAATACTTGTTGGTGGAGCCGTCATGAGTCACTTGTCTATCATATTGCCATGGCCTTCCGAACAGGATGTAACTTGCTTCCATAGGTAGAACATCATATAGCACTTTATCTTCGTATTTTCAAATGGATAGAGAAACCGACACTTGGCTGTTCACTCGCATTTCACCTTTATCATTGAGCCAATGCAGATTGTATGGCTTGGGGTGCTTCTTTACGGTCAGACCAAGCTTATTAACCATGTATTCACTTGCTATATTGGTACAGTTTCCTCCATCGATTATGAGACTGCACACCTTCTCTTGCACATGACATCTTGTGTGAAATAGGTTCTGTCTTTGAGCTTCTTCTTCTGTCTTAGCAATTGATTTTTCTCCTTTAGCAAAGCTTGGTCTAGCCGTAGATGAACTAGCTCCAAAAGTTGATCGAGATCCTCTCCGCTTAAGCTGCTGTTCAACTAGAATTACTTTGTGATAAATCTCCTCTAGATCAGCATAGCTTGGAATCTCCACAGTGTCTTGAATTTCTCGGTTCAGTCCACTCAAGAATCTAGCAATGGTTGCTTCATTGTCGTCTTCAATATCAGCCTTGATCATCAGGGATTCCATTTCTTGTAAATAATCCTCTACGCTACTGTTTCCTTGAGTCAAATGCCTTAGTTTCTGATGTAGCTCCCTGTGATAGTGACTAGGGACAAAGCTTTTCCTCATGATTGCTTTTAATTCCTCCCAAGTATCAACAGGTGGTTCTCTATTGTGTCTGCGGCACGTTGTGATCTGATCCCACCAGTTGATAGCATAGCCATAGAACTCCGTAGCAGCTAGCTTCACCATCTTGCGGTCTAAATATTCTTGACAGTCATAGATCATTTCGATCTTCTTCTCCCATTCCAGGTACGCATCTGGATCATTCTTTCCGTGAAAAGGAGGAACTTTCAATTTCATGCCTCTCATGTCATCATCACCACGTTCCCTTACTCCTCTATCACGCCTTAGACTGCCTTGTGAAGAAGTGTCATTACCATTATCATTTCGAGGCTGTCTTTGCTGGTTACGAACCCCATTTGCATTTCTTTCTAAATTTCTCCTTGGTTGAGGCTCTCCTTGTAGTTGATCAATTCTCTGATGTAGCTCTTCTCTTTGTTTTTTCATCATATGCTCCAAACGAGCTATCATTGATTCCATAAATAGTTTGTTGCTATTACTGGATTCTTCTTGATGATCGCCCATCTTTTCCTGAGAAACCACACAATACTAACCCAGTAACTAGTTCATTTGAAAGAAAATCACGATTAAAAGAACAATCCACGAAAATGACTCCTCATATACTGAAAAACAGTATTCGCGACAGTTCGACAAAATTGATCTCGAAAAATTATCAAATCACCTCTAAAATTTCCAGTTTCAATTTTAACAAATACTAAACTCGTCCTAAGTTCAGATGCAACTGGTTTCACGATTTTACCACAAGCCAATTATTTATGAAAATTCAGATAATAACACAGACGAAAAACAAAACAAACAAAAATTTACTTCTCGAAATTAAGGAGATGAATAGACACACACAAAAATGATGAACATAATCGATTAGATGAGAGATATAACGATATTACCCAAGCTCCTATGTGTGCTCTGATACCACTTGATACGATCTTCCAAAGGATTCGCACAAAGAAGCTGGTCGAGAGATGTATAGAGACAGAAGTGCGCAGAATAAACTTCTGTTTTGAAGAGATGAATCGATCCAAGAGATGTTTTCCAGCAACGAATCGATCATAAGAGATAGAGGAGAGATGATGAAGATGTCGCACAAGGCAACAGATCAATCTCAAGAGACAAAGACTTCAGATTTTTGAGAGAACAGAACGGTGAAGATGTTGCCGAAGCAACGAACCAATTATAAGATCACAAGAGAGATAGATGAGTTTCTGAAACAGATTTTTAGTAAGAAAGAGTTTGATTGATTTATTTGATGATCCAAATCCAGGATGAACATGAAAAAGACAAGCAAAGAGTTTAAATATAAAACTACAACTCATGCATGAAGAGCATTAAACTCTCCTCGAAAAATAAGCAAAGAAACAAACTAAAGTTTTGAATTTGAAACTGAGACTTCTTGATCATCTTGTCATGCACAAAATGGGCTTACTTCTGGGCTTGAGGAAGATCACAAAATGGGTCAATGATGTTGTGAATCATTTGGCCTCTTTAAAAACATTAGTTTGGAAAACCCATTGGGACAAGACCAAACCAAGGGAAAAAGAGCATACAAATGATTCACAAATCCATCTAGTGATTTCTTTGGGCCTGAATCATAACCATTGTAGTTAGATGTGTCCTTGAATGGTGCTGGTCTTGGCTATGTTTGAGTGTTACACCAATGCCTTCTTTGAGTTTAGTAGTCTTAGCTCCTTTTCTTGCAAACAAGTCTTCCTTGGCTATGAGCTGCTTCTTGGCTCCTTGCTCTGGTTCAAGCTCGTCTTTCTTGGTGTTTCTTAGGATCATATCAAGGTTCCCATGGTTGAAAATCAAGATGCACCAAAGGTTGAAATTTCTCCTTATTACCCTCCAATTTTATTTTCCAGGAGAGTTCTCACCAAAGCCAAAAAGAAGATCATTTCAAACTTCAAAGATCACATGAGCAATATTGTGGCACCTTTGCCTCCTATGAATAGCTTGCTGCAAGTTCCTCTCCATGTAGAGTTTATTGAAGCTATTCTAGCAAACCGAGAGAAAGTGAAAGAGGTCATGGGGGCGTTGAAACCAGCAAGTGCAACACCGCTTGGACCCAAGACTATTCCAAAGCTTAAAGATCCCAATACATTTATAATCTCTTGCACTCTGGGAGATTTGAAAGTTGATGATGCCTTGTGTGACTCCGGTGCTAGTGTGAATGTGATGTCGCTTGAAATGTTGAAGAACCTCGGGATCAAAGACATAAATAAATACTCCTCTTCAATCACTTACGCGGACGCCTTTTCGAAACCTCAACTTGGGATGATTAAAGATTATCTTCTTAAGATTGGAGGTTGTTTAGTTCCAACGGACTTCATGGTTGTAGATAGAGGAAAACCGGATAAGCTTCCATTCATTCTTGGAACCCCATTCCTCAATACCGCAGGAACAAGTATCGACTTCCCCAACAAGAGAGTGACTCTTATTCATGTGAATCCTAAAGTCTCTTTCCCAATCAAGCCTTCCTTTAAAAGGTTTTGTGGAACAATAACACAAGAAGCACAAGTGGAGAGCGTGAAGAATGTGGGGATTCCTTATGTGCCCCAACCTAAAGATGTTGAAGTTTTGGACGGTGGTTGTCTAGAGCTGCTATTTGAAGGACCAATGGAGAAAAAGATCATTGTGAAGCCACCAAAACAAACCCACCCTCCCACCCTTGTCACTTCACCATTGGTTACTGCTTCAATGACGTTAACACCTTGGATGCATAGTGATGGGAAGGTAGAGTATAAAGTTAAGTTCAAAGGGCGATCAAATCCCTTTGCATCATTCAAGGCAATTCTCTCATCGGAGTTCAAAGAAAAAGGGTCAATTGGTGTTAAAGAGTTGATGAAAACGGTCCTCAAACTTGGATTCAAGGACCACCAAGCGAGTTCCTCAACTCCATTCGTGATCCACTCCCTAAGACTCCTAAATAGGGGCACGGTATGGCTCTCTCTTTTCCTTGTACATACCATTCTTTTTTGTTCTTTATGACTTTTTGCTTTGCATTGTGTGTCTTTTTGTCTCTTTCTTGAATTTTATTTCACACCGAGACGGTGTGAAGTAAGTTTGGAGGAGAGACCCATCTTCTAATCTTGTGTTTTGTGTTCTTATTTTTATTTTTGCACATTTGAGTCTGATGCATACGCTTATTTGCATAGAAAATCTAACACAAAATTTGAAATTTTTTCAAAAACACAAAAAGAAGCATGTAGTATCATTTGCATATTAAGATTGAGTCTAGAAGCATTTAGATTTTCATATGCATTTGGGGTTCTTGCCTTGTAGAAGTTCATGCTTAGGATTAAGATCGTTGCCCTTAAAAGTGATTATTTGTTGCTTGAGCATCTTTGAAAAAATGAAAAATCCATGTTTTGACCTTTGCATCTTTCGAAATTCAACTTCTACTTTTGTGAAGCTTGCATGAACTTCGAAGCACCTCTATGAACTTGAACTTTAACTTTGATTAAATTTTCTCACTTAGGGGTTTGAAATTTATTCTCATGGTCTTTGATCGATACATCCGGTTTTGCTTATCCCTTTTACCACTCTTTACTAAATCGGATAGCCATTTTCACTTTAAAAATAGTTCCCTACCTTCTACCTAAGCCCTTCCTTGTAAAACTTCATTGAATTTCTTGAGTGAGGCCTTTGTTGTTTGATGTTACATTGGCAAAATCATGAGAGTATCGGGAACGATAAGGCTTGACCTCCATTAAGAACTAGACTCTAGAATCTTAAGAGCTAGCGTTTAGGTTTATAACAAAGGAAAGATAGGTACTCTTGATAGTGATTGGGATTGGGTAATTGAGAAAGGAGTACAAGAAAGAAAGAAAGTGGGAATTGAAAGAAAGAATCTCTAGGGATCAAAAAGATTAAACAAGAATAGACTCTAGCAATAAGAAATGTACCTTGAAGCTTCTCCCAAAATTTATGTGTGTAGAAAAGTAAAGAAAAGCTTGATAAAAGTAATCAAATATGGATAGAGGAGCCAAGGAAAAACATCAACGTAAAAAGAAGAGTCATTGGTTAGAAATGGAAGAAAAGGATCCCTTACAGAGTTGAAAAAGAGATTAAAAGGTGGTGTGAGATTGGTGAAGATTAGTAAATAAAAAGATTGTGGGTTTTAGCCTCTAAAAGAGAGGTTGGGGATGGAAAATTTTAGATGTCAAGAGTTTAGGATTGGGTAGAAACAATAGAGGTTAAACTTGTACACATGAAATGTTCCCTTTCTTAGATAGATTTTGCCTAATGTCTAACATCCCTTTTTGATTTGAGAAAAAACCCACCAATTGCATAAAACCAATACATTTCTTTATCCTTTCTCACCAAACCGATTGAGAGCGATTGACATTCCCTAAGTGAGACTGCACTAAACACCTTAATAAATGTTAAAGATATGATTTCTATTTGATTGTGAGTCTTTGCTTCAGTTTAGGGGTTGCAATAGAAATTTCCATTGAGATGAGCATGGAGAAGTATGAAAGAATAAGATGTTTGTTCTTGCACCACTTAACTATCTTTCAGGACAATGTGTTTAATCTTTCGATTGATACTTTGTGGCTTGAATCCCCATTTTCACACTTCTTTCTTGACTTGTTTCTTATTGTTTGTTTGAGGACAAGTAAGAGATGAGTTTGGGGGAGTTGATATATAGTGTTTTTTTGTCTCCTTTGTTTTCATTTCATCACCAATATCTATCATTTTCATTGCATATTTATAGTTTAGAGGCATGTTTGCATATATTTTACTCTTTTATAGGTATTGGAGTGATCTATGCAAGAAGAGAGATCATTTGGGTGCAAATAAGAGAAATGATGATTCATAACCATTCCAAAGTGTGTCAAAGATCAACACTTATGAAGGCCTTCCCTTGTGACTTAACTCTATAACTCTTGATGAACGTTATAGAGAATTGGGTTAGCTTCCTAATGGAGGCAATATGAAGCCAATCAGAGCTGTGGTTCTAGAGTTATGATCGATTTAATGAAGTATGACCCAGCGGCCAGGTGTAGCGACCAGGAAATATTATCGACCATGTGTAGCGACGTGGTATGGCAGCTAGAACGTACCGACCATGTGTAGCAATGTCGTATGGCAGCTAAAACGTATCAACCATGTGTAGCGACGTGGTATGGCAGCTGGACCGGTGCTGATTTCTGTTTTTGTCTCTAAACCGAGTCGGAACCAATCTGATTTTTTTTGTTAAACAAGCTTCCTTTTCTATTTCCTATATATACCCTATAAACCTAATTACCTAATTAGAAACCCTTATGCTTTATTTTGAGGATTTCTCTTAGCTTCTTAAGCTTTCGCTAAGACTTTGTATGAATCTCTTGATGTCAAAGTATCAATTCTATTCTTTAAATCCTTCACTACTTATTCTTATAATCATGATTATGAAAAGATCAATCTTGTTGCTTTGTATTTTCATGGATATTAGTGAGTAGTCATTTTAGGACTCTTGGGAATGCTAGATCTAGGGTGATTAGGAGTAGACTAATGGAGTTTAGGTTTGTAAAAACTTACATCCTTACTTGATAGCTGTTATTAATCTAGATTAGCTTGGAAAATGCTAGTTTAGAGCTTAGACGTTTTCATGCCCACAAGGTGTTTGATAAAATGGTTGAATCAAAATAATGTGTTTGACATGCTTAGCCTATGAAAATAGTTGATTAAGGTACTTAGTGGCTAGTTAGGCTTGTAATTAATGCTCTTTGATTACTTGATCGCTAAAGGAAGTTATTGATGATTAGGTGATTAAGGAAGAGATTAATGCCATGGAAATGGATTAGTTGAGGTTAGTGATCTTAGACCTAAGGATTAGTTGTATTAAGTAAATTAAGCTCTATTAGTTGACAAGTGATCACCCTAGTGAATTACCTTATCTCGAGAGTTTGTTTTCTCTATTTGATTTTAAAATCGTTTTAGTTATTTCCCGCTTTGTTTAGATCCGAACTTCGTTTGTTACAAAACACAAACGTTTTATAGCTTAGATTGAAATAGGACTTGCATTCTTAGTGTGTTATCTTTGTTTCTCCGTGGATCGATCCCTAAAGTACTTTAATATACTAAGAGTTATTTGATTGATCCGTGTAAAAACGACTTGGACTATCACATCTTGTACCTTATTTTGGTGTACGAGGAGAGTTAGTGTACGAAAGGACTTGGTGTACGAAAAGATTCGATGTACGAATAGATCAGTGTATGGGATGACTCGGTGTACAAAATACTATTGAAAATAGTAGGATAAGACGATGGGGCATTTTAGTCATTTCTGATTAATCACTATTATAAGGTAGGAAAAATGGATAAAAAACTCTCACTTTTTACAAAAACATTTAAAAAACCTCAGCTTTTTGTGCGTTTTTAGACCCTCATCTTTTATTAAATGATAAAATAACTCCCAATATCAATCAACCCCTATTTAAAACTAAACAAACTGCTATATTAAAATATAAATAAATAAAAACAATTTAGTTCGGGTTTTTTTTCCTAAATTCTATTTTACATTTTTTTGTCCAAATAAAATTGTTTAAGTTATAATGTAAAAAACTTATGTGAAACTAAAAACCGTGGCTCAACATCTTTTTGAGATATAGTAAATCAGTTTCTTTATCTTTAGCATTTTTTATGTAAATTATTTCAATTTATTGTCTTGGAAATTCAATTTCGTATTTAGGAAAACATGTTAAAAGTAATTAATTTATGTTATATATATATATAATTATTAAAACTATATTTGAATATATTTTAAATTATTATATATTTATTAATTAATGAAGATTTATTTGGTTGGTTTACAAAATTCATAACTGTCAAGCTAAACCAAATTTTTAATAGTACGAGCGATATATAAATTTTTATAATGAACTGAATATGAATTTATGTTACTAAATTTTTATTTGGTTCCATCACATAAACTTATTAACATGAACACAAACAAAATTTTGTATTATTACGAAACTACATAAATTTCAACACTGAAATATTTTACTTTAAAAATACATAATTAAAGTATAATATTAATTAATTTTAGTCAATCATTATTTGACTATATTTTCATCTACTGAACCAAATCTGGATCTGAATTTTGGTAATAATTTTAATCAATTTTCTTAAATTCAAAAAAGAAAAGCTCGAAAATCGTACAAATTCGAACAAAAAAAAATGGATGTACTAATCTATAATTTTTTATAGTTTAAAACAACTCAATGTTGAGAAATCTCAAACTCAAATTTAGAAAAATAAATAAATCACATAATAATTTTTTTTCTTCTATTTTAGTATAATGCTTTACTTTGTTTTTTTGGTTTTCTGCTAAAAAACCATCAAGCTTTTTTTTTTTTTGCAAGATCAACCCTCACCCGAATTTTGAGCAGGTCAACCCTACCACCGCGAAAGTCACCCGCTAAATAACCCTTGGTCATATCGTCGACGTGACCACGTCAGCTGCTTTTACAAAACTAACAGAAGCCTTAAAACGACGCCGTTTTGGGCCAAAAAAACAACATGATGTTTACCAAAAATCGTGTCGTTTTGGTTATCACATAAACGCGACTTAGGTTTTTAAATTGGAGGAAAATCAATTTGGGGAAAAAATTAGGGTTCATCACGTCTCTCATTTGCGATTTGAGGATTCTTTCGCTGAAGCTTCATATTGACGTTTAGGTAAGTTTTTGCGCAATTATCTTCATCTAAACAACATAAATTTGATTTAGATTTTTTGATATCAAACCAGACTCTGTGAAATTCAATATGTTTATGTGTCGTGACATTCATTAAGGTCAATTTAGGTTTAGAAATTCATTTATATCGATTTAAATTTATATTCATCATGGTTTGGATTCTTTTCATGTATATAGTAGATGGGTCTTCACAGTTACAGTTAGAGCTCCTCCGAGGTGGCAAGTTATGGTTCTTCTGAGATGTCAGTTGAACATAGGGAAAAATGTGGTTTTCCTCGAAAGTGTCTATGTGGTGCAAAATTTGGGTTTCCTTGTTGAGTTGCTGAGATATCTGGATTCTCTCTGAACTCTTCAATATACATATCAGCTAGTCTTGCATTGGTAAAGAGAGAAAACTTACCATACCAAGTACAGTTGTGCTCATTTTGTAGAGACCTCACAACTACCCTACTCGAGCTGCTGTTAATAGACTCATAGATCCTCCATGGACAGTTCTTTTTAGCACAAATAGCAAGAACACGCGTAGAATCTGTCTTTTTATACTTGATGTTCTTCTTCTTCATCACAGCATACTTGTTGATTGCATTCTTAAAGCCATCTATCATCTTATACTCTTGACCTACGACAAACTCCTTGTACTTAGTATCATCCAATTCTGTTCTTCCTTCATCTTCATTATCATTATAGTAGTTTTTCTACATCCGCATAAACCTTTTCCTCATTATCAGATGCTACATTAGGATCATCACCAATATTACCAGGACCTAATTCCGGATCATCATCATCAGATAATGTTCTACCTCCTACCATTCGCATATCTATGTAAGGATCATCACTCCTAACAACATACAGAGTTAACCCACCTGCTCCAACCCCATAATGAACAGCTAAAGATAATGTTTCGTCATTATCAATATCTTCTCTCTCAGTTCTACTCGGTGGAAACCAACTAATCTTATTCATATTACCTTCATAGCCTAAGATATCATGGAGCAGCATAAATACCTTCTGTAATTTGAAGTCTTCAGCTATGTGACTTCCACACACCTCGGATTCTCCTCCTAGGTACTCTCCGTCTCGACCCCAGTAACCACCAGCTCGGAAAAATAAATCAAAACTCATCCTCACTATCCGACTATGCACAGTGAATAAGCACGTTCAACATCTGCTTCAAACCTTCAAAGAGAAAACAAGAGATAAATGTTAATTTCTTGTCAAACCCAGAAAGTCTCGTCAAACCCATAAACACTCGTCAAACCTAGAAACTCTCATGAAACACAAAAAAAAGATGAGGGTTTTTTACCTATTTTCCCTATAAGCTATTAGAGGAAGACTATTAGAAGGTAATAGTGTATGCTTTTAAACTAATTGCAAACACTGAAGTGTCCATATGTCCTATTATTTTCCCGAGAAGTGTCTTCTTGACGAATTTACCCTTCATCTGATCATTTTGGTAATTGTTTGAATTATTTTTACATTTGTTTAGATTAAGTAGCCAAATTTATCTTGGAAAATAGATTTTTTTCTCATGGTGTCTTGTAACATTGACATTGTTCACACCTTTTCCAAAAATCATCATCAACATCATCAACATCATCATCATCATCATCACCATCATCATCATCATCATCATCATCACCATCACCATTATTAGCATCATCACCATCATCACCATCATCATCATCACAATCATCACCCCCATCATCATCATCATCATCATCATCATCATCATCATCATCACCATCACCATCACCATCATCACCATCACCATCACCATCATCACCATCACCATCTCCCTTATCACCATCATCATCATCATCATCATCAACGCCATCATCACCATCATCACCATCACCACCATCAGCATCATCACCGTTTTTGGCGAAAAAATTACGGATTTCTCATTTTACATATTTATATTTTGGTAGAAAAAATAATCAAATTTTTGGCGGAAAAAATATGGAACTATTTTTCGACGGGAAAATTGCGGATTTCTCAATTTAGCGTAAAATTACAGATTTTCATTTTGTTTGTAAAATTATGTAATCAAATTTTTTGCAGGAAATTATGGATCAATTTTTGGTGGAAAAATTATTGATCCATTTTTTTGCGAAAACAATTACTCACTTCTCATTTTTGGCAAAAATGTAAATCATCTTTTAGGCAGAAAAATTGCAGAGACTTATTTTTAGAATGGAAATTTGCATATTTGCATTTTGACAGGAAAATTGAGAAATTGTGAAAATTGGTTTAGTTGGTTTGATTCAATTTTAAGAAACTAATAGGTCAAATGGGTAATAATCAACACATTAAAATTCAACCCATTTTACCCATAAACTCATTTAACCATCAATTCATTTGACCTATCAACCCATTAAAGTTCATAGGTTGGGTTAGATTGGATCGTACCCATTATCCATTTTCACACCCCTAATTATATGCATGGAAACCAAACCTTTTTTTTTTGACAAATAAAAACTAAACTTAATAAACAAATAATATATATATATATATATATATATTTGTATCAATTGATTCAACCCTTATCAGATTACCGAACTAACCTGATAAAAATCAAATGCATTAAGTGATGCTGTGCTCAATGTTTTATCAGCGATTATATATCCATGATGTGAAACTACCAAAAGGTAGAAGACCCATACCGCTTTGCGTACCCAATACAGTTTTTCCTCTTATAGTAATTATGTAAGGTTAAAAAAATGAGCATCAGAAAAACACGTGTAGCATTTGCTGCAGAAAAAAGGAACTATTTTAAAGAATATTTAATTTGAAAACAAATAATAAATAAAATAAACAAATACTAGACGATTTTGTTAATCATAATTTGGGCATTTTCTTATATAGTGTAGATAAAAAAAAACGTTTCTTTTTTGACAGCACTAAAATTAATGTCATATTCAAGTTTGGCTTAATATTGAGTATTATAACAAACGGTTGTTACATTACTGAATTTGGTGTAAATTCCAAACATAGATAAGAAAGAACAATTAATTTTTGTTGTTGTTCAAACTAATATCAAAGTAATAAATAACTGGAGACTACATAGAACCTAACTTGTTAAGAGATATTTTAAGAAATCTAACAAATTGAAACAATGTATATATGCATGCTTATTTTAAATTTGTGAAACACAAGCAAATCCCAGGCAGAAAACTAAGCAAACCAGAAAAATGAAGCTCCTAACATTATGCCTAACTTTGATATTAATAGTCGTCAAAGCAAATGCAGCAACTCAAGGAAAAAATGCAACAATCCCAGCATTAGTAGTCTTCAGAGATTCGATAATGGATACTGGTAATAACAATAATCTTCCTACTCTTCTAAAATTTAACTTCCCTCCATATGGCCAAGACTTTTCTGGAGGTTTCCCCACTGGAAGATTTTCTAATGGAAGAAATCCTTCTGATCTTATTGGTAATATATGAATCAGTTTAACATTTTTTAAAATTTATAAACTCTAGCTATTTATATATTGTGATAAGTATGTTTTATAATATTTCAGCGGAAAAGTTGAGATTGGCTAAGACATTACCAGCATATATGAACCAAAATTTGAAGCCCCAAGATCTTCTTAAAGGTGTAACATTTGTATCTGGAGGAACTGGTTATGATCCATTAAAAGCAAAAATTATGGTAAATTATATTTAATGTTTTTCATCATTATAGTTCGTTTAATTTATGGATTATCCTTTTTTCTTATTTATATTTATGTTTTTGTAGTTGGTGATATTGGTGTGGGATCAACTCATTTATTTCAAAGAATATATATCAAAGATCAAAAAGATTTTTTGAGAAGAAAAAGCCAAATTTATCTTGGAAAATAGTTTCTATCTCATAGTGTCTAGTAGCAATGACCTTGCTCACAGTTATTTAGCTCAATCACTTAGATATACTCGTACCTCATACACTATTTTTTTGGCTAACTCAATCGTAAGAGTAAGTACTTTATTTGTAGTTACATATAAACTAATCAATGCTATTATTATATCTAAGGTCTAATATATTTCTTATGAAATAATTAGGAATTACATAAGATTGGAGCTCGGAAAATTGGAGTATTTAGTGCAGTACCTGTTGGTTGTGTTCCACTTCAAAGATCAGTGTTTGGAGGTTTATTAACAAGAGGATGTGCTGAACCTTTAAATAAAATGGCAAAACAATTGAACACAAGACTTTCTCCAGCTTTGGATTCTTTAGATAAAGAGTTAGATGGTATCATCCGCTATATTGATGTTTATGATACTCTTTTTTAACATGATCCAAAAGCCTAAACAATATGGTAAGTTTATCTAACAAATATGATTATATATTTATTTCTTATTTGCAGTTGTATTATCCAATCTAAGCTAAACAAAAAAATAATTTTAATTGTTTCAGGTTTTGAGGTAACTGATAGAGGATGTTGTGGTAGAGGATCTCTTGCGATATCCTCCTTGTGTAACTCATTAAATCCATTCACGTGTTCAAATTCTTCAGCCTATATATTTTGGGATAGCTATCATCCGACTGAAAGAGCTTATCAAGTTATCGTCGACAAATTATTCGACAAATATTTGAGCAAAGTCTTCTAATGTTAAATATCAAAATAAAATATAGCTACCTTTTTGTATTTCATAACGTATTTCTCCATCTCATTCTGTTATGTACGCATATACTCAAATTTTCAATGCAATTTTTACTCAATAAACTCAGATTTCCAAAAGTAGGGCTAAACATGACTAAGGTATGAGATTGATAATGTGAATGGGCATAACACTATATCTCACGAGTATTTCGTATCCAAACCTTAAAAAAATAGTCTCTTATAAATATAAGTTTAAGAACCACATAAAGTTGATTTGGAGAATGTACATAATAAATAAAGAACACACAAATTAATAACACCAAGACATCTAAGAGCACTCACATACACCGTATGGGATGCTTGTACTGCAGTATCCTCCTGCCTTTGGTTATCATCAAGGTGTTCAAGGCTTTCACTATCCTTATGGTTACCAATTCGCCGCTCAAGTGCCATGGAACAACCCGATTATGCAACCAAATAGTTTTTACTGCCCTCCTCCTCCTCCGCCTCCTCTACCTTACATGAATGGGTTTGATCTTTCAGGTATGAGCATTTCCGGGTACAATGCTGTACCGTGGCTTGTAGTGGGTGATGCAGCTGGTGCGCTAAAACCTCAGTTTGAACATTTGAAGCTTGAGGTCTCTAGTCAAGCCCATCAGAGAATGAGTGGAGTAAGTAACATGGGGAAGCCATTGCAGAATGGTACATATAGATGACAGTTGCAGAATGATAAATGCAATTAGGTTCACAAGGTTAGTGAAATTCTTTGGACTCTTTAAAAATGGGTTTTAGGTTTTCTCATCTTTTCTTCATTAACTCTTTGGTAAATGTGTTGGTTGGTTTGGTTTGGTTGCCTTATATATTATTTAGGTATTTGTTTTTTAACCTCAATTTCTATAAATCTTTCTAAGAGTTTTCAACTATCTTCCTAATGTTCGCCAATATTTAAGTCTTTCAAGTGCCTTTTCTAGTTCATCCCAACTTTTAGAGTATTATTATAATTTATGGCTAGAGATAATCATTATCAAAGTTTCTTTCCATTAATCATTTGATCAACAAGTGTATGATCTATATTAGACTGTGGCTCTAGATCACATTCACGAGTGATAAAGACCAAAACTTTAATCAGCATTACGACAAACTCAAGCTCCAAGTATATATGCAGAGAATAGAGAACCAATAACATATTTGGAGACATATAATGTTTCTGTTCATAAAAATGTAACAAAACACCAGAGATGGCAACTTTAATGGCGAAAACCCATTTGGGGATTTGATTTTTAGGATTAGGGTTTTCTTGAGGCTTGATGGGGAAGCAAGTGAAACAGATGATCGAAACAGATTTTGGGGAAGTGGGGAAAGACGACCTTGATCGAAGCAGAAGAGTATGAGTTTGAATTTGCAAACTATGTGAGGAAAAATGCTGTAGACTCAAAGAAGTGAACAGAGGAAAAAAACAAAAAACAGAGTACAAACAGGAAGAACAGAGAGTAATCAAAATACTCCAGCTTTTATTCTCGTTTATACGTAGTAACAGAGATTATTGTATAAAATCCAAACCTTTATGAAGTTCTTGAGTTCTCCTTCCATCTCTATAGAACCTCTGGTCAAGACAAAAGCTTCCCAAAACGACACTGCTTGAAGCATGGTCAAAACCATTCCTATTGCCAATATTCAAGGGTCAAATTTAGTATAGAAAAAGGGGTTTGTGCCAACAATAAAAGAACAATAGAAAAAGGGCATGTGCCAACAATAAAAATTTGGCCATTTTCCTATACTTATTTTTTTTTTTAATTTCAGCCCTAATTGTTTTGAATTTGGGCCTTAAAAATGACCTAAAAATTTTGGGCTCTAAGCAAATGCTCCACTTGCGTTTGTCCATCAATGCCCATGGGTTTTCATCATGAAGAAAAAAGTCGTAGGGCAAAGTTCAATGAACAGATTAATAGGGAAAAGAGAGAGACATTCCATTATCCTCTTGTCACTTGGATGTAAGAAAGAGAGTGGATGGATGAAGATGTGGATACTTAAAAGAGTGGAATATGTCATGAAGATCTCAGCCTCTGAGCATCATCTAAGGTCTAATCATACTTTGCCTCCTCTTGTTTTAGATTTCAAATTTGTTGTGTCACAACATATTTTTGCGTTGTTGTGTCACCACTCGAATTCAAACCAATATATTGTATGTTGTCAACGAAATGTTTTTGGACCAATAATACCATGTACTGGGGATATCATGCTCAATTTTGACTTAAATTTGTTTGTTTTAATAAATTTACGGTTATATTTATGAAATTGGAGTAAATCCCAAATATAGTATATTCACATTGTTGAAATCAGTTATTTACCATTTTATTGGTAAGAAGTAACAATTAAATTTCGTTGTTTTTTAAACCATAACCAAATTAGTAACTAATTAAAGACAACATCGCACATAATGACTACTATTCAAAAGAGATATTTTTAGAAGTCCAACAAATTTAAGCAATATATATACACTCATGATTTCAAATTTCTAAATCACAATAAAATCTTGAATAAAAAAGAATAAACAATTCAAAAGTGACAATGAAGCTTCAATTATTATGGAGGACTCTGATATTGATGATAGTCGTCGAAGCAAATGCAACAATACAAGCAAAAAACGTAACAATCCCAGCACTAATAGTTTTTGGAGATTCAATAATGGATACTGGTAATAACAATAATCTTCCAACACTTCTAAAGTGTAATTTCCCTCCATACGGCAAAGATTTTCCTGGCGGTTTTGCTACTGGAAGATTTTCTGATGGCAGAAATCCTTCTGATCTCATTGGTAACCATATGAATCAGTTTTTACAATTTTAAAAATGATACATTCTATCTATTTATAAATTGTGATAAGTATCTTTGAAAATATTTCAGCGGAAAAGTTGGGATTAGCTAAGACATTACCAGCATATATGAACCAAAATTTGAAGCCCCATGATCTTCTTAAAGGTGTAACATTTGCATCAGGAGGAACTGGTTATGATCCATTAACAGCAAAAATTATGGTACATTATATCTAATTTTTTCATCAATATAGTTAGTTTAATTTATGGATGATTCATTTTCCTTATTTATATTTATATTTTTGTAGTCGGTGATATCAGTGTGGGATCAACTCATTTATTTCAAAGAATATATATCAATGATCAAAAAGAATTTTGGAGAAGAAAGAGCCAAATTTATCTTGGAAAATAGTTTCTATCTCGTGGTATCTAGTAGTAATGACCTTGCTCATACTTATTCAGCTCGATCACTTAGATATACTCGTACCTCGTATGCCAATTTTTTGGCTGACTCAGCAGTCACATTCGTAAGAGTAAGTGATTTCTATTTATCGATATATACATTAAAAATTAGAATTATATCAACACTACTTATCTTCAATATAATATTTAGGAACTACATAAACTTGGAGCTCGGAAAATTGGAGTGTTTAGCGCAGTGCCTGTTGGATGTGTACCACTTCAAAGAACAGTGTTTGGAGGTTTGCTAACAAGAGGATGTGTTAAACCTTTAAACAACATGGCAAAACAATTCAATTCGAGACTTTCTCCAGCATTAGATTCTTTAGATAAAGAGTTGGATGGTGTTATCCTTTACATTGATGTTTATGATACTCTTTTTGACATGATCCAACACCCTAAAAATTACGGTAAGTTCAACTAACATATATATATATATATTGTTGTATTATATATTAAACTAAATTATAAGCAAATTGTCTTATTATGTTACAGGTTTTGAGGTAGCTGATAGAGGATGTTGCGGTAGAGGCTCCTTTGCAATATCTTTTATGTGCAACTCGCTTAATCCATTCACATGTCGTAATTCTTCGGCCTATATATTTTGGGATAGCTACCATCCGACTGAAAGAGCATATCAAGTTATTGTCGACAAGTTACTCAACAAATATTTAAGCAAAGTATATTGATGTGAATCATCCAAATAAAACATATTTGTTTCTTTTTGATCATCTTATTCATGTCTCTATGTATTAATTCTTAAATATTCAATGTTTCATGCAATTTTTAGTAATTAATATATATATATATATATATTTGGTTTAAAAACTCATCAAATTATTAACTTCAAGACTTCATTAATTAGAATTTACATGAATGAGATTTCATATCCAATAGTTAATTTAATAACTTATTATTTAATGATGATATATATAGATCTAAATTCTAATCAGTGCTCAATATTTTATATACGGTAATAGCTTTAATTTATTATTTACTGAACATATATATAGATCTAAATTCTAATCAGTGCTCAATACTTAAATGTGTTAAATAAATAATTATATACATCCAAACTATTTTAATGTGTTAAAAAACTACACGAACTATTAAATTTACATGGCGACAAGCACGAATAAATATCAGTTATGTGCGCAACACCATAGTCATTCATTTTGTACTGTTTTGATACACCGGTTATAGGTCTGGGTAAAATATCTAAACTCGGAAAACCCCATCTGATCCGATCCGAAAAAGAGAAACCAAACCAAACTATAAATAACAAAAAACCCAAACGGATTCTAGACTTTTAGATCCAAAAACCGAACTTGAAGTCAAATCAAACCGAAAAACCGAATGGGTAACCGAAATAACTGAAATACCCGAAATATAATAATATACCCAAAAATATTAATTATATTTAGACTTAATATAACTTAATTATCCAAAATTATAATTATAAATAAAAAATATTAATTATTTTTAAATTGAACTAATTGGATTACCTAAAATAACTAAAATATCTGAAAGTTTTAAGTTATATGTGTAAAAATTTTAACCAAATTTTATTCAAATTTAAACCTTTTTTAAGTTTTTTTCAATATTTTAGGTATCTGAAATTGGATGAAACTGAAACAAATCAAAATTCTAAAATAGTGGATTATAGACGCCTAGAACCGAAATACTCAAAATTTTAAAAAATCGTTCTGAACGTCCATGCCTAACCGGTTCGATAAAATCTGGAAACGTCCGACGATCGGTCCAATGAAAACAGACCGTAATCCAATAAAACCCCGACCAACCCGACCTACTAACACCATAGTTAGTAAGTAAAGTCATGTTTTATTTGGATTATGATTGATTTTCGTCGAACCGTTCGTCGGACGTTCCTGCACTCCATATAGCCGGTGTACTGGAACAGTAAAAATGGGATAGTTATGGTGTTATGCACATAATCAATGTTAGTTCGTGTATGTCACAATGTAAATTCAAAAATTTGTGTAGCTATATTAAAATAGTTTAAATGTGTAATCATGTGTTGGACAATACTTGATATAGTTGGCAATGATTTTTCCATTTTTTCTGCACAAGATCCAATTAATATATGAGCCAGACCTGATTAGTATTATTATTAGTAAGGGTGGGTCTGATTGAGATACCCTTGAATACGGGCCAATCTATAACTGACCCATTGGAAAACTGCGTAAATAATTTATAATTGATTGTATGTGTGACTAGAAAAAGTTTTCGTTACTCGTATTTCGAAAACTCGCGTAGTCACGAATTTCAATGTAAGATCTAAATTGGTTATCAACAAAGAGAAAGTTCTGTTGATCCAATGATTAACCAAGGGTTGAAATTATTTGCTAATGTTGAGATTATTTGCTAAAATATCTTAAATTTTCTCAAACTTTTGCAAACTATACTATATTTTACAAGATTGGAATTCTACCTTTTATGTTAAAACAAAATGAAATTTTTATCCTTAGTTAATAACTTAAAATTAAAAATTAAAATAAAATTATTTTGATTATTTAATTATGGTATAAATAGTGAAACATAATTAATTTAAATATAATTTTAACATTAATTTGAATTTTAAAATATAATAAATTTTTTATTTGTTTTCGATTTAGTTGAGATTTTAGACATATATATATATATATATATATATATTAAATTAATATTTAATAACAATAATTATGTTATTTTCTATTTAGTTATATTTTAAGAATACAAAAAAAAACTAAATTTTTTTATTTTGTCTAGATAAAGTTTTACAAATTAATTATGAATTTCAATTATATAATTATAAAAGTATTTTAGATTTTTAGATTTAGTTAAGATTTTAATGTATAACTTACTAATTTTACATAATAATTTTAATTGATAACTAAAGTTAAACTTTTTAGATAAAAGATAATAAACTTTCATCGATATTCAAAACAAAACAAAAGAACAGTTTATGTGCGACTTAGATAATTTTGTTTTTTAATTAGATTTGGATATATTTCTTTACAACAGTTAAATATATTTGATTTAGTCAAGATTCAGATAATATTTGTTTTCAATTTGGAAATTATTTTAGATAATAATTATTCCAAACAACATAACTAAATTTGCATTTAAATATGTGATAAAAATTCTAGTTTTTTAAGATTTAGTTAAGATTTAGCTAATTATAGTTTCTATAAAATATAAATCCATGAAAGAATAAATTATTAACTAAAATTTATTAATAAATTATTTTAAAATTAAAGTTAATTATGAATAAACTTTATATTCTATAATTTTAGTCAACATAATTAATTTTTAATTAATTACTAATTTAAATATAGGATTAATTTAAATATTATGAATTTTATAATTTATTTAAATTTTTACACAAAATTAGTTTTAATAATTATAATTAGTTATTTGTTATTTTAAAATTATTTATTTAAAAACAATTTTATGAACATTAATGTAAGTCAACAGGTTAAATATATTAACTATGTAAATAAACCAACAAATACCAATTTAAGTTAACTGTTATAAAATAAGTCAATGGTAGAAAAATATTAAGTCAACAGAAATAAAATATAAGTAGATAGTTCGATAAATCAGCTTTATTAATAAGTCAACATAAAATTTAATAAGTTTACCAAGAATAAATAAATCTAGGAAAAATACAACAATTTAAGTATACATTGGCTATTATTAAATAAATTGATGAAAAAAAATGAAATTGATAGAAATAAAAAATAAATCGATAGTTCAATAAATCAACTTTATTAACAAGTCAACATAAAATTAATATAAGTTTACCAAGAATAAATAAGTTTCGAAAAAATAATATAAATCAGCAAATAAAGACAATAAGTCAATAGTTTAAATATGTCGACCATGTAAACAAATCAACCAATCATGTATAAGTCGACTGTTATAAAATAAGTCGATGGAGAAAAAAATAAGTCGACATAAATAAAAAAATAAGTCGATAGTTCAATAAATCATTTTTATTAATACGTCAACATAAAATTATACAAATCTATCAAGAATAAATAAGTATACAGAAAATAATTTAAATCGACTAATAAAAAAATAAATAAGTCAACTATGTAAGTTAACGGTTATAAAATAAGTCGATCATGAAAAAATTTAAGTCGATATAAATAAAATATAATTTGTCAGTTTAATAATTCAACTTATTAATCAGTCAAAATAAAATGATATAAGTCTATGATTCATTTTTTTATAGATACTAGTTTTCATTTAAAAATATTAATTTTTAAACAAAGTTAACTTGATTATTTATATTTAGATAATAAATTAAATATTTAATATATAAACAAAAATCAACTAATTAAAATTCAACTAAGATTCATTTTTTATAGATACTAGTTTCATAACAAAATAATTAATTTTTAAACAAAGTTAAATTAATTAGAATTTTATTTATATTATTAAAAATAAATTAAATGTTCAATGTATAATTAAAGGTTAAAATTTTTGTTTTATAATTAAATAAATAATAAATAAGGGTAATTTGGTCTTTTATTATTATAAAAAAGTATTTTTCAAAACATGTAAAATTAGGTATGGTTTTCAAAGTTTGTAATAAATATGGGGTAGTTATCCAACTCCCCCTTTTAAGTTTCAAATATATTCGATATTGTAGATGTATATTTCATGTTTGCCTTGGTCATAAATGAGAAAGACAACTTAAAAAAATTCTCCAATGCCACTATTCCAAATAGAAGATAGTGCTGGAAACAGTAAAATTGTTTTGTGTTATGAATTAAAATCCGCGCGTAGAGTGGATACTCACCTAGTATCTTTAAAATCCACTACAATTTCCCCAAATCCACCAAATCATTTTTTACTCAATTAGTGAAGTCGAGCTACTCCTACATTCCTACTTGGAAAAAAACCTCGTCCAAACGTCGTCGTCTCGATCTTATCCAAAACCCAAATTATTAACCAGCTTCACCGAGCCAATTTCTTTGGTTCTTTCCTGGTTCAACCTTGAACCGAAACCCTTCTAATCAAATCAAACCTAAAGTCTATTTCTCAGGAAGATGTTTTCTCATCTATTTGCAGGTTTTATGCAACCTTTCTTTCCAGAAAAATTGTCGTCATTGATCCTTATTCGCTAGTGGTGATTCTCTTGTTGTCCTCACCTCAGAAGCCAATACACTTTCTGGTTCCATATGGCAATGATGAACTTTTCTTGCTTAAAGTATTCTGCCGAACTTTTGGTGTATCCGATATTGATCAATTAACATTAAGAGTGAGTAGGCTAGATGAGGAGGCTGGTAAATGGGTTGAGGTCAGCGATGTGGGAGACTATGTGCTGTTTATTGTACAACTAGGAAATGTTTCTTGCTCAGCTAAAGAGCTTCCTCATAATTGTGGTTTGAGTGGGAACTCAATTTTGATTACACATAGGTCATGCTATGAAACTTTCCTCTATAAATATGGAGTACATATAGGAAACGCGGAAGACGATCTCAATTGTTGGAGATCCTCAATGGAGAATCGTGTGGTGAAACTCAACACATCTTTTCCGGTCATAGCTCTCCGGGTTGAGTGCTAGGCCATAAAATCTCGCTTTGGATATTTGTTATCCTGTTTTTATTAGATCAAAATCAATGTTTTCCTATGCTTTTTAGATCCGGATTTTGTGATATTTGATGTTAGCCGTTGTAATGAAGACTAAATCACTACTGTTTAAGTTTTAATATTTATTTTGTTCTAAATTATCTCTCACAACCATTTCAAGACCAGACAGCCATGTGTTTTGTCTCATGAACTCTCAAAGCATCTGGCTGTGTTCTTGGTCATGTTTCTGACAAAAATCCTCCAAAATCATACGAAACTCAAACTATGCATACTTGATCAGCTTCTATTCTTTGCTTTTGACTCTGCTCATAGCCTTTTGATCGTTGTAGATTGCTTTTGTTTGAGAGACTATGGCTACTACATTCTGATTTAACGTAGTGGTGCCTGCATAGCGTATTCTTTTGGATAGAAATTTGTATGTATCTTCATGTTTAATCGTTGTAGAGCATTTTTATGGTGGCTTTTGTGATATTTGAATTACTCCTAGTGGAATGTCTGTAATCTAGGGTGCTTCACAGTCAAGTATTATGTAGTAGAAGCCATGCATGATCTTCTTCTTGTGGTTCTTGACGAATAAATACAATTGAATTTCAGAACAGAGAACTTAAACTCTTTTGATCAATTATATCAATCGTTTCTTATTCTGGTAGAAGCCATGCATGATCTTCTTGTTGTGGTTCCTGATAAATAAATACAATTGAATTTCAGATCCGAGAACTTAAACTCTTTTGATCAATTATATCAATCGTTTCTTATTCTTGAAAGGATTGAGTCTGGAGAGTTGATTAAAAGTTCTAATATGTGGAAAAAGCATCTCAAAATTCTAATCACAAATTCACAACATATCAATTTAGAGATATATATGTGAGCAGTAATGATCATAGAAGAAACCAGGGTTTTTTTGGTCAACATGATCACCGAATGTTTTTTTTTAATCAAATACCCGTTTATAAATGGAGCAAGCCAACTCGAGTTGGGCATTAACACTTGATCAAAACTTGAATTGGATTGAATTCTTGGTTACAGTAGAATTCGAGGAGAGGTTCATGGGCATCTGTTGAATAAGCTCGAGTATTTGGTGATTTTCCTCGATCAAAATTCTTCTTATGTACGGTATCTTGATGATTTTCAAAGCGAAGGCTGAATGTTCGAACATAATTGATGTTGGTGAAGATACCATGCTCATTGTACACCTTTTTGGGTCTTCGTGGGAATCTTATGTTCTACCTTGGGTAAGGCATGATTTTTCTCAAGAAAAGCTAATATTGTGGTGGGTTTCCTGGTGAATCTTTAAGCTCACGCTATTTGCACGAGTAGATTCTCCAAAGTACATGTTCTCTTGAATTTGGTGTGTACTAGGTAGCACCCAATTGTCTTCTGGTGAATTGGCTCTGGTAAATTGAATTCTACTTGATTAAATAGTCATCTTAGGATAAATTTCTAGGTGAATATTCAAGCCTAAGCCATTTTCTCGATCGGAAATGCATTTGGGCATGTTTCCTCCTTTTTCTTGGGTTTTGGCTGGAATGGCTAGTCTAGATTATTGACCAGATATATTCTCTCCATGTCTGCTACTGATGACCTCTTCATAAATAATCCTTGTGAGTGATAACATACCATAGATAAGATGTAAAGCAAATCTTTTGAAGACGACGAGCTATTATCTTTTCAAATTTTCTGTTCACTCTTTTAAAAATTATAAACATCCGTTGCGGGTGTTTTCCGACTGATAGATTTGACATTCATATTTTACACACTGAAGTGACTCTTTTATATTCAACATATGAATAAAGAGAATATCATGGTGAAAAGTACATACAACAAAAAATTGAAACCCTAGCTGCTCTACAGATCTATGTTACCGACCTTCTTGCAAATGGAGAACAAATTGCATAGATATGATGTCGATTCTCACTTCCCAGGTTCTCCATATGATTACTTTTCCAACTTTGGTGTCTTTGTGACTAATTATGATCTCAGCTTTGAAGTTATGAATGACGTTGTTTCTGCAATCATTCCTAATGATGTTATTTTTTATTTGGCCCCTCTGTGAAAACTTTTTATGGAAGGTCCACGCAATTGTGAACAGTATTTGGTAGTCATTTACGAAATCATTAAAATTGATCAATTCCTTGACACCACTGAAGCCCTCTTTTTAAATCGATGAGGAGACAACCAGATCTTCTGTTCTATAGCGTCAAAAATGGCACATAACCGAGATTCCTATGGTTGTTCATAATTGGTCTCTTGATTCGGCTTTAAAAATTCCAGACCTCTCCTCAATTCGTATGTGGGTTGATTTCAAGGGAATGCCTGGACATTACTTCTCGTACAAAGACTTAATTGTTTTGCCAGCCACGTCCGTCATCCCTTCAAACTCCATCAGACCTCCGAAAAGTTTCTTCGTCTTCATATGGCTCGTATTTTGGTGTCAAGCAGTATTCCAAACACATATACAATAGATGCCAAGAAGTACTCCGAACACATATCAAAATGTTGTGGAGATATGTGCATAAGATATTGTCATTGCACTGCATATAATGTAATTTTGTTTTATCAATATGGCACATCATTATCAAGCTGTGTAACTTGGAGAGGATACCTTATTGACATTCAAAAGTACATCAGATTGGATAGTTTATTTTGTTTCTCACAACTATTTTTTTATTTCTTAATTGTTTACGCTTTCCTTAAGATATACAAACTCTCTTCACTTTTTGTAACAAAAAAAAAGAAGATGCAAAACTCGATTAACTATAGGTTTGAGTCTTGGAGCCACTGCTCTTGTCATCAGAATTATTGTTTGTCACTGGTCTACATTTGAAAAAGGAAACAAATGTTAGCAATAACAACTGCAATGCAGGTAATGTACAAATAAGGAGACATATTTGAAGCATATGCAATAGAGAATCAGTAATTTCTGCCCATTGATGTTGAAACAGTTTCAGTAATGGAATTTGAAACAGTTTCAAGGGCCACATAAAACTTCTCAAATGAGAATGAGATTAGACATGGTGAATTTGGTAAAGTATACAAGGTAGAAATTCTAAGACACTAAAAAAGAGAGAGATAATTCTATTATTTCTTCAAGTAGATTTTAATATAATTTATCAAAATTTATGGCATGGACGTTTACCCAATAGGACAAGGGACTGTTGAGTTCGAGAATGAGATTATGTTAATTGCGAGTCTTCATCACACAAATCTTCTAAGAATTTTTGAGTGAGCGTTTAGAAGAACGAGAGGGTTGCGATATATGAATAACTAGGATAAATTCCACGCGTTGCGCGGATTAGATATATATTTATTTATTTATTACACTTTCTAGATACATATATATATATATATATATATATATATTGTTTTTATTTTTGAATTTTTTAGTTTTTGTTAGTTGTTTTAGTATTATTTAATTTTTTTATAGTAGTCTATTTTTTGTAATCCAACTATTTTATTAATAATATTATAATATTTTAATAGTAAAACACATTTGTCACTAACTTTAGTATTTCAAAAAACACATTATTTATATTTTCATAGTTGTTTCTTAAAAATTAATATTATTATTACTCTGAAATTGTTATAAATATCAAAATAATTTTCTTCTACAACAAAGACAACTTATTTGTATTGTAACTAATTTGAAATACATTCGTGATGAAATTTATGGTCGCAAAGTATAGTGTTGATGTTTTTTTCTCCCTTCAAATTTTGTAGACATATAATCACATTTTTCTTTTTCTTCTGTAGTTGGTGTTTTCTAGATCTTCGATTAATAATTTCACATCTAATCTTGTTGAAGCATTTGAGTTGAAATCTTTGAATTCGAAAAAGACTATGAAGCTATGTATGTGGTGTTCTTGAGCTGGGAATATCATTGAATAAATCAAGTTTAATAAACCATTGATTAACATATGTGATGTTTGTTCATCAATGTCATGAAATATGAGGTAGAAGTTGATCAAATCTTTGAAGTTTTTGTCATGTGTTTGAAGTGTATGTTCATTGGCAAAAGGAATCGGTGTAGTTGATGTTGTTTTGTCCACGTATCTAGATATCTTCTGATTTATGAGTTGAAAATGATTTATGATTCCGGTTGGTTATGGAATCATTTATTTTTTGGGGCATGTTTTTTGTTTTTAAAATTTTTAATGCATTAATGTTTTATGTATGGTTACTATTTACATATTAGTGTAAAATAGAAGATGATTTCGTTTTTTTTTCTGATTTATTGAATCATACTTAATTGCTTTTAATTTTTAGTTTTAGTTGTCATTGATTATTAGTCTTAATTCTTTTTGATTAATAGTGTTATTTGTGTTGACCAATTTTTTTGTTTGTTACCATTGGACTTTATTAAAGTTTTAATTATATGTTTTTTAGATAAGTTGACCATATATTAAATAGAAACAAATTATAAGATATATGCTATATGTCGCATAGAAAAGTAGAATATTTTTATATATATATTTAATTATTTTTAATTAATTTGATGTTAATCAATTACTTTGAACAATTTTAAAATATGTATCTTAGGTTTCGTATTGTCTTAAAACTAGTTTGATGTTAAGCTATATACCTTTACCAATAAAAAACTATAGAAAAAATATTTTTAAAATGGGTATCTCAGATTTCGTAAAAGACATAATTATTTCCGTTTTGATATTACATAACTGAAATCAATTTAAAAGAAATATGTATATATAATTATTGAATTGCAAAAATATAGTATTTTATAGATTAAAAGTGGGAGATAATAAAAGAAAAAGAGAGGAAAAAGTTTGGTTTTTGTTAGAAATAAAAGAATCTAAAAGAAAGAAATTGGGAAAAGATAAAATGTTTTATGTTTATAGTTGACACGTGGCAACATTTTGGAGTTCTACAGAAAGGTAACCCTACTATATTAGATAAGATTAGAAAACAGAAACCTCGAACGCCATCTCTTTGGTTAGTATTTTGAGTTGTTTTACACATACATTCTTAAGTTAACAACAAGAATTTTATGCAATCCAAATTTTGTGATTGATTTATAGGGGAACGCCAAAGCTTCGATGAGCTAAATTGGCATACCATATTCAAAATAATTAAGGGTATTTCACAAGGACTTGATATATGCAAAAAAAAAACAAAAATATCGCATGTTATGATAATACACATATATTTGAAGTCATCCAACATCCTGCTGGACAGAAGTATGATTTCCAAAATTTCTGATTTCGGGTTACCCTATATTTTTCAAAGAAGTGAGAACGAAGTTAGGACGAGGAAGCCGAGTAGGACTTAGTAAGCAATCAAAACTTTATATATCTCTGGAAACACATCTTGCTTTTGATATAAACTCCCAATTTTGAGTTTTAATCTTTTATTAAGCAGCGGCTATATGCCTCTACTAAATCCAATACATTTAGCTTTGGGATGATGCTCCTTGAAACTGTGAGTGGCAAACAGAACCGAAAATTTTCTTACTCGTAGTGCAACACCAATCTTCTTAGCTATGCACGTTTTTTATGTGTTCTTGGGTTTTTAAATTGAATGACAAAATATAGATCTGCACAAATTGGAATGATGGAAATTGGAAGGAGATGGTAGATAATATGATACAAGATTCATCACTGTTTCATAAACAACAAGTACAAAGATACATTGAAATTGGTCTATTATGTGTTTACTATTTAGCAAATAGAGGACATACTACATATGTATCGGTTTTATTGATGCTGTAAATGAAACATGTGAAATTCCACAACCTAAAGTTTTTGGGTTTTTCTTACGGATGATGGTGAAAATGAGATTACTTCAACTTGGAGTAGGTCTGGTGATTTTTGTTAGATTACTGATGGAGGCTTTGGTTAGTGTCTTTATCACACTCAGTCTCCAAATCTCTGATAGAATATTTATTTCATTGATTTAAATCGTTTGACTTTATTTCTTATTGTTGTAGTAATAGGTGATTGCTTCTCTATTGAGAAAAGTAGTCGTACACTTTGAAAATTGAGTTATAAATCAGTATGAGCTGGTATGTTTTGTGTTTCTTCTATCGCTTGGTTCATTGGTTAGTTCAAAAAACATGTTCTTCGATTGTGCCAAAAAAAATTATAATCTAAGGACTATCATATAAAGGTTAGAGAATCTCCAAGAGAATTAACTTTTTCACATACAACATATGATTTCTTAAACCCTTGATGAAAGAGATTTAAATTCTTCACTGTTTTGTAAAAGATAGGTTAGAAGATTTTGATGATTACTGAAGTGCCTTTGTAGAGGGAAGAGAAGAGTTTTAAATCAATAAAGAAAGATGAAACCAATCAGAAAATTCAGATTTTTGATGAAGAAGTGAACAATCGACAATAAAAGCAACATACAATCTTCAGCCAATAACAATAAGATATATAAGTACGCACTACACTACTCCATTCAAACTTCTCACAATATCTCCAATTTTAGGCATAGATTCTGAGTGTATCTGCTATTCTTTATGTTTTATAGGAACTAAGAAAGACATTCAACACTAAAAGTGTTGGTATGGAATTCATGGAGAAGAATTTTCAAAAAGAGTTATAAATCATTAATTATTCTCTTACTTCTAAGATATGTATTCAAGAATTTGAAACTAATGAATCTATATTTGTCTACAGGTATGTAAATTAACAGATTCATGTGTCGTACCCTTGGTTACTTCCATGTTGTAAGCATTGCAACATATATGTCATATTGAGAAAGATTGTGTGCTGCAAAAAGAGGTCTCAGTTGCAAAAGAGATCTCTTCTGCAGATGCTCACTACAAAAAAAAAATGCAATTTGCGAGGGAAGTATTTCATCCTAAATTTGTGATGGAGTTAAGGAATATGCGATGAAAAACATTTTCCTCGCAAAAAGGTTGCAAATTTTCAAGGAACATTGTTCTTGTACAACGGTCACAAATTTACGACAAAATTATGAAGAAGTACACATTTCTCTCAATTCCAGAAAACACTTGCAACAGATTTTCGAGGTAAAATAACTATAGCAACTTTGCTATTGATTAGCAAGTGAATTTCAATTAGGTAAAAACATGTTTTACATTAAAAGTAACTAGGTAGAGTTGTATATGTTGCAATTCCCTCGCAAATATTGATATCCATAGCAAATCCCTTGCAAATTTCATTAGCAAATATTTTACAAGATCTACAAATAGCAAATGAAGAAGATGCAGAAATCACAAACACTTATAATAAACACAAAGAGAAAACAAAACACCATTTAGAACACAAAAAACATCTATGGAACATGAAATAGAAGCTATGCGAGGACAGATGTAAAATCATAGAGATCCATGGAGCAGTGAAGTGAAGAAAGATTTTTGAGATAGTCTTTGTATGTTCATGAACTAGAGACGTAGCCAAATTGTTCTCTTCAAAACGGTAAAATATTTTTCCAGTTCGTAAAATAATTCAAATTTGGAATTTGATGTAGTAAAGAAGCATATATATAATAGAGATTTAAACATATATTTGAAATTTAGTTAAAATAGGGTATTATATATGGTAATTGTAACATCCAAGGATTGGAATAGGGTTAAATTGATCAATCGAGAAGTTTTGGGCCGATTTGGGTGGTGTTATTGATTAATTCGAAAGTTTGGGATCGAATTGTAAATAAAAATTTATGGGCTAAATTGATCAATTAGAAAGTTGATTTCGGTGGGTTTAGTTGATCATTTAGACAGTTTTGGAGCCAATTCAGAAATTGGGAATAATTGGAGGACTGATCGGTGTAATAGGAGAAAGTTCAAAAATGTATATATATAAGCGTATGTATCTACGTCTTCGTCGATATCGAGTTAACCTAGCCGTCAAAAGGAGATCGGATCGCGTGGTTGCTTGAGAGAGAAGAGTCTTGTAACATCCGTAGTCCTTTTAATTGGGGTTTAATTGGAGTATTTAAAAGTTAAGGGCAGTGTTGATTAAATCAGTTTTTCCTGCTGGGTTTAATTGGTAGTTTAAAGAGTTGTGAGGTTGAATTGGGAAGACTGAAAAGTTTAGGGAGTTAAGAGAAATTTTGAAGAATAAATCCCTGATCCTATTTAAACCCTAAAATTTGCAGAAACCTAGTTATTCCTCAAAATTTTCGTGGCCACCTTTCAAAGAGAGAAAGAGAGAGGCTGAGTGTGGCTGAAAGATAGGAAGAAAACTTGCACATGAAGGAGATGAAGATATATCCGACATGTCGTGGTAGAACGAAGGTTCGACCTAGTAAATCGTTTTCAATGGTAAGGAAATTTTGTGGTGTTGTAGTTAACCCTTTTATCTAGAGGTACCACTTTGCGGATGTTGATTTGGATTAATATTCTGAAAGTTATTCGCATTTTCGTGAGGTGTCCTTTTTCAGACGCGATCTGAACCAACATGGATTCAAGGAGAGATCGCGAGTTCATCTATGGTCGGATCATCATGAAACTTTGGGAGTAGCTTCAGGACATATAGGGGTTGATTTTCAACGGTGCGATTAGAATGTAGACGGTTAGATTTCGATTTGTGATCCCATCTTTGAGGTTGATTGTTTCTGTTATTTTTCTAGTTTAGGTTGAAGGTTGTTTTGTTGTTGTGGTTGGCTATAGGGTGAGGATTGGAGATTGTGGTCGTATTGCTATGAAATTTAAGGAAAGTTTGCTGAAAAGGAAAGTTTCTTAAAAATGAAAGTACCATGGAAGAAATCGTTGTGAGCAAAAGTGAGTGCTTGTGCGTTAGATTGTGGTTAGTCTGAGGACTTGGAATGGTCTTCATTTCTGTAGTTCTTGTTGTTGGTCCATTAGGAGTGATGGATGTTTATTGTTGCTATTTATGGCATGTGTTGCTTGTTGATATGATTGTGATTGTTGATTGCTGACATTGGTGAATGTTAGCTTTGGTGTAGTTGTTGCCTCATTCAGTATCTTTTATACCGAGGCATCTCGTTATGTGATGCAGGTAAGGACTGAGTCTAGCTGGAGCTCGTGGGACCAAGGCTTTGGAGTGGGTGACATGACTAGTTTGTTGGTTTATTTATTATTTTATTTATTGGTTGGTTTGAATATTATTTGCTTGCGCTAACTTGTTTGTTTGATGTTGATTGGTGTTTGGAATAAATTAATTGGAGTTTAATTTATTTGGTTAAGTTGTTAGAAAATTTTAAAAATAGTCGGTTTATCTGTTGTTGAACCGTTCCGGTTTAGTAGATTCTGGGACGGGGTGTTTCAAGTCTACACCTTCCTCGTTCACGGTAAGGCTCGTTTCTTTGTTGTTTCGGTATGGTCGTAGTGTGGGTTACGCGGAGGCAGCGGCGTTGTGGTCACAGTAGTTGTTTTAGGGTTTGTCATGTGGAGAGAGAGAGAGAGGGAGAGAGAGAGATGAGGGTGATCGGCGAATGTTGGTGGGGACGAGGACGCGACGGTGTCCGTGGTGAGATGCATGGTCGGTAGTGATCGGTGTTGGTTTGACGGAGTGAGGTGTTGGTGACGAGATCGTCGATCGTGGTGACGGGGCGGTAGTGGCGTGAGGTAGTTTGGATTAAAATATATCTAAATCTAATTAAAAAAACAAAATTATTTAAATTTCAGATAAACTGTTGTTTTGTTTTGTTTTGAATATCGATGAAAATTTATTATCTTTTATCTAAACAATTTAACTTTAGTTATCAATTAAAATTATTATGTAAAATTAATAAATTATACATGAAAATCTTAAGTAAATCTAAAAATCTAAAATACTTTTATAATTATATAATTGAAATTTATAATTAATTTGTAAAACTTTACCTTGACAAAATAAAAAACCCTAGTTTTTTTGTATTCATAAAATATAACTAAATAGAAAATAACATAATTATTGTTATTAAATATTAATTTAATATATATATATATATATCTAAAATCTCAACTAAATCCAAAAAAATAAAAAAAAATTATTATATTTTGAAATTCGAATTAATGTTAAAATTATATTTTAATTATATTTAAATTAATTATGTTTCATTATTTATACCATAATTAAATAATCAAAATAATTTAATTTTAATTTTTAATTTTAAGTTATTAACTAAGGACAAAAATATCATTTTGTTTTAAAATAAAAGGTAGATTTCCAATTTTGTAAAATATGGTATAGTTTGCAAAAGTTTGACAAAATTTAAAGTATTTTAGCAAATAATCTCAACTTAAATATCACTTTTTTTTCAATGAAAGACATTATATTCTAACAAACCTCCTACGTATGTGCCATCATTTCAAAAACAACACAAATGGTATAGTAGAAATCGTCAATCGGGTCAACCTAAGCTCTTGCACTAGTTAGAAATCATGAGCTTCTGAAAATCATTGTACAAATCTATGTTCATTATACAATAAGCTAAATGAAATTCCACGTCCAATATTGGGCACCCTACATATCTAAGAGAACTAACAAACTTGTATCAACATCCTACTGGCATTGGCCGAGTTTTCATGGTTTCTTATATTAACTCAAGGAAAAATATGGCAATGAAACTCTAAGTGGACGACATATAGGATTATGGTTAAACCTGACTAACACTGTGGCCCGGTCTAATTATATAAATATACCTTTTGACATGGTCCTTATTGACCTTATCCATCAAAATTTAGATTTCCAACGACCCTTTATTTCTAATTATATGCAAAAAGTAAGTGGAAATCTAATACTCCCATTCTGATTCCCCCACAAAAATAAATATATTTCAACGTATCTTCATGTTTCGCTACATATGACCCGTCACTCATAGGAAAGGAGATCAAATCCATTTTTATTTTATATAATTAAAATATGAAAATGAAGATTATTTTGCGTTTCAATATTTTATTCCCCACTTTTATCAAAAAAAACACACATATATTCCACCATATAATATTAGATATCGTTTACAAATCGAATATGTGTTATCTTCGTTCTCTTCCACTTGCAATTTCAATACTCCAAGATTGGTATGTGGATGATTACGTGATCTTTTCTATAATTGTTTCCTCGTAGGAAAGGATTCTGGATTAGCAGACATATGTATGCATGGTAGTAGAATTTGATTAGTTTAAGAGGCATATTTCCGTTGACAACCAAAAAATAAGTAGACGTTGTCCAAAAAAAAGAGGCATATTCCATCGATGTACTATTTCTGTTTATTTTAAAGCATTTAACATTTTGTCTGTTTATAGTGGAAATTTAATCATCCTTTCGCAAGTAAGAAAAGACAGAAATCATTTCAGTTGTATATGCCGAAAGGCCGAAGTTTAATATTTCCTCTGTTTCTTTTAATAATTTTTTTTTGGCTAAGAAAACGGAGATATGAAAATATTACTTAATACTTGATAAAAAAAATATAACCATTAAAAAAAAATTAACCAACGACAAATAATACTGCATAATAGAAATAATCATAAAATAAAGGTACATAAAATATTTGCATAATTTGTTTTTAAATAAAAACGTTTCAAAACGTCTTATAATAGAGACGGTAGAAAATATAGGGAATTTGGAATTTACAAGTCACTTATTTCAAAATCAATTTAAATAAAGTCAACTATCCAATCCAAAAAAAAAAAACAATTCAATTTGAAAAGTCTTACAAAACTAAAGTTCTTTGCATGTATTAATACACGAGTTTTAATTAAACTAAACCATTAGTTTGATAGTATTTACATCTCATAAGTGATATTATTAAAAAGCTTTGGGATTGTTTTTTTGTTATTGTTTACCGATGGTAGCTTAGGGTATTAAACTGAGCATTTGGATAGATTTGAGTTAAAATGATAAATTATATGTTATTGAAAGATTAATTTTAAAATAATTTTTAAAATTTATTGTTATTGGATTAATAATTTTAAAATGTACAATCAAATTCAGTGCTATTGAAAACATTTTAATAAATAGATTTAAAAGCTTTAGGTGAGTTTTCAGGGAATGGTTTAGTTAAAAATACAAAAATCAAAATTACAAAACTCATTGCATGCTCGCACTACAGAATATGGAGATAACTTTTGTGACAGGCTGCTTCGAATTGGTGAAGATAATGTCTTTATGATTTGTCTGTTTTTTCATCGCATATGAAAGAAGTTGTGATGAACAAAGATTTTTTTTTTCTTTTTTCCTTTTTCTTCTTGCAATTTGAATTTTAAGATGGATACTTTAACTTGTAGTGCTAGATTATATCTATACAACACTCTTTTTTTTTAACGTCGAATAATATAATAAACATGAAGGAAAAGGCCTTCACAACCTGTAAACTTATGAAACAAACCAAAGAAAATAACATAGGATAAAAGAAATCAATGCCTACTATCTTCCACAATATGTGAATGCAACCAATCCGGACCCATTGAAAATTATGATCTTAGACGACCATCCCTAGTCACACCCCTAGCAATATATCGCGCCATTGAGTTTGCTTTGAAATGTGAGAAACACCACTTGAGATCGACAACACCTTGACAACTGCATAATACAGTCTATGTGAGCTTCCTTAATTTCTGACAGAACCATAGAAGAATCTGACCACAATTCCACATCCTAGAACCACAATTCCACATCCTAGAACCACAAATCCAATAAACTCTGTATAGACCATTCAATGGTGCATAACTCTGCTTCTAAAAGTGATGAAGAAGCCACAAAGGCATCACGCGCATGAAAAACCACTTCACTATTAACATCCCTAATAATCCAATTCACTCCAAATCCAATCATAGAAAAATCATTTATCCATGAAGTCACAATATTACTATTTAAGAAACCATTCTCAGGGCGAGTCCAATGTGATGTTAATCGTGAAAACATAATAGACTTGGACCATATCATCGACTTCTCCTCTTTTTAACCATCTTCCACAATTCAGCTTCCTCCATCGCAAAAGCCACTAACGAATTCAAATCCTCTAGCTTATTTTCAAATAGAAATACATTCTTATTTTTCCAGATCCCCCATAGAAGCCAAGGAAGAGCCAACCGCAAATGAGCTGGAGCCTTAGAACTATCGATCAGGTCAAAAATATACCTCATATTTTCAAAAACAGAGCCAGAAAAAATATGTTGAGGTATAGGAATGTTTAAGCTCCCAGACTTTCCGTGTCGGAGTACACAAAAATTACACATGAGCAGTCGATTCAGAGGCATTAGTGCAAATCCTACCTATATTATATAGAAGTATTGAAATGGATGATCTTATTGTTAGGGGAATTACAAAATTTATACTAGAGAGTTGGTGAGGTAACCCTAATCATACATAAATACAGAAGATATGATTTACATAATTAGCTCCTTAATTATCTCCTTAATACGCCCCTCAAGATGTAGGGGGTTTAGACACTCTAATTTTTCCGGAAAGATGCTGAAATGTTGAGCGAGGCAATGGTTTGGTTAGAGCATCAGCTAGTTGATCCTTTGTAGAGATGTGAGCGACACAGAGTAAACTGAATTGAACTTGGTTGGGAACAAAATGATAATCCAAGGTAATATGATTCATTTACGAGTCAAAAAATGGGTTGGCGCACAAGTAAGTGGCACCCACATTATCACAATATATGATGGGAGCTGTGGATAAAAGTTATACCGAGTTCACACAGGAGGAAGGATATCCAAGCAATCTTGGCAGAGGTATTGGCCACAGCTCGATATTCGGCCCTTTTTGCTTCTTTAAGGACAAGGCGATTGGGTGATTACTAAGGTAGACAATATATGCATTTGTGGAAACTAGATCATCATGATCACCAGCCCAGCCTGAGAAAGCATGTAAACCGAGGATGCAGATGATGCATTATGACGACTTAGAAAAATACCATGGGATGGAGTGCCCACCAAATATCAAAGGACGCATTTGACAACATTCCAATGTTTATTCGTCGACGAGTGCATGAACTGGGATAGGCGATTGACAGCGTAGGAGATCTCAGGCCGAGTGAATGCTAAGTATTGAAGACTCCCAATTACCCAACGATACTCTTGGCATCAGAGAGATTAGTATTAGTTTTGAGAGTTAGTTGAGGTGATGATGCCATCGATGTGGCGACTGGTTTCACTGAGAGTATATGTGCATTCGGAGAGATCAAGAATGTATCATTTTTTGTCAAGTGTAGACCGAACGGTATACGCTTGGCTTTGATCTCCAAGAAATATGAGAGTTCTTCGTGATTTTTGATGGAGAAGTGGCTTGCGAGTATGTCCAGGGTCGCTGGCAAGTCCACTGGATGGTGACAGAGGCGGCGATGAGTGCGATGATGTTGATGTTATCATCGGACCAGATAATGACGATGGTGAAAGAACCGAATTCAAGGGTGAGTCACCGGAAAGCTGTACAAGTGGCAAAGGGTTTAGAGGAACTAATATTATCCGAGGTTGCGATGGGTTTAGATCACAGGAGGATGACACATGTGTTACGAGTTAGTGAAACGAGAAGGATTTTTTTATCAAAACAGATATATGAAACATATATGCGATGAGAGGAAGGTTCAAGGCATAACTAGGCACTTTGAGTGAGAGAATATCCTAGAAAAACACAAGAAGATGATTTTGGTTCGAGTTTGTTTTTGACATAAGGCTGAAGCCATGAAAAGCACAGAAACCCAAAAGTTTTAATTTTTTGGTAGTTGGGATTGGTTTGAAACAATTTCTGGAAGGGAGACTGGAGAGATAAATAGAATTGGGCATATGGTTTATAAGATAAACTACAGCCGAGAATGCATATGACCAATAATTGTTGAGCATAGAAGCATGAGTGAGAAGAGATAAACCTGTTTCGACAATATGACGGTGTCGGCGTTCGGATAAGAAGGAATGATTAGATGAATAATGTCGTTTGTGGCGAGAAAGGCTTTGAGGGCCATATATTCGCCACCGTTATCGGAGAACAATGTTCCTATTTTTGTTTGGAATTTATTCTCACAAGGGCTTTGAATTTGATAAGGGTTTATTTGACATGAGATTTTAGTTGGAGAGGATACAACCATGGGTAACTAGTGTAGTGATCGACAATAATAAGGTAGTATTTATAATTATCAATTGTCCACAACTCCCTAAACAAGATTTCAAAAGACGAAACAAAGAAATAGATGTGTCAGAAAAAAAAAGCTTATGACTTTTATTGATTGAATAAATAGTACAAAGAGAGTTTGACTGTCTGGTGGAATGAGGTAACAAAAACTGAGAGACAATAGTCCTTAAAACTGGAAGAGAATGGTGTCCGAAACGGAAATGTCATTCTTGTAAAAATGGTTTATTGGACGTACAAGTGAAAAACAAAGTTGCAAAGCGTTTGGTGATGGACCAGTTCTCCGTTAGTGCAACCTTGGATTAATAGGACCCCTGAGTTGAGATCCTTCACCTGAAAGTGTGGAGGAAAAAATTCAACCAAACATCATTAGCATTACAAAAACAATACACTGACACAAGATTTTTTTGTATATCCGGTACACAAAGAACGTCACATAAAGGTAAAGGTTTAGACTGAGATGGGAGAGATGCTAAACCAATGTATGAGATATGCAAGTCTGATCCATCAACAATCAGTACTTCTTCTCCGCCAAAGTACGGCTGATGAAGAGACAAGTTGCTGAGAGTGGACGTTATGTGGTGTCTAGCGTCAGAGTCAAGGATCCAAGGATTCTGGCCGAGGTGAGGAGGAGTTGTTGGGGAGAGATTGGCTCGGGGTAGCTGATAACATCATTATTTTACCATTTTTAGCTATGATTTTGAGATGATTAACAAGTGTTTTAATATGATTTAATTGCTTTAAGGGCACATATCAAGTATTTTTGGTTTGACGGAGTCATTTCAGGTTTTAGGGAATATAGGATCAAAAAGAGAGCAAAACATGTTTTTCTACAGTTTCTGAACTTCAGATTCATGGCTAAGTTTGAAGATCTTCCCGTGGACCAAATTCTATGTTTAGTATTTCATTGAAAAGATAGAAGAGTCATCTTTCATCTTTCATCTTCAATGATGAAGACATTGAAGACATGTCTTGCAGAAGAATCCCAAAAGCTTCACCAGCGCAACCTTGGTAGAGGCTTCCGAACACTCAGACTGGACCAAAAATCAAGAAACAATGACGTTGGTAGTCTTTTTGTAAATATATCGGCATATTGAAGACAGGAGAGAACATGGAGAACCTTTATATGCCCAAGAGCAACCTTTTCCCTTACAAAATGAATGTTGATTTTGGCATGCTATGTCCGTTGATACTGTACCGGATTTGACAATAAGTATACACAGTTAACATTGTCACCAAACAAAACTGAAGTTTTTTGAAGTGGGCACTGCATCTCATGAAATAGATTTCACAGCCAAGCGATCTCCGCAACTGCATTAGCAACCCCTCTGTATTTGGCTTATGCACTAGAACGTAACACAGTCTGTTGTCACTTAGAAGACCAGGATATAATATTATCACCAAGAAAAACACAAAAACCAGATATAGAAATTGTTGGTTCTTGGTTGCGCACCTAACCATGGACCTGACCCAATCAAGAATGAACCTGTTTCAAAGCCCATTAAAAGCGGCCAGATTAGTTTGGCGCCGACTTAGATGGTAAGAAAAGAAACTTACCTAAAACAAATATCCAGTTTAGAAAAGGAAATGTTGAAAAAAAACAAAAGATATACGAAATCAAAAAGCAAAAAAAGAAAACTCTAACCTCATCAAATCACTATAAATATAGAACCAAGTCCTCTTTAATAGGCATCCAAAAATTCCTGCAGAAGACTCAAGAGCTAAAGAACCCTAAAACTCTAGGTCATTTACCTTTTCAATTAGATTGTCATCTCGAAAATCTAATATTTCTCTTCTTGTACTCTTTAAACTTAAACTTAATTAATACAGAGTCTTCAATTTTCCACTAATTATAAATTACTTTGTTGTTATGAAAACTTAGTTCAACATCGTGCACACCTAACCATGGACTTATTGTTGGTTCTCGGTTGCGCACCTAACCATTTACCTGACCCAATCAAGAATTAACCTGTTTCAAAGCCCATTAAAAACGGCCGGATTAGTTTGGCGCCTACTTAGATGGTAAGAAAAGAAACTTACCTAAAACAAATATCCAGTTTAGAAAAGAAAATGTTGAAAAAAACAAAAGAAATACGAAATCAAAAAGGAAAAAGAAAACTCTAACCTCCTCAAATCACTATAAATATAGAACCAACTCCTCTTGAATAGGCATCCAAAAAAATTCTGCAAAAGATTCAAGAGCTAAAGAACCCTAAAAACTCTAGGTCATTTACCTTTTCAATTAGATTGTCATCTCGAAAATCTAATATTTTTCTTCTTGTACTCTTTAAACTTAATTAATACATAGTCTCTGATTTTCCACTAATTATAAATTACTTTTTTGTTATGAGAACTTAGTTCAACATCGTGCACACCTAACCATGGACTTATTGTTGGTTCTCAGTTGCGCACCTAACCATGGACCCAACCCAATCAAGAATTGACCTGTTTCCAAGCCCATTAAAAACGGCCGGATTAGTTTGGCGCCGACTTAGATAGTAAGAAAAGAAACTTACTTAAAACAAATAACCAGTTTAGAAAAGAAAATATTGAAAAAACAAAAGAAATACGAAATCAAAAAGGAAAAAGAAAACTCTAACCTCCTCAAATCACTATAAATATAGAACCAACTCCTCTTTAATAGGCATCCAAAAAATTTCTGCAAAAGATTCAAGAGCTGAAGAACCCTAAAAACTCTAGGTCATTTACCTTTTCAATCAGATTGTCATCTCGAAAATCTAATATTTTTCTTCTTGTACTCTTTAAACTTAAACTTAATTAATACATAGTCTCCGATTTTCCACTAATTATAAATTACTTTGTTGTTACGAAAACTTAGTCCAACATCATGCACTCGAACACCATCGATACCCGTCAACTCCCGCAAAAGATCGTCGACTCTAGACTTATCCTAAACTGGTTGCCCAGTCCACCCATATTTTTCTATTTTCACTCAAATTTGACTCTTACTCGACTTAGTATTGGTTCTCGGCTGCGCACCTAACCATGGACTCGGCCCAATCAAGAATCAACCTGTTTCAAAGCCCAGTAAAATCGGCCAGATTAGTTTGGCGCGGGCCTAGATGGTAAGAAAATAAACTTACCTAAAACAAATATCCAATTTAGAAAAGGAAATGTTGAAATAACAAAAGAAATATGAAATCAAAAAGGAAAAATAAAACTCTAACCTCCTCAAATCACTATAAATATAGAACCAACTTCTCTTCAATAGGCATCCAAAAATTTCTGCAAAGGACACAAAGAGCTAAAGAACCCTAAAAACTCTAGGTCATTTACCTTTTCAATTAGATTATCATCTCAAAAATCTATTATTTTTCTTCTTATATTTTTTGAACTTAAGCTTAATTAATATAGTCTCCAATTTTCCTGTAATTATAAATTACTTTGTTGTTACGAAAACCTAGTTCAACATCATGCACTCGACACCATCGATACCCGTCAACTCCTGCAAAAGATTGTCATTTATATTTTCAGAGTTAAATTGTTGTATTAAAAAGAATGTCATTTATATTTTCAATGTGATTTTTTAAAACAAAAACTCTTATTTTACCGTTTATTCAAAAATTAAACTATTTGAATTCAAGTCAATATAATATATTTAATGACATATTAAATAAAGATAAATTAATATAATAAAAAAAATTAATTTAAACAAATTTATATAGCCAGAACGATACTTTTAAAGAAACGCACACATAGATATTCACTTATAGAGGGGGAATCTTTGTATTAAACCTTAAGGGAATCTTGTGAAATAAACACGTGTTGTTTAATTATAAAAGAAGAATCTTTTTATTCTTCTCTTAATGCTCCTTGTCCCTTGCCAAAATAACAGAGATTATCTGAGATCCTGTTTTCTATTTCTTTTGCACTCAGATTCCCATTTTTCTCCAAAATAAATTTCTATTCATCACAGTAAAAAATCAAACAAAATTGGAAACATTAACTTTTCTTCCTTTTAATTATTAACCTCAGAATTATGACTATAAATGCCTGCTTTGCAAAGATTTCCAAACTCAAATCACAAAGAATCAAACTCAATATTATCTCTCTCTCTCTCTCTCTCTCTCTCTCTCTTAATGGCTCTTCGCAGAGCAATCACAAAGCGTCTCATTGACAGTTACAGATCCAATGGAACACAACAACACTCAAAGTTCAGACAATTCTCTTCACCAGTTACAAAGATTGTCCGACCGTACATGACCTCACCGAATCTTTCTGACCAGATTGTTGGGATCCGCATCGAGTCTGTGTCTCCACCGAGACGAGAGGAAACGGCTGTGAAGGGTTTATCAGTGAGTGAAACAAAGAAGTTGTTGAGAATTTACCAAACGGAGAAGGTGAAAGCGAGACTCAGAGAGATTACAAAGAGTTCTGTTTCGTATTGGGAATTTGTTCAGATCTGTTGTGAGAGTTGTGGGAACGATGAACAAGGTTCTCAAATTGCTAACTCTTTGGATCATTCTGGATGCGTCGTCGTTTTGGGGGACATTGTTTTTCTTCATCCTCATCAGGTAAATTATCAAATACTTTGGTTCAAGGTTTTAAAGTAATTTTGGTTAATAATCTTATAGTATATAAGATTTGCTTTTTGGTAATATAAGATTATACTTAAAAGACATACATATCCAATATAATAATGTTTTTGTTAAAATATTGAAAACTACACTATGATTTACTGATTATATAGAATATTTATGTAAAATCCTAAACTCCATCAGAGGTGTAATATCCGAATTTCTTCAGAGCTATATCTCATTTTTCTCAAATTTGATAAATAGTATTGTTCTTTTTTTGTTAATTATTGTTCTTTCTTACCAAATACCTTATTATATTGTCTCGTTTCATTTGTTTTTAACTTCTAACTAAGGTGTATATTAAAGTTGATTAATATTAGAAAACTATAAATAAAACGTATAATGGCTGTCTCTTAATCAGCGTTTCAAGATAATCATTTCAGAAAAAAATTACATTGAACAAGAGTATTATTTTCTCACAAAACTTTTTGTTGTTTATTTTAGATAGCCAAGTCTATGGAGGCAATGATCAACCAAGCATCAGCAATCCCAAACGATCCAAGGAAAGAAGAGTTAGTTAAGCTTGAGGATACAAAGAAGTGTATTGACATAAAGGCAAGAAGTATAGTGAAGGCCGAGTTATATTGCGGTCTCGGATTCTTAGCTGCTCAAACTATAGGCTTAATGCGTCTTACCTTTTGGGAACTAAGCTGGGACGTAATGGAACCAATCTGTTTCTTTGTCACGTCCCTTCATTTCCTCCTCGGTTACTTCTTTTTTCTTCGAACTTCTACAGAACCGTCATTCGAAGGATTTTTTCGACAACGTTTCAAGACCAAACAGAAGAAGCTAATGGAGATGCATAGGTTTGATTTTGTGAGGTACACTGAGCTCAACTCATTATTTACACCACTTCCGTGTAAATCTTATGTTCCACCGGTCTAGCTAGACTAATCCTCTCCTTGGCCAATGTATGATTCGCATAGTGTGTAGTAGACTTGAAATTGGGTCTCAACTTGTATGTTTATTTGATAAACTTGGGTTCCTAATTTTTGTCCACACTCATATATTCTTTATTAGTTTAGTGGGCTGAGGCTTGGGCCTGTGTTGAGGAAAACTACAAAATCATTTCAACCGACGAAAGGATTCGATAGAGATCCTTAATAATTTCAAGGGATTCAAGCGCCAACCATGATTGGTAGTGGGGACCGAACTTATCATCAGGTTGGGTACATATGGTGAAGGGGACCAAAGAAGCTTAAGTAGATCCCGGAGCTAAAGTAGCCTCCGGGTTTCCCCCCTCGGCGAATTCAATTTCAGGTCTTGGAGAAGACATAATTTTGGAAAAAAATGATAAGAAATTGGGAGCGCTGCAAGGAAAGGAAGAACGAAAATGACTAGTTTTTCTGACGATGAATTAACAGAGGAAACAGAGGTAGATGATAAAGCAGAAAACACAAAGAAAGAGAAATAAAACAGAGAATGGGAAGAGTGTACCTATAAGCCAAAGGAGGAAACCGCCTGGGGAGTAGTGGGGGAGTGGAAAATATTTTCCGCGTTTTAATAGGGGCACTTGTCAAGATCATCACGACAGCCCAACATCTAGGATCTAAAGGATATGATTACAAGACATAGGGCAAATTAAGGAATAAGAATTAAAAGGATACGTCTGCATTAACTACTTAAGTCCTCCGAATTGAGCAATAGCTTGCAGGACTTGGGAGCAATTATTGGAACCGGATCCCGAACCAAAAATCTATCATTTGGAGAGAACGGACACGTGTCTCCGCCACATCACCATAATAAAGGAGAAACAGTTTGGGCTGAAAGGATCAAGTTTGGCGAACCGCCAAGAAGTCCAGAGGAATGAGGTGGAAGTTCGTAGAGAGGAAGGCACTAGGCGGACCAAAGAGATAAAAGCCCAAAGAAAACCAAGAAAAGCCCAACTAAGTTCAAAAGCCAAGAGGTTATAACAATTAAAGCAGAATCAAAACCGACGTATTTAAGGAGAATCATGGAGTTAATAGACAGCATTTATTTCCTTATTTTGTATAAATACAGTCCCCTAATACCATGTAAAAGGGGCTGCATATCAATCATTCTAGGAAATAATACACAATTTTCGTTTGCAACACATTTTCTTTTATAAGTTTAGTTCTATATTTTGAGTGTTAGATCCAATATCCATAATCAGCCCTCTCCTTCATTATGAATTTATCAAAATAAATCTTTTCATGTGCAGATGCCCAATTCAGATGTGGAACCTCGTCGGAAGCTTCTTCCTTTTTCATCATCCTTCTATTCCCATAAGTTTCTCATATACCAATGACATGCTCATACACCCAAGTCAATAAAACTTGAACAGGTCCTTGAAGCGTGTAAGATTTTTCTGACAAATTCATAATCTTTATCGAAGTAATCAACTTCTGAAGCGATACTCGACCCCACAGATGCTTCTCTAAAGCCTCTTTGTCAAGAACTTTTTTAGCTGTCTCCAACGGTATCCTAGATCCTTTATGAATACCAAGTACCGCAACTGAAAGGAAACATAATTGTGCCACCATAACCCTTTTATCAAAATGCCAAAGCCATCACCTTCAACAATTTTTCATATGTAGGTCCCGTTGATGTAGATATTCCTATCTCCATCCAAAACTCTTTGTGCCTAAGAGTACATACATCAGATTTTTACTTGGACCACAATTGAGTCCGGTAAAAGCTGCAAACTAATGGAGAGAGATTTGGAGAGGTTGATCAACAATCGAAGACCAAATCTAATGTGCATCATCCACTAACAGCTGGTTGACCAAGAAGTAATTAGCTCTGTTAGCAGCCCAAGTGTACTTGAAATCAGCAAACTTGGCAAAGACACCAATGGAAGATTTCACCAAATAAGACCACACATCATCTCCTAATTCTTGTTTCACTTTGGACAAGTTGGCCATAGCGGAATAGTGATCCATGCTATGATTTTGATTTGGAGATTTCCCAGCTTTATGCAATCGAGGAGGACACGGTCTAACAAAAGTCGAAGAAGCCAATCCTATACAAATAAAATAAAATAAGCAATTAGTCACAAAGCAACAATATGCGATAGCACATATTATTAGTAATAAAATCTGCAATGGCACATATAATATACACCAAAAATCTGTGATGACACATACACTGAGCACCTAAAATCTGCAATTATACATGAAATCGATAACCAAAAATCGGCAATCACAAAGGAAGTCAATAGCAAATTATCTGCGATAACACGAGAAACACACTAAAATCTGCAATTTAACTGATTGTTAGCAACACAAACCAAATAAACGTAACAACCACGCATATAAAAATCTGCAGTAACACTGATGCAAATATTATGAAAATATGCAGTCAATCAAACATCTACGCAGGAATTTTTAAAACAATTGAACAAAGCACTACCATAACTAGTAATTTCAACCAAGTAAATCAAATTTACAGAGTTAGATTTGAAGATCTGAAACAAAAATAAATTTCAATTAGAAACAAAGCAACAATTAATTTTACATAAACCAAAAGTGAATAGATGGGAAGAGGCGAAGAGGGTTTGGAGTCACATGAGTCATAGGAGCAGCTAGAAGTCACGGAATTGTGGTTCCGGTGAGATGATTCATTGTGGTATGGGATTGTCGAGGGTTTTGTAAGTCTTTTTAGTGTTAGATTTTTGAGGGCTTTCGCAGCTCAGCACTTCGCCGGTTTGGAGGGAAGACAATCTCGGCGGTGTCAGTGACCACACTACACGAAAGCTAACCACAATCAGACAGATTTTTTGATGGATTTATATCCGTTGGGAATTTTTGACGGATACCCAATAATTTTCCAAGAACACAAATCCATCAAAAATTCGTCGGAAATTTTCGACGGATTTTAGTCCATCGAAAATTAAAAACGTTGATGTTACCATTGTAGTAGCCGTTGTCAGAGCCGTTATATTCAGAAATTTTGAATGTTATTATAATTTTTGTCATAGCCGTTATTTTCTTACGGATTTCCGATGGAATTCCGATGGACTGCGATTCTATATATTTGTTCCCATCATTCTCCATTCATTCACAATTACAAACTCTTCCTATAATACCTTATTCCAAATTATCTTCTTCAAAATATTTTATTGAAATGTCTTCTTCAAATAATTTTCAATCATGAATGGATGGAGAAATGAGGAATCCGGAGTTAGAATTATTGAATGACGAGTATGCCTGAGGCTTAAGCGAATTCATGGAAGTGGCAGAAAATCAACCACGAACAAAATAAAGTGGTAAGTTAAAATGTCCATGTTTACTTTGCCGGAATTCTCGTAATATTAAGGTAGAACTAGTTTGGCATCACTTGTATGCCAATGGGTTTATGCCGGGGTACAAGATATGGTATTTACACGGGAAATTTTTTTTTGAGTATGGTAGTACTAGCGAACCATATATTGCTGATAGTGTAGGAGAACGAACGGAAGTAGATGTCGGTGCAGGAACAATTGAGATGGTGAATGATGCATTTAAGGAGAATATGCAGTCAGCTAGTGATGATAGAGATAAGGTTGAGGAACCTAATTTAGAAGCTCGACGGTTTTTTGATATGTTAGATGCAGCGAAGCAGTCATTATATAGCGGCTGTAGAGAAGGTCATTCACCATTATCATCTGCTAGTAGAATGATGACTATCAAGACAGACTTCAATTTGGTGGAGGAATGTGTCGATGCGATAGCGGATTTTGTGAAAGATATTTTTCCTGAAGATAATCTTTCACTAGCATCATACTACGAGGTACAAAAACTTGTAACTGGTCTTGGTTTGCCGTATCAGATGATAGATGTGTGCATCGACAACTGTATGATATATTGGAGAGAAAATGAAAACCACAACAGATATCGCTTTTGTCGTCAATCGCGATATTAGGAAACTGGTGGTAAAGTTCCGATTCTATTTAACGGATGTGGTATTTCCGATGGATTTCTGACGGAAGCAGCCGTCTGTTTCCGGGTATCTTTTTGTAGTGCCAGGAAAACGGCGGTAGTGGTCCAATTTCTCGAACGGCGGAATTAGAAAGTTTTAGGATTTTCTTTTGTTTTCTATCGTGAATGGGTTATATTTTTTCTCTTAAAACTTATTTTAGTTTAAGTTATTTTTTTCAAATTAATTAAATTAATTATTTAATTAATTTTGAATGGCATTCCTGTTAATATGAATATTCAGTTTGGTTTAATTGTTTTTTACAAAAGATTAAGGTTAAACTAGTTAGGTCATTTTTAGAGAGAGTTAATCTAGAAATTAACTTAAATATTAGTATTATTCTAGTATATTACCACTAATAAATATTCAAAATTACATTTTGAGACCAATCTCATTTTGCTAGCTTATCTGCAATGCAGTTGCATTCTCTTCGAGTACACGAAGAGTTAATTTTGGTAAATTGATCCGCCTACCTGCGGATATTTGTGACTGAGGTTCTCCATTGACGCATAAGTAAATTTCCGATGAATAATATCATACAATGCCATACAGTTACCTTCCATGATTATATGACGGGATCCCTGACATCACACTGCTTGTAGAGCGATTCTTTCAGCTTTTTTTAGTAAATTATACAGCCACATAAAATTAAGATGTTATGACAAAACAAAGCTCACCCCGATATATTAAAATATACATAACATGTTATACGCCCACGTAAAAATAACATGTTATGGCTGGGTCGGTTTTTCAAGAGAGAAGTTGTTACAATTAGGTTTAAGGTTCGGCCGACGAAGTAGTTCACTTCTACATGCGGAGCTGGATACATTACTATGGATGTTAAGATGCTTAAGCAAGATTCAGATCCTTCATCCCAACATTAAGAGAGATTGCAAAGATCTTATTGCGATTGCAAATTTTCCGGAATATTAGTCTTTTTTTTCTTTTGAGTTTGGTAATTTTCGTAATTTTATATTGTTCTTTTCCTTTTTTTCTCTTTCTTATTTACCATGGACTTTTGAGTGTTCGTGCTGACTTTCTGTCCAAAAAATCTCGAGTACGAGGTATGATCTTTTCCCATGTGATGTGATCTTTGATAGGATCGAGTCCTAGGATGAGGTTTAGGTTGCAAAGAATCAAAATGGGGTTTAGGCTGCGGAAATGAGGGTTCTCGGGAATGCGAGGGGGTCCGACGCGAGGATGACTCGAGGAGGGACGTGGATTGGCGACATGGTTTGGGAACAACGCGATAGTGATGGACACGAGGGACAGAACAGGGAACGGCGATGATCGACTACGTGGTTCGGGACGAGGAACGACGATGATCGGCTACGTAGATTGGTACGAGGAACGACGATGAACGGCTACGCAGATTGGGACGAGGAACGATGATGATCAAGGAGATACTTCCAACGGCTATGATTGACCCTTGGACTATCAAGAACTTGTTCGGGGAAGGGTTAAGACCCGACTAGTGAACAAGGGGTGGAATGTATGAAACTTCCTAAGGATGGTGGAAAGATCCCTAAGACTTTCAAGCTTGCTTAAGTGGGATAGAATCCGATCACAAAAACAAGAGATTGTTCAAACAAATTAGAAAGAAATTTTTATTAAGAAGTTTGATAGATTGAAAAGAAGATAGGAGGCGGATACATATAGGGTTCAAGGTACATGAAACTAAAAAAATACAACTCTTGAAATTCTACAATCATTAAACCATATTTTGAATCACTTTGACCGATCCCTTGAATGCATTGCTGCGGCTAGAGAAGAAAGAAATGGGCTTGGGTTTATCAAGAGGATTTTGAATAAGTGATGAGACCTTATCTCATTAAAAACTTTGTTTGGAAAACCCATTGGTACAAAACCAAACTAAGAGAAAAAGAGTGCAAGACTCATTACCTCTCTTGATAAACATTTAGGCAGCTTGTATCACAACCAATGTGGTTGGATTAGCACTTCCTAAACTGTCCGGTATAGTGTTGAGGAGGTGTTGCAAAGTGGTCTTAAGCTTAGCTTACTTGGACCGAGTGATGGGGCCAAGGGGAATGTGCAAATCTTCATGTCCTTGTTCGGGTACAAGCTGCTTTCCTTGATCCTCATGGTCCTCTTCATCCTCATGTGGTTCCGGTTCAAGTTCCTTGCTGGTCACGTTCTCATCATCTAAGCTCTTCAATTCGAGATTGATTTTTTTTTTTGAAGAGAATCACGTTTTGAATGTTTAATGGATTCATATTTTTACTGTAAGGAAAAAGAAATCATTAGAGCACCTCAAATGGAGGTTGAGAAGGAGTTCTTAAAATTTGATAATGACAAATAATAATAAATATTAGAGGAGTTTTTAGTATGAGGAGAGAAAAGATCTAAAAATTCTTATTTAATAATCATTTTAAGGATTCTTAATATAGAGTTTTTAAAATTTAGAATTAAAATATTGGTAAGAACCCCATGAGGGATTCTACCATTGGAAGTGCTCTTAAACATACAGTATATTTAAATTAACGTCATTACTATTTTCTTAAATATCACTTTATTGTTTTAAAATTTTACTATTCTTTTATTAGTTAACAGAAGTCATCCGCAAATAACATGGATCTCAGCTTCATCTCATTTCTCAGCAAATCTGGCTATCATTCAATATTTCAATGCGTTTCCTTAAATTATTAATTTGTCAAAAAAAGGTTCTTCCAATTAAAAAAAAAAGGTTGATTGCCATTACTCCATGTATTTGGTGAGGAGTTGTATATAAACTAAACCAGTAACAAAAAGAAAAGTGAGAGGTCGATATCCATTTATAGTCGAAAGGCCAAGATGGTGGAACTTTAATCTACCCACTATAAATTATAGTGCGAAGTCGTTTGTGATTTCTTCTTTTTTTTTTTTTTTTTTTTTTTTAGTAATAGATCCTATCGGGGAAAGTGGTTTACATGGTTTAAAGCGGTTGACAAAATACCATAGTAACCAGATTGAACCAACTAAACCAGAGAGGAGTAACCTAATCTCGACTGCCGAAGACTTCCGCCGCCAAGCTCGAGTTCTCCTAACCGGCAAGTCGAAGGGACGTGCATCAGCGACCGAGAAGACTCAAACCGAGTCGGCCAAGCTCGTTCCTCGCCTTAGTCGCCGCTTCAACCGTAGAGGCGTAGAACACAGCCTCCACCGCCATCCTCAACACGCAACAATACCCAGCGACCCTAAAGACGCCTTCCACCGAAAATCATAATGAAGATGTCTCCTGAGATAGCCCAGCGAAGAACCCACTAAGCGGCCGCCGATGTCCTTGTCAGAAATAACGCTCATTCCAGGTGTCGAAGGACACGTTCCCGGGAAGCTTTCTCGGTCCTAGATCCGCCGCGCTCATCGTTGCCAGAGGTGTATCCGCCGAATCCGCCGTCTCTCACCACAACACAATCACTGGAGAGGTAAGAGAAGGGGTTTTTTTTCCCGCCTAGATCCACAAGTCGTTTGTGATTTCGAACACGTATAGCTGGAGGCATTACTATAATCTTGAGCTTGACCCAAAACGCAAGAAAGTGACCACCTGTTGAATCCCATAGATACTTGTCGTCATTTTAATAACTATTTACACGTATTTTTTTTTAGATTTTGTGCTAAACGAGTACATAATAATCAAATACACACCCTCGACCCTTATTATATAGAAGATTTGTTAAAATTGAGTAGTAGAGTTATTACCGGTTCCGAGACCCGACCGATATCCAATTCAATCCAACAAATTAGGATATTAAGAGAGTACTGCATATCCAAAACCAGATAGTAAAATCAGAATATATTGAAACTGAATCTGGATCCGGATGTCAAGAGTTTAAAGTTCGGATAGTTCAGGTCTGTTAAAAATACATAAAAAAATTTATTTATAAATATACTTTCCATATATTATATGATTTTTATATACAATTAATTTTATTTCTTTTTAGTACATATCTGATTTACCTAAAATTAATTTTAAAATTTTCTTCTTACATTTTGATTTTCATTTTTACGAATTCATAGCCACAAATCCAAATCTGAATAGTTGTATCTTGAATCCAATGGATCTGAATTAGGATTCCGTGAAATTCCAGGATATCCAAATCTCTTATACCTCTCATGTATATCATACATCATATTATTTGCAATAACTAGTGAATCTTTAAACGAACATCATTGGTTCTACTGATATCATTCATTCTTCTAAGATAAATTTATACTTCCGCGCGTTTGACAAAATTTTAACTTTAAATTACTTACAATATGAATCGTAAACTTGTTTTACCAAACAATGTACAATATATAGGGTAATTATAAAGAATAGCTACATACCACTTCATAATTAGTTCTCTCCCATATTTTTCTCTCTCATCATATCCCATTAAAATCTGGACAAAATGCCCCTAGCACATATTTGGAAGATATTAACTCCAATTTTGATAGATAATTATTTTGTTAACAGGATAAAAAAAATATATATCACATGATATATATGAATCACAACTAAGTTATTATTTAACGTGGAATCAAATATAATATCTACATAGTAATGTATGTATCTAATGAATGATGAATCAAGTTTTTTGCGATAATTTATTTAGTAACATAATAAATATTGAGTTATACTGATAAACATTGTTATAAATTTAACAAATATGTTATTGCTAACAACTGTATCCATCATACGCTAGATAAATACATTACTATATTGATAATATTTGTTATATGTATAATAATTTAAATATGTATCTATAAATATCACGTGATATAAAAGTTTTTAGTGTGTTAATTAAATAATTACCTATTGACATTTGACCTTTATCTCTTCCAAATATTTCGTTTGTTAACAAAATATTTATCCCCATAAAATTATGAGGGTATTTTTGTCCAGATTTGAATATGAACCAAAGAGAACTAAATAAAATAAAATATCTACTACAAAACTAATTTTTGGATCCTCTATGATTATTTATTTTGTTGATAGTTAAGAATATATATATATTTAAAAAGCAACGCATCACTAAAAAGTAAAAAATAAAATTAATACCTTTATGCTTTATTAAATTTTGGGAATACTATATAAATTGATTTTCAATATATCTACTCAATTTATTTTCGTTCTAAAAATGATAATCTTAAAAATACATTTTGTTAAAATTCAAATTACATTATTACGAATAAGTAACAAAATATTTCATAGTCTAGTATTTTGTTACTATTGTCAATATTCATTTATTTTACTCATTTTGTGTTCTTTAATTAATTTATTTTTCTATTAGTTATAAGAAAAATTAAATATCTATGAACTAATTGAACATTTTCAATAAACTTTCGTATTAAATTAGTTGTTTTGCTTAGGTCATAGGGATAAATTATAAATTTTAATTATTTTTTTAATATCAGTGAAAACTCTTAAAACGACATGAGATCTAGAAAGAATGTTCAAATTTTTTACTTACGTTTCATCGCCAAAGCATTTTTAATAAAACTACAGAAAACCAAATAATAGATTTACAAAGAGACATTTATCCACCAGCATACATCGCTCAGTTATTTTAATTCTAGCCTATATTATCTATTAGCGTGTATACAAGTATACAACAAAATTTTAAGTATTAAATGTCAAAATTTGAACTAATATTCAAAGAATATCTTGAAAATAGCAAAAATTTAAAGCTACCTCAAAATAACACAAAGTTGGAATATTTAATTAAGCCGGTAGGTTTAAAATATCACATACGTGGTACTGTATTCCAAACTTATCACAAAATTCACTATAATCCAAGCAAATTTTATTTTTTATAAACCTTCAATATTTTCTAACTTAAATCTAAACTGTAACTTTGGTTTAAGATATATAAGATTTTCTTATCATAAAAATTAATACTAAAAGTTGAAAGAATTTATGATAATTCTTATCTTATATTAAATTTGAATTGTTTTCTAAATTTAATTGTTTAAATTTAGTTAAACTACCTAATATGTTATCTCAGATTTTATTTATTTTTAATCTCAAATAGCATCTAAAAAAATACATATAGTTCTAGACGTCTATTAGAACCGCCATTAAAACTATATTTAAACTAATATTGTTGTATGGGTTTAATGATTCGTCCGGGTTCAACCATCTCATACCAACTCATGTACTATTCAAATCAATAAATTTTTTAATCTTTTTTTGTTTTTTGGATTTTTATGCTCATAGGATTTAATTTATGTATGTCTTTAGAGTATAATTTTGGAAACAGTATTTTTCTCCAAATAATCCTCAAAAGCATCTCATACCAACTAATGTATGATTCAAGTCAATCAACTTTTAGTATTTTTTTTTTTTTGGATTTTTATGCTCATAGGATTTAATTTGTGTATGTCTTTAGAGTAATTTTGGAAACAGTACTTTTCTCCAAATAATCCACAAAACCAGTACCTGAAGACTATTTTTAGTGCATAAATTGCATAAATAGAAAACTTAAACAAAATTCAGATAAGGATGATGAGTTGGATTGACGACAGCGAATGTCCCAACAATTTATCTTAAAAAATCATTTAGCTTTGCAAGAAATATAAATGTGCATTTAATACCACAAAATATAAAAAATATTTCACCTTTAACTCAAAAAATTAAATAAAATTATACTCATTTGCACCAAATAATTTGATTCACTTTAATGTAGTAATGTGTGTTTGCAGTAATAATAATACATTATATCATAGCCTACACCTACTCCTACCCAATCCATTTGACTCTATTTGCTTCTTTCTCTTTCATCCTTGAGTGTAACTTGTAAAACTTGAGGAAAAAAGAAAAAACAAACTCAAAATCTTTGATTTATTTTTTGTTTGGATTGCTGAAATCTAGATCACCTGTTTTGAATCAGTCTTACCCAAAAACCCTAACTCTTTTATTCATTGAAATTTTCAAAGCTTGAAGTGGCTCTGATCCATTTTTTCTAATTTATAATTTCCCATTTTTTTTTTCTTCTTTTTACTTGAGTCTGAACACAAGCTTGAGCTTCGATTTAGATTTTGCCTTTTTTTTTTAATAAACATTTCTGGAGTTGTGCTAAGCTGAATTTGGAGTACCAATGAAATGTATTGCGGCGATAGATCCTTGTGTGTTTGATTGGATCATGAAGTTGCTGGAGATTTGATGGAAGTGAAGCTAAACTTTCTGGGAATTTCATGGAGGTTTTAGTCCAGTTTCGTTCATGTCAGCTTCGATTTGCAATCAATTTAGCCATTTCCTGTGTAAGTTTCTTTCGTAATTTTTTATTTTATGAAATTAGGGTTTTGGGGTTTCGTGTAATTTTGAAAATGTTGCTTTGTTCCTGAGAATTTGAGCTGATTATTTCGATTTTTCTTACTTACATTTTATCAAATTATTATCTCTAAGCAACAACTAGAGCTTAGCTTCATAATATAAATTAGATTAAATCAGATCTTTGTTTGCCTTTTTCAGCAAAATTGCTTATTTTAGGGTTATTCCCTATGTGAATCCGCGTCGCTATAGTTCATTTTCAGATCAGTTACATTTTTATTCTTGTTTTTTTTTTTTCTAAAACGATGAAATTTTTATGTGAATCTTGTTTTTTTTAGGTTTTGTTGATTCTATTGTGGTCTGGAGCTGGTGAAGCGAAAGCTAAGCATCATCATCATCATCGAATACCATTGCAAGATGTGGAAATTGGAGTTGATGTTGTATCTTCTCATTCTTGTATACATGATCAGATTATAGAACAGAGGAAGAGACCGGGTCGTAAAGTGTATTCGGTTACTCCTCAGGTTTATCATGAGCCAAGAAGTGGTGTAAAATCTCACAAAGGAAGGGTTTTGCTTAGTGTTTCTGATGAGGAAGAGAAGGATGTGAAACAACCTATTAGGATTTACTTAAATTATGATGCTGTTGGTCATTCACTTGACCGAGATTGCCAAAGTGTTGGCGATATTGTTAAGGTGGGTATTAACTCAGTAGTGTGAAGTATAAGGATTTTTTAAGTTATGGAACTAATTTGTTTTATTGAACTTAGTTGGGTGAGCCTCCTTCAAGCACTTTCCCTGCTGTTCCTGCTTGTAATCCGAATGTTAAACCGCCAGTTTCTGGTGATTGTTGGTATAACTGTACTTTAGATGACATATCTGGGGAGGACAAAAGGCATCGCTTACGCAAGGTTCATTTGATATTTTTGTTTCTTCGATATGTTCGCGTTACTGGTTATGGAGAGGTACTGATTTTATGAATCTTGTATATGAAGGCTTTAGAGCAGACAGCAGATTGGTTCAAAAGAGCATTAGCTGTTGAACCTGTGAAAGGGAATTTGCGTTTAAGTGGATACTCTGCTTGTGGGCAAGATGGTGGTGTGCAGCTTCCTCGTGAATATGTTGAGGGTAATTGTATTTCTGTTCTGCTCTCTGATTTGCGAGTTTCTTGTTTGTTGATCTTGTCTTGGTAGGTTTACTATGGTCTAATCAGTTTCTCTCAAATTACACAGAGGGTATTGCTGATGCTGATTTAGTTCTATTGGTGACTACAAGACCTACTACTGGTAATACCCTTGCATGGGCTGTAGCTTGTGAACGAGATCAATGGGGACGCGCAATTGCTGGTAATTGTTCATCTTCTCTAGTTGGTTACAATGTTTTGAAACCCCTGCATTGCTATGAGTTTTAGACTAAAGCCTAGAGTTATTATGTATTTCAGGGCATGTCAATGTTGCTCCCCGTCATTTGACTTCAGAATCTGGGACTTTGCTTTCTGCAACTCTCATTCATGAGGTTATGCATGTCCTTGGCTTTGATCCGCATGCCTTTGCTCATTTTAGAGATGAAAGGAAAAGAAGACGGACTGAGGTATTACGAGAATCAAATGTCCTCCTAATCTAGAGAAAATTTTAGCTTTGATTAGCATGCCTGAGGTTTTTTCTTTTTCATTATGGATAAGAGCTCCTGAGAATAATCCATTTTTTCATGTTCTTAGGTCACTGAGCAGCAGATGGATGAAAAGCTTGGTCGGATAGTGACACGCGTAGTGCTTCCACGGGTTGTCATGCATTCACGGCATCATTACGGAGTGAGTTTCAATGTTTTGTAATTACTTACTTCTCAGGAAAGCATCTGCACGTTAATTTCTGTGACCTTATTTTGTGTCCTGAAGTTACTAAGAATCTGAAATGTTCAACTGAACAGGCATTTTCTCAGAACTTCTCGGGTTTAGAACTTGAGGATGGAGGAGGACGTGGCACATCAGGGTCCCACTGGGAAAAGAGGCTTCTCATGAATGAGATAATGACTGGATCAGTAGACACAAGATCAGTCGTTTCAAAAATGACTCTAGCCCTATTAGAGGACAGTGGCTGGTATAAGGCTAATTATAGTATGGCAGACCGTCTAGATTGGGGGCGTAACCAGGGGACTCAGTTTGTCACATCTCCATGTAACATGTGGACAGGCGCTTACCATTGTAACACAACCCAAGTATCTGGCTGTACATACAACAGAGAAGCTGAAGGTTACTGCCCAATTCTAAGCTATAATGGAGACTTGCCTCAATGGGCCCGTTACTTTCCACAGCCTAACAAAGGTATGTCCTCTGATTATTTGGAACATTCTGATACGAGAACATAAATCTTTCAATTATATTTATACTATATATCCTTAGGTTGTTTCCTACTTTTACATGTTAATCTGATAGGCAAAATATATCTTTCTTGTCTTGGAAAGCATAGTATACGCTGAAGTATGCTATCAATGATCCAATCCTGTATTCGTTTCTCGTTTGGTAAAGAAATTCTAATGAATTTCATACACAACATATTGCAGGTGGTCAGTCTTCCTTAGCAGATTATTGTACATATTTTGTCGCCTACTCAGATGGGTCTTGTACGGATATCAATAGTGCACGTGCACCTGATAGAATGTTGGGTGAAGTGAGGGGGAGCGAATCCAGGTTATTGCTGGTTAAATTGCTCATTGAATGTTTGTAAATACCCACATGGCATATTGCTCATAAAAGAATTTGTCTTGTATATAGGTGTATGGCCTCATCTTTAGTGCGTACTGGGTTTGTTCGTGGTTCCTTGACACAGGGGAATGGTTGTTATCAGCATAGATGTAGAAATAATTTGTTGGAGGTATTCCCTCTAAATCTTTTTCTCTGTCCTAAGATTTCATTATTTTTTTTTCCGTTCAGGGCATAAGCTGTTATAGTTGTACGGCAGTTCAGAAACAACACAAGTCATAGAACCATTAGTTCTATATTCAACTTGTTTCTACCTTTATCATAGCTTCTTTATTAATGTTTTCCTTTTTATCTACAATGCCACCTTTATAGGTTGCTGTGGAGGGAGTATGGAGGAGTATAAATTCTGCCGTCAAGCTGGTGGAGCTATTCGATTACCCGGTTTTAAGGGTAAGGAAGCTCCTTATCTTGCGGAACCAAGAATACCATATTTTCACAAAATCTTTGAACCATTAATGTTTTGGTTTGTAGGTGAATTAATTTGTCCGGCTTACCATGAACTCTGCAGTACATCTGTAGTTTCTGTGCTTGGTCAGTGTCCTAATTCTTGTCACTTTAATGGAGATTGTGTTGATGGGAAGTGCCGTTGTCTCCTTGGTTATCCACGGTCATGGCTGTAGAAAATCGTGAAGAGTCCTGTATCCTTCATATAAATCATTGTACATGTCAAGGTCTCTATCATCCCCTAAGATATGAACTTACAAGCTGTGCTTTTCACCATGCAGGTTCTTGCCCTAATAATTGCAATGGACATGGAAAATGCACAACTCAAGGTGTTTGCATATGTGAAAATGGATTTACTGGAATTGACTGTTCCACAGGTACATATCCATAGTTATATACATTGTGTCAGAACAATGACAAGTATCCTACATGGAAGTGTGTGATAATGGAGTTTGCGAAGTTCCGTTGCTCTGATTATGCTGGCTACACATGTCAGAACAGCTCTAAATTAGTTACAAGTTTATTGGCTTGCAAAGATGTGTTGGGAGAGAGACATATCAGGGCAACACTGTGCTCCAAGAGAGCCTAGCATACTTCAACAACTCGAGGAAGTTGTGTTTTTTCATGGTTAAAAATTTTTTTCGGGGGGGGTCTTTAAGTTATTTAAGCATTTTCGGTAACAGCTATTGCGATGAAAAAGAAAACTAGCCTGTTGGGTAAGCATCAATCTTTTGCGATTTGTATAATTGTCTAAGTTTCCCCATGACAATGACATGTTCTTTATGATATTTCTTACCAGATATCGATCCAGAAGTGTGATATCGATGGAGACGATAGATTTCAATATGTCAGCAAATTGGTGTGGGGGCTTCCCTTAGACTGCTCTGATCAAACCCTGTTCAGCACCGCGGAAGAAGGTGATGCTGAATGTACGGGTTCAGGCGAAATAAGATCGCCATGGTTTAGTCGTTTGTTGAGTAGATTTGTAGCAAGCTAACTAGGAAACAATTCATGGGGGAGAAAAAAAAAATTGTGTACAAGGTAGATAGTGAGGCACGGTTATTATTATTATTCTCAAGCTGTAATTTTTCTAGGGTTTATAAAGGGGAAGAGCCGTGTTACGTAAGTTAGGGGTCTTGCCTTAGTCCACCTGATTGGTGAAATTAGGATGTTTTTGTTTGTCCTTCTGAGTGATAATTGAATTATGTATTCGAATATATATTATAGAAAAGATTGGGATTTTTAGGCCGAAGGCCTGCCAAGAGGAAAAAAAAAAGTGAAATATCTGTAATTATCTTTTTATTAGCTATGTCAGTGTCTCAACTTCATTCTTCTAGATCTATGTTTTGTGTTTGTCTTTTGAATTTAATTACACATTGTATAATTGTTGGGCTATTCTTGCTTAAGATTAACATATATTAAAGGAAGTGTTGAAGAAAATGGAGAAGTTACACATTGTTCTTGATGGGCTGTTCTTGCTTACACATTGTTGTCTGCGATTTTGAACTGTTTCGTTCAAATCGGTTGGGGTAATTTGGCTAAAAGATAAAATTACCGAAATTAGCCGAACAAAAAAATTGGTTTGATTATCGGTTTAGTTCAGGTAACGATTAAAGGAATTTTGGTATAATTATGAAACTCAGTTTAAATTGATTTAAAAAAAAGGGGTGAATCGTTCAGTTCATCGAACCGAACCGAACCACTAACCAAACTCATTTCAAAAAGCTGGTGATCAGTTCACTCCTATTAACTGATCGGATTACCTAACCGCCAAATCTTGGTTTGGTTTGGTTTAGAAACCAGTTTGGTCAATAATCTCATGCCTAGAGAAACCAACGTGATGCAAGACCCTCTTTAGCACATCCTCAAACTATAATAGCGAACTCAGCTTGGAGGGATCTGCCAAATAGCCAATGAACAAGATCACTCGCAACTTTACTTTTGGTTGATCAGAAAGAGAAACAAGCACTAAATATCTGAAAAACAATCATTAAAAACTATCACATCATAACACACACTATCAAAAACTACATATTCAAATCATAAGGACATAATAATATCATGAGAAAGAACGGCCATGTATCTAGCAATGCAACGCCAGAATGGTACAATCCCAACATTGGTCACCCAAACCATATACTGACATAATATATACTTAATATACTCGATGGAGATGTTGGTCCCTAATAAGATGATAAGGAAGTACGGTCAACGGTGTTAACTAACCTCAATACCACTAACAGAGTAAAAAAATCTCAACTCCCACAGATTTTCTCAATAAAGCTAGCTAAATCAGAATAGCATGTTGATACCGATCTTAATAGAATAACAAATCTTATTACCAAAATCGTATCCATAATAATTATCGAAACAAACAAATCAGTTTTCAAAATTTAACATTCAATTAATTTAATTATCACTTTTATCTCACTCCTAAAATCTTATACAATTGTATAATAACTATTAAGGGAGTTAGAACTCACATGAATATGACTTTCAGATCTATTTTTGTATGTCGAATTTTTTCACGATGAGCATGACGTTTTTCTACCTTGATAGTGAGTTCCTTTTTAAGGAATAAATTTTGATGGATATGAAGATTGAAGTTGGCGTGCGGTGTTTGTTTTTATCTTGTGTGTAAGGGAAGCCAGTGATTCATTGTAATGTTCTGACCGCTACTGTCTGTGGACCCCCACGTCCTATCTCGGCCTATGGCCCCCACTGTCGTCCAACGGCAGGTGCGCTATTCCGAGAGGCTCAAAAGACTTGTTATTGTCCCTATAAATCACCACATGATCTATCTGCGTATTTTTACCTCACTCACACGATACCGAAAATGACTTCCCGATGGTCACCCATCCCAGTGCTACTCCAATCCAATCATACCTAACTCTGGATTTCTCTCTAGACAAGTGATGAAAAAGATAAGTACACTTTGGTGACATAGGTAGTCAAATCAATTCTTTTAACCCTCTGCACATGCACCACTATATACCATAATTCGGGATGTTACACTCATCTTAGACCTTTGGTTTAGGAAAGAATCACAAGGACTGGTATTAATATAACAGAAGCTTGGTACATGATTTGAGGTTTCAATGAAATCTTATCTAATTCTGAAAAAAGGTCCACTCCGTAAAGATTCTTCATTTAGACACTTTAGTACAATGCTTTCGAATTGTGATATGCATGAGCTTGGGACTTAGGAGCACACAAAATGGCTTCACATGGCGATAAATGCGTAATAACTAATAAACAATGGATTGAATGTAAGGTTGATAGATGATTGGACAACTCTGTTTGGTTTGTGTTGTTTCCAAGCGCTATCAATGGTTTTTGGAGCAAATGAGGTCTTATTGTAATACATGTCCTGCCACACAGGCCAAGACAACATGTTATTCCTTGGTCTTGCCTATAACGTTTTCTTCCAAAATTCACCAACGAACACAACTTCAAACCGCAAATGCTAACCTAAGAAAAAAAGGAAAAAGTGTAACTAATGAATTACTCAGTGAGGAGATCCTTTCCGCCCACTGGAAAAGCACGATAACATGATTCTACCTCTACACAACTATCAGCAAACACATACAGATAGACACAACAAACATATAGCCTGCATCACTATGCAAAGCTATAACAAACATATTTTCTTCTTGCCCACAACAAGATCTCCACATCAATACCAGGTACAACCATCCAATATGTGCATATAACATATCTGTTCCACTAGGCTCGTCAACCGGTTAATGGAATGCAGTGATCCGTCGGTACACTACAGTCCAGATTCCACTGGTTCTGCTGGTTCCACTGTATTTTAATCTCATACATCTTGTCATCACTATGACATCATAACATCACATAAACAATATCGCATTTGGCCATATTCTCAAACAATCATAAAATCATCATATTTATCAAACATTCATAGAAATAAAACAAACCGATCTAGTTCTATCACTACAAGAAAACATGCCAGTAACGACGAAACTTTACATTGAAATAAAATCATCGTAAATAAGAAAGGATATTACGAGTACTTAACGACTTAAAAGACAATCATCGTAAAAACGTCGTAAACTTACGACAAATTTATTCGTCATAAATTGGACTTCTATTTACAATTATTTACTAGCATTTTAACAACGAAATTGATGGTCGTCATAAACTAGTCGCCATTTAACGACTACTGTATGACATAGTATAAAATTGTCGTATAGGATTCGCAATTTAACGACTCGTTTACGACGTGGTATAGTACCTTTTATGGTAGCAGTGATTCATAAAATGGTTCCTAATGGATTGGGGGATGCGATGATCATAATGAAGGTAAAATGTATATATAAGTTTAAACAAAAGATGTTCTTAACTAATTTTTAATTGATAATCTACTTTTCAATTCTTGTAGGATCCGACTGGTACTGTACAAGCGAGCATTCATGGGTCCGCCATATCTGATAACAAATATGGGCCGCACATAAAGGAGGGTTCAATGTTGCTTCTAAAGGAGGTTGTTGTTGTTAAGTTTGAACAGGCAACAACATATCTTAACCTTGGTCTTAACAACATAACCAATGTAAGTTACAATTTTATTGTAAAAGGTAGTGTATTAAGTAGTATCATTATCGACATTAAGATATATAACACGGAAACTCGGTAATTTGGCAGGTTATATCTAAAGAAAACATGGCTACAGCGTTCATACAAGAAAGTGGTCCCAGTGGTGTTAATCAAAATCCAAACAATTGGTTATACCCCGAAGATGACAAAGGGTCGGATGATGATGAAGAAATTGAATAGTACATTACCTGATCAATAAAAGGAAACTAAAATTAATAACTATGTGTTTATGTTTTATATGCCTGCAGTTTCTTTGTATGACGTTTTTAAGCTATCATGTACTATAGATGGTATTGTTTATGTAGAGGTTTATGTTAAACTATCGTGTAATATTAATAACTATGTATGTTTAAATATCATTGCATTTTTAATGGATATATATTGTTATATGCATGGTTTTGGTTGTTTGAAATCCATGTTTAATAACTTTGTGTTTTAACGACTAGTTTACGACAAATTTTAAATTCGTCGTAAACTAGTCGTACTTTAACGACTCCCTTACGACAAAGTATCTATTCGTCGTAGAGTAGTCGCAATTTAACGACTGTTTACGACGTATCTTATTAATGACCCAATAACAACGATAATTGAATTGTTTTGTAAACACGTATGTTTAATGTTCACCAGAAATTTTACGATGAAGTAAATGCGTCGTAAACGAGTCGTTAATATGACGTTAAAGCGTTACAATATCCATTCGTTGTAACTTCATTGTTTCATTTCCACCTAACTTGTTCAAAAATTTCCCATAAATACCACATACTCTCATTCTCAATATCAAAAACAACAATCATTTATGAGCAAAATTTGTATTCCAAAAACACCAAAAAAAATATGTCTTCCGTAGGAGATATTCGGAACCAACGAAGATGGATTTATATGCATAAAGATTCTGAAGGAAACATAACAAAGGAGTTTCTCAATGGGCTGGAAATCTTCATGTACCAGACGGGCAATACACCACTCACTCTAGAAACCAGAAAAATGTTCTGTCATTGTCGGAAATGCAAAAATTCAAGTTCAAGATTTACTGTAGTGAGAATGTGCGGAATCATTTATTAAATAGAGGATTTACGCCAAACTATTATATTTGGTTTCACATAGAGAGGGTTATGGTGGAAATGAAGCAAGTAGTAGTAATAGTAATGTTGAAGCTGTGAGTTTGGATGAACCTAATAATTTGCATTACTATGATCATTATCACATCATGTAGATCGGGGAGATCTAGAACATGATAGAGTATATGACATGGTTACAGATGCATTTCATGAAACAACTTCTTACTGATAATACAGTTGAGGAACCTAACTTAGATGCTGCAAATCAGCCAATATACGAGGGATGTAGAGAAGATATGTCAAAATTATCATTAGCAGGTAGGATGATGAGCATTAAAATAGATCATAATTTATCTGAAGTTTGTATGGATACATGGGCAGAATTGTTCAAAGAATATTTGCCAGAAGATAACTTGTCTGTTGAATCTTATTATGAGATTCAAAAACTGGTTTTTAGTCTAGCGTTACCTTCTGAGATGATAGATGAGTGCATTGACAATTGCATGATCTATTAGAAAGATGATGATCAGTTATAGGAATGTCGATTTTGTAAGAAGCCAAAATATAAGCCGAAAGGTACTGGAAGGAATAAGGTACCGTACCAAAGGATGTAGTATCTACCAATTACAGAGAGGTTGAAAAGATTGTATCAGTCTAAAAGGACATCATCAGCAATGAGATGGCATACAGAACATTTGCAGATGGAAGGGGAGATCAAGCATCCGTCATATGCAAAAGCATGGAAGCATTTCAATACGGTACACCCAAATTTTGCTAGAAATATTCGGAATGTTTATCTTGGATTATGCACTGACGGATTTAGTCCATTTGGAATGTCTGGTAGACAATATTCTTTGTGGCCAGTAATTATCACGCCTTACAACCTTCCCCCAGGGATGTGCATGGAAAAGTAATTTCTATTTATGAGTATATTAGTTCCTGGACCCAATCATCCAAAGCGGTCACTAGATGTTTTTCTGCAGCCTCTTATACATGAGTTGAAGGAGTTATGGTATACAGGGGTTGAAACCTATGATTGTTCGGTAAAAAAAGATTTTAATTTGAAAGTTGTGCTTCTGTGGACAATAAGTGACTTTCCTGCATACGAGATGCTATCAGGTTGGATAACGCATGGGAGATTATCTTGTCCGTATTGCCTCAGAAGGACAGATGCATTTCAATTGAAATACGGAAGGAAATCAAGTTGTTTTGATTGTCATCGTCGATTTCTGTCATTGAGCCATCCTTATCAAAGAAACAAGACGTTGTTCAGGAAGAAAGTAAGTGTACGAGCCTTCCCACAGGTGTATTTTTCAGGAGAACAAATAGAAGCGTAAATTGATCATTATGGTGGTCAGAAAATAGTTAGACGTAGGGGTAATTGGCATGTTCCAGGTAATATGCCCGACAAATATGGGGAGCATCATCACTGGCATAAGAAAAAAATATTTTGGGAACTTCCATATTGGAAAGATCTTCTGCTGCGACACAATCTGGATGTGATGCATATCGAGAAAACCTTTTTTGATAACATCATGCATACAATATTAAATGTGGCAGGAAAGACAAGATAACAGGAACTCAAATTGGACTTACCTGCTATTTGTTCAAGAAGTGAGTTGCACATTACAAGCAACGGGCAAATACATATTCCTATTTTTAGGTTGGCGTCAAATGCAAAAGCTGCATTGTTTAAATGGGTGAAAGAAGACGTGAAGTTTCCCGATGGATATGTTTCCAACCTCTCTAAATGTGTTGAAGATGGGCAAAAGTTTTCAGGGATGAAGAGTCATGATTGTCATGTGTTTATGCAAAGACTACTTCCATTTGCACTTACTAGGCTACTTCCACAAAATGTAAGTGAAGCACTTGCAGGTACATATATACATGCAGTATATATATATACACATATATTAAGATAAGTTATTTATAATTTACATCTTTTTTTTTTGTGCTTACAGGTATTGGAGCTTTTTTCGGGATCTTAGTACAGGGACGTTGACCGAAGAAAGCATTCAACAACTTGATACCAATATTCCAATTTAACTGTGCAACTTGGAGAAGATATTTCCTCCATCATTTTTTGATGTTATGGAACATCTTCCAGTCCACCTTCCTCATGAAGCATCACTTGGTGGGCCTGTTCATTTTCGATGGATGTATCCATTTGAGCGCTTCATGAAACACTTGAAAGGAAAAGCCAAAAATTTGGCAAAAGTAGAAGGCTCAACTGTGGTGGAGAGTTTAACCGCAGAAACATCAAACTTTTCTTCGTATTAATGTTTTTATATTTTGTTTTGAATGTTAATTAATGCAGATGGTTCGAAAAAATCACGTCAGCACTATGGTGATCTTTATCTACGAGGAGATCGTACTGGACATGGATCGAGTTCTGAGAGATCGTCGTCTTCTTCTGCGGCCAATACGGTTCCTGAGAGGAGATCATCCGAATCAGTGGCCGATACAGTAGAAGCTCCACCACCACCACCACCACTACCACTTGAAGCCCCACCGGTTGCACCTGCAGGAGCACTTCATCTGGACCTATTAGTACCGCCTGATGCTCCGTATGCTCATTTTACAGTGGAGGATCTCCTCGTCCAGCCCGGACGAGAAGGATTGAACTGGTATGATCCCAACTGTCCTCAGGAAACTTTATGGTATGTAATTATTATACTTTTTTTAGTTTAAACATATATACTACATATATTTTTAAAATAATTAATTTATTTTTAAATATTTTTTAAAGGTTTAGTGTGGATAATAAGGTGGGACGTAGCGTTTCGGAGACAATCAAGGGTTACTTCTCCGAACCTCATCCAAATTGGTCCCAAACACCGGATCACGTCAAGAAGACGTGGTTTAAATGTTTTGCGGTATATGGTCTTTTTTAATTTTTTAATATTTTAATTTGTGTTTTATATTTAATATATTACTAATTAATTTATTATTTGTTTTTTTCCATCAAAAATGGAATTGGGAGCCTGCCATCAATGAGCATGTCAAAGAGGAATTCAACAAAAAGGCGATGAGGTGACTTGCCAACACCGTCTCTGATTGGAAGGAAGTTTGGCTCCTCAAAGGGAACGATGCCAAACCCATTTTTCTCACTCAAGCCGTGTGGGATGGTCTTATTCGTTTTCGGCATAATCCAAATTCGGTCCGAGTTTCCGCCAAGTGTTCGAGCTCTCGACTTACAGTTGATGAGGATAGATATTTGCCTACGCCTCATAGATCCCTTTGCGGGGGTCCGTTTGAATATGGTAAGTATATTTATTTAGTTTATCAAAGATTTAATTATAATATCTTAACTCTTATTTTATGTATTTTTTAGGCTGAAGAACAAGAGGGAGAACTTTCGTCCCTTTTATCGTTGTTCAAACGAACCTACAAAAAGAAGAGTGGAGTTTTTGTAGATGCCAGATCTCAGCGAATCTACGATGAGACCACCGCTAGGATTGAGGAGCGTCATACACACCTTTCTCAGCAAAGCGAAGATGGTACTCTCGTGGCATTGAGTACATTGGATCAAGACAAGATCTTCGAATCGGTATTTATTATATAATTTAATTCCTCCCATTTACTTAATAATTTTATTTTTGATTATAATATTTTTTTAGGTTGCTCCAAAGAAAAAATGACGGATTTTGGGCATGGGATCGGTTCACGATGTACCGATTACCACATCTTCTCATAAGCACAACCAGAATGATGATCTCTACATCTCCGAGCTGAGATTGCATCTTTAAAGGATCTCCAACAACAAACAACCCGCAAGCTTCAAGGAATGGATAGCTTATTTGATATTTTGGCGGAAGGCAATCCGGAACTGCAACGAGCTTTGGAAGCAAAACATGCAGCCGATCGAGCAGAGGAGTTGGGGCAATCTTCGGGCCAACCACAAGACCAAACCGACTTGGATCGGAGAGCCGCATAAGCCGCTCATGCGGACTTGTTTGCGGATATAGATTTTAGTAATTTATAGATTTCTAGATTTTTATTTTATGTTTTTTTGTATAAAATTTTAAATTAATTTTGTTTTAATTTAAAACTTTTTTATATAAATTTAATTTACTAATTAATATATAAATTAAATAATTCGAATTTTATTTTTAATTTAATAATTTATGTTAAAATTAAATTATTTTAATTTTATTTATAAATTAAATAACTTACGACTAATTAACGATGACCATACTCGTAAAATCTAACGACGAGTTTACGACGGCGTAGTATATATTTACAACGCATCTATGACGCTTTGTCTTACGTCGATTTTACGACGAATTAAATAGGCGTCGTTAACTTGTCGTAAAATATAACGACGAATACAGTAGTCGTTAAATAGTCGTAAATTATAACAACGAGTTTCCGACGATGTATACCTTTACGACGCATATACGATGCCATATTTTACGTCGAGTTTACGACATATTGTTCTTTGTTCTTAATACGACGATTTTTCTATTACGACTAACCGCGATGATTTCATTTTCCTCGTAAAATCGACCTACTACTCCGGTTATGACGAATTAACAATGATATGGGTCGTTGTTAACCTCATGTTTTCATGTTGTGTATACGAGTGAATCAACAAGTATAAAAATAGAACATTTTAACGCTTTTTCGCGGATCACACCCTCACCTTTGCCTTTCTTTCCTCTTCAGAACTTTCTTCTTCCAAACTTTATTTTCCTAGACTTTCTTATTCGGGACTTTCGTTTTCTCGAATTTCCTATTTGGCACCTTCCATTTCTAGGCTTTCATAAAATAAAAACTTTCCCAAATTAGAAAATATCTAAAAATAGGAACTTTCCAAAAATAGGAATGAGGGTTTCTAAATTAAGAAAACCAGGATTTCATGTAATTTGGTTACAGCTGCCGTCGGCTTCAAACCCCTATTCCATTCGGATTTACATCGGAATCCGGATCGGTCAGAATATCTGGAAATATGACATCTGGGGCTTTCTATGGATATTAAGATCGTCTTCTAACTCTTTTCGGTTCACCACGAAAGTTCTCTTCAAGTTGGACGGCTGCAGAATTCGATATGTAGAAATCCCCTCTAGTAGAACGGCAATAACTTTCCAATCATAGCTCCTATTTAAGATCCTCTTGAAGTTTGGCTAGATGTTGATTTCATGCATCTCTCCAGAAAACAACATCGGAAAAGGAGTCCATTTGTTTATTCCTTTGTCTGTTCTCCTAGAACCGGTCGAATCTGGCTTCATCTTCTTATTCTTCTCTTTCTCTCTTTTCTCTCTTTTCTCATGACCTCTCTCACTCTGTAATGAACAGGGAGGCACGAAATTAAGAAGAGAAAATCCTAAGATCCTTTATATATGCCTCCTTATTAGTTTAACATTTGGTTTTATTGGGCTTTTAACAGACCTCTACTCTGTTACCCAAAACTGCAGGATTGGGGTGTTACACTTATCACAAGCCGGCTCTGGTTAGAGTTTTGGATGATAAAGACATGTTTTGTGGTAAGTTTAGGTTTGATAAAAGATGGGGTGAAGATCCCCAGTTCTCTGAAGTGGTCGTAAATGCTTGGAAAGGAAAAAATATGAGAGCTGCAAACACGAAGATGACCAGAAGTACTTATTGTAGGAGGAAAATTAGAAAATGGAAGAGGAAGGGAAAGCCGTTTTTCCTGCAAATATTCTCATTAATCAAAGTGAAAAGAGTACATAGGTTTGAAACAAGCCTTCAATAGATATACCAATAGGTATATAAAGAGAAGAGCTCAAAAACATATAGAGCTAAAAACAAATTCACCTAGTCTACATATGGGGAAACCTCCAAATCATGTTGTATCCATGCTTGACTCGATAATGATGAGCTCATTTAGCCATGAAAATCCTTCAGGAGGAAACATATCCATACACACTAGTAGAGGATATGTTAATGAATCAATCACCTTAAGGATTGTTAAAAGGAGAACAACACACACATCTAGATCTTTGAACCAACAAACTTTGAACATGAAGACTTGTGAGGAGACAATCGAAACGGTGAAAAGGAAAGAGACCTTCGAATATATCTAGGACTGGAGCTTTGAAACCTGAAGCGTTTGCAAAATATTCGCACCGTCGATCATAGATTTGACGCCTCAAACGTTAGAGCCACCAAAATTCTAGAGAATTCTAGAAGTTTCCTCCCTACCTTCACCAATACATCTTCATCAATTGATCAATTCAACTAAACATCAGATTTAACCCATAGAAAAACAAGAAAGAATTACAAATAACTAAACATCAAAGAGAGAGAAAACCCGACTCCGATGGCTTTCGAAAATCAGAGGCGGCTCCTTTCTTAGAGAGAGCAATTAGGCTTTTTAATGTTTTGATCTTTCCCTCTCTAGGAAGGGAAAGTCTAAATTTCCTTGGTTTGATAGAATTTCTTCTCTAAAACGAGATCTTGATGTGGCAATACGTGAAGAAAAAAATTATTGGAGGCAAAATCTATGGAGAAATTGTTGAAAGAGGGAGACAAGAATACAAAAAAAAAGTTCAAGCCTCAGTCGACAAGGATAAAGAATTCTATGAACTTCTTACTTGATGAGAATGGAGCGGAAAAAACTTTAGATAAAGAAAAGTGTGATATTGCCAATGAGTATTTCTCAGACCTGTTCAAGTCTTTGAAGCCTTCGAACATTCATGAAACGCTTTTGGTTTTCAGCCTTAAGTATCAAAAATAATTAATGCTGATTTGGATAGAAATAGCATGTGATTGTGCTTTATTAATTAGCTATTGTGTGGTAATGATGAGGGTTTGATGTTTCCAGCTAAGTATGTCATTGATAAAGCTTTTAAATATTCAAATCAATGATAGGAAATTTAAAGAGCAAAAGTGACAGCCTTCATTACCGGCTAAATTAAAGTGTAACATTGGAGCAGCTTGGTCAAAATCGAGCTCGGAGACCAATCATCCTCCATCTCGTGCTTCTGAGCTGATGATAGGCTTGCTGCTCCTACTGTCTTCATGATCGGTCTTTTACTTTCCTTGTTTTGATGTGGCAGCCACGTGGATTCCTAGTCTGGATCTTGGATCTCTGGTGCAGAATCCGGTACCAACAGTCTCTAGCTTGCTTTCTTGGGGTACTTGAGGATTCGCGAACTACAGCTTAGGAAAAAAGTTGTATCCGTTGAAAACATTCCCTTGGAAAACTCAAGTAAATTTTCCCTTGCGGCTTCTTCGGATACACGTGATTGGGGATTCTCCACATTTATGCTTCTATAGGAGAAATTCTGATGATTTCGGTAGATTTGGTTGAAGCCCTGGTTCTGATAGTTTCCTTGCATATAGCTTACTTCTTCGGTTCCTTCACACCATGCTCCATCATCTTCATCCTCAGCAGCTTCCCCGATCACAGCAATCACTCTCTTGGATGTCTTCAAGAGAAACTCAACATTTTCCTTTAGCTCCATCTCATCTGTTTTAACACTGTGAATAGGAACTTTCTGGGATCTATCGTAGTCCGGACCGTGGTTGCTGTTACTTGAAGAGAAATTCTCGATCAAAAACAGTTGCTTCTTGAACAGTGTTAGTTGCGAAGTTCTCCTTGCTTACCGTAACTAGAGCCATATGATAGTTCTCAGCAATTCATTGATAAAAGATGTGCATCAAATTTTTTGGCGTGTATCCATGATGCGGACAATCTTTTAGATATCCTCTGAAGTGATCCCAGGGTTCGAAGAACGACTCAGTACCACCTTGCTGAAAAGTCAAGATTTTGTTCCGCAACACAACCAACTTCAACTTTGGGTAGAAGTGATTGATGAACTGATCTCGACACTAAGCCCATGTGGTAATAGAATTTGGCTCTAACAACTCCAATCATATTGCAGCTCTGTCGCCTAATGAGAACTTGAATAGCATAAGCATCAAGTAGTCATGAGGCACTCCATTAGCCTTTGTGGTGTTGCATAACTCCCAAAAATAACAACAAATTCTTGACCCTCACAAGATCTTCCAGATGTGTCGAGAAAGCTGGCCAATCCACTAGTGTAGACAGTATCTTTACCAACTCTGAAAAATCTGTTAAGAATGTTACTTCCGATTTTTGTAGTGCGATCATATTTTTCATGGCCTAGATAAGAGTTTCTAACTCAGCATACAAAGGGGAGAGGCACCTACGAGTGTTACATGCCCCCATAGTTGTTCCTTCCACTTGATCTTGAGAGCAGAACCAACTTAATCCAGAGGAATTGTCTGTCTCTTTTCACAAATCATCTACATGACATTGACACCCTTTAAAAACTGCAGTCTGAGAAAGTGGTAAACCATCGGTACCCTGAAAGATTTGATTAATGTCCTCATTATCTTTCACTTGTGCCAACTCCTAAGCTAAAACTTCGGTTTCCGCTAATTTATATATATATATATATATATATATATGTGTGTTCAATATATATATATATATATGTATGTGTATGTGTATGTGTGTCAATTACTTCAATATATACATTAATTAGAGCACACACCTTTAGCAGTATATTTCTTGTACTCCTTACAGTTATTTTATTTGTTGGCTTCATAAATTATTTGTATTATTTTTAATTTAAACATGGAAATAAATTAAAATTAAGTAACTTGTATGTGAAATTTAAAATGTAGTCATCTTTTTTTTTTTTGTCAACTCAACAAAATTTCACTAAAAATTACCAAAAAATTGATTAAAGTTGTAGCAAGCACTAAGAGCATGTGCAGTGGGGAGAGACTCTGAAAATCTCTCACATATATTATTTAATGCTTTTATTATAATTAAATTATTTATTTAAATTTTAAATAATAAATAAACTTAAAACCAATCACATGTTAACATGTGTGAAATGATATAGAGAAGTTTTCAAGAGTTCTCAATTGAGCATCGATTCTCCTCTCTCTTCTATTTTTTATTATTTTTATTTTTTGTATTGTTAAGAGACTCTAAAAATCTCTTACTGCACATGCTCTAATATTTTATGGTATTAGAGTTAAATAAAAGTCTAACAAAACAGGCAAAGTTTGAAGGCATTTATCATTAGCATTTTATGAAAGAGGATTAAATAAGAATATTTGACTATCATGATAGAGAATGTTGACCCAAAAAAAGACTACCATGATAGAGAATTAAAAGCTGGATATACTATAAATCTTAGTAAAATTTCGTCTAATAATTATACTACTAGCGGCTCCGCATTTTTCTAATTAACTTAATCAAACTGGGATTCGAGTGAGAGACTCTTCTCTTTCAAATTTTAAGGTAAAAATGCGACATATCATTATAATGAACTTATAACTAATTATGTGTTACATATTATAAACAACTTCATCACTAATCTTTGTCTTCACAATTGACATTTTGCTACTAGTGAATTATTAACAAATTTTAAAATAAATGCAATTATTTACATATTATTAAGTTGTTATTTCCTCAGATTGTTTTTTGTAGTTCTGAATCTACAACATAAGATGTCAAAAGACGAAAGCTAAAATTAACCAAGAAATGTTGATGCTACGAAAAAGTTAGTTCCTAGAATTGGAGCAAGATTGAGCCCATCAGAATAAAAAAAAATCTTATGGTTTTTGGCATTACACCTTACATACCCTCACATAAATGCAAAACCTCGTTCCAATTAAGAATCTCATAAGTTTTAAGGCTCAAGATGCACATTATGGTCTTCCTAAACTTTTTTGAGCTTGAGGTCGAAATTTTTGCCCGTGTTTCATGTTTTAAATACTGGAAACAAAAGTTTCTCAACAAGCAGTTTTCGCACTTGCTACAAAGTTTTCAGATTTTCAAAGTGAGACGAGAACGCGGACTTGTGCAACCATATGTGTGTACGCTTTCAAAAGGTGAAACTTGTTTGACATTGTTTGATAAGGATTTCAAGAATTGTCAAAAACTTCCTAAAGTTCCTTCTGATATTTGCTTCCCTTATGGAGATAAGGAAATGACTTGAGCGGGTACGCATTTGATAGTCATCGGGAGGGAGATACATCGCATTGTAGTGTCGCGATACGAGCAAGAGATGCATAAGTGGATCAAAGATTCGGACATGACTACACCGCGGTTAATTTTTTAGTTCTGCGACCCATGGAACCGATGCTTATTTTGCTGGAGGAATTAAGACATGCGAAAAGGGGATTTGTGAGGTTTTGAACCTAGCGGAAAAATACAATGCTGATACAAAAACGTGGATGCATAAGAGAAGAAAATTCAGTTCAAGATGTTTTTGGCGTGGTAAGTTTTACGTTCTTGGTGGCCAAGATGAAAATGATGATTTCCTAACTTGTGGAGAAAGTTACAATGAGATGACAAATTCGTGGAAGCTGATACCAAACATGCTCAAAGACATGACGTTCATGTCTCCCCAATCCCCACCCCTCATTGCGGTGGTCAACGACAACCTCTACGCACTATAAATATATATGGTCGAACGAGCTTCGATTTTATGATATAAATGCAAACATCTGGAAGAAAATTGGTGGTGTTCCTGTGAGAGCAAATGCCACCTTAGGTTGGGGAGTTGCATTTAAATCGGTTGGACATAGGCTTTTGGTGATTGGATAAGTCTCATCTGCTCAACTGGGGAATAAGACAATGTCGGTTTACACATGTCATCCGTCTCCAAATGTGGAAGAGGTGCTTTGGGAGGAGTATAAACATTGTTGCGATAATGTTCAACTCAGCCATTTTATCCGTAAGTGTTGCGTATTGTTTGTTTAGGATTTTTTCTGGGATGAACTTGGCAACATATTTTATTTGTGTTTCGGCTTTGATGTGTGTGTTTAAAATAAATTGTGGAAATACTGATGCCAAAATATAGCTAAAGTTATGGTAATATGTTTGTGATCAGATTTTTATTTCTATTTTGATTTTGCATCTTGAGCTTAGATGTAACATCCCGGTTTTGTTACTTGGAATTGGGTCAAATTCTGATGATAGGAAGTAAATCCCATTAAGGCACAACCTAGTGATTGTTACGAAATAGAGGTTTTGTTATTGTGTGTGCTTGTGTATTTATACTATTAAATGGGAAGTACATTTTAAAATATAAACAATTACATGCAATGCCATTGGTTTTTAGTGTTTTTAAATAAAATCATTAAAGTACAATAATAATCACAAAATTAAAATAATTAAACAAAAAATCATAAAAAGTATTTTAAATAATTATTAGTTTCCAAAAATTAAACTCACTTTCTCTCTCTTATTAATTATGGACGAAAAATTAAATAAACGTTTTTAAAAAAATTGTTAACCAATTAAAATTGAAAAAATTAAGATTTGATATCTAATTATACCATATTATTTAGTTTAAGTCATTATATTTATAAAATTATGATTTTTCTATCATCTTTGTTTTATCTTATTTTTAAATTATTTTGAATTATCATATAATACTTACAGTTAATAAAAATGTAAATTTTTCTACATATCTTATGAATCGAATTTTTAGAAATATAGATATATTACTCAATCGATAAAAAACATATATGTTCAAAGTCACACATTTGTGTAAAAAATTTTAAAAATGGTTCAAGTCATATTATAAAAAGGATCAAAATGATTCAAAATCTGAATGAGCAAGAACATTGCCTTATTAGGCGTTCAAATTAAAAAATTTATTCATTTAATCTGGTTTTTTAATTAAACCATTAATTTTATCAAATAAAATAAATAAAAATATTTAAATACTTATTTTCAAATCTTATAAATATTGATAATATTTAAAATATACAAAAATTTTCAAATAAACATAAATGCCCTTTTGACAAAAAAAACATAAATGCCCCAAGAAAAGTTTTATTAAATCGATACTTAAAAACGAGACAAGAATTTTGGGTAACGGTGCGGGATCAAAAAATTTGGGTAGATAAATTTAGTTCTCAAATTTTCACTAATTTTGGTAAGAGTTGACTATGGGACATGTTAGAATCCACATCGAGACGGATAGTTTAGGAATTGGGTAATTTTTGATTAGAGAATTTTTGAGAATTATAAAATTTTCTGGATAATTTCTATTAATTTTATAAAAATTAAATATTCAAATGGAAAATACATATATCCCGTCTAAAACTCTCACTCAATCTCTTATAATAACATTGTTGAATGAGTAATTGTTTTGGGGTTAAAATTACCAAACGGGTAATTATTTAAAAAGAATGGTGATAAGAAGGAAGATTTTTGGTAGATGCTAGACGAGACGATTTTCCGTTCCAAAATAGATATGTTTAGATTATATATTTAAATAATCCAAGCTAAAACCGACTCTAACTCCGATTTAACACTCCTAATCAAACTGTTAGAAATTTTTTGATTAGTTTAGAAAATATACATGTTCCAATGAAATTATATCTTAAATTTAAATATAAAATAAGTTCATTATAAAAATATAACCCCACACATAAGTGCGTATCCGATCCTAGTTATATATAAATAAGCAAATAGAATGTCGTCTTCGTGAATCAACAAAAACAAAAGAAAAAAGAAAGAAAAATAAGAAAACCTCAAATCCTAAAATACCAACGCCGCCAAAGCCTAAGAGAGAGAGAAGAGAGAAAACCGTGGGGAGAGGAGTTAGAGCGAGACGTCACGGAGGTGGTAAAAACCACTGGTGGATCTGATTAGTCATGTTGTGGTTGTGTCAAGCCTCGATGGTGGTGGAGGAGAAACATTGGAGCAGATCAGAGCTGGAGAAGGAAGGAAAAAGAAAGAAAGAAAGAAGAAGAGAAAATAAATCCAAGAGAAAGAAAAGAGGAGAGAGTATATCATCGGAACTTCACCGGAAGACGACCATAGACATAATGTGCCACTGGAAATTGCATCCACGAGTCACCGGAGTTCAGCCGTTGTCACTGAAGCAACCGTAGCCCAAAACAGATCATGAAAGGAAGAAAGGAGAAGGATTAAGGTCTGTAGCGAGTGGAGATATTGGAGAGCGATTTCCCGTTGAACCAGAGGGAATTAGATCCCGCATAAGGCGTGATTGGAAAGATCACGCTGTCAAGAATTCATAGCCACTGATGAAGCTTTAATTGGAGTTATTTGTGAGTTATATACGTTACTTTCTAGCCGAGAAACTGCAAAATCTGAGAAAATCCGGAATACACTTAAGAGACAGTTCGGAGATGGTTTATTCAAGGTAACGGTTGGAGCTCGAAACGTTGTCTGATCTAGCTGAAAATTGGTGGAGTTATTCATGGTACCACAGGTTCAAGATCCAACGATGGGATTGTGATTCCAATGGTTAGTTTATTTATTTATTAATGTATTTCTGAGACGGATTTGTATAGAGTAAACTATAAATAATCTCACGAGTTGTACAATTTAACTACGTAAACGAGCTCCGTTTACGGTTAAACATTATAGGATCCTTCAGAACACATGGAGTTAGGTTCTAGTAGAAGAATATTATTTTTAGAGTAAGGGAAGCTAGATGATTGGCTATCTTCCGTAGCAATTTATACAGAGACTTGTGGAACTTGTTATGCAAAGGTGAGTGCAGAATTTGTGGTAATACATTGATTACTTTCTAAGCGTGTTCTTCATGAATTACTTGTATAGGCTACGAAACTATGTGCTTAGACTTAGATAAAATACACAGTATAATGACTTGATATATAATATGATGGTTGATGATGTATGATGATATGATATGAGATAATTTGATGGACGAACATGGGATTTGTTTCGTGCTTGATGATTGGACGAACATGTGGAATTTGTTTCATGCATAGTGTGATGGACGAGCCTGGGATTGGTCCCGTGCCATAGTGATTAGACGAACATAGGATTTGTTTCATGCCTGTTAATTGGACGAACCTGGGATTGGTTTTGTGCCTAGTGGCTAAGCCGATGGGATTTTGGATTAGTGTGATTGATAGTTTGTATATAGATGAGTATGCTAGTATGATAAATATGTACGGTGTTAATTATGCATGAATATAAGATGATGAAATAGGTCAATATTAGTAGATTACTCGTTATGGTTTATATGGGAGTATGAGCATGTGCTATGTTGATTATTGTGTGAAACCATTATGTTTGTTGATACATGTATAGGAATATGGAGTCTGACTCTATACTATGTGATGATTGTTGAATATGTGTAGATTGTTGTCATTGTATTTTAGTGGACAATATTGACCATCTCACTAAGTAATTAGTTACTCACTCATCCTTTCCCTTTTTCTAAGATAATAAGTTCCATGAGTTACAACTTAGAGTTGTTCGTTGGTGAATGTTTTAGAAAAAGAAGTGTTTTGGTGATATTAGATGATAACACGATGGTTTGACCTGTGTGGCAGAACATGTGTTACATTAGACGCAAGCAAGCTTTTTCACTTTTTGATGTAATAAATTGAAGAGTTTGTGTTTGTATGGAAATGATGACTACTGTCGTGTATGTTTTTATAATGCTTATTAAATCTTAAGATTTTGTTGTTTTCTACTGCGGAGTGCGGCCATAAACTGTTAATTAATGTTAAGGAAGAATCACTGTCTGGCAAAGCATTAAAAGTTGTGGATGCCGATAGATCCTTGTATCCTTTCATGTTTTGCTTTATTATCCAAATTTTCATATTTATAAACATTACTTCTTCTCTTTTACCACTGTTCGATTGCTTCTATCGCAGTGTATATACTATACTATCGGGCAGGTTTCTACAATTTAAAATAAATGAAAGTTAAGTAAAAATAAAAATAAAATTTTGTTGGAGTGATGTGTCTTAACCCATGTTCGAAATTTCGCTACCCACTAATCAGGCTGTAGAGGTGGATCTAGCGCCTAATAAAAAAATCGGAGATTAAACGGAGATTAGTTTTATAGCTTTCATCACTCTAATGCTACCAAGTTTTCGGTTCGAATCTAGATGGAAATGGTTTCGTCTTATTTTTCCATTTTCCCTTTAATGAAGGGCAAACTCATAATTTTCACCTTCTTCTTTACTCTCTGTGAGATTAACCCTAAAAATCTGCCGCTTTCTTATTTTTCTCACCCTTTCGCCATTTTTGTTATTTTTCTTGCTTTTTACATCAAAACTTTCTAGATCTAACATATTAACAACAAATCAAACCAAATTAATTTGACCCAAATCTCCAAATATACAAATCAACAAAAGAAAATCTTAGAATTCAAATTCAAATTGGCGATTATGATAGAAAATAAGAAATTATTCGGTCAAGCGACTAGTGCTGGTGATTTACATTAATCCTGGTGGTGGTCCACCGTTGAACGCTTTTCCGGCCATCTTAGCGGCTAGGTGACCGCGTTTTCGAACTAGGATCTTAACATCTTTTTAGAAAAGAAGTCAAAAGCAATTTTAGTTAGAGAATATAGTTATTTACACAATTTTATTTTTCTATATGATTTTTTTGTGTGTGTGGTCTATTACATTATTAGATATAGTTTATCAAATCATATTTTTGGAAAATATCAAAAAAATATAAACTTGCATTTTGTGTACGTTTTAATCCCCAACTTACAAAATATCATTTAAATACCAAAGTTTTGTGTTGACTTTTTAAATAAATAGGTAACTTGTGCTGACGTGCCATATGAGGCACAACATTAAATCGAGAGACGGAGCACGTGTACGGAGTTAAAACTTTCATTAGCAGCTTCTGTTTAATGAAAATGATATTGTTTCTCTCTTAAATCTCAACTTTCAAATTGTGGACGTTTAAATCCTCAACTTTTCAAAATATCATTTAAATGCCTAAGTTTTCGTTGACTTTATGATTAAATGGTTAATTTATGTTGACTATGACATTTGAGGCACAACGTTAAATCGAGAGATGGAGCACGTTTACGGAGTTTAAACCTTAACATTATTTTATCGGTTATTTGACTTTCTAATGATTATTAAGAAAATATTTAATCGGCTATCACCAACGTTTAACGTTTAAACCGATAATCAGTAAAAGAATATTAAGGCTATTAAATACATTTTTAATAACCAGTTAGATCGATGCGGATCGAATCGGTTATCGCCAAGGTTTAAAAAAAAAAATCTCTAGAGGCTTTTTAGGGAATTCCATGGAAATGTTTTTGGAAATTTCAGGTGAGTCAATGTGGCAAAGACGTCATTGGATTCTGTTTCTCCAAAAGGGGATTTCAATTTGAGAAGATTTTTGATTTCTTGATTATGGTTGGATCTCGATGAAACGACTGGAAGTAGAAAGAGAAAACGATGACTACTCACCAAAACATTAGTCATTTTGATTAAAGGAAGCTGATAACAGATAATTTAACCCCGTAAAAATGTTATATCTCGATTTACTGTTGTGCTTCAAATGTCATAATCAGCATAAATTAACCATTTAATCATAAAATCAACGAAAACTTAGGCATTTAAACGATATTTTGAAAAGTTGAAAGATAAAAGCTGAGACTTTTTTTTAGTAAGAGTGAAACAATATCGTTTTGATTAAACAAAAGCTGCTAACAGATGTTTTAACCTCGTAAACGTGCTTCGTGTCTCGATTTAACATAAGTTAGAGATTAAAACGTCCACAAAATGCAAGTTCATGTTTTTTTTTCCCCAATCATATTATGATGATATAGTTACATGCAATATATCTCTATATACGATTATGATGACCGTCTTCTCTAAATAACGATTCCACAACGCATATTCTCCTTAATAAGCGATTCGCATGTATGACATCCTTATGATGGACAAGCTCTCTCCGCAACACTTTGATTTACGATGGATGGTTATGTATGAACAACATTCATGTGATGAACAGACTCTCCCTGCAACATATGAGACCACGACGGACGACTCTATATGCAGTCTTTTGCAACTTCTGAAAAGCTTATCAATTATTCTGCAAGAAACTATGATCTCGGGGAATCGAATCCAGACATGGTGTAAAAACTTTTGGTGTAAAGACATGGTGTAAACCCTTAACTAATGGCAAAGAGTGCTTTCACAATATATATGAATAAATTAATTTATGTTTTTATATTATAATTTTATTATTAACATATTAAAAAGTTTTTCAATGTAAATCGTCAACATCAATAATTTTACCAAATATCAAGATGAGATGGCATATATCAAGTTTTAAACTTATTTATACAAAATTAGAAGATGGAAAGTTTGAGAGCCTTTTCTATCAGATTTTAATGGCTAATTACAGGATGAGCCAGCCTAAATCAAGTTTCATTATTAGCCCAACTTGTTCATTTTTTTTGAATGTAATGTTAAATTAATTCAAAGAAAATATCATTTTTACATCGAATGCTACCTTGTTTCGAAAGTTTAGAAAAAAGAAAAAATAATTTTTTTCAAGATTTTAACTTCTAGAGTCGAACCACAATTGCAGTCCCTCTCTATAATGCTTATCGCCAAGAGCTCAAATTGATGAGAGTTGGTTTCTTACTTGCTTGTCAATCCATCGGATTAGAATACTTCATGAGTTTGGATTTTTTCCATGCCGTCTAGCATTTCTTTCTCTCCATACTGTGTGTATCGATACTTGGAAGACATAGCGAGCAAGGAAACTCTGGGTTCTATCAAGAGTTGAATCTGATACATAGTTAACAATTGAGGGCCAATCTGTTGTGTACCTTGCTTTGAGAATGTTCTTTGCAAGATCTGCCCAGACTTCCGCAGTGAAACCACAAGAAAAGAAGAGATGGTCCCGTGTTTCCAAACCGTTTGAGCACAAGACGCACATCCCCGATGATCCCACATTCCAGTTGATCATACGATCTCCTGTTGATAGGCGGTTATGTATCGCAAGCCATGTACAGAAGGAAAGTTTTGGCGTCGCATGGGTAAACCAAACTCCTTTGTACCATGCCACCTTGTTTGAGGTGGTGCGAATATGATTCCAAGTGTCCTTTGTTGAGAAAATTGATTTAAACCTGTCGCCTTTACCTTTCCATTGCACTATGTCAACTGAATCCTCCCCATGGCCCTCCATGATTAAGGTCAGAGCATCTTCAATCTTGTTATAAATTTCAATGCGATGCCTTCTTCTTCTGCGATTAGAAACCCCCGCAATTGTTTCATGTCTTCCTATCCCCAGATCAATAATTCCCCGAGGCCCTACAAGATCCATTAGGCAACCCAAACCGGACCAGTTATCAAACCAGAAGGATGTGAGAACTCCATTCCCAACAGCTACCTTACAAAGAGGTTTTGCGATTTGTCTATATTTTAGAAGCTTTTTCCACATCCAAGATCCCAAGCTAGTTGTCTCTCGGAGTGACCAGAATGTATCATGCTTGATTAAGTAAGTCTTTATCCACTTCACCCATAGAGAGGAGCCATGAGAGACTATTCTCCATATCAGTTTCAAACAACTTACATCATTTGCTTCCCTTAGAGATCGAAGGCCAAGTCCTCCTTCATGCTTTGGTTTACAAACCTCTTCCCAATTGATTTTTGCTTTGTTTGGATTCATATCCGGTCCAGACCATAAAAAGGAAGAACACATTCTGTCTATCTCATTGATACATGACTTTGGAAGCCGGAAAGCTGCCAGCCAGAAGTTTGTTATACTCCATAACACCAAACTTATCAGATTCAGTCTTCCTGCAAAAGAGAGATATCGAGCAGTCCATGATCCTATTTTTTTCTTGATCTGTTCCAATAATGGGAAATAATCTGCAGATGTTAGTCTTTTGGTGACCAGTTGGAGCCCTAAATATCTGACCGGGAGCTGTCCCATAGCGAAAGGGAAACAGGTCATCAGTTCTTGTTGAACATGGTTAGTTATACCAGCTAAATACATCGTTGATTTTTCCATACTAATCTTTAGTCCCGATCTTTGTGAAAAAACATCAAACACATGAACTATCCCTTCCATTGATCGAAATTTTCCATCCGTAAGAACCATAATATCATCAGCAAAACTGAGATGAGTTAAGCCAATATTCTTACATTTTGGGTGATATCCAAACTCACTTACCCCTGCAGCCTTGTCAAGCATTTTCGATAAAACATCCATACTTATGACAAATAGATATGGTGAAAGTGAGCAACCTTGACGTAACCCTCTTTCACTTCTGAAATAACCCGCAAGCTCGCCATTAACTTGAACCGAGAAAGAAGCCGTAGTAATACACAGTGTTATCCAGTGAATGAACTCCATTGGGAAGTTCATAGCTTGGAGTGTGTTGATGAGGAAGGACCATTGTACCGAGTCAAAGGCTTTGGATATGTCAATTTTTATGGCGCATCGGCTGGAAACCGTATCTTTGTGATAATCTTTCACTAACTCCATTGCTAGTAGCATATTCTCTATGAGTAATCTGTCCTGCACAAACGCTGACTGATTTCCCGCAATGAATTTTGGTAGTACCACCTTCAGTCTGTTTGCAATGATTTTTGAAATCACTTTATAAATCACGTTACAACATAATATCGGTCTATAGTCCTTCATCTCCCTCGCCCTTGTTTTTTTCGGAATTAAAGCTAGAATAGTGGCATTTATTCCCTTGGATAGAAAACCTTTGACAAAAAAAGATTGAATCGCCATAATGAACTCATCACCAATAATATCCCAAGTTGCTTTGTAAAATTCCGATGTAAACCCATCCGGTCCTGGAGACTTATCATTTGGCATTGAGAATAGTACCTTTGTAATCTTTTCACCAGAGACCACCTTTGTCAGTCTCGCCCTATCCTCCTCTGAACATCGAAAGGGCAACAAGTTCTGTAGTTCATCAACAGAGATGCCAGCATAATCTTGCAGAATTAGCTGGAGAAAATTTTTAAAAAATATTTCCGCTTCCTCCTTTATCTCCTCTTCGCTGGACACCACCCTTCTATCCCCACACAGAATTTCTCGTATTGAGTTTCTTGCCTCTCTCGTAACAACTGCACGATGGAAAGTTTTATTATTTTTATCCCCCACCTTTAGCCAATGGAGTTTTGACTTCTGCTTGAGAAACTTTTCCTCTAGTCCTGCCACTCGATCCCATCTCCTCCAAGCTTCATTCTCATCTTCCATTAACTGTGGGGATGGATTCATCAAATTTGTTTCTTGTTTCTGACATAGATCTTTATAGGCTTCCTTAGCCTTCTTCTCCAAATTTCCAAGTTTGCTCTTTGCCAATATCCGAATCGACGGTTTCAATGCCTTAAGCTTCTTTGAGAAACGAAACAATGAAGAAGTAGACATGAATATTGGCTCTGTTTCTTTCCAGTAAGTATCAACCATTGGCTTAAATTCCTCCAACTCAGCCACAACATTTAAAAATTTAAATGGTTTCCTTTTTTCCTCTCGACCAGCTCTCACATTCAAGTTTATTCTGCTTCGTAGGTGATCCGAGCAGCCACCTGCTTCAAACACAGTATACGACTGCGCATAAGTCTGAGTCCATCTATCATTTATCATGACTCTATCCAACTTTTTCATGATCAGATCATTTTCCCTCTTATGACACCAGGTATAAAGCGGGCCCTGATAAGCCATGTCCGAAAAAGAACAATAATTTACCAAAGCCTGAAAATCTCTCATGCCCATTGTGATTTGTGGTCTAGTATCAACTCTTGAGTGTTCCGCCATGTCCAAAATCTCATTAAAATCTCCAAACATAATCCAAGGTTTATTACGAAAGATAGGAGAATCATAATGATCTCTCAAATCACTCCATAACTCCTTTCGATCTTCCATAAAATTTGAAGCATAGATAAAAGAGCAGAAAAACTCCTCCTCTTGTTCTTCTATCTTCATTGAGCATGTAATGAGTTGACTACTCTTATAAAAAGGAGTCAGCCTCACATTCTTCCTCCATACAACCCAAATACGACCTCGACTATTATATTCATAGTTTGTTAAAACTGACCAATCTTTGAATAAAATATCTCCCAACCTCGGTGCCTTCCCTTCCTTGACTCTTGTTTCTAATAGACAGCCAAACTGAAAATTTCCTTCATTTACCCACTTCTTTACTACAGAATGTTTTAATGATTTGTTTAAGCCACGAACATTCCAAAAGAAGCCCGACATACTTAATGTTTGGTAGAGTGTTTCTTTTTGCTTTCCACACTAGGGAGATGATCCTTAGTAGAAAAAGCGAACGGTTTGACTCTGTTTTTAGGTTTTGCTTTGGAAGATAGAGAAAGGTAGGCTCTCTGTGTTTTCTCTTGTTGACCCTTATCTTTTTTCTCTTGGGCTATCTCGCCCTCCTCCTGTTCCTCACTCTCCTCTGTCTCCTTTTCTGTTTTATCTGCCCCACTCGTCACTTTAGATTCCATTTTTCTGGTGCCTTCCCCCAGACTTGTTTCCCCTACATCATCTTCAACCTCTGCATTTTCCTCTAAAATCGAAAATCGAGATGGAAATATGACCACAACATTTTTTACTTTTTTTCTTTCCTCTGATTTTCTTCCTTTCCCTGGAGAAACCGTAGACCAGATCTCACTGTCCTTTGGATTTTCAATTTCATCTGTACCTAAAAAAACTTCAGGTATCGTTTCTTCTACATTTGCAACGTCTACCAACTCATGTTCTTGAGAAGCAATAGGCGCTACTTTCTGTGTGACTACTTCCTTTGTCACTTGATCCTCATTTATTGAGTTCACTACTTTAGTTTGACAACTCTTGCCAATATGTCCCCATTTAGAACACTCCGAACATCGGACTGGTAGCCATGGATAGTTAAACTCAACCTCTGCATCAATGCCTAGTTTTGACTTGAAACAATAGACTTTAGGAAGTTCTTTCGTCATATCTGCTTCTACGAAGACTTTTGCTTCTTCAAAGTTCGAGCAAAGCTCTGTTTCAGGATGCAAACGGACTGGCTTTCCAACTGCACTGGCTATGAAATTCAGTCCTTTTATCGAATACATCTTGTGAGGAACGTTTTTCAGAGTGATCCACATCGGTATAGCTTTCACTTCCGGTTCTTCTTCCTCAACAACAGGAGACCATTTTGAAACAATCATGGGAATATCTGCTATATTCCACATCCCTCTTCGCAGAATTCTGCCTCGAGCTTGGGCATCCCTGATACGAAACTTGACTGTTGTCTCATTCACCGAGAATACATCAATTTCTAATCGATTTATTCCCCAAAGGCCAGATTTTGTTCACAATCACGTGGATCTTGGCAACATGAGGAGCTGGAGCTAAAAATTTACCTTTGAGAAAATCCTCCCACAAAAGAACAGAGTTTTGAATGAGATCATCAAGGATCTCCACTGTAGAAGCACCTTCTACCACTTCGACGTGAAATACATGTTCTGATTGTGAAAAATCGATTCTCAAGAGCCTCCACATAAGACTTTGACACCTGTTCCACTGAACCAATACTCTTCTCTAGGACCGGTGAAGGAGAGATCTCCTCCTCTGGCACCGTCATCCTCCCTCGAAAACTTGTCCTGCGGCTGAAAACCAGACTTGACTTAATCGCCTAAAAAATCGCCTTGTCCAAAAAAGGAAACAGATAACAATACAAAATTCGCCCAACTTGTTCATTATCAGGTCTAGATGAACTTTTTTTTTTATAATTTGAATCAACGTCACTGATTACATTATTGTTATTAGTGACATAATATGGTGTGTTTAATTTCATGATAGTATGGTTTGGATTATTTTGTGCTTGCTATAATATCTATCTCCTTAAAATTTGTTTGTATCCTAAAGTAAGAGAGTTATGAGGAAAACCAGAGAGAACAAAACTCAAATTTCGAGATGTTATAACAGAACGAGTTTATGCTCTAGACTAGAGATATTTAATTTCACCTTTTTTACAGCATGATAATTACTCGGAGGTATTGGATGACCACAAGGGCCCATCAGGAACGAAGCCCGAAGTTCTGAACGAAGTCAATGTCGCTGTTGGCCTTACGTAACAAAGCTACCGATCAAGATCAAAGATCATATCTTATTTTTTAATAATAAAAAATATGTATTCCATGAGCATGATACCATTTTCTAGTTTCTACCACACATGTTGCAATATATATTTGTCGACCCATTATTCGATATAATCAAACAATTTACTAAAACTATAGATTTTACTTTTATGGAGCAAGTAAAAACAATTGACCATGTTACAAAAACAAATTCTCCATATATACCAGAGTGGGTGCAGTGGAGCATACCAAAAGAGGAAAGAGGCAGCAGAAACTTTTTAGTACAGATAATCTTTTCCAATTTATATTAAAGTGTGATAAAAGAAAGATTGAGATGTTTTTTCGAAGATTGCAACAAAAAAATTATCTCTACTTGAACGTGTACTCTCTTCTCATCCACTACAACAATACCATAGCTACTACTTATTATGATCTCATGTTTATAATCCCAAAAACTCATAGAACATTCTTGGAAGAAGCTCATATGATAATGATTCTTCTAAAGTCCATATGATCTAACATGTTAAATTATGTTAAAACTTATAATCTAAGCTGACTTATTTGTTGTAGTTCTCCAAGTTAAACAATTAACACTTGAGAAGGGTTAAATCGCTGGAAGGTTCCGCATAGTCCATCCCCCAACTCGGCCGCCCCAACGTGAATTCCAAATTGAGATGAATGTTTGTAGCCTCTTTCTCCTCGACTTCCTATTTTTGAAAAAGAAAAAAAAAACTCACATTTTAGGAACATAAGGTTATATAAGTATATATGTGAGTGTACACATTTATAATAACATTGTTACCATTGTGGCTCCCGGATTTTAGTCACCGCACTATGAATAAGAGATGAGGGAAAAGATAATATAATGTACCTTAGTCTGATGAGTTGTTCCCAAGTGAGAATCTGCTTGTGTAGATATGCTCATTGACACTCCTCTTGTGGATGACCTAGAAGCTCTGTTCAAATTTTTATAATAAAAAAAAAACAAATTTTGAGAAATCTACTTTTAACTCATATTGTTGGACTCTATAAGCCCTTCTTGATACTATTTATACCATTCATATTCAAATATGTTTTATTTAGACCTATATTTTTACCATCATCAATTAATGTAAATTTATTATCTTTTCTATTAAAAAAAAAAAGACTTTAACGGATTTAACGGGGAGATGGAAATCACATAAGCCCTAGGTGAGGGTCATATTCATCAAAATTGAGGCAGAACTAAGGCAAAGAGATCAATTGCAAAAAATTTACAAAATAAAATATATAAAAAAGTAACCTTTGGGTCTTTTGCACAGATGATGAGTTTGTCGAATTTGTGTCAGTTCCTTCATCAGCTTCTTCATTATTATTATTGTCCTCTTTCTTCTGCTCTGCCTCTTTCTCTACCTTTCGTTCTCCTGTTTATTCCCAAGAAAAAAAAAAGACAAATTTTATACAAAAATTAAAAATGAACTCTTATTTACGTTTATATCTACTAAGAGTGCAAAAATCAGTGAAACCCATTTGAATGCATACCTGATGATTTATCAGTGCATTTTACTGTTCTATACATCTGCATCAACAAACAAACATCCTTTAAAAATCACAACAAAGTAAGAAAAAATAAAAGAAATGTATGGCTAAGTTTATTTCAAATATGCAATCATGTGTTCGCTATAGTGGCCCATATTGATACAGTTTCATAAATATTTACATATACATATATGCATATGTGTTGTTTGCATTCGTATGAAATTACATTAATATTCAAAAAGAAAAATTATAGCAAAAATATAAAAAATCGAAATGAACCTGCAAGTGACTCTTGACATGAGCTAGGGTTAGATCCTTCACATTCATCAACTCCAACACTGATTTCGGCGTTGCTCCTAAGACCAAACCAATACGCAACACATCTTAAGACTTTGGTTTCAAAACGTTAATAAGACATAAATCTTGACTGGTTATGTCTTTTTTAAAGAAAGAACTGAAATGTAAGAAGATAATATATACTTTCATGGCCGCCAAGGAGTTGAACAGCATGAACGAAGTGAGCATGAAGAGTCGAAGTCCATCTCATTCTTGGAGCTCGAATGCTTCGTTTAAGACCAACCATTGATGATGAGCTTCTCTTGAAATCTCGGCCGTAGATTTGAGGTTGGAACACATGTGAGTGCCTTTGATGATGATCAAAGCCTAAGCTCAAGAGGGATTTGTTGAAGAAGTTGTTCTCATGGCTTAACTCACTGAGATTGCTTCCGGAGTCACTGCTAGTAGAACTCCGTTCACCGCCGGGAAGAGGTTTTCCGGCGTGAGAGTTCGGAAGGCTGATCTGAAGAGACAGATCTGGGACTGTGTTGGAACCTCTCATACTGCTTCTTGACTCTAACATCATCATCTCACTCTTTTCACTAATAGTCCTTGTCTATTTAAATAGTGGGGATCAAGAATCAGTGGAGAGAGAATGAGAGAGAGAGAGCTGCAAAAACAACACTTACTGAGGGAGAAAAAAAGAAAAAGGCAAAAGTGGGTATTTCTCAATCCTCGTCATTATCTCACTAACCAAATATATTATTTTAAAATTTATAATATATCTGTTATATTTTCTACAACACATTTTTGTACAATTTCTATATATAGTTTATTTAATTTTATCTTATTACACTCATCGTAGTATTATCAAATGTTAGTCCCCTCTTAAAAAATACATCCAAACTTTTTTAGTTAATTAAAATGCTTCAATCTATATACATGTTGATAACCAAATTAAATCAATTTAAGTGAGGAAGTACTATAGACCAAAGCTTCTTGTTAAAATACTCGTTTCCATTTTCTTTGGAAGCGTTGATCTTTAGACTTTACGTTTAGATTACTTATTATTAGATAACAAATTAACAAGTGTACTGACTTTGCCGGTTTTACAAAGTTCTTTAACAAAACGAAAAAAGGTTTTACAAAGTTTCGTGTTAATTTGTATATAGATCACAGAGTACTAGCAATGGCTGTCATACATTTGTAAAAATAAAATTCAAATTTCGTGACTCCCAATTAGATTAATACGGATTAGAATGCTAAATCCTCATCAAATACTAACAAAGCTATTAAAAAAACAGAGAGGCTTATATATGTATTAGTCGGAATTATAAGGAGTATTGTGGTGTTGTACTACAGAAAAAGTGAAATGAAGTGCACTTGAAATAAGAAAAACAATTAATAATTACAACTACAATATGACAACGTATCTTTTGATTAGTGGTTAAAAAGGTGAAAACAAGCAGAAGAGAGAGGGTGGATGTGATTATTAGATAATGAGTACCCTATGATTTGCATGTTTACTATTTTAAATAAATAAAATAAAGACAATTTAAATTTCCAATGCAAGAATAATAGGCTTTTAAAAGGTCTGCCTCTTAGGGCTTGATGGAAAACATAACGGAGTTTGTAATTTAATATTTTACTGCAAACCTTCAAAGCCTCAGATTTCAAAAGTTGACTGAGAAAGCAACTGCGGTTTTGTCATGGGGATTCTTGTTTGAATCACAAAGTCGCTCCAAAAGGAAACTTTGTTTATCTTTTGAGAGGTGAAAAGAGATAAAGACACCTAATTACTCCAATGGTATTAATTGCATTCTATTTATTTACCTTTCTATTCATTTTTTCGTTTTATATCTATTGGCCATTAAAAGAAGAATCGTACGATCAGAAATATTCTGGTCTACACAATTATCTTATTGTTCTGCTTTCAAAAAAATTATCATATTCATTTTATAATTGCGTTAGTGTATGCCTAAAACTTCACATTAATATTTATTATTTTGTTTTATGTTTTACTAATTATAATCGAATGATTGAAAACAAAATTGTACTTTAAATCTACATCGATCGACCAACATAATAATTAGGGGTATGGTGGGCGTACAACCAAACAAAAATTGCTTAAGAATACAAGAGAAATTTTTATGCTAAATTAACTGGATTAAACCTGTATTTTTTAAAATATATATTTTTATCAAATATATTAAATAATATACGGTTAATATACTTAAGTTATATAATATTAAGTAAATAATCTTATTTTCATTATATTGTTTTATAGAAAACCGAACCGAATCTGAAGTTAAACTGAACCAGAAATTCAAATAAAACCTAACCTTAATGAAATTCGGTTCTAGTTTAGACAGTTTGGACTTATTTTTCAAAATAAATAAAAAATGAACCAAACTAAACAGGGACCTGAATATGCATGCATATTAAAAATAATATTAATATTAAACCAGAAGCAAGATATAAGAATAATTGTGTTTCTACAATTAATATAATCTTCACACCAAAAAAAGAAGAAAACAAATACGCCATTTAGTCTCATTTTGGGTAATGAACTTTATATTAATATTCACCACATTTGAAAATTGCAGATAAAAAAAGTAGAGTTCGAAGTGTACTACTATAGTAGTAGTATACATATATTTACGTGTCTCAAGGCGCGAGATTAATGGCTTGGCATCGAAAAAACCAAAGTGGTAATATACGATGGAATATTTGGAAAGATAATTTGCTTTGTTATTGATTGATGGGGACACCTTTACATTATTTAATTAATTAATTTCTATCATCTTCCTTTTGTTTGTTTGTTCTCTCTTCTTTTGTTGGCACTCCCAAGGCTCCTTTTTAGGTAAAATTTCTGGAACTCTCAAGGCTCTTGCTGCTCTTTGCTTTGCTACAGCAAACAAAAAATAATTTATTTTAATTAAACTAGATTTTTGGTGAGGGTGATAAAAGTTTAACGTCATTTGAAGAGGACTATGGTATATTTTACATGCTAATATAAAAAAGGTTAATGTGTTATATGGTTATAGATAACAGAAAAAATGAATAATATGGTAACAGTTTTTCATCAATTAGTTCTTTTACTTCTAATATCTGTGTAACACGATAAAACTTTTACTAACATATTATATAAAACATTAGTGATATACAAAATTCGATTCACCTTTAACTTTTCATTTAGCATAATAGAATGTTTGATATACATATTTTTTTATTTAATCATTTATTTTTATTAAGATATAGGAATATTAAATAGTAATTTTGTTATTATTTTGATGATAAATTAATATGTTATCAAAGTACAAATAAATTGTCATGTAAACAATATGTTAGTTTGTTGAATACGCACCTAATATCAAAGTAACCTATTTGTTATTGCATGTTCCTTGATATAGGAATATAATGGGCATAATATAGTATACATATTGGCTCAATAGTATTCATGTGAGAAAACTAATAAACTCATAAGCTATTACCATAAAATGGTATTACCTAATATAAAAATAACAGTAATAAAATAAAATTCAACATTTGGCTAGGATTGGTAGCCATGTTACAGTAGTTACTGTTGACTATGTGTGCATATGTTGTAACATGTTCTAAGATGATTTGAATATATGACATATAAAAGTAGGCATTCTAATAGATAAATAGTAGTATTATAACTCTTTATAAACTTTTAATTACCTTTTGTATCTGTCTAAAAGGTTTAAGATGATAAGCATCATGCATTAATATTAAATGTGTTCCCATGTGATGTGTAATATAGTCAAATGTCCTTTTTCTATTTTATTATGTTTCTTCTCGCATTTTATTATAAATTTAAAACATGTATTGGAGAACGCAAATATTCCATTTTTTATAAAGATTTGTATCATTCCCACGTACGTCATCGAGCTCATGCATCGCTTTTGCAAAACCCCAATGATAGAAAAACATTTTACATTCATGGAACTCCAAATTTTTGTTTTGCATCTATCGTTCTACTGGCCTAGGGGTCTGGTTTGATGCTCGATCTTTTAATCAGAGGAGAATGCACATTAAATCGACTCTAGGAAATATTTAGTATAGATTTCAGCTTCCAATCTCTCACCTACAAAAACTAAATCTAACATTTTCTACAAATTATATAAAATGTTATTTTCCACATTGAAATTGAAGTATAAAAATGTAAAAAGCTAAATTTTTATCTCCTTAAATGCCACATGAAACCTAACTCTGCCATGATCGCTCAAGACCGATGATGACCATGTAGATTTAACTTAATAATTTCAATTATGAAATCTATCCCAAGGCCATGTAGGTTTGAATTAATTCAACCCCAAACATTTTGTTGTGAAAAGATACAGATTTTTGTTGTATTGAGAAAACTCAATGAATAATTCTTTTCATTATTTTTTTTCTCTTTTATGAGAAAACCCAAGGAATAATTTTCTTAGTTACACCGCACTATATATATATGTGTGTATCGCACTCTTTTGGCATATGATTATTATAACCACTAGTTTTAAATGCATAAACATAACATATACACACATACACATACATATATATATATATAATACTTATACATAATTAAGCAAGAGAATAGTGTTATCCGTCATTCGAATTCTAATTCATTAATCGAAACCGATTCATCATAGTGTCGTATTTTATATTAGAATCTTTAACTTTAATATGAATTTAATCTTTACATTAAATCAAAATATACATATGTTATATAATAATCATCCTTTCTTTCCAAATAATTCTTTTCCCTTTTAGTTCAATGAATATATTAGTTGAATGCTTAGATAATCTTTTTTCATTGGTCAAGATTCTCGCAAAAATGTGTATAAATATGTGCAATCACAATGAAAATATCATACAACCCAATTATTTTTAGATTCAATGATTCCTGCTCAAATATGAGGACATAAAAAAAAATCTTTACTACTAAAAGTCTAAAACTATTGTTAATAAGTTTTTTTGTAAAATATTTTGATTTATTGAAAAATATAAAAGTAATGTATATAAAAGTAGAAAAATCTCAACTATTTATATTTACAAAAAAAAACTCCAAAATTTTAAGGATCTTAACCTAATTACAATATAAATATCTTAAATAATTATATAAATATTCTTCTACTTGCAAATGTATCATATCTTATTGAAGATTCGTCTTTCAATCTTTGATCGTATTTTTCCCACCGCAGAGATTCATATTTCTTTCAAGCATATACAATTTCATCATTTTTATAACTTTAATCATATTTCAAAATAACTTTTATCATTATATAACTTTCATCATAGTTTGTTAAAACTTTCATCATAGTACTTATTTAAAATTTTCATCATAGTTTAAATGAAAATAGTGATTTTTGCCACATTCTGGTAGAATCAACCAAGTAGCATAACATCTGAGAATTAAATTATGTTCGATACCAATAGGTACGCCAAATTTCCTGGGGGTAGACTAATAATTTATTGAATCTAAAAAAAATGCTAATAATATTTTCATGGAATGAAAAGTTGAAAACCAAAATAAAAGATCCAGTGTCTGTATTGTAGCTTGGTGCACGTACTAAGCAAATATGGACCAACCTGTACATGTGCTTGGACCCATTTTAAATATTATTCAAACGATTTAGACTTGAAAGTAATAACCATGGACAAAAAAAAATTAAACATATTGTCATTACAAAAAGAAAATGAGAGGAAAGAAAGAAGAGTTGGTATATTAGTAGTGAGATAGAGTATTTAAGAGATAGAGCAAGTGTCAGATTGGCTGGCGACACCAGCGAGCAAAGACCCACATGCACTTCCTCTCATTTTTATTCACAATGAACTATTAAAAATAAAACACTTAATTTGAGAGAAAATATTTTATTTGACGTAATAATTACATTAAGCCACTTATTTTACTAATTAAAAATACACATATAATGGATATTTTATTAATAATAAAATATGGATTTATATGAAAAATCCGGTTGAAATTAGACAAATGCCAAGAATAAAGGGAAGCAAAATTTATTTTTAAGTGAGGTTTATAGAATTTCGCACTGTTAGAGAGTAAGTCCATAATCGAATAATCTAAATATGAATAAAATATAACATTCGCTAACTCGTAAATTAATCATATTCCTTTAAAGTTCTATAAAAGACAATATCCCACTCCGAATCACTAGTTTGAGAAATCCAAAAATTTATCCCAAACATATAAATATAAATGTACAGATTTATAATAATAACAATAATAGTATTACTAGAGCAATAAGTCATAGATAAATACATTCATCTTAGAATAAAAAAGTCTGTATAAGAGATTTTGTTTAAAAATCTAGAATAAGCCAACAAATTTTTTTTGGTCTTCCTAAAGGGGAATACAAACCTTGTAATAGCAAAAATAGTAAATAAAACAACAATAGTGAAATCATTAATTACATTAAGCCACTTATTTTACTAATTAAAAATACACATATAATGGATATTTTATTAATAATAAAATATGGATTTATATGAAAAATCCGGTTGAAATTAGACAAATGCCAAGAATAAAGGGAAGCAAAATTTATTTTTAAGTGAGGTTTATAGAATTTCGCACTGTTAGAGAGTAAGTCCATAATCGAATAATCTAAATATGAATAAAATATAACATTCGCTAACTCGTAAATTAATCATATTCCTTTAAAGTTCTACAAAAGACAATATCCCACTCCGAATCACTAGTTTGAGAAATCCAAAAATTTATCCCAAACATATAAATATAAATGTACAGATTTATAATAATAACAATAATAGTATTACTAGAGCAATAAGTCATAGATAAATACATTCATCTTAGAATAAAAAAGTCTGTATAAGAGATTTTGTTTAAAAATCTAGAATAAGCCAACAAATTTTTTTTGGTCTTCCTAAAGGGGAATACAAACCTTGTAATAGCAAAAATAGTAAATAAAACAACAATAGTGAAATCATTAATTACATTAAGCCACTTATTTTACTAATTAAAAATACACATATAATGGATATTTTATTAATAATAAAATATGGATTTATATGAAAAATCCGGTTGAAATTAGACAAATGCCAAGAATAAAGGGAAGCAAAATTTATTTTTAAGTGAGGTTTATAGAATTTCGCACTGTTAGAGAGTAAGTCCATAATCGAATAATCTAAATATGAATAAAATATAACATTCGCTAACTCGTAAATTAATCATATTCCTTTAAAGTTCTACAAAAGACAATATCCCACTCCGAATCACTAGTTTGAGAAATCCAAAAATTTATCCCAAACATATAAATATAAATGTACAGATTTATAATAATAACAATAATAGTATTACTAGAGCAATAAGTCATAGATAAATACATTCATCTTAGAATAAAAAAGTCTGTATAAGAGATTTTGTTTAAAAATCTAGAATAAGCCAACAAATTTTTTTTGGTCTTCCTAAAGGGGAATACAAACCTTGTAATAGCAAAAATAGTAAATAAAACAACAATAGTGAAATCATTAATTACAAAATGCTGAAGAGAGGAGGACAAGGGAAGGCGTTCTATTCAACGGGTAGCATTTTGTCGTGGCACGTAGATGCTGCATGAGGGCGCCCCAATATTCCCTCCTCATTTGTTGTTGTTTTTTTCTCTCATTAATTTCCTTAAATATTATATTAAATTTTATTATTTTTATTTGTTAAAAGGGTTAATAATTAAAAGTAAGCAGTTTTATATAGTTCTTTACAAAAGCCCCAAAATTAACTGAGGAACAATTTATTGTTATATATTTTTAATTAAAGATATATTACTAAATTAACCATAACCGAAAATTGATAGAATTATAACAATTGAGATTACAAAATACCTCTGTTCTAAAAATTCCTGCTTAGTTCCGATTACTCCCGTCTAGTCGCTAGACCCACATTCGCCGTCCGACTAATGCCTAATCGCTAGGTCCACTTTCGCCGCTAGATAATTTTTTTTTGTTATTCAAACATTTACAATAACTTATGTTCAAAATTTTAAGTGAAAATCATAAAATTTTGTCTTGACACTTATTTATAATTGTTTGTTGCTTCATAGTTAATTACATTTCCCGACATCTACCTATGTCTTTAGTTTATCCCACACGCACAGTCTTGTCTTAAATTTTTTTAATTTCGGTTCTTCTCCAAAACATATGGTCCTATAAAATTCATTGAAATCGATTAGATCAACTTTAGGCATGCTCCATAACCAGCCAAATATTTTAGAATCTTACTCAACTTCAAATCGGCTAAAATAAACCATCACTATTTACCTAGTCCAACAGTTGAACCGGATTATTTGAATGATATACTTCTATATAATCCAATTAGTATCAAGACTTTGGATGTTCTATGTTTTAAGAATCCAATTAGTTTCACAATTTTGGATGGTTTCTATATTTTTTTTTGCTAACCGGAAAATCAAAACTGAAACCCAAATTAATCTCCGAGGTCTACAAAAATTTAAGTTTTCTTGCTATTAAAGCGTTTACGAATGACCAATTTTTGAAGTACAAGATTTTTCCTCAAAAAGGGAATCGATCTCTGTCTTAACAAACGTTGAAACTTTACACCTCCAACGGGAGCCAGCTTCCCATCATTATGTTTTAATTACCTATTAAACCGGTTTACCCTGATAGTTTGGTATTGTTTTTAAAATTATGCATTATTGGTTGATTTAAGAAATATAATTAGAATGGAACTTGGTTTCACGAGGATTAAAAGTTTGATTAATTCATCCGTAACTACTCGCAAATGCTGTATTTGCGGATAGCAGTTGCAACTTGCAAGCGTCTAACAACAATTATAGAAATTGCTATAAATTACTATACATCGTTCTAAGCAGTTTGGAATCGCTAAATTATAAATGCTCATTCCAACCATCGTTTGTAGTTGCAGACAGTTGCGGTTTGTTACAAAAAATTATTTTATATTTTTAATCTATAATACTAATAATAATTTAAAAAATTAAAAAAATACGAAGAAAATTTTATTTTTCTTTATCAAAAATTATTATATAAAAATTCTTAAATGCTTTATATATGTCTTAACTAATCTAAAATATTTAGAAGTATAAAAATATTTTTTTCATATAAAAATATTTAAAACCTCATAAAATAAATAACTTTAATTAGTTATTCTAGAAATTTATTTAAACTAAATTTTAAAAAATTTATTATATTAATACAATTTTTGTTTTTTTATATAAATTATATATTATAAATATATTTGATAATGTTAAATCACAACCGTTGTTAATCAATTAGAAAATTTCCGCAAATGCATTCCTTTTTAATTGTTAAATTAGTAATACAAATTTGTTGATAAAATTATAACTGTAACCATTCGTTTCTGCAAACTTTCCTGCTTGCTTCCGCAAACTCTGATACTTGTAATTGTAAGTGATGCGTTTAAACCGATGAGATTGTAAGACTGATATTAAAAATGTTGAAAGAAAAGGGAAAGTATAATTCTGTTTTTATTATTCTTATCAAGGATAGATTATTAAATTGGATTAAGAAGCAAAGGTCAGCGCCTAATGCGCTCTAGATTCTTCGGGAAATGGAATAGTTTAACTAACCTCTATGTTATGAAATCAAATGAGCAATATAATTCAAGTGGTAATATTAATACTAGACTATTATTTAACAATAGAATTTGGTACTAATCGAATAATTCCTTTTTGATCTGCTTGGATGTATCGCAAAGGGCGTGTGTTAAATCCGGTCAACATATCTCTCTCCTCTCTCTCTATCTCTCTCGCATTTGTTCTTTATTCCATATTCCATGTGTTTGTCTTGTCACAGCTCGAGCTCCTCTTGCATTTTATTTTTGTTGTTACTTTTGTATTTTTCTAAAAAGAAATGGTTTAAATTGGTGCATTGGAGAAATGTACGGGCACCTTGCCTACACTACTCAACTAGAATTTGATCTGGTTATTTAATCCTTATTTTTATTGATTGTAAATGAATATTACAATATTATTTATTTACAATTGAGAACCAATATTATATATTCACAAAGTGAAGAAATTTGTATCATTTTTTTTTATTTTTTTACATTTGTAAATCTCTCGCCCCAAGTTTACTAATTTTGAAGCATTTGATCAGATTTTTTTTTATACGAATTTTGTAAATTTCCATCTAGCAAGTTCTAAAACAGTACGTATGCATGGTTTCCCAACTTTGTAAATAAATTAGAGATTTGAGAAAAATAGCAATGTAGAGAAAAATATTTATGTTCTCATATTAGTTTGATAAAAACCTACAGTACTTTGAATCTTTGATTATAGATACACACAACAACAACATCATACCTCACAGTGAAGAACATGATACCATAGTGTTAAAGTCACTATCGTTAAATTGCTCATAAATGCCTCTGAAATAAACTGTTACTTACCAATTAATTTATGGGTTAAAGTGTTCAACATTATTTGTAATAAATAATCGAGAAATAAGAGTGGACCACAGAGTGCAAGGTACAGTTTTCATGAAAATGGGAATGATAAACTAAAATGCTTCCGGCTTAACATTCCTTGTTTTTTGACTCTTTCATTCTAAAACTGCCTTTTCTGGTTATTTTCTTGTCAGCTCCTACACAAGAATAAACAATATTCCATTTACTCATTTTCTTGTAAAACTCTCATTAATGCTCTCACTATAAGATGTCTTTATCTCAAAGTCGTAATTACCCATCTCATTTTCATGATCGAATCCATATGAATTCATAATATCATCATTACGATTGGTTTGGTTTATGACGTTATATCTTGGTTCTGTGGTCGTGTAACAGTTTCAGAGGAATCTATGTTATGTGGAGTGACGATAATGATATATTGAAAAACTTTCAAACATTGCAATTATTATTTTATTTATTTTTGAATTTTATTGGGTTTTGGGTATAAGTTCACCTTTTAGACTAAGCTGTCGTGGAGATTGTCGAGATTTTGACCAAAGCTTCGTCTTATGGACCAAACCAATATTCATATCTGTTGACCTAATACATAGCCTTAAACCAAACAAAAGTCATTCCTAGAGGAAAAATGAGTTGCAAAAGCGGTTTAAAAACTCAAGGAATCAGAGGTCTTCCACTCATATAAAAAGAGAAACAAAGGTTCAACACAAAGATCATTAAGCAAACATAAAGTATAGGCGAAACAAAAAGAGAGTTCTCAAATATCTTAATTTCGGAGTTTAGTTTTCGGGGTAGGTTTCTTGTTCTTCTTTCTCTTCTTAATCTCGGGTTTGGGATGGTTCTCTAGCCATTCCTTCACGTTTTCGTTTTTCTTCGTGAGGTACATGTCACAAGAATAAACAAGGGGTTGTGAGCGAGAGATTTAAGAGAGATTATAACACATTAAACCTATAAGATCTTTAGTGGATGTTTGTGAGCTCGGCTCACACAAGATGTACTCTCTAGTTTGAGAGAAACTCGTTAATTCTGTGTGTTCATTAGATAACCTAAACAATAACTAAGTTAACTAACTGAACTGAAATACTCTGCAAGTGGTATCAAAGCATCCAAAACAAAGCAGAAGGCGATTCAAATCAGGTTCTATAAATCCTAAAGACAACCAGAAAAAGAATTTGAAATGGTTATATTTTCAGTTAGAAACAGGAATATCCATGGATTCAAATTCAAGAAGATACGATGTGAAAAAGTTTGATGGGAAAGGAGACTTCGGCTTATGGAAGTACAAGATGATACTACTCGGCTTAGACTCTTGTCTTAAGAAAGAAACTCCCTCTACTTCAGGACAAGGTGATGCCTCAGATAAACCTAAAAAAACAACTGATGTGAAACTTAAAGTTAAGGCTGAGATAGATTCAGAAAAGGAGAAAAGAGCTAAGAACGTGATCTGTATGAGCCTAGGTGATGTGGTGCTACAGAAGATCATGAAAGAAACTACAGCTCTAGCTATATGGAAAGTATTAGAAAGAGATTATCAATCTAAATCTCAGGCTAACCGCAAATATTTGAAACAGAAATTCTCATGCTTCAAATTTGAAGGAAAAAAGGTATTGAGTACAACCTCGATATTTTTTTTTGAAGCTGATCAATGACATGGCCAGCTTGAATATCAACATTTCAGATGAGGATCAGACTACACAAATTCTATCTGCACTACTAGATCTTTATGAAGCTATAAGGGACACACTCAAGTATGAAGTTGGGAAGACTCAGACTTTGACCATTGATGATGTTACCAGTGCTGCTTACTCAAAATAAATCGAGTTGAAGGAGAAAGTGCTCTTGAAAACAAAAACCAATTTAGAGGAATAACTGAAAACAGGTACAATGGACAAGGAGGAATCATGTTCAAGAGCAAGGACAAGCGATCTAAATCTAAGCGCATGAATCATGAATCAAGCCAAGAAAAGAGAATGTTGGGTATGCGGGAAATGACTCTTCAAGGATGAATATCTTGAAAGGAAGAACAACAATGCTGCAAATGTAGCAAAGGATGGAGAGCTACCTATGATACTTATAGCAAGTCTGCAATACACTAAGGATGAATGGATGATGGATTTAGGGTGTACTTTTAATATCACACCTGACAAAGATGTGTTATTCGACCTTAAAGAAGTTGATGGTGGAAAGGTTCTGATGGGAAACAACACTTATAATAAAGTTAAGGGCATAAGAAAGTTGAACATATTAAACCCTAATGGATCCATGGTTACTCTAACATAAGTGAGATACATGCTCTCTTTGGGAAAGAACCTCATCTCATACAGTCAGCTAGAGAAGAATAGATGCAAGTATGAAGGAAAGGAACCTCATCTCATACAGTCAGCTAGAGAAGAATGGATGCAAGTATGAAGGAGGAGACTTCACAGTTACACTATACAAAGAAGGTAAGAAAGTGATCTCTGGTAAATATCAAGATATGTTGCATTATTTGCAGGGTACTGTGTTAAAGGGAGCATTTATGGCAAGGGCTGAGGTAAATCAAACCAACATATGGCATTCAAGACTTGGACACATGAGTCTAAAGAACATGAACATTCAGGTTAAAAAAAGGTTATCTAGACTCTAAGGAAGTCCACACACTGAATTTTTGTGAGGAATGTGTACTAGGCAAATCACATAAGCAGAGCTTTCCAAAAGCCAAGCACATATCTATAAGTATTCTAAATTATGTGCATAGTGATTTGTGGGGATCAGCCTCTATGAAGATAGCTTATCCGGGTGCAAGTATTTCCTAACATTCATTGATGACTATTCAAAGAAAGTTTCGATCTAGTTCCTAAAGAGCAAAGATGAAATGTTTAAGAATTTCTCTGAGTGGAAAACTCTGGTTGAAAATCAAACAAAGAAAACACTCAAGTGCCTAAGGATAGACAATGGTCTAGAGTTTTGCAACCAGCAGATGGATAAGCTATGCAAGAATTCGAGAGATAAGAGACACATGACATGCACTTACACTCCACAACATAATAGAGTATCAGAAAAGATAAACAAGAAAATAACTGATAAGATAAGATGCATGTTGGCTGAGACAGGATTAGAGAAGAAATTGTGGGCAGAAGCTGCATCCACTACAGTGTATCTGATAAACAGAACTCCTAATGCTTTATTAAATATCAAGATTTTAGAAGAAGTTTGGTCAGGAGCTAAGATTAATTACAGAAATCTCAAGAGGTTTGGTTGTATTGCATACATGCATATACAATAGAAAAACTAAGTCCTAGGGCGGTTAAGGGATTCTTCATAGGATACCTCAAGGAACTAAAGACTACAGGGTATGGTTACCCGAAGAAGAAAGATGCACTATCAGCCGGAATGTGATCTTTGATGAAGAGAAACTATACAAGGAAAAAATACTGAAAAGGAACCAAAAGCCAAAAGCAAGAAGGTTACTTTCAGTACACAATTGATCCAAGGACCAAACAATGTTGTCACAGTTCAAAGCTCCTCCGATCAAGGTGGAGCTGTTTCAGAAGAAGATGAAGATAGAAAGAACACCGATCAAGGTGAAGCATCTTCAGGTACAAACACTAAAAAAACTAGTACAACAGATGGGAAAACTGAAGAAACTGAAGCAGAAGAGGATGTTTCACTCGGCGGCTATCTTCTTGCTAGAGATAGAGAGAGAGAAGAGGAAATATAGAATCTTCACAGAGATTTGGAGACTCCTCATATTTTGTGGCATATGTACTAGCTTGTGCAGAAGAGTTAGAACTAGATGAGCAACAAACGTTAGGAGAAGTTAAAAGGAGTAAGGAATGGAAGAAGTGGGAGCATGCTATGATAGATGAGATGAAATCTCTTCTTGACAAGAATCAAACTTGGGAAATTGTCTCTAAGCCTAAACAGAAAACAATCAGGTGTAAATGGATGTTTAAGCTAAAGGAAGGCATTCCTGGAGTATAAGGACCTAGACATAAAGCTAGGCTGGTAGCTAAAGGATTTACACATATTGAAGGAGTTGATTAAAATAAGATATTCTCACCAGTAGTCAAACATGTTTCCATACAGATCATGTTATCAGTTGTGGTGAATTTTGATCTAGAATTAAAGCAACTGGATGTCAACACTGCTTTCTTACATGGGACATTAGATGAAATTATCTACATGGATCAACCAAAAGGTTTCATGGAGAAAGGTAAAGAAGACATGTTATATCTAGTGAAGAAATCTCTCTAGGGTTTAAAGTAACCTCCTAGAAAGTGGAACCAAAATTTCAATGACTTTATGAAGTCATAAGGGTTTCACAGAAGCATCAATGATCCGTGTGTTTACCGCAAAGAGACAACCATTGATGATCAGGTATTCCTATTACTCTATGTTGACGATATACTAGTAGCAGCTAAAGACTTAAAGAAGATAGAGATCTTAAGGAAAAGTTTAAACTCTGAGTTTGAGATGAAAGACTTAGGACCAGCTACAAGGATTCTAGGCATGGATATCATCAGAGATAGAAAGAAAGGGATTCTTATGCTAACAAAGGGCTTACTGGAAAACATGGTCGTAGGTCTTGGCGAGAAGCTCAAGATCATCGCCTGATTTGGTGAAGATATACTCTGAGATGGCTCTGTCGATTGCATGTCTCAGGAGAAAAGAAAAAAAGACTCAAGTTAGCTACAGTATAAGTCTCATAAGTGAAACCGACAAAAGTAGATTCAAAATTAAAGGCGGTAAAGTCTTAAATTGGAAAAAATCAGGAAAGAGAAGAGACTTACTTCTCGTAAAAGGGCAAGGCGTCGAGCTCTTTGCATTCTTCGTCACTTGAAAAGTTGAAGAAGAACAAGGCAAAAGCTCTGGTTAGCTCAAGATGAAGAAGGAACCGAGAATCATTTCAAGAATAAGGCGGGTTAAAGATTCCGGTACCTACTCCTTGAGTCATGGTGGCATTCCAGAAAATTGACTCTAGAATCTCCTCCACAGAGAGCGGTGGTTTCGAGGAAGAGTTGTCGGCATCCATTGAAGTGAGTGTTGGAAGTTGCTGAGTTTTCTTGGTTGAAAGAAACGAAGCAAGATGGTATAAAGAACGACAAAGGTGGAGATTTGTGGAGATTGTGGGGACTTTGACTAAAGCTTGGTCTTATGAACCAAACCAATACTCACATCTGTTGGGTCAATACAGGGCCTTAAACCAAACAAAAAGGAAAATCTAATGGGCATCAAACCCATTAAGAATGTTATTATCTTTGGTTGTTCTTTGTCATGAAATGAAGTCATTCTTAGAGGGAAAAGGAGTTGCAAAGACGGTCTAAACTCAAGGAATCAGAGGTTTTCCACTCATATAAATAGAGACAAAGGTTCAACATAAAGATCATCAAGCAAACACAAAACATAGGCGAAACAAAGAGAGAGTTCTAAGCAAAAGAGTTCTTGGGTATCTTAGTAATGGAGTTTTGTTTCTCGGGTGGGTTTCTTGTTTTTTTTTTCTCTTCTCAATCTCGGGTTTGGGGGGGGGGGGGTCCTCTAGCCATTCCTTCACATTCTCGTTTTTCTTCGTGAGGTACATGTCACAAGAATAAACTAGGGGTTATGAGTGAGAGACTTAAGAGAGATTGTAACACATTAAGCCTATAAGGTCTTTAGTGGATGTTTGCACTACAAGAAAACAACGTTTTTACGACTGCTACATCAGTCACAAAATAGTCGCTAAATGACTGGTTACTACTATATACCGACTAAATCATGTAGTCGGTAATAATTAATCGGTAGAAAGTGAAGTCATTAATTAGTCGGTATTTGGCGGCTAATTAACGATTAAACTTTATGAACAGTTTATCGTCGTTTAAAAGTCGTATCGTAGTCGCTAAAATTAGTGACTAATTGCTGACTTGTCTATGACTATTTAGCGACTATGTGAAATATGAAGATATGACCATTTAGACATAGTGCAACTATTTGGCGATTACGTTCTGACTGTTTGGCGACTACGTAGCTACTATTTAGTGACTATATCTGAAGTGAAAACAAGTATTTGGTATGGTATTGGAATTCGTTTTATTTCTCAAATTGACGAATTTGATACAAATAACATTTGATTTTAACATAGAAATTGAAATAACATTTGATTAAAAAAAAATCAATGAGTTTAGCCAAAAATGCTAACTCCAACACATACAAATTCTCCAACAAGTTCATAAAGAGAGAAGAGTAACATTGAGTATAACATTGAGTTAAGACATAGAGAAAGATAGGTAACCTAAGAAGCAGATGGAGGTGAACTTTCTGGGGGTGTAGCTGACTGAGTTGCCACGAAGTCGACATAGTGCGGATCAGTTTGTCGGAGATATTTTTCTACTAAGGACAAGTGATCGATCTTGTCCTTTTGCTCAGCCACAGCTCGGGAGTGCTCTTCTTCACGACGTTCATTATAAGCTGCCTGCTCTTCGATTTTACGTTGAGCTTCCTTCAGTTGTTCTTGCAATGCCACAAATGATGAAGCATCTCCCGGGTGCTTGCGCTTGGCATTGAGAAGTGTCTCCTTGAGGCTTCCAACTCCATAAGGAGTTCCTCGTGAATCCTTCATAGTGGACTGAAAAGTAAGAGAAAAAATAAGTTAAGAGCATGAGAAAATTGAAGGATATAAATGTGGAATGTGTAAAATGTTACTTGACCTGAAGAAATATGGCTGTATACTCATCTACTGTCAGCTCCCGAGGTCGTGACCCACAGTCTGAAACAATAGAAGTCTCTGCCTCGAGCTCAGCTAACTTCTCTTGGATGTTCTTCTCATAAGTTTCAGTAATTATCTCAGCCTTCTTATCGACGTACGTACCATCTGGCTTTGTATGTGTCTTAATGAAAACCTCACCAAGATTCACTGCTCTTCCCAATTCCTCTTGCTGCAATGTTACAAAATAAACAAGGATTATGACTGAATTTAAAGTTGCAAACGTGTTAGACAAAGAAATAACAGAAATGTAAAAGTTACTAACCATGTCTTGTTGGATTTGGTTGTACGACTTCGGCCCTGATAAGTGGACGTGAGGACCGAGACCATCACGGTCAGACATACGAACATCAGAATAGGTTTGACTCCTTTTCTGTGCTTCTTCAGTTTCCCAGTACGCGGTCATCATTGTCCAGAGAGTCTCGTTGATCCATTTAGGTCGCTGTAGAGTAGTCCTCACACCACTAACCATGTCTTTCATCCGGCATTGACAGATCGCTTCAAATTCTGTTGAACTGTCCATGTTATCAACGGGTCCCAGGTGTGGGTTTTCTACAAAACAAAGAGAATAGAATGATATTAAAAAAAACATGGCACACAGAAACCTATATGTGAAGCCTATAAGACAGAAAAATTGTACCGCGAACTCGAGAAAGTATCTTTCTTGTCTCTCCCGAGGCACACATAACCAAGTATAGTAGGGGCCATCGAATTTGTTTGTAAAAACTTTGGTAATAGACCGAACCAGTTTAGATCCTTTGTCCCGAGTAAACCTGCAAACACAAGCCAAACAAGCAAACAAACACAAACAGAATCTAAACCATAATGTTTCTCTAAGTAATACATAGGATCTGTCAGTTGCTAGTTTCAACCAATGCCATCAACAAGGAACAACAAACTGTAAACACTGATATTCAAACAAGCAACCAAAGGCACCCCTTAATATTAACCATGTTCTAATTTCTATCTTATTTTCGTTTTTCATACCATAACCATATTTCAACCAATATTTTGTATAAGCATAACACCAGCGATTAATAGAAGTTCAAAGAAAGATTCCAGTTCTAAGTTCTGATCACGATCCGATGAAAAAAATGCATAAATAAAACCAATCCAATTCAACAGTTTTAATCTTATGCATAAATTGACAGTAAGATGTCTCCAGAACAGATCAGAGAAAAGACATACCATGTAGAGTTTGGAACTGGTGTGGGAGAGAGGACCGTGGTAAATGTATCCCTGTCTGGGAACGTAAGCAGAGCATTGAGAGCTTGAAGCGTGTCCTCCTCGAGATCCGGCACCACTGGAGCAGGTTCCTCGAAGTTGTTACCTTGTGACGAAGGATGAGTCTGAGCACGACAGTTCCGAATTGGAGAGGCTTCATCCTCCTGCTGTTGAGTGGATTGATGAGGAGGATTGTTTTGGAATTCTTGTGATGAAGTAGTTGGAACTTCTTCACGTTGTTGAGGAGGATTGGTCTGGAAGAGTTGTTGTGGCGGTGGATAATTGCGGATGTCTGTAGATGTACTCGACCATTGAGCAAACATGGGGCCTTGGGGTGACTAACTCGGAGGAGCTGCTGCCGCCGGCGTGAAGTTGTACTGGGACGGAAGAGGGTTGCCTCTTCTTGACGGAGTAGTGATGGGGGCTCCGGGTCTCTGAGAGACATTTGGAACAGTCCTTCTCTTCTGTTGCCATGCCCTCTTTGATGGAGGCATGTCTGATAGAGGCGCTAAGAAATTAGGGTTTTCGTTTTTAGATTGAGAGAAAGGGGAAGATGAGAGAAAAAGAAGAAATTAGGGTTTTTGTTTGTATATTGGTAGTAGATTTCGAATTAAGGGGAAGATTGAGAGAAAAGGGAAGTGAAATTCGATTCGCAGATTGAGAGAAAGGGGAAAAGGTAGGGGAAAAGAAAGGGGAAAAATTAGGGTTTGGAATCGAAGAGAAAAGAGGAAATAAAAGAGGATTGGAAGATGGGAAGTGAAGATTGGAAGAAGAAATCAAAGAGGATTTGAAGATTGGAAGAAGAAATCGAAGATAGAAGAAGAGTAAAAGGGGATCGAAGATAGAAGAAGACTGAAGATAGAAGAAGAATGAAAGAGGATCGAAGAAGAAGATAGGTTTTAGGGAGCGAGAGAGATAAGGGAAAAGTCAAAGAGAATGGACTTGAGAGAGAGGGACAGGGCCAGAAAGCGAGAGAGATGAAGTCGGAGGCGGTGTCGGAAAGGAAAGAGATAGAAGAAGAGTGAAAGGGGATCGAAGAAGAAGATAGGTTTAATTACTTTTTTAGCGACTAAAAGGCGACTAATGTTTCCCATCTGCAATATAGTCATAAAGTAGTCGATAAACTACGACTAATTTACCGACTACATTTAATAGTCGCTATAAAGCGACTGTCAGACGATAATTGTTATTAGTCGCCAAAATAGTCTCTGATTAGTGGCTAAATAGTCATCAAATTTGGCGACTAAATAATTAGTCGCCAAATATAGTCGGTAAATTGATGTTTTCTTGTAGTGTTGTGAGCTCGGCTCATATGAGACGTACTCTCTAGTTTGAGAGGAACTCGTTAATTCCGTGTGTTCATTAGGTAACATAAACAACAACTAAGTTAACTAATCGAACTAAAATACTCTACAGCTGTACTATTTATTTTTGTGGTGGAGTAAATTGTTAAGTAGAAGGTTTAATATTTAAAGCATACAGGTTTTGACGAAAAGAATCTTTGTATACTGATTTTCTGGAAGTTTAAGGTTTTCGCAATTTGGGGATCTTCTGGGTTCATAGATCAATTCGAAGGTATATAAAATTGACGTCATTTTTCTATAAATGCATTAAAAGTGTAAATCTTGTTAGAACAAGAAACGACTTGTTAGAACAAGTTCATGATTAGTCAGGGGTGGACGTATATGAAAAATGGGAGGGATAATTGACTCCCCTAAAATTTTTAAAATTAGTGTAATCTAGTATAAAATTTCAACTATGCTCTCCCTTCATAAATTATTTCATGTCCCCTTTTCTTTATTTGGATGCCATTTATCTTTATAAAATTATATTAAAAAGTAAAATTCTATAAAACAAAACAAAAACCCAATTAGTTTTTTTTCTTTTGTTTGAAAATCCAAATCCATTTTTTTTTGCCGCCAGTAAATCCATATCCATTAAGTTAAATGATTTAGAAATTGTCTCACAAAGAAAAATAGCTTTATAGCAAGTTAAAACAAAATCGCTCTTACTGCTTCTAACTTCTGTCTTTTCGACTTCTTGTTCTTCGCTCTCTCTTTCGGGTTCTAATCAAATAGTACCTATAATCATCAATTACGAATTATCCCTTATGCAAAAGGCGTTTTAGCTTATCCCTGTCAAGTTAAAAAATTTCCTTGCAAAACACTCGAAAATACTTGTTAAAACTTACAAATTCGCAAAATTTGTGTTTTTTAGATCTAAATGTTTCAAGATATAAATCTCTCAATAGTTAGGTCAAGAAAACTGTTCAAAAATCCTATTTGGCTTTTGCAGAACCAAATCGATTTAAATAAACATAATCCAAGTATAAAGTGAAAGGAATTAAAGAGTACTCTTACCTTGACTTAAGGAGTAGCAAAAAATGATGTATTGAATGATCAAAACATGATGGTTAATATAAGTTTACCGTTGAACAACGTTCGGAAAGATCGCAGAGATCTGTGGAGAAAATCCATAACGAACCATCAAATTTTTAATCCCACCGTTGATTCTTGAGGTAGTAGTACCATGAAGTTCTCCAAAAAGTTTCAACTAGATCAGACTTAACATCAGTCTCATGCGAACTCTTGAAGTTGTTGTGATCAAACAACGTTTCTGGTTTTCTGCATATTTGGATGATTTTGAGCCATCTTAAAAGATGATTCGCGGATGAGATATAACTCCAATTGGCAAGCCGGCAGCTGTAATGACTTTTCTGTCGTAAGATCTATCAATTTAGATTGAGTTTCTGTCCTGGATTCAGTCAAACTGGCCGGAATGTTCTCTTCAAAACTCCAACTTGAATACTCGAATTTTATGAACAGTTCTAGGCAAATTCTGCTTTTGACAGATTATGCAGTTTCTTGCTCAGGAAGTAAGCTTCATCATGGCTGAATCTTATCTAGGATGATGGAATCAATGACCTCTATGACTTCTTTGATACGTGCTTTATCAAGATCAATCATGATTCTGGTCTTCACTTGCTCTTGGTAGTTGGAAATTTGCTCTCAAAACTCCAACTTGAAACTTTCATTTCTTTATTTTCTTCCCATCTACTATCTCGTCTCTTTTCTTGTCTTCTGATCACTTCCTTTTTATTGGTCTCATGAAATCTCATAGATTGCTCGTCGACCAGCCTTCTTCGTACTATCTTGAGTTGCTATAGGCACCTATCAAAAGAGAAAGAACTCAAAAGCACGTGGAAGAAAACATAAACTAGTTTTGATGATCAAAGACATATGTAATCATGAATCAGTAGACAAGTATTGAACATTAGCAAGGCATGAGTTCATAAATTCCATGTTCTTAAAGAACAGTTTTGTGTTCTTTAAGAAATTTTTTTATGATTTTTGTGAAAACCAAAAACATAACTCTCTCAGTTCTTAGTAACCTAATACTCATGAATCAAAAGAAACAAGAGTTGCCTCAGTAGTAAAAGAAAAAGGAAACTGAATTACATACCTTGCGTTTGGACGAATGAGATGAGATTTTTTTTTAAATAATCTTAAAGTAAAATTTTAATGTAAAAAAGAACAGGATAAAAGAAAACTTACCTGAAATCAATGTTCTAAAATACGGCCTGTACGGCCATATATACGGCGTATATACCCAGTATAGTAGGAGACCGTACTGTATTTATGTTGTATAGTTAAATTGTGCGCTGAACACGATATGGCCGTATATACGCTGTATAAACGGTGTATATACAGTACCGTATATACAGTACCGTATATATAGTTTCCGTTTTTTTTTTGAGTGCATTTGAAAGGGTTAGATTTTATAATTATATTCTAAGTTCTAATTGATTAAATTTTAAATCGTTTACACATAGTTTATATTTTTATTGGCTTGATTAACATGAAGGTACATACGAAGAAACGAAACAGACTTGATGTAGCTAGAATGAACAACCTTATTTTTGTCCAATTTAATTCAAGATTGATGAGTAGAAGGAAAAATCAAAAGAAGGAGAATATTGACATATTACTTTCTGATCATACTATGAATGCTCAAGCATGGATTGTTGAAGATGAAGAGGACTTGCCTATGCAATCTGAACTTGGTGAGGAAGAGTTAGTTAGAAGAGATAATATGAATGAAGCTAGAGAACTACATGAAGAAGATTTCATATCCGATGAGGAAGAAAAAATTCCTAATATTGATTTTGAGTCCAACGACGACCACGTTCTAGAACTACATGGAGAAGAGGAACATGAAGATTAGAGTTTTGTTATTTATTTAGCACTTTTGCTATAAGCCTATCACGTCGGTTTTTGTTGGTTTTTTCTGGTTTTTTCTTTTGTTTGACTTTGATTTCTTACTATTTTTTAAGATATTTTTGTTATTTATTCGGTTAATGTTTAATATTCAGCTATTTTAGTTTTTATATAAATGACATAAACTTTTGACCCATATCATATGGGTCATATGTGTATATATACATAAAAAATTAGTTATATATATATATTTATATATTATATATTTTTTTTCTACAAAAAAATATTCACCGTATAGTCCCCGCATAATCGGCCGTATATACGTCTATACACTATACAGTGCCTCACTGTATGCATAGCCTATAGGGTATTTTACAACATTGCCTGAAATAAGGAAAATAAAACTTGCTTGGAAAGAGGAAATAAATTATTCGAGTTTGGCTCGATTTTACTACCCACAAAATCAGTTTCTTGTCCTCTCTTTATCTCTTGCTACAGGCCTCCGATTTGAGATCTAAAAACCGCTCTGGAAACTTGACAATGTGATCTATCTAAAGGTATAAAGAAGTTGGTCACTATGTAGATTGGTTCTTCACAGATACGTCTAGGGAAAATAGTCATAACTTTTAAACTGTAACTGCGAATGACAAACCGCTTTATCCTGTGGTTAGATACTGATTTTATGCATCTTTCCGCCAAGTTTTGGATTTTCCTAGGCCGGTTTGAGGCTTAGTTTTTCTGGGATAGTATCTCTCACTCCTTATTTTTTTTTTGGGTTTTCTTCTTTTCTATTTGTTTGTCTTGGTTTTTCTTCTTTTCTATTTTTTTCTTGGTTTTTCTTCTTTTCTAATTTTGTGTGTGTAGAAACTCCATTGATGTTGAGAATTATCCATCTTTAAAATTCATGAAACATATGAAAACTCAAAACTAAAAATTTGTCAAACAAGTGTCCTAGACTATGTTCTAATCTTAGACTCATGAGCAACAAATCACTCCCCGGCAACGGTGCCAAAAATCTTGATGTGTGTGGTTTCATATTCCAAAATTTTACCTATAAAACCAACACGAATTAGTATGTAGTATTTTAGGATTGATCCTACATAGAGTGATGTTAATAAGACGAGTTTAATAAGACTAAAACGAGAATGTGACGAATAAATGTTTTTTTTTGGGGGGGGGGGGGGGGGCTATGGTAACATAAATAGCAATTAAATAACAAAAATAAATCAATAGAAAGAAAGCGTTGGACGATGGGGAACTATCCAGAGACTATGGTTCTCAATTGTTTCAGCAATTATCATACATTCTTTTCTAAGTGGATTCTAGAACTCACAACAGTAAGAGGATTCCTCTATAACAAGACTACTTTTGATAATCAAGCTACCAATGTCTAATCTCCTCTGTGACTAATCCAATGGGCTGGTACACGACAAAGATCATTCATGCATTATATTCTAGTGGTCTTAATTCATAGCAACTCCATGACTCGGCTGGTGGGCTGGTCATGACATTAACTGCTCTATCTAGCTAGTTCAGGAGAAAGGTGATGCACTTTTGACGGGACCCTTCTCCTAGATTTTTATGATAGAGGTCATCAAACAATAAACAATCTAACAACCTACACAAATCAAACCATAGATCCCCTTCAAGTAACCTCCACTAAACCCAACTAAAAAACTATTCAGACATCATTCAAATACACGAAAGCATAGATGATGAAAGAATATTCATAGTAAACGAATTCAATAAAGCAAGAAGGTTCAGAGGTACTTCTCTAAAAGTTACATAAGAGATATTCTCCCCAATGATGTTGAAAACTAAGCTAAGCAATGAAAGAGATGATGAACTGATTGCTTCGATCTTCAGAGGGCTTCTTGGGGCGGCTCTGTGTCTTCTCCATGAGTTGGCTGGTTAAACTTAATAGTTCATACCCTTCTAGGGTTTTAGGATGAGTATTTATAGTGTTTAAGTCGTCTTAAGTTGGTTTACGGTTGAGATTAGTGAAGTGCTGTCATTTTGGACCAAAGGAGATTTGGGTGTGATCTGGCGTGGGTAGGGGCCTTCAAACAGCGCCAATGAGGCCACCCAGCGCTCCACTGATTTTGTTGCCACGCTGGTGCTTGTTTCTGGGTTTTTCTACAAGACTTGTCTTCAATGTTTTCATCATAACTTCTGATTGGCTGAATGGATTGGATTGGTTCCAATTGGAGTTGAAAGATAACTCTTATAGCTTTCCAGTGACATGTTGTACATTGAATTTGGTCAACGGGAAGGTCTTAAAAGGTAACCTTCAATCTGAAGTTCAGAAACTGTAGAAAAACGTGTTTTGCTACTTTTTTTGATCTTTTATGTCTAAAAACCTGTAGTGACTCGTTGAAACTAGAAATATTCGAAATATGGTAAAAAGAACTGAAATCATATGAAAACACTTGTTAAGTATCTCAAAATCATAGCTAAAATAGGTAAAATAATGTTATCACGGCAAAAAATAATGCATGACGTGATTTAGTGTGCAACACAATATATAACAACTAAGAGCATCTACAATCTTACTCTATTTTTCACTCTAAACTCTATATTTGGAGTAACTCTATTTTAGAGTTGAAATTTTTTATTTATTCTTTAATCCTTTATATTTTGAATATTTTATTTTATCTCCTAATCCTGTTCACTTAATTAAATAAAAACAAAGTTACATACAACACAAATTATATTTTAACAAATCTAGGCCATAAACTAGAAAATTATGGGGGTGGTGGTAACGTGATGACTTTAATTATTTTATTGGATGAGAATGTATTTTTCTTTTTCTATAATAGCACTTTCAATATTGAATATTCTTGATTGACTTTATTAATAATATGTTATCATCACATAAATAGAACATTCGTAGCATATATATATATATATATATATATATATATATATACTTTTATAAGATTAGAAAAAGAAAACAAGTACCAAAATTAAAAATAAGTAACATAAAATAAAATTAAACAAGTAGCGACTTAATATTCTGGTAAATTGCTGAAAATTTGTAAAATAATAAAATGTATGGGGTCATATTATAAATTTTAGAAATAAAAGATATTAATAACAAAATAAAAATAGAATATACTTAAAAATTTTATTTTTAAAGTAAAATATAGAGTAATACATTGGAGAGAAACCCTACTCTATCTTAGTTACTCTATGTTAGAGTAAAAAATAGAAAAATACATTGGAGATGGTCTATAACTAATAACCTAACAGACTTAGGTTAATTATAGGCCCAAACCCAATGAAATGTGTATATTTGCTTGTATTTAAATCATCTAACGCACATACAATATATATATATATGACTTTATATATTATATAAAACACTACCATCAAATGCACTAATATAAATATATGTGTATCTTATATATATATATATATATATTATACTATTATTATACTCATTACATTGATCCAGCATGCGTGTGACCCTGTAAGATCACATAATATAAGTGATAGGTATTTAGACCTATAGATTATAACCATTTTGTAGCAAAATATTATAAACACCCAATATTATGCGATCTATCAAACATCGACAATACAACTAAATTAGAATAAAGTAAAAATGATTTCAGGATATTTTCAACAATCCCTCACTTGTATTGAAATTATATATTTCGGTAATCCCTTTGTCTTTATATCTCGATCGTAGCATAAGACAAGAAACAGTGTCGTACTTATTCAGCTAGATTACATTTATCGAACTTTGATATATATTGACAAAACAAATGATCGACTTTCATCTCATTTGAGTACGGCCATGCATTTTTCAGTATCAAATCTTTGATAGACCCATAGGTATATATATCCTATTATATAGGAGGGACAAATCCAATTTTTGTTCCATCTCTGTTCCATATACAATTCATAATGTGCCAAATCACTGTCTTTATAATCACTTTTTACGACTAATGTTTAACAAAGTCAAAGCAAACCAATCCATGTATAAGAAAATATGATGAACACATGTCAAAGGACTATATTCTATATTGTAATGAGAAACTCTTGTGCCACTCATATAAAAATCTTGTAGAGTTTTCATAACGGGCAAGCCCAATACTGTGTTCTTCAACACATATACATGTGATTGACTTTGATACTACATATCAGTGACTCCACAAAACTTAGTCATCGGTCACCTCACATACTAGTCACTAACAGTTATTAATGTTCTATTTAATAACCTTGATTAGGGACCTCAATAATTTATGTCATTTTCACTTATAGGGTTTCATGATCAAGTCATATACTTGATGACTTATAAGAATGATATAAATGACCTTGGGACTATTATTTAATTATTAAATAATAAATAATACTGAAACAAATTTTATTAATTTGAAAGTAAAATCAAATGTATCTTAACACGAACATCATATCATAAAAGGATAAACTCGCACTAGAATCAAGATCACATCCTTAGAAATCTAATACCTACAACATTAATATGACTTTCATGCTTAGATCGTGGAAGAGGCTTGTTTAATGGATCATCAACATTTGCATCCATTGAGACTATGCTAATCTTCACATCTCCTCTATCAACAATATCACAAATTAGGTGATAACGCATTTGAATGTGTTTCGATTTCTGGTGTCATCTGGGTTCTTTCACTTGAGCGATAGCTCCATTGTTATCACAATAAATATCCACCAGAATATAGATGCTAGGAACCACATTAAGTTCAGCAATGAACTTCCTAATCCAAAAAGGTCTATTAGCTGCCTGAGAAGCAACAATTAATGTATTCAACGTTGATCGTAGAGTCTGCCATAGTGCTTTTTTGGAATTCTTCCAACTCACCGCTCCTCCATTAAGAAAAAGATAAATCCAGATTGTGATTGGAAATCATCTTTGTTTGTCTGAAAGCTTGCATCAATGTACCGCTCACGACAAGCTCCTCATTTCCTCCGTAGACCAAGAATTTATCCTTAGTTTTTCTCAAATGCTTAAGGATATTCTTGACTATTGTCTAGTGACTTTTACTTGGATTAGACTGGTATCTACTCGTGATACTTAAAGCACATGCCACATCTGGATGAGTACAAAGCATGGCATACATGATAGATCATATAGCATAAGAAAATGGGATTCTACTCATGTGTTCTCGCTCATCATGTGTCGAAGAACATTGAGTCTTGCTAAGAGTTATGTCATGAGACATTGGAAGAAGACCTTTCTTAGAATCATGCATACTAAACTTGTGAAAGATCTTATCTATATATAAGTATCTTGACTCAATCCAATTAATCTATTCGGTCTATCTCTACAGATCCTTATCCCATGAATATATGTGGCTTCTCCAATGTCTTTAATTAAAAAAAAAACTTCCTAACCAAGTCTTATCAGACTGAAATAAAGGAATATAATTTCCAATGAGCAGTATGTCATTTACATAAAATACCAAAAATGCTACTGCAGTCCCATTAGACTTCTTGTAAACGCAAGAATCTTCTTCGTTTCTAGAAAATTTAAACTCTTTGATTTAATTATAAAAAAAAAAAGATTCCAACTCTGAGATGCTTGCTTCAACCCATATAGAGCTTTGAAGTTTGCAAACCTTCCAAGTATTCCCTGGATGTGTGAAACTTTCAAGTTGTGTCATGTACACATCCTCTTCTAGATTTCCATTAAGGAAAAATGTTTTCACATCCATTTGCCAAATCTCATAATCATAATAAGCAGCAATTGCCAGGAGAATTCGAATGGACTTAAACATTGCCACAAGTTTCATAATAGTGTATACCATGAATTTGTTTGTAACCTTTAGCCACCAGTATAGCTTTGTATATTACCATCCATGTCAATTTTCTTCTTGAAAACCCATTTACACTCAATGGCTTTTACACCATTAGGTAAATCAACCAAAGTCCATACTTTGTTTGTGACATAGATTTTTATCTCAGATTCAACGGCTTCTGACCATTTATTTGAGTCAGTGCCCATCATTGCTTCTTAATTCGTAAGACATTGGTTCATCATTTTCTATAATCAATATATCATGATGAACTGTCACCTAAACTCCATATCTATCAGGTTCATGACGAGTCCTTTTGGACCTACACACCAATGTTCCATATGCATAGGTTCTACAAATCTTTGTAAATTAAGTTGATGTTCTTCCTGAGAGGTGGAGCAATATCATGTGGTTCTCAAACTTCTTCGAGTTGTACTTTACTCCCACTGTTCTTCTTAGAAATAAATTCTCTCTCTAGAAAGACACAATTTCGAGCAACAACCACTTTTTTCTCAGCATGGTTGTAAAATATGGTCTCTTTGGGATAACCAATGAAGTAACACTTATCAAATTTGGGTCCAAGCTTATCAGTAATCAAACATTTGACATAAACTTTACAATCCCAAATTTTTAGAAAAGATAAATTAGGAACTCTTACTGTCCTATCTTATATGGTGTCTTTTCAGCTGATTTTGATTGACATTTGTTTAGCGTAAACGCATGTAGAGCGTATCCAAAAAAGGATAATGAAAGATCTGTGTGATTCATCATCGATCGAAACATATCTAATAAAGTTTGATTTCTCCTCTCAGACACACCATTCCATTGTGGTGTTCCAAGAAAAGTGAGTTGTGAAACAATTCCACATTCTCTGAGATGATCACTGAAAGTTTGGCTCAAATATTCTCCTCCACGATCTGAGCGAAGAGCTTTAATTGATTTGCCTAGTTGATTTTGTACTTCATTCTAAAATTCCTTGAACTTTGCAAAAGATTTAGATTTATGTTTCATTAGATATATGAACATAACCATACCTACTGAAATCATCAATAAATGTAATGAAGTACTGATAGTTTCCTCTAACACTTAAACGCATTGGCCCACATACATCCAACAAGTCACTAGCCCTTTCACTGTGTCTAATAAAAGGAGTCTTAGTCATTTTACCCAATAAAAAAGATCCACATTCATAATCAAATGAGCTAAAAAGTCCATCACCATGAAACTTTTGAATGTATTTCTCATTTATATGGCCTAAACGACAATTCCAAAGAAAATTAGGATTTGAGTCATTAGAATTAAATCTTTTAGCATTAATGTTATAGAATGACACCTCTTGGTTCAAAATATAAATTTCATTCTCTAATGGAGCACTACCATAACAAATATCATCACGATCAAATGAACAACACTTTTTCTTAATCGAAAAGTGAAAACCTTCCATGTCAAAACATGAAATAGATATGGTATTCTTATTTATCGCATGGACATAGTAGCAATTATTAAGTTCTGAAACCATGCCTTATTTGATTGAGTTTTCTCATCAAATCGAGCTTGATTTCATAGTTTCCACCTAAATTTCACATTGATTCATCAATGTCTTAAGAAGCTTTGAATCTTTTTAGCTAATACGATGGTTTTCGTCAAGAGATTACAGCGTCACATGGTCAGATCAAGCTCTCCGGCACAACAAACACCTTCTCGTCGTGAATCGGATCAAGTTTCACCGCAAAATTGTTAAACTTCATCTGTCAATGTCATGGATAGTGTTCATTTTCCATTCATTCCCACAAAGGGTGATAATCCGGGTAATACAGTCATCGCAGAGGTATTAGATGGAACAAGTTATTCATCTTGAAAGATAGTAATGTATATTGCATTAGATGCAAAGAAAAAAATGGTTTTGTGGATAGAACTCTACAGAGACCTCAAGAAAGACATCATAGCTTTAGAATATGGTCTAGATGCAATTCTATGGTGAAATCTTGGTTACGTACGTCTGTTTCAAAGAAAATTTATCAAAGCATCTTGCAATTCAATGATGCATCTGAGGCTTGGAAAGATTTGATGTTGCGATTTCACATAACCAATTTGCCGATGTCATATTCTCTAACTCAGCAAATTTGGTCTCTTCAGCAAAGAACTATGATTTTTTCCGAGTACTATACTACATTGAAAACATTATGGGATGACCTTGATGGTACTGATTGTGTTTGATATGTAACAACTGTAAGTATTACAAGGAAATAGATACCAAGGCAGAGCATTCAATGATTATAAATTTCTTAACTGGTTTGAATGATACTTATGCAACGATCCAAAGTAATATCATCATGAAGAAGACATTTCCTGAACTTGGAGAGATTTATAATCTTCTAGATCAAAATTACAATCAAAGAAGTTTTGGTTCACTATCAAATGTATCTGCTGCTTCAGCCCTTAATGTGAACTCTTCAGACAAGGTTTTAGTCAATGCCATTCAGTCTTATCACAACAATCCGAAACAAAACAAGATTATATGCCCTCATTGTAGTTATACATGACACACAATTGATAAATGCTACCACTTCAATAAAAATCATGCATTCCGACTAAGTTTTCCGACTAAGGCTACAGTCGGAAAAATTCCGACCAAATCCGACCATTTTCTGACTAAAATAGCCATAGTCAGAAAATGGTCAGAAATTTCCGACTTAATCAGTGGTCTTGGTGGGAAAATTGGTCGGAATGTGATCGGAAACTTTTTAAAATTACATAGCCGTTACACATTTAAATTTTCTGACTATCTTAGTTGGAATTTAGTCGGAAATTTTTCAAAATAATTCCTACTATATTCCGACTAAGATAGTAGGAAATTAGTCGGAACATTAGATCGGAATCGAGTCACAATATTGTCAGAACTCCGATCAAATTTTCCGACCAATTTATGACCATATTTAGTCAGAAATGTTGATCGGAATTTAAACACAAACCAATCAAAAATAATTAGCTAATTTCCGACCAAATTTTGAATATTTTAGTCAGAATTTGGTCGGAAATCTTAAGAAAATATTTTCTACAAAATTCTGACTAATATAGCCTAAAATTGGTCGGAAAATGGGCAGAATATTTGTAACCATCACTACTATTTCCGCCTAAATTCTGACTATATTTTGACCAAAAAATTTCTATATATACATCAATCTCGTTTCATTAACAAACCACACAAGAATTTCATTACATTTCTTTGCAAACCATTTACTGACAAATTTTTTTTGTTTCATCGGCTAATGGCATCTCATCCAATTTATCGTCTTAGGGAATGGATCTATAAGCGGATTGATGAAGATAATGGAGCGATTCAAGAAGAATATAAGGTTGGACTATGTCAATTCATGGAGGTCATAACAAATCAAGAAATAGCACGGGAACAAGGTATGGCAAATTGTCCATGCCTAAAATGAAAAAAATGAAAAGTTTATAAAAATAGATATATTTTGGAGGCATCTTTATCATAGGAGTTTTACTTCTGCATATTATATATGGTTATCGCATGGAGAAAATTTTATAGATGTACCAGGTAGTAGTCGAAGAGGAAGAAGGATAGAAGGAAGAAATAATGATAGATTTGTCGGTCAAAGTAGTAGAACACCTATTAGAGATGAGGAAAATGTAGAAGTGTTGGTTAGTAATGTTGTTGAAGAGCCAAACTCTGAGTCTAGAAGTTTTTTTTGAGATGCTAGATGCTGCTAAGCATCCAATATATGATGGTTGCAAAGATGGTCATTCTCAATTATCAGCACCTACTAGGATGATGGGAATCAAAACCGATTAAAATCTAAGTAAGGATTGTGTGGATGAAATTAAGGATTTTTTCTACGACTTTCTCCTAGAAGATAATCTTGCACCATGTTCGTACTATGCAATACAGAAGTTGGTAGCTGGTCTAGGGTTACCATATCAAATGATAGATGTGTGTAGAGATAACTGCATGATTATTTGGAGAGAAGATGCCAATTTGGAATTTTGCAGATTTTGCATTCAAGAGAGATTCCAAACTTTGAATGGGCGAATTCCTTATCAGCGAATGTGGTACTTACCAATCACAAATAGACAGAAACGATTATATTAGTCTGAGCGAACAGCAGCGACAATGCGATGGTATGGAGAACATCCTTTCACTGGTGATATTTCATATCCATCAGATGCTGAAGCTGGAAACATTTCCGGTATTCGTACCTTGATTTTGCAAGTCAAATACGGAATGTCTACCTAGGTCTATGCACAAATGGTTTTAATCCATTTGGGAAAAGAAGGCGGAAATATTTACTTTGGCCTGTGATCGTAACTCCATATAATCTATCTCCGGCTCTCTGTATGAAAAGAGAATTTCTGTTTCTCACAATACTTGTGCCAGGTCCAAATCATCCTCGAAAAGCTCTTGATGTGTTTCTGAAGCCGTTGATTTCAGAGTTACAGATGTTGTGGCACGAAGGAGTTTGCGTGTACGATGTGTCGTTGAAGAACAATTTCACTATGCACGTTGTATTGATGTGGACAATCAGCGATTTTCCAGCTTATGGGATGTTATCAGGATGGACTACACATGGAATGTTAGCATGTCCTCAATATCAAGATAATACTGATGCATTTTGGTTACAGAATAAAATTGTAAAGTTTATTTCATTTCATAATTTAAGTTCTATTTACATATTACATAAGTATTGTTATTAAATACTAACATTTTTCTAAATTCTTATAAGGTTTACTATGGCGGGTTATCCAAATACATGGAACGGTTTTGGGGTTTATCATGCGGGTAATTCTCGAGATGGATATTCCGAGGCTTCCGGGTCAGTGACGCAGCCTCCCATCAACCCAATGGATTTGGATTTCGAAATCAATTTGGACAACTTTCCGCCGGTTCCTAACACTCAATAGGAAGTCAGACCAATAGATAGGATCACACTGGAGGAAGTGCTACAAGGGCCTGGTCGGAGACATTTGGATAAGCTTGTTCCAAACCCAGATCCCGATCCAGCAAAAAAGAGAAATGACTATAAACTATTTTATGTATATATATATATATATATATATAAATTTCAAAACTAATATTTGCTTTATATTTTTAAAACTTTTTTTAAAAAAGGTTCAAAGTAAGCAAAGAAATCACTAAGGTGATAATGAAAATTATTTTTGCGGATTACGATACAATTTCAAATTGGATCTGTGCAGATCTCGAAAGGAAAAAAACGTTGGTTCAAAGCTTTCGAGGTAAACTTATAAATTTTTTTATTATTTCCAGATTTTGTGTATTTTTAAATATATTACTAATAAATAAACTAAAAATAATTATGTAGCAAAAATACAATTGGGATATGAAATAACCCAACGAATCCGTGATGAATTTGACGAAGTTGGGGCAAGCCGTTTGAAAGATTCGGTGTATGAATTAAAGAAAAAATGGAAAAAAAGAAGGATCCACCTCGCTGGATTACACAATCTACTTGGCTCAGTCTCGTTTCATTTAGGGAGCAAGAGCGGAGTCAAAAATGGGGGAAATCTACTCGGTTAACATAATTGCTAATGAGATGGATACGGTCTCTCCAAGCACACCTGTGGTTCAATGCCTTATGTCCGCAAACGGCTTCATATGGTAATTTTATTATATTTCATTATATAAGAATCAACTTTGAAATTTTATTATTAATTTTATATTAATAATTTTTTTATTATATCAATAAGCGTGACCCCATAACCAGAGAATTTCCTGATATGGTGACATTTATGGAAGCAACTCATACCCGGGCTGATGGAACTTTCGTCGACAAGAAAGCCGAAGCCATTGTTCAAAAATGTAGGGAGCGTGAGCAAGAGTTGTTGACTCAAATGACACAAGAATCATAGACTCCAGAAGATGTCTTACTCACACAAGCCTATAAAAATAATATTTATCGGGAGGTAATAATTTAGTTTATAATATTTTCCCTTTAATAATATGTTTTTAGATAATTTTATTCATATAATTAATTTTTTTTTGTAGGAAATCTCGAAAGATAAAGGATCAAAATTTGGTTATGGATCAATACCTTTCAGTGAGTATGACGATGGAATGCAATGGAGTCAGTCATCAAGGATCAATGAATTGCAATCGGAGATGGCATCACAAAAAGAGATGTTGGTTGCAAAAATTGCGGAAACTGCAACAACAAAAGCATAGTTAAATGAGATATAAGTGATGTCCTATATTGGTAACGACTCATGCAAAATTTACATCCTAATGCCATTTCGCTATCCCGGAGACCTCTTAATCCAGATGGAAGCGTTAATATGGATGATAATTTCAATTTACCTCCTTTTTAAGTATTTTATGTTTTAATGTAATTGTGTATGATTATTTATTATTAATGCCATTATCATAAAAAAAATTTAAAATAATTCTTTTTATCCGACAAAATTCCGACTAATGTTTTTTTAGTCGAAATTTTCCGATTAAATTCCGACCAAATTATGACTAACTCCGGCTAAATAACCAACTATTTTCCGACTAAATTTTTATCAAAATGTGGTCAGAATTTGGTCGGAAATATTCTGACTAAATTAATTCTGACTAAATATTTCTGACATTGTTCCGACTAAAATTATTTCCGACACCCGCATTCCGACTAAATCATTTTTGTCAGAATTTGGTCGGAAATCTTGGTTTCCGATTAAATGCTTAGTCGGAATGCATGATTTTTCTTGTAGTGTACAAGATCCATGGATATCCACCATGTTTCAAAAAAAAAAGACAAAAGGCATCAATTCTTAAGATAAACCTATTCAGCCTCCAAAGTCAGTAGTTGCAAATCTGTCACTTGCAGATACTAATGCACCTATAGGAAAATGTTTGAACTCCAGTGATATCTCTAGCCTTGTTGGAGGTATGTCCAAAAGTCAGCCCAACCAGTTACTGCTTCAACAAGTGATGTTGATGGCTTGGCTCCTAATGGTATATCATTTTCATTCTCTACATTTTGCTTTATTGGAATTTTGACAGCCTCTGGTAATGTGATGTACTTGGTCTATAGAAAAGGAATAAAGAAGATTTGGTTCACTGTGAGATATGTCAGATAGTAAAACAGAAGACTTTGGCTTTTCCTTTGATAACAATATGTCTTAGAATGCATTTGACTTGATACATAATGATACATGGGGACCACTTTGTGTATCATCAAGAGAAGGGTATTAAGTATTTCTTGACTATTATAGATGATTATTCAAGAGCCACATGTGTGTTTATGATGAAGATAAAAGATGAAGTTCTGCATATATTTCCAGGGTTTCTTGAGATGATTGAGACGCAATATCAAGTGAAGATCAAGGTTGTACGCTCATACAATGTTCCTGAATTGAGATGTGTGAATTTATACAAGGTTAAATGTATGATCTCATATCACTCTTTTCATGAGACTCCACATCACAACTCAGTGGCAGAAAGGAAGCATCATCACATTCTGAATGTTGCTCGATACATTGATGTTTTAATCCAATGTCCCACTTGAATACTGGTCAGATTGTATTATATATGCAGTGTTTCTTATTAACAGGTTACAATCTCCTCTATTTTCTAACAAAATTCCATTTCAGTTACTTCAATCCAAATCTTTAAATTATTCTCTGATCAAAATCTTTGTTTGCTTGCGTTATAAATAACCATCAAAGCAACAAAGGCATAAATTTGAACCGAGATCAAAGGTGTGTGTGTTTTGGGGATACCCTGCAAGATATAAGGGTTATAAAGTTTTGGATTTGGAATCTAATCAGATCTTAGTCTCAAGATATGATATCTTTTTTGAGACATTGTTTTCCTTTTCAAGAGTAAATAACATTAAGAAAGGGGGAATCATTGCCTCATAATGTTTTTTGAAGTTACATAAATCTCTTTATGGCCTTAAACAAGCAGCACGCCAATGGTTCTTGAAGTTCAGTTCAACAATGATTGGTTTAGGCTTTCACAAATCACATGCTGATAATGCTTTATTCATGAGACTATTGGTTTATGTTAATGACATTGTGATTTCAAGTAGTATTGAAGGCACTATGCTTCAGTTAAAAGAAGACTTGTCAAAGGCTTTTAAACTTAGAGATTTAGGTCCTTTGATGTATTTTTTGGGATTATAAATTGCAAGAACGAGTGCGAGAATCTTAGTTTGTCAAAGAAAGTATGCTCTTGAGTTATTAGAAGACACATGTATGTTAGGTTTCCGACCATCAAACATTCCTATGGAGCCTAGTATTAAGCTAATTCAACATGATGATAATGAACCAATGTTGGATAATCCTAAGGTTTACAGACACTTGGTGGGGAAACTAATGTATTTGACAATCACTAGACCTAACACTACTTATGCGGTCAACAACCTATGTCAATTCTTATCCTCTCCGAAGATGTCTCATCTCAATGCAGCTTACAAAGTGGTTCATTACATTAAAGGGACTGTTAGCTTAGGTTTGTTTTATCCTTCTAAATCTGGTCTGCAATTGAAGGGCTTTGTGACGTAGACTGGTATTCTTGTCCAGATACAAGTAGATCTACATCATGATACTGTATGTTCCTTGGTGATCCCTTGTTTCATGGAAATCTAAGAAGCAGGATGTAGATCATCAGCTAAATTGGAGTATAGATCCATGGCATTGGCTAGTTTTGAGATATCGTGGTTGGTAAATCTATTCACTGTATTCCAGGTGCCTCAAAAGACACTACCTCTATTCTCTGATTAAACATCCGCAATTCACATTGCAAATAACTCAGTCTCTCACGAGAGGATTAAACATATTGAAAGAGACTGGCATACAACAAGAGAACAGGTTGAGAGTGGTTTGCTGAAGACTATGCATGTTCGGATACACAATCAACTTGCAGATGTATTCACTAAACCTCTATTTCTTATTCTGTTGAAAAATCTTATTGGTAAGATGAGTTTTTTTATCCATATTCTCATCTTGAGGGGGAATATGAAATATAGTGTTGATGTGTAAACCGGTGATTATATAAACCGAGTAGATTATATTCTTGGTTATGATTAAACCAAAAAACTGTCGCTATATAAGAGAGGTTTTTGTAACAAACACACTTAAGAAACTCAACAAACATTTCATCGAAGCTCTTTTCTCTATCATTTCTTCACAAAACTGTTACTTAAAAATAAAATTTCTTAAATTGTTTGAGTCAAACATAGCATTGATTACAAAATAACACAATGGCTTTCAAAGTCAACTACATTCATTAAACATTATGTATAATACGTACATGTACATAATGACAAAAGCATTTTTCGGATATTCTAATATCAATGAATGACTCATTATCCAATATGAACATGTAACTTATGGTGTATGCATGCAACGTAATTACAAACTATGAACATGTGTTGTGTCAATTATTATTCATCAAGTATGAACACCGAGATCGACAAACAAAAACACAGTTATATTACATATCAAATATATATCCTTAATTAGGTTTAATCTCAAAATTATACATGTTGGTTCTGTTACCATTGTTGGAATTCATACTAGGTTATAACGATTTATTAGACTACTTATAAATTTACTTGCCAGGATTTCATGTAAATATTGAAATAAATCTAACTTTTAGGATTTACTTGCCTGGATATTCGCAGCAGAAAGATAAACCATTTTAAATCAGTCATGTAGCACTCCAAACATCGTGCCTCTACTGGTATCCACATGCATACAGACTGGATCGAAACGGGATGTTGGTGTTGTAGAGATCTAATATGAAAAATTAGAAGAATTTTTTTTTTCTTAAATTTGAAGTGTGCAGTAAAAAATAATGTATGACGTGATTTAGTGTGCAGCACAATATATAACATCTAACTAATTAACTTAACTGACTTAGATTAACTATGGGCCCAAGCCCAATTATGAGATGTGTATAATTGCTTCACTTTTAATCATCTAACGTCCAACATACCAAAAAAAAAATATATATATATATATGTTGCAAAAGTCAATAGACACTTTTATATAAGACTGATTGCCATGCTGCATTAATTTTCTTACCGTAGTTTTTGTTTATTTTCACTCTATATAAAAAGTGTATTGTGAGAGTTGTACAGATACGCAATTCATATTATATTCACTCTCATCAAAATATAAAGGTTTCAATTCTACTTTTTTTATATCTCATTTATTTCTCATAAAAAGTTAATATCTTTTTTTATGATTTACGATTCATACATATATATACACTCATATATAATATAATTATAACACGTTATCAGCACGATCACTCTATCAGTTCGATTTATAATTATTATGATTGGAGTGCGGCTCTACCGCCACAGATTTTAATTTAACATTTTACTAGAGCACGGTTTAGCCGTTCCATGTTTTAATTTAATATTTTTATAATAGTTCTTTAACGCACCACAATTTATTATTTTATAATAGATGACTCAGTCACCACAATTTATTTACTGTTTATTATTTACTGTTTTAACGTGGATGATTTTAATCATCATAATTTATTTAATGTTTATTATTTATCGTTTTGATATGGATGATTTTAATCATCATAATTTATTTATTATTTATTATTTATCGTCTTAATATTAGCTAAATATTTCTGCAGCTTAATATGACTGATTTATTCACTATATAATTATCATCTTATTATCGTTTAATATCCCAATGTTCTAAAATATGGCCTGTACGGCCGTATATACGGTGTATATACCCAATACAGTAGGAGACCATACTGTATTTATGTTGTATAGTTAAATTGTACGCTAAACACAATACAACCGTATATATGCTGTATAAACGGTGTATATACGGTACCGTATATACAGCTTCCGTTTTTTTTAGTGCATTTGAAGGGGTTAGATTTTATAATTATATTCTAAGTTCTAATTGATTAAATTTTAAATAGTTTACACATAATTTATATTATTATTGGCTTGATTAACATGAATGTACATACGAAGAAACGAAACAGACTTGATGTAATTAGAATGATCAACCTTATTTTTGTCCAATTTAATTCAAGATTGATGAGTGGAAGGAAAAAGCAAAAGGAGGAGAATATTGACATATTACTTTCTGATCATACTATGAATGCTCAAGCATGGATTGTTGAAGATGGAGAGGACTTCCCTATGCAATCTGAACTTGGTGAGGAAGAGTTAGTTAAAAGAGATAATATGAATAAAGCTAGAGAACAACATGAAGAAGATTTCATGAGGAAGAAGAAATTCCTAATATTGATTTTGAGTCCGATGACGACCACGTTCTAGAACTACATGGAGAAGAGGAATATGAGGATTAGAGTTTTGTTATTTATTTAGCACTTTGGCTATAAGCCTATTACGTCGGTTTTTGTTGGTTTTTCTTTTGTTTGACTTTGATTTCTTACTATATTTTACAATATTTTTGTTATTTATTCGGTTAATGTTTGATATTCAGCTATTTTAGTTTTTATATAAATGACATATACTTTTGACCCATGTCATATGGGTCATATGTGTATATAACTATATATATACATAAAAATTAATTAATTATATATATATTTATATATTATATATATATTTTTCTACAAAATAATACTCACCGTATAGTCCCCGCATAAACGGCCGTATATACGTCTATACGCTATATAGTGCCTCACCGTACGTCACTATATATATTAGACCACCAACGTCGAGTTGCATTTAGAATCTCTTGGTTTAACAGGAATCATTAAAGAGAACAATAAGACGACAGCCCAAGAAAAGGCTAAATTGGTGATATTTCTCAGGAGACACCTCATATATGATTATGCACACATGAGAGATCCCCTAGAGCTCTAGAAGTCCTTAAAAGATCGATTTGATCATCAAAGGGACATAACTCTTCCACTTGCTCGGGATGAATGACAAAGTCTAAGGATTCAAGACTTTGACAAGGTGATGAACTACAATTCCACCATGTTATGAATTGTGGCAAAATAGAGATACTGCGGTGAAACCATCATCGAATCTCAGATGCTTGAGAAGATATATATTGCGTTCCACAAAAACCACATTATTCTACAACAACAATATAGGTTGCGTGGGTACACCAAATTTTTGGATTTGATTGTGGCGCTTTTAATAGCGGAAAATAACAACGAACTTCTCATCAAAAATCACATGTCTTGACCCACTGGATCCAAAGCACTTCCTAAAGTGAATGCATTGGATGTTAAAAACCCGGTGAGGGAGAATAAAACTTTTCGGGGACGTGACCGTTGAAACTATCACGAGCGTGGGAAAAATTACAACCCACAGAATAGGAACCCATATCAGTGGAATCGTTCAGACCAAGTTCCAAAGGGGAAAGAAATTCAAACGAGTATCCCCCCCCCCCCCGCCCAGAAATGTGAGAGTGCTTGCTTCAGATGCGGCACTAAAAGACATTAGTCTCAGGTATGTCGAACTCCTGCACACCTTTGTGCTCTGTACAAGGAGTCTGCCAAAGACAAATGCAAAGGAAAGGAAGTGAACCTCGCAGAACACTCTGAAGATACAAATCACCTTGATGCATCCGACTTTGCCAATGATCTCGATGAGACCACTCTCGCGGAGAACTGAAATGCCTATTATGTGACGTTTGAATTTCCTATGATTATATTATGAATAAATTATTTTTTGTTTCAAATGTTTAAAAATAATGATGTTACCTATCATGTACTGTGTGATTTCTCTCTTCATGAATAAATATATTATATTGTTATTAATTTTTTATGTTTATTTCAGAAATGGATCACAATACAAATGGAACAACATCCAAGACAAATCTTGGAGATATATGCATACTAGATAGTGGAACAACACACACTATTCTAAAATTTAAAAATATTTCTCGGATATTAAACCAACAAAAATCATAGTCAACACAATCTTAGGTCCTACAGACCTGATTGAAGGGACTGATAAAGCAAATTTTATATTACCTAATGGGACAAGGTTCCCTGGTAACAATACATTATTTCTCTGAATTCTAAAAGGAGTGTATTGAGTTTTAAGGATATATACCTTCAAGGATTTTATACTCAGTCTATCACTGAAAATGAAAAGAAGTATATGTATATAACTTTTGAAAAATTGGAGAAACTAATGTATTGGAAAAGCTACCTAGACTCTCTTCACGTTTGCATCATACATACATAAATGCAATAGAATCACATATTGTGATCAAGAAAAATGGTGATGATTTTACACTATGGCATGATCGTCTTGGTCACCCAGCCACCACAATGATGCGAAAGATTATAGAGAGTTCACATGGACATTCACTGAAAATCCAAGAGATTTATTAGGGAAATAAAATGACATGCGTTGCATGTTCTCTGGGTAAACTGATCATAAGGCCATCACCTACCAAAATTGATAAAGAGTTACCAAAGTTCCTTGAAAGCATTCAAGGCGTATTTGTGGACCTATACATCCACCATGTGGACCATTCTATTATTTTATGGTAATGATAGACGCATCTAGTAGATGGTCACATGCCTGTTATCATCTCGAAATGTGACATTTGCAAGATTTCTAACTCAGATAATCAAACTAAGAGCTCAGTTTCCTGATTATCCAATCAAAGGAGTTAGACTAGATAACGCTGGTGAGTTTACATCTAAAGCATTTAGTGATTATTGCATGGTAACAAAAATAAATGTTGAATATCCTGTACCACATGTTTATACTCAAAATGGCTTGGCTGAATCATTAATCAAACGCCTGCAATTGATTGCAGAACCATTGATTATAAGATCAAAACTTCCAACCTCAGTATGGGGACACGCTATTCTGCATGCAGAAGCACTAATTCGTATAAGGCCAAATGCATATCATAAGTACTCCCCATTACAATTAGCTTTTGGTCGAGAGCCAAATATCTCTCATTTAAAAATCTTTGGTTGTGCGGTATATGTACCTATTGCCCCTCCACAATGCAATAAGATGGGACCACAAAAGAAGTTGAGAATATATGTTGGTTGTGATTGTCCATCAATTATAATATACCTAGAACTTCAGACTGGTGATGTATTTACGATATGTTTTGCCGATTGTCATTTTGATGAAAAAGAATTTTCAGTTCTAGGGGGAGAAAATAAAAGGGTAGATAAGGATATAAAATGGTGTGTGCCATTGCCTAATGCAGTTGCAGAGACTAAGACAGTAACTAACTAAGTCACATAGTTTTCTTATAGTAGTTTTTGTCTATTTTCACTCTATATAAAGAGTGTATTGTGAGAGTTGTAAAGATGCACAATTCATACTATATTCACTCTCATCAAAATACAAGTGTTCCAATTCTACTTTTTCTCCTGTCTCATTTATTTTTCATAAAAGGTTAATATCTTTTTACGATTTACGATTCATACATATATATATACACACTCATATATAATATAATTATAATGATATATATATATTACTATTATTTTTATTTCAAGTTCATTAATATAAATATATGTGTATCTTATATACAATATATTATATATATATATATATATTATTTTTAAACTCAACAAAACTTGTTTGCATTCGTTATGAAATATCAATGATCATTAATTCATTATAATTGGACTTAGCTAATATCTGTTTGTAAATTTGTTGGAGATAATATAATAAATTAATCATCACGTAATTTGTGTTTATGTTTAAATTGTTAGTTCGTCTACAATGATCCAATAGGCAGAGGTTTTTACCCTGGATATACTACAAGTACACAGTAGCAATCACAATAGTACTTAGGGATCGAATCCACAAGGATCAATAGAGCACACGAAGAATTATGGTGATTTAAATAAAGCTAGGATGCAAAGGAGTTTACTTGAAACTCAATGTTACTAACATCCTAAAATAGAATTAAATAGATATTAATTTATAAGGATTAATTCAGGGGTTCATGCATATAAATATAATGATTATATGAGATACATTAAGAATCGTCTAGAGCTTAGATTACAAATGTAAGTTATTCCACTATCGCATAACATAACTATCTATGCAACATATTCCCTATCAATGAATAGCTGTCATTTTTTAGACAAGAATCATGCATGCATTGAGAACCTAATCTAATATGCTCACAAAGTAAATTGCTACTGTCGTTGACAATAGACACTTTTCCCACCAAAGATAGATCCATCCATTCAATAACACTTTGGTGCCACGATGAAATAGATTTAGGGCAGAGGCTGATTGGCCAAATTAGAAAAGGCATTAAGAAAAATTTATGATGAAGAACTATATGAACAATCTGATAAGAACCATAACATAAATCTACATGAACATCCTTTTAAAAACTCTAATCTATATGAACAGATCTACTCATACATGCAAAGAATATGCATGATAAAAATAGATGCAGAACTAAATACTTGTTTACCCAGCCAGATCTTAATCTATGACATCTTCTCATCCATTTATTTTAGTTTAATAGCGTAGGATTAGTCAACGATTAGTGAAAGTCAATTTTGATTTTGATTTTTTTAAGAAAAATTATCCTTTTCAATTTAAGAATTCATTTCAGAAAGTGAATAATTGAGTGATAATTGCTGTAATTAGATGACTTGTTTTAGACATTTTCTTAAATGTACTTCTAAAATATTATATATAATTTAGTCGAACACAAAACATGCAAGAAACTCTATAGAAGAAATCAATCAATTACGATTACATAATCGAAATCTATAAGCTTTACACTTACTCATCAAATGAAGTAACTGAAAACAGAGTAAAATCATTAGCCACAAAGAGAAACGATTGATGATGGATCCACGAATACTGAAGAAGAAGCCGACGCAGATAAAGATGATGAATTAGATGAAGGAGGTAAAGAAGGAATAGAAGAAAAAGTTGGTAATGAAGATGGCAAGAGAGAGAATCGAAGAAAATATAACAATAACTAAAACCACAAATTCGCAACAATAATAATTAAAAAAAGAGGCTGGGGCTTTAGAGTTAAATTTGATCCACCCACCCAAGTGCAAATCAATTAGATCCAAGGAGGGGACGCGGATCCTCTTATGTCTTCCTTCCATTTGTTTTTTGGTTCAATTAGCGTAGAATAAGTCCATGATTAGTAAAAAGCAAAATTGATTTTTGATTTTCTTTTTTTAAGACAAAATTACGTTTTTAATTTAAGAATTCCGTTTAGAAAGAAGATATTTGAGTGGCAATTGCAGTAATTAGATGGTTTATTTTAGACATTTTAATAAATGTACTTCTAAAATATTATATGTGATTTATTTGAACACAGACATGCAAGAAACTCTATTGAAGAAATCAATCAATTACGATTACATATTCTAAATCTAGAAGCTTTACACTTACCGATCAAATGAAGTAACTGAAGACGGAGATGAAGGATTAACCACAAAGAGAAACGATCAAAGATGGATTGACGAAGACCGAAGATGAAGATGATGAATTAGCCGAAGGAAGTAAAGAATAAGTAGAAGAAGAAAAATTTGGAGGATAAAAAGTTGGTATTGAAGACGGGGAGAGAGACAATTGAAGAAAATATAACATTAATAAAAACCACATTCGCAATAATAAAAAAAAAAAGAGGCTAGGGTTTAAGAGTTAAATTTGATCAATCCACTAAAATGAAAATCAATTAGATCCAAGCAGGGGACGCAAATCTTTTTACGTTTTCTCCTCCATTTTTTTTTAGTTCAATTAGCGTATATTTAGTCTGTTAGTAAAAGTCAAAATTGATTTTGATTTCAAGACAAAATTACCATTTTCAATTTAAAGTCAGTTTAGAAAGTGGATAATTGAATGACAATTGCTATAACTAAATGGTTTATTTTAGAAAATTTTTAAATGTACTTTAAAAATGATGTGTAAAATAACAAAAATCCACAAAACATACTAGGTTGATCACAAAAACAGGAAATAGTTTATGATTATTAAACCAAATCATTAAAACAACATCACATTACAATATAATGGGCCTGATTGTTAGGAGACTTTGAAGGCTTTAAAAAAATTTAAAGTATTCAAAGTTAATTTTCAACCAGACTTTAAAACTTTTATTTTGTTTTTAAGTCTTAAAAGTCTAACTGCTATTTTTGAAAGTCACTACATCTTTTTAGTTTAATTTTTTAAAGTCTCAAAAATGAGAATTTTAAGGCTGTAGAAAACTTTTACGTTACAATTGTTGAAATAGTGTTTTTGTTTTGTTAATCAATTCAATAATACAAAATTAATAATAAATTACAGCCAAATAATAAACAAACAAAAATACGTAATGATAAAATTATTCAAAAAAATTTATTATTTACTATTCAAAATAATTTATTATTTATTATTCATAATAATTTATTATTTACTATTCAAAGTAAATTACAAAATTATGACTAATTAGCACATAATTATCAATAAATTAATATTATTAGCACATAATAATCTTCATAATTCGAAAGCTCTCGAAGCAGGACCAGATGAAATTTTTGGTTACTAATAGTTATTTATGAGTTTTCTATTTTGTTTCCAAAATTTTTACTATTAATAAAATTTATTTATCAGTTTATGTCATTATTTTTATTTAAATATAGTATAATAAAATATATTTATTTAAAAATATCTACAGTTTTGTTACCAATCAAATTTTTTAAAATATTTAAAGTCAAAGTTTCTATAGTTTTTGTTACCAATCAGACTTATGACTTATTATACGACAACAGTTTCTACAACCAAAATCTCTACAATTAAAGTTTCTACAGCCAAAACCCTACAACGAAAGTCTAAAATAACAGTCTTAACCAATCGGTCCTAATATCTGAAATGGTCTTAAAATTTTGAATTTTAATCATGAAGACAGATATACAACATCATCAAGGATTATCATATTCTCATACAAAAAAATAGATGGACATGTATTAAACGGGGAAAATGCGGGACAAATCGTGTTTGAGAAGACAAAAATTACGAAAAGTACAAATTTACCCCGCTGTCTAAAAGCTAGCCTTCCTTAACGACGTGAAATTAACGGAGCTACCTAACGGCGACGAACCAACCTCAATGTCAAACGAATCATATCGCCGGAAAATCTCAATCACAAACAACCTCGCCACCAAAACAACGAAATCTTTACCGGCGCATTGTTTATTTTCCACCGTCGGTTTCTCCGTCTCCGGTCCGTTTGACCACACCACATGCCTCAAAAGCTTCTCTCCTTCCTCACCGACGAATCTCTCCGGCACAAACTCATCCGCTCGATCAAAAATCCTCGGATCTCTAGTAGCCAACGGTTGATAACCGTAAAGCAATTGACCAGCCTTCACTTTAAACGCCGCGTCATGGCTTTCGATAACCAAATCCTTCTTCGCCCTCCCATATTGCGCCGGAACCGGTGGTTCAAACCGGAGACATTCAAAAACCACAGATTTCGTCAATTCCATCTTCTCAATCGCTCCCATCGTGAGTTCTCCACCGTTGGATTTAATCACAGATCTAATCTCTTCCGCTAATCGGATATGCACTTGATGACCCGCCCGCCCGACCCGTTTAACAAGATTCGGGAACAGTATTTTCATCCCACCCCAAGTATTAAAACACGTGGCGAAAAGTAGGTTATGAGCAGCTTCTTCTCGCGAGATACCCAATTTATCGGCTTCAACGAGAATATCACCGGAATGTTCGAGGAAAAACTCGTAAAGTCTTTGGTAATCAGATTTAATTAACGACGCCGGTAAACGAAAGCTATGAAGAAGAGGATCTTCTATAAGCTTTGGTAAACCAAGAGATAAAACTGGATGAAGATTGAACAAAACCCATTTAGTAATCAACGTCGGCGCATCGGATTTAAGCTTCGTGTCGGCGGGATTTACACCGTAAAAAGCTTTAGCTAAAAAATCAAAGGCGGCTGCATCACTAGGACCGCCGATATCAGCTTTTCCGTTTAAAGAAAGCTCTTCTTCGAGAGAATCGAAAAGTTTCGAGTATGTAGCTTGAAACTCCGGGAAGATCCGGTTTCGAGAAGATTTAAGGAGGAAGAAGATTAAAGATTTGAGCTTTGCGTGATTTGGCTCAGACGGATCGAGATAGGATAGGATTCTGTAGCCGCCGGTTAAGTCTGTTGATGGCATGTAAGTTCCGGTGAAAAGATCTTTCTTTTCGACTTTGTCGACGTCGAATAGAACCGGAAAGCTTTTGCCGTCGAGTAAAGCTACGACTTGTGGATTCTCGGCGATGAATCCTCCTGGTGGCATGTTGACTTTGAAGACTGTGGAGTTGTATTTACGGATTCTTGATTTGAAGAACTCTTCAGCTCCTTGGTTGTAGAAGTAATCGAGACGGTCATTGAGCGGTCCAAGCATTGGTAAACCGTAATTTCCTGGGAGAGATCGGATTGGTAGATCTTTTGGTTTGGTTTGTGGTGCTATGACTAGATCAGGAGGTGTTTCTGAACCGGACGCTTTGATTTTGAAGACTCGGGATTTTAATTGTGTTGATCGAATGGTGTTGGAGTGGATTTGGATCCGTGGGTGAAGAGAAATAGGGAAAGGAGTTGAAACAGAGGCCATGTTTGAGTGATTAATTGTGGAGAAAGATTTGTGTTTTATATAAAAGGAAGAAAATTAAATGTATGCATTGAATGGTGAAGAAACAGAGACGAGTATATATTTATAAAGAAAATAAATAAATGTGAATGAAAATTGTTTAAAAAAAAAATGAAATGAAATTAGTGTTATTGTTGAAGTGGAGAGAAGACTCCATTTTAAACGACGCAGTTATTATCAAATCTCTGACCACCGCCCGACCTGGATGTTCAAATCAACCACGTGCTTTGACTAAGATTTAATCTATAAAAGTAGTTAGGTATTATCTTCTATTTATTTTATTTTTGTAGAGCTTGTTCTCTATTTTGCCTTTTTCTATTTATTTGATTCCCTTGAAATGGTAAAATCAACATTTTATTCAAACACGCACGTGTATAAATGATTTTTATATGTATATTTGGTTCGTGTTTGTATTCGAAAAAGTTAACGTCCCTAATGTTAGTTTTGTATCCTAGTGCATTTTATTGTTTATCGACGAACATATCTCTCTTCTAAATTTGCACATTTACTCGTCCTTATCGTTCGTTTTGTTGTCTTGCGCATTTATTGTGTATTGAGTATGGACAAATATATCTCTTTTCTAAATTTGAACATGATAACTATTTTTTGGATGAAAATAATAACTTTAACAAAAAAAAAAAAAAAAAAAAAAAACATGATAACTTGTCTCAAGCGTTTATTGCTTTTATGTTTCGATGCAAAAAGAGATTTAAGTCTTCATTTCTTTTAGTAAACCTCATAGCGTATTGGAACACAATCTGGAATTCTCATAGTTTTAGATCTTTGGAACCATACACATCTGGGTTATGAGTAGCAATGGATGACAAAAACATTTCGTTGGAATACCAAAAGTTTACTGACTGTTATGTTATAGTTCTAAATCTTTAGATTGAAGTCAAGTTAGCTATATTACCAAAAAAGTCAAGTGAGCTAGACATATCAATATTAAGAATGGCCAACCAAAATTCATGCTCACTAAACATATTATTCTGTAAGTTTGTAATAGCGCTAGTTTCAAGATTGTAAACCTTCCATACTTTTTTGTTTTATGGATAACCAATGAATACATACTGATTTTCTTGATTAGCAAATTTGTCGTCATTATGGTGTTAGTTATAAACAATACCATAAATCCAAAAACTTTCAAATGATCTATCCACTGAGACCAATTATAAGAAAGTCCAAACGGATTTTTACCGTTAAGTACCACAATGGATGTTCAACTAAAGAGATAACCGACTACAAATGTGCATTCCTCCCTCACAATGCATGAATGAATGATGTGCATAAATGAATGAGAAATCAATACTAAGGAATGTGTGGTAAACGAAGAACATAATACATTGAAACATGCCCCCCCCCCCCTCCTCCACAGTCGGAGCTAGAGGCTTTTGGATGCTCAAACTGGATCGAAAATCTTGAAACAAGGAGGTCGGAAGCCCTTTGGTGAAGATATCATCATCCTGTTTGGGGAGATGAAACATGATGTACTTTAACATGACCGAAAGTCATGCATTCTTGGATGAAATGGATGTCAATCTCAACATATTTTGGTACGTTGGTGCTTAACAATATTAGAGGAGAGATAAACGGCAGTCACTTTATCATAGAAAACGACGGATGCTTGACTCTAAAGGGTCTCTCAAACCTGAGTCATGCACGCTCCTCATTGAAGCACGACACCCTGCCTCACTCGAAATGACCATGCAGAAGCAACGCGACACTCACATACCGTTCCAAGAAAATGGTGTTGTGACATTCTTTCGAAACTATCAATCGCTGCAAGTTTCAATTTGGTATCTACGAGAGTTTGACAGGGATTGCAGTTTGTCATATTAGCCCGATGGAGAATATCAATGACATAGCTGATGTAGAAAGAGGCCTTGATCATTCTGCTGGACCGAGATCTCCAGGAAAAAATGAAGAGAACCAAGGTCAGTCATCTCAAACTCTGAATGGAGTGAGGCAATGATGGAGTTGAGAGGCGAGATAGAGGATGTCGTGAGAGCAATATCATCAACATAAAGCAGCATGTAAGTGAGTTGTTTGTCATAATTCATGACAAAAATAACAAATCTGAGACATTTTAAACAAAACCAACATGTTGTTAAATAGCAAAACGATTGTACCAAGCGCCAGAGGGGAGGGGGCATGTTTCAAGCCATAGAGAGATTGATGGAAGAGAAATGATTCGGTTTGCTTAGAACTTTATAACCGGATGGTTGATCATATACATTGTTTCCTTTAGATCAACATTTAGAAAATCATTTTTACTTCCAATTGATGAAGGGGCCAGTTCTTGGTAGTGGCAACGTCAAGCAACTCGTGAATCGTTGTTGTCTTGAAAATGAGTCTGAAAGTCTCATAACAATCAACTCTAATCTGCGTGATTTCCCATTAGCCACAAGAGAAGCTTTATAGCAAACTAGCTTCATGTCGCATCAAACTTGTGCATGTACAACAACATATTACAAACAATATTAGCAGACTTTGGCAGGGGTACAAGAGACCACGTCCCTATTTTAATAAGAGCATCATATTCGTCTCCAATGGCAGGATTGCAATTATGGTCATTTGCAACCTCGAAATGGGATTTGGGTAAGGGACATGTGATAGTAGTATGGAGAAAAAGACGGGTATGGGGTTTGAAAATGAGCTGGCGGTGGTGGGGTAGGTGATGGCAGAACCAACGGTGGTGGAGTAGGTGAGGGCGGATCTAGAGGTGGAGCCGGTTGTGTGACCATAAATGGTTTAGGATTTTGGCATCACATGTGAAAACACAACCAAAGATGAAGGGAGGTCTAGACAACAATATCTCTGATGCTAAGACAGATAACTAGTGATGTTAAAATGGTCTTTAAGCCAGCGGGCCAAACAGGTTCGGGTTAAACGGATTGACCTGTTTAGGCCCGTTTAATTAACATATAATAAACGGGCTGATTTGTTTAGCCCGTTTAGTAAACAGGTTTGACTAATGATAAACGGGCTGGCCCGTTTAGTCCATTTAAGTTTAAAAAAAAAAAATTATTAGCTAAACATATTTTCTCAAGTACTAAAATAGAATTAGTCAATTACTTAAAATATACTTGACAACATCATTTATTGTAAGGATTTATTAGATTTTTTTTGTTTCACTTTATTTTATGTCGATTCATTTCCATATTAAAGTTATTATATTAGCCAAACAATAATGTCATCATTCCACACTAATTTTTTTATTAGATTAGTCTTCTTGTATATGCCAAACACTAACAATTATATCAATTAACATTCATTTGATCATTTCAATTACATTTACACCAATTAATATTTAATTATATTACAATAAAACCAAAAACACATTTTCACACACACACACACACATATATATATATATATATAATAATTAAATGAATATATTGTTAAATTTTCAACAATCTAAATTTACGAATCTATAAAGATGTATAATAAAACTAAACACAACAACCTTTTATCTATTAATATGTTTACTAAAATGGCTAAATGAGCCAAACGGATCACTATGAATTTGGCGGACTTAAACGAATTTGGGCCTCAATGGGCTAGGGCCTAAACTGGTCAATTTTTTGTTTCTTTCTAAACAGGCTGGGTCAGCCCATATTAACATCACTGCAGATAACCAAGGAACACACATCGTGATGAGCGAGCAGTGAGCTTGTATGGTGTTGTATGGAGGAGATTCGGGTAACAGAGAACCCAAACTCGTGGAGATGACCATATTGTGGTTGTTGATTGAAGAGCCACTTGTAGAGAATGTTGTTGTTGGTTGCTGCCAAAGGAAGAAGTTTGAGAAGATGAGCCGTAATATGGAGTGCCTAGACCCAATAAGTAATAGACATGCGAGCTTGGAGCTTCAAGATACAGACCAAATCGTTAAGTGTTCGTAACATCCTCTTGGATTTGCCATTTTCTGGTAAGTGTTGGGACACGAGAAGCGGAAACTAGTGCCGGTAGTAGAAATTTTTTGTTGAAGTCTCTGTTGTCAAACTCACGGCCATTGTCGCATTGAAAAGAAACAATGATACTTTTGAAGAAATTGTGGACAAGAGCTGCGGAATGGAGAAAAATCGGCTGAACACATCACTTTTTTTACATAGTGGTATACCCATATAAATGACCTAAGATCATTAAGAAAAATTAGATAATATTTTATGCTACTAACATTAGAAACCGGATATGTCCATAAGCCAGAATAAAAATGTAAAAAGGTTTAAAAAAACGAATTTAGATGTAGAAAAAGGAATTGCCAACTTGACACGCATGAAACAGAACGTTGTCATGTCAGTCTTAGGAAAAGAAATAAAACCAGATTATAAAAGAGAAGAAAGAGTAAAGAGGCCGACATGACAAAAAAGATGATGCCAAAGTGTTCTGGTGGATGCAAAAATAGTAAGAGCGTGCGGAGACGATGATTCAAAGAGCGTAATTGTGTAGAGAGGACCAGAGCTATCACATCGGAGAATTTTATTCTGCTTTCGAATATCCTTGACACAAAACCCAAATTAGTCAAACTCAATTGAACACAAATTATAGGTGGTAAACCGTCATACTGAAACCAAATTCTTAATGATCATCGGGCAAACAAGGACATCGCGGAGATGAAAGGGTCGAGATTTGGTTTGAATGGGTAGTTTTGGCTAGTGTTTGACACAAAAACCAAATTGGTCAAACTCAATTGAACACAAATTATAGGTGGTAAACCGTTAGATTGAAACCAAAATTTTAATGATCGTCGGGCAAAAAAGGACATTGCAAAAATGAAAGGGTCGAGATTTGGTTTGAATGGGTAGTTTGGCTAGTGTTTGTTACAGGTGAAAAAACCATAGCCAACGATTACAGTTGGAAATAGTGCTTTTATTAAAAAGGGAATGTAGCATACCTAGTTTAGCTGCAATATGGTTCGATGCCCTCGTGTCCATATGCCAAGCAATATCAGTCGGGTCCTAGAGACTCATAGTGCTGAAAGCATTAGAAATAGCGGAATGAGCATATGAAGGAGAAGTTGCGACTGACGGAGCAGCGTGAAGAAAGTGAGCTTAACTCAGCTAGTGTTGCGAAAATGGTCCGTGTTATGGAAAAGATCCATAAGATGGTAGTGAGCCTATGATACCATATAATTTGGTTAATCTCCATGAGTGGAGGGGATCTCATTAAGCCAATTTATATACAATGCATGAATGAATGAAGTGTATGAATGAATGATGAGTCAATGCTAAGGAATGTTGGCAAACGAAGAGCCAAATATATTGAATCTAACATTAACTTTTTGATTAATTGTCTTACAAAAAAATCAATAAATTTTTTTATATGTGTATGTATGAGCATCAAATTTCATCATTGAAATGCTTTGAAAAATATGCTTGATAATTTTTTAAAGGACTATATTAAGAGTAAGATTTTTATTTTTATTTTTTGAGTATAACGATTATTGCATTTAGATATTTCAAGTGTTTTGTATAAACAAAAAATTGCTTAGTTTGTATAAAAGTTTTAAGATTTTGAGGAATTTGGCAATTTGATATCAATAACCCGGTCGTTTGAGGAATGCCGACTGAGGCATCCCATCTCCGGTCTAAAGGGGTAGGATAGAGGTGTAGTTGCCTGGGGCCCAAAATCGAAGAGGTCCAATATATACATATTTTTTTAGAAAAAGTAAAGTGGCAAAAAATATTAGGCTTGTGAGTGAAAAAAATCGTCTCTTCTTCTAAAATCTTTTTCAAGCGATTGAAAAGTTTGAGATTCTGATACATGCAAATTCTTTCACTCACTTGTTTTGTTTTCGTTTTTCCTTATTTGAATCTGTGATTATCATCGATCGGCGATCACGATTGCCACTAACAGCCCACTAATTTTTCATCGATCGACTGTTTGTAACTTTCAATGATTTTGTTCACTTTAATTTTCCCTTTTGGTTTCAATGATTTAATCACTTTTCTAATGCATATTAACCCTTTATAAAAATTTCGAAATTAGAAGCATGTTCTGTTATCAAACTCAAAGTCATCGTATACTATCAAAATCCCACTCACAAACAGCTCACGAAAACTGAATTCTTTATGATGTTGTATATTTAACTATTTTATTGATGAATCTTTTTTTGTTTCTTATGAATTCTTGAATTTTGTTCCACGTGCTTAATTAACTTTCAGCCCTTGTGTCGTTCATATAATATATCCAATCCAGGTGTTATTTCTTCTTTTTTAAACTGATTTTGGTTCATTTGCATATTTGCGTTTCATCTAATAGAATGACATCTGGATGTGCAAAACGAAAAAGAAAGAAATCAGAGGATCTATTTATTCAATCTCAAAGAGGTTTTCTAGATAAATTTGTTAAAAAAGTACATGTCAATGTCTCTCAATCAACTCAAAACATGAATAATAAATGTGATATTGATAATGATGGTGGTCCTAGTCGATTAAGTGAGCATGAAAATGTTCCAAATGCATATATTCTTGAAAGTTTGGATGTTCATGAGCAACCAAATTTTTGTTTGAATAGTGTTGATGGTCCTAGTTGATTGAGTGAACATGATAATGTGTCAAATGTATTTTATTGATATTTATGATTCTAGATATTGGGATAATCTAGACAATAAAGTGAGAGATACATTAATGGAACGTAAACCTAAAAGAGAATTGAATTTGATGTTTGAGCTTGATAAGAACAATAGGCACTTCTCATGTGAAAATTATTCTAGAAATTGATTAATGGGGAGACTTGTGATAGAAATTGGTTGGTTTATTCAAAACATGTGAATAAAGTTTATTGTTTTTGCTGCAAGTTGTTTAAATCTTGTGTTTGCTTAAGTGTGTTAGCAAATGATGGATTTAATGATTGGAAGCATCTTAGCGATAAATTTAAACAACATGAGAAAAGTGTATAGCACATGACTAACATGAAAACTTGGAATGATTTGAAAGTTATATTTGAGAAAAAAACTATAGATAAGGAATTGCAAAAAGAAATTGTAAAAGAGAAAGAACGATGGAGACTAGTTTTAGTTAGAATTATTCATGTTGTGAAATGTCTTGCTAAAAAAAAAAAGCTTTTTGTGGGTCAAATGAGAAACTATACCAATATAGTAATGGTAACTTTTTAGGGATGATTGAGTCAATTTCTGAATTTGATTTGATAATGCAAGATCATATTAGAAGTATTCATAGTCAAATACACCATCATTATCTTGGTCATAGAATACAAAATGAGTTAATTTATCTTTTGGCACATAAAGTTCAAGTTTCGATAGTTAATCTCATTAAAGAGGCCAAATATTTCTCTATCATTCTTGATTGCACAGCAGATGTAAGCCATCAAGAGAAAATGACTCTGATAGTACGATGTGTAAGGTTGTCAAATAGAAAGATAACAATAGAAGAATACTTTTTAGAGTTTATAAATGTTGATGATACATCTGGATTAGGTCTCTTTGCTAAAACAATAGTTGCATTAAAATCTTTGGATCTTAATGTTGATAATGTGAGAGGTCAAAGATATTACAATGGTTCTAATATGAAAGAAAAGCATCAAGGGGTTCAAAAGAGTTTACTTGAAATTAATGCAAAAGCATTATATATGACATGTACTTGTCATAGTTTTAATCTTGTGGTTAGTGATATGGCACATTCTTGTGTGAAAACTATTTCTTTTTTTTTGGAGTTTTGCAACATTTATACATATCGTTTTCTGGTTCTACAAAAAGATGGAATTTATTGTGTGACCATGTTCCTTAGACTATTGAATTGTTAGGAGATCTTAAGATTACGAGATCGCCTAGAATATATTCTCTGAATATTATTGTGTATATCTCTTATTATTAGATAAGTAGATTTTCTATTATCAAATATGTAAATAACTTGTTAGACAAGTTACTATCTTGTATAAATAAGTTTATTGGCTAATGAATAAAGATGAGAGAAACTATTATACTTCTAAGGTTTCCTCCAAATTTATCATAGTATCAAAGCAAATCTAATGGTGGTGACGAAGATGTTTGAAGATGATGACTCTTATGGAATGATGACGTTGATGTAGACTATGAGCATAAACCAATTGATGAGTTCGTTCAATTCACATGGTGACGTGAGATGAAGCAAATACATGACTACAAAATATGTATTTTTATCAAACCGATGACCCCACGGTCGGGTATAAATACAGTTCATGGCCCAACAGCTCGGGTATTTACAATCGATTTGATCCGACAGCTGGGGTATAAAGCTATTATTTCGAAGACAGGTCCAATCTCATTCGTACTATCACGTATGAGCTTGCGGAAGGGTGTTAGAAGATCTTGGGATTACGAGATCGCCTAAAATATATTCTCTGGATATTACGTGACTATTTGGTATGAAATTTTGTTTATGATGAATACAATAAGCAAGAATTTACAATCTAAATCGATGTGCATCGATATTGCTTTAAAACAATTGGCTGGCATAATGGCATTTTTGAAAAGTTTAGAGATGAAGGGTTTAGTTCTTATTTGAAAGTAGCTAAAAGTCTTGCACATGATCTGAGTGTTGATCCTATATTTCCAAATAAACGTCGTGTTTTTAGAAAAAAAATTTGATGAGAAAGATCTTGATGAAGAAACACTATCGGCTGAAAAATCTTTTAGAGTTAATTATTTTCCTGTTGTTGTGGACATGGCGATTGTTTCAGTGAAGAATAAGTTTTAGCAAATGACTACTTTTAATAATGTCTTTGGATTTTTGTTTGATTCATTGAAATTAAAGTCACTTACCACTGTAGCTGGTAGCATCAGCAGAGAGAAGCTTCTCAAAGTTAAAACTATTGAAAAATTATATGAGATCATCTATGTCCCAAGAACGTTTTAATGGTTTAGCAATTTTGTGCATTGAGAAAAATATGTTAGAAGACATTGATTTTGATAATGTTATTCATGATTTTGCTTCAAGTAAAGCTAGGAAAAACCATTTCTTATAATCATTTTTTCCTCTCTTTTTGGAATATTGGGTTTTATTCGGTTTTAGGAGATGAGTGATGCTATGAGACGAATTCGGAGATATTCACAGCTTAAAGCATAGAAATAAAAAATAAAATAAAAAAATTCTTTTTCTAGTAGCATATGTTTCAGTGTTTAGGGGACCTTGTTTGTATCTCGCCCTAGGGTTTATAAAATGTTTGGGCCGGGGCTGGCATCCTACCGATTCTAATTGGGGTGTTTCAAGCTATTTTGGTCATCAATCCGAAAAATATCTCGTATTGTCGTTTCTCTACAAAATAGCGAACATTTATTAATTTCCATTTTCCTAATATCTGAGTTATTTTCCAAAAGAAATATGAAATAAAGAGATGTTTAGTCGATTTCAAATATGGAGACCACTCAATGGACATGCATGCCTGATTCGCATTTGGATTATTGGGCATTATTGGCCCAAATTTGTTTCAAATATAACTATAAATCTCTTTATCTTAAAATTATCCAACCATCGTACCTTCTTGGCCATTTTGCTTAAGTTTTTGATCCAACAACAAATAAATCATAGTGTTGATAGAAACGAAGCTTAAAACAAGGGAACCTAGTTGAAATATATCTCGAAATATCGATCATACTTGTTTGACAACTTGTATACTATGAAATTTTTTTTTTTACATAGGCATAAAACTAAAATAAGAACTTTTCACGGCTAAGTTGTGGGCAGGTCAAACCAAAATTTGATTCTAGATGATCCTAAACAATAGGGAAAACTAAGTAGTGATTCAGTAAAAAGAAATTTATTTATACATACATATATATGTATTGTAATAGAAAAATGTCCATCATTGTGGATCTATATGAGAAGTATGTGGAAATCTAAGCAGAAGCTTTACACGGTAAGTAGTTACAGTTTCTTCCTCATGATCATCAATCTCAGCAAACATAGCGATTCCACGAGCAAAGGCAAAAGCTCCTGTCCCTCCAACTACCTCCATAACCTCTTCCAATTTATGAGCCATGTCTCTGTTCCTAATGCTAACACTCCCCGTATACTCGGGAGTGTCCAACGTTAAATATATCACATTAAAATCCGAGTTAGCAAAGTCTTCATGCGGAATTATAAATCCCACAGCTTTGCCTACGATCCGGGAATTGTTCTCTGGTCCTTCCGTGAGTGTACGTCGAAAAATCAATGCTCCTCCTCCTCCTCCTCGGCCATGGTGAGGCCAGGCCATGTGTTGGTTAGACCGACGAGAAGAGTATGAGGAGGATGGGGTGTTGGTTTGTTGAACATAGAGGGAGAAGGAGAAGAGTGATTCGGGCGGGTCGTAATCGGGAACGGGTGAGAATAAAGCGAGTAGAAGGACGATGAGGAAAGCAGTGGCGACAGCGATGAAGAAGATGATTCTTGTTAGCATGATGGAGAAGAAGAAGAGAGACGAAGAGGAGTTTCTAACTGTTTTTTTTAATAAATATCTTTGGTTTTAAAGTTAGATTAGTGATTTTGGTATACCTAATACTTCCACAACATATATAACTAAACCACTACTATATTTTGTCCTCAAGCTGCTATATTTTATTCGTAGTTGAGTTGATCTAGAGTTTCATTCGATTTTAGTTTAGTTTTGTTACAAAAAATTATCGGCAGTTTGATTTAGTTTTTTTTTTCTTAAATCCACTTGCTAAAAAAAAAGATTAATAGTAAATTTATAGTCTAGCCAACACTCAATTGATCAACACTCAATGGAACATATTAATGTTCTTTAGCACTTTTAATCGCCAAAGAACGTATGGGAAACTCAATTGATCGCCAGAAGTGTAGCGGATAACTTCATTGAACAAGAATCTGTAAACACATTTATAGAGACAGAAAAATATTTTGGTACTTGATATCATTTGAAAACAAATCCAGTTTAAATAGTTGATTTTTTCTAAACCTAAGAGTAGTTTTACAAATTTAGAGAATACAAAAACAATGAAATACATAATCGATGATGTCAAAGAAATAATTTAAAAGATACAATTTCAAATTTAGGTTAGGTTAGAGAAGCTTTTACTCCTTATGGATTTTTTCAAATTAGTTTCTTAATTTATAAATTATCAATTTCCAACTACAAAGGTAGTTTCCAACTTTCTTTAAATGCTAAAAGTGAATAAACTATTTATGCACCAATGCATGTTTTAAGTTGACAGTTATTTTTTTTTCTTTAAAAGTTGATAGTTGATACCCTTATTCAGAAAATCGGGCTCGGCGGCCGGTTAATCGCCAGTTAGGCGTTTGACGGTGGCTAATCGCCGCGATTTTGTCTGATCGGCTATTAACGTTGATTCTTGATATTTTTATTTCTTGGAATTTTCATGTTTAGAATTGATTGATATATCTTAGGTCTGAAGTTTTTTAGTGTAAATGATAAACAAAACGCAAAAATGATGAATTTATCTGAACATGTGTTTAAACGGCGGCGAATTAAGGTTTGCAAAGATGGGCTGACTCATGGAGATTTAAGATCTGGGGATCTGGAGGTTATAGTGGATCTGAAGGTTCTAGTGGGTCTGGAGGGTCAGCTAGCTGCGCCACATCAGTTGCTGCCATGGAAGCTGGTGACCTAGAAGAAGTGGTTGCTGCCGCTGCTATATATAGAGAAAATTAGGAGGTTTTTTTCTCTCTATAAGATCTCCTCCTACTATGGCTTTTATACACTACAAATTAAAAAATAAAATATTATACACAACAAAATTAATAATATATAATATTGTAGTGTCAAATAAAGCAAAATATTATACGTTACAAACTTTACCACGCACAAAACATGGATATGAACCTAGTTAATTATTAAATGAGTTATTACAATAAAGATTTTTGGAATCTAAAGAGTATTTAATGTGGTCGAATTCATTATTGTTGAGATTTTAAGAAATCATTACCATCAAGAACTCCAAATTTTTGTTTTGTTTTATCTTTTAGTGCTATTTGTTATAAAAGAAGACTTTCATACAAACAAAATTATTTTTCATTTATATCTTTATATTTTTTTAATCTTTTTTTTTTTCTTGCAGCGAGTTTTGATTACGTTATATTAACATACATCAACGCTATCAACATATTAAATTATAACTGATTAATCGTCTATATTTTTAATTTTAAATGAAAATATAGAACTATATAAATTTTAATTAGTTATAACAATTGTTAAATATTTTATAATTTCTCTACACGAGTTAACTTTTTTATTTAAAACACATTTTTTTCTTTCCTTTATTTAGGGCCGATCCAAACTTATATGATGCGCAAAGCCCATAATAATTTTATTTTGCTCATTTACAAATTTTTTATATATAAAAGAAGAATTTTGGGGCTTCTCCTTGTGTCCACATCAACACAAAAACTTACTCTCAAACCATCTTTCCCCTTGCCACGTGTCTTACTTAAAATCTTCATAAATATTCTCACAAATTAAAACCTATCTCGACATAAAACAAATCCAATTACATAAAATAAAAACCAAAAACAACAAACCCAATAATTTATTTATGGTCCATATTAGAAATAACCAGCCCAATAGATAAATAGCCAACAAAAATGCCCACATCTCCTTCCTTCACCATCTTCGACTCCATCGTCTTCTTACCATTGTCGCTTCGGCTTCTCACACCAGAAACCGCAGATCTTCATCAATTATCACCATCAACCCTTCTAATTCCATCATATCCACCACTCCTTCAAATTCAAAGTAATTGATGGCCAACCTCTCCAAATTCCTAACTCATATTCGTCCTCCCTATAAAACCTACAAACCCACATCCACTTGAAAAACATCACACCATCCCTTACTCCTAAAAACCAAAGGATGGTTCCACAATCTGTCCCTCTGCCTACCCAGCCACTAACTTTCAATATCCTTGACGAAATTGAAAGCGATTACTATCACGAAGAAATTTTATCCGCCTAATCCACTATTGGGAAGCCCAAAATTTCAAGAAAGGCGATATGCTCATCGGCATTGAATTACTATTAGAGGCAATGCTCTCCTCGGCATTCATTGATACAAAAGTATTCAAACTTCCCACCCCCTAACACTTACAAGTTCCAACCTCAATATCTTTCTTACTATTATATACTTTCTAACTAAATCCTTTATTCCCAATAGTCAACAACGATCCGAGGATTTATGTATGCAATATGATTCATAGCGTCTTCACATATAAATAATTAGGCACGCTTCTAATGAATCATATGTGGAATAAGAAGAGGTGGGAGCGATGGCGAGATCAATACGATTACCAAGACACGAACTTTCTACCAGGTTTTTCTAAACTCTACATCTCTCTCTGATTGACGTCAATGAATTGCCATGGTATTCTCATATTCTGTTTGTAGAGTTTATTCCATCACATAGACCATTTCTTTTAGAATAATCTATTGAGGTTTTGTTCTAATCGTCCTCCCTATTATCTTACCATACCGAAAAGCTTGATGTAAGTTTTGAGGTGATTTCATCAATTTCAGAGATGAGTGAAAGCTATGAGGAAAGTTGTGTGTGTTAGATTTTTCTAATGATTACTATTAGTCTTATATGCCACTTCAAAAATCAATCCAGATATATAAATTGAATATGAAGATAATCTACTCCTCTCATCACAATGACGGAGACAATAATATAAAAAGTATAGCTAAGAATCAAAAGTTGTAGTGTAATCATCGTTCTTTTACTGGCTAATCTCATTTCTTATTTATTTAAGAAAATATTCATACAAAATTATCAACATAAATTTAATATTAAAAATATAATTCTTAAAAACTTTTTTTTTCAAAATATTACTCGCATATAAAAACAACCCGCGCGTAGCACAGATTACCTCTAGTAAAACTTAAAAAAGGGTTATGATGATGTTCAAACACAGTTCCTCATGTCAACTACTATACTACAAGCTATATTTGATAAATTGATGTTCCTAAAAGATTATATTGTTGAAAATAATTATAATTATCCATCAAAATTATTTTGTTTTCACCGACGTAAGTTTTTGGCCGACTTACTCTTATAAATATTTATATGGGGTTGTAATTTTGTAAGTGTATGTGTGAAAAAAAAGTCAACAGCAATAAGGCGTCCACCTTTCTCTCACGTTCCATCTCTATATACAAACATATATATACACAAATATATAACATATATATCTCACTCCACTATAAATATATATAGTGGTATATTTTATAACACTTATCAGCACGACTCTCTCTAATATCGAAAATGTGAGATTTAATTTATGTTCAATTTATTTTCTCTTAACGAAAAGATAGGCTCTGTCTTCTCCGTTTATATATTATTTCGGGATGATAGGCGGTGCCTTTCCCGAACTGATCGTTATTGGAGGCCTTTTTACGATCATGATCATATGGTAGACTATGTCATGTCCGATCATATAGTAGGCTCTGCCACCTCAAACGGCTTATGATCATATGGTAGATTATGTCACCTTAGATCAAGCCTTTATTTATAATTAAATATCCAGAAGATATTTATCGAAAAAGTTTCAGAAGAACTCTATGTCCAGAAGACATACATGAAAGTTCTAGAAGAACTCTATGTCCAGGAGACATAATAAATTGGTTGAGAAGACAAATTATACGCTTTAAATTATTGTTCTTTTAATTTTTATTTATTATTATAAATTATATGTTATTTTAATTTATGTCTTTATTATGCTTACAAATTTTAAAATTTTATCATGCCATTTAAATTTGATTTTTAAGTTGAATTTTAATTAAATTTATACTTAATAAATTGTTATACAGTTATCATGTCAAATTTAACAAAACTCGAGATCGCTGCCCTTGATATATCTGGAAATAATTATATGAGGTGGACAGTTGCAGCAAGGATGCATTTAAAAAGAAGAGAGCTCCTTGATACCATCGATAAATCAAAGCCAACTCCAGAAGAGAAAAAAGCTAACGCTATGATATTTTTAACCCACCATATTCATGATGGTTTAAAAGATGAATATATGACAAAAGAAGATCATGCAGATCTTTGACAATCACTCAAAGATAGGTTCGATCTAGAAACATGTGATCTTACCGAAAGCTAAACATGAGTGATTGAATCTCTGGTTTCAAGATTACAAAAGTGTTAGTGAATATAATTTCGCTTTGTTTGGAATTACTTCCAGGATAAGTTTATGTGGAGAGAAGATAAGTGATTATGATATGATCGAGAAAACTCTCCAAACTTTTTATCCTAGAAATGTAATCTTGCAGCAACAATACCGGGCAAATGGATATCAGAAGTATTCAGAGTTGATGCAAGTTCTATTGGTTGCTGAACAAAATAATGAACTTGTGATGTTAAACCATCAAACTCGTCCTACTGGATCAGCTTCATTCCCAGAAGCGAATAATGTGTCATCCAATTATAATTATGGACAAAGGCGCGGTCGAAGTTATGATCGTGGCCGTAGACGAGGAGGTTATGGACGTGGACGTGGACAAGAAAAAAGGTTCCGTCCTAATGATTTTAACGGTAAAAAAATAATAAAAAGTTCAAAGGGAACGAAGTTGATTGTGTGACAAATAAGCAGTATGAAAATGCTTGCTACAGATGCGGCATGAAAGGACACTGGTCCCGTACCTGTCTACGCCTAAACATTTGGCCGATCTGTATCAAGAATCAACTTCAAGCAAATGAAACCAACTTCATTCAAGACGACTCTGGACCTTCTTTTGATGGTATAAATGATGATACATATCTCGATGTTGCAGATTTCATAGTTGATCCTGAAGCCATCAACGAGAAACTAAATGACTAAAATCTTCCTGAAGAATAGACTATGGGATAATGTTTGTTAATCTTCTTAAAGAAAAAAATAAAATAAAACTCCTAATATTTTAGTTGTATTTTTTAATTTTTTTTTTTTATTGTAAGATAGTTTTATTGTAATATAAACTTTTTGTTTTGGTATATTAATGCATCTTTTATGAATATGCTGAAATTCAGAAAATATCAATATTTGACATCGGGGATGGAGACATATGTCTGGCAGACAGTGCTACAACACACATAATAATTAAGGATAAAAAGTATTTCTCCTCTTTTAAAATTAAACATTCCATTAAAAGCGTAAATACTATATCTGGTAATGCAAAAATCATTATGGGCTCTAGAAGAGTCAGTTTTTCAATGCCAAAGGGAACAAAATTTGAAATAGATGATGCATTATTTTTTCCTAAATCTTATAGAAATTTGTTAAGTTTCAGAGATATCCGCAAAAATGTATATCACATAGAAACTATGAATAAGAATGACATTGAATATCTTTGCATTACATCAGTTATTTTGGAGAAAAAACGGATATTAGAAGAGCTAGCAGCTCTATCCTCCGAAATATATTCAACAAAAATAAATACGACTAAATCATATATTATAGTAAACCCGAAGTTTACAAGAACATTTAAAATCTGGCATGAACGTTTAGGGCATCCTAGTTCAGTCATGATGAGAAAAATTGTGGAAAATTCAAATGGCCATCTGTTGAAAAATCACAAGATTTTTCAATCGAGAGAATTTTCATGTAATGCTTGTTCTCAAGAAAAACTAATGACTCGGCCGTCACCAACATGGTGACATATATGGGCCTATTCACCTACAATGCGGGCCATTTCGATATTTATGGTATTGATTGATGCATCCAGCAGATGATCACATGTATGTCTATTGACTACACGAAATACGGCTTTCGCAAGATTCATTGCCCAGATAATCAGGTTGAGAGCACAATTCCCTTGTTATAGAATAAAGAAAGTGAGACTTGATAACACTGGTGAATTCACTTCACAAGCCTTCAATGACTATTGTATGTCATTAGAAATTGATGTTGAACATCTGGTCCCACATGTTCATACACAAAATGGCTTGGCCGAGTTTTTGATTAAACGGTTACAACTTATTGCTAGACCATTAATATTGAGAACAAAGCTCCTAATTTCAGTATGGGGTCATGTAATTTTGCATGCTGCTGCACTAGTTCAAATACGGCCAAGTGCATATCATAAATACTCTCCAAAATAATTAGTATCTGGCCAGGAGCCATATATATCTCATCTCATAGTTTTTGGATGTGCAGTTTATGTCCCTATAGCTCCGCCACAAAAAACAAAAATGGGACCACAGAGGAGATTGGGAATATATATCGGGTATACATCACCAAGTATAATTTGTTGTCTTGAACCACGAGCTGGTGATATATTTACGGCACGTTTTGCCAATTGCCATTTTAATGAAGATGAATTCCTAGCGTTAGGGGGAGGAGTTAAAGAAGTTTCAAAAGATATTACATGGTGCACATCTTCGTTGTTGTACCTTGATCTCCCTACGAAACAATGTGAACTAGAAGTTCAAAAAGTTGTACATTTATAGAATATGACAAATCAATTACTAGATGCGTTTACTGATACAAAAAGGGTGACGAAATCATATATACCTGCTACAAATGTTCGATCAAGAATTAATGTTCCAGAAGAACAAACTGATGGAAAAATAGTTCAATTGAAAAGGGGGAGGCCAGTGGGATCAAAGGATAAAAATCCCGGAAAGAAAAAGAAATTGGAAAAAATGAATGAGACTGGTCCAGAAGAACCAAATACACCGAAAAGTCCTGAAGATGAAAATAAAAGTCCTGAAGATGAAAATAAAAGTCTTGAAGATGAAAATAAAAGTCCTGAAGACGAAACTGATTTAGAAAGACATGAGATTTCCATCAACTATGCCCAAAATGGAAAAGTATGGGCTAGAAATAAGATAGAAGATGATGATGAAATTTTCTCATTTTCTGTATCCAAGGAAATTGATTATGAAAGTGATGATCCAGATCCAAAATCCATATTAGAATGTCATAAAATATCTCACTGGGAGAAATAGAAAATGGCCATGAAAACTGAGTTGAACTCCCTCAATAAAAGAAAGGTTTTTGGACCTATCGTCACAACGCCCGAACATGTAAAACCCGTTGGATATAAATGGGTTTTTGTTTAGAAAAAAATGAAAAAATGAGGTAACAAGATACAAAGTCCAACTTGTTGTCCAAGAATTTTCTCAAAGGTCGAGATTTGATTATGAAGAAACATATTCTCCGGTTATAGATGCAATTACTTTCACATTTTTTATGAGTTTAGCGGCATCCAAAAATCTAGAAATGCATCTAATGGATGTTGTGACTGCATATCTATATGGATAACTTGATAATGTGATATATATATATATATATATAAATCCCAGAAGGATTGAAAATGCCTGAAGCATTAAGCTCAAAAGCTAAAGAAATATGTTCAGTCAAATTACTGCGATCACTTTACGGATTAAAGCAATCCGGGCGCATGTGGTATAATCGCTTAAGTGAATATTTGTTGAGTAAAGGATATACCAACAATGCGATATGCCCTTGCGTATTTATTAAGAAATCTTTATTTGGATTTGTGATCATCAATGTATATGTGGATGACCTGAACATAATTAGAACTCAAAAAGAGATTGATGGTGCAAGAACTCACATGAAAGAAGAGTTTGAAATGAAAGATCTTGGGCAGACAAAATTTTGTCTTGGACTTCAGATCGAACATCATCGAGATGGAATTTTTATACATCAATCAAATTATACGAAAAAAATCTTAAAACGCTTTTATATGGATAAAGCGACTTCTTTGAGTACTCCAATGGTCAATAGGTCGCTTAATGTTGATAAAGATCCATTTCGACCTTGTGAAGATAATGAAGAAGTATTAGGTCCTGAAGTACCTTATATAAGCGCTATTGGTGGACTTATATATCTTGCAAATTGTATCCGACCAAATATAGCATTTGTTATAAGTTTAGTTACAAGATATAATTCATCTCCCACACGCAGACATTGAAATGGAATAAAACATATTTTTCGTTATCTTCAGAGAACAACTGACTTGGGATTGTTTTACCCTAGAAACTCCACTTTTGTTTTAGCTGGTTTTGCAGATGCAGGCTATCTATCAGATCCACATAAAGCCTGATCGTAATATGTTTTCACAGTTGGAGGTATGCAATCTCTTGGCATTCCTAAAAGCAGACTTTAGTTGCTACTTCATCAAATTATGCAGAGATCATTGCGCTTCATGAGGCATGTAGAGAATGTGTGTGGCTCAGATCGATGTCTCAACATATACAAGAGTTAAGTGGAATAGTCGTTAATAAAGAGCCAACAAAACTATTCGAAGACAATACTGCCTGTGTTGCTCAACTCAAAGAAGGTTATATCAAAAGCAACAGAACGAAGCATATTCCTCCAAGATGTTTCTCATATATACGAGAACTCAAAAAAAATTAAGAAGTAGATATTCAATATATCCGTTCAACGGACAATGCAGCTGATTTATTTACAAAGGCACTTATAACTACAACATTCAGAAAACATGTTCATAGTATCGGAATGCGTCACCTATATGATTTATGAAAAAGAAGATTTGTCCATCATTTCAGGGGGAGATTACGTCACTGTACTCTTTTTCCTTTGTCATGATTTTTTTCCCATTGGGTTTTTCCATGATAAGGTTTTTAACGAGGCAGTGCGTAATATATCAATGGTGATGGATAATTAAGGGAGAGTGTTGAAAATAATTATAAATATCCATCAAAATTATTTTGTTTTCACCGACGTAAGTTTTTGGCCGACTTACTCTTATAAATATATGTATAGGGTTGTAATTTTGTAAGTGTATGTGTGAAGAAAAAGTCAACAGCAATAAGATGTCTATCTTTCTCTCACGTTCCACCTCTATATACAAACACATACATACATAAATATATAACATATATATCTCACTCCACTATAAATATATGTAGTGGTATATTTTATAACATATATATTTGGCGCCTAAAACCCTTGCTTTATGGGCTTTAGGTCAGTGTCGAACCTGCCTCCACTTCGTCCAATTTATCTTTTAATTTTTAATTTTTCCTTTTTAAATTTTTTTATTTAAATAATAATTTTTAAATGAAAGAAAGAGAGGTTAAAATGGTAAATCACTTAAATAGATGTATGAAGAGTTTAGAAGTGTGTTGAGATTTTTTTTTCAATATTAAATGCATCTCCACCATTAATCTGTTTTTTAAGGAGGACACGTGTCCTCTTATGTAAATTTGTATTTTCATATGTATATAGAATTAAAGGATTTTGAGGATTTTGTTGGCATTGAAGATTATATTGCAAATCTGACTGCATTGTTGTAGTTGGAATCTAAAGAAGTAGGAATGGTTGACATATGGGGTTCCTCAGAAATTGGTATGATTACCATTACAAGAGCTTTGTTTAACCGATAGTCTCGACATTTAAAAGGTAGCATTTTTAAAGATAAGCTTTTATATCTAAGAATATGGAAAGTTATGTTAGAGACAATCCAGACGACTATAACCTGAAGCTGCATTTGAAATGAACTTTCCTATCTAAATTTTTTAAGAAAAAAGACATAGAGATAAATCATTTAGGTGTAATGAGTGAGAGACTAATAAAAGCATCATCAAAAGCTACTTATCTTTATTGATGATTTAGATGATCTAGAGGAAAAGATTCCAAAAGACAAAGCCGACGACCTGCAAAAGATTTGGACTCGCCAACCACCTGAAAACAGACACAAAGCTCATATCTGCAGCTAAGAATGCTTAAAGATGACACATGGAGATTCGCTGCCCAGAAACTAGAGGATCTGGAGGTTCTAGTTGGTTTGGAGAGTCAGCTAGCTGCGCATCATCGGCTGCGGCAGCTGCTATATAGAGAGAAAATGAGGAGTTTTTTTCTCTCTAAGGTCTCCTCCCACTATGGCTTTTATGCACTACAAAAGTTTTTAAAAAAATTATACACAACAAATGAATACTTATTTCAAAGAGAATCATTCTAGAGTTGAATATTTGTTTCAAAAATAATGTCATTTTACATTGGCAATGTGAAATTTTAAACAAAATTTATAATTTACCCTCTATCCAAAGCTAAAACTCTTTGAAGTTTAGTCAATAACAATTAATTAGTGGCATATTAAAATGAGAAAAAATCATATAATTTAACATTTTCTTAATTTTTGTGAAAACAGGACTTTCTTACAAACAAAATTTATTTTTAATTGATATCTCTATACTTTGCAGTATCTTGTTTTTTTTCTTTCTTGTAGCGAGTTTTCATTACATTACATTAACATATATCTGAGCTATCAACATATTAAATTATAGCTGATCAAATCCTCAACACTTTTAATATTATATGAAAATATGTAATTATATTAATTTAAATTAGTTAAAACAATTATTAAATCATTTACAATTTTAGTGGCTGAGTTATACTAAAATTCCGCTGGACTCGCTTCCAACACTCCTCAACTCGCGGTGCACACAGGGGCGGAGGCCGTTTGTGATTAATGGGTTCATTTGAACCCAATAAAATTTTGAAAATTTAGCTTAATTATTATTAAGAGGCTTAAATTGACCCCAGTCCAACACAAATATTGACCCCTATAAAATTTTTACTTTGATATAAAGAAGCCCAATAATTATATATTTCATACATAATTTTAATGCCCAATAAATTTTATGAAAAGTGAAATATACCCATTAACATGATTCAATAAAATTCCAAAATTTCTTTTTTTTCTCCTTTCAATTTGATAAGTCAACAATAATGGTGAAGTCTGCAAGCCTCCATCCATGACTTCAGGTAAAAAAAGAAACGTTGTATGCTTGTATTACATAGAGAAATACACAAGTGATTCTAACCAAGACACCAGCGGAAATTATTTCTAGGCTTCATCAATACATATATTAATAGTTTTTGTATGATTAGAATAGAAATTACTAATAATTTAGATGAATTCATAAACATTGTCTCGTTTAGATCTATAAAGATGTTTTTCTATAATGAATATTGTGAAAACAGATTTGCGTAACCGTATTGGTGATGTATTTTTAAGTGATTGTCTCATTTGTTATATTAAAAAATGTGTTTGACTCTATTTAAAAAAAAACAGTGATCAAACGATTCTAAGACATGAATGAACGTAGAAGACATATTTAAACTTTACATTTGTGATGATATTTTCATGGGTTTTAATACAATATGTATTTTTCGTTAAATTTACTTTGAACCCAATGAATAGATATTTTGCCTCCGCCACTGAGTGTACACCCTCCGATGCACTAGCTGATTTCTGCCATGGAGGGAGAAACGCGCAAGCTTCCATGGTGGCTCGAGCACTGCCTCCTTCTAGCTTCGTCCGCTGTCCTCCGCCTCGACCGATGTATCTGCCACTCCCAGCACCGCCGGTGACCTAAGACCGCTCCTTCTCTTATACGCACTTCATGAAGACCAGAATGAAAAAATGAAAATAGATCTAGAAACAAGATGAAGATGGAATGTTGTGTTCAGGAGAGAGAAGAGAGAGTTTGGAAAGCAACGATTGTGCCTCATCACCATGATGTTTTTTTTTTCACACAAAAGCTTTGCAGACTTGAATGTTAAGCATGATTCATATAGTTTTGAATGTTTTTTTTATTATTATTATTATTATCTCAAGTCTGTTGAGGTGGGTTTAGCAAACCCTCCCCACAAATCAGCTTGGCCCATTAATCATCCAGTCCCATTTATGACGAGTCCAAGAAGCCAACCGCCCTGGCCACGCGTCAGTTCGGGCGTCAGGTTCAAGACAACAACTGTCTAAGTCTTTACTATGAGTACACCCATCTCATTTATTGTAAAAGGATCGAAAAATAAAAAGGAAAAGAATACATACATATATCTTCCAAAAAACTATCTTTTTACCGCACTCAAATTCTACGTCTAAAAACCCGACCTGATTACTAAGGCGAACTCTACGAGTTAATACCGAACTCTACGAGTATACCGAACTCTACCTCTTCGAGTTAATACCGACGTGATTATTGTTCCGAACTCTATTTTACTCAACGAAAATCTCGACCTATCTCAAATAAACTTTGTTGTGATTTCATCCTCCAACAAAGTCTCCCTCACTACAATTTAAAATTCTCAAATTTAGTTACAACATTAGATTGTTTTGTTGGTTTTGGTAGTATTTGCTCATTTTAACGGTCTTGTTAAAATTTGGTTATAAAGTTAGATTAGTGATTTTGGTATGATCCCACTACTTTCCTCTGTCCTCAAGCTGCTATTTTTCATTATTTAGTTGACCTGATTTTAGTTCGGTTTGTTAGGTATAATAATATTGCATCCGTTCATTTTTATAATCAAGTTAAGTTCAGTTCCGGTTCAAAATATGTCAGTTTGATTTAGTTCAGTTTTTACGTCCATTTGCTAAAAATAAAACAGGATTCTAAAATAACCACCAATGAATTGGGAAGTTAAGAGTAAACTTATAGACTAACTAAAGGTTTTGCCTTGCGTACATGGCCCATGCTATTGACGAGATCTTTACGCGTACACACAGGGAACATGTTGATGTTCTTGAGAACTTTCAATCGCCAAAGAACATATGGGAAACTCAATTGATCGCGCGAAGTGTAGCGGACAACTTCATTGAACCAGAGGCACATGAATAGATTGGTTAATGGAGTATGTTCTCTCACAATCACAGAGGCTTCAGATAAAGCTGTAACAAAGTAAAAACACATAAAATTTACTTGTGACTTTTGTTATAACACAGATAGTAATAAGAATTGTTACCTTTTCTCCCGTTGAATCTTTTATCTTCGGGTAATTTGTCTTGTCGGTACTGGTTTATCTGCACTTCAACTTCTTCAGGTGTAGCTTTGTGTTTCTTGACGACAGCTTTTGCCTCATCATATACGCTGCTTCGAGCTCCATGTTCTGAAATTGCAAGCACTGAGTTTGTTCGCCAAAGTAGTGCATCTAATACGCCTAGTGGGTCTCTTCTAAACTGGGACTTTGAGTCTACCCAAATCGAATACTTGGCCTCCGGGAAAAGACGATGTGCCAACATCTGCACACATGTAGATTCAATAAAATCTTCATGAAAACATCTTACGATACTCGCATGTGCTCGAAAGCAAAAGGGAAAGTTAAATATGGTGACTCCAACCATATTTAAACAAGATCGAAAGATGTAAGAATATAGGAGAACCACGAGCAAATATAAATCAAGCAAATGACTCCAACCATATTTTAACAAGATCGAGAGGTGTAAGAATATAGGAGCACCAGGAGCAAATACCATTAATTATGAAACAAAATAAAATCAACGAAGTTTAAAGTTTGGTTTTAATGGAAACAAATTCTTAACCAAAACCCGGGCTATATCAGCCTATATGCAAAAGTGAGATATATTAGCAGAAACACACAAAAACAGAAGTTTGATGATCGTGAGCACACAAGGAGTACCGTGAACGCAAAATCAGTAACAGTTTAAACCCCAGCGAATAAAATAGCTACATGCACTAGCAATAATAACATGTGCCTCTGAAGTAGCTGAATAGTACCTTTGGGATCTTTCCATTAAGCCTTTGGTCTGTAAAAGGCAGATCCTTTACGACCACAATACGCCACTTTCCAATGTAATCATTCTCACCAATCTTGTGAGCCTCTGCTTCCTGTGTTGCAACAGTAACTTCATCCCAAAACGCAACATAGCAAACCTGCATCCACAAAACTTATTCAGCATTGGATGCAATAGACAAAGAAGTTCAACCAAGTAACGATTTGTTCAAAATGGTTACTTGATATGTAAAAGAAACAGTTCAAGATGCAGTAGACAGTAGAAAATCAGTGTGACCAACCTTTTGACTTGATGCCTTGGACATTCCAATAGGCTCATAAAGGTTATCTCCACCACCAAACGCACACGTCGAGACTACTACTTCACATGTTTGCATAAACCTCTTATCCTTGTCCGAAATTTTAAATCCCCCATTTTCATTGAAAAATCCACAATGCACTGAAACTGTCTCCCTTACCTGATACCAGAAAACAAAATAATCAGCAATCACGATTATAGAAATCTCCAAGAACTATGGGAAATTCAAGTTCTTAGCCATGTAGAGTTACCAGTCATGACCTGAAAACTATTCTCTCTCTCAGCAAAAGTCTGGTTTCCCGTGAATAAATTAAACCGTGTCCCATTACCACGCAGAGCTTTCGTTTCATCCATAGAAGTATCAGTATCGGTTAGATACACAATTTTCTTAACGGGTAAGCCCGAATCTTTATGCTCTAGTATATCAAGATGCTCAAGCTCTTCAGGAGGCAAAAGCTTCAAACAACCTACCACAATCCATACACGGTGTCAAATGGTTATTATAATCAAGATCCAAATTTTAATCAATCAAAAACAGATTTAAGAAAGTCTCATGCAAACAGAAACCTATTATAGCACTAAATTAACCTACCTATCATTCGTATTCCGAATGTAAACAGTTTAAAACTCAGATCCACTGCAAGTACTTTTAACGTAATAGACACATGGTCAAATACTGAGGTCAAAATATCATTCCAGGACACAAAAAATCTAACAATACTCAAGCTTTAACCAATCACTAGCAGATTCAAGAAAGTACTTTTTCCCACAATTCATGCCTCTTTCAATAGTAGCACTAAATCAATCCCCCTATCATCTATATTCCAACATAATCAGTACAAAAATCAAAATTTCAGATCTTTCGTTGAAACAACCAAACAAAATCCATAAACACTTCCATTGCCAACTTACAAATAATACCAAACATAATCAAATTGCTGAGGCCAAAGTATCACTCCAGAATACACACAAAATCTAACAATACTCAAGTTTTAACTTTTAACCGATCAATAGCAGATTCACGAAAGTCTCTTTTTACCACATTAATGCCTCCTTCATTAGGAGCACTAAATCAATCTACCTATCATTCCTATTCCGACATAAAAGTAAAAGGCTCAAAGTTCATCCTTGCTTCAACCAACCTAACATAATCAAATTGCTGAGAACACAAAAAAGCTAACAATACTCAAGCTTTAACCAATCATTAACAGATTCAATAAACTCTCTTTTGCACATTCAAATCCTTGTTTTAACCAATCATTAGCAAATTTAAGAAACTCTCTTAGGCACATCTATGCCTCTTATATAGCAGCAATACATTAAACATAAGCAATACAAAAAATTCAGATCCTTAGTTTCTACAACAACAGAAGAATTAAACCTAAAGATAAGAGATTTTTAAAAGAGAAATTAATCAAAGCTTACGTTGTCTAACACCACCAATAACTTTCATAGTAGGATCCAATCGATTCAAATTCCCTTCATTCTTCTTACTATGACTCTCTTTATCTTTACCACTTAAATCTGGAACCTTCTTCAATTCACTAGATTTGATCCCAATCCTCGTTGATTCAAATACAAGCAATCCAACTGCAAGAAGAAAAACCAAAACAACCCAGTATCTAAGAAAAAGCCTAAGAACGTATTGAGGAAGCTCATAGGTGGTTCTGTGACTTAGTTTCTTTCGCTTTCTTCGGGTTCGAGCACGGATCCGATTCAAATCGTTAGATTCGTCGTCTGATACTGAGATTGAGATGCTGTTGTTTGTGTTGTTGAACATTGTTGGTTTTGAATTGTTAGGATTGATCTGTAGAATGGTTCATGAAACGAAAGAGAAGAAGCTTGGATTAATTTGAGCCAGCTCAGGTTTTTTTTGTTTCTTTTGGAAAAATAAAAGATTAGTGTTTAGTGTCGCCGAATTGAACCAACCCGATTTAAATTGGTTCAAGTGTAATTTAAAAACATGTTCGGTACGACCGTGCATTAAGAATTTTTTTTATAAAAAACTTCAGTAATAAAAACTCTACAAAGTAAATATAGATCTATTCACCCTCCGATCTAGTGTCGGTTTAATCATCCGATTGAGTATCGGATCAACCTCCGGTTGTTATGCCGGTTAATAATCTGACTTTGATGTCGATTACTTTGTTTTTTTTGTGTTTTTCTTTTCGATCATGTCTTCTTGGGTTTACTTGACTGATTAAATCGGTTAGATTCAATTGATTATTTCTTACAACATACATGGTTTGTCTTCTACGGTTGATGAATTAAATATTCTGGTGATTCATCTCTTGATCTCTAACTTTTTATAAATATAATTATGTTTTCTGTTTAAGAGTAATATCTTTGCTCTTTCGACAAAGTCCGTCTAACTTAGAGAAGTAGGCGGTGGAGCAGAGCTTCTTTTCAAAAGATCAAGCAAAACTTCATCGGAAGAGGAGATGAAGATCGGGAACGGAGATCCGGTTGATAATTGTAGAAGATTCCATGTGGATCTGTAGCAAGCAGAAGACAAAATCTTCATGTTTATGCTCTGCTTCTCAAGCCATCGGCCGACAGCGGTGGTTCTATGTTGTCTTGAAAGTTCGAACGGAGATGAACCATCTCAAAATCATCTTGAATCCAAATGCAACTCTCAAAAGAAGAAAACTTAGGGTTTAGATGAATTAAGATAAATATTTATTGGGAAGCAATAAAAATATTCGGGTCAACCCTAATCATTTTGGTCAACACAAACTTATGCTTCATTCTTCATTCGTGACAAAGATGATATGTGCCCCAGTAATTCGACCATAACTATTGGAATATAGACCCGAATGACTGAGACCAATTCCATTGGAAAGCCAACTCAATTTTTTATATGGACACAGAATTAAAGATTAAACTAGGCCCGGGAAAATGTTTGTCTGATGTGATCTTTCAGCCACTTTGGATTCCGAGCGGTTTAGGTGACCGCTACAAGTTTCTCTTCACTTGTTTTTTTTATCTCTTCTTGCTCCTCTCTTCATTTCTAAGGCTCCAAGATCTTCCAAGTTCCATAAGCATATAAAAAGACTCAAAAACTATGCAAAGTGCAATATATACAACTTATGACTTTAAAATGCAAAGGTAATGCAAAAGAAGACTAAAATGCAAATATACAACTACTAAATGATGCAAGATGAGATTTAAAGTGATGACAAAATGGTTATAAACATGTAAAAATCATAGATATGAACTCCCCCGGACTTGCCTTTTGCTTGTCCACAAGCAAAAAACAAGAGATAAACCGGGAAAGAAGTGTGAAAGTGGGATTTATAACCATGAAAAATCAACTAAGCCATTAACATCATTTTCCCAAGATAATACTTCAAGCAATGCATAATCGAATCCCTAATCAATCATTTTCTTTACACTTATCGCAACTTCAATCTTTTACTCTATGATAAAACTCAATACATCCACTTGCAATCATGCATCTCAACTCTTTAACATTCAATTATTTGTAATAGCATGTTGTCTCACTAAGGGGAATTCAATCGCTCTCAATCGGTTTGGTGAGAAAAGCTAAGTAAATAAGGTGCGTTTAGTGGGTTTCTCTCGAATCAAAAAGGATTGTTAGACATTAGGCAAAAACTATCTAAGAAAGGAAACAATTTATGCATATAAGTTCAACCTCCATTGTTCTACCCAATCCTAAGGTTTTGATGTCTAAATTTTCGCATCCCTATTCTTTTTTCTAGAGGGTAAAACCCATAATTTCTCTCTTTCCGAATCTCAATCAATCCTCAAATCATCTCTTATTTTCCTTTTCAAACTCTCTAAGGGATTCTTCTTCAAAACCATTGAATCTTCTTTTCCTTTGGTGTTTTCCTTGGCCTCTCTATTCTTATTCCATTACTTCCTTATCAAGATTTCTTTTCTTTTCTTTTTCTATCATTTTTGTTTTAGAGGAAGCTTCAAGGAACACTTCTTATTACTAGAGTCATTTCTTATTTTTGGATCCCTAGAGTTTTCCTTCTTCCAGTCTCACTCTCTTTTTCTTTGGTTCATTTCTCCAACACCCATTCTCAATCATCAACAAGACTACCTATTCTTTATTTTCTCTCATCCTAGATGCTGGCTCTTAAGGTTTTAGAGTCTAACTCTTAATGGAGGTCAAGCCTTGTCGTTCCCAATTGTAACATCCGTGTCCCAGAAACGGAAAATTTAAAATTTATTTTTGCGGATTAATTAATTAACCGAGGGAGTTTAATTGATTTATTTCAATTTTTAGATCCCGGGTTAAATTATTTTGGGTTTAAATTAGTTAAACCAGAAGCTTGGTTTTCGTGTGGTTTAGTAAACCAATCGCATAAAGCCCTAATTCCTTTGGTTTATTAAAAACCCACCACCTTGCCTATTTCTTCTAGTCTCGTCGCGCCGTAACCTAGGTTATTATCAGTTTCGTCACCTTCATTAGAAAAGTGAGAACTGAGCTTGTGTGGCTGGCGTGAGAGACAAGAGAAGAGAGGAGAGCTGAGTTGTGGAGTGTTATGAGTGACAAGAGAGGAGTGAGAGGACTGAGCAGTGGAGAGCAAGGGAGAAGAGCTTGCTGAGAGAGGGAGCTGAGCTGTGTTGTTGGTTGTATGAGTTTGGCTGTGGGTTTCTTGACGTGTGAAGAGGAGGCTGCCGTCACGGTGGTGTTGATCTCGTAGTTGGATCGATCGTCGCTTAGCTTCGTCGTCGGTGGTGGAGGTATGAGTCTCTTCTTCTTAATTGTTTCATGCTGGTGGTGGTTGATCGGATCTTGTGTGGTCGAGTCGCGTTGATGACGTGATGGTGTGTGGTGTTGGTGACGTGATGTGGGAGTGTTTGACGCGTCGTGGTTCATGGTCAGTGTTCTGGTGAGGTGGGTGTTCGAGATCATGTGACCGCGGCTGTGATTCTGGTGTTGAACGTCGGTGGCAGCGAGATTCACGCCGGAGGCCATAACGTCGTGGCATTGGTTGCAGAGACGCATGAAGAAGATGATTCACGTGAATCATGAGTTGTCGTTTAGTGATTATTAAGTCATGTAGTTAGTAAATATTTTTATTAAAATTATTTTATTAATTTTAGGTTGCGTGTGAGATTTTTAGAGGGCATTATTCATCCCGAGAGGTTCGGAAAATTTCATTCTTTTATCGCGAAATTTTCCGTGCACGTTCCAGGTGAGTGCAGTACCATCGTCGGATATTTCTACGGAAAAGTTTCTAGGATAATTACGTGCTAGGATTTATTTCTGTGTTTTCTGTATTTATCGCTGTTTATTTATTGCAGAAATAAATTCCGAAAAATTGCTGTTAATTGCTGTTAATAATGAAAAATTGCTGTGAATTGCCGTTGAATTAATTGTTTTAATCACTTTTTGATTGTTTAAATATTGTTGATTGATTTAATTCATTATTTTACAGTGAATTAATTTTTTATCAAGTCGTTGTTTTGCTGTTTGTCGAGTTCGGACATTTAATTAAGCCAGGGGTATTTTCGTAGTTTTGTCCTATTGTCCTAGTAGACGGGTTGATCGCCTTCTCAGTATTTATTAAATACTAACTACGTCTATTCGTAATGCGTAGGTAAGGGAAAGGATAAAGCTAGCTGAAACTCGTGGAACTGCAGTGACGGTTCAAGATGAGATACCGAGAGGATGTTTTATTCATTTATTATTGTTGTTGTTGTTGGTTGTTTCTTTAAACCATTAGGTTGTTAGTTGGTTCGAATTTATTGGTTTATAATAAATATTTATTGCTGAGTTGTTTGTTTGTTTCGTCTGTTGGGAGTTATGGAAATATTAATATTAAAAAAAAAATGGGAATATTAATATTAAAAAAAAAATGGGTCGGGGCGTTTCACCAATATTCTCAAGATTTAACCTATATAACATTATCAAACAACAAAGGCCTCACTCAAGCAAATCAATGAAAGTTAGAAATAATAGTTTAGGTAAAAGGTGGGGAACCATCTTTAAAGTGAAAATGGCCATCCGGTTTATCAAAGAGTGGTAAAAGGGATAAGCGTTTCACCAATATTCTCAAGATTTAACCTATATAACATTATCAAACAACAAAGGCCTCACTCAAGCAAATCAATGAAAGTTAGAAATAATAGTTTAGGTAAAAGGTGGGGAACCATCTTTAAAGTGAAAATGGCCATCCGGTTTATCAAAGAGTGGTAAAAGGGATAAGCAAAACCGGATGTATCGATGAAAGACCATGAAAACAAATTTCGAGCCCCTAAGCGAGAAAATTAAGTCCATATTAAAGTCCACTAGATTAGATTTGAAAAAAATCAAGCAAGCATCAATTAAGAGTTTAACTTTCGAGCGAAGAGATCAAAGTGCAAAGATTTGAAACTTTGAAGATCGATTAAGCAATACAAGGGCAATATCAAGGAATCACATTACAAGCTAAGCATGAACCTTTACTTGGTAGTATATCCCCTATGCATATGCAATGGAAGCCTATATGCTAATAGACTCAATCCTATCATGCAAATGAAACTACATGTTTCTTTTTTTGTGTTTTCAAAATTTTTAATATTTTTTTGCCTTTTCAATGCAATATGACTATGTATTATGCAAGACTCAAGACACACAAGACAAGAAAAATAAGAGACAAAACACAAGATCAAAGCACAAGAACCTCTGCTCCGAACTTAACTCACACCATCTTGGTGGGAAAATAAGTCAAAGAGAGAGTAAAACACAAATAAACCCAAAGAAGAAAAGAGAGGACTCACAAGAGAAAATTGAATGGTACCTTGGAGCTTGGATGTTTCAATGTTTATTAAATCCTCCTTATTCAATATTTGTTTAGTGTCATTAGCTTGACTATGGATAGACTTGGGAGAGTTCCCAAGGGCACATTTAATATCACTAGCTTGACGATTGGTTCTTCTTTTCCACCCTTTCCTTGCATGTCTCCTTTGCTCCTAGTTGTACACCTAAGAGATCAAGATCACAAGAGAAAAGGAAAAAGATTTGAAACAAAAGAAAAGAAAAACACTCTAGTCTCAATTTAAATTTTAACTCTAATGGAAATCATTGAGTCCCCGACAATGGCGCCAATTTGATAAAGAGGTTTTTGCAAACCGGGTCTATCAAATAAATCCTATGTACGTTGTAGTACAAAAGATATCGATCCACGGAGACTACGGATTACACACTAGAGATGCGGGATTCCAATCAAAGCTAGAGCAAGTAGTATTTTGGTTTTTGTAAATGAGAAACGAAAAGAAGTGAAATGCAGAAAAATAAAAAAAAATAAAGAGAAAGCATTGAACCATGAGCTTAACTATCATAAAGATGAATAAAAAATCAAACAATGATGCAATAGGTTGAATTAAATACAATCCTAGAACATGGAACTCACAAATATGACTAATCCACTTTCATGACACTAATCACTTCACAAATTACCTAATCATCAATAAATACCATTAATAATAATCAATTTTAATAAGTTTACTAAACGCCGTAATCATCAACTTCTGTTCGCTAGGTATGTAAAGCTCATAAAAGGTTCATTCAAGCCTTTCATCGAACACTTTCCGGGCGTGAAATGCCTAAACTCTATATTACCAATTCCTTGGCTAATCTAGCATTAAGAACAAAGCAAATGAAAGATCTAACAATAATCAACCGAAGCAATCAACATCTTACTATCAATTCATCATAATATAGCATCACCCATGATCCAACAAAAAGACTAACAACCTAATGAAGAATAGAGAAAAGAAAAATATAAATATGGATTTACAAAGATAGAGATGAAGAAATCTTTCTTTAGAGTGACATATTATGATTAAAATCAATCCTAATCATCCCTAACAGAGTTTGGATCCAAATCCAACTCTCAAGAAAGAAAACTTAGGGTTTAGATGAGTTAAGACAAGTATTTATTGAGAAGCAACAAAAATATTCGGGTCAACCCTAAACATTTTGGTCAACACAAAATTATGCTTCATTCTTCATTTGCGACAGAGATGATAGGTGCCTAGTAATTGGACCATAACTCTTGAAATATATATCCAAATGACTATAGACCCTTTTAATTGGAAAGCTAACTCAATTTCCTATCTGTATACCGAATTAAAGATTAAACTGGGCACGGAAAAATGTTTTTCCTGATGTGATCTTTCAGCCATTTTGGATTCTGAGCGGTTTAGGTGACTGCTACAAGTTTCTCTTCACTTTGTTTTCCATCTCTTCTTGCTCCTCTCTTCACTTCGAAGGCTAGAAGATCTTCCAAGTCCCATAAGCATCTAAAAAGACTCAAAAACTATGTAAAGTACAGTATATACAACTTATGACTTTAAAATGCAAATATAATGCAAAAGGAGACTAAAATGCATATATGCAACTCCTAAATGATGGAAGATGAGATTTAAAGTGATGAAAAATGGTTATAAACATGTAAAAATCATAGATATCAGAAAGCTCGTTTGTCGTTTTGTTCTAAGCCGCGTCGTGACTTGTCTTAGCATTTGTGAGAATCGTTATTCCGTGATCTCTTGATACATCCAGAGTTAGATAAGTCATATTGAGTGTTAACATCGTATTTTTACCTATTTTAGCTATCGTTTTTATATGTTTTTAATAAGGATTTCAAGTGAAACTAATGTTTTCTTAAGGAAATTCAGATATATATGTTTTAGAGTCTTTATAGGTTCTTGGACGAAAAGCAGCATAAAGCAGCAAAACAAGCTCCATGAGAGTTTCTGAACCTCAGATTTAAGACTACATTTGATGACATTCCAGTAAGCTAAATTCAACGTTCTTTATATTATTGGAAAGCTAGAAGAGTCATCTTTCACCTCCAATTAGAATTACTCCAATACACATAGCCAATCAGAAGTTATGATGAACCAAAGACATGCCCCTGCAAAGATACTGCCATCACGGATGGAGAGGCCCGTGCCGCACTGGAATCCCTCTTTGGTGTACCAAGAGAGCCCGATACCGTGCCAAGTCCATTTCTGAAGCTCTTTTAACTGAAACGACCATACTTCATTTAACTCGTCCCGAGGAGCCTTAAACCTAATTCCACCGCCTCTAAACACTATATATACGACCTCTTATGAACCCTAAAGAGACAGAGCGACTAAGGAGCAGCATAACCTTCCCCATCCATTGAGGACACCTCAAAGATCATCAGTACCGCAGTTTCTTCCTTGATTCGTTTCTCAACTATTTCATCTTGATTTCTATTACTATTTGTCTATGAGAGAAGATCTACAACTCTACAAAGAAGATCCCTAAAAACTTCGGTGATTACTTATTTATAACTATGCTTTCCATATCATCTCAAGCCATGGTTTGTTTGATTATGTCTAAGTAGTCTCTTTGTTGGGTTTAGTGGGGGTGCTTGAAGGGGATTTATGGTTTAATATGGTCCGAGTTGTTAGATTTGTTGTTCTCTTTAGGTTAAGGTTAGGATTCATCTATCTATCCTTATTTCTAATGCTTATTGCTTGATTGATCACTTGCAACTGAACCTAGGAAGGGATTTCGTCCAAAAGATTAAATCTACTTCCCGAACAAGATAGATAGAGTAGGAGCATCATGACCAGCCAAAAGTCGAGTCATGGAGTTGCTGTGAACGAAGACCACTCGAATAACATGCATGAAATATCCCCTTCGCTTGCCCATGAAAGTTGAGTCACAAAGGAGATTAAACATAGGTAGCTAGGCCTCAAAAAGTAGTCTAGTTATAAAGGAAACCCCAATAATGTTGCGAGTTCTAGAATCTGAGTAGAAAACTGAAAACCACTGAAACTTTAGAGAGGCATGATCCTCGATAGTCCTCATCACCCAACACTTTTATCTTATTGAATTTACATCACTTTTACTTGCTTAGTTTAGTTTAGAAAACCCCAAATTCCTCTTAATATTCTTCCTACTCTCATAGAATCCATACTTGTGACTTCACTCTCTCTGTGACTACACACAATTTGGGTGTGCACTTACAACCTTTCTGTTGTGTATATTTGAGGTAAAACATGACACCCATCAAGTTTTTGGCGCTGTTGCCGGGGAGATTTAGTCACAGTTGAATTCTTTCTAGTATAGGACCCCATTTTAATTTTCTGGTTTAAAATTTTTGTTTTTGCTTTCATTGCCTTTGAAAACTTCTATTTCTTTCAAGTATTTATCTTGTGTTATCGCAGTGCATGACTAGGAGTATCAACTCAGCGAGTGTACATCATGACGAAGCCATTGGACGACTTGAACGAGAGCTAAGGAGACTTCAAAGAGAACAAAACATGGCCGAGGAAAGGAACCAAGACCAAGGTGCTCTTAACCTTTGACAAAACCAACAAGTTCCAGCCCTAGACGAGCATGGAAAACCTCTTCACGATGAAAACGGAAACCCCATCTTTGAACCTACACCACTCCAAGATGTAGAGAATGTTGACCCTCTGGTTGGTCGAGAACAAGCACCACGTGATGCTTGTCACTTAGGCGCAGGAGGAAACAATGGTATGCCTGCTTAACAGGGCAAGAACTTCATTAACTCACAGCAACAACCTCGTGGTGAGGTTGGCTAAGCTGCTTACATACCACCTTTGAGGAGAAGGACGATGGCTGATTATGATGCTCCAAATCAGTACCTTCATGATCGCTCTGCTATCAACATTCCTCAAGCACGAAGAAAAGACTTCGAAATAAAACCTCAAATCATTTCCTTAGTGAAGCAAAAAAAATTCCATCGACTGACTATTGAGCACCCCATGGACCATATAGACGTTTCTGAAGAGATTTGTGGAACTACACGCTCATTCGGAGTCCCCGAGGACTATTTAAAGTGTAAGCTTTTTCGTTCTCTTGCAGATAAAGCACATAGATGCTCGAAGTATCTACTGTCCGGATCTATTACTAGTTGGAGAGGATGCAAGACCGTTTTCCTAAACCAATGCTACACAAAGTCTAGATCTAACCTTCTGAGGTTCAAGTTACAGAATTTTCAACAAGGACCCGTTGAATCTTTTCATGAAGCATGGGACTGTTTTAAGGCCTATGATCATGATTGTACTCACCATGGTTTCTTGGATGGTGATCTTATGAGTACCTTCTACAGAGGACTGCACCCTAAGTACCAACTCTAACTTGACACTTCCAGCAATGGTTATTTTGCCACCAAGACCGTTCAAGAAGGAAGAGCTCTTATTGACAACCTTGCAGCGAGTAATAGCAATGGTTGTATTGATTTTGATAGGACTGTACGCCCTAATGACTCAGATTATAAGCGAATAGTTGAGCTTAAGACAATGATGAGTCAACTTCTAAGGAATAATCAACGCCTTCTACACGCATGTGATACCATTGGAGGCACAGAAGAAGAAAATTTCTATGAGTTTGATCTTACATCAAACATTCAAGAAGAAGAAGTCAACTATGTTGGTGCTCAAGGATACTACCAAAACCGCGGCTAAGATAACAACTTTGACAACAATTTTTGAAACACTTCTAACCTCTCTTACATGAAACCGAATGTGGAGAATCCTCAAGACCAATTTAATCCACAAAAGCCTATCCAAAATTTTTTTCAAAACACCAACTATGGTGGAAACAACTTTCAGCCCCGAGCTCCTTATAACAAGAACAGGGTAGCGCTCAAAATCGGACTAGCCCAGGTGCCCATTCCTCGAGAAAGCAATCTCGAGATGATGATGCAGCAACTAGATGATTCCCACCAAAATCAAACTCAAGAAATTTACACCAAAATAGATCGATTCTACAACAATTTGAATAGTAAGTTTGAAGGGATTCAAACCTTTTGTTAAAAGCTAGAGACATAAGTCATTCAAACCACAGAAGCCCTTGGGATGACCAGTCGGATTACTACCAGGAAAAACTGAAAGTAATCCTAAGGGATACTGCAATTGCGATCTCCACCATACCAATCCCTACCTCTCAAGCCGCCAAAGTCTAGAAGGAAATTTCTATAGTGCCTATCTTCGACTCCCATGAAGATATGATCACAAGACGTGTCTAATCATCAAGGAGAAGCCAAAACAATACCCACCAAGGAGACTCACACAAATAAATGACCCTGGGCATTTTGTCTTCCCTTGCTCCATAACAAGCATAGAATTTCCTAACTCTCTTTGTGATTATGGTTCTAATGTCAATGTTATGCCTAGAACTGTTGCAGAGAAACTAGGATTGTGAAACCTAGCCCCATCAAATCTCAATCTAGTCTTTGGAGACTCCGCACAAAATACACCTGAAGGTTTGGTCCATGATTTGCAATTAGTCATAGAAAATTGCATTGTCCCAACCGATATCTACATCTTGGACATGGATACAAGAACTGACAAACCTCTAATACTAGGAAGACCATTCCTTGCCACTGGCGGCACGATCATCAATCATGTTAGTAAGAAGGTCATTTTATCTTACATTAACTCAAGAGTACATTATTCAACAATGTCGTACAACACTAAGATAAGGAAGAATGAAACAAGCACAAGAGACCGGAAAATTGACAAAGAATGGCACGAGGACCCTCTAGAAAAAGCTAAGGAACCAAGAATCAATCCCTTACCTTATCCGTACTGTAAGGTTAGGATCATCATGCCACCTAACCAAAAAGGAGCGAGAAAAGAACAAACTGATGAGATGAAAAATTATACTAAAGAGCTATTACTTGGAGCTAGAATCATTAGTGGAAGTGACAAAACTCAGCTCTTAATTGACAAGTCTACATCAAAGGATCCTCACCTAGAAGAAGCAAAAGGGAACACAATTCCCGAGGCTGCACTCACAAAGCCTAAAATGGAACCTAAGTCGAGCTAACAACTTAAACCAAAAGTGCTTAATTGAAGGCAACCCATTGATAAGTAAATATTGTAAGTAAGTATAAATGATACTAATAGATTAGTATGCAACTATAAAACAATGAAAATCAGAATTAAATATTACCGCAAAAGTTCTGAAATATCTTTCTTGAATGTGAATAGGAGTAACGCTCCAGCTAAAGTAAGGACCATTCAACTTCTTCCGAAATATTCCAGAAATGATTTGAGTGAGTTTTCCTTTGTCCCAGTTAAACCTATTACAAGAAAATCAAAAGAGTTTAATATAATAAAAGAGATGTGAAAGACGAAAGAAAGTTTGAGAGTTGAGCAAAACACAAGATGCATAATCACAGAGGAATAAGCTACAACACACAATGATCCTATGTAATTAGTTCTTAATATCAGAATTCTCAAGTCCCTAATAAAGTTTTCAGCTTTACTCAAAACATGAAAACTAACTAATAAATCAGAATCAGCGGCAGAGAAGAACATTACCAATAACAGCTCTAACCACAAATCCAAATCAGACTGTTTCTTCAATTACAGTGAAAAGTAATGAACTAACCAAACACAAACAATATTATTCTGATCAAACAAGACAAACACAACAACAGAGCACTCAGTCCAAATTATACAAGAAGTTATATACGGAGCATGTTCTAGATGACCACAAACAGAACAAATCAGTGTTTTTTTTCGAGACCCATAAAGACAAACAGAACTAATACAGCTATCAAGATTAAATCTTTAAGACAAGACCCATTTGCTAACCAACATTTTTAACTTACCATAGAGTCTCAACGTCGGGGATAGGATGTTGACTCAATAGTGGTAGATTTTCTCGGCCAGGTAGAGCCAGCAAATCATTTAACAACTGGTTGAAGTCTTGCTGTTCTGGAGGAGGAGGAGGTTGATTAGGTGGCTGATGATCTGGAATCTGAGCAGTTGGCGGTTGTGGGTGTTGAATCTGAACAGGGTCGTGAGGAGGAGGAGGAGGAGGAGGCGATTGTACTTGTTGAGAGGGTTGTGACTGTGAGTGAGAAGGAGGAGGAGGTGATTGTACTTGTTGAGAGGGTGGTGGCTGTGTCGACGGCGGGTATTTAGATGGAAGAGATGATGATGATTGTAACACCCAAGGATTGGAATTGGGTTAAAGTGATCAATTGGGAAGTTTTGGGCCGATTTGGAGGGTGTTATTGATTAATTCGAAAGTTTGGGGTCGAATTGGAAATAAAAACATTAGGGGCTAAATTGATCAATTGGAAAATTGATTTCCGTGGGTTTAATTGATCATTTGGAAAACTTTGGGTCCAAAGCGTAAATTAGGGGAAATGGGAGGACTGAACGGTGTAATAGGGAAAAGTTCGAAAACGTATATATAAAAGTGTACGTATCTACGTCTTCATTGAGAACAATCTAACCTAGCCGCCAAGGGAGAGAGATCGGTCTGCAAGGGGTGAAGGTTTGAGCTTGGTTACACGCGTGGTTGATTGTAGGTATGAATCTTCTCTCCTTCTTCTTTGTTGTTCCGTGAGGCGTGCGGCGTCGCCGCGAGCCACAGTGGGTGAAGCGCGGTGCGAGGGGAAAGAGAGAGAGAGAGGAGAAGAGAGAGAGATAGAGGGCTGGAGTGGGGGGTTGATCGCGCGGGACAAGCGGTATTGCTGTTAGCCGAGACGTGGCAGCCGTGAGTGGAGATCTGTCACGGTGGGGAGCCAGAACGGGGTCTGGACGGAGTGGTTCGGTACGACACGGTTATGGAGGGATGAGATGTCGGCGGTTTGGGACAGTGACTTGGAGTTTTGGTTGTTGTTTAATGGCGTTAATTGAGGGAGAAGATGATGACTTGTGCTGCAAGAAAGATAGAGGAAGTTGAGAACGTACGGGAGGAAGAAGAAGGGGCGTGGGCGTGAGAGAAGAATTGGGGGTGTGGGGCCCACTTGTGGTTTAAGTTGGTTAAATCGGTTTAATCTGGTTTAATTCAATTTAAATTAATATAATAATTAATATTAAATTATAATATATTTATATATTATATTTAATATTATTTTAATATTTTATGTCTCAGGGGTTTTTGGAAAAATAGGTCTAACGGATTTTCGGAAGTTTCAGGAGTCGTCAAATTTGACACCGGACATATTCCAGAGATTTCGAGGTGAGTGCTTGCATGGTAGTACTCTAGATAGTCGTAAGACTACGGTTGTGGGTATTTGGTTGTGTATTTTATACTGAGGCATCTCGTTATGTGATGCAGGTAAGGATTGAGTCTAGCTGGAGCTCGTGGGACCACGGTTGAGAGGGTGGATGACATGACTAGGTCTGGAGTCGGATTCATGCTGTTATTTATTTTTTTTTTTGGAGTTATTTCTGTTATTTTGATTGAGACCGTTATTTTATTATGGAGTTGGTTATTTGAATAAGTTGTTAGAAATATTTTTTTTAATTGGCGGTTTTCATAGCGGTTTAACCAAACCCGGTTTAGCGGTTTTGGGATAGGGTGTTTCAATGATGGTCGCAAAACAGAAGGTCTTGTGTTCGACGATGTGTTGGAGAAGTGAGAGGACGACGGGTTACCGGCGTTAATTCGGATACCTCCGGTGGATTTTCCAGCGGGATTATTACCTCTCCCACCTATGGCGCTGGATTTATTCCCACGACCCCTACTAGATTTACCCTTTCCAGCCATTACCGATGAAATCAAAGAAGATAATTGAGAGAGATTTGAAAATGAAATCAAAGATGAGAACTGAGAGAGAACCAATGCATGTCGAGAGTGAAATGGAGAATAGTGAGAAGTTTTTAGAGAAGAAAGAGTGAGAATAGAGAGAAGGTAAAAAAATTATAGATTTGTCAAAAAAATATATCTTTCTTATGTAAAAATTTCAAAAAATTTGGATGGGAGAAATTATACCGCTCAAATTTTCATAATTTTTTTTTGTATCGATTGGTCGCAAATTAGTCGTATATAGGTGGGTAAGTTGTGACTTATTTGTAACTGACATGCGAAAAAGTCTCAAAGTACTACTCTTTTGTGACATGTTTGTAACCAATTTGTGACTTAATGCGTTCAGTCACAAACCTATATGACAATTCATAGCCAAATATATACGACTATATGATACATAATATCCTAATTCTGTAGTAAAAATCTCTGTTTTAAGAGGAAAGGAAGATTTAGTAAGTAAATTATTAAAGTTATACATTGATCACAAACATTTTATGGATAATATAGGTAACACTTATAACATTTTATGGATGATATAAATATAAATTTATAATTTTACAAATATTAAAAAAAATTCTTTGTTTATAAAGTTTCAGTGTATATAGTTGTCCAAATATATGTTGCAACTTATAACTTACATTGTTTCAATTCCATTTGATTAAATTTCTTTAAAAAAATCGAGAAAATTCTTCAGGTGTTGGTCACTAATTCTTCAGGTGGTAGTTGGAAAATCGACTCACTGTTATGAACAAATATAGACTTCTCAATATTGGTCGAAAATTAGTTGCATGTTGCAACTTGTTTGTGACGTAAATGGGGCTGTTATGATTAAAAACATGTGAAAATTATTTTACAAACATTATAATTAAAGTTTGAAAATTATTTGAAAAAGATTTAAAGTCCTAAGAATATTATACAGATTCCTCAGCTTCATCATCTGAAGAGGATAAATTACAGTGAAATTCATCCTCTACTTCAGCATCATTGATTTCAAAATCAATTTCTTCAATATGATGATTTTCGTCTACCAAACTATCAATGGTGAGATCTTCAATCGTACTTGTCATTCCATCATCAACCGTTTGTTGCAATATGACAAACTCTTTCTCACTAAACTTTCCTTGAACAACATGTTTTGGATTGACTTTGAGAACTGTTAGCCAAACATTCTGAGGTCGTTTTATGGAAGGGTATGGAAGATAGCAAACTTGATCAGCTTGAGAAGCTGCATATTTCCAAAATTTTAGAATTAGAATTACACAAATGATATTTATATTTAGTTATAACTGAAATATACCTAGAACAATTAGTTCGTAATTTTTATATCTCCTTGATGATAGGACATCAACAGTGCCTCCATTTTGCTTTTGAGTGCCTTTGCAAGTAGGGTCATACCATTCACAGTAGAAAAGTGTTATTTTAAATTCACAAATCCTGGATACTGGAGCTCTATGATACTTTCCACGGTCCCATAAAAATCATCCTCATCAGATGCTTCTGATTAATTTTGTCCTCGGACACATACCCCATAATTCAGTGTTTTTCTCGTGAGCCCGTGATCCCGCGTGTGAAACAAATATCCTCTTGTAAAATACATGGGTCATGACTTGACTTTATTTTCTAGACCTTCAACTAGTTCATGGACCCAAGGAGGAAAAGTTTCACGACTTGTACTCGCCTGTGTGTATATTGATATAAGCAAATTAAAGAAATATATATATATATATTCTTTAGTATGTAATAGGTGGATAGCAAATACATACATAATGGTGAACCCATTGGTGGAAATCTTTATCTCTTTTTGATGTGACCTCATCATCAGATAGTTTCGGATATTGAAATCGAATCTGCGCGTCCAACACTCTATTTTTCGCAAAAATAAGAGATATTGAACAAAATTAACTATACAAAAGAAAATACTGCAATTAAGTTAATGAACGCAAACATACCTCTCAAGTGGCCGAAAAACTCACAATTGCCAAAACATATGCATGTGCGCATTTATAATCTTTCTCATTTAACCAAAATTCAATACGTTAGCAACTTGGACGACTTACTTGAGTGAATATATCCGGTACTGGTATAGGATATACAGGTACTTCACCTTCATCATATATTGCACAAGACCTCCAAGCTCTGCTTCGTAAGGTAGGTGTACAGGTAGATGCTCCATCACATCAAAGAAAGAAGGTGGGAAGATCTTCTCCAAATTACACAAAATCATGACAATGTTTTCCTTCAGAATTTTGAGGCGGGATTGCTCCAATGATCTACTACTTAAATCATGAAAAATGCTCCAATCCATACATTGATCACAAATATTATGTTACTATTTATATCAATAATATAAATAAAAAATAACATATATACGAAACTTACTTTATATATATATATATATATATATACACCTGATAATGCAATGCTCATTTTTTTGGTAGAAGTTCTGCATAGACAAACGGAAGCAATCGTTCCATCAATACATGGCAGTCGTGATTTTTCGTTCCTGATAACTTTCCACCTTTGATGTCTGCACAACTAGCTAAATCTGTGATAAAGAGGTTTTCGAGGCCTCGAGTTTATCAAATAAACCCATATATGTTGAATATAAAGGGTATCGAATCCACAGAGACTAAGGATGCAACGCTAGGGATGCGAGACTCTAAACTAAGCTAGAGCAAACAAAGAATTGGTTTTGTAAAAAGAAAAGAATGAAAATAAAAGATAATTAAAAGGAAAACAAAGGAAAACATTGGATCATGGGTTCTACTATCATAAGGATGGATTAACAATCTAACAATGATGTGATAGGTTGCATTAAGCACCGTCCTAGATCATGGAATTCACAATTATGTCTAATCCACTTCCATGGCACTAATCACTTTACTAATCATATAATTATCAATAACTTCTGTTAGCAATTAACCCAATCAATGAGCATTATAGAAACAACTCCAATTAGATCACTAAACACCCTAATCATCAACTTCCGTTCGCTAGGTATGTAAAGCTCATAAAAAGCTTGGTCAAGCATTTCACCGAACACCTTCTGGGTGTGAAATACCTAGGCTCTAAACTAGCAATTCCTTGCCTAATCTAGCATTAAGATCAACTTTTTCTGAAGGATCTAACATCAATCAACCTAAATAATCAAGATCTAATCATTAATTCCACCTAATCTAGCATAACCATGATCCAATAAAAAGACTAACAACCTAAACGAATAAAAGAGAAAATAAGAAGATAAAAGGATAAATTTACATAGAAAGAGATGAAAGAAATCTTTATTAGAGTGGCATTTAAAATGAATATCAATCCAAATCAAGCATAAGAGATTTTGGATATCAACCCAACTCTAAGCAAAAGAAAAACTTAGGGTTTACAAGAGTTAAGATATGTATTTATAGGAAAAAGGAGAAAACGATTTGGGTAACAGATAGCTCCGTATAGCGGCCTAGCAAGGTCGCTATTGTCCCCTGGTATGATTCTTCACTTCTCTAACGGCCACATCTGGTCGTTAAGCATGACCGCTCCTCACTAAATGAGTTGTATCTCTTCAACCGCTGCCCCAAATCACTCATGACTACCTCCATTGGAAAGCTACTTCAATCAAGGGAATTTCTGCAGAAAACTTACCCAACGAGCATGAATTTTGTTTATCACTTTTTGGCTATGAAGAAACTTTAAAGCTTGGTAGTCAGTGAACAAAATGAACTCCCTCTGAATCAAATAATGCTCCCACTGCCTCAGAGCTCTAAATACTGCATAGAACTCTTGATCGTAGGTGCTCCACTTCTGCCGAACTTCACTCAATTTCTCGCTGAAAAAAGCCATTGGTCTTTTTTTCTTGGGACAGGACAGCACCTATCCCTACTCCACTAGCATCACATTTAACTTGAAACACTTTATCAAAATCAGGTAATGCTAGAAGGTACAAAGCTTTTCCTTAATTAAGGGAAAACTTTTTTCTTGCTCGAGACCCCAATGAAACTTTCCTTTCTTCAAGCATTCAGTAATAGAGAAGTAGTAGTACTGAAATCTCCTATAAATCTCATAGAAGGTAGCAAGACCTTGAAATCTGCATACCTCAGTGACTGATTTAGGGGCAGGCCAATCCCTAATAGCTTTCACTTTATCTTCGTCTACATGAATCCCTTCTTCTCCAACAACAAAGCCCAAAAATAGCAACTTATTGGTGCTCAATGAACATTTTTCAGATTAATGTACAATTTATTCTCTTATAAAATTTGCATCAACTGCCTCACATGCTCCAACTGTTCTTCTTTGGTTTTACTATAAATCAGAATATAGTCAAAATAAACCACCACAAAAGAACTTGTAAATGGACGAAGAATTTGATTTATTAGTAGCATGAATGTACTAGGGGCGTTTGACAGCCCAAATGGCATCACTAGCCACTCGCACAGTCCATCCTTTCTCTTAAAAGCTGTTTTCCATTCACCCCCAGTCTAATTCAAATCTGATGGTATCCACTGCAGAGATCTATATTGGAAAAGACCTTAGAACTAGTTAACTCGTCAAGCATGTCGTCTAATCGAGGAATTGGGAAATGATACCTGATAGTTATTTTGTTGATGGCTCTACTATCAACACACATTCGCCATTGGTTACCCTTCTTAGGAACATGGAGGACTGGCACTGTGCAAGGACTCGTGCTCTCACGAATGAACCCTTTCTTCAGCAGATCTTCAATTTGTTCCCTCAATATCTCATTTTCCTTAGGACTCATACGGCAATGGGGAAGTTTTGGTAAACTTGATCCTGGCACAAGATCAATCTGATGCTGAATGTTATGCATAGGAGGCAATTCCGGTGGCAGCTCTTCTGTAATCAGCTCCTTGAAATCATTCAGAATCTCTAGTACTTCTTTTGGAATTGTTACTTCCTCTTTTACAGCACTCATCAGCCCTTTAATCACCACTGGACAGAAACATTATGTTTCTTTAATTTCTTCCTCAAGCTCTCTTTCACTATGTGTCATAACCAAGAAGTTGGAATTTTTCCTCCCTGGACTCTGATCAAAATGCGAAACAGGAGCCATAGCGATCTTGTGCCCATTCCATGTAAATATTAACACGTTATCCCTTCCTCGATACGTAACATCATTATGGTACTGCCAAGGATGAAAAAGTATGATGTGACAGACATCCATGTCAAGAACATCACACAATACCTCTTCTTTGTAATACTTTCCAATGGAAATTCGAACTCTACAAGTCAGTGTTACTCGAAACTGAGAGCCTTTACTTACCCATCCTAAGGCATACGGCTTTTCATGTGATGTTGTCGGCAACTTCAAAAAATCAACCAGTTTCCGAGAAACTAAGTTTTCTGTGCTGCCATTATCCACTATCAAGTTAAACACTTTGTCGTTAATAGAACATCGAATTCTGAACAAATGCTTTCGCTGTCCTTCTTCCTTAGATGATAACAAGATTCTTCGAAGTACAATATTTATCATCTCAGTCAACTCTTCTTCCAAAAATTCAACCCCTGCATACTCATCCTCTTTTTCACGTTCTTCTTCTTCCTCTAGAAAAACTACAGTTTTTCGACTCAGACAAATATTTGATTTGTGACATTTTCCTTGACAACGGTGACACTTGTCGATGGATGGTCTCGCATAACTATTACCTTTCTTTGGATTGGTGCTTTACTTTGCTGAGCATTGTTAGAACTACCAGTTCCTTTGTTACCCAGGTTAGCATCCTTTGTCACTGCATTCTTCTCTTTATCTCCAATTAATTAAGAAGTACTTTTGGGTGAGTATCTTCTAAACGAAGTAAAGTTACGGGGATATTTTTCAATTAACTCAGCTTTAAAAGCTAGAATAGAAGCCTCTTGCACTGTCTATACAGTTTGCAAACCCATCTTCTCTTGTATAGAACTTTTTAACCCACTGATGTATCTTGCCACGTTCTGATTTTCCGTCTCTCCTAGATCATTGCGTTCAGAGAATCGCAAGAACTCTGCCATATACTCTGTCACGGTCCTCTTTCCTTGAACACATTCAATATACATCTTATAGATAATATGTTCGTAGTCTTCCGGTAAGAACCTCTCCATCATGAGCTGCTTCATTCACCTCCATGTCCTGACTGCCTCTTTCTTTGTCGTTGCCTTTGAATAACAAGTTTATCCCACCACACAACAGAGCATGACTTCAAAGAATCTATCAACGCTGATTTGCCAATCTAAAAAATCCTCAACTCCCATAGTTCTATAGAACACTGGAATGTCAGCCTTTACGCGGTAATCATGATTATTCTGTCGATTCCTTTGCTTAACTTCTTCCTCCACAAATTTCTCTTCATCAGAACTTGAATTTTTATTAATAATAGCATGATTGATTTCAACTCTTGGAAGTCCCTTCCTTTGTTTCTATGCTGATTTCCGTTAAGCCAACTTGTTCTCTTTCTCTGTCTGATTTTCGTTATTGTTGGCGTTTCTGATCTCAGTTGTCAAAATCGTCATCTGATTGGTCAAAGCAGTTAGAGCCGTGGTAAAAGCCTTGGTAAAACCCTGAAAGTCTGCTTTGGTCAATGATTGATCTTCCATAGCTGATCAAGCTTCGAAAAGAGACAGGAAAAAGCTTGCTCTGATACCACCTGACGCAGTCGGAATTCCTAGGAATAGCAAACGCTATGCCTAGATAGAAATCAAGTTCACAAGCGACGAACTTGAAGGATTAAGCTCTGGAAATCCACCAGAATAGAGAAAAACTCTCAGCTTTTATTGATTAGAATAATAAAACGTATCCTCCAAATAACCTAGTATCTCTCTATATATAGAGAAGAAACCCAAAACATAAAATAGAAAATCCTAAACAAAATAGAAACATGAAATAAAGAAATATTAAAAGAAAAGGAGAAACCACTAAATCCCTCTCACATCATTTTAAGAAGTCAAGTGTTTGTTAAAGGGTACGAAATGTTATTTTGAGTGGCTCCAATTTTGAGGTAATTCACTAGGAGACAAAGAATTGATGCTTAATTAGGCAAAATGTAATAGCTTTTTCCAAGCCTAAACAAAGAAAATATTTGGGTGTCATGGTTTTGGCCTCAAACGCTGAGACCTTTTCTTGCAAAAAAATGGGATGACATTATAATTAAACATGCAGGAGCGACATCTGAGTAATGTAACGTACGACTTTCGGAAAACCGTTTAAGAATAAAAAAAGAAACTAAATAAGTAAATTGAGATAGAGACATTTGGGTGTCAATTTTGAGAAAATTCATTAAGAGACAAAGAATTGATGCTTAATTAGGCAAAATGTGATAGCTTTTTTCCAAGACTAAACAAATAAAATATTTGAGCTTAATTGTCATGGTTTTGACGATGACAAAATATGAGTAAATATGAGTAATTATCATCATCCCGCTACAACACCCAAAAGCCTAATTAGTCAAATCATATGTTTCTATAATTAACTATTCATCTTCTTATCCCAAAACTCTCTCAAAATCTCCCCTAAATATCACTGCTTATTTTTCCAATTTCCTGCTGCTTAGATTTCCAATCTAGTCACTTAGTCATTGTTCTTGAGATATAAATCCTACCCGAGTCAAAGTTATTTTATGAGACTTTATTGAAGTGAAGTTTATTTTCCTTTGTATGTAACAAAATCCAAAGTGTCTTCGTAATTTTCTTCATTTTTTCCTAATTGACATTATAGTTTTACGATTTGAAAAGTCAAGTGCCCCACTTAATATCCCCATTTTATTTCATATGAGTTTCCAGGATTTTTACCAAGAGGAGTAAAAACAAATTATTTGTCTCAGTTCATTTTGAAGTTTTATTTACCATGATTTTGGCAAAATTATGTGTTTATACATGTTTCTATATACCCAAACTTATCCGATCTATCTATCTATCTAGCTAACTAGATCTGCTTTTTTAATTCTAGAACTTTCAAAAACTAATACCCATCTATGAAGTATATTATCTAAATTCGACATTTACTTTTTGGTTGCAGAAACCTACCTCTTGCAAACCTATGTTAAGTTTTGCCAACATTTAATTACCTCTTTTATTTCCCAAAAAAGATTGGTCAGTCCTATTGCCGTGTAAAACATTTTTTTAGTGGTTAAATAATGGAGATATTAATACAAATTTTGGTCATCTACAAAAGTGTGTTTGCATGCTTCTTTGTTTACACGTGGAGTCATGTCTCATGGAGGCACGTGGATGCATCTAAAAATTCATATATTTTAGACCTACGTATATGCTTTGTGGTATCTATTCTAATGAGTTAGATATGTCGCTCTATCTGATCCTATTAGAAAGCTATTTGTTTGATTATATATTTTTGATTATCTGTTCTGTTTATAATACCAAGCATTTGAAGATGCTAATTGATGATGGTGCTTTGTTTACGAAGTATGTGCATTGGTGGCCTAAGGGGAGCTAAAGTACCACTTGACACAGTGGCCAAAGAACCTGCAAGAGAAAAATACGAAACATTATTTTGAGTGGGTGTCAATTTTGGGAAATTTCATTAAGAGACAAAAATTGATGCTTAATTAAGCAAAATGTAAAAGCTTTTTCCAAGCCTAAATAAATAAGATATTTGAGCTTAATTTTCATGGTTTTGATAATGACAAAATATGAGTAATTATAATCATCCCGCTGCAATACCCAAAACCTTAATCATCCCGCTGCAATACCCAAAACCTTGATTTAAACATCAAGCGCCCATCTTAATATCCCTGTTTGATTTCATATAAATTTCCAGAATTTTTACCAAGAGGAGAAAAAAACTTATTTGTCTTAGTTCATTTTGAAGTTTGATTTACCATGATTTTGGGAGAATTATGTGTTAATACATTTTTCTAGATACCCAAACTTATCCGATCTATCTATTTATCTAGCTAACTAGATCTGCTTTTTTTTAATTCTAGAAAGTTCAATAACTAATACCCATCAATGTTTCTCCTGAAGTATCTTCTTGGATTTAAAATTAAATTGGACATCTACTTTTTGGTTGCAGAAACCTAACTCTTGCAAAACTCTCTTAAAATCGACCTTAAAGATAACTGCTTATTTTTTCAGTCTCCCGGTGCTTAGATTTCCAATCTAGCCAGTTCAACGTTGTTCCGGAGGTATAAATCCTACACGAGTCAAAGTTATGTTATGAGACTTTATTGAAGCGAAGTTTAATTTCTTTTGTATGTAACAAATCCAAAGAGTCTTCATTTTTTTTCTTCATTTTTCCTAATCGACACTGTAGTTTTACGATTTAAACATCAACTTCCCATCTTATATCCCTGTTTAATTTCATATAAATTTCCAGAATTTTTACCAAGAGGAGAAAAAAAAATGATTTGTCTCAGTTCATTTTGAAGTTTGATTTACCATGATTTTGGGAGAATTATGTGTTCATACATCTTTCTAAATACCCAAACTTACCTATCTATTTATCTATCTAGCTAACTAGATCTGCTTTTTTTAATTCTAGAACTTTCAAAAATTAATACCATCGATGCTTTCTCCTGAAGTATATCTTCTTGGATTTGCAATTAAATTGGACATCTATTTTTGGTTGCAGAAACCTACCTCTTGCAACCCCTCCCCCCATTTTTTTCTCTCGATCTCTACAAATAAGCTTCATATTTTGCATACATCGCCATTTAATTGTTTAGATATTTAAATATTTCTAGTTCTTCGTCGATATGAAACATAAAAATCTTGTTTCTCTTTAATTTTTTGGGTTAAAGGAACAATCATGGTTACCTACTTGAAAGTTTTCTGATGACAAAGATCCGGTTGGCAACTACATTAGTCAGTATTTTAAGCTTAACACCATGATCAGTATTTCAAGCATAACACACTATTGGCGTTGTTCTCCAAAGTCTTAAACCGTCAGAGCTTGAAATGATAAGGCCTTGGTTTCGGAGGCTGCTTGATATGTATTGAAAGTCAACTTTCTCAAACAAACATGCCAATTTTTTACGAACCAGACTTGATGTTATTAAAAGGCAAGAAGTTTGGGTCATTGGGGGGGGAGGATGGGGAGCCAATCAGGTTTGTTATTTGGGATTTCACAATTATAACCAATATTCATTGTAGCCCCCCTCTCCACTGTCAATGCATTTGCTGAATTGTCTTTCCGGCATCAATCTGTATTGGATGCTAGATGTAGTAAAGAAATTTTGACCGGCAAAATGTTCAGAATGATATTGATAAGGTTGAAGTCGCTAACGAGCAAAATAAAGATCAAATATGCATGCATTCTGTTGTTGATGGTCTCTAGTGCAAACACTCTTACCACATGAATATTCCTAAGAAAGATATTTAGATGATCTGAGGCATTGACACCTTTCTTAGATACCCTTGTAGTCATTATGAATTTAATAAGAACACGAAGAGTATCAAATTTGGGATGATCACGCAGCTACCTCCAATTTCAGTTGCCGTCCAAGGGTTCAGGTTTTCCTTCATTTTGTTCCTGATGGCCTCTCTGTTGTTGATGATGGGATAGATCGACAATCTGGGGAAGATAAAAATTAGGGATGTGCTTTTTAAAAAACTTGAGATAGTATGGGAGTTGGATGGGACGAAGAGGTACTTTAGCTATATATTGTAATTTGTGGTAGTTGAGGTGTGAAATGGGTAAATATTAATAGGGGTTAAGTCCGAGTGGTCTTTTAGATGAGTTGATGATGATGTGTAGGAGTAGATCTTAGGTTATTTTTTATTTAGGTTGATAATAATGCTACATTTAAGATGGTAATTGAGAATCTAGATCTTTAGGATTTCATGCCTAGAAGGTGTTCGATGAAATGCTTGAAATAACTTAAATGAGATTTTCTTCCCTAGCCTATGGAAATAGTTGATTAAGGTGATATGTGGTTGGACTAGACTTGATTATTAATGCTTATTAGTCATTTGATAAGTTGTTGATTAGATGATTAGTGAAAAGATTAGTACCACGGAATTGGATAAGTCTTGATTAGTGATCCATAACCAAAGATACAGTTCATAATATATTCTTCGGATCATCAAACATTCCTCATCTCATCTAAATCATTGCCATTTCCTTGACTTATCACTTTTCTTTATTTGATTTCAAAACCAACTTTTCTTTTTCCCCGCTTTATTTCAATTCGAATTTGGTTTCCAAAAACACAAACTCTTGATTCGCTTAGACTAAAATAGGGCTTTCATTATTAGTATGCTAATCTTGTTTCTCCGAGGATCGATACCTTTTATACTCAACGTACATATAGTTTATTTGATAAACCCGGTTTCAAAACCTAACTAACACTAAGACACACATGAGTGTCTGTTAGACCTAAGTGGTTGGTGACACGGGAAGGTGCCCTTACACCATAATGTGGGATCAATTTCATTTAAATGGGGGAAATTTATAATACCCCAATCCCGGCCCCAAACCCAACCCCAAACCTGGCCCATTTGGTTTATTAGAAAAAACTTAGAAAACCCCAACAACATATAAGCCCATTAAGACCATTAAGCCAAAACCCTAAATATTAGTTGTATAAATAGATGTCTAAACCTAATGTTAGCTTCATTAGCAGCTAAAACCCCTAGAGAGAAAGAGAGAGCAAGACTGAAATTTATGTTGCCGCTACCATCGCTATCTAGCGCTGCCATGGGGAGAGAGAGACAAGAGGTCCAAGTTAGAAGGAGATAGATAGAGGTAAACCCTAATCAGCAATGTTAGATCTAATCCTAGATCCCTAAATTTTGTATATGTAGTTTCTAGATTCATGTAGGAGAAGCTCTAGAATATTAGAATGAATTAAAGTTAATGTGAATTCAAGTATTAAGAAAGACCATGGAAAAAAAAATTAACATTCTGAAAAAGTTTGTGTTTTTCTTCCAAGAAAATCTAGTTAGATATTTTCAAAAATATTTTATATAATTTATTGTTATATATCTAAAGGTAAGTAATATACCATTTCAAGTGGATTTGCATGTAGTGTTGATCTCTCTCAATATCCCATTAAGATTTGATAGTGGAGAGGACATTAAAGGGTTAGTTTCAGTTATCCTAGAGACACAGTTCCAATTGACTCCTCGTACATATTTTTGATTTCAACAGTTAATTAATTCTGCATATAATCTAATATATTGCACATATCAAACATAATTTTAGATTCATATGATAAAATTATTGTTGATATGAGAAATATATGGGATTGTCCACAAAATCATTAAGTGTCGAAACACAAATTATGTATGAATATTCTTTCAAAATTATCTCTGTCTCTAGGATAAATGAAATTAACCTTTTAGTGTCCTATCAACAATAAAATCTAATGAGCTATTAAGAAAGATGAACACTATTCCAAAATTCAGTTGAAATAGTATATTACTGACACTTTGACATATACTAAAAAATTTGAAAAGTATCCCAGCTAAATTTTCTGTCAATCTCTTACACTTCATCTACCTCTCACCGAAATTGACAATGGTGCTTAGGGAAGCAAAGAAAAAACAACAGTTTTGAATTACAACAAAAGAGGAATTTTCTAGCATAATTCGAGATTGAGTAGTAATTGATCAGACTTGTAGATGTTGCTCCATTAGACCTCACGGGATTTGTGATACACAGAGTTTTAATCCTAAATAATTCTGCAAGTGCACAGACAATCGCAGTAGTATTAAAGGGATCGAATCCACAAGGACCAAGGTTACACTATAAAATTATGAGATTATTAAATAAAGGTAAGACAAAAGATATGGTTGATTTCGAACAGAATTGCAAGTAATTAAAAGCGGTGTGAATTCAATAAAGGAAAACACTAGATCAAGGTAATTCGCAGGTGATTCAGAGATGAGAACTTAGCAACTATTCAGGATCAATTCAGCAAAGGTCTAGAACTCAAACATAAAGATAATATCGTCCCACTCTCGTGGTGGCGACAACTTTATCTAGCAACCTAGATGCCTAAACTCTCGTTTGGGCATAGAGATGTAAATAAGCATTAAAGAATGGGTTCAATATGTTCACAACCAGCCGCACCAACTCTCCTCACCTACGTTTGATTGCTCACCAATGTCTTTTCTAGCAACCTAAAATACTCTCGCAAATAGATTTAACCTAAAATCATAAATTAAGTGATCAGTTTAGTTTAAGCATTAATTTCGACCAGAGGTGAAGACAGTATGTATTTATGCATCCTATTTGTGCCAAGTTAAATCATCTCATGAATACCTTTGAAAAATCCTAATCTAGTTAAGGAACTACTCAGACATAGAAGAAGAAATCATAGCAATGGAATAAAAGGAATTCATGAATAAATACTGAAAAGTAACAAGGTTCCGAATTCTTCTCAAAACAAAGTATGGATGTTCTCCAAGTCAAAGCAATCGAAACAAAGGAGATGGGAACAAGGAACTAGGCGATGGCGACAAAGGAGGAGAAGGAGATGATCTTCAAGCGGCTTCTGCTTTTTCTCCAAGGAAAAGGACTTCTTTTTGAAGAAGAAGCTGCTGACCTATTTAATCACCCGAAATTAGGTCAACTCGGGCCCACTAATCCTCGCTGGCGGCGGAGCATGTGCTCCCACTGGGTGCTCGCATGGAAATTTGGCCCTTTTGCTCCAAATCCGCATCTTTTTGCTCCAAAAGCCCAATAAGCTCCAGTCCATCCAATTTATGCTCCAAGACTTCATTCTGACCTGTTAAAACTCAAAATAGACTCGAAAAACACTAAAAACGACTATAAAACATTAGTAAATATATGTCAAAATCATCATATATCAACTTGCTCAATTTTTCTTTTGCCGTCGGTACGGATTCAAGTAGATATTTTTTAGGTGAAGCAAATTGGCTTTTTAATAGTTCATGTATTAATAAGGGACCATAAAATATTCATGTATTTTTTCCCGAAAACAATATAATTGGAGTATTTTCCGGATTTTTTTTTCCAATAAATATAAATCAACTAATGATAATCTACTAATAATATAATTTCTTATATTTTATGCAAGAATTAACAACACTAACATCAAGTCCTGTAACAACAACATCTAGGCAATTCGCATGAGAGGTGGCTACAATATTACTTATCCAATTGTTTTCGAAAACATTCCAATTTTTATTCTTCTCAGAAGTCAAGTTTTTTTAAATGGGTACGAAACATTGTTTTGAGTGGGTGTCAATTTTGGGAAAATTCATTAAGAGACAAAGAACTGATGCTTAATTAGGCAAAATGTAATAGCTTTTTCCAAGCCTAAATAAATAAGATATTTGAGCTTAATTGTCATGGTTTTGACCATGACGAAATATGAGTAATTATAATCATCCCGCTGCAATACCCAAAACCTTAATTATTCACATCGTACATTTCTACAAGGAGTCTTCATTTTTCCCTAATCGACACTGTAGTTTTACGATTTAAACATCAAGCGCCCATCTTAATATCCCTGCTTGATTTCATATAAATTTCCAGAATTTTTACCAAGAGGAGAAAAAACCTTATTCGTCTCAGTTCATTCTGAAGTTTGATTTACCATGATTTTGGGAGAATTATGTGTTCATACATTTTTCTAAATACCCAAACTTACCCGATCTATCTATCTATCTATCTAGCTAACTAGATCTGCTTTTTTTTTTAATTCTAGAACTTTCAAAAATTAATACCATCGATGCTTTCTCCTGAAGTATATCTTCTTGGATTTGCAATTAAATTGGACATCTATTTTTGGTTGCAGAAACCTACCTCTTGCAACCCCTCCCCCCATTTTTTTCTCTCGATCTCTACAAATAAGCTTCATATTTTGCATACATCGCCATTTAATTGTTTAGATATTTAAATATTTCTAGTTCTTCGTCGATATGAAACATAAAAATCTTGTTTCTCTTTAATTTTTTGGGTTAAAGGAACAATCATGGTTACCTACTTGAAAGTTTTCTGATGACAAAGATCCGGTTGGCAACCACATTAGTCAGTATTTTAAGCTTAACACCATGATCAGTATTTCAAGCATAACACACTATTGGCGTTGTTCTCCAAAGTCTTAAACCGTCAGAGCTTGAAATGATAAGGCCTTGGTTTCGGAGGCTGCTTGATATGTATTGAAAGTCAACTTTCTCAAACAAACATGCCACTTTTTTTACTGAACCAGACTTGATGTTATTAAAAGGCAAGAAGTTTGGGTCATTGGGGGGGGAGGATGGGGAGCCAATCAGGTTTGTTATTTGGGATTTCACAATTATAACCAATATTCATTGTAGCCCCCCTCTCCACTGTCAATGCATTTGCTGAATTGTCTTTCCGGCATCAATCTGTATTGGATGCTAGATGTAGTAAAGAAATTTTGACCGGCAAAATGTTCAGAATGATATTGATAAGGTTGAAGTCGCTAACGAGCAAAATAAAGATCAAATATGCATGCATTCTGTTGTTGATGGTCTCTAGTGCAAACACTCTTACCACATGAATATTCCTAAGAAAGATATTTAGATGATCTGAGGCATTGACACCTTTCTCAGATACCCTTGTAGTCATTATGAATTTAATAAGAACACGAAGAGTATCAAATTTGGGATGATCACGCAGCTACCTCCAATTTCAGTTGCCGTCCAAGGGTTCAGGTTTTCCTTCATTTTGTTCCTGATGGCCTCTCTGTTGTTGATGATGGGATAGATCGACAATCTGGGGAAGATAAAAATTAGGGATGTGCTTTTTAAAAAACTTGAGATAGTATGGGAGTTGGATGGGACGAAGAGGTACTTTAGCTATATATTGTAATTTGTGGTAGTTGAGGTGTGAAATGGGTAAATATTAATAGGGGTTAAGTCCGAGTGTTCTTTTAGATGAGTTGATGATGATGTGTAGGAGTAGATCTTAGGTTATTTTTTATTTAGGTTGATAATAATGCTACATTTAAGATGGTAATTGAGAATCTAGATCTTTAGGATTTCATGCCTAGAAGGTGTTCGATGAAATGTTTGAAATAACTTAAATGAGATTTTCTTCCCTAGCCTATGGAAATAGTTGATTAAGGTGATATGTGGTTGGACTAGACTTGATTATTAATGCTCATTAGTCATTTGATAATTTGTTGATTAGATGATTAGTGAAAAGATTAGTACCGCGGAATTGGATAAGTCTTGATTAGTGATCCATAACCAAAGATACAGTTCATAATATATTCTTAGGATCATCAAACATTCCTCATCTCATCTAAATCATTGCCATTTCCTTGACTTATCACTTTTCTTTATTTGATTTCAAAACCAACTTTTCTTTTTCCCTGCTTTATTTCAATTCGAATTTGGTTTCCAAAAACACAAACTCTTGATTCGCTTAGACTAAAATAGGGCTTTCATTATTAGTATGCTAATCTTGTTTCTCCGAGGATCGATACCTTTTATACTCAACGTACATATAGTTTATTTGATAAACCCGGTTTCAAAACCTAACTAACACTAAGACACACATGAGTGTCTGTTAGACCTAAGTGGTTGGTGACACGGGAAGGTGCCCTTACACCATAATGTGGGATCAATTTCATTTAAATGGGGGAAATTTATAATACCCCAATCCCGGCCCCAAACCCAACCCCAAACCTGGCCCATTTGGTTTATTAGAAAAAACTTAGAAAACCCCAACAACATATAAGCCCATTAAGACCATTAAGCCAAAACCCTAAATATTAGTTGTATAAATAGATGTCTAAACCTAATGTTAGCTTCATTAGCAGCTAAAACCCCTAGAGAGAAAGAGAGAGCAAGACTGAAATTTATGTTGCCGCTACCATCATTATCTAGCGCTGCCATGGGGAGAGAGAGACAAGAGGTCCAAGTTAGAAGGAGATAGAAAGAGGTAAACCCTAATCAGCAATGTTAGATCTAATCCTAGATCCCTAAATTTTGTATATGTAGTTTCTAGATTCATGTAGGAGAAGCTCTAGAATATTAGAATGAATTAAAGTTAATGTGAATTCAAGTATTAAGAAAGACCATGGAAAAAAAAATTAACATTCTGAAAAAGTTTGTGTTTTTCTTCCAAGAAAATCTAGTTAGATATTTTCAAAAATATTTTATATAATTTATTGTTATATATCTAAAGGTAAGTAATATACCATTTCAAGTGGATTTGCATGTAGTGTTGATCTCTCTCAATATCCCATTAAGATTTGATAGTGGAGAGGACATTAAAGGGTTAGTTTCAGTTATCCTAGAGACACAATTCCAATTGCCGGAAAGAAAATTCAGCAACTGCATTGACAGTGGAGAGGGAGGGGGGGGGGGGAGGATATGGTGGCAATCAGGATTTCATTTGGGATTTCATGATTATAACCAATATTCATTGTAGCCCCCCCCCCCACCCCCCTCTCCACTGTCAATGCAGTTGCTGAATTTTCTTTCCGGCATCACTCCGTATTGGTTCATGCTAGATGTAGTAAAGAAATTTTGACCGGCAAAATAAAGTTGAAGTCGTTTAGAATTATCTCTGTCTCTAGGATAAATAAAATTAACATCTTAGTTTCCTATCAACAATAAAATCTAATGAGCTATTAAGAGAGATGAAAAGTATTCCAAAATTTAGTTGAAATAGTGTATTACTGACACTTTTGACATATACTAAAAAATTTGAAAAGTATCCCAACTAAATTTTCTGTCAATCTCTTACACTTCGTCTACCTATCACCGAAGTGGACAATGGTACTTAGGGAAGCAGAGAAAAAACAACAGCTTTGAATTACAACAATAGAGGAATTTTCTGGCATAATTCGAGATTGAGTAGTAATTGATCAGCCTTGAAGATGTTGCTCCATTAGAGCTCATGGGACTTGCTTGATTTTTCTTTCGCCGTCGGTACGGATTCAAGTAGATATTTTTTAGGTGAAACAAATAGAATTTTTAACAGTTCGCGTATTAATAAGGGACCAGAAAATATTCGTGTATTTTTTTCCCAAAACAATATACTTGGAGTATTATCCGGGTTTTGTTTCCCAAGAAATATAAAACAAGTAATGATAATACTAATAATATAATTTCTTTATTTTATGTAAGAATTAACAACACTAACACCAGGTCCTGTAACAACACTATCTTGGTAGTTCGTGTGAGAGGTGGCTACAAGATAACTTATCAAATTTTTTTCGAAAACATTCCAAGTTTTATACTTTTCAGAAGTCAAGTGTTTTTTAAAGGGTACGAAATGTTATTTTGAGTGGGTCCAATTTAGAGCTAATTCACTAAGGAAAAATGTAATAGCTTTTTCGAGCCTAAACAAAGAAAATATTTGGGTATCATGGTTTGGACCTCAAACGCTGAGACCTTTTCTTGCAAAAAATGGGAAGATGTTATAATAAAATAAGCAGGGGGGACATCCGAGTAATGTAGTGTGCGACTTTCGGGTAACCGTTTAAGATTCAAAAAGAAATTAAATAAGTAAATTTAGAAAGAGACACTTGGGTGTCAATTTTGAGCAAATTCATTAAGAGACAAAGAATTGATGCTTAATTAGGCAAAATATAATAGCTTTTTTCCAATCCTAAATAAATAAAATATTTGAGCTTAATTGTCATGGTTTTGACCATGAGTAAATATGAGTAATTATCATCATCTCTTTTTAACTTTCAAAACCTTAATTTGTCACATCATACGTTTCTACAAATAACTTTTCATCTTTTTTTCCCAAAACTCTCTCAAAATAGCCCCTAAAGATCACCGCTTATTTTTCCAGTCTCCCAGTACTTAGATTTTCAATCTAGCCACTTCAATGTTGTTCTTGAGGTATAAATCCTACCGAGTCAAAGTTATTTTATGAGACTTTACTGAAGCGAAGTTTAATTTCCTTTGTATGTAACAAAATCAAAAGAGTCTTCATTTTTGCCTAATCGACACTGTAGTTTTACGATTTAAACATTAAGTGCCCATCCTAATATCCCCGTTTTATTACATATGAGTTTCCAGAATTTTTACAAAGAGGAGAAAAAAATACTTGTCTCAGTTCATTTTGAAGTTTGATTTACCATGATTTTGGGAAGTGAAGAAATTATGTACGAATAGTCATTTGGAATTATCTCTGTCCCTAGAATAAAAGAAACTAACCTCTTAGTGTCCTATCAACAATACAATATAATGAGTTATTAAGAGAGATGAACACTATTCCAAAA